>CM073494.1:70245000-71702500 GCA_037074585.1 Biancaea sappan | reverse complement strand
TTGGTATGTCATACAAAGGTTGCAAACAATTACTTGTCCAGTTCCAAGTTCTAATTCTGAATATTGTAAGTAAGAACCCAAGATGCATAAGTTCAGGCTTTATGTCTATCCAGCTATAGTTTTTATGAACCCACACAACCCAATTCTCACAAAGAAACTGAGCAGAGGCTTATCAGAATCACTTATCAAACCAACAAGGTTCTAACATCCTTCGCTTTAATTGGAGGAGGGATATGAAACATCAGTTTTACAGATTATAATAAACTATCCATGGACCTTCTTTTAAAAGTTAAGTTTTTGAATTGAAATTGTTTTTGACATGGTACCAAATGGTAAGGAATTCAATCTTTATCATTTCAAATTCCTCTTATATAAAATTTAAGTTTCAGCATGAAGTATGGTTGGCCTGTACATTGTCATGTCCACGCTTAAAGTCCAATGGGCTTTTGTATGAAGAAACGTGTTAGAGATTATGATATATCTATTGATGTACATTCTGTTAGGAACCCAATTCTCAGATAAACCAGTAAACAGAATTTATTGATGAAGAACACTTGATTACAGGACTCTTTAACAGAAAATAAAAGAAACAAGGGAAATTAAACTACAGAAATGAAGATTCAAAGAAAAGACAAACCAATTCAGTAATACAGAATAGAGTGATCAAAACACCAGTAATGATCCCAGAGCTAGGCTCCTAATCCAGCAAGTCTCCAAACTCACTTGACCCATTCCATTAATAATATTTTCCTTGTTCCTCACTCTCTCCCTATCCCCTCCTTTTATAATAATTGCCCCCTACTGAAATCCCTTCTTTACCCTCCTAATAGAATCACATGTTCCCCACGATACTCCCTTTTCCCACTTAACACAATATCCCCACTCACCCAGTACCTAACCCATTCACTTAAAAGCTTATACTTGAGTTAGAAAGATCTTTGACAATTAGCAAGTGTTGGCATTAAGCTTTGCACATTCTATTTTGCAAGCAGAATAAAAGAAAAAAAGCGCACCTCATCTCATAATAAGTGCTTGCAACCCATATAACTAATGTATAGAGAGGAGAGAGAGAGAGGAGAGAGAGAGAGAATATGTTTCCCATGAAAGGTTAGCTTCCATGTTGATTTCAAGTATGAACCCGATTGCTCCACTGTTGCCACCCCCCCCCCCCCCTCTTTTCTCTGCTTCTCTTTCTTTCTATGTTGGGTCCTTGAAGCAATACACTAGAAAGGGGAAGGGCATTGATAGAAACAGGAAAAAGAAGGAGGCGAGCTTAAGGTTTCAGAAAAAAGAAAGGTCCCAATGGGGCAGAGAGTAGTAGAGCAGAAGGGAGTGGAGAAACAACAAAAAAGGAGTAGAAGATAACTAACCTACACAAGAGCAGGCTGAGCTGGCAGGGTTAAGGGGTTTATAGGGGGCTTTTGGTGGTTTGAGGAAGGGGAAGATAACTAGAGAGTTATTGGGAGAGTGCTAGTCTCTCAAACACTAGCAGTTATGCTATTTTTCTGCATTTAGCCTATCTTTACTACTGTTATAAGTATGAAGGGGCAACAACTAATATGAAAACGTCTGGAGGAGAGACAAAAGACTTTCCTATAAAGATTAATCTGCATCAGGAATCATCCTTGAGCCCTTATTTGTTAGACCTGGTTCTAGACACTCTGACGAAGCACATCCAAGAAAAAATTCCCAAATGCATGCTTTTTACATATGATAGTTCTTATGGCAGAGTCAAAGGAAGATATTAACTCTAAACTCAAGTTATGGAAACGTACTATAGAATCAAAGGGTTTCCAGCTAAGTAGGAGAAAGACAGAATATATGCACTGCAAGTTTAACAAGTAGCAAGCTAGAAATGAGTTGGAGATTAAAATTAGAGATCAAGTTATACCACAAGATTCAAAGTTCATGGGATCAGTAATACAAGATGATGGTGAAATTAATGAGGATGCTACACATAGGATACAAACTGGATGATTAAAATGGAGAAAGGCATAAGGAGTTGTTTGTGATCGAAAGGTACCTAATAAGTTTAAAGAGAAGTTTTATCGAACTGCTATAAAACAAACAATATTATATGGGAGTAAATGTTGGACATTGAAAGGACAACAAGAAAAAAAAATTGAGGTAGCAGAGATAAGGATGTTGAGATAGATGTGTAGACATACAAGAAAAGATATGATCTGTAATGATTGTATACAAGGTAGAGTTTGGGGACACCTACTGAGGAGAAAATGATAGAAAATCATTTAAGATGGTTTGGATATGTGGAAAAAAGATAGTTAGAAACACCAGTAAAAAGAGTTGAGTAGATGGTATTGAGTCTTGTGAAAAAAAGTCGAGGAAGACTAAGAAAGACACTTAAAAAAGTCATTGAATGAAATCTTTTAGTTAATGGGATGCCTAAAGAGTTGGTTATTGATAGAGCTCAATAACATTGTACGATTCATGTGGCCAACCCAGCCTAGTGAGATAAGGCTTGTTGTTGTTGTCGTTGTTGTATCATTTTGGTCTCAAAGTCAGTCAAGCTCGGGCATGGTGAATATTAGAATGGAGGGCCAAATGGAGTTAATGGAAAAGGATTTGGGATACTTGAAGGTTGAAGTCAAGATTATCAAAGAATGGTTATAGGAGATCAGGGAGGTGGTAACTTACAATGAAGGACATGGAAAAGCTATTGAGAGGAAGCAATTAGCATCTCACGCTGGGGAAATGGTGCAGATGATAATAGGAGGGCAGTGGAGCATGAACAAAATGCTCAACATAAAATAGGGTTGCCGGCATTTTCAGGGGAAGATTTCATTGGCTGGCTGTTTTGGATGGAATGATATTTCACCACCAACTGAACACCAAGAGAGGAGAAGGTACATGCCGTCATTGTGTGTTTGGAAGGGAAAGCCATTAATTGGTTCCAATGGCTTGATGCAAGGAAACTGATTGGGTCTTGGAGAGATCTTATGAAAGCTTTCTTGACTCGGTTCCATAAATCCAAATGGGTGACTCGTACGATGGTTATCCATCTTCAGCAAGGAACGGTGGCGAAGTATATTGAGTAGTTTAAGGCTCTCTCAACTCCTCTGCACAACACACTAGAAGACATGCTAATTGGAGCCTTCAAAAACGAGCTAAACCTTGACATAAGGGTAGATCTGAGGCTATTACATAATGGGCTTGGCCCAAAATATGGAGGAACACAACATGATACATCAAAAATCCAAAGAAGACTTCCTAGCTAGACACTTGAAGACTGTAGTTCAGACAAAATAGAATGGGGTTAAAACCCCATGGACCAAGATCGCAAGCCCAATGGAGCAAACCAAGCCCAACCATTCGAGTTCAACTAAACAAACTGAATCAAAGAGCATAATGCAAGGCAAGACACCATGCAGCACCTCTTCTATTGCATTGAGAAAACACAAACCAATGAGGTATCAATGGGTGATAGGTACCAAGTGAAAGGCAACAAATTATGCAGTGGAGTTGAATTAGAGATACAGAGCATGCAGATTCAACAATCATTCTATTTGATTGACCTTGGAGGAGAAAATCTGGTGTTAGGTATCGAGTGGTTAAAGGAGCTAAGGGAGGTAAAGATGAACTGGGGTCTCACCATGAAGGTCAAGGAGGGTAACAAGGAATGGTGCATCAAGGGCGACCCGACACTATCCAAAACCTTGGTGTCACTTAAGTCAATGATGCGTACGCTCAAGAAAGGATAGCAAGGTTTCTTACTAGAATTTAGGGAGATGTTTGTGAATTTTTTGAATGAAGATAGCTTGGATGATGATGTACAGCAAGTCATCAATAAGTTTCCCAAGGTTTGTGAGGAAGTTATTGGGCTGCCACCACATCAAAACTGAGATCATGTGATCACTATCAAACTCGATGCTCAACCTCCTAATATTCTCCCTTATAGATACCCTTACTCATAGAAGGAAGAAATAGAAAAACCAGTCAATGAAATGCTTTCGGCCAAAATTATAAGGCCCATCTACAGTCCCTATTTGAGCCCGATATTGTTAATAAAGAAGAAGGATGGAATTTGGCGATTTTATGTGGACTACTGAGCTCTTAATAAAATCACAGTGCTGGATAAGTTCCCAATACCAGCTATGAACTTTTGGATAAGTTAGGGGGCTGCCACAGTGTTCTCTAAGGTAGATCTCAAGTTAGGGTATCCCCAAATTTGAATGAAGACAAGGATGAAGAGAAGACAGCATTTAGAACACACCAGGGTCATTATGAGTTCATCGTAATGCCATTTGGGCTTACCAATGCCCCGGCAACGTTCCAATTGCCAATGAACAACATGTTTCAGCCCCAAATATGGAAGTTTGTGCTGGTATTTTTTGATGATATACCGGTTTACAGCCCCACCTGTGAGATACATGTTGCATTCGAAGGAAGTGTTCAGAATTTTACAAGAGCTCCAATTAGTGATCAACAAGAAGAAATGTATTCTTGCTCAGAACAAATTAGAGTATTTGGGGCATGTTAGTTCAAAAAAGGAGGTTGAAGTAAACCCAGCAAAAGTTTCAGCCATGGTGGAACGGCCAGAACCCAAGGATTTGAAGGCAGTAAGGGGGGTTCTTAGAGCTTAAGGGGTACTACCGAAGATTCATGAAGGGTTATAGCAAAATAGCCACCCCTCTTACTGAATTATTAAGGAAAGACAACTTTAAATGGGGAACAAAGGCCCAAGAAGCTTCGTACTGGGGCTTTCAATGCTGGATTTCACCAAGCCCTTTGAATTGGAGACGAATGCATCGGGAGGAGGTTTAGGGGCTATATTGATGCAAAGCAGAAGAACCATTGCATTCCTTAGTCAAGCTTTGTCACAAAAGGCTAAAACGGGTTGGTATATGAAAAAGAACTTATAGCAATAGTGCTTGCTGTCAAGTAGTGGCAACATTATTTGCTTAGTCGTCATTTTGTCATCAAGACAGATCAAAAAGCTCTAAAATATTTGCTGGAACAGAGACAAATAGGAGCTGATTACCAGAAATGGGTCACCAAGTTGATGGGTTATGATTTTGAGATACAATATAAACCCAAGAAGGATGATAGAGTAGCAGATGCGCTGTCAAGAAGGGAAAAGAACATGGAATTAAAAGCAATCAGTGTTTGGCAGTGTGAGGACTTGAATAAATGGGAGGAAGATGTAGGCCGGACTGCAGGCTTGCTGTCATCAAGCATCAAATTATACAAACCAAAACCTGCCCGAAGGTTATACTTTGAGGAGAGGATGTTTGCTGTACCAGGGCAGATTGGTGTTACCCAAGAATTCGACCTGTATACCCTTGCTCTTGGCTGCATTTCGTGTAAGTCCAACCAAGGGGCATTCAGGTTACCTATGCACCTACAAGGGGATATCATCTTTCATCTATTGGGAGGGGATGAAGAGGGATGTTCAGGAGTATGTTGCAAAGTGTGACACTTGCCAGAAGAACAAATACAAAGCTATGAGTCCGGCGGGTTTACTACAGCCCCTCCCTATTCCTCTGTTCAGATGATCTTGGGAGTTGAGGTAGGTAGAACCAAAAAGGGTATCTTCCTCTTGCATTTATGTAAATCCTAGATAATACAACTATGCTGGAGGCCAGAGAGGTATAGTGAGTCAATTTAGAAACTTAATTATCTAATATAACCTACCCCAACATCCCTTTCCTAGTGAGTGCTGTTAATTATCTAATTATCCCTTTCCTAGCAAACATCTTCACTAGAGCTCTTAGTCAAAATAAGTTATTATATTTGCAGCAAGTTAAGCATGATTAGCATTTAAGCTCTGGCTTCTGTGAGTAGTAAGGGTAATTTAGTACTTAAGGGTTAGTATATGAGCTTCTCTGTAAACCCTGTATATGTATATAGAAACACACGATTAACCCAGTGTGAGTCATGGCTTCTCAAATGTTTCTCCCTCATCTTTTACCTCTCTTATACGGCATATCTAAAATCAACTTTCACAAATCACAAATCCTCAATAAAAGGAAAACAAACCATTAATTAAAATCTGGCATACTTAATGGTATTTCTCCAAGTGTCATATATATTGAATCGTCATCTCCAAGTGTCCCCTGAAACAATAAGTTGAATGTATAAGCTTATCAATAATTATTGTTTCATAGTTATCAGCTAAGGTCTGGCCAAACAGAAAAGCAGCTGAATAAATTGACAGGCGATTTCATTGTAGATTAAAAAGAAATTCAGCAACCATCAAGTTTTCATTGATTTATATTAGGGCATGAATTAAATTCTGAATAAATTTCAAGCTTGCAATGGTACCGTTCCATTAGGAAGGCCCATTTCATTGTGCACAGAATTTATGTCCCCTGGTACTGAAGAACAGTTTGGGAAATCAGACCCAAGCAACTCTGATATCATTAGCCCATAACCATCCTGAACATCATGTATGTCAGCAGCATTTTGACCATGGTTAGAAAAGCCCTCAAGGCCTGGAAACATAGCCTCTGTCCTGTGAATTTGAATGACATTGGATCAGTAAGTGAGAAGCTAGGTAAATGAGGGAATATAGAATCTAAACTGACTGACGCAGCTGATACTTCAACTGGAGAAAAGGGTAATAGCTCAACTACGTGAATTAAATCCTAGTAAACCCTACTATTAAGATACAGTGGAAAAACATGTAACAAACTGATAGAAAAAGTATTAAAAAAAAAAAAAATACACCCAATTAAAAGAACATACTTTCTTTCTGTATTGTCAGAGGACCTTCCTTCCTGAGCAGAATCACTTTCTAGATCAATTACTTCAATCTCTTTGCCACCTGTTGAACAAGTACTGAATCGACCAGACACACTGGCATGACTGATGGAGAGATCAATATCAACTGGTTCTGTCCCTTTCTTTGTTTCAGGATAGATCAGAATTGGATCATCATCGTGATTTTCATGTACCTCAGATGTTTCAATGAGATTCAGATCACAAGTTCTAAATGAACTTGGCAATGATTGTTTCTCCTCTGAACACTGAAGAAATGGTCTATTTCCACCTTGCATGAACTGAGGATTTCTTATTAGGCTCCCCTGATCAGAATTTAAACTTCCTTTGTCAATAGGTGAAATTTCATCTTCCCTTGAGTTCTCCTTCTTTTCAGTTGGTTTGTTATGCAGGAAGTAATCTTCAGTCCTCGAGACAAAGGAGGGAAGCCACTCTTTGAGTTTTTTGGTTTCCTCCCTCATATCATCAGCTTCAGCTGCACGCTTTTCACCTCTTTCCTCAGCTATGGAGCAGCAGCTTCCATACTCTGCCAGTCTGGGACCAGACTCATGATTGTTACCATTCATAAAAGCACTATCTTGAAAAGATTCAGACGTCACAGATGTGATCTGCTCAGCATTACATGCAGCATCTAATTCTTTGACATTATCAGCAGCATGATCAGATTGCACCATTGTAACTTCCGAGTCGAGATGTTTTAAATCATAAGTTTTGTTAGATAGCAAGTCAACTGAAGAGGAATCTTTAACAGACTCTTCAGCTAAAATTTCAGGTCCTTGAAGAGACCCTGTATCATGAGTGTTTTGATTTCCATTGTTCCTGAGTGGATCAACCTTCAAACCCCTGTATGTCAATGATGAGCGTGTCCTGGTAGGCACCTTCACAGATTTGCATAATGTCAGTAAATCAGTGCAAACCCCACTAGAGGTATGACTATCCTGAGCACTGAGAGGGACAGACAAATTCTTCGAGATACTAGGATTCTCTGTGTCATCTTTGCAAGTGCTATGCTTCACCTCATTACCTCCTGCACTCGTACCATCCACACTATTGGAACTCTTGGTCAATTCCACATCTGTACTATATGTATTAGTTGCTGCAGCAGCAGAAGAACTTGCTTTCAATTCCATTTCACTAGAAACTGGATCCTTGTCTGTCTCAGTATCTAAATCACCCCGATCCTCACTTTTTGGCACAAATCCACTCGAGTTAGGCATCTGTAAACCATTATTAACACCACCAACTAGTTGCTGTTGCTCCTCCTCATCATGGTGTTTGGGAACAGTATCATCACTATCCTTGATTTCAGGGGACGCTCTAAGTCTATCGGACCAGGAACCACTTCTTTTGAAATCACGACCACAGTCGAAGCCATTGCTGCGGAAGCTTGCCCCTCGTCTTCTCAATTTTTGGTTGAAGTCATCAAGAACAAACTTTCTTCTACCCGATGACATGTCGGGAGAGCTTCCAAGACGAGCAAGGGCTGATGTACGGCCTTCCGACTGTACTTGCAAAGTATCTCCATCTTGTGCCCTAAAATCACCAGATTGCTTCTTGGAACTAGCGTTATGCCATTTAAAAGAGAGCGTATTGGGTGGTAGCAAACCCTGAGAAACCAAATACTCGGCAGCAAGACGACCAGCTTCCAAGAAAATTTCACCCTTGCGAAAGGGTGGCTGTGAGGGATGAGAGAAAGCCTTGGGGTTGCCATGGCCTCTGCCAAACCCACCATCACGATTGCCGTAAAAGCCATGGCCTCCTCTGATTGAACCCTCAGCTAAATTCATACCCATCCCCATTGAACCGGACCTATAACCACTTCCAGGACTACGTTGGCGAGCGTGCATCGTGATGGCTGGCTGAAGGGATAAATCAACTCAATTACAAACTCCTCTCCAGCCTCAAGACTCAACCAAACTCTCTCCCCTCAACTGACTAATATCTCACAACAATCACGATTACCCGTAAATGAAAATTTACAAAGGATACAGATCTAATCAACTAATTACAAATACAAACAAGTTTGCTCTTGATTGAAGAATTTAAAATTCCTGACCTTTCTATAAGGAATGGCCGAATTGGGTTTATTTATTTGATCCATAGCAATAGTATGTGTCGTTGCTGCAGCTCATGGCAAGCAGAAACATCCTGCCATCAATCATCGAACCAGCTTCGTCCACTGGGGCTCCTTTTCTTTTTATTCGGGAAATTTGATTTTTCACCAAACAGACTTTAATGGTAATTTTCTTTAATGAACTTTCCTTTTTCCAATTTTCTTCTGATTCACGTTGAATTCACTCAAAACCGGCTGTTCAACTAAGTTGACATATGAATCGGACTGCCGTTTAGTTGCTGGAATCAGTTTAGTGAGTTTCATTGTTTGGTGCATCAAAAAGAGACCGGCAAATTATTCTTTTCACTTTGGCCCGTTTGGTATAAATTTAGATAAGAAAAAAGGGATGAAAATAAAAATAAGAAAAAGAAAGGGAATAATAAAAATGTGTTTAGTATGATGTAAAAAGAAATGAAAATAAATGAAATAATATATTTGGTATAATATTTTAAAATGATGGAATAGAATGATTTTGATGGAAATTTACTTAAATACTTTTTATTAAAAAGTAAACCTAATTTCATCCCTTCCCTCCTCTACAAAAGCTAAACCAGTGAACCATCATTTTTCTCTCTCTTCGCTCATTGTCTCTTTCTCTCTCTCTGTCGCTGCCTCCCAACTTCCTCCACTATCTGCTCGTCTGCCTCCGCCGCTTGCCCCTTCTGTAGAACTCGTCTCTCTCTCTCTCTCTCTTTGTTTTGTCTCTCTCTCTCCATTGTCGTTCATTGAGTCTCTGTCTGTCCATCTTCCTCCTTCTTCGTCGATGAGGACAATGCCAACACGAGCTACGACGGTGACGACACAGTGGCTAAGCGATGGAGGACGATGACTGTGAAGACTGAGGAGATAATGACCATGAGTATTAAAAAGCTACAGGGAGGGGAAAATCTAAAAATTGAAAAGTTGGGAAAGGGCAAAATGGACTTTTTAACACAATTACTAAGGAAAGGAACGAGATTCGCATCTCTGATAGAATTTTTTTTGCACTGTAGATGAGAATGAGATTCCCTTTCCAGTCACTCAAGTCTATACCAAATAAGCATTTTAGTCTTAAAGAAATAGAATCTATTTCCTTAAGTGTATACCAAACATCCTCTTAGATTGGGTAGAAGAATTTGGGGAAGAATGAGGGAAAATTATGAAAAAAATAACTATAATACTTACAGATGTAAAAAGTTACACAATAAATAAAGTAACATAGTATTAATAATTTTTTCAATCTTAATAATGCAATGAATATGTAAGCTTTTTAAAAAATATATAGATAAAGATAAATGTAATCTAAATTAAATTTATCCTTAAAATCAAGTATCTTTTTAGAAAATTCATTCTTAAAATTATTTTAAAAATAGATTTAGTTTCAAAAAATTCAAATATATGATAAACAGTTATAAAAAATATTACAAGGAAAATTTAATGAAAAAAATTAAGTGAAATATAAAGAATGACCGAAGAATTTAACTTAGTTCACAATTAATTAAAAGTAAAATGGTACTTCATGTCCCTAACATTTATCTTGATTTTCATTCATGTCCCTTACCTTTTTTTTATCAAATATATCCCATATGTTTTAATTTTTTTTGTTGCAAATATGTCCTTTTTTAACACTGGTAAAAAACTAACAAAAATGCTGACTGGGATTGCCCACATGGCACATAATACCTGCCACATCCTTAGGAATTCAACATCACCTGAAGTGTCCAATGGAATTACGACACATGGCATATGAATTTATTTGAAGAAAAACCAAAAAAGTGCACATGAACTTAAGACCTCTTGGAAGAGGAAAGTAATCTACCACTGAATTACATTTGTAATTAAAATACAAAATTTAATATATATATATATATATATATATATATATATATATATATATATGACCTTTTGTTATTGTATTTAAAATTTAAAACAATATACATTAATTATTATATGTTATAAAATAATAATAAATCTTATAATAAGAAAATATGTTATATTTTACATAACTTATTTTAAATTATATAAAAATTTAATAACAAATCTTATAATATAAATTTAATTATTATTTAAACTTAATAAAAATTAACTTTGTATTAAAAAATAATTGTAACAATAATATTAAAATTATTTTATAATATAAGATTTGATATTATAATTTTTAATAATAATTAAATTTTATAATATTTAAATCTTATTTATAACAAAATGTTATGCATATTAAATTTATTTTACAATATAAGATTTGATATTATAATTTTGAATAATAATTAAATTTTATAATATTTAAATCTTATTTATAACAAAATGTTATGCATATTAAATTTATTTTACAATATAAGATTTGATATTATAATTTTGAATAATAATTAAATTTTATAATATTTAAATCTTATTAAAAATAATTATAACAATATATTATGCAACCGAGGCACAGGCAACCGGAGGGCAAGGTGCCACTTAAGTGTATGCCCTAACTTATCAAGATGCTCAGGCATCCAACACAGTGGTAGCAGGTGCGAATCTAACACCAAACATGATTGGTTTATTTTAAGCTTTTATCAACTATTAGTTATAAGAATAACATGTATCATTAGGTACTTCCTCAATAGAGTTAAATTTCACACATATCTTGTTTGACTCCGACTTGACGCATTCCTATTTGTGTCGTTCTTTGCCAAGAATTTTAACTTAGAAGCTATCGAGATAGAATGCCTATTCCTAATCGCTATGCCTACAGGGGATGCCCTCCTAGTAAAGTAGGGTTACCATGTTTGCAAGGTGAAAATCAAAGAAGCGGATACAACAACAAATCTATAATGCTATTGGACATGTTGGAGTTCGACGTCAACTTAGGCATGGATTGGATGGCATCTTGCCACGCCACCCTGGATTGCCATGAAAGTTTAGTATTTTGGGGTGAACCTTCCTTCGTGTTTCAAGGCAAGCGGAGCAAGATTCCCGAGAATCTCATATTTCTAATGTGTGCCCGACGCCTTTTATGAAAGGGCTGCCAAGGATACTTGGCTTTTGTGAAAGACATTGAAAATGAGGAGCCGAGAATTTGAGATGTCCCAATAGTCCAAGAGTTTGTGAACATGTTTTTGGATGATTTGCTGGGCGCACCTTTTGAATGTGAGGTGGAATTCCAAACTGAGTTAGCACCAGAGACTTGGCCAATTTCTATGCCTCCATACCGAATGTCAGCTGTAGAACTGAAAGAACTTATGACGTAGTTGCGGGATTTGCTCGACAAAGGGGTTTATATGGCCCAGTTATTCACCATGGGGGGCTCATGTTCTGTTCGTGAAAAAGAAGGATGGATTGATGAGATCGTGCATCAATTACAGGAAACTGAATAAAGTAACCATCGAGAACAAGTACCTATTGCTTCGTATCGATGATCTCTTCTATTAGTTCCAAGGAGCAAAGTGTTATTTGGAAGAGGATGTGGCTAAGATAGCTTTTCATACACGGTATAGACACTACGAGTTCTTGGTGATGTTATTTGGACTGACGAATGCACTAGCAACCTTTATGGACTTAATGAATAGGGTTTTCAAATCCTTCCTCAATAGGTTCATCATTGTGTTCATAAAAAACATACTAATCTACTCAAAGAGTCTGAAGGAACATGAGGAGCACCTTTATATTACGCTGCAGACATTGAGGGATCATCAGCTATATGCCAAATTCTCTAAATGTGAATTTTGGATTGACCATGTAAACTTCCTATGGCACGTGGTCTCCAAGAATGGCGTTTAAGCAGACTTGAGTAAAGTGGAGGCGGTTAAGATGTGGCCTAGACCTACCTCGGTCATAGAGATTTGTAGTTTTCTGAGACTGGCAGGATATTATCGTTGTTTCATTCAAGATTTTCCTCGGTTAGCCGCCCCTTTTACATGGCTAACTAGGAAATGAGTGAAGTATTAATGGGATGACGCTTGTGAAGGAAGCTTCCAAGAGCTCAATGAGCGGTTAATATCGGCACTTATACTTGTTCTACCGTTAGGACCAGGAAGATTCATTGTGTATTGTGATGCATAGTGTCACGTCCCAAAATTTGAGCACGTGACCGGCACGGAAAGTGAATTTCATTTCACCTCCGTAAGCCTATCTTTCTCTTAAAAATCATACAATTCTTTTTCATGCAACCAAAACGAGTTCTTTATACATACTACAATTACTCACATTACATCAGTGAATGAACCTACCCGATTACAGAGATTTCTAGATTTATACAACTTAGAATAAAACTTAACTATTATACCTTTATCCTGAACAAATGAAAAGGTAATCATGGACTAAGGATCCATAATTCCTTGTTCCGATATTTACCTTCAGCTGTCAACTCTGAAAAAAAATATCAATAAGAGGGGTATGAGCAAACCACGTGCCCAGTGAGTAGATAACACAACATTATGACAAAAAAATATCATACATCATAATGATAACATGCAGCAATCATACGTAAATCGATCATCATATGATATGATATTATTCGTAGTACTTCACGACAATATCCAAATAAATCAAATACATTTCAACATAATTCAAAAGTTCACAACAACAATCGGTGAAATCAATTTCACACAAATTTCCCGTACCAACCGGGTCGTCCAGAATACCTCTGGATCGTTGCCCGCGGCCCCTACCGCATCCACCCTTATCGCTCCATTTATAATCTCCACCCTTATAACTTCACATAAATTTCTCCATGGGGTGCACCACCATGCCTTTCCTTTCCAGTCAAACACAATCACAATCATATATAAAAACATCCTCAATCATAATCTTGAGCCACATACACAACTCAGTCATTTACAATTCAAGCCACAACATAATAAATGTGGTTCCAGCAACATAGCATGTATACAACATAACCCATAATATAGAACAATTATTCAACTCAGTTCACATGCCATTCACAATCCATTATATAACCTCCATTCATGGGAAAATAAGAAAATATAATTATATACATTACCAGACACGTTCCACAATTGTTTATGCCTCATCGTTCCACATCATCCTCTTCAAACTTGGATATACAACATATTTCCACTATGATGCAAAAAGTCAATAACAGATATTTAATCATAGCAAGTATTAACCCACTCACCTGGATTTCACGCTCTCGGCACTCCCACTTTGCACCTTGACCATTCCTATTGTAACCAGACAAAAACATTAGGGTTACGAAATAGAGAAATTTCCTACCACTACTCTCGACCTTTACTCACATCTTAAGTCATAACTCCTAATCGGTAATGAATATCTAAATGAAACTTATACCATTGGAAACTAGACTCAAAGAACTTTCCAACGATATAAAGTTTGCCCAAAACGGAGTCCGTATGAAGAAGTTATGGCCGATTGAAAATGAGCTAAGGTTTTCCGACACACCTGGCGCCTGGGCGCCATGCCTTTCTCTTCCCCACATGTCCTTGAGAATTTGTAAAAATTTCCTAAATTAAAAATAAAAATTTCTATTTCCACATTTTCTTCACTAATTCAAAAAGAAAATTTTCCACATAATTAAATTTTTCACTAAACTTCAAATCAGACTTTAAATATTCATAAAAATTCTTGGGATATTACATTCTTCCCCCCTTAAAAGAATTCGGTCCTCCGAATTCAAAACTTACCTCAAGATTGAAGCAAATGCCAATATTTTGTTTATATCTCATTCTCTCTCTTAGAATTTTCACAATCAAGTACAAAATATAACAAGTTCAACATATTTTTATTTCTAATACATAAGTTACAGGCAACAAGCTGAACTTGATTTACAAAACAGATAATTTTAATACTTAAACATTAGATCAAACATCAGCTTTAGGTACAAACAAAAGAAAAGATAAATTAAGAACGAGGAGGCTTTTGAAATGCAGAAGATGCTCCAGGTCTAGAAGAAGAAGGTGCTTCAGACCTTAAGGAGGAAGTTAATCGTTGCAGCCTAGAAAGAGTTTCTGGAGGAAACGTCTGGGAAATTTGGCGAAGTACAGAAGTCACTCCATTCATACAGTCAATACATCTCGCTTGTTGGTCACGAAAATTTTGAGTTGCAAACATCGAATGTCTATCAACTCTATTCGCCAATTCCCTAAAATGACGGTTCAAAAGCTTCTCTTGTTCTGTAAAGAGACGATTTATCAATCTCCCCTGGTCCTCAAAGTGGCGGTTTATCAGTCTTTCCAAGTCCTCCATCTTTTGTCTCATAAGCGCAAGCTCATTATTAGAAGATGTTGCTGTGCTAACATCCTCTAACTCTACTACATCCCTTTTTCTTTTCTTAGCCTCTGGTGACTCTTCCATGGATCTCTTATTCTTATAATTCTCCAGGCTAAGATTTAGATCCAGCTCTACCTTGCCAGCCTCAAAATTTAAATTGAAAGATTTATTGCCGGCCATATTTTTCTGAGCTATAAAGGTTGTACAGAAGGAGAAGTTTGATGCTAGAAAGCTTATAGATATAAACTTTTAGTGTAGTGAGCAGCGTAATGGGGCATCCATTATATATAGACGAAATTTAGGGCTACAAAACCTTTACATCATACTCTAAAGATGACCTACAGACCTTATCCGACGCAATGCCAACGGTCTCAGATAAGCATGCCAGAAAATAACAAAATATAATCTAATACAAAAGATTTCCTCAAAAATTTCGGCTAACTTTTGACTCTTGCTCAAATTATTAAACTAATCGCCGCTTCAATTTATGGCTTCTTAACTCTGTATTTGTCTTATCCAATAATTCTAAATCGAGATATTACTCCATGAACGGGTAGCTTCATACTAGCCTTATCTAGGTTTCTAATCCGTGGCTTTGCCCTAAGCTTACACATTTTCAAACATACATATTAAAATAAAAACTTCTCACATCTACACATCAAGCGTTCCATAAAGTGAGAGAAAAATTTTACCTTTCACTTGCCTCTACGAGCATATATGTATATATGTATAAACATAGAGATACATCATTATCTATATATATTTTCATCTATTCAAGTTCTTTTAAATTTCAGACTTCTCATTCTCTGAATGTATGTAGAATCATTACATATTATTCCTGGCCATAACAAATAACCTTCACTCTCTATGCATGAATAACATACATACATATCATATGTATTTAGATACATATAATCACAGTATAATTCAATCAATCATGTATATTATACTTAACTGAAGGCTTTCAAGAACAATACAAGAAAGCATAGAAATACATTTTAGTTCATCGTGAAAACATCCAAGACACTCTGTAATGGCTACATTGTCGACTTCCTTCAATTTCAGAAAATGCCAACGAGAGAAATGGAAAAACCAAGTGTAAATCGGCCGCAAATCCACCGAATATTGACTTTCGTGGTTTTGCCATTAATGCGACGCGTTGTTGGTGTGCATGCCTACCCTAGACTCCTAGCTTCCAGCTTGCAGAAATCCATAGGTTAAGCGTATAGGGTGCGGCGAAGAGATATCTTCTTTGTCTCTGAGTTCAAATTTTTCCTCTATAAGAACTATCCCAACGTTCTCAGTTACCACACCACAAAGAGTAATCATCTCTAAGCCTACAACTTCTCAGCATTCCTCTCTTCTCATACTTCGACATAAATTTCTAAATTTTCCAAATCATGGCCACAAGGAAGTACATTGATCTCACAGTGGATGCCAGGAGAGAAGAGCTCGACTTAAACTTAAGTCTGGGCAAAGACAAGGGCAAAAGACCTTTTGAGGGGTCTCCAGAGAAGCAGAAGGAGAAGAAAATGAAGAAGATCGAGGAAGCTGAGGAGACTAGCACGGGCCATACCTCGGAGGACAAAATCGCCTGTCTAGAGCAGGAGGTCAAAAATCTGAAAAAGATGATAGAAAACCTAGAGAAGTTAACTAAACGCAATCATGCAGAAATGACTTCAAGAATAGACAGGTTCTTCTATTGGTCTACCCAGTGCTTCTGCAATCAACAACAAAGAAGTGTTGATTGTATGAATGGGATTTACACTACCCTCCGCGATATTGCTCTGTCTCTCGCTCCAAGGAATGGTCGAGGGGTGATGATACAGTACAACCCTCCTAATCCGAGACCACCTCGCTTTTAGATTACTCATGCATGAGTAATTGTTTTTTTTTTTTTTTTTTTGCAATGTAATCCTTCTGCTTTTAATGCCAGTGGTTTCTTTTATGGGATGGTACTCCAAAAATAGTAATAATAAAATTAAGAAAGATAAAATAAATCAGTCACACAAAATCAATCATGAATTTAACATATAAAGCCTCATACATACAATTTGATCCGACAGCAACGGAATCAAAACAAATAATAACCTTTCCCTTACCGAGTTCAAAAGTATAGCCATAACTCTCTAAAACTAAAACTAAAAACATAATTCATAAGAAAAGACAAGTCTTGGAGGAAAAGGAAATGAAAACATCCTACAGGACCTTCAGTGGAGCCATCTCTCTATAGTCGTGCCCGGGTTCACCACGATAGAGGAGATCCCACTAAGGTTACCTTACTCTGTAATCGGTAGGAGACCTAATCCCAAAGCTCTGATACCAACTTGTCACGTCCCAAAATTTGAGCACGTGACCGGCACGGAAAGTGAATTTCATTTCACCTCCGTAAGCCTATCTTTCTCTTAAAAATCATACAATTCTTTTTCATGCAACCAAAACGAGTTCTTTATACATACTACAATTACTCACATTACATCAGTGAATGAACCTACCCGATTACAGAGATTTCTAGATTTATACAACTTAGAATAAAACTTAACTATTATACCTTTATCCTGAACAAATGAAAAGGTAATCATGGACTAAGGATCCATAATTCCTTGTTCCGATATTTACCTTCAGCTGTCAACTCTGAAAAAAAATATCAATAAGAGGGGTATGAGCAAACCACGTGCCCAGTGAGTAGATAACACAACATTATGACAAAAAAATATCATACATCATAATGATAACATGCAGCAATCATACGTAAATCGATCATCATATGATATGATATTATTCGTAGTACTTCACGACAATATCCAAATAAATCAAATACATTTCAACATAATTCAAAAGTTCACAACAACAATCGGTGAAATCAATTTCACACAAATTTCCCGTACCAACCGGGTCGTCCAGAATACCTCTGGATCGTTGCCCGCGGCCCCTACCGCATCCACCCTTATCGCTCCATTTATAATCTCCACCCTTATAACTTCACATAAATTTCTCCATGGGGTGCACCACCATGCCTTTCCTTTCCAGTCAAACACAATCACAATCATATATAAAAACATCCTCAATCATAATCTTGAGCCACATACACAACTCAGTCATTTACAATTCAAGCCACAACATAATAAATGTGGTTCCAGCAACATAGCATGTATACAACATAACCCATAATATAGAACAATTATTCAACTCAGTTCACATGCCATTCACAATCCATTATATAACCTCCATTCATGGGAAAATAAGAAAATATAATTATATACATTACCAGACACGTTCCACAATTGTTTATGCCTCATCGTTCCACATCATCCTCTTCAAACTTGGATATACAACATATTTCCACTATGATGCAAAAAGTCAATAACAGATATTTAATCATAGCAAGTATTAACCCACTCACCTGGATTTCACGCTCTCGGCACTCCCACTTTGCACCTTGACCATTCCTATTGTAACCAGACAAAAACATTAGGGTTACGAAATAGAGAAATTTCCTACCACTACTCTCGACCTTTACTCACATCTTAAGTCATAACTCCTAATCGGTAATGAATATCTAAATGAAACTTATACCATTGGAAACTAGACTCAAAGAACTTTCCAACGATATAAAGTTTGCCCAAAACGGAGTCCGTATGAAGAAGTTATGGCCGATTGAAAATGAGCTAAGGTTTTCCGACACACCTGGCGCCTGGGCGCCATGCCTTTCTCTTCCCCACATGTCCTTGAGAATTTGTAAAAATTTCCTAAATTAAAAATAAAAATTTCTATTTCCACATTTTCTTCACTAATTCAAAAAGAAAATTTTCCACATAATTAAATTTTTCACTAAACTTCAAATCAGACTTTAAATATTCATAAAAATTCTTGGGATATTACACATAGAGAGTGGGGTTGGAGTGTGTTCTCATGTAGCACAACTAGGTGGTGGCAAATGCATCGAGGCAGCTTAAGAAATATGAATAAAATTATCCTACTCACGATTTAGAGATGGTGTCAATTCACCTTGAAAATATGGCGATACTACCTCTACGGGGAGACTTGTGAAATTTATATTGGTCACAAGAGTCTTACGTATATCTTCGATTAGAGGGATTTAAATCTGAAGCAAAGGAGGTAGATGGAGTTGCTGAAAGACTACAACTGCAATATTCTATACCACTCGAGAAAGGCCAACGTTGTGGCAGATGCCTTGAGCCGGAAATCCATAGGTAGTCTAGCTCATATAGCAGTAGTGAGAAGGTCGTTAATCCAACAGCTACAGGAGCTAAGAGTGGAAGGCGTTACCCTTTAGGTTACAAGGATAGGGTCATTCTTAGCTGACATCATGGCTAGATCTTCCCTTTTAGATCAGATAAGGAAATCCTAAATGGAGGATCTAAAACTTGTTAAAATTATGGACAAGGTGAAAGATGGTGATGTAAGTAGTTTTACATTTGACGATGCAGGAGTTTTACATTTTGAACATCAGTTGTGTGTACCAGATGTCGGGACTCTAAGGCGAGACATCATGGAAGAGGGTCATAGTACCACATATGCTATAGATCTGAGCGCCACCAAGATGTACCAAGATTTGAGGCAGATATATTGGTGGGAAGGGATGAAACAGGACATAGCAGAGTTTATGTCCCACTATTTAACAAGTCAGCAGGTTAAGGCTGAGCACCAGAGGCTTGTTACAGCAATAATAAATTCTTGAATGAAAGTGGGAACGAGTGACGATGGACTTCGTCATTAGTCTACCTCATTCCACAGATGGCTACGACTTAGTATGGGTTATAATGGATCAATTGTCCAAGTTGGTATATTTTATTCTGGTCAAGACCATTTACAACATGGCGAGGTTGGCACAGGTATATATTGAGGAGATAGTGAAGCTACATGACCTGTGTCTATCATCTCTGATAGGGGTCCCTAGTTTACCTCCTATTTTTTTGAAGAATTTTTAGAAGGCACTAGGTACTCGAGTAGACCTCAGTATCACTTTTCATCCACAGATGGATAGACAATCTAAATGGACGATTCATACACTAGGGTGCATGTTATGGGCTTGTATCATGAATTTCAACGATAGTTGGGAGAGGCATTTGCATCTCTTGGAGTTTGCGTATAATAACAGTTACTAAGCCACCATTGGAATGGTACCTTATGAGGCACTGTATGGGCGATGCTGCAGATCTCTGATTGGTTGGTCCAAGATAGGTGAGGCAAAGGCATTAGGGCCTAACTTGGTCTAGGATGCCTTAGCCAAGGTTAAGACAATCCAAGATGGGATGCGTGCAGCTTAGAGTAGGCAAAAGGCATAAGGCAACCACAGACAATGTGACTTGGAATTCTCAGTCAATAAGATGGTGTTCCTGAAAGTCTCTTCAATGAAAGGTGTGTTGAGATTTGGATTGAAATGAAAGCTGAGTCTGAGGTACATCGGGCCTTATGAGGTCTTAAAGTGGGTGGGTAATGTGGCTTAACAGCTCGCCCTACCCACAGAGCTGGAGGAGATTCACCTCGTTTTTCACATATCTATGTTAAGGAAGTATCATCCTGACTTTTCGCACATGCTTCATTAAGATACCATCTAGTTGGATGAGGACTTGTCATATAAGGAGGTACCGATAGTGTCACGTCCCAAAATTTGAGCACGTGACCGGCACGGAAAGTGAATTTCATTTCACCTCCGTAAGCCTATCTTTCTCTTAAAAATCATACAATTCTTTTTCATGCAATCAAAACGAGTTCTCTATACATACTACAATTGCTCACATTACATCACTGAATGAACCTACCCGATTACAGAGATTTCTAGATTTATACAACTTAGAATAAAACTTAACTATTATACATTTATCCTGAACAAATGAAAAGGTAATTATGGACTAAGGATCCATAATTCCTTGTTCCGATATTTACCTTCAGCTGTCAACTCTGAAAAAAAAAATATCAATAAGAGGGGTATGAGCAAACCACGTGCCCAGTGAGTAGATAACACAATACTATGACAAAATAAAAATCATGCATCATAATGATAACATGCAGCAATCATACGTAGATCGATCATCATATGATATAATATTATTCATAATACTTCACAACAATATCCAAGTGAATCAAATGCATTTCAACAAAATTCAAAATTCACAACAGCAATCGATGAAATCAATTTCACACACAATTCCCGTACCAACCGGGTCGTCCAGAATACCTCTGGATCGTTGCCCGCGGCCCCCGCCGCATCCACCCTTATCGCTCCATTTATATTCTCCACCCTTATAGCTTCACATAGATTTCTCCATGGGGTGCACCACCATGCCTTTCCTTTCCAGTCAAACACAATCACAATCACATATAAAAACATCCTCAATCATAATCTTGAGCCACATACACAACTCAGTCATTTACAATTCAAGCCACAACATAATCAATGTGGTTCCAGCAACATAGCATGTATATAACATAACTCATAATATAGAACAATTATTCAACAATAACATACTTCAACTATCCGCATATGATTGAACTCAACAATCAGAGTATGATACATTTCAACTCAGTTCACATGCCATTCACAATCCATCATATAACCTCAATTCATGAGAAAATAAGAAAATATAATTATATATATCACCTGGCACGTTCCACAATTGTTTATGTCTCATCATCCCAGATCATTCTCTTCAAACTTGGATATTCAACATATTTTCACTATGATGCAAAAAGTCAATAACAAAGATATTTAATCATAGCAAGTATTAACCCACTCACCTGGATTTCATGCTCTCAGCACTCCCACCTTGCACTTGACCATTCCTATTGTAACCAGATAAAAACCATCAGGGTTACGAAATAGAGAAATTTCCTACCACTACTCTCGACCTTCATCCACTTCTCAAATCATAACTCCTAACTGGTAATGAATATCCAGATGAAACTTATACCATTGAAAACTAGACTCAAAGAGCTTTTCAACGATATTAAAAAAAAAACTGATGCTACAGTAACGGTCAACGGTCAACGCAGCTACAGTAACGTTGATCGAGTCAACGCTACAGTAACGTTGACCGAGTCAACGCTACAGTAACGAGAAAATCTGGAAAAATTTTCTCGGTGAACAGTAATTCTGGAGAAAATTTTCGATGTTCTTCGTGTTCTTCATCCAAAAATCCAAAAATCATATCTAAAACAACATTTCTTTTGATTTCTTCCATGGGTTTTCATCCTTAATGTCTAAGGAGTGTTTTAACACCAAAACCCCCAATTTCTACCAACAATCCAAGCTCAAATCTCAAACTTTCATCAAGAACACTAACTTTTTCAAATATCCAAATTCTACGAATTTCTCCTAGTTTTCTCCAAATTTCTTGTTCTAATAACATCATAAACCACCTAGGAATGTTTTAGATTAACATCCACACTTAAATTCATCCATTAAAATATTCTACAAAAATTTTGCAAAAATAATAACTAAGGATTTGATCTTGTAATAAGAGGAAGAAGAAGAAGAACATCAACTTACCAATCATCCTAACTTTCATAGCTTCCTTCCCAAAGCAAAAATTGCATAAATGATTGATGAAGAAATTCCTTTGCAAGCATAATCGAGAGAGAGAGAAAGTGAAGATACGGGAGGGAGAATGAGAAAAAGAAAAGAATAAGGAGAAGTGTATATGCGTGGGCCCCACCAATTTCTTTTTCGATAAAATCGCTCATAGCCACCTTAGCTTATAAGATTTGTTCACTTTAATCCCTCTCGATGTCTCAAACTCCACTTTAACCTCGAATCCATCATCTTTTCCGTACCGGACTCATAATTCATTCCCATAAGCTCTATTTTTCTTCTCGGGTTCCTACTTGGTCATTTCTCAAAAGTCCTCTATACTTTCTTTTCTTTTCACTTTAGTCCTTGAGAATTTGTAAAAATTTCCTAAATTAAAAATAAAAATTTCTATTCCCACATTTTCTTCACTAATTCAAAAAGAAAATTTTCCACGTAATTAAATTTTTCACTAAACTTCAAAATAGGCTTTAAATATTCATATAAATTCTTGGGATATTATAGATAGCTATCTTGGATAGCCGGGTAAAGAAACTTCAATCTATGGAAATTACATTAGTCAAGGTGTTGTGGCAAATTTAGACTCACGAGGAAGCCACATAGGAAACCGACACCAATATGCATTCTAGATATCTACATCTTTTCACAACTAAAGGTAAGTTAAATTTGGAGAACCAAATTTCTTAAAAGGGATAATACTGTAATACCCGATGTTTGTTTTTCCTTATAAACCGATGCTTTTTGTTTTTTGTTTTTTTGTGCTGGTTTGAAAATTTGGTTCTGACATGTGTAAAATGTATGATTGGCATGATTTTATGGTTTGATAATGTCATGGTGTGCAATTTCGAGCTGTGGGCTTGCAATATGTGGTGCTAAGCTACACAAGGACTAAAGTGACATTCGCAGGGACTAAAATAAAAAAAAACTAAAAGTTTTGTAGATGTGTTGTGAAATGTCAATAAAAGGTAGGAATGGGAAGGGAATAGTCTAGGGAACTTTAGTATGAAATAATAAATGAAAAATGACTTTTAAATCTTGAGATATTGTTGTTAGAATAAATTAGTATAATTTAGAGATAATTAAATATGAGTAAAAGGAATTCAAATAAAAAGATAACTAATAAATTTAAAAAAAAAGGATGAGGGTGGCATGAGATTGGCTAAGAGTAGGAATTGGACATTTAAATTAATAAGAAGATAAGTTGTCTAAGACAAGGATAATGCAAAAATTAAAATAAAATTAATAGGTAATTATCTAAACTAACATAATCTAATGTAATATTAGATTTAAGGATAAATAATCCTAATAAACAAATCTGAAAATACCTTCCAAAATTTGAATTAAATCTTAGATTTTATTTAGAATAATCTATGATTTGGATATCAAACTTAAATTTTCAAAATTAAGCAAAGAAAGATGAAGATAAATAGGAATAAAACCTTAGAAGATAATTAATAAACAAATATGTAAATCTAATGCTAGTAGCTACAAGAATTCAAAAATACAGAAAGGGAAATATAATACATTACGACATAGCAATAAAATATAATAAGAGTATCTATAGTGAAAATAAGATTATGCAAAAGGATTATTCATAATCAAATAAATTAAAAGGTTAACTAAATTCTTCTTAAATCTTACAAATAAGATTTGGAAATATTAATCAACTCTTAAAATATTTTAAACAAAAATCAACATTTACCTAATAAATAGATTTAATTAAAAAGCCTTCAATTCAAATTAAATTGAACTAATTAGACATTTAAACAACTTAATTGAACTAACCAAATCTTAAAATTACAAATTAAAAACCCTAGCCTCCACCTCCCTTGGTATCCGTCATCCATCTCTCTCTCTCCTAATGACTCTCTCTCCCATTGTCCTTTCTCTCTCTTCTATTGTGTTCTTCAAGACCCTAAACCAAACATTCACACAAGTACGCGAAGACACCTCTCCTAATACTACCTCCCTCATACAACACAAGAACCCAAGAACACTCCTCACATCTCTTACGTGAACTCTTAAAAGAAAGACAGTCTCAATCAATGGAAATTTTGTTTAAGGTAAGATGTTAATCAATTTCGCTTTGGGTTTTGAGGATTCAATTAACAACAAGAACACATGCTAACACCAATTCTCTTCTTTCGAAAACATTAAATTCCCTAGTACCCGAAAGTTCTTTGGAAGAGGCTTGATCGGTTTTGTACGAAATTTTTTGTTCAAATCCAAGTGAGTGATTTAACCCCGTTTTAATATTATCTTAGCGTTAAGGTAGTAAAGTGGGAAGGTAGGCAAATTCATGAAACTTAAGAAAAGGGTAAATTCGATTAAGAATTCGGGATAAGATTTGAGATGACACTAATTTAGAATATTGATGTATTTTGCTAACAGTGAATGTTAGGGAAAAAGACCATATGGCATGTTTGAGTTTACATACGTCTTGGATTTATTATCATTTAATTATGATGGGAGTTGATTATTATGATGATTGGATGTGTTGTTACCTTGATTGTTGGCTTTAATGATTGTGTTTGAGCAGGATAGTACTCCCTCTCATGTCAAGATGGGAAACCCGAGTAATAGAGTGTCTTGACCTCTGAGAATGAAAACAACAACTCCCTTGTCAGGGAGATGAGCCCGAGTTTGGGAGTGTGACCCGTAAGGCACCCTGACCATATAGACAAGGTTGTGTTATAGCGGGCTAGTGATTGGTGAGTCAACCTATATGCACTCCCAGATATATTAGTCATTGACGAGTACTGATTCTATTGGTTTGTTGCTTGGATTTGAGTTGTTTCTCTCCAGTATATATTTTCTTTCCTTTGTGTTTGATGATGAAAGCCTTTGTGTATAATTTGTTATCTTTAATGTATTTGGATTTTATTAGGGCGAGGATTAACTTGCTCATTGAGATATTTATCTCACGCTCTCTTTTATATGTTTTTTAGATTAAGCAATAGATGAGGACTTTCTATTAGAGGAGTATTGGCTGTGGATCTTCCCGTTTGTTGGGAGGGTCCCAAGTGTTAATTCAAGTATTTTGGTTTAGGTTGCTCTATGATTAATTAGGATATCTAGAGGATCTTGGGGCAAACGATTTAATTTATTTTGTAATGTAAACACTTAAATCGGATGTTCATAGTTATTTGATTTATAGGACCTTATAGATTTAATCCTATTGGATTGTGGTGTTTTGCTTAATTGAATAAGTTGAGGAATGGTATTTCTGTTGCATGAAATCTTGGATTTAAATTCCAATATTAGTTTTGAATTTTGGGAGACTGCGAGGAATCCGGGTAAGTTTCCTTTTTCCCTTGTGTGTATATATATGGTATGGAGCTATTGGCTTGTTGGGAATCCAAGTATGCCTTCCCTCAACCCCCCTTGTGTGCATGGGATCAAAATTGTGGTTATTTAAAAAAAAAACTAGAAATTATAGAGTGACACATCACTATTCTGTTAGGCCAGCGCTTAGTGCTAACATTGGGCGCTCAATGCCAACCTTGCATATGCCGCAACATTGGCCTCTGGATGGCCAGCATAGCTAGGTAGAGTGACAATGCCTTGTCACGGGTTGGCCAGAGCTAGGTGCCACTAGTGGATGCTTAGCGCTAGCAAGGTAGAGGCGAGCCCATCTCTATCGAGCCAATGCTTAGCGCTGGATTGCTGTATGGAGTGTGGGAATTTGTTTTGTTTGTATATGACTCGTGTACTATTTTCCTAGTAGATTTTGATATGTATTTTAATCGAGTATGTTACCTCCTAATAATAAGTTGAATGATGCATGCTAAGAAATAATTATAATTAATTAAAAGAGTACATTAAGTGACGTTAGGTAGGCTTATGATGGCACGAGATTCGTGTCACTGTACCGGTCATGTGCCTAGAATTGGGTCATGACACATTCAACCATAACTGGGACATTCGCAACTTCAACTCATCGTGCTACCGCTTGAAGAACTTCACCTTTGCTATTCCTACACACCATATCCAAGTTCCAGTAGAAGTCTCCTTGATAAGCTGCATTCATGTTTATCTTTACCATGTTATTTAGAGGGGGAACCAAACTACAACACTTTTGATCTCCTTTATTTTGTTTTTCTCCTGATAGTCCATCAACAGTGATGTCGCCCTCTTGTATGTAGCCCACTAATCCAGATCCCCTACATTAAAAGCAATGCTGTTTCTTATAATCCATACACTCTACATCACTAAGGCAAGTATCTCCATAACAACCTTGTTCTCCTTTTTTCTACTTTCCAAGAGCCATTTACTAATGGATTCATTAAATTGCAGCTTAGGACCTGCAGCTAAAGGAGAAATAAACCACACTCTCTTTGTCCAAGAATACTCCACAAAGAGGTTTGTTGTTGATTCTTCCCTCTCACTACACAACAAGCAAATTAGGTATGGAAGAATCCCCTTAGAAGCCATCCTTTCCTTTATGGCTAGATCATCATGGAAGAGCCTCGGCAAGAACATTTTTATTTTTAGGGGAATATTTAGTTTCCAAATCCAATCCTAACATTTCTTCCTATTGGAAGGTCCTATCTCCAAATTTAACTTCTTTTCATGGATTAGATGATAAGCTGATCTTACTGAATAACTATGATTTTTCTCCCATGGCCAGTAGAGAACATCCTTAGAGATTTTGTGTGTAAGTGGTATCCTGCATATTTGTTCAGCTTTAAATGGGTAAAAAATTTTGTAAATCAACTGCTTATCCCATGATCTTCTATCTTGGCCAATGAGATGGTTCACTGTAATAATATATGTTTCAACCAGTTTAGGACTCCAAATTTTTCCTCCAGATTGTTCAAGGAGCTACCTACTTTTCCAAACATCAATCCCTGTACCCGAATGGACTCTCCATCTTAATCTTTCCTCAACTATATTTATGTTATTCCATATACTTGTCTATGTATAACTAGGTTGGAAATCCAACTTTGCTGAAAACATATTGCCCTTAGGATAGTATCTAGCCTTCAAAGTTCTTGACACCAAGCTCTGTTCATCCTTAATTAGTCTCCAGCATTGTTTCCTCAAAGTGCGTCATTGAAAGGTTGAAAATGCCGAAAACTTAAGCCTCTTGCTTTTTTGGATTTGCACAGTGTTTCCCACGCAATCCAGTGCACTTTTTTCTTGTCATCCCTTTCTCTCCACCAAAATTTGTTCAGAAGAGATTCCATCCTTATGCAACAGCCTACAGGGATTTTAAAGCAGCTCATTATGTAGTTTGGTATAGACTGAGCAACTATTTTAATTAGAATTTCCCTTTCGACTTGAGATAGAGCTTTTTCCTTCCATCGTTTGATTTTCCTCCATATTTTATCTTGTAAACCTGAAAAAATAACATTTTTTTATTTTCCTATAACTGTAGGATGACCCAGATATTTACTGTAACTCTCTATAGCTTCTACTCCTATCATTTCCAGGATTGAATTTTTAACACTTTTCGGCATGTTCTTGCAAAAGGCGAGTTCAGTTTTTTTTCAAGTTTATTTATTTTCCTGATCTTTCTCATGTGCTTGAATAACCTGTGAAATAGTGTTTGTAGCTCTCACATTTGCCTTAGAGAAAATAATACTGTCATCAACAAAAAAGAGGTAGGTGATAAGCGGTGCAGTTTTGGCTATTCTTACTTCGTCAATCAAACATAATTCTTTTGTTTTCTCAATCATACACGAGAAAACTTCATCGCAAATGATGAATTAATAAGGGGACAACAAGTCCCCTTGTCTTAATTCTCTCTGTGAATAGAAGGGTTGTCCTGGACTGCCATTTATAAGAATTAAGTATAACACCGATGTTATACACCTCATGATCAGCTTCGTAAAAGAGTCAAGGAAGTTCATATTTTTTAGGACCCTCTCAATAAATCTCTATTCCATTTTGTCATACACTTTTGATATATCAAAGCTTAAGAGCAAAGTACCCATCCTTACCTTTCGTCTTTTTTTTTTTAAGGAAATGGAAGATTACAAATGCTATGATTGCATTACCTGTGATAAGCTTTGGAGGACAAAGGCGCTCTGGTTTTCACAAATTAGTCCAAATAAAACTAATTTGAGTTTGTTTGCAATTGTTTTTATTACGATCTTCATAATAACGTTGCAAAGACTAATTGTTCATACTGTGAAAATTTTCAGGTGCCTTTACTTTTACGATCAAAGCAATCAATGTCTAGTTTAAGTCCTCTGGGTTCCTTTTTTTGTTTAAAATCTTCAACACCAGTTCATAGACTTCATCTCCCACCACATTCCAGAATTTTTGAAAAAATAGCGCTGACAAACCATCCACTTCGAGGGCTTTCAAGGCACCCATCTGCATAAGAGCCTCTTTCACCTCTAATCCAGTAAAGGGTTTGGCCATGATAAAGTTTTGATATGCACTAAGCTTCCTCCTGATGTGAGAACAGACATCATCCACATTCTCTACAGTGTTGGCCAAAAATAACTCCTGAAAAAAGGTATACACCATTTCTTTAATTGAATTCTCATCTTGAACCCATCTGTCCTCCTGTATTTTTATACTTTTGGTCGTGTTGCTTTTCTTCCTCTGATTTCCTTATAATGGAAAAACTTCGTATTTTTATCACTATCTTTCAGCCAAATGGCTCATAACCTCTGTCTCCAATATAGTTCTTCTTTCTCCATCAATTCCTCTATCTTCCTAAGAATATTATTATGTGCGTTAAGAATTTCCTGCGTAGGACTGGCTCTCTATGCCTTCTCCATCTGGTTCTCTAGTTCTTTCATCCTATCTCTTGCTTTTTTTTTTTTATGTTGAACAGATTAGAGGATGGAAGCCCTCTTTAATTCTTTTAATATTTTCTATGACATTTCCTTTTTTTTTTCCTCCTAAGCCCTTTTAACAATTTTCTCGCATCTTGACTCTTTCATCCAAGCCTCCTCGAATCTGAATTTTTTGGTTTTAAAGTTTCCTTCATTCAAATTTATACTGTTTAATTCTATTACCAGTGACAGTGGTCAGAAAAAAGATTTCTTCTCATGAGTGACTTTCACAACTAGCTACAGACCTTGCCATGTGTCAGTCGCTAAGCACCTATCAAGTCTCTCTTGAATATTTTCAATCCCTTCCCTTCCATTTGGCCATGTAAACGAATACCCTTTAAAGCCCAAGTCTTGTAAATTGCAGTGATTAATGACATCTCTAAAGTTTTGGACCAACTAGCTTCTTCTATTGATTCCTCCGTTTTTTCTTTGAATCCAACAGTATTTCATTAAAGTCGCCTGCATAGAGCCATGGTAAGTCATATTGTGCTTTCAGTAAAGATAACAACCTCCAAGAGAGTGCTTTTTTGTTTTCCTCCAGGTGGCCATAGAAACCTGTGAACCTCCATATCTTTTCATCAAACACAACTCTCACCCTAGCATCCATATGATTTTGAGAGTAAGATAACAGATCTAGAGACACAGACTCTTCCTATAGAAGTCCTAGGCCCCCAGCCTTTTTGTCCCTCTCCCGAACAATTAACCCATATAGCATTTTTAAATCCCATTTTACTATTCAATTTCTCTGCTTCATTCAACTTTAGTTTTGTTTCCATGAAGAAAATCAACCTTGGGTGCCTTTCCTTGATGAACTTTTGGCAAGCTCGAACTATTCATGGCACACCCAAACCACGATAGTTCCAAATAAAGGCCTTCATGGCGATCGGCAGGGTTGCTTAGCAACCTCCTCCATATATACATCAGATTGGGTCTCCTCCATTTGTCTCTTATTTTTTTCTCTATCAATATTGGGGCTCTACTGCTTTTTCTTCTTCACCACAATAATTTCGCCCTTTTCTCTCCTAATTAATCTCTTCCAAGCACTTCTACTGATAGACATATTAGCACTTGAGTCATTACTGTTTGGTTCCATTGTATCACTATTTTGGCCCTTTTTATTTTCAATCCTTTGTTCCTTTACTGATAACTCGTTTCTTTCCTAATTCAGATCAATCACAGTCTCCCCACTCACCTTTGGCTTCTCTAATTCTGTGAGAGATATGCCAATCAAAGATAGTATACAAAACTTTGTCAAGATCCTTAGGCTGCTTTATATTATGAAATTGTTCAACATCATTGGTCCCTAACTCCGAAATTGTTAAGCTGTCCGGGGGTCATTTTTAGAGCTTTGCTGTGTTTTTCCTTTTATTTCTATTCTCACTCCATCTCTAGTATCAAGATCATTTGCCACACTGAGTCAGAGAGTTTTTCCTAGATCGGCTTAGGGGTTTAAAAATCATTATTTGGCATTTACTCGATTTGTTTGCTTCTCCTCCTACTGGTTGTCTTGTTCTACTCGGACTAGCTCTCATCCATGGCCCAAAAAATAGATTTGAATTGTCATCTTCCTCATCATGTGTCTTATCGTTGCATTCTTTTAAGAGATGTCCCACCTTCCCACATCCATAGCAAAAATCAAGAAGTCTATTGAATTTAAAGAAGATTTTAAAATTTGTTCCATCTCTGCTTTTAAGTGTTCCCCTTTTGTTAGGTTACTGAAATGCAATTAATCAAGGAGAAGGATAGAGAAGAACACACAAAGAAATTACGTGGTTCGGTCAATGCGACCTACGTCCACGGACAGAGAAAATATCTGTATTATTTCTGACGGAGGCTATACAGAGAGAAATTACATCAACCACCCCTACAATGAATTCCCTCACACTCATATATATAGAGACAAATGGGTCATGGGTCATGGGTCGTGGGTCGGGTTACAAACCAGGTCACCCACAAAATTCAAGTCAAACCCAACAATTTCCCTCCTTGACTTGAATTCTCTCAAATCACCAGAACTAAGTACAAATTCATCTCTGTCATTCAAGCCCTGTAGGGCTTCATGGAATGCGAACATTCACCAAGTCCAAGCTATGCTTGAACTTCTCTGAAGGTAGAGCTTTTGTCAACATATCTGCTGGATTATCTGCTGTGGATATCTTCTCGATGGATAATTTCTTGTCTTCTATCACATCTCGAATAAAATTCAATCTAATATCAATATGCTTCGACCTTTCATGGTAGACTGGATTCTTGGCCAAACTTAATGCACTCTGACTATCACAATAAATGATAGGTCTCTGAATATTTAACCCCAGACTATCAATCAAACCATGTAACCACATACCTTCCTTAACTCCTTCTGCCAATGACATGTATTCTGCTTCAGTGGTAGACAAGGCAACTGTAGATTGAAGTGTTGCCTTCCAACTGACAGCACATCCATTCAGAGTCAAGACATAGCATGTTAAGGATCTCCTCCTCAAAAGATCTCCAGCATAATCTGAATCTGTATAACCAACCAAGCCACTATCAGATTTATCAGCACCATAAACTAAGCAAATATTACTCGTATCTTTCAGATACCGCATAATCCATTTAACTGCACTCCAGTGAGCTCTCCCAGGATTACTCATAAACCTGCTTACCACACTGACTGCATGAGCCAGATCAGGCCTAGTACACACCATTGCATACATCAAGCTTCCAACAGCATTACAGTAGGGCACTGAACTCATATACCCTTTTTCCTCAGCTGTAGTAGGTATTGTACTAGCATCAAGTTTAAAATGTGCCGCCAACGGAGTACTAACCAGCTTAGAATTATTCATTTGGAAAGACTGTAACAATTTTTCTATGTATTTCTGTTGAGATACATACAGTAAACCTGCACTTCTATCTCTCCAAATCTCCATGCCCAATATCTTCTTGGCTGCACCCAAATCCTTCATCTCAAACTCACTGCTCAACAAGGCTTTCAAACTATCAATTTCAACCTTGTTCTTTGCAGCAATTAACATATCATCAACATATAGCAACAAATAAATATAAGAATCATTTGCAAGTTTCTTAGAGTAGACACAGTTATCAAACTGATTACGCAGAAAACCATGGGAAGTCATGAATGCATCAAATTTCTTGTACCACTGTCTAGGAGACTGCTTCAAACCATACAAGGACTTTTTCAGCAAACATACATGATCTTTCTTCTCATAATCAAGAAATCCTTCTGGCTGTGACATATAGATCTGCTCCTCTAAATTTCCATGTAAGAAAGCAGTTTTCACATCCAGTTGTTCCAACTCCAAGTCAAAAACACTTACCATGGACAAAAGGACACGAATGGTTTTATGCTTCACAACCGGGGAGAAAACTTCATGATAATCAATTCCCTCCTTTTGTGAAAAACCCTTTGCCACAAGTCGTGCTTTGAACCTTGCTGGTTCAACTCCAGGAATACCTTCTTTCTTCTTGAAGACCCATTTGCATCCTACCGGTTTCACTCCCTTTGGTAACGGTACAAGATCCCATGTTTCATTCTTCTCAAGAGATTGCATCTCTTCATTCATTGCAACCAGCCATTCTGATGCTTCTCTACTCTCAACTGCTTCTTTATATGATCTCGGGTCATCAGAATCAATACTTTCACCTACTGCCAAGGCATAAGCAACTGAATTAACATCAACTATATCAACACAATCTGCATACCTCATAGGTTTTCTGATTTCCCTTCTTTCCCTCCTTGTTGCTATAGGTTGTGATTCTTCTTCTTCCCTGGGCTGCTGTACAGGGTCTGTTATAACCCTTTTTGAAGTTTGAACTTCAATTTCCACCTTCTGGTTGGCACCTTGATCATTATTACCTGCATGACTACCAAGCTCCTCCTTCTGACCAAACATAGCAGACTCATCAAAAGTTACATCTCTGCTAATAATAAATTTTGGAGTTCTATCCTTTTCAGTACACCACAGTCTGTATCCTTTAACTCCATGTGCATACCCTAGAAATATGCATTTCATTGCCCTAGGCTCTAGTTTACCATCATTCACATGAGCATAAGCAGGATATACGCAGGCCAGAATAATCAGAAGGTTTACCGGACCATACCTCTTGAGGAGTCTTAAAATCAATTGCAGTAGATGGCGATCTATTCACCAGATAACAAGCAGTGTTAACTGCTTCAGCCCAGAATTGTTTTGGCAAGCCAGCGTTTAATCGCATGCATCTCGCACGCTGCAACAGTGTTTGATTCATACGTTCTGCAACTCCATTTTGCTGTGGTGTATGACGTACAGTGCGATGCCTCACTATACCTTCTTTCTTGCAAAATTCATCAAATAGAGCGTTACAGAACTCCAACCCATTATCAGTTCTGAGTGTTTTGACCTGTTTTCCAGTCCGTTTCTCAACCATGGTCTTCCACTCCTTGAACTTCCCAAACACTTCATCTTTGGATTTCAGAAAATATACCCAAACCCTTCTAGAGTAGTCATCAATGAAAGTAACAAAGTACTTGCATTTGCCCTGAGATTCAACTGGAGAAGGACCCCACAAGTCTGAGTGAACATATTGCAGAACATCCGTAGAAGTATGCTTCCCAGAACTGAACTTAACTCTGCGTTGTTTACCCATAACACAAACTTCACAGAATTTCAGTTTCCCAGTTTCTGCTCCTTCTAACAATCCTTGTTTACTTAGAATTGACAGCCCTTTCTCACTCATGTGTCCCAATCGGCAATGCCACAACTCTGTATAATCATCATTCTTCCCTAAAGATTTAGATACAGCCACTGTCCCCATCACAGAACTACCAATCAGAAAGTAAATGCCATGCTGCAATTTACCCTTCATTATAACCAGAGCACCTTTGGAAATTCTCAACTGTCCATTCTCTCCAGAGTACTTGTACCCTTGTTTGTCTAGAGTACCAAGAGAAATCAAGTTCTTCCGTAGACCAGGAACATACCAAGCATCAAGCGTCCTGACTATTCCATCATACATCTGAATCTGCACAGAACCACTGCCCTTAACACTGAGCTGCTCATCATCACCCAACCTCACAACACCATTCCACTCCTTGAAAGAAGTAAACAGTTCACGTGAGAAAGTCATATGATAAGATGCACCTGTGTCCAAGACCCAAGTATTTGCAGAACCAGAGGTGCTGACTGTGAGAACATCAATGTCTTCTTCTCCGTCAGAACTATCTTGCATCACCGAAGCACTACCACTGGTATTCGGTTCCTTCTCGTCATTTCCCTTCTTCCTCTGTGGACAATTCTTCCTGATGTGCCCCTTCTGTTTACAGTGATAACATCGAGGTCCTCCTTTGTTCCTCGACTTAGACCGTGACTTGCTTCTTTTTCCATCATCCCTTTTAGTGTCTCTGCCTCTGCCAACATACAAACCTGCTTCTGCACCATCCTCATTAGAACTAGAGACTCTTCTCTTCAGCTCTTTAGACCGTAAAGCATCTTTGACATCATTAACAGAGATACTATCTCTACCATACAACATAGTGTCAACAAAGTTCTCATATGAATTTGGTAGAGAACACAAAAGAATGATAGCCTGATCTTCATCATCTATCTTAACCCCAACACCCTGTAAATCCAGGATAATTCGGTTAAAATTATCAAGATGATCTTTTACCTGCATATTTTCTGTCATCCGCAGGGTATACAAACGCTGCTTCTGATATAACCGGTTTGTGAGAGACTTTTTCTGGTATTTATCATCCAATTTCTTCCACAAACCTGCAGCAGTTGATTCATCAACTACTTCTCTCAACACCTCATCTGTCAGACTCAATAGTAATGCACTATGAGCCTTTGCCAAAATTTCCTTCTTCTCCTCTTCTTTCAACGTGTTAGGTAGACTACTTTCTCCTTCTAATGCCACTGCACATCCCTGCTGAACCAGAAGTGCCCTCATTTTTACCTTCCACAAAGTGAAATCATTCGATCCATTGAACTTCTCAATATCGAATTTATGAGTCGACATCTTCTCAAATAACAGCAGATAAATTACTAGCAAATTTCGCAATCAGAAATTGAATTTCACAAAACTGTTCAGAACCTTGCAAACTGACCAGAACTTCACTAACAGAAATTCAACACAGCAGTCCAACAAAATTCACAGCAGTAAACCAGAAATTCAATCCAGCACAATCCAGTAAATTCACACAGAAATTCAGAATTCTTTTCTGAATTAAACATAAACTTACCGGAACTGTGTCGAGGAAACAATAACGATCGCAACAGAAAACTTGGTCCAAACAACAACAATGACCAAACAGCAGCTTTGACCAAACAGCAATTTTTGACCAAACAGCAGCTTTAACCAAACAGCAGCTTTGACCAAACAACAGCTTTGACCAAACAGCAACTTTGACCAAACAGCAACTTTGACCAAATAGTACCGTTGACCGTTGACCGTGCTACAGTGCCTCGCCGTAGAAGACGATGAACAGTGCTTCCGATGAAGATTCCGGTAATGAACAGTACTTCCAATGAAGATTCCGGCGATGAACAGTACTCGCAACCGTAAAAACTCACCGAAACAACTGAAAAACGATCTCCAATGCACTAGAAATGCAATAAACGGTCTCTTTTTTCCAAAAAACAAGCGAATCAAGCTAGATCTGAGATTTAAAACTAGATCTGAAAATTTTCTTACCACCAAAAATTGGTCTCCGACATTCTTTAACGCACCAAAGATGCAGAGAATGGTCTCCTATGCTCCAAATCAACCAAATCGGGGCAAGATCTGAAATTTTGGAGCCGGATCTGAAAATTTTCGGACGTGCTACAGTAACCGACGAACCAAAAATGAACCAAACTTCTGATACCACTTGTTAGGTTACTGAAATGCAATTAATCAAGGAGAAGGATAGAGAAGAACACACAAAGAAATTACGTGGTTCGGTCAATGCGACCTACGTCCACGGACAGAGAAAATATCTGTATTATTTCTGACGGAGGCTATACAGAGAGAAATTACATCAACCACCCCTACAATGAATTCCCTCACACTCATATATATAGAGACAAATGAGTCATGGGTCATGGGTCGTGGGTCGGGTTACAAACCGGGTCACCCACAAAATTCAAGTCAAACCCAACACCTTTTTAGAGGTTTTTGCAAATCCACTACAATTCTCAGAAGCAAGAACCTCCCCCATTTGTCATCACCCTTATTTTCCCATTCAACAAAATTACCAATTACTCCATCAATCTGTTTTACCACTGCTTTGGTTCTTAGATTGAAGGAATGTCGTACACCTTAACCCAGAAGGGAGTTCTACAAGGTTTGAGTGCTGAAGGTTGTTCTTCCCCTTTGAGTTCACATAGCACCAAGATCTTCTTGTCAAACTACCATGGTTCTCCTTGAAGAACCCTTTCCATATCTTTCTAATTAAAGGATTGGAATGTAAAAAGATTTTCACCAATTTCTCTAATTTCCACCCCATTTTTCAATTTCCATATTTGTCTAATTGTTGATTGCAGAGCCCCGAAGTTAAACGTCAAATCAATCCACAACGTACTAGCCAGGCATAATTTGAATCTTTGGATTTCCTTTGGAATTATGTCGTCTTCCACCTCAAAGATTTCATTCTCCTCTCCTGCCATCGCCGGATCATGTCGCCAAAGAGAATGCCCCTGTTTTCAAGATCCAAGAACAGAGGCCTTTACACAAGAACACGCTTAATACAAAACTTTGGCACCCTGAAATACCAGAAAGCAACACCACCGAACCAGACTCCCCCATTACACGCAGCACAAATCACTCTAATTGGACTGAGAATAACAACGAGAATCTCGTCAGCGATACCACAAGTGCAGAGAACCTGCTCTTGGGAGACTCAGGAGTTGTTGACACTTGGAAGTCGAGTTTAATGTTAATGTAGTTTATTGATATACTAAGAATAAAATTACAATTTTATGTATATAAAATTAAATTCTTTGACAAAAAATAAATTAGAAAATAAAAATTTCAACATATCAGAATTTTTGATGAAACGAGTGTAATATTTAAAGGAAAAAATATATCAAATGTAATTTAATCAAATCTACTGAGAGATTAATATAATTTACTCAATTGAACATCTCAACTTTAACCTCTTGAAATGATATTTAGTTATTAGTTAAAATGTAATTTTAATCCCTGTAATTTTAATTTGATCCCCACATTTTATTTTGTTGTAATCAAATCCTTAAAGTGTGAAAATAAATGTAAAAGAATTCCCACCGTGATTCATTCACTGTTAATTTGCCGTTAAGTCCCCTTGAAATTATAAATTATTTTAACGGGACTTAGTTGTTTATTTGGTTTCCTTATTATCTTCGGGCGTCATGCAGCCACCCTGGGCAAATTGAGTAAAAACTTCAAAATAAAATTGTACTGATGAAGTTTACTGGTAAGGAATTTGGCAGACGAAGCAACTAGAGAAGTTTGCAAGTTGCAAGGGCACTACGGCAGTATCATAATTTCTTCCAAGATTACAGTAAAGGCCTAACTAACAAGACGGCCACCGGAGTGTTATACCTACAAATTGCAATACAAGAAGGTAGATGGTGAATTCTTGGTCATATCTTACTCCTCATCCTCACTAGTCTCGCCAATGTCTCCTGTGCGGCCAAGGTCTGGGCATGGTTATGGCCAAGCATCACAGTTCTGATACTGATACATGTTCTGCATAGCTCCTTCCCGCTGTCAAGATGTCCCCCTCTCGCTAGCAACTTGGCTCGACTCTCCAGTAGTGTTGCCTTTAGCAACGTCACCTCCTGCCACACATATTCGTCTAGTTTTCGCCCTCCTTGCAGCCTCCGTTTCCAACAAATTGGCTCGTGTGACCAGTCTTGCATTTGCGACACAAAGGACTTCTCAACCTCCTCCAGCGCATTTGTACACACCTTCAACAGCTCCATTGCGGAATTGCATCTAGAGAATGTCGTGAAGGCCTGAATTGCAAGTGGGAGAGCTGTTCTTTTCACGTACAACACCATGTCTATTGCTTTGAGTCGGACAAGTGGGGGTTCAGATTTGAACCCGAACACCAGAAAAGCCGATGCCCATAAATGATCCGAGTTTACAAACGGACTACCCATTTTTCTAATTACTCCTTGAACCGCAGCTTTCGCAGATTGCAAACCAGATTTCCTTCTGGCGAATGACTGGATTATGGGATGGAAATGGATCCAGTATCCATCCCCTTTGTTGGCTCTTCTTGCCACTCCCATTTTCACAAGAAGCATTGCTGAATCTTCCTCTGTTTTCCATGCCTTGGATGATAAACAGCTGAATGTGATACTCAGACTCTTGGTCCACTTCCTGAGCTGGTTTTCGTCACTAGAGATGTTCCAGGCAGCACTCCCTAACCAGCTTGCTGAAATGGGAGATGGGGCAAACCACCCGCTCACCAGAAGCATTCTTATGGCCAGGAGGCACCCTTTTCTTTTTCTTCTTTCCAAAACTCCATACCAAAATTCAAGGGTCTTCATGAGGAAGGGATTGCTCTTGCAGTGCTGCTCTTCTGCAATGCTCATACAACAAGAGGGAGGACCTTCTTCAAGTGGAACCTGGTTTATTGCCTCAAAGAGAGCAGAGGGGCTAAGTTCAAGTTCAGATAACAATGACCCAATCAACCACAAACCAAAGCTCAACCGCCCCAGTTTCTCGTTGAATTTTTTGAGGAATTCTACGTCATTCGCTGGATACTCTTTCTTTTTTCTTCCTCTTATCAGAAACATTGCATCGGATAATGGCAAAGGTGGAAGCTGAATTGTATCGTAGTTCATTACTTTAGACAACCGAGTGGTAATAATCACATGGGTACCTCCTGTGTTTCTTGGGATCAAGTCATGCAGATCCTTCGCTTCCCCACAATCTTCTTCAGTCTCAAGATTATCAATTATAAGTAAGTAAGGCGTATCACCGAACAGCTCCCTCTTGATTCTCTTGAATGCTTCAAATTCTTGCTCCTCAAAGCCACGAATGCGACCTCTTTCCATCTCGGAATCGGCACCAACATCCAAACCTAACTGAAGAGACAAATTCAAAATGTTCTGCCTGAGATACCGAGCTTCCCCACCAACCCATAACAACATTTTGTATCTCTGGTAATATCTGTATGCAAATTCCAGCGCCAGCTCTGATTTTCCAATACCAGAAATCCCATTGATGCAAATCACGCTGCTACACAAGCTCTTATAGTTCCCACTTTTTGGTTTCCTATGTTTTGACCTCTTCAACGAATTTTTCCCTTTGATTGGTTCAACCCAAGCCTCTAAAGTTGGTTCTTTGCTCTTGTTCATCTCTAGACTAATAAATCTTCCTCCTCTACAACTCACGGAGTCGCTTTCCTCGTCTGCAAGTCCTTCAGATTGCCCACTGGCTTCTCCTTTGATGATTGCAGTAGAATGATCTTGCTCCGTGCAACTTCCACGCCCGAAGAAGAGACTTTCGATCTCCATAAGCTCCTTCTCTCTTCCCACGAAGTATGTGTTCCTAGGGAAAGGTAAATTCTCAAATCCTTGTATCTTCTCAAATCCTTCTCTCTTCCGCCCAAGTCTTGCTCTGAGAATCGCAGCAGCTTTCGATATGCAGCTCCTCCAATTACCGTCATTAGCTTCCAGCTTTAATTCATGAGACTTCATCAGTCCATCGATTGCCTCTATACATTCTTTGTCAATTGAATTGCACTTCGGAAGAGTCATAATCTCAGCAGGTGCGGTTTCAAAGAAGAGTGGGATCAAATTCTTCTTTTGAGCAAAGAATCTGATCTCCTCCATGCTCAGATGGTTGAGAAAGCTGGAATGGGTGACGACCACTAAACCGAATGCCACAGAGCAGATGACTCTGTCGGCAATCTCGTGGCTCTGACTATCCGAATACTTTGCTCTATCCGCTACAAAGTAATCAATCCCCTGAAGCTCGAGCTCCGACTTAAGCCACTTACAGAAGCGTAGCAAATTGGGACTCTGGCCGTGGAAACCAATGTAAACGTCGCAACTGGTAAGCTTGGCATTGGAAGCAGGGGAAACGGGGCCTTTCGCGAAGGAGACTCGAGGAACTGGAAATGAGAATGAGATGCGCGGAGGAGCAGTGTCAGGGACTGGAATGCACGTCACAAACTTGAGCTTCGTGTCGGAAGGGTCATCTGAGAATTCGTATGGGTCGGACGGGGGAGTGTAGGAACTGCTTGGGATGTCTTCAGACTGGGAACCTCGGTAGGAGAAAGGCGGAGAAGGTTGGTTGGCGACGGCGGCAGTGGAGGAGGCGGCGGTGGCGGGGTTTTGTGAGGGATCTAGATGGGGACTATCATCAGAGTTAGAGGGTTTTACTATGGTGGCTCTCGGAGATATATATGGCGACTGTAAGGCTGAAACAAATGCTGATGAAGGTGGGGAAACAAGAGCGGGAGAACCGTAAGGCGATGATTCTATGGAGCTTTTTAAATTTGGTGACGGTAAATGGGAATCACAGACGTTGCTACTTGCTATCTTAACGGTGAGTGTACCGGTACTGGAGATTTCTTCAGTGTCACCTACTCTTTCCGTTTCCATGAATGGAAACTTTTCAAACTAACCGTGTAGCACCGGTGGCCTTGTCGCTGAATCTCACCCTAGCAGCAATTTCCTACTTTATCTCTAATACATCTCTTCACAACACGTTTGCTTTCTGTATCCTATTACAAAAATCATCACGAGGCAACCTTCACTGATATGGAGTCGACACTTTTGAAGACCTTTCTCTCATTTTAGGCTGAAAGAAGAAGAAAAGCTCTGCTATGGAGCTCTCGCATTTCCATAGGAGCAAGCTGTGCAGGGAATCTATTGAGTATTGACTCTCCGAAATTTGAACTTACAGTATTAATTTTTCTGGGAAAAAAATAAACATAATATTTAATGAGTACTTAAAAGTAAGTATGGTACTATGGTGAAGTATTTTCTATATATATAGATTAATGCAATCTTGGCATTTTCACTTTGTCTTATGCGCTCTAATTTGTAATATCTCTCAGTTGTATTGTATTTTATATTTCCCACGTAAAGTTCTCAGGTGCACTTGCACAGAAGCCAAAACTAGGTCAGAATGGACAGTGTGATAACCGATAAAGCCATGGAGAGGGAAACAACCAAACTCACCCAAAACTTGGACAGTGGGTTATTCATTTTGAAGTTCAAATAGTATACTTTATTCAGTGAGCATACCACCGTAAAAATTGAAGGGTACCGCGGAGTATTAAATATTTTATGAAAGCATTTCGCATATGGTTTATTGAGTGCATTCGTCTGTGTTAACAGCCTGACAGTGTTTGAAGTTATTCGCACCGGGAATTGGACCAAAGACCAGTCCACCCCAAGTGGCTCGAGCTTTAACCCAGAAGGACCGAATCCAGATGCATCAATGTAGAGCACAGCCACCAATTCGGATGGAATTAGTTTTGATGTTTCAATGCTTATTTTAAAATTTATTAATAAAAATATGGTAAATAAATATTTGTCATAATTTAACGCTTCAATATTTATAAAAAGGTTTTGTTCATCAGAATTATCGATAATAGATTAAATCGAGGCTGTGTAGTGCAAATTATTGGAGAAAAATTATAACATCAAAATACTGGGGCGTTAAAAAAGAGAGGAGAAGAGTGGGTGCGAGGCAAGGATGTGGTGTGTGGGTGAAGATGTGATGGGTTGGCAGTGGGAGTGGGCCAGCATCTCCATGTGGCTTGTCAGAATCCCCCCATCAGTTTATGTAGTACCTCCATTCCATTTTTTTTTTTTGGGTTTTTTTTTCTAATGGTAAAATAATTTTATTATGTTGAGACAAATTCCATGACTATGTAAGTTGAAATCGACCCGGAGCTTAGGGTTTCCATGTCCTTCGATTGAGTACTTCATCTACTTATGAAGGTAATTACGTAAACGTTATGTGTTATTATCATAAATTCTCCACTCTACTGATCCCTACTTCATTCATTCCCACTCAAGCGATTGGTTTTCATCCCATTGCCGCCTTCTTGGTAGTCAATATATGTAATCACATTTGATGGATCACTTACTGGACCAATTCATTTCATGTATTCCCAGATTTTTCATTTCAGTTGTTCTGAACTTGAATTTTCACGATTGATCTGACAATTTTGGCGGAGAGCATTGGATATTGTTATGGATTTGGAAAGTGAATGCTCTGTCTCTCTGGATGAAAATGAACTTAGGCAGAACAAATCGCCCCATGATGGTGAAAACGGGACTGAGAATAATCTCTCTAGTGCTAATGGAAATTCGCCAGATCAAACAGGAAAACTTACTGAATTAAATAGTGAAGAACCTGAGCATCTGAGAGGAACCAGTCTTCCCGGGGGTTCACCTCCGTCAACTAAAGGTTTTGGGTTGAAGAAATGGAGGAGAATTAGGAGGGATATTGTTAAGGATCAAAATACATATTTAGATTCTAGTAAACTGTTGAAGCGAGGTTTGTCTGGCACTGTCAATTCAACTGAAGCCCAGCCTCTTCTGCACGATATCCAGCAGAATAGTGAGGGCTCTATTGGATCTTCAAGTATGTTAAAAAATGTTGGGTCTGCTTTTGCTTTCGGGACAGATTCTGAGAATAGTGAGGATCGGAGTAGCAAATCATCCACGGCAGCTAGCGCGCCTAAGTCGAAGTATGACCTATTGGGGTATGCGAAGAAGAAAAGCCAAAGTAGGAACACCGGTTCGAAGAATTTAGCTAACTCAACTCAGCGGGTTCAACAAGGGAAGGGACAAATTGAAAACACTAAGAAACTTAGAGGTGAAAGAGTAAAAGCAAAGAAGGAAAATTCTCATTCCAGTTTGGATTCTGATTCAAGGAGTTCCGACTTAAAACAAGGTGTCTTTACAGGGACTTGTAATGGAAGACATAGTGGGGGGCCTATTATATACGATGAACGTAACAGTGGCGAAACTCACATGAATCAACATCTTCCCGAGGAAGTTCAAGCTGGACATTGCAAAGAAAATGCAGTAGAAGATGAACAAGTTTTACGAGGGAAATTTGCTGCAAAATCTTCTTGGGATTTGAAGGAAGAAAATGATGAGGACAATCAGTCCTCGACACTTGAGGATCCTTTGGCTGAATCTACTCGTAGTCTTGATTCTGTACAGGAGGCACTTGCAGAAGGTTTGTCCATCCTCATTTTTCTGATGCACCTGCTTGTCAAATTGCAACTGAGATAGCTAGCTGTAACGTAAAATCCTTCTTATCTCTTGATAATCATTTAAGTAGTTATTCTTCAATGTTCCCTAAATTTTAACAATCCTTGAACTAATTTTTTAACTTAATATTGTACTTAAAAAAATTCTGGTTCACCAAATTTTTCTACATAGCTACAATTTTATCTTGGAGTCGCTGACAGTGCATATGATTTACATGGATATAATTTATAACTTCATTAACCTGGTAACCAAAACGTTACAGTGATACGGTAGAGGATAACAAAAACAAAAAAATGATACGGTTTTAGATTTGAGGGAAAGCAATTTACTTGTGATGTTGAGAGGTTAAGACCCGAAGGATGATCTAATAAGTGATTTGTGAATGTTTCATTAGTCATTAGACGTTGTTTAGAGTGGTAAATGAGGTAGGGTAATAACCCTGTATGGGTGTAGAGGATAATCTCTTTATCGTGAAACACCAGGAGGAAATCAACCTGTGTTTCAGATCATGTGGTTAATATTATTATTTTTTAATGGCAGATAGTTTTGAGACATACATCGTTATGGAAATTACATTCCCTTTGGGGGATGTCTAGTGGGTAGAATCAAACATTCTCATGCCAAAGCATATTTTCAGAAATCTCATATTTGGGAATAATAATATTTCCACGTGGATCATCATAAATATTTCTGAAATGTTTTAGTGCATTCCTAGGAATCTAAAATTCCTATGTTTGGTTTATTTCAGTATTTATGGGAATGTTTGATAATTTTAAAAGATGCCCTATAAATTTTTAGAATAATATATAATTTTATAGATTATGCTCAATTATCATAAAATTTACTAGAGTTTATACTTTAATTTTCATATTAATGTATAAACTATAAATTATTTATGTATTTTCTTTGTTTATCTTATTTATTATATTATATTATATTATATTAATATATTTATATTTATCATTTATTATTTTATTAAGGCTTTGTTGTTTTTGTTATTTATTATTTTATTATTTTATCATTTTTATATTATTATTTGTTATAACATTATTTTTAGTTTTATTGTTATTTATGGAAGTGAATAAGGATGAGCGGTATAGTATTTTAATACTATTGTTATATTCTCTTGCCATGGGAATCAACATTTCCACCCCTCCATGTGATTGAATGAGGATTTTTTTTTTTCCTTCTTTCTTTCTGGGGGCAGGGGTGGTTGTTGCGTATTAATATTTCCAGGGATTTTTTTTCCCTGATTTCTGGTGCCAAATTTGGGGATGCATGATTTCCATGTTAGTTATTCCTGTAATCCTAGTTGCTTTGCATACTAAATGCCTTCTTGATGTCTTAGGCTCTTAGCACCTGAGGATGTTGTTTCTTGTGGGGGGAAAAAAGGTTGTCCTTCTTGTTTGAGTGGCAGTTGAGTACTTCTGGTGTGACTTTAGGTGCATGTGTTTGACTCCTATCTATACATGTTGGAATTAAAAAGGAAGAAAAAAAAAATTGGCTCACACATGGCTGGCCAAAAAATGGGTACAACAACAACAATAACAACAACATAGCCTTATCCCACTAAGTGGGGTCGGTTACATGGATCGCACGACGCCATTGAGCTCTATTAATGACCAACTCTTTAGATATCTCATTTACTAAAAGGTCCCGTTCAATAATTTCTCTAAGTGTCTTTTTTGGTCTTCCTCGATCTTTTTTCACAGGGCTCCAAACCATCTGCTCAACTCTCCTAACTGGCGCTTCCAACGGTCTTCTTTGCACATGCCCAAACTATCTTAAACGGTTTTCAACCATTTTTTCCTCAATAGGTGCCACCCCAACTCTATCTCGTATATGATAATTACGGATCCTATCTCTTCTTGTATGACCACACATCCAACGCAACATCCTCATCTCCGCCACTCCAATTTTATGTTCTTGTTGTCCTTTCATTGCCCAACATTCACTCCCATATAAAATCGCTGTTCTTATAGCAGTACAATAAAACTTTCCTTTGAGTTTATCAGGTACTTTCCGATCACAAATAAATCTAGTATTTGGGAATGATATATGTGCCAAGTTGTTGAAAGTCTGCAACCTTAATAGATTTTAAGACTTAAAGCTTCAACAACTGCTTTGGGCAAGCTTCAGTCTCTCTTTTCTCCTCAATCTTGTTGCTCAAGGGCAATAAGCGCTGTTGCTCCAGTTATTTAAAGTTGTTCATTAGATATGCTCATTAATGTTTGATTATAGTTGTTTTTTTTAATACAAATTTGGAAATTGCTGGTCGAAGCATATTGCTAGTTACTACACAAGTTGTGTTATTGTCATTGTTCAGTTGCTAGTTAAAGTTTGCGATAGCCGTTCAACAATAGAAAATAAAATCAACAATGAATTGAAGACTTCAATACTACAGTTGTATGCCACTGCGTACCCTGGTAAGCAGCCCAGTCTAGTTAAGAAAAGGTTGAAGGGACTTAGAGTTGTATGTCAGTGGGTGCCCTAGTAGGCAATCCAAATAGTGGAGACCAGTTGAGAAAACGTTAAGGGGACTACTCAAGAGTAAACCAAAGACCTGGGGAGATGTGTATTGTGATTAGATGATATATACAAGGAGAGCAGCTTGGAGAATACCAAGGAGGCTGCTTATGGGAAGAGGTTGAAGAATTTGGAAGCTATTTTTTATCTACCAAGGACGTTGTTAGAGGAAGTACTAGTTGCTGTGAAGTTCTTGAGTCGTGTTTCATTAACTAGGTGTTTAAATGTTTATTGTTATTTGGGATAATTAAGATTTGTTATTAAGTATATTTGGGTAATTTTACAATTAGATAGGCTGGTTATCTGTTATAAATTTTGATGTTTGGGTCTAGGAAATGTTACCTTATGGGCCTGCTATTACAAAGACATGTTAGAAGAAGGAAAGAGAGCAAGAAGAAGGCTATAGACCTTAGTAATAGCCCATCTGACTCAACCCGACCTAGTGTAACACTGTAACTCGGGGTTATTCTAGAAGGCGGCAGCAAGTGGCAAATAGAGAATTAGACTAGGGGATCACAAACTCTGGCAGTAGTGGAGGGAAAACTGAGATAGTAGAGGAGAGAGAATAGGTCATGAGGTTTTTGAAGGGGGTCCTGGCTGGAACGGAGGCAAGAAATTAGTTGTGGATTGTTTGGGATAGACATCTGAGACTTCCCTTTATCATTATTGTTCTAGTATTTTGTGTTGTTGCTGCAATTTTCTTGTTATTGCTGTGATGGTGGATAGTTAGCTAGAGAATCTGTTTGTTTCTCATAGTTTCCTCGTAAATATATACCAATATATCAGTGGAGTATGCTTATGGTATCTTTGTCTTTTTAAACATTATCTTTTCCTACTGGGTTCTATCATTATTTCTTTGCATTATTTTATTAGGATTAGGATATCTATTTAGTGTTCTAGTTGGATTAGGATTTTACATTTTAATTAATTGTGAATACAGTACTTACCCCTTTCTTATTGATTAATAATATTGCCTAAGATACATTTTCATTTTTGAAACTGGGTCCATTATCTAGGTGTTCCACACTTTATGTGTTTTCATTTTAATACTTGGTTTAATTTGTAATAAGCTGAAGCTTTTGTAGTCTTCAGCACCAGGGTGAGTGTTGGGAAACTTATCTTAGCTTCATTTGTTTGTACTTAATGAAGGTTTGAATCTGATTCATTTAGACTTTAAACCATTAAGTACCTTTTTTTTTTTTAAAAGCTTTTTATATGTCTAAATTCATCTTAATGAATCAGATCATATGACAAGTCTTAATATCATTCAAATGTATTATTTATTTTAGGCAAAAATGTACTTTACTCCCATAAATTTTGTCACTTTATCCCCCCTAAATTTTTGTCACTTTATCCTTCAAACTTTACAATACGTGTAAAACAACTTTTTTGTTAAATATTTTGTTAACTAGACTAATAATCAATGCTTATTTATTAAGTTTTATATTTTTTCATTTAATATATAAATCAATTTTTTAATCTTGATTTCATCATTTTTTTCATAATATATGTTTAATTACTAATTGTTTTGAATATTATTTTTTTACTAATAAACAATTTTTATGTATTCAGTTGTTAAAAAAAACAAATGCCCTCTAGGGGAACCCCTGAAACTTTTTTTTTTGGGAAAATTAATCATTTGGTCCCTATAGTTTGCTCAAGTTTTTAATTTGGTCCCTATAGTTTGCTCAAGTTTTTAATTTGGTCCCTATAGTTTTTTTTTTGGAATCACTCCCTACACTTTGCAAACATTTTAGATATAGTTCCTGTAGTTTATTTTGTGCTGATTTGGCTAAGAAAGTGTACATGTGGCAAGTCAAGAAAGATGAGATGGATATTTGATAGCTAAGCAACAAATACCAATGAGAGTTAAAAGGATTATAACTTATCCTTCATGTCTGCGAACGAGAAGCTGAGAAACCCCAAACTTCATCTTGTCGCATTGCCCAAACTCTTATCTTCCCACACTGCCCTACTGCTTCATGTCCAAACGGATAGAAGAAGACATCAACAGAGATATTTGCAAAGGATTGAGCAAGGCTCGCGTCAAAGGAGCTAGTCGGAAGTCATGCTCTGTGTTGGCCGCACTGATCGCCAGCGTGACCTTCGCCACTTCAAGCTCCATCCCTAGCAACGCTAAAAACGTGACTGGCAAGGTTTACTTGGAAGAACACCCCTGCCTTCAACATCTTTTGCCCTCACTTCCCTCTTGGCCCTTTGCTCCTCCACCACTTCTCTCATAATGTCCCTTGCCATTCTCACTTCGCACCAATAGTCCAAGATCAGAACAGTACAGTCTGCCTTGATTTAATTCCAATGGCATCTCCAAGTACATTAGAACTATCATCAAGCATCTTTGTCAGAGAAGATGGAAGTTTCATTACATGCACACGGACAACACGTGTTGTTTTTTCAGCATAATTTGAGCTCTTACTAAGAGCTTTCAAATTCTCCCGCATGTTGGGCACTCTCCTTCAATGGTCTCTTTGTAAAACACAAAGGTGGAGAGACTTCCAAGCTTACCTCAAGAAGGAGACATGAAGTTTGGGGTCCCTATGCTTCTCTTTCGCAGACATGAAGGATGGGTTTTAAATCTTTTAGCTCTTATTGGTATATGTTGCTTAGCTGTCAAAAAATGTCTATCTCATCTTTTTTGAGTTGCCACATGATCACTTTCTTAGCCTAACCAGCACAAAATAAACTTCAGGGACTATATCTAAAATGTTTGCAAAGTATAGGGAGTGATCTGAAAAAAAAAACTATAGGACCAAATTAAAAACTTGAGCAAACTATAGGGACTAAATGATTAATTTTCCCTTTTCTTTTGATAGAATAAGAAAAAAAATATGTTAGATAAGAAAGCGAAATACAGAAGCAAAAGAAAAAGAAGAGGTCCTCCTGGGGAAAACAAAAACTCAAGCTAAATCAACCCATGAGAAGGGCTGTTTCCCTGTTAAGTGTACTCTGAATTTAATTTGGAGCATTTTTTTTTATTTGATATATTAATTGTTGAGGATCCAATAACTCTGCGACAAGATGAATAAATCATTCTTCAGTCAGACTTGATCTCTAGTGAGAAGTTTCTTGCATATGGTATCTTAAAGAATTAAATCTAAATTTTAAGATGTCACTGAAAACTGATTAGATAACTCGCACTAAAGTAAGGACAATAACCTTAGCATTTCATGAGCTTATCATGCTTTTTTGAGTTTCCTATGATAAGCTTATCAAACTTTTTGGGGTTCCCTTTTCCAAGCTCAACATACTTCCTGTAGTTTCCCTTTTTAAGCTTAGCATACCTTCTTGTTCCTTTTTAAAGCTAAAACATATTTTTTGGAGTTCCCTTTTTTAAACTTTTAACATATTTTTTGGTGTTTCCTTTTATAAGCCTAACATATTCTCTGGAGATCTCTTTAATTCCCTTTCATAAACATATCATCCATGTTGGAGTTCCCTTGCACGAGTTCATAAGAGTTCCAAAACCTCACTCTTGGTTCATCTCCAGCACCTCTCTACATTAATAATGTCCCTTGATTCCATCGTAGTATTCAGGTTCTCATTTCTTTTCTATCTGCATTCCAATAATCTAACCTTGGTGTATAAAGGAGATCATTTGGTATATAACTGATATGTATGCTTTGTTCCCTCATTATTCTTTATGCTTTGGATTCAGTATGGCCATATAGTTTTATTTACATGAGCAGTTATTTCTGTTTACGTCCTTTTGCCACGTTCTTTTTTGTCCTAATATTGTAATTTTTAAGATTGTCTCCATTGTTTGTTATATGCTTTTCCAGATGCCTTCCATTCCTGGTTGTATAATTACTTATTGAGACTCGAGATTATATGAATCCTGACTTAGGTAGTTTTTCTTGGTCCAAATTTAAGTCAAACACACTTGATTCATGCAATTACTCTTTGTGGAATGAGAATGGCAATGGGATTAGGAATCTGATGGAGGAACATTAGTCTCGTGCTGGCTATAAGACGCAGGACTCCATTATAATTTAAGGCATTTCCTCCTATTAGCCTGGCTTTTAGGAGTGACTTCTCCATCATTTTTTGTCCTTTTTTGGACAAATCTCAGGTATATTCATTGTTATGAATTGGAGGCGGGAATGGAATAACCATTAATTTGTACCAAACTTCTAGTTGGCTGAGGAATTTATGTATAACTTGTTTTAAGTTACTTTCTACAATCCAACCCTTTTGGGATGGGTTAAGTAAATGACTTCTTGTACGAAAAAATAAAAACTATTTCCACTTATTGTCATTGTTTTATCTTTTGAATTTGCGTTTATTATTTCTGAAACCTATTGCTAGAAGTATTTGTTATGAAAAAGAGAAAAATATACGATCTTTTATCTATTTTTTGTAAAAATGGTCTTTAATAAACTATCTATGCTTTCTTGCAGAAGTCCAGAAATTAAGGGAGATTGGGAATGAATCCCTTTCCGCGGATGATGACTCAATCAATCGTGGTAGTGCAGCTGCTGATGTTGATCCAGGATTCCACGAGTCATGGTTATCTGGTCAGTCTGATGTAGAAGGAATTAATCGAACTTCTTCAAATTTTTTGGAACTTCAGGTATTAAGTCTGACTCGAAATGTAAATAATGTGGAAATCAAGTTGGAGAAAACACACAGAATACTTGCTATGAAGAATTCCAGGATCGCTGAACTTGAAACATATCAGAGAAGTCGCAAGTCTCCTAGGGTAGAATCAAGTACCGACATAGATTTATTGGAAGAATATAAACAGGTGGAGTTTGATCTTGAGAGCATTTTTAGACAAAAGATTGAAGCTGAGGTTGGATACCTCACAATCACCAAGATGATGCACGAGTTGAGGGTTGCGGCAGGTTTTCAACTAACGCTATTGGAAGAACAAGAAACGGTGGCTGGGAAGCAAGCCCAGGTTCTGCATAAACTTGGAGAAGCAAAGAAAGCTTCAATGCCGAAAAACCAAGCAGAAGCACTGGAAAAATACTGTGAAATTTTAGGAGTCGAGGAGTCTTTTACGATGCAAAAAAGAGTATATAAAGTGACTTTTTGCTTGTTCATGCAGTTCATGTTGTTAATCTTGGCCTTTTGGCTTTTTTTGTCACAGTTATCCAATTATGGGGTGCTTGTACCCACCTAAGTCTGCAAAACTGCGTTCCTTTTGCTCAAATTTTCTTTGCTAATATATGAATGTAAAATTCATTGCTATTATACGAATCTGACCCTTGGTTCTCCGGGGACGGGGGCATATGCGTTCTTGCTTTTGAATGATTTTATCAACAGCTTAATTCATTCGTTGAATTTGTGGCTTAATAGACAGTTGTTCGTGTCAGGATGTTTTTGAGATGCCTTGTCTTGGAAACACATATAGGTGGATTATATAATTCAAGCATTTTGATTACATGGGGCAGATAGATTCATTTATTCTTGTTTTTCAGTAGAAGAACTGATAGTATATCTATGTTTTGGGATCTATTAAATTAATGTTAAGAGATTTAGATGAAGAATTGATGACGGTGAAATTTTTGAAAACTCGTGTAGCATGATATTTTTCAAAATAATTTTTTTTTAATCAATTGTACTACTTTCATCAGAAAGCATCTTTTTTTAAGTTGCTGGGGTAATGCATTCTTTTAGTTTATGTACATGGAATTGAAGAAAATTTTTAATCAAATCATCATCACAATAGAAGAACCCAAATCATCTCCTTCCACCATGGAATTCTCTACATTTTTTAATCAAATAAAGTTTATTAAATAAATTTTTTGAGAGGTTTATGGTATTCAAATTCCTATCTAATCATTCTAGTTTTGGGTGACAGATGTTATGGGTTGGCAGCGGTGCTGACCAGAATCTTCCCGATCTTTCGTCTGATAATTATATTTCTATGTTTTTTAGTTTTTCTTAATGATAAAATAAAGGGTAAAAATTTACATCAACCCTTCCTTTGTTTAGTAAAAAATTAGAGTGTTCTAATTCAGTTTTCTTTAAAATATTATTTTTAGTAAAATAAAAATAGCATGATTATTAATTGCTGATATAAATTTGTAAATATATTTTTATTTTTTAATAACACTATTTTGCATCATAACCAGCTTTCATTGCATAAAAAAATACAAGGATAAATTGTATGTGGAATTTTATATTTTGTTATTACTTTTTCAAAAAAAATGGTGAATTTATTTTTCTTGAGGCAATTATATGGTTTTTATAATATAGTACGATTAGATATTTCAAAATTTTCTACATTTTTATAATTTTTATTTAAGAAGACAATAAAAATAATATATATATATATATATATATATATATATATATATATATTGAAATCATTGTAAATCTAAATTGTGGAACTTAATTTTTTAAACACTAAATTAAAAGAAATTTTTTTCTTAATCTAAATTACCAAATTTATTCCAAAATAACTGAATGATATAATTACAATAAATTAATGATTTAATTATTGAAATATTATTCTTCTCTGAATTTGTAGACAAATTTTTAGTTCAATATTTATAGATTATTAATAAATATTTTTATTAAAATAAATTTTCATTAAATAAAAAGGTGGCTCCGAAGTAACTAGTGGTAAAAAAAATGTATTTTTAAGTGTTTTTAGCTTGAAACAATGTTATTTATTAAATTTCATGTTAGAGAATTTACCCAAAAAAAAAACTAATTAACAAAATATTTAATGGACTGAACTAAAATATAATAATTTTTTAATAATTAAATTGAAAGACGTAAGAATTGAAAAAAAAAAACAAAAAGGAAGAAGGAGTAAGCCAGTAACAATTCCAGGACTATATAACTTGAAATCGATCTTAATGTTAGGGTTTTCGTGTCGTTCGATTCGAATGCTTCATCGATTTATGAAGGGAGTGATGCAAATGACATGGTCGGTATGGTATCATAGATTCTCACTCTTTCCTTTACTCATGCCCACACAAGCAATTAATTTCTATTTTATTCCTGCACTTGTTCGTGGTTAATATATGTGTAATGACATTTGATGTATTACTCACTAGAACTAGTATTCATATCATGTGTTCCCAGCTTTTTCATTTGAAATGGTTATGAACTTGAGTTTTTACGACTGATCTGATAATTTTGACGCATTGGATATTGTTATGGATTTGGAAAGTGAATGCTCTGTCTCTGTAGAGGAAAATGTAGTCCCGCCTGCGAAATCGCCCCATGATGGTGAAAACGGGACTGAAAATAATCTCTCTAGTGCTAGTGGAAATTCGCCAGATCAAAGAGGAAAACTTGTTGAATTAAACAGTGAAGAACCTGAGCATCTGAGAGGAACCAGTCTTTCCGGGGGCTCACCTCCGGCAACAAAAGGCTACGGGTTGAAGAAATGGAGGAGGATTAGGAGGGATATTGTTAAGGAACATAATACATACCTAGATTCTAGTAAATTGATGAAACGAGGCTTGTCTGGCTCTGCCAATTCAACTAAAGCCCAGCAATTTGCTCATGATAATCAGCAGAATAGTGAGGGCTCTATTGGATCTTCAAGTATCATAAAAACTGTTGGGTATACTGATGGCTTTGCAGTCCGTGGTTCTAGTTCGGATTCTAGATATGCAGTTGGATCTGCTTTTGTGGTTGGGACAGATTCTGAGAATAGTGAAGATCGGAGCAGCAAATCATCCACAGCAGCTAGCGCACCAAAGTCTAGGTATGACCTATTGGGGCATTTAAAGGAGAAAAGCCAAAGTAGGAACACCAGTTCAATGGATTTAGCTAACTCAGTTCAACGGGTTCAACAAGGGAAGGGACTGGTTGAAAGCAGTAAGAAACCTAGAGGTGAAGGAGTAAAAGCAAAGAAGAAGGAAAATTCTCATTCCCATGTGGATTCTGATTCAAGAAGTTTCAACTTTAATCAAGGTTCCTTTATGGTGACTAATAATGCAGAACACAGTGGAAGGCCGTTTAATTATTATGGAGGTTTCAGTGGTGAAGCTCACACAAATGAACATCTTCCCAGGGAAGTTCAAGCTGGATATTGTGAAGAAAAGGTGGTAGAAGATGAAGACGTTTTACAAGGGAGTTCTGCTGCAAATTTGTCTTGGGATTTGAAGGAAGAAAAAAGTGAGAACAATCAGTCTTCGACAGTTGAGGATCCTTTAGCTGAATCTATTCATAGTCTCCAGTCTGTACAGGATGCACTTGCAGAAGGTTTGTCCATCCTCTTTTTTCTGATGCTTCAGCTTGTGAATTTTCAACTCATAGGTGGTGTAGTGTCATATTTTTAATTATTTCTTGTTTTTTAATTGGTTAAGTTGTTAATCTTCAATGTTCCCTAAATTTCTAAAATCCATGAACTAATTTCTGGTCGACCAAATCGCTCTACAGAGGTAGAAATTTAATCTTGGATTCAAAGAAAATGCATGAATTTAAGGATAATTTATTTCAACATTAAACTGGTACAGAAAATGTTGTAATGACACGGTTGTTGACTTGAGGAATAGCCATTTGGTTGGTGATGCCATATAAGAGGCTAAAGCAATGGGGGTGGTCTAAGAAATGGTTTGTGAATGTTTCATTACTTTTACTAAATATTAGGTGAATGATATTGAAGTATTTTAGAGTGGTAAATGAAGAAGGGGGGAAAGCCAGTATATGGCTATAATGAATAGTCTCTTTATCGAGAAACACAAGGAGAGAAAGCATTCTATTATTTTTTAATGGCAGACAGTTTCAAGACATATATGGTTATGGAAATTTCATACCCTTTGAACATTTAGTGCACGGAATCAAACATTCTCATGACAAAGCACATTATCAGGAACATTTTTGAGAATTGTAACATTTTGATATTTGGTTCATCATAAATATTCATGAAGTATTTTCCAAGGTTCCTGGGAATCTACAATTTCCATGTTTGGTTCATTTCAACTCACGGGAATTATGATAATTTTCAGAAGTGCCTTACATATTTTTTACATACAACAATAACAACAACAACGAAGCCTTATCGCACTAGGTGGGGTCGACTACATGAATTGCACGATGCCATTGAGCTCTATTAATGACTCACTCTTTAGGTATCTCATTTATCAAAAGATCTCATTCAATGACTTTTCCAAGTGTTCTTCTTGGTCTTCTTTGACCTTCTTTCACAAGACTCTATATCATCTGCTCAACCTTCCTTACTGGTGTCTCCAACTACCTTCTTTGAACATGACCCTACAACCTTAAACGATTTTTTTACCATTTTGGTCTCAAATGGTGCCACTCCAACTCTACTCCGTATATACTCATTACGGATCATATCTCGTCTTGTATGACCACACATCCATCTCAATATCCTCATCACTGCTACTCCAATTTTGTGTTCTTTCTGTCTTTTCATTGCCCAACATTCACTTCCATATAATGTTGCTGGTCTTATAGCCGTTTGATAAAACTTCCTTTTGATCTTATTAGGTACTTTCTGGTCACAAACAACTCTTAATGCTTTTCTCCATTTCACCTACCTAGTTTGTATCCTATGTGTAACATCCCCATTAATTTCACCGTCATCTTGTATAATTGATTCCAGATACCTGAATTTTGACACTTGTGGTATAATTTGGTCTCTAATTTTAACCTCCAACTCATTTAATATCTTCATCTGTAACCAAAACTTTTCCTTCTTCATTCTTAACACATCTTACTTGATCTAAATCTTTAAATTTCCTTTCTCTGTTCTTCGCGATTCTGTAAATCTTTCGTTCCTAAATCCTTGTAAAACTTTTCAAACGCTTTAGTTCGGGCTTCACTTACCGCTTTTTTAAGCCTCTTTGTTAGCCTTTCGATACCTTTCCCAATTTTTCGTGCTATTGCACAAATGTATAGCTTTGAAGTATTTTCTTTTATATTTGACCTTCTCTTGAATACTCTCATTCCACCACCAAAATTCCTTATCTCTTTGTCCACAACTTTTTGATTCTCTTAAAAGTGCTTTAGTGACCTTCCTAACCCTCTTGATCATATCATCTCACATAATGTTAGCACTTTCTTCCGACTCCCAAGCTTCTTTCTCCAACAGTTTTCTCTTGAAAGTTTGTTGTTTCTCCCCCTTTAGCTGCCACCACTTGATTTTAGGGTTCATCACCTGTTGATAATTTTGTTTTCAACTTTTAATAAGCACGTCAAGAACTAGAACCCTATGTTGAGTTGCCACGGGTTCTCTAGGGATCACTTTACAATTTTTACAGATTTTTCTATCTAGATTCCTTACAAAAAAGAAGTCAATCTGTGACTTTGAGGCTCCACTCTTATAAGTGATTAAATGCTCCTCTCATTTTTTAAAACAAGTATTGACAATCTTGAAATTATGAGCCATTGAAAAATCAAGTATAGATTGTCCTTCCTCATTAACCGCTCCAAAACCAAAATCACCATGAGCCCTCTGATACTGCCTTGCTTCTTTTCCCACATGGCCATTAAGGCCCCCCCCCCTAAAAAAAAAATAAAAATCTTCTCTTCTAGTGGATGCCTCTAACCAACCCCTCCAAATCTTACATATTTGTAATATTTTATATTACAAGATGACGGCAAAATTATTGGAGATGTGGCACATAGGATACAAGTTGGGTGGTTGAAATGGAAATGGCATCAGGGGTTGTTTGTGATCGGAAAGTACTTGATAAGCTCAAAGGAAAGTTTTATCATACTGCTATAAGACCAGCAATTTTATATGGGAGTGAATGTTGGGTGATGAAAGGACAACAAGAACAAAAAATTGAAGTAGCAGAGATGAGGATGTTGCGATGGATGTGTGGTCATACAAGAAGAGATATGATCCGTAATGATCGTATACGAAGTAGAGTTGGAGTGGCACCTATTGAGGAAAAAATGGTTGAAAACTGTTTAAGGTGGTTTGGACATGTTCAAAGAAGACTATTAGAAGCGTCAGTAAGGAGAGTTGAGCAGATGATTTGGAGTCCTGTAAAAAAAAGGTCGAGAAAGACCAAGAAAGACACTTAGAGAAGTTATTGAATTGGATCTTCTGGTAAATGAGATACCCAAAGAATTGGTCATTGATAGAGCTCAATGGCGTCCCTACCTAATGGGATAAGGCTTTGTTGTTGTTGTTGTTGTAATATTTAATATATTAAAATATTTTCTTTCTTTTATAATTTTTATCTTTTTATTAATGTATAAAGTATAAATTGTTTTGTGTTACTTTTTTATTTTTATTTACTTTTAAAATTATATTAATATTTGTTATTGTTAATTTCTCCAATTTTTTGTTATTTTGGAAGTGAATAACGATAAGGAAAAATAATCCTTATATTATTATCCCTACATTCTCCTGTCATTGGAATCAACATTTTCACCCTCCTCCATGGAAATTAAAATGAGAAGTTTTTTTTTTTTGGGGGGGGGGGGGAGGGGATTTTGCGTTTCAACATTCTGAGTTTTGCTTTTTGAGTTCTGGTACCATCCATGTTAATTTTTGCTGCAATCCAATATGCTTTTGTATACCAAATGCCTCCTTGGTGTCTTAGGCTCTTAGCAATTAAGGATGTTATTTCTTGGGGGAAGGTTGTCCTCCTAGAATTTTTTGGTTGATTTTGGCTTATACTGGGATTCAAACATGAAATTTTTAGTCTTGAAGAGTATTCTAGTACCACCAATTCAACACGAGTCTAACTTGTGTCAATACATGTTGGAATAAAAGCAATGGTCTGAAATAAGGCTGGCCAAAATGAGGTAAGTAAAAATTAAAAAAAATAAAAGGGTGGAATGGCAGGCTAGAAAACAAATGTTGACTAGATTATAAGATTTCCTTACATTTGGTTGCTCATGGGGGAGTAAGTGCTAGTTGCACCAGTTATTCATAGTTGCTTGCTAGTTAAGCTTGTTATTGTTTGATTTGAGCTTTGTGATTGTTTTGATTGCAAACTTGCGACTCTCTTGAAACTATATTTCTGTTCTTATCCTGAAATTTACAGAGTTAAAAGTTCTTTTATATATGAGAAGTGTGGTATACATTAATTTTATTTTTATGCTATATTGATGGGGTGCAAAGCAGTGTCAAATTGATGTGATATTTTGTATACATGATATTCATGACTAGGAGTTTTTTTAATTCAATGGTAGATTTTGTTTGAAACACATCCTATGAGAAGTTATTAAATGGTGTAAGATTAATTAATGCCAGTGAGTGTTGAGTATGTATTTATGTATCTCATCTGGTGTCCTATGTTTTTCTTAAGTATGATGGACCATTGTGTCTGTCATATCCCATGTTTGTAAATGATAGGTGAGAGTATACGGTGGACTACGGACGATCAATATGCAGTTTACGTACACCTTATCTTAAAAAAGTGGCATTCTTTGTGACTCTAATCAATACTATTTCTTCAAGCAGTGTAAACAATTCTTGACTTGATAATTAAAGTGCCCAGATTGAAAATGGTTTTATGAAAGGAGTTTATACTGTGGATGGAAGTGTGAAACATTGTTTTGTAGCTTTTGATATTTCTTCTGTGTTATGATCACCAGTCTTGCTCATCAAACAAAACTAATGTTATTCTTTTGAAGTTTTTCCTCCCTTCTCTTTACCTGTTCTCCCTTCAAATATTGAGATTTGAGAGTTATATATTGAACATGTATACTCTTAATACTTGATTAGGAGGTATTTAATTTCTTGGTTTCTGATTTTTGTTCCTTAAAATCTGTTGGTTAATCTTGTCATTCTTGGAAACATTATGATTAATGCAATCATATAGGATTAGAAACTGTTATCCCACATGTACGGCTGTGCTCGGTGAATGATAAGGGCATATGGAGAAGCAGCCCTCATGGAAATATTCCCAGAGATTTACTCTCACTAGTCTAATCTTTCAATGGTTTGATACTCTAGTCAGCTTGTGTTTCATTATTTGCAGCATTTTGATTATTCTATGTGAACTGAGCTTGTGAGATTTCTCAACTTTTGTGTAGAGGCTCACCTAGCCAAAACTATTGATCACGTTTTGCCTTGCTAGTACATCAATAGCAGCCAATATTTGTATTTTCTGGAAGTGTGGGCTGTTTATTTGTCAAGAATACTCAGAAGTTGATTTAGAGCCTTTTGTAATTGATGTATTGGTTATTAAAAATCCAATAACTCACATGAGTTAATAGTTTTTCATTCAGATTTTATCTCTAGCGAGAAGATTCGTGCATATGGCATCTTAATGAATTTAATCTGAATTTCTATTCAAGCTGTCACTGAAAACTCATCGGTTAACTTGCAGTAAATTAACTTTAGCTTTTTCCTGCAATTTACCCGCTTAGTGTAATGTAATGACTACAATCTTAGCCTTCTGTGAGCTTATCATGCTTTTTGTTGTTCCCCATGTTAAGCTTATCATGCTTTAGGTACCCTTTCTGAAGCTCAACATACTTTCTATAGTTCTGTTTCTTAACTTAACATACTTTCTTCTGTTTCCTTTGTTAAGCTTAACATGTTTTTTTTTTCTTTGTTGAGCTTCCTGTCTTTTTTTTGTCCCCTTCATAAGCATATCATACGTGTTGGAGTTTCCTTTCACAAGCTTATACTTCTTGGAGTTCCAAAACATCATGCTTGTTTCATCTACGGCCTCTCTCTATATGAATAATATTCCTTGATTTGAATATAGTATCCAGGTTATCATTTATTTTCTCGCTGCATTGAAAAAATCTATACTTAGTACCTAAGGAGATCATTGCTGTATATCTTGATATGTACGCTGTGGTCCCTCACTGTTCTTTCCTCATGGTTTTTTTCTCCAGAACTTTATATTTAATTAATTGCGTGCCATGTTAAAGTTTTGTTGGATTCAGTATAGCCAAATAATTTTATTTCCACGAGCAGTTATTTCTATTTACATCCTTTTCCAACATTCTTGTTTGTCCTGATATTATAATTATTAAGATGGTCTCTATCATTTGTTATAAGCTTTGTCATTTGCTTCCTTTCCCGGTTGTATGATTACTTATTGAGACTCAATAGATGATATAAATCCCAACTTAGGTAGTATATCTCGGACCAAATTTAAGTCAAGCACACTTTGACACATGCAATCAGTCTATGTGGAATCACAATGGCTATGGGATTGGGAATTTGGTGCTGTATGATGAGTCCCGCACTGGCTGTTAGACGGAGGACTCCCATTTTAATTTAGGCTCTTTCCTCCTATCTGCCTGGCTTTTAGGAGTGGGTTCTCCTATTAGAAGAGAATGACCATTGCTGGTCCATTGTTTGGCTCCCTCGTTTCATTCCCTTTTACACTTGGTACGTGGGCCTATAGCTATGATTAGATAAAGATAATTAAGAAATAAAGTCAAATTCTATTTATTTCTGGTTGTGAGGAATCCCCACTTGAGAGAATGGTCATTTCCTTTTTTTTTTTTTCTCCCCCTCCCCCTCCCCCTCCCTCTCTGATGTGGAAGAGGAAACTGAAGCCAAAGGAGACGCACTACAAGGAAAGGAGGATACCATCCTGAAACCGACCCGGACGCAAAATTCAGGACAAACATGCAGAACCTGAGCATACAATGATAACCACTTTGTTACTCAGGGTTGTCATTCTATCTTGGGAATTGATGCTCAAAGTGGAACTGTTAATTTTTTTTTATTTTTTATTTTTTTCCTTTCCTGTACAAATCTTAGGAATGCTCACTATTAAGAAATGGAATGACCATTTTTTTGTACCAAAAGCTCTTAGTTTGCTGGCAAATTTATGGAAGAAGTTGTTTCAAGTTGCTTTGGTCTACTGTGTGTGGATGGCCTTAAGAAGATGACCTGTACTCTAGAAACTATTTTCCACTTATTTTCATTATCCTAAATGTGGTGAAAACAGCTTATATTATGAGCTTGTTTTCAAAAATGTTGCGAATTTGCTGGTTTATTTCTTCTATTGCTTTACATATTTGCTAACAAGGGAAGGAATGTCTGATTTTTCACTCTAGTTATTATTACTATTTTGTGTAACAATGGTCTTTATAACTAGTCTGTGCACCTCTTGCAGAAGTCCAGAAATTAAGGGAGATTGGGAACGAACCCCTCTCACCAGATGATGACTCAATCAAGTGTAGCAGTGCAGCTGCTGAAGTTGCTTCTTTTGATCGAGGATTCCATGAGTCATGTATACCTGGTCAGTCTGATGTAGAAGGAATTAAACAAACTGCTTCGAGTTTCTTAGAACTTCAGGTATTGAGCCTGACTCAAAATGTAATTAATTTGGAAATCAAGTTGGAGGAAACACAGAGAATACTTGCTGTTAAAGATTCAAGGATTGCGGAACTTGAAACATCCTTGAGAAGTAGCGAATTTACCAATACAGAGTTATTGGAAGAAAAATATATAGAGGTGGAATCTGATCTTGATAGCCTTTTTAGGCAAAATATTGAAGCTGAGGTTGAATGCCTGGCAATCACAGAGATGATGCATGACTTAAAGGTTGCGGCAGGTTTTCAACTTAGACTATTGGGAGAACAAGAAAATGTGCGTGGGAAGCAAGCCCAGGTTCTGCACAAGCTTGGAGAGGCAGAGAATAAGGGTTCAGTGCTGAAGAATCAAGCAGAAGAATTGGAAAAATATTGTGGTGAAATTTTAGGAGTTGAGGAGTCTTTTATGATGCAAAAAAGAATATATAAGGTGACCTTTTGCTTTTTCATACAGTTCATGTTGTTAATGTTGGCCTTTTGGCTGTTCATGTCACAGTTAGCAACCAATTCTGGGGCGGTTGTACCCACATAAGTCTGCAAAACTACGTAGCTTTTGCGCATTCTCAGAAATTTCTTTGCATATGAATTATAATTTCGTAGTTATCTTACAGAACTGGCCCTTATTTCTTTGGGTCGGGGGATATGTTCTGTCTTATGTTTTTGTATCATTTTGTCTACAGCTGTAAGCCTGTAACTCATTCGTTGAAATTTTGGCATAATAGACAGTTGTTTGTCAGGATATTTTTGAGATGGCTTGTCTCTTAGAAATGCTTTTTGATGATACATTGACATGCGACTGAATATTGGGTTTTTAACGTGCCTCAGGTTGGACATGCAAAACTGACGATGGATGCTTAAGCTTTATATATATATATATATATGACACTTGTTTTGCAAGAAAACATCATTGTAGATGGTTAAAAGAAGCAGATGGTTAAAAGAACAGAATTTAAATACTTTCGGTCTCTTCTGCCTCTTTATCGTGCCGCTCAGCTGTGAGCACCATAAAAATGCACTCTACTCTTCTCTTTTCTTTTTTCTTCTGGTTACATGAAATGCCGCTACATAAATACAGCTTACAATGCATGTATGCTTTTGATGCACTCGTAAATTATGATCTTCAAATTTAAAAAACAATATTATAATCGATAACATCAATGAAAGAAAAAATAGTCTTCGTCCGTGTGTGTATCTATATATATTTAATAAAACCTTTAGTCTGGATGAACAGAGAGAATCTGCATATGCAAATTACATCTATTTTGTCTGGAAAATACCACAAAATAACGAGTGTATTAAGTAGTGACGGGATTAGTATGAATGATACATAGCCAGTGCATGTGGGTGGCATTATCCACACTTTAGAATATAGCAAGATATCAATGAAAACCCTTTGTTCAATTATCGAAATCGTCTTTTAAAATTGAAGGAATATATATTTTTTGACTTAAGAGTCAAATTAGTAAATTAGAAAAGTTTTAGATAAATATATAGTTAAGGTCTTTATAATTTTATTTAATAATAAATTTAATCTCTATACTTTAAAAATAGTCTTCGTCCGTGTGTGTATCTATATATATTTAATAAAACCTTTAGTCTGGATGAACAGAGAGAATCTGCATATGCAAATTACATCTATTTTGTCTGGAAAATACCACAAAATAACGAGTGTATTAAGTAGTGACGGGATTAGTATGAATGATACATAGCCAGTGCATGTGGGTGGCATTATCCACACTTTAGAATATAGCAAGATATCAATGAAAACCCTTTGTTCAATTATCGAAATCGTCTTTTAAAATTGAAGGAATATATATTTTTTGACTTAAGAGTCAAATTAGTAAATTAGAAAAGTTTTAGATAAATATATAGTTAAGGTCTTTATAATTTTATTTAATAATAAATTTAATCTCTATACTTTAAAAATAATAAATTTAATTTATATAATTTTTAAAATTATAAAATTAGTTTCAAAATTAGTCAAATGTTAATCAATTGATAGATTAATATATGTGATTATGTCTAAAATACTTCGATCAACGTTAAAATTCACATTAACACTTAGCAGGGTGCTCTTTTTTTTTTTTTTTTTTTTTGAACTCATCCCTCTAAGCACGCAGTGCAGGGAAGGTAGTGTGCAGGGAAGCTCGAGTAATTCGAGCATCAGATTGGAGAGGGTGGAAGCACCGCCGCCGCTGCCGGAACCAATCGAAATCGTCTCCTCTGCTGACAACCTTCCCTGTACTCAAGCATCAGCCCAGACCAAGGACGGCTCTCGACGGCGTTGCTGGGCTGTGCATCGGGTAAGCATAGATTGAACTGAAATTTTAACTTAAGCTTCATCTCCGTGTGTGTTTGCATGGGTGTTTTATCCAAAATTTTGGGTAAATTTCAAGTGGAAATCTTGAGTTTGATTCATGATTAAAAGAGTTAGAATCTCAATGTTAGGCTGTCATGGATGAGAAGAAATTGTTCTGTTTTACCGAGAGGGGAGGATGTCGGACCGGATTATCTTTGCAAGCTTTCGTTTTTTTTCTGCTTATATTCAACGAGTAACTCTGTTTAATTTATGTGGGTGCTGGTGTTGGGCGTTGGACAACTGAATGCTGCAGTGCGTGGTTGGCTGAGAATGTAGCTGGAAAGAAGAAAGAAAAGAAGAAGAAAGCTGAAGGAAGAAAAGAGAAGCAGAACAGAGCAACGAGAGGTAAGATGCGAATGTTGTGTTTTTCTTTTCTGCCATTTCCGACTATTGATTTATTCCTATGAACACAAAACGCACCCATCAATATATATAGAAACCAAAACCCCAAATTTTAAAGTGCAATTCGATCGATCGGGACAAGGAGATGTCTGCTATGGTTTCAGCTTTGACACATGTGGTGTCTGGAGATGTGCCTTATTCCATTTCTACATACTCAAGTGTAGAAATGGAATAAGAGGGAAGAGTAAAAACAAATGCTAATGTCAGCACCACAAATTTTTGCTAATGTCAGCACCACAAATTTTCAGTGTTATTGACGTAGATTTTAATGCTGATGGAAGTATTTTAATCAATATCATATGTATTAATTTAATTGTTGACTATATTTGACTAACATGAGACTAATTTCATGATTTTAAAAATTATATTGATTAAATCTATTTATATAATAGATTAAAATAATTTCACTCTAATGTATTAATTATCAATAGGTCATTAAATTATGTATAATGGAATAAATTTAATGAATAAATTAGATAAATTAATAAATTTAGTAAATTAATCAAATCACATTAAATGAATTTGAAGAAATTAAGGTAAATTACTATATAATTGGTATATAATTGCTATATAATCACATTAAATAAATTTAAAAAAATTAAGGTAAATTACTATATAATTGCTATAATTAATATATAATTGGTATATAATTGCTATATAATTGATAAATCAAGTAAACTTTTCAATTGAAATATAATGTTATCATCTGGAAACTTAGCATTTATTATATATAAATAATCAAATAATTAATTGTTATATATCTATCTTCAGAAGTGATAAACTACAAAGTCTTATTTTTCATCATGCCTGTCTATTTTCCTTCTTTGGATTCACGGGTGCAATTTGACAACGCTGTCTCTCCCAATTAAGTTCTCACGCTCATATTTTGCCATTTAATCACCTCCTCATGTCGATCAGGAACCCAATCGACACCTGATAATATGACTTCTTAAGGCTCCAACCTTTTTTCTCCTTTAGGTATGTTTCTTCAATTCTTTTTTTTTTGTCCATATATATATATATATATATATCTCAAAGAAGAAAATCATGATACAATGGATTGGCATTATTTTCTTGCTACTGTTTTCTAAATCGAAGAAGAAGATCATGGTCAAATGAACTAGCACTATTTCCCTGACGCCGTGTTCATCTGTAGCTTTGGTAGACTATCCGCTCAATCTTTATGCCTATTATTGTAACAATTTGTTTCCTCTAAGAGGTACAAATTTTCCTGCCAGAAGAAGCTCAAAGACATTAACTTTTCTATAATTCTCACACTGGTAAGTTCTTTTGATTTGTATATTATTACTTCTCTTACACATTTTGTAAAATTTATATTTTTAACATGTATCCTTACTTCATGAATTTTTTTTCACATTTGCATGGATTTCAATATTCTCAGAAACTCACATTTATCCCAAAATCCAAACCTATTTTCCCATATATCTTCAATGCAAGTTCTTTCCGTTTAGTAATAGTAAGAAGAGTGATGTCTATCGTCGAGGTAGTCCTTTTGAACTTTTCGAGGTATGTAAACTTTCATTTTCATTAGATCTTAATATTTTATTTGACTTTTGGAGTAGATTCTTTTTGTACAATTAATCTCATATAAACTTGAACCTCATACTATACTGTTACACAAAGTATCCCAGAAATTATGTTTTGTAATTTCATTGTCTAAACTGTGAAGTAGTGGAAAACCTTGAATTAGAAACTAATATATATGTCATTATTTCTTTCTTTAGGTAAATTAATATATTTGGTAAATTGATAACATCACATAATATTAATTATTTGATTTGAATTTATTGAAATGATTTGATTTGAAATTAAAAAATAATTATCTTTATTATTTGACCATTGTAAGATAATTAATGACATCACATTAAATGAATTATTTGAATTGAATTGAAATTAAAAAATAATTACCTTTATTATTTGATTTGAATTTATTTGAATTGAAATATATACATAATAAATTGTTGAAATATATATACACAAGGATCAAGGCATATTGGCATCAATTCTTAACAAACATATAAAATTTCTTTATAGTTGATTATCCTAGAATATTTTTAATTTGATTATTATTTTTTTGTAAAAAAAATTAAATTTAAAACTTTTTATTAATTACACATTCGTCTCATTATTTTATTTCATTTGATAACCTATTTTATATCATAATATAATGTAGTCGTTTATTATTATAAATTTTATATTAAAAATTATAATTTATATTTGTATAAATAATCAAAATTTATATCAGAATATTTATGTTTAAAAATTATATGTCATAACTCATAAGTCTCATAAGTTTCACAAATTTATAAATTATAGTATTATTATCATATTATGTGGATCCCAATGTATTTAATATATTATGTGGGTTATTGTTAAAGTGAATAACAGAATATATTTTTATCAGAATATATTATCATAATTATTAATTAGTGAAATTAGTGAAATTGATAATTAGTCAATTTCATTATTTTATTTGATTTGAATGAATAAATAAATTAGGTAAATTAATAAATTTGGTAAATTAATGACATCACATAATATTAATTATTTGATTTAAATGATTTGAATTAAAATTGAAAAATAATTACCTTTATTATTTGACCACTGTAGTGTCTTAAAGGGTTTTTTTTAGTAGATAAAATAAACTTAATTGTGAAATTGATATGTGAATTAAAAATTTTGCTTTATTTGACTTTATTTTGATTTCTTTCTAAAATAGTTCTTAATTTAATAGAAATAAAAGCTTGGGATATGAATTTTTAAATTATAATTCCTTGGCTGAAGAAAGAGATGAAAATCAAATTCTTAAAAGACGAATTCTGAGACCTAGAAATTTAATTCAAACGTAGCAGCAACCTTCAGTGTTTTTCTTCTTTGGATATAATTAAAACAAAAAAAAAGACGAATTCAAAAGTAAAGATGAAATCAATATTCAATCAATCACTCCACAAACTAACAAATTTACTTATTTTATTCATTTAAATTTATTCTATTAAATAAATAAATCAATTCAAATCAAAGTTTGAGTAGGTAAAATAGATTTGATTATGAAACTGATAAATTAATTCAGAATATTTATGTTTAAAAAGGTATATGTCATGACTTATAAGTTTCATATAAATCAATTGTGATTATTATTATTATTATTATAAGTTATAAAAGTTTTAGAATTGTACACGGGTCACAACATTAGTTATTTTTAAAGTATAGAGATTAAATTCATTGTTGGTTGAAACTATAAGGATCTTAAGTATATTTTTACCAAAGTTTTATCATAATATAAAATTATGAATTCTTACATATAAGTTTAATATAATTGGTGAAGGATAAGAAAAAAAAATCAGAAAATGATATCTTAGACTCTTTAATAGTAAACTCTTAAATTACCAGATTATTTGGAACTAATTAAATAAATAAAAAACAATCATATATAGTCAAAGTATAAGACAATATCATTAAGACATAAATTATTCTTTAAAAAAATTATAGTAATATATTTCCAGAGCCTGAGATAATAATAAACTCTTAATTATTTAACTATGTCGTTTAAATTATGTTTTAACTTTAAAAAATTTCGCAACATCACCTATTAATATATATTTTTGTATTACAAAGATAAACTCAAAAGGGTGACCCTAGCATTATCAATTATTTATATTCCCTTTAGTCAGATGAATTACATAGTTGGGGCATAGTAATTTGAAATGACACTATTTGGAAGAGGTTGAGTTTTAGAAATTTCAATAAATTTTTATGAAATGATTTTTTTGATAAAAATACTTTTTCAAAGAAGGAAAATACACGAGAAAGTGTCTTGCGTATTTGGTGGGAGGGTGAAGGGGGATAATGGAATGGAATTCTAATGTACAATATAAGCTCCCTTGTTTGGTTCAATATATTGCAGTGTATGCCTCCTTTCCAACGCGCTATTATTTTCCATTTTTATTGGTACGGAGCTTTCCACTCTGAAGCATGGGATTGCACAGGCAAACGATGAAAAATGATGTGAGATCTCATTTATGCCCGAGTTTGTTGACTATTTCTTTCTCCGGCTGTGTGTGCAAATGTTCGCATACTTGCTGCTCTTGGCAAGCATGGCGAGGACATCGATGGAGAGTACAGAGTCCAGATTCAATCCCGAACAAACACCCAGAAATCCCAAAAAAATATGATTGATTTTCAAAAGGGAAAAAATGGGCAAAAAAATCTCAGAAATTATCGATGGCGTTAAAGATGAGTGCGACGGCAGAGAGAGAAAGAGGAGTGTGATGGCATCAGAGATGAGTGCGTCTTCTTCATCTTAGTGGGCCGAAGAGTACAGAGGGAGAGTCGAGTTTGGCACAGGGGAGAGAGAGAGACAGAGAGAGAGAGGAGTGTGACGGGAGAGAAAACCGGAGGGGAAGAGTCTGGAAATCTAATGTCTTTGAAGTAGGAAGAATGGTTCAAGGTGATTGATGTCTTTGAAGCAGGGAGAATGGTGGAAGAGTATGGAAATCTGATTAATGATTTTAGTGAATTTTTTGTTTTCAAAAAATAGTTAGGGGTATTATGATAAAATTATCTCATTAAAAAAATACATATCAAAATATTTATTTTCTCTTTCCTATTCAGTTTTTTTTACGAACCAAATAATTTTTTTTTCTCTTTTCTTTTTCTTTTTTCTATTCTCCTTTCCTTTTCATTCTTGCTTTGTACTGCGAACCAAACGGGTCGTTTGTGTTTGCTGACAAGGACAACGTGTTTATTGTACTTATACAATTTAAGAAAATTGTAATATATATTTAGTGAAAATCTTGGTTTAGACCATGAGATTTTTCAAAAAATTCTTATAAAATATCTGATTGCATAAAAATAGGAAAATTTTGGAACATTTTGCAATATAAAATTTTAAACTAGAGAGAGGACGATCAGTTGACTGATGGATGTCTATCAGTCTACTGATGGATGTCTATCAGTCCATTGATAGACTTCAGATTTGCATACTTCATAAATTCAGGATGTATTAGTTGACTGATATAGGACAATCAGTCAACTAATATGTCCTGCACCTTAAAATCACAGAAAATTATAACTTAAAGTGATGGATGTCTATCAGTCCATTGATAGACTTCAGATTTGCATACTTCATAAATTCAGGATGTATTAGTTGACTGATATAGGACAATCAGTCAACTAATATGTCCTGCACCTTAAAATCACAGAAAATTATAACTTAAAGTGATGGATGTCTATCAGTCCATTGATAGACTTCAGATTTGCATACTTCATAAATTCAGGATGTATTAGTTGACTGATATAGGACAATCAGTCAACTAATATGTCCTGCACCTTAAAATCACAGAAAATTATAACTTAAAGCATTATACAATTCTTTCTTTTAAAAAAACATGTATATTTCATAACATATTATCAGCTATTTCCTGCAAAATCTCTTCTAAATATAACTTCAACACAAGAGGTTTACATAAAACTCACGTATTTATATATATATACAAAATATGCATAAGTCTCCAAAGGTTTATATAGGAAATTTGACATAGATCATCTTTGCTATATAACTACTTAACAAATATACTAGCTTATTCTTTTGCCTTCTCTTGTTTTTCTACTTCAACTCCTGAAATAGTTAGTCATAACATAAACATAAGATATATAATTTCAGTAGTTAGTTTACTGTAAGAAAATATGATAAGAACCATTTCAGTCATAAAAACAATTCTCAATAAATAATTCACACTTCCATGAACATAAAAGAACTATCATATAAATATATGATCAAAGTATTCTCATTCTTTATTATAGTGCACTATAACTTCTACTATTTCTCATGAAAAGTACTCTACATCTCATGGGGAAATTCGGACATCTCATGAGAAATTTCTATCATTCCATAAGGATTTTACTCCCTATGAGGAATTTGTATCATCCACTGAGAAAAGGTTCTAGAGTTCTATCATCCCATGAGGAATTAAGCTATATTTTTCATGAGAAATCTTTTCCTAAAATCTCTTTCTAAAGTATTCATGGAATACTTGAATATAAAACTTGATACATCATACAAAAGGCATGATAAATAATTGAAATAACTTGTTTTCTAGTTATCTCATGAAGAGAACTCTACATCCTATGAAGAAATTCTACATCCCATGAGGATTCAAGTTCTACTTTCATGAGAAATCATGTTCTCAAATATTCATGGAAGATTTTATCATAAAACTATGTTATATCATACACAAGCATGATAATACATATAAATAACTTGCTTTTATGAATAACTAGCTACCTTTGATTCTCTTAGAGCTGAAACTTATGAATTTTCTTTTAGTTTCTCTTGTACTCAAATTTCAGACCACTTTTTCTTCTATTCTCTTTCTTTTAGTCTGAAAATTGATATTCTATAAATTTTCAAGTGCTAGAATCAATCGAAACTAGAGAAATCAAGCTAAGAAACTTACCTTTAATGATTTTCTTGCTAAATCTTCAACTAGAACTCTCTTCTCTCCTTCTTCTCCTCCACGTTTTCTCTCTCTCTCTCTCTTCTCTAATTTTTAGAAAATGATATTTCTCCCTATCTTATTGCTTCTAAAAGGGTTTAAAGAGTCCCTTTATTGTGAAAATTCCTCTTTTATACTTTCTTATTTCTAAGCTTTGTTGGCATGTTGGGGGTATTCTAGTCAATTTTTTACTAATTTTTCAATTAAAATCAACTTATTTTCACACTCCAGTAGATGATTAGTAGACTGATGTCTCCCAATTAGTCAACTGATAAACTATTAGTTAGTTGATTACTTCCGATTAGTCGACTGATCTCTATTGAACCTGAAATTTCAGCATTACAGAGTGTAATTAGTTGACTAATTGCTCTCCATTAGTCGACTGATTGCAGATATCAGTAATTTGATCTGATCTTAATTGCTATCAATTGATTAATGGATATAATTAATCGACTATTTCACCCAGAACTCCATTTTTTCCTATATTTAGCTCATTTATTTAGTTTTTTTATGCCCTTTCTTGATTACTTGCTTCTAGGCATCTAAAAGTATAAATAACTTAATTCTATCATTATTTGAAACTTAGATAAAGAAAAGATAGGATATTACATTTATTACCTAGTGATTGTTGTTGTAGTAGAGGTTAGAAGCATTCAATGCACGGTGTAAAGGAGAAATCACGTTAGCACCAAAATGGAACCTATTTGGTTTAGCATCAAATCCTCCTATGATAATCAATTCTTCCGCAAAACTTAAGTTTCATTGAACATGTTAGAGGAGTAGTGTCACGGCCCAATTCCGGGGACATAACCCACACGGTGGTGGGGTCCATATCACCATTGTAAGCATGATTTCACATACGCCTATCGCACGCAACCAAATATAACAATAAAATGAAATCTTTACACTACTGTATTCACAGAAAACCTAAGAGTCATATTTACTACAGAGTGACTCAACAACCCATACATAACTCATACATCACCATCAACCTGAAGTTGAGATGGGTCGTGGGCTCGGGGACTCACCAATTGAGCAAAAACCTGCAAGGGTGTACAATTAATAGGGGTGAGTACAAAAGATACTCAATGAGGGAGAACTAATTCTAACAAAATTGAAACCTGTGCACCGCTCACAAGAGTGGGACCTTAGATAGTACACCACTTTAACAACCAAACCATCTAATCCATCGCTACACAGTCAACTTAATTGGACAAAAGAATTCCTTCCATAGTATAGACAATATGTAAGGTTACAACTCATCAGTCAAGGTATAAATATATATTTATGTCCATACATATAAACATGAAATTTCAATTAGTCCAACAATAAACTTTATTCGACATAGAGAGGCCGTCGAGGCCAATTCATAATAATAATGCCATCGAGGCCAATCCATGATAATAATAAGACCACCTAGACCAATTCACAATAATATGAATTTTATTTTAATTTCCTGGCCTTTCCTTCACATAGGCGGTATCCTCAGGTATGGCATTCCTGAGGGATAAGGTCGCTTAGCCACATTTTGATTCGTTTTCAAACCGTTCCACTGACAACTTAATAATACACCGTTCCAGCATCTTAGGTCATCTATACCAATTTAGCCCCATAGGCTTCTAATAATATTTAGAGCTCTTCCCTCAATGCATCCTTCCTAGCAATTGGAGTCACCCGTATTTTCATTGACCACACATGTCTACCATTGAAGGCCTTTATCTCACATGAAATTATGTCAAGTATAAATGAATTTACTTTATATCATCTCAACATGAAATATAGAATAAGCATGATGGAGATAACCATCTCACCGGAACACAAAGGTTTAATGGCACACAAGGCAATTTCATCACTAACACACAAGAATAATCAACACATCAGAGATGCTAATGCACATTTAAACATTAAAGTGCCTAAACATTAGATGCAATATAATAAGAGTTGTTCATCCACATTATGCAACCTATCACATAATGCTTAATAATGAAATAGAGATGTAATACCTCATCCATTCAAACCCCGAGATAACCAACATCATTCCCATAACTACTCTAAGACTCTCCTTCATTGCACCATTTCCAGCAATTGTAGTCACCCATGATATTATTAGAAGGTGTATATGATCTCCTTACCATTTCCTCCATTACACCAATTGCATTTAAACAAAAGGGAAATATATATATATATACACATCTCCAGTACGCTTGCACACCGCAAAGATCAGCCAACCTAAGGCTATTATCTAATAATATAAACTCTCACTCATAGATTACTATCATAAGAGAAATCATTCGTACAAGCGAGAGTAAAATGGATAGACATGGTTATTTAGAAACAAGAGTAATTTATCATAAATCATCACATCTACTTTCAACCACAAATTCCTCCAAAGGTTCTCCATCTCTAGGTATTCCCCAATCCCAGAACACAATTAATGCATAAGGCAAAAGTCCAGCATATTAAAAATAAAAAGGTATTCTACTTCAAGGAAAAAGGGTTGTGGTTGTTGACGATTTGGTAAGTATACCAATCGCACAAGTAATACAGTAATAAAATGAGTAAGAGTATCATTCTCACAAGGATTGAGGCGCCAAGTACACGCGAAGTTAAAATAAAATACTTTCTAGACGATCTATTAAATTGAAGAAAATTAAAAGGTAAACTAAAAGAAAAGTGAAATTCAAAATACTAAACAGATTAAACTAATACTATAAATTAAGACCTAAGACTAAATTAATCCTAATAACGAAAGCGTATAATTGATTGGATTAACTTCACTTGACTCTTAGTCCGACTAATTTATAGACAAATTAATCTTTGAGTTGCTAAAGAATGATTCACTCTAATTATAAATTCTTTTGATGTTGATTAAGTTCTCAAAATTATTTGAACCCAATTCCTTGGAAAAACAAACCTACGCAACCCAGGGGATTGTCTAATTCCTTAGTCCAATTATTGAAGTAGGTGATTAAGATTAAGAACTCGTAAAAACTACATAAATAATATTATCTATCCCTAGATTAATCAAATTTATGGTAGAAGTTATAATGTCAGCTTCATATCAAACTATCCCTAGCATAGATACAAAATCTAAATCTCATTGAATAGTAGCTAATCATTCAAGAGGCATTAAAATCAATAAAATCCACTCTAACAAAATACGAAATGTAATTGAAAAGAATCATTCAACAACAAAACTTTATAAGAAATCAAGTTACATCAACCTCCAAACTTTTCATTTCTCATAGTTTTCATTATCATTCTTTCACTTATGTTCTCACTGATTTTACATGCTAATCTAAGGCACAATGATTCTCAGAAGGATTTTTACAAACCTCAACTAAGATACTAACCCAAAGTTTCATAATCCCTTATGTGAAATTCAAGTTAAATTGAAGAACAAGCCTAATTTGATTATATGAGACTAATGTCTATAGTCCCATAACATTAACAAATCAATCTCCTTACTTTTAAAGTTCAAGAACCCATACAATTCATCCTTTGGCCTAGTTTCTACTTCCCTTTCCCGAGTTCAACAAAAACACCATAACAATCCAAAAATTGGCCAAATTAAAAGAAAACATTAAGATTAGAATGAATAAATATGCATTAATCAATCAATGATTACAAGAATTTGAGAAATTACATGAATCATAATCCAAAATCGGGTTCATAACAACCCTAGAATTGAAAACTAACTACTTAAACAGCAAAAATAGAAATTACAACAAAAAACGTGGAGTTTATGAAGGAAATAAAGAAAAGAGAGGAAGAAAGGCACCCAAAACCAAGAGGGAAGGCATCCTCCTGGCCTCTGAAGACCTAGTCGTAGCTCCTCTGCTCTTTCCTCAGCCAAAATTGACCTAAAATCACGACTTAAACCTATTTATAGCAGCTCAGCAGGTGATAGTAAAAGAAGCATCGCTTAGGCGATGGTTTGATCACTTAAGCGATGAAATCAGGACAGAGACTTCGAAATTACAATTTCCATCGCTTAGGCAATGGTTTCCCTTGCTTCAGCGAAGAGTCTGGCAGAGAGCTTTCAATATTTAATTCCTATCATCTAAGCGATGGGATTTTGCAGAAATGCTTCCAAGTTATATGTCCATCACCTAAGCGCATGTTTTCATTTTTGGCATTTCACAGCAACTTTGTCACATCCCAAAAATTGAGTATGTGAAAAGATACTACTCATTTGATATAATTCTCAAACATACGTTATATACATATATTCTGTAAGGTTTTACATTCAACCTTAATCATTCATTCCACACTACAGAATTATATTCATCTGATAAGCAAATATAGACATACATAGTCTGATATTTCTATCTCATCGCAAGCCTAGGAGACCTATAAAAAGTACAGAGCATTTCTAATATCCACATTAATAAGTACTGGTGTCCCACCAGACAGAAATAGAGAATAATCCCAAGGGGCTTCTAATCTTCAAACAGATTCTCTTCTTCTCTGTTTTCTGTATCTGAAAAAAAAAATCATAGGGAGTGTGAGTTTATTTAAAAACTCAGTAAGTAAATAATTGTACTATATAAAATATCAAAAGTACAAATACCACATTTACTCATATAATTAATTGTCTTATACATCGAGTAGTATGGGACTCTAACCCTTTCAAACTCATGAATAAGATTTCATAGGTATACACCGAGTAGTATGGGACTTTAACCCTTTCAACTCGTGTATAGATTTCATAGATATGCACTGAGTAGTATGGGACTTTAACCCTTTCACACTCGTGTATAAGATTTCTTAGATATACACCGAGTAGTATGGGACTTTAACCCTTTCACACTCGTGTATTAGATCCCGTAGATCTTTACTCATTAATAAAATAGTGAGAATTCATCACATAGTACAATTGTCATGAAATAAATAGTTTCTTCATACTCTTATTTCTACTGATCATCATATACTCCCATATGAAAAATTAATTGCTTATTATCCAAATAATATTGTAAATGGGACTTATATTGTACTTTGACTAGTAATATCAAATTAGCTGAGCAAGGTTATTCACTCACCTTGATGTTTGTCCAAGTTTACCTTGTTCCACACTAGAATTTGTGTAGGAAAATTTCCTAGTAAAATATATTACAAGGAATCATAAGAAAGGAAACAAAATCACGAAAATACGTAAAATTTTCTGACTGCTACAGTAACGGGTTGCTACAGTACGGTTTGCTACAGTGTAGGTTCGCTACAGTAACGGTTCACTACAGTACCGGTTCGCTACAGTAACGTTGACTACTACAGTACCGTTGACTGCCGACACTACAGTACTGCTACAGTAACCCGAAGAAAATTTTCCAGATTTTGTTTCGAAATCCCTGGTCGCTACAGTAACTCGGTTTTTGCAGAAATTCTAACAATTTCATCCTTTCCCTTTCTTGTTTCAAAACCAGAATTTCAACTCCTTTAACTGATTATAACTCAAATATAACTTCTAAAACAACTGAGATTCATGAATTATCATCAAAATCTTCAAGAACAAAACCTCCTCTGATCTTCTACATAAACTGAAATTTAAGGAAAATAATCGGATTAAAGCTTACCTTTGATCCTTACAAAGCTTTTGAACCGAACAAATAATCGAACTTCTGAAGATCAAGGAAAGGATTTGAGAAGAAAATGAAGAACTGAGAAAGAAATCTTTTCTGCTTCCTTCGGCTGAGTGAAAAAAATGAGGTTACTATTGAAACTTTATATTAAATATTTCTAATGGGTTATTCAATAACCCATGGGTATCCATAACCCAACATCCAAACTCATCCAGTCAATTTACAATAAATGGATTAATTGACCATTCTGCAACCACTTTTCCATGAATTTCACCATTCTTAGAATATATCCCTCATTGTGCAAATATTTAGTCCAGTCATTTAACTCAATTTTCATAAATAATATTCAAAGAGAACAATTAAATATGAAAATTAAAAATGACCAAAATAAATAACTAAAGTAACGTTGTAGAATTCTAAAATACTCTTAAGCGAATTATATTCTAAAATTAACGGGTATTACATTCTACCCCCCTTAAAAGAATTCGGTCCTCCGAATTAAAATCTTACCTCAAGTTTCAAATAAATGTGGATAGTTTTTCCACATCTCATCTTCTGCCTCCCACGTAGCTTCCTCGCGAGAATGATTTCTCCAAAGAACCTTGACAGTAGGAATTTCTTTGGTACGCAATTTCTTGACTTTTCTATCAAGGATAGCTACTGGTACCTCTTCGTAGGTGAGAGTTTCATCAAAATGAACTTCTTGGGGTTGAATGACATGAGAAGGATCAGGAAGATACTTCCGTAGCATGGACACATGAAATATTGGATGAACTCCCTCTAGGTTGGAAGGTAGGTCTAGGCGATATGCCACATTACCCACTCTGTCTACAACCTCATATGGGCCAACATACCTCGGACTAAGCTTGCCTTTCTTCCCGAATCTCATTACTCCCTTCATAGGTGAGATTCGTAAGAAAACCATATCACCTATTGCAAATTCAAGGTCACGTCGTCGGTTGTCCGCATAAGACTTCTGTCTACTCTGAGCAGTTAACAACTTTTCTCTAATCAGTTTAACTTTATTTATATCTTCCTGAATCATCTCAGGTCCAAATATTTTGGTTTCACCAAGTTCAAACTAACCTATAGGAGATCGACACCGTCTCCCATATAAAGCCTCAAAAGGTGCCATCTGAATACTGGCTTGGTAACTGTTGTTATAAGCAAATTCAATAAGAGACAAATGATCTTCCCAACTTCCACTGAAATCCATCACACAAGCTCTTAGCATATCCTCTAAAGTCTGAATTGTCCTTTCGGACTGTCCATCAGTCTGAGGATGGAATGCTGTGCTAAGATTCACTTTGGTACCCAAAGCCTCTTGAAAGACTTTCCAAAACCGAGAAGTAAACTGAGGTCCTCGGTCTGATATAATGGATATTGGTACACCATGAAGTTTCACTATTTCTTTAACATAAAGTCGAGCAAGTTTTGCTACACTGAAAGTGGTATGAACAGGAAGAAAATGTGCTGACTTAGTAAGTCGATCCACTATGACCCATATTGAATCATTTCCTTTTGTTGACCGAGGTAAACCTACTACAAAATCTATGGTGATCCTTTCCCACTTCCATTCGGGAATATCTAGTTTTTGCATCAATCCAGGTGGTCGTCGATGTTCAGCTTTAACTTGCTGACAAGTCAAACATCGAGCTACAAAGTCAGTCACGTCTCGCTTCATGCCCTCCCACCAATAAACTTGTTTCAAGTCCTGATACATTTTCACAGCACCAGGATGTACAACGTAGGGTGAACCATGAGCTTCCATTAAGATTTCATGTTTCAAAGATTCAATGTTGGGGACACAGAGTCTACCATTAAACCATAAGACTCCTTCTTCATCTACCAAGAAACTTGGTGCTAGACCTTGCCTTGCCTTATCTCTTATTTTGACCATATCAATGTCACCTTCTAAAGTTACTTTTACTTTTTCAACAAGGGATGATCTAACTGTTAAATGAGCCAGAAATGTACCTGACTCAGTGATCTCGAAGAATACTCCATCAGCTTCCAATTCTTGTAGTTCATGTATTAGAGACCTCCTTATAGTGGCAATGTGAGCTAAACTTCCCATAGACTTTCGACTTAGAGCATCAGCCACTACATTTGCTTTACCTGGATGGTAAAGGATGGTACAATCATAATCTTTCAGAAGTTCCATCCACCTTCGTTGCCTTAGATTGAGATCTCTCTGCTAAAAAATGTACTTAAGGCTTTTGTGATCTGTAAAAATTTTACAAGTTTCCCCATACAAGTAATGTCTCCATATCTTTAGGGCAAACACTACAGCTGCCATTTCCAAATTATGAGTGGGGTAATTCAATTCATGCTTTTTAAGCTGACGTGAGCCATAAGCTATGACTTTACCATGTTGCATCAACACACACCCTAAGCCTATCTTTGAGGCATCACAGAATACAGAGTAACCCCCTGGTCCTGATGGTAGAATTAAGACTGGTGCAGAAGTTAAACACTCTTTCAATTGGGTGAAACTTTGTTTACATGAATCATCCCAAATGTATTTAACATTCTTTCGGGTTAACTTATTTAATGGAAGAGCCGTCTTAGAGAAATCTTTGACAAAGCGACGGTAATACCCTGCTAAGCCAAGAAAACTACGTACTTCAGACACAGTTGTTGGTCGAGGCCATTGTTTTACTGCTTCAATTTTACTTGGATCTACATGAATACCTTCTTGGGAAATAACATGTCCCAAAAATGTTACATGACTCATCCAGAATTCACATTTTGAGAGCTTTGCGTACAACTGATGCTCTCTCAAAGTCTGAAGCACTATTCTCAAATGTTCAGTATGTTCTTCATGACTCTTTGAATACACCAAAATATCATCAATAAATACAATTACAAACTTATCAAGGAATGATTTGAACACTCTGTTCATTAAATCCATAAATGCTGCTGGTGCATTTGTCAACCCAAAAGACATCACAAGAAACTCATAATGTCCATACCGTGTAGGAAAAGCAGTCTTAGGTATATCATCACTCTTAATTCGTAACTGATGATATCCAGACCTTAGATCAATCTTTGAGAAGTATTTTGCTCCTTGAAGCTGATCAAACAAATCATCTATCCTTGGTAAAGGATACTTATTCTTCACTGTGACTTTATTCAGTTGACGATAATCTATACATAATCTCATAGAACCATCTTTCTTTTTCACAAAAAGAACAGGAGCACCCCAAGGTGAAAAACTTGGGCGAATGAACCCTTTGTTTAACAAATCTTCCAATTGTTCTTTAAGTTCTTTTAGCTCAACAGGAGCCATACGATAAGGTGGAATAGAAATTGGTCTTGTGTCTGGGACCAAATCAATACTGAACTCAATATCTCTTTCTGGCGGTAATCCAGGTAAATCTTCTGGGAACACATCTTGGAATTCATTAACCACATGAATGTCTTCTAACTTCTGTTCTTTCTTTTCTAAATCTTTGATAAAAGCTAGAAATCCCTGACATCCCTTTCGCAACATACGCTGGGCACTTAACATAGATATCATGTTGCAAGGTACATCACTTCGATCTCCTTGAAACACAAAATTACTCCTCCCCGGTATATTAAAGGAAATAACTTTGTCACGACAATTTATAGTAGCATGACAAGAAGATAGCCAGTCCATCCCTAGAATCACATCAAAATCTAACATATTGAGAACCATAAGATCTATCTCAGTTTCCATGCCTCCAACGATTATTTTACAAGAACGATAACATGTTTTAACCATCAAAGTCTCTCTCATCGGTGTGGAAACCAAGAATGGTTCTTTAAGAATAATCGAATCAATTGCAAATCTCTTGGCAAATAGGGGTGACACATATGAGTGAGTAGAACCGGGGTCAAACAAAATACGTGCAGCAAAAGTATTAACAGATAATATACCTGTAACTACAGCATTGGATGTTTGAGCATCCTGTTGGGTTAGAGCATATATTCTTGCATTTCCTCTGCCAGCAGCTTGTTTTCCACGGTCACCTTGGCCTCTTCCAGAACCTCTTCCCATACTACCCCCTGTTGAAGGGGTTGGTGTTTGAGTAATAGATTGTGGTCGAGGTGGCAAAGTAGACCCTTGACCTGGTCTTGTCATGAGCTGAGGGCACTCCCTTATAAAATGTCCTTTTTGTCCACAGTGAAAACAGCCTGTACCAACAGTGTTTAACCTGCATTCTCCTAAGTGAAACTTTCCACATTCAGGACATTGAGGTTTTTCCCTTCTACCTTGAGTACCTCCTCTACTAGAAGAGCTAAAACCACCCCTGCTCTCTGAACGAGGCTTAGCCACACTGGCTATAGAATAAGATGACTTAGTAGGAGTAACTGGAGCATGTTGTGGTGCAGTAAAAGTCCCTGAGTCTTCCCCTTGATTAAAAGATCTCCTATATCTGGCCTTCTTCTTTTGACGATATTCTTCTTTATTCTTTGACCTCCTTTCCATTCTTCGGGCCACATCAACAGCTTCTGAGTACGAAGAGTAATCATTCATATTAGAACCCACTTGATCATATAAGGCATCACGAAGCCCTTCCACAAACTTTTCTATTTTCTTCCTTTCAGAAGGAATGATTTCAGGGGCATATTCAGATAATTTAACAAACTGAGCTGAATACTCGTCAACAGTCATGGTTCCCTGCCGTAGATACAGAAAATCTCTGGCCCTGGATGATCGTTCACTTGCCGGAAGGAATTCATCCATAACCAATCTGTAAAATTCTGTCCACATAACTGGCGGTGCGCCTTGAATTCTAGCTTTCTTCCAGTTCCTCCACCATTTACCAGCCCTACCTTTTAACTGAAAGGAAGTGAATTCTACCTTTTGAGTAGGAGAACACCCTATAGCATCCCAGATTGCTTCACAATCTTCAAGGAAACATTGTGGGTCCTCTTTGGGATCTTCCCCTGAAAAAGTAGGAGGCCTCATTTTCTGGAATTCAGACATTCTTACCTCTCTTACATTAACTCCTCCCGCTAACGGAGCTGGTGGTACATTTTCAGCTTCAACAATAGGAGGATCCACTGGCAGGTTAGCTTGTGCAGCTCGACCTCTCATTTCAGCCTCAAATCGGTCAAATCGTTCATTCATCAAATGAATCACATGTGCAATAGTTGCATTACCGACATGAGCATCAGGTTCGACTCTTCTTGCTTGCTCACTAGTTGCGCCCTCAGTACTTTGAGCATGTAAACTATCACCACGGTTAGGATCATCTTGCACATGTACTGGTGGATTTATGGCCCTCCTTGGACCCATATGCTCATTATTATTAGAAGATCCTTCTGACATTGATCTGTCACAGATCTACACACATAACAAACAATTTTCAGACATAAACAAAATATCACTTACTAGCCCCACTGAGAAGTTATCTATAAAATGACGTTATACTCTACAAGGTCTTTTATGGAACCTAATCCTATGGTCATGCCGCGGCTCATGACAATAGGGAAGGGCCCACAAAGATCACTTTGCTCTGTACTCTATAAGGGACCTATAAAACCTTTCCTCTGATACCAAATTTGTCACATCCCAAAAATTGAGTATGTGAAAAGATACTACTCATTTGATATAATTCTCAAACATACGTTATATACATATATTCTGTAAGGTTTTACATTCAACCTTAATCATTCATTCCACACTACAGAATTATATTCATCTGATAAGCAAATATAGACATACATAGTCTGATATTTCTATCTCATCGCAAGCCTAGGAGACCTATAAAAAGTACAGAGCGTTTCTAATATCCACATTAATAAGTACTGGTGTCCCACCAGACAGAAATAGAGAATAATCCCAAGGGGCTTCTAATCTTCAAACAGATTCTCTTCTTCTCTGTTTTCTGTATCTGAAAAAAAAAATCATAGGGAGTGTGAGTTTATTTAAAAACTCAGTAAGTAAATAACTGTACTATATAAAATATCAAAAGTACAAATACCACATTTACTCATATAATTAATTGTCTTATACATCGAGTAGTATGGGACTCTAACCCTTTCAAACTCATGAATAAGATTTCATAGGTATACACCGAGTAGTATGGGACTTTAACCCTTTCAACTCGTGTATAGATTTCATAGATATGCACTGAGTAGTATGGGACTTTAACCCTTTCACACTCGTGTATAAGATTTCTTAGATATACACCGAGTAGTATGGGACTTTAACCCTTTCACACTCGTGTATTAGATCCCGTAGATCTTTACTCATTAATAAAATAGTGAGAATTCATCATATAGTACAATTGTCATGAAATAAATAGTTTCTTCATACTCTTATTTCTACTGATCATCATATACTCCCATATGAAAAATTAATTGCTTATTATCCAAATAATATTGTAAATGGGACTTATATTGTACTTTGACTAGTAATATCAAATTAGCTGAGCAAGGTTATTCACTCACCTTGATGTTTGTCCAAGTTTACCTTGTTCCACACTAGAATTTGTGTAGGAAAATTTCCTAGTAAAATATATTACAAGGAATCATAAGAAAGGAAACAAAATCACGAAAATACGTAAAATTTTCTGACTGCTACAATAACGGGTTGCTACAGTACGGTTTGCTACAGTGTAGGTTCGCTACAGTAACGGTTCACTACAGTACCGGTTCGCTACAGTAACGTTGACTGCTACAGTACCGTTGACTGCCGACACTACAGTACTGCTATAGTAACCCGAAGAAAATTTTCCAGATTTTGTTTCGAAATCCCTGGTCGCTACAGTAACTCGGTTTTTGCAGAAATTCTAACAATTTCATCCTTTCCCTTTCTTGTTTCAAAACCAGAATTTCAACTCCTTTAACTGATTATAACTCAAATATAACTTCTAAAACAACTGAGATTCATGAATTATCATCAAAATCTTCAAGAACAAAACCTCCTCTGATCTTCTACATAAACTGAAATTTAAGGAAAATAATCGGATTAAAGCTTACCTTTGATCCTTACAAAGCTTTTGAACCGAACAAATAATCGAACTTCTGAAGATCAAGGAAAGGATTTGAGAAGAAAATGAAGAACTGAGAAAGAAATCTTTTCTGCTTCCTTCGGCTGAGTGAAAAAAATGAGGTTACTATTGAAACTTTATATTAAATATTTCTAATGGGTTATTCAATAACCCATGGGTATCCATAACCCAACATCCAAACCCATCCAGTCAATTTACAATAAATGGATTAATTGACCATTCTGTAACCACTTTTCCATGAATTTCACCATTCTTAGAATATATCCCTCATTGTGCAAATATTTAGTCCAGTCATTTAACTCAATTTTCATAAATAATATTCAAAGAGAACAATTAAATATGAAAATTAAAAATGACCAAAATAAATAACTAAAGTAACGTTGTAGAATTCTAAAATACTCTTAAGCGAATTATATTCTGAAATTAACGGGTATTACAAACTTGGTCCTTCTGATTTCTGGTCTCAAATTCTTTTACTTTAAAATATTCTCTCCAATGTTTCTTTCATTTGGACCTATCAAAACACAAGATAACAAAAGATTACTAAATTGAAGTCCAAATCATGCTATTTGTATCAGAATTAGCAAAGCAAGGGCTATGAACACTATTTGTAACAATTTACACATTAAGCCTCCAAATTGGTCTAAAATGCAATGAAAGTTCAGTGATTTCACCCAAAAATACAATGGAAAAATATGAATATTAGAGGTTTATCACACCCCCACACTTGAACTTTTACTCGTCCTCGAGTAAAGCACAGAAAAATGAATTTAAAACCAAATTAGTTGAGATAATTGCCATGTTAAAATTTTCTCTCAAAGGCCTTCGGAATTAATTTCCAAAATTTGCAAAGAAATGAAACTAAAGCAAGCCTACACGTATATTCAGGTTTAAAAGTAAACAATGCTTCTTCAAAGTTCTTGAAGTGTGTGTGTGGACAAAAATTTAATTTCATGCAATTGTTCAGTTAAAATTTCAAATAGTATAAGAAGTAAAGATATCATCATTTCAAATAACTCCATAAGCCTATCTTTTAACCTTTTTCTCCACTAAGTAAACTTTTGCACCATTCTTTGATTCAAAGGTCTTTAAAGCTTGTAGTTTGGCCATGGGTATTGGCTACCAAAGAAGGGATTAAGGAAAATGTAAAAATTCAAAAGAGTCACTCTTTAGCACAAATGTAGATGAAAAAGACTCCTGCTTGTAATTTCTTCTCTTCCTCAATCTTCTTCAACCCCTTTACTTTCCTTCTTTTCAACTCCCCTAAACTTGCAATTTTTTTTTTCAATCATTTACTTAGGGAGTTGCATCATCACTTTTTTTTAAAGAACATCTTCCCTTCATCCATCATATCTTTTTATGTCTCAAAAGATAGAAAGATGAACTATCACAAATATTGTTGTCATACTCAATCTGCAAAAATTTGCATGTCTTTCAAGAATGACAACTTCATTTTATTTTCATCATTTTTTTTAAAACTTCCTTTTACTCCACATTTTAATTTGCTTTTCTCACACACCTCTCTAAACATCACCTCCTTTTTTCAAACTTCAATACATGCCAGTGATCTCTTGAAAAAGGGTTAGAATTTGTTCTTCAGGCTTAAAAAGTGGGTCTAAGGTGGGTAAAAGAACAGGTTAACAAGGAAAGTATTATTTAATAAATTTTGTTAAAATAAAAGCTCAAAATTGGGATCAATGGATAACATAATAAAAGGATAGCTTGAAAGGCTCAAATGCGAAAAGAAATGCCTAAATCATTTCTTTAAACAATGCAAAGTTAAAATTTTGCCTCAAGAGAATTTAAAAATAGGTTCTAAAATTTTTAAAGTTGATAAATATTTATACTAATTATACTACAAGAAATCTCTATGAACAAATGCAATTAAATAAATCCTTGGCTAATTCGTGCTCAATAGTTTTTTTTTTTCAAGAACTTCAAGAAAGTATAATTTACTAAATAAACCTAAACATAGGTGAAGACTTAACAAAAATTTCATTCCAAGCAATCTATAAACAACAAAATCATTATAAGGCTACTATAACAGATAATTTAAGCTAGCAAAATTTTAAAAATTTGACATTGGCTCATTCATCAAATCTCAATAAAGATAAAGTTCAAGAAAAATTCAAGAAATTCATCCAATTCCATAGTAAACATTCCCCCCCCCCCCAACACTTCAATTAAACATTGTCCTCAATGTTTAAAACAAGGTGGTGGTGAAATCAAAGTAAAGAGAAAATAAACAAATACAAACCACACAAACAACGAAATTAAATAAAACCAAACACACAAACAAAGAGAAAATAAATACCATAGAAATAGAACTAAAAGTTCAGATATATACATTCAAGCTCAAAATATATTATTCTAAATATAAATCAAAATAATCCCAATAAAACAGAAAATTAAACAATGTTCAAAATCAAAATACATAAAAGAAAAAGAAATCAATCATCATCCCCTAGAGTGGGATCTCCAACATTAGAATCATCAACGAGGTTCTCCTCCTCCAAATGCTCTTGTGCTCCTTCCTTTTGCTGGCCCCAATCCTCATAATTCCACCCAAAATAGGTTGCAAGTGCTGCACCCATATCCCTTTGATCTAGACTCATGGCCTTCTACTCCTCCTGCAACTTTGTTATATCAAGCCTTATTTGAGTAAGTTCGCCCAGCACAACATCTGAGGAGGAAGAAGCTAAGCTCTCTCTTTTAGTTAGGTGTCTTGAAGGGGTAGGTATTGTAGAAGGCCTTTTCTCAAAGAAACTCGCATCTATCGATGGCATACCTAGCATCTCCTTTTCAGATGACATATCCACTCCAACTATCACACAAAGATGAGAAATGAGAAAAGGGAAACCCATAACACGCTTGGTAGCCTGAGCTAGGGACTCAATGTAGTCAGAAATCAATTGCCCCACGTCAATGAGGTTTCCATTCATTATGCACTGAATCAGACGGGCTCTCTTAATAGAGACATCAGAAACATTTGAAATAGGTGTAATACTGTGGTTAATAAAGGTGTGCCACACCCTTGGAATAGGCTTTAGCGATGCCGCACTAAGGCAGTTCAGTGCACCTCTACTATCTAGTATCCATTTAGCGCCTTCAATACATAATTCATTCAAACTTAGCTCAGGGTCCCATTCATTTTGGTTTACCTTTTCTTTGAAAACTATTGTTCCAGGACCAAAAGGACCGAATGCTATTAGGGGAGAAATCAATTTCCTTTTATCTCACCCTGCTTTTGTACTATTTTAAAGAGTCATTTTTTTTATTTTGTAGGCATTGGCGTAAAATTATCTAACAACATATTCAAATCCCTCTTCCAGAGGAGCACATAAATTACCCCAACCCCTAGCAGCAATATTGTCCTAAATTTTAGGAAATTCGTCTCCTTTTAAAAGGAAACCTTTTTCCTTGATAATATTTTTGCAGGATCTACAATTATCAAATCTATTCCTATGTTCAGGACCTCTAAATTTGTTCACAGGGATCATCCTAGGATCGGTTCTACTAGAATTAGCACCATGGGCCAATTTTCTTTTATGGGCCATAGGGTTATAAAATGGAAAAGTACCTGCAAGCAATTGAACTAAGACAAGCCAGCAAACAAAAATTTCAACCTAAATCTAGTGCCTAAACTAAATTCAATTCTAAGCAATCTACTCTGATCAACAATTAAAAATTAAAATTCAACCTAAGCCTAAAACATTTTGTTTTTAGAAAATCGAAATCACAAGATTAAGAAGAAAACCACTTACCAAACGTTTAGAGTAGAGAGAAAATTCCCAAAGGCACAAAGAAGCACAAAGAGGCACTTGGAAATGATGCCCAAACACAACCATTCACAGTGAGAAGTAGAGAGAAGACCCCAACAGCGAGAAAGAGCAGACTATTAAAGATTGCGCATGAGAAGGCTGAGAATGGTGAGAAATAGTGTTTGAGGCCAAAATGTAGACACCCAATCGGTGGAAAGGACCAAAATCATTACGGAAGGCCAAGAACAATGAGAAATCAAGAAAAGATGGAGTACATGGGAAAGATTTGTGAGTGGGATAGTAAAAAATGGTGGACTTAGGACAGAGATATGTCACGGTTGGGAGAGAAGATTTGGGAATGAAATAGAAAAGCCCCAAATCTAAAAATTAAAAATTGTGTCTGCAACTTGTCGGTTAAGCGAACATTATGTCGCTTAAGTGATGAGGCAATCAAGAGCATTCAAAACAGGGGTGCCATCGCTAGCAGATGAGCAGCATTTTTTTATTTTATTTTATTTTGTTAACATAAAAACATAAATACACAAATACACTAGATAAATATTTTTGTTCTTTTTTTTATTAAAAAGAAAATACTACCTAAGCGAACTAGACTAACTTAAACACACTGACAACAAAAATAACAAAAATATGTACTGTCAAACACACAGAATATACACCAAAATAAAGACTAACACAAGCATTTGATTACAGCAACATGGAAAATTTAAGCTCAAATTTCATTTAATAAACTTAATCATAATTGTAGCAATCAAGCAAAACAACACTAAACACCAACATGACAGAATCAAAATTACAAAACAAAAACACCAAACAAAAATTAAAAAGAAAAAATGTTAAAAAACTTGGGGTGCCTCCCAAGAGTGTTACGTTTATAGTTTTTAGCCAGACTTTACTGGTGTCCTTTGCTTATCATTGTCTCCTTCCTTGGTTTTCCTTGTTACTTTATTTTCATCTTCAATTTCCTCAGCAAGAAAGAGATATCACAAATCCTTGCACACAGTAAAGAAAAAAATCGTGAGAGATATAACAAAAAGAAATAAGATATGTAAAAGAAGAAACAAAAATCACAAAGACACACAAAACATTAAAAACAAAAATAAAGAAAAATGTCTAAAGTTGTACCAGTTTGACCTCATTGAATATTAGCACAACCAACAATCCCCGACAACGACACCAAAAACTTGTTGACGATTTAGCAAGTATACTAGTTACACAAGTAATACAGTGATAAAATGAGTAAGAGTATTGTTCCCACGAGGATTGAGGTGCCAAGTACCTGTAAAGCTAAAATAAAATACTATATAGATAGTTTATTAAATTAAAGATAATTAAAAGTTAAACTAAAACAAAAGCGTAATTAAAAACCTAAATAGATTAAACTAATACTATAAACTAAGACCTAAGGCTAAATTAATCCTAATAACGAAAGCCAAGGGTTGATGGGATTGACTTCACTTGACTCTTAGTTCGACTAATTCATAGAAAAATTAATCTTTAAGTTGCTAAAGAATAATTCCTCCAATTATAAATCCTTCAAATATTGGTTAAGTTCTCAAAATTATTTGAACCCAATTCCTTGGAGAAATAAACCTACGTGACCCAAAAGATTGTCTAATTTCTTAATCCAATTATTTAAGTAGGTGATTAATATTAGGAACTTATAAAAATCACATAAACAATATTATCTATCCCTAGATTAATCAAATTTATGGTAGAAGTTACAATATCAGCTTCATATCAAACTATTCCTAACATAGATACAAAATCCAAATCTCATTAAATGGTAGCTAATCATTCAAGAGGCATTAAAATCAGTAAAATCCAGTCTAACAAAATACGAAATGTAATTGAAAAGAATCATTCAACGACAAAACTTCATAAGAAATCAAGTTACATCAACTTCGAAACATTTCATTTCTCATAGGTTTCATTATCATTCTCTCACTCATGTTCTCACCGATTGTACATGCTAATCTAACGCATAATGATTCTTAGAAAGGTTTTCCCAAACCTTAACTAAGATACTAACCCAAATTTTCATAATCCCTTGTGTGAAATTGAAGTTAAATTGAAGAACAATCCCTAATTTGATTATATGAGGCTAATGTCTATATTCCTATGATATTTACAAATCAATCTCCTTTTTTTAAAGGTTCAAGAACTCATACTATTCATTCCTAGGCCTAGTTTCTACTCTCTTTCCCAAGTTCAGCGAAAACACCATAACAATCCAAAAATAGGCCAAATTAAAAGAAAGCATTAAGATTAGAATGAATAAACATGCATTAATCAACTAACGATTACAAGAGTTTGAGAAATTACATGAATCCTGATCCAAAATCGGGTTCATAACAACCTTCGAATTGAAAACTAACTACTTAAACAACAAAAACATAAATTACAATAGAAAACATGGAGTTTATGAAGGAAATAGAGAGAAGAGAGGAAGAAAGGCACCCAAAACCAAGAGGGAAGGCATCCCCCTAGCCTTTGAAGACCTAGCCGCAGCTCCTCTGCTCTTTCCCTAGCCAAAATTGACCTAAAATCGTTACTTAAACCTATTTATAACAGCTCAACACATGACAGTAAAAGAACCATCGCTTAGCCGATGGTTTCATTGCTTAAGTGATGAAATCAAGACAAAGACTTCGAAATTACAATTTCTATTGCTTAGGCGATGGTTTCCCTCGCTTCAGCGAAGAGTATGGTAGAAAGCTTTCAATGTTTAATTCCCATTGCCTAAGCGATGAGTTACACCACCTAAGCGATGGGATTTGGTAGAAATGCTTTGAAGTTATATATCCATCGGCTAAGCGCATGTTTTCATTTCTAGCATTTCACAGCAACTTGGTCTTTCTAATTTCTGGTCTCAAATTCTTTTACTTTAAAATATTCTCTCCAATGTTTCTTTCATTTGGACTTGTCAAAACACAAGATAGCAAACGATTACTAAATTGAAGTCCAAATCATGCTATTTGTATCAAAATCAGCAAAGCAAGGGCTATGAACACAATTTGCAACAATTTACACATTAAGCCTCCAAATTTGTCTAAAATGCAATGAAAGTGCAGTGATTTGAAATACTATGGAAAAATATGAATATTAGAGATTTATCAGTGGTCATTATTCATAATAAATCATATTACATATCCAACACTAGAGGACTTAGAATTTTATTCCATGATTTTACCAATATGAATCTTTTATCACCACAATTAGTTTAGAGGAGGAGGAATGCATCTCACAGGCCTCTTGGGTTATTTCTCTCTTGAGATAATAAATAGATACAAATTCATTAATACACAAATCATCCATAAGTTTCGAGTTATAAATAGTAGAATAATTCCCCTCACCTAGACTTGAAGCATTTCTGACCTCCAAAGTATGTCCCAGTTATGTCTCGAACCACGTTCAAGCGTACGAGACCTCAAGGAGTATCTTAAAACTCAAAATCCAAGAAGTCCCCACATGCCTAGACCATGTTGCCCTAGGCACTAGCCTTGGCATACAGGTGCCATGGTCTCTCTAAGACTGAAGACTTGCCTCAGGTGCTAGCGACCTGTAACTTTGATGGGAGCCCAATTTTTTGGTCTAAAATGCCCAAATCTTGACCAAAATCCTTGATTTCTTCAATGGGGGTCCATTCCTAGTGCTTTAGGATCATTTTGGCATCAAATGCTTGAATTAAAACCTAGTATCCTAGCTTGAATCTTTAGATTCCCAATTAAAACCTAATCTTTAATCTATTTTTTCATTTCCAAGGGATTCATCTCTAAGCATGACGAATCCATAAATTTCTGATCCTAGACTCATCACTAATCATTTAAGAGAGATTCAATCTACTACTCAAACCTCAAATCTTGCAAAATGGTTCTTACCCTTTTTAGGTGTCCACAAATCTGAAAATAGAAAAGGGGGTGGAGGAAGGAATCATACACTTACCTCAAAATCCTTTAAGCTTGAAGCAACCAAGAAACTTTCTTCCTTCTTCATCTTCAACCAGCACACACAAGAGAGAAATGAGAGAGAGAAAATGGGAGGTACTAAACACACACACACACATGCCAAAATGAGAAGGAAAAAGGGGGGAGAAGGTTTTTTTAAGACTTGTGGGGTCCGCCACTCAAATCCCCTCTTAAATCAAAAGTTATGTTTATCTCTCTTATTGTCCCTTCCATACCATCTTCCATACTTAGCATAGAATTCTCAAAGCCACACTTTAATATAAAAAGACTTCCTACATAAACAAAAGTATGAGTCCACTTATAATTTAATTTATCAATATTCCTTTTCTCTATGTTTCTCCCACTAGCCTTTGATAAGATCATGGTAGTTTTTTTCCATAATGCACATCACAGTTTACATCCATCGTAGAAGATGAAACAACTACTCCATCCAGATAGAGATAATTCCAAATAAGATCAGATGCCATAATCATATAAAAAAGAAAAATCACGGTCACTACACATTGCCACTTAAGTCCTTGAATTTTCACGTCCAGAAAAACGAAAAAAAAATAATTTTTTTTCCTGTATCCAAAATACTCCTTAGGAAGTTCTAATAAACTAATATCTGAAAATGACGAATATTACAAGTAGCTTCTGCCATAATCAATTGTTGGTAGCTTCATCACTCCTCTGCACCTTTTCTTTCCTCAACTACTATCCCCTTCAGTCTTTTTCTTTTTCTGCTATCCCATTTGAAATTTGTCATTGGTTCTCCTTTGGTCGCTGGTTCTCTTATCGCAATTCCCATTTGAAATCAATTGTCCAGTGCTTTCACCTATTCTTGCTCGGTATGTCACATTGCTCCTCTACTTGCTTATTTCCTTGGATTTGTTTTGCTTGCTTCCTCTCTATTCGATGCTAGAGTAGTGGCGCCAAGAATGGTGAGGCACACCACTCCAACATCTCCTCCATGTGTTCTGCATAGGGTCATGTTGTTTGATCCTGTATGACCCGACAACCTAGGATGATGACTCCTTTTTTTTTTGGAATTTTGTTGCCTAGATGGTTCGAGTATTCTACGTATATTCATCACACACCAAGAATGGTGAGACACACCACTCCAACATCTTCTCCGTGTGTTCTGCATAGGGTCATGTTGTTTGATCCTGTATGACCCGACAACCTAGGATGATGACTCCTTTTTTTTTTTTTGGAATTTTGTTGCCTAGATGGTTCAAGTATTCTACGTATATTCATCACAAAATATTATTTAATTATTGAAACTATTTTTTTATAATTAGGTGATTAATAACTAATTAATACTACTTTGATTAATAAGTAATTAATTTTTGTTATAATAAGGTACGAAAAGTAAATCTTGCTTGTTGATTGATTTGTTATATAATCCATACTTTCATGTTATATATGTTCTTTACTCATGTTATATTTGTTATATAATCCAATATTTACATGGTTAACACTTAAAGTTTGCTTGCTTTCTCAAAAGCATATTATCTTTATAAAAAATATTTGATTAATTTTGTTGTCAGATTATTATTGTTAATGTAGTATTGAGTTCACTCATATGCTTATGGTTAGTAAACTTATTGAAATTAGTGGCAACTAGAAATGAGTTCACTCTTATAACTGTGGTTAGTAAACTGTAATTTTGTGTACACTCCTATGCGTGTCCACAAGGAGAGTAAGTGAAATTTGTTAAGAATGAATCCACTTGATCCATACAAAGTGAATCACACTCCTATACCCCAATTCCATTTCTAGTTGCTACTATTAAACATTCAAACAAATTTTTCTCTAAAATTCGAATTTGAAATAGAAAGTTAAAGGTTTCAATCGATGAAAAGACATTTTTAACGATGATAGTAATATAAGAAATAAGGATCACATTTCCTTCCTAAATAATGTCTTAAACTTGCTTGAGGACTAAGGAGTCATCTATAAAGTTTCAAGATTAGTTGGACCTTACTTGAGAGCATAAAACTTATATAATTGAAGGCAATATTACCAAAGGCAACTTAATCTTTTTGTTGCTAAACGTGGCGCTACTAATCTTAGCATGTTTTCTATGAATGAAGGGCCATCAAGTTTCCTCTTTTTATTGTTTAATTCATTTATTTATTTTTTTGTCATACATGCTGCTTAAAATTTCTTGCTTGTTTCACTTGCGTGTAGATGCCAACGAAGAAAATAATTTGAATTTTTGTGGATAAGTCTGGAAAAAGTTATTGAATGAATAATATTAACATTAAAAAGCGTGATGATAAAATTTATTGTTTTAATGGTTGATATTATAATTTTTAAATGACTAAAAATTTAAGATAAATCTCAGATTTTTTTTTTCAAATTTTAAATAAATGTTTCTGTAATTTTGTTAGAGTACTTTACATAAAATGATATATTGACGTGATGTGAATATTTATTTGGGAGCCCCGGTGCGGGTCGCAGTTCTGTTTATTGTCCTTCACCCAATTATCTTTTCGTCAGTTCTCCAATTTAGCTCAGTATCATAACAGCAATGGCAGCAGCTATGGCGGTTGATGCGAAGCCTTCGTCTGAGCCACCGCCATTCTTACCGTCTGCGAAGTTCGATTACCTTCAAGGTTCCACCGAAGGAACCTCCGACGAAGAGGACCTCTACAGTCGCCTCAAGTCGCTTCAGCGCCAACTAGAATTCATCAATATTCAAGAAGAGTATGTAAAAGATGAACAGAAGAACCTCAAGCGCGAGCTGTTGCGAGCCCAGGAGGAGGTGAAAAGGATCCAATCTGTGCCGCTTGTCATCGGCCAGTTCATGGAGATGGTCGACCAGAATAATGGTATTGTAGGGTCCACCACTGGATCTAATTACTATGTTCGCATTCTCAGCACCATCAATCGCGAGCTTTTGAAGCCCTCGGCTTCCGTCGCCCTCCACCGTCACTCCAATGCGCTTGTGGATGTTTTGCCGCCAGAAGCTGACTCCAGCATCTCTCTCCTGAGCCAGTCGGAGAAGCCTGATGTCACTTATAATGTAAGTTCAATCGCTGTTTTCCAGTTGCTGCTTTAGATTAGTCTTTGTTGTTGAGTGGGTGATATCTAGGGTTTTCGCAGCATAGATGAAAATATAGGTTTTCCAGCATTCAGCTATACATTTATATATGCAATTTTAACTGTGCATTCTACTTGCATCAACTTTTCGTTTGAACTCTTTAAAATATAGTCGATCACTTTGAAGAAAGCATTATAGTACCGAAAGAAAAGTTTGCTAAAGAGAAAAACAAGTTAAATACTTGAATTGCTTTGTGTTGTTGAGGAGTTTCGCCTTTGCATATTCTAATGTATGCTTTTGTTATTTTAGTCTTTTTGTTTTTTAATTTGGTGGACTTCTATTTTAGTCCTGAAAAATATATAAAATTATCAATCATGATAATTTTGGACCTACAAACCTGAGGGTACTATGAATTGTTCAGTCATCATCAGTGCCTTATCATATTAGTATTGGTATAAATATTAGAAATTAGAGACCAATGGTACTGGAAAATCCTAAGATTTTGGGAGAGTTGAGACTTTGATTAGACACCCAGCCCACTACGGGGGACTAGGGGGGCCTCCTTAGCGCAGGCGCTAAGGAAGCTGCTTGGCCTGCCAACAGCCATCCAAGGGCTGTGGGTAGGCCACCTCCCTCCTTAGCCAGGCGCTAAGGAGGGAGCCTTTTTCTCACTATGGGGTATCTTTGGGATGCAAGCCCCCTCCTTAGTTAAGGAGGCTCCTTATCTATGTGGGCAGGCCATGGAGCCTCTTTGGCCAAAAGCCAAGGAGGGGAGCAGCTTCCGTATCTTTGGTGCTTGCTTAATATCTGTCAGGTTCTAGGACTGCCTAGGAAAGTTAAATTGTTTTCACAGCAATACTTCTTTACTTTGAAGCTAAGATTGAATGCCAAGGGTTTGCACAAATGATGAGGATGCTGCATATAGCTAGCCTTTACCAGCAGTTGATAATGAAACAGTTGAATTCACTTTAGGAAGCTCATGCTAGGCTAATATGTCGATCAAATTTATGCCGTAGGTCAGAAGATTTGGTTTGAGCTCATGAAGAACAGTTCTCAAATCTTAATGAGTTATATCATGTAGTTCCCAGAAACTTATAGCTTGTAATGTGGGGGCTAACCCAGATATCAGATGATACAAAGCAAAGGGGATTAGATGTTAACTTAATTGGATGCTGAATTGAAGTGACCAGGGATTCATCGTGAGATTGCCATGCAATTTCATTGAAACTGGAAATATAGGTCCATTTATTCTCTATGGGTGGGAAGTTAGAACTGTGTGGGAATTAGCGTGTAAAAGGAGGAAGAAGAGATTGATGATGGTGTGTATTACAGATTCACTGTTTCTCTATAGTAAAGCTTATCTTGTTTAATATAATGACACAAAATAAACAAGTATAATTTGTTAATTTGTTGCTGTTTGTTGTATGTTTGTTAGGCTTTCAGTTTGTATTATGAACATCTTATGTTATTTTTTATATATTGCCGGTCCTTACTTCCCTTATTGTTATAATTTCCTCAGGATATTGGAGGATGTGATATCCAGAAACAAGAAATTCGTGAGGCAGTTGAGCTACCCCTTACACACCACGAACTTTACAAACAAATTGGTATTGATCCACCTCGTGGTGTTTTACTATATGGTCCCCCTGGCACTGGTAAAACCATGCTTGCCAAGGCCGTTGCTAACCATACAACTGCAGCCTTCATTAGGGTTGTCGGATCTGAATTTGTTCAGAAGTATCTTGGTGAGGTGTGATTCTAAGTTTTCGGCATTAAAAGTGATATCAAGGAGATAGTAGTTTATTCTAGTCACTAATGATGAATATATAGAATGACAAGTAAAATGTATAAGGGGATAAATAGATATGAATATAACACCATAAACGTGGCCTTGAAGATATAGGTGTGAGTATCTTGTGGGCATCCTTTGTGGGGCTTATTTAGGAAAAAGAAAACATAGGTAAGCTCCATGTGACTCCAGCTAGGGCTCCATATCAGTGCTGATGGCAGGACAGAAATAAAAATGATTTGAAACAATAAGAACTTGATTGAAAAGGATCTAAGTGTGGGCGCTAAATTCAAATTTTGTTTGCAACTATATAGATGAGATGTTAAACCTTCAAAGATTATACTATCATATCTATATGTATTTATGCCACTATACTTAAACTTTTGAGCTAATTATAGTATTTAATTTGAGTATTTTCATTTCATTTTTACAGATTATGAATAAATTGTGAGGAGTTCTTTAACTACTTCTGTTTCCTTAGTTTCCTTATAGTTGTAGGATTAAGAATATTTTTATTCATTTAAAGATCTAAGCAGTGGTTAACAATGATTTACTGCAACATCTTCAAATCTAACTGTTATTGCACAATTTTTTTTTCAGGGTCCACGAATGGTTCGTGATGTTTTTCGCCTTGCAAAAGAGAATGCCCCTGCTATTATATTTATTGATGAGGTTGATGCCATAGCCACTGCAAGGTTTGATGCTCAAACTGGAGCTGATAGAGAAGTACAGCGTATCCTCATGGAACTTCTAAATCAGGTATCTATTAGAAGATATTCCTTTGGGGTGCTGACTGTGTCATTTGGCTATGTAGTAACACTGTATTAGTTGTAACTATTATTCTTATAGCTTTTGGCTGTTCTCTTTAGTTTTGACTACTGTTCCCTTCTTGTTTTAAGTTTTATCTATCCTGTTATGTTCTGGTTTAATTACTTCTTTTTCTCCCTTTAAGATGGATGGGTTTGACCAAACAGTGAATGTTAAAGTTATAATGGCAACTAACCGGGCAGACACTTTGGACCCTGCCCTTCTGCGTCCTGGACGGCTGGATCGCAAGATTGAGTTCCCTTTGCCTGATAGACGTCAAAAGAGACTTGTATTCCAGGCAAGTCTCCCTGCATCTTATTATAATTTATTCCATGTAGTATATGTGTATTACAATGACATTATATTTGTCTCAGTAATTGATTTCACATCATTTTGTGGTCTTCCAGTGGCTTGCTGGCTAATTATTTAATGGTTTACTTCTGGGCAGGTTTGCACAGCCAAAATGAACTTGAGCGATGAGGTGGATCTGGAGGATTATGTTTCTCGTCCTGACAAAATAAGTGCTGCTGAGGTATGTTGATCTATCATCCTCCACCTCTTATTATCATGATGTTGAGGATTGTGTTATTGATTTATAACTTCTATGTTTTCTGGATTAATTTCATTCCACTTCTGTCATCTTGTGAGAAGTAAATTTGCAAATTTTAAATTTCATAAACTTATTTCAGCCCTGGGTGATGCCTTTTCTTGATAGCTTTTCCATAAAATTTCCATAGTTTAGGAAAGAAAACTGCTTAATATTCGTGTTGGAGACAACAGATGTGCAATATGAACTGATGTTCTTTTGAAATTATTTTCATAAAATTGTTCGGACTTTATTTGAAAACTTTTATATGTAGCATGTTTTGTGTAGTATTTTATATTCTGTGAAACAAAACCAGGAACAATTTTTGAACATGTCCATAAAGCATTAAAACATTAAGTTAACAAAGGTGATTTGCTCTAGCTAAGGTATCTTAATTTGAATTCGTTAGTGCCATTCTTCATGGGGAATCTTGCCAGTGTTGAAGCTACTGTTTTGGTTACATGACTTAAATCCGTATAACAAAACATATTTGTAAAAAGAGGGAAAAATTCTCTATTCTCAATGTAGGAAGGAATTATACCATGGAAGGGCTTGCTTTACTTAGCTGACAACATCTTAAGCTGCTGAAAGGAGTACTGATTAATTTTATGTACCGCGAATAAAGGACTGCTTGGTGTTAATCAGCTCCCCTGGGCATTGATTCCGGGCCCAGCAAAAAGTGGGGGAATGTGAAGGGAAAACTCGTACAGGAGAGGCATTACAGTGTGCAGGGTTGAGGTAAAAACTTTAGGAACTAGATTATAGGCTGCGGGTGGGAAAATAGAGAGATGAAAGGGATGCTTCTTACTGAGATATGGATTGGGATAAAATGTATCAGGAGTTAGAAGTTCATATCATAATGAAATGTCAGGCGCAGGCTTCCTTCCCTTTAAGCCCATTGGGGCCCCCAGGAGTTGAACAAATTGCACTTCGGATTACCTTGTACTAGAGTAGAGGCTTGAACTCTATTCTGGAACATGAAGATGTTTAAACGACTTAGAACATTAGCATAGAGAATACTGTGACATCATTTTACTTCATTGTTATAAATTAACATCAATAACTCGTGGCTCTGGCTGCCTGCAGATAGCAGCTATTTGCCAAGAAGCAGGCATGCATGCTGTTCGTAAGAATAGGTATGTTATACTGCCAAAGGACTTCGAGAAGGGTTACCGGACAAACGTGAAGAAGCCTGACACTGACTTTGAATTCTACAAGTGATAATAATGGATGGGTGAGTTCTTTTAGATTCCGGTATTTCAAGTTAGAGGTTATGATTTAATTAACCCTTTGATGTTATACTTCAACTGATTACTGTGCTCTACCTGAAGACTTTGTTGAGCACCTGATAATCATGTGCTAAAATATCTGTGCTCTTTAGAATGCTTTGCAGAATGAAACAGAAAAATGGTTTCCTGTGGTACACGTGTAAACAAATAGATTAGCGTCATCATTTATATGTTTCGTTTCAAATTTGACGGCAGTTTAATAACCTGGGGTTGTTTTCCATTTTGCTAAGATAAACTTTTTACAATAATATCGCAAGTATTGAACATATTTATTATCTCCTCCAAAAGATCTGTCCATAAGAGTTATTGAATTAATCTAAACAAATTCCATGGCTTTGGGCAATGCCTAGCACTTACATGATTTTTCAATAGGGAAACAACGCACCTTTGTGTGCTATGAAGCGACACCAACTTGGAAATGACTGGAGACTACCCGATGATTAAACAATTTCCAGTCGACATAATATCATTTGTGCCGTGGGTGAGTTTCGAATCTTTTGGTGAAGGCGAAAAGCACAATTGATCTTCTCAGCGTACATTGCCGGCTCATGTTCATCGTCAGAGGGAAAATGAAATGTTGTCGTCTAAATGTATATTTTAATTCTGCAACATGAAATTGATACCGTTTAAACCCGTGTAAATCCATTGTTATCTAGAGTCGTTCAATTAGGGCCGATCTGGCCCTGTTGCTATTTAGATACTTTTAAGAGGGTTCTTAGTTCGACCCAAAAAAAAAAAAAGAGGGTTCTTGGTACCTGGACATTTTTATAATTTTTGAAAATGTGAAATTTAGAGTTATATTCTCATCACGTCTAAAATTTTGGCAACACTTTCCCATCACACCGTTTGACGGTGCTCGGCCTGTTGTATGGAGGAGTATGTGGCTACTATTTGGTATCATGATGGAGAATATTGGAATGGGTTGTCAAAATTTATTGTTTTTCACAATTATGTTTACCAAATCCATGTTTGTTTAATTGCCATTTCAAGCAATTAAGGGATCCTTAAAGCTTATTGAAAAGTAGGGTTGACTTTACAAATTTAGGGCTTAACTAGTTTGAACTTTCTACCACTTAAATCGTTGAGATTTATGTGACGTTCCAAAATTTATTTAAAAAAGGTAAAAGTATTTCTGTTGTCTTTTTTTTTTGGGGTAATGTTTGTCCTTTATATATATTTGATGTAAATTTTAATTTTGTCCTATATGTTTATTTTTTTAATTTTATTCTATTTATTTATGAAAATTGCTCAATTATTGACGTGTCTACATCATCAATTTAACTCGTTTTTATAAATATACGAGACAAAATTAAAACTTATTCTGAAATAAAAAATTAACCTTACATACTAGCATGCTTTTATAATCACAGTTAAATATGTTAGTATTTTTTGTTTACCATTTAGAAAATGTTAACAATTAAGATGAAATTAACACTTTAAGATAAAATTAATACAATACAAGACAAAATTAAAACTTAAAACAAATGTAAAGGGAAAAAATATATTTTGCCAGAAAGAAACAAGAATGATAGAGAAAAAGAAGGGAAAGACATTCTCTTGGTCAATCCTATCATGCAGATACCAGGTCACGTGTTTGACTCGTGTTCTATGCTCCTTCCCCAAGTAATACCATTTGACCAATCATTCTGTCCTTGCCATATAATAACTGGGTCTTTCTGATACGTGATAACAACTAGAAAATCCAATTCCAAACAAACTAGTATAAATACATAGGCTGAGCCATAGTAGATATCCAAGAGATCTTGAAACTAATTACTGTGATAGGAGACTTGATGGCGAAGTCAATGAGGGTTGAGTCGGTGTCCAAAGAAACCATAAAACCATCTTCTCCAACACCCCAAGACCTTCAAACTCACAAGTTGTCCTTCATCGACCAACTACTTCCTGCAACGCACACTCCGATCCTCTTCTTCTACCCCAACACTCTTGAGGAAGACCTTCTCCATCTCACTGCTGAGGACAAGCTGGTGAGGCTAAAGACATCGTTGTCTCAGACATTGACCTACTTTTACCCTCTGGCAGGTAGAGTCAAAGACAACGCAGTCGTCGAATGTAACGATGAAGGGGTTGAGTTCTGGGAGGCTCATGTGCATGGCTTCCTTTCTAACATCCTTAAACAACCTGACGCTGACTCAGTACACCTCCGAATATTTATGCCCATCGATGACACAAACGGTGATGGGGCATTGGTGAAAATGCAGGCGAATATGTTTGAGTGTGGGGGTTTGGCAATTGGGGTGTCCGTGTCCCACAAGATTGCTGACGCCTGCACCATGGGTTCGTTCATCAGAGCTTGGTCGTCAATGGCAGTGGGGTGCATGACGGAGGAGATGCTTCCAAAGTATGTTCTTGTCTCTCTTTATCCTTCAATGGATTCTCTTGTTGGTGGGCGACCTCTTGAGTTCAAACAGTCCAATTGCATAACCAGAAGATATTAATTAAAGTGACTTAAATTTAACAAGTATGACATATGTGATCAAATTTGACTGATTATTATGTATTTATTTATTAGTTTTTGAAAAATTTTATTTTTTTAAAAAACAATTATTTCTGTCTCAATTTCATCTCACTGTATATAAAATTAAAACCAATAATGTCTTTTAGGATCCAAATTAATAATTTACTCTATAAAATTAGATTATTAATTAACTTGTAGAAAAATTAACACATGAAAGTTCTAATTCGTTAAAAATGTTAAATATTAATGCCTATCTATCTATGTATAGGTACGTGTTTGATTCTTCAAAGATACAAAAATTGAAGGCTAGAGGCAGAAGCAACATAGTGGAACAGCCAACGCGAGTGGAAGCTGTGTTAGCATTAATATGGAAGTGTGCCACAGCAGCTTCACGAACAAACGTGAAAATAACCACAAGAAAACCCTCCATGGTGTCCCAAGTTGTGAATATTCGCAAAAGAGTATCCCCGCCCTTGGCTGAAACTTGCGTGGGTAACTTTGTAGGTAACTTCATAGAACACACAGAAGAAGATGACAATAATTATTATATGAAACTGCAAGACTTGGTGGTTCAGCTGAGGAAGGGTCTTGAAGAGTTTTGTAAGGTCTACGTTGAGAAGATTCAACGAGGTAATGCTTTCGTCGCTATTTATGAAAGGTTGAAAGACTTGGACCTTGCCATCAAAGAGAGTCTTAATTTCTATTATGGTTGCAGTAGCTGGTGCCATCTTGGGTTCTATGATGCAGATTTTGGGTGGGGAAAGCCTAGGTGGGTGAGCATTCCGTCTTTGAAAGTCAACAATAATATTATTTTTATGGATACAAGTGATGGTAAGGGAATAGAAGCTTGGGTGACTTTGAGTGAAGAAAATATGGCTGTCCTGAAAACCAACGATGAACTGCTTGAATTTACATTGCTAAATCCGAGTGTCATATAATTATTTGAAAACGATGTCTTTTAATTAAGTTATTGCTCAATATGCCTTTTAAATTTGAACCTTGGTATATTCTAGTTATGTGTAAGTAGCCTGTGCCCATATACTAGAATTCGAATTCTTTTATATGAAGAGTTAACATGACAATATCATGGGAGAAGAGATACAATGTATGTAGAATCTATGCCATCGTTCAAGTGGGACTTATTTAAATTTATGCCTCATATCTCTCACATAGTGGTCTCATAAGAGAATTCAAATTCTCATATATCTCGTTCTTTCCCATATAACTTTTGTTGGTATGTCAAAGTATTTAGGGTTTTATTTTTTTTAATAAATTATTGATTTAGTCCTCAAAAAATTATGTTTGTCTTAATGTGATCATCTTTTAGATATTAGGCATCTAAATTAATGAAGTCCCTACAAAATTATCATTATCTCAATTAGTCTTTTTGGTTACATAATATCTAAATATACTATCACTAAATCTCAAATTTATAATGTCCATGGCCTTCTTGGATACTAACAATAAATTTATATGATCATTAAAAAGAAATTGGACAAAAGATCTTATTTCTTGAAGGGACTTAATTCTAAATTTTAAAATTTATAATTTCCTTTAATGTCCAACTTGATATCCATCTAAATATTCTTCTTTGAATCTTCGAAATTCATCGTAAAGCTTGGCAGTTTCGCTGTATCAAAAAAAAATTAAGGTTGGTATCTATTAGTCTGCATGTGATGGAGACTCGTCAACCACACCCGTTAATCCCAAATATCTTTTGGGATGATAAAGCTGCCTATCAAGTATTTAGGAAATTAAGGAGAAAATTTGTATTTTAAAATTAGGACTCAAAATGTCTAATTAGAGTTGTTTACATTAAATAAATAAGAGTTTGCTACAAGTGTCAAAAAAAAAAAGGAAGTCATTTTTAAAATTAAAGTTTAAAATGGTCTAATTAATGGCATAATTTTAGTGTCATGACATGCACCTCAAATGTCTCTTTTATTAAAAATTTAATGGAAGTAAACTACAAAGCCCCAAAATGTTAACGGCATAAAAAATTACAGACTACTCGATTTGTACTTTTTAAATCACATAATATCAATGTTAAATGAGCCAAATCACATAGACCCTTTTACAATTAACCCTATATTTTTTTTCGCAATTATATTTTTACTAAATCCTTTTTTTTAATCAAAAATCCATGTTTTTAGTGCAAATTAAGCAATGAAGGAATCCTGACAGCTTTTTAAAAGTTGGCTTGACCATACAAATAATTATAGGACTTATCCTGTGTATAGGTTAACGATCAAGATTTGGTAACTGCTCATCGTCAAGATCAATGCCAATTGTCAAATTTTGATTCAATGACTATCATTCGAGGAACCCTTTTCTATTATTTAATTGTTTTGCGATATTTGTGATGTTTGAAATTTTTTAATATAAATTTAAAAGTATTTTTTCCATAATATAAATTTTAACTTCATCTAAAATATCTATTTTATGTGAATTTTATTTTATTTATTTAAAATTGTTAGTTTTTTCCCATTATAATGTGTCTGGACGAAAATTTTGACATTTTTATAAGTATATCGACAAATTTAAAACTTATTTCAAACATGAGTGATAAAATTAAAAGTTAATCTTACATATTGACAACATCTAATATGCGTATAGTTAAATATATTGGTATTTTTAGTTAATGATATAGGTAATACTAGTAGTTGAGACAAAATTAACCCCTTTTATATAAATAACTATAATGAAATTGGCACAACATAAATATGTGAGATGAAACTAAAATTTAAACCAAATGTAAAGAACCAAAAACATATTTTTGCCGAAAAAAAAAACACTAATAGTGGAAGATGGAAAATATGGACACGTCCAAGGTGAGGATAAGGTCATAAAACATAAAATTGACATGGAAAATTTTATTATATATTTGTTATAATATTCTCGAATCAAAATGGAATAAATATAGTTCTTTAATTAAAATAAGAAAGTGTATGGTCTTTATTTGATATCTTTTAGAGCAAAATCCATAACCCTTCTCCTCCCCATCCCCCAAAAAAAAATATCAAAAAAATAGACTTTAATGGTCTTAATATTTTATCTTTATAAACTTTAAAACTTAGCAAAATATTTTCTTAAACTTTTTATTTATTTCATCTTTTAACTTTTCATTAAGTCAACTAACAGTCAAACGATACATTATCACTCTACTACCATGTCATCCCACCTCATCACTAATCCCAAGTGGTATCCTAATTGAGAGCTAAGGGTCTGTTTGGTTTATGAAAACATTTTCTGTTTTCATTTTCAGTCTTCATTTTCTGAAATGCATTTCCTGAAACACTGAAAACATCTTTTTGGTGTTTTCAGATTTAGGCATATTTTAAGAAATGTTTTCAAGAAAACGTTTTCAGTTAACTCAACCAAACGCATTTTTAAGTCCGTTTTCTATTTTCAGTGAAAATGAAAATAGAAAATACTCAAACCAAACAGGCCCTAAGTTTTTCCCTTTTTTTTTTTCTCAAGGTGAATCTTATCATCTTCCCCACCTCCCAATTTTTTTTTTGTCCTGAAGTTGAATCTTATCATCTTCCCCAAACCTTCATACCTTTCTTTGAAAACCAAACTGCACCGTTCACTTATTCACTTTTTTTTTAAAAAAAAAGTTTTCAATTCTTTAATGTTCATTCAAATTTTGCTGGGATCCCCAAAAGTCTTGAACTTTTGGCATTATTATAAAATGAGAAAGTAACCTCTGATTCATCAATGACAGAGCAAAACTAGAGAGAGAGAGTCATGAAACGGAACAAGAATATTTACATATTGTTTGGTTGAAGGGAAATAGAAAGGAGGGGAGGGGAGGAATTTTTTTAATTTGGCCTTGTTTGTTTTGATTAGTTATAGGAGAGAGGAGGAAAAATGTAAGTAAAAAATTCTTCTCCCTCTTATTTTCTTTCCCTCCGAAGTGAAGAAATTTGGAGGGAAAGAAAATTATAATAATATAAAAGATATAAGTGTCCTCAATAATTTTTTTAATATCAAGATTGTCTTCTAACTTCTTTTATTTTGCTTCTTAAATAATATATTATTAACATATTTTGACTATATAAAAGTTTTATTATTATTATTATTATTATTATTATTATTATTATTATTATATGTAAATAGTATATTATATGTATAATTAAATAATAAAGGATAACAAAAAAAATAATCCTAATAATAATAAACTGAGTAAATTAATAAAGACCAAAATATCATTTTGGTCCCTCACAGATGTCTTTTTTTCTCAAGTTAGTCACTTTCAAATTTTCATTATCAATTTGGTCTCTTATAAATTGATATATAATTAATTTAGTCCATCGTAGATTTTCATTCTCAATATGTTGATATGTTATTAATTTAGTCCCTCACATATTTTTATTTTCAATTGGTCCCTCATAGATTTATATATTATCAATTTAGTCCCTTCATCAAAAGTTGTTACTATCAAAAGTTATGGCCAGCAAAAAAAGAACTAAATTGATAATATATCAATTATTAGGATAAAACTAAGAATGAAAATAAGTGAGCGACTAAACTGATAACATATTAATTTATGATGGACCAAATTAAGAATATAAATTCTTGAGGGACTGAATTGATAACATATCAATCTATAATGGACCAAATTGAGAATGAAAATCTATGAAGGACTAGATTAAAAAAAAGGACATATGTGATGGACCAAAATAGAATTTTAATCAGTTAGTTAAATTATACTTAATTATTTTTTTTTTGTTTCTTCTAACAATAAAATTATTTAGCTTCTTTTCTTATTACAGTAATAATAAAATTAAAATTTTATATGATTTTTAAAATACATTATATATTTGAGATGCTTTTTAGATGAATTAAATTGAAACTGCTAAAATGTTATATATTTCACCATAACAAATGAACTAACTTATTTCAATATAAGTGATAACAAATTTATTATGTTTTGTTGGTCATGCAATCAAAAGGTAATAATAGTCATTTTATTTTATTTTCCCTCCCCTTCCCTTGCAAGCCAAACAAAAGAAAGTTTATTTTCTCTCCCTTTCCCTCCCCTCAAACTAGACAAAACAAAGAAATTTTATTTTTCCTCCCCTCCCCGCCATTGAACCAAATAGTCTCTTAATTCATAAATGGAAGAGAGGAATCGAGTTCATCAACACCGCTGTCGAATACATATTATTTATCAACACTGCCATTGAATCTTGAGTCACAACCTCATTTATCGATTCAGAGGATGCAAATGTATCAATCTTGCTTTGAAACTTCTTCCTTCATCCATCGCCATAGAATTTCCAGCAATGTCCACTTCTATCTTGACGAATAGCCTTTGAAACTAGTTAGAATTTCTGGGTGTGCAATGGTCGGTGTGGCGATCGACAATGAAGGAAACTGGGTGGATTCTCAGCAAATTATAAATCGATGTGTGCATGAGTGAAGGTGGAGAATTTCAATTTTTGAACATAATCTAATTTCTTATGTTTGTTTTTTTTTTTGGCAAAAGGGACAGACCTACATGCAATGGCCCCCACAAGAATTTTTTTTAATTAATATATGTAATATTTTTTTGTTCTTACAAAAATTTAGATGTTGTCCCACATGATAAATTATAACCACTCATATTTTTTAATAGTACCTCACCCAATAATTTTTTAAAATTAAATTTTAAAATTAGCTATACCCCATCATGACACCACCCAATAGTTTTATATCTTGTGTATTTTATATTATTTTTTATCGTTTATGCATATTTATAATATTTTTTTAGTAAAAACAATTTCGTGCCCCCCACTGATCAGAGTTTCTAGGTCTGTCCCTGAATGTGTTATACGGTTGATAATGTCTGATTAGGGATTCAATATAATGTGGTATGCGAGAACAATTGAGTTGGGTGTTTTGTTTGCTTAATCGGGATAAAAAGGGTTAGTGTACGTAATTGGTTACAGTAAACCCTTAGTTGTGGATAAGCAATGTGGGTATCTATTGTGGAATTATTTATGTGTTGGAATATATATATATATATATATATATATACTTGAATTGTGTATCGGAAAGATATGCGGAATGATTGTATTGGGAAGCCATGGGCACCTGACATTGTGGAAATGGACCGTACGTGGTAAGTGTAGGATTAAGGTACCAATTTTTGTACTGTTATGACAGTACACTTCATTCATTAGTGATGCTTTGCGTTGTGCATACGGGTTGGAAAAAATTGCTAGGATTATTATGTAGGATGCCTATGCATACTTTGAGACTGTATTTAATCCTTTGTGCTTTATTTATTGCTTTGGTCTGTGTGATTATTTGATTGTGCTAGATAGAGATATTTTGGTGAGTCAAGTGGATTCGACTCACCTCCTCACAGTTTCAAGTACAGATGACATTTCGGTTCGGTGATTTGTGTAGCGAAGATTTCTCCCCATTGTCTGGGGTAAGGTATTTGTCTTTTATGTTTAAGTTAATCTTTTAGTATACTATATAATCAGGTAAGCCACCTAAGATTTATATATCCTGTTTGGGTTAGTTGGTGAAATATCAGGCTTATGGTGGTGTAGGTGACAAGTCGTCTGCACTAGTCATAGCCCCAGGTCCGGGCTGTGACATCAACAATCTGCATCTGAGATATTAACTTCCTTGATCAAATAACCTAACAATTAGCTTCATAATATGCGATATACTTTGTTTCCATAGTGAAGGTCACTGTAAGTGTCTATTTGACACTTTTCCATGGAATGACTCCACCATACATCATAAAAATATAGCCAAAAGTGGACTTACAATCATCCACACAACTGGCATAATTATCATCTAAGTACCTAACAATCTCAAGAGAATCAATTATTCTAAAGGTCACCATATGATTCTTAGTACCCTAAAGGTATCTCATCACCTTCTTAGCAACCTTCCAACGATCCTTCCTTCAATCACTCAAGTATCTCCCAAGTACAATGATAGCAAAAGTTATACTAGATGAGTATGTACATGGACATACATCAGACTACTGACAACAGATGTATATGGGGTTCCAGCAATTTGAGTCCTCTCATCATCATTTTGATGACATTGTACTTTTGACAATTTTTCACCCCTCTGAAGATTGTTTGATATTTGGGATGCAGATTGTTTGATTGAGGATATTGATAAAATTTCATGGTTCCAACAATCTGCATCCCAGATATCAACTTCCTCAATCAAACAACACATGAGTGTACATTAAATTTCTTTAGCATTCAATCTATATATAGTAAAGCCTCTATAAATTAATATTGTTGGAATCATGAAATTTTATTAATTTAGAGAGGTATTAATTAATTGATAAATTAATAATTTATTAATTTAAAGAGTTCTTTCTCGATTCAAAAAATATAAATTTAATTACATAAAAAATTATTGTGTATAACACTAATACACAATGTATATGTATCATATTTTGTGAATTAATTTTTTTTAAAAAATCATTATACACATATATTTATGAAAATAAGTAAATAGTATTCATTGTTTTTAGTACTTAAACAATATTCATTGTATTGACTAATTAAATAAAGTTCAATACAAGTCACTTGCATTTATAGTTCATTGTACTATAATTAAATACACATTCAACGTATGATGATTAAGGGAGCTACTATATAAACAACATAGAAAATAAATTTTCTTAAAATCATATCCAATAATGACTTCTCATCTAAAAGGATTCCAAAAATCAACCATGACTAATCAAATATATGAAACATTATGTGAGTATAGAAAAGATTACCCCATATGCAATGAGAAAAGTTAGAGATAAAATCCATCTAGATTTAAATTTCATGAAAAAATAAACAACAATATATTCATATTTTACTAAATTGCTCTAATTATGTTTAATTTTAGAGAATTATTAATTTATGATATTTACAGTACTATAGATTTATATAAGGGTCTTCCTAAAAATTATTAACTTATTAATTTATCGAAATTACTAATTTTGTAAACATGCCCAAGTTGGAATTGAAAAAAAAAATTATTTTAAGGATGTTATTAATTTATGGAGATTAACTGTATGTCTCTTAAGACAAATCGAGAAAGTCACGAGACCTATCACGATGAAAAAAAATACCCAAAACATAAGATGCTTCACTGCGCCTATAATCAGCACAGTAATAATTCTCTTCGTTACTATAAGCCTTACCCTTATTGTAATACCCGTTAATTTCGGAATATAATTCGTTTGAGAGTATTTTAAAATTTTACAACGTTACTTTAGTTATTTATTTTGATCATTTTTAATTTTCATATTTAATTGTTCTCTTTGAATATTATTTATGAAAATTGAGTTAAATTGTCACATCCCAAAAATTGAACATGTGAAAAGATACTACTCATTTGATAAAATTTTCAAACATAAGCTATTTATATATATTCTGTAAGGTTTTACATTCAACCTTAATCATTCATTCCACACGAGAGAATTATATTCATATGATAAACATATATAGGCATACATAATCTGATGTTTTTATCTCATCACAAGCCTAGGAGACCTATAGAAAGTACAGAGTGTTCCTAATATCCACATTAATAAGTACTGGTATCCCACCAGACATAAATAGAGAATAATTCCAAGGGGCTTCTAATCTTCAAACAGATACTCTTCTTCCTTGTTTTCTGTATCTGAAAAGATAATCATAGGGAGTGTGAGTTTATTTAAAACTCAGTAAGTAAATAACTGTACTATATAAAATATCAAAAGTACAAATACCACATTTACTCATATGATTATTTGTCTTATACATCGAGTAGTATGGGACTCTAACCCCTTTTAAACTCGTGAATAAGATTTCATAGATATACACCGAGTAATATGGGACTCTAACCCTTTCAAACTCGTATTTATAATTTCATCTATTTACACCGAGTAGTATGGGACTCTAACCCTTTCAAACTCGTATTTATAATTTCTTCTATTTACACCGAGTAGTATGGGACTCTAACCCTTTCAAACTCGTATTTATAATTTCTTCTATTTACACCGAGTAGTATGGGACTCTAACCCCTTTCAAACTCGTATTTATAATTTCATCTATTTACACCGAGTAGTATGGGACTCTAACCCCTTTCAAACTCGTGTATAGACTTTCATAGTTATGCATTGAGTAGTATGAGACTTTAACCATTTCAAACTCATGTATTAGATCCCATAGATCTTTACTCATTAATAAAATAGTGAGAATTTCTCACATAGTACAATTTCTATGAAATAAAATAATTTATACATACTCTTATTCCTTTGAATTTCTGTGAAAAAAATAAACCAATCATCATATACTGTCATATGAAAAATTGATTGATTAATATCCAATAATATTGTAAATGGGACTTATATTGTACTTTGACTAGTAATATCAAATTAGCTTAGCAAGGTTATTCACTTACCTTGATGTTTGTCCAAGTTTACCTTGTTCCACACTAGAATTTGTGTAAGAAAATTTCCTAGTAAAATATATTACAAGGAAACATAAGAAAGGAAACAAAATCACGAAAATATGCAAAATTTCTGATTGCTACAGTAACGGTTGCTACAGTATGGTTTGCTACAGTACGATTCACTATAGTAACGGTTTGCTACAGTGACGGTTCGCTACAGTACGGTTCGCTACAATACGTTGACTGTCGACACTACAGTAACTGCTACAGTAACTCGAAAAATTTTATGAAATTTTCTGGTTGCTACAGTGAATTCGAGTTTGCAGACGCTTCCCAGAAAATTTTCATCCTTTCTTTTTTTTGATTCAAAACCAGAATCTCAACTCTTTTAACCGATTATAACTCAATCCTAACTCAAATATAACCTCTAAAACAACTAAGATTCATGAATTATCATCAAAATCTTCAAGAACAAAACCTCCTATAATCTTCTATATAAACTTAGATTTAAGGAAAATAATGAGATTAAAGCTTACCTTTGATCCTTACAAAGCTTTTGAACCGAACAATTAATCAAAATTCTGAAGATCAAGGAAAGGATTTGAGAAGAAGATGAAGAACTGAGAGAAAACGAAGTTACTGTTCCTTTCAGCCTTTTTGCTTCAGACGCGAAAATGAGGGGATACTATTGAAGTTTTATTTTAAATATTTCTAATGGGTTATTAAATAACCCATGGGTATCCATAATCCAACATCCAAACCCATCCAGTCAATTTACAATAAATGGACTAATTGACCATTCTTAAACCACTTTTTCATGAATTTCACCATTCTTAGAATATATCCCACATGGTGCAAATATTCAGTCTAGTCATTTAATTCAATTTTCATAAATAATATTCAAAGAGAACAATTAAATATGAAAATAAAAAATGACCAAAATAAATAACTAAAGTAACTTTGTAAAATTCTAAAATACTCTTAGGCGAATTATATTCCGAAATTAACGGGTATTACATAAATGACTGGACTGAATATTTGTACCACGTGAGATATATTCTTAGAATGGTGAAATTCATGGAAAAGTGGTTTAAGAATGGTGAATTAGTCTATTAATTTTAATTTGACTGGATGGGTTTGGATGTTGGGTTATGGATACCCATGGGTTATTCAATAACCCATTAGAAACCCTTAATAAAATAAAAAACTTTCTACTTCCTTCATAATTCCCGTACCTGAAGCAAAGCAAAAGTGGACAGTTGCATTTGCTCTCATTTCTTCATCCTCTTCTCAAATCTTTTCCTTGATCTTCAGAGTTTTGAATATTTTTTCGGTTCAAAAGCCTTGTAAGGATCAAAGGTAAGCTTTAATCTCATTATTTTCCTTAAGTCTAAGTTTATATGGAAGATTAGAGGAGATTTTGTTCTTGAAGATTTTGATGATAATTCATCGATCTTAGTTGTTTTAGAGATTTTTTTTGAGTTAGGATTGAGTTATGGTCGATTAAGAGAGATGAGATTCTAGTTTTGAAACAACGAATCAAAGGATAAAATTTTCTGAAAAATTTTCTGCAAAACTCGAATTACTATAGCAACCAGAAATTTTGGAAAAAATTTTCGAGTTTACTGTAGCAGTTAATGTAGTGTCAGCAGTCAACGGTACTGTAGCAGTCAACTTATTATGTTTCCTTGTAATATCTTTTACTAGGAAATTTTCCTACACAAATTCTAGTGTGGAACAAAGTAAATTTGGACAAATATCAAGGTAAGTGAATAACCTTGCTAAGCTAGTTTGATATTACTAGTCAAAGTACAATATAAGTCTCATTTACAATATTATTTGGATATTAAGCAATCAATTTTTCATATGACAGTATATGATGATTGGTATATTATTTTTTTTACAGAAATTAAGAGGAATTAAAGTATGTATAAATTATTTTATTTCATGGCAATTGTACTATGTGATAAATTCTCACTATTTTATTAATGAGTAAAGATCTACGGGATCTAATACATGAGTTTGAAAGGGTTAAAGTCTCATACTACTCAGTGCATAACTATAAAAACCTATACACGAGTTTGAAAGGGTTAGAATCTCATACTACTCGGTGTAAATAGATGAAATTATAAATATGAGTTTAAAAGGGTTAGAGTCTCATACTACTCGGTGTATATCTATGAAATCTTATTCACGAGTTTGAAAGGGTTAGAGTCTCATACTACTCAGTGTATATCTATAAAATCTTATCCACGAGTTTGAAAGGGTTAGAGTCTCATACTACTCGATGTATAAGACAATTAATTATATGAGTAAATGTGGTATTTGTACTTTTGATATTTTATATAGTACAATTATTTACTTACTGAGTTTTAAATAAACTCACACTCCCTATGATTATCTTTTCAGATACAGAAAACAAGGAAGAAGAGTATCCGATTGAAGATTAGAAGCCCCTTGGAGTTATTCTCTATTTCTGTCTGGTAGGATACCAGTACTTATTAATGTGAATACTAGGAACGCTCTGTACTTTCTATAGGTCTCCTAGGCTTGCGATGAGATAAAAATATCAGATTATGTATGTCTATATTTGTTTATCAGATGAATATAATTCTGTCGTGTGGAATGAATAATAGAGGTTGAATGTAAGACCTCACAGAATATATGTGAATAACTCATGTTTGAGAATTTTATTATAAGTAGTTGTGAATATTAAGATTGTCCAGGATTTCAGGATACTACTAAGGCTTTTCTTAAAAATAGTATCTTTTCACATGTTAAATTTTTGGGATGTGACACTTATTATCTAACCCTTCGTTTTAATCCATTAATTATTACGTACACAAGCTAAGCATGAAGGTTCAACAGTTTAATGCATACATGACATTATACAATCATACACACAATCTAGATATGTCCAACTTACTTACGTAGGACTTATGTATGACTTAAAGCCACAAGTCCTACACATAATTTCATGAAGCAAGACATGAAACTAGATTCAGATCATGACATCCAAAAACATCCCACATAATCCATGAATAAATACAATATTCAATTTCCAAAATAAAAGCAATCATACCAAGTCCAAGGGGGTCTTAATGCAACATACCAATAAATTATCTCAAGCTCGAAATAATTAACTAAAAGCAGAATAAAGTAAATGTTTGTCCCAATAATCCTCTTAAGTGTCCTAGATGACTACAAAGCGAACCTAGGACATAAACTAAAAATACCGTAGGGCTTACCCAGCAATGGGAAGGTCACAACTCAAACTCTGCTATTATTGGGCGAGTACTCCTTGACAATCGAATCTATAGGAAAAAATGAAACCAAGAGTGTGAGTTATAAAACTCAACGAGTGGTATGGCTATACCGTAACACAACTCAAACAACCAAATTTATATAAAGTACCCATCAAGCTTTAATCTCAAACTGAAATCCAAAAGTTTAGAAAGCATACCGGATATACAAGGTTTGCAACTCATCAAACAGTGGTGCGTGTCAATGGCAAAGCGCCCATCGGGAGTCACAGCTCACTCGGGCCACCTCCCTACCATGACGCAATCTCGCCTCACCAGTCAAGGCGCCTATTGAGAGTCAAAGCTCACTCGAGCCACCTCCCTGACCTCACCATGAGGCCACCTCCCACCACTCACTGGTCAAGGCGCCCATCGGGAGTCTATGCTCACCCTGGGCACCTCCTTAACCTTGCCATGAGGGGGTGTACCATCTAACATCAACTAATACCCATACAACAATATATGCATGCCCATGCAATGACAACACATCTATAATATCATCAAGCAAGAGTAATGTATGACATCCCAATTTATCAAATAAACAAACAAAACATAAAATGCTCCCAATCTCAACCGATGTAAATTTAAGTTTAAACAGGCCTAATTATAAAATCGTACCATATAATTTAATCATCGAAATTATAGCCGACTCATAATAACAACTTTATTATGATTAATTAATAATATAGCTGATTCATAATAACAACTTTATTATGATAAGTTCATAATTATAGCCGGTTCATAATAAAAACTTTATTATGATAAATTAATAATTATAGCCAAATCATAATAACAATTTTATTATAATAAATTAATAATTATAGACGAATTATAATAACAATTTTATGATGATAAATTAATAATTATATGTGATCATAATAATAATATTATTATGATAAATTAATAATTATAACCTCTAATCCACATGTCATGCCTAGTCCTTTTTCATGGTTTTATTTTTTAAGCCAGATGCCTCTATACTACTAATTCTAGGAGACTACCCTATATCACCCTACATAATATTTGACACTAAAATCACGTTAAAGTATAGTCGTTCTACTCACTTAGATTCCAATAATGTTCTTATCGTCACCAAATCGTTAGTCCAAAGGTGTAAATGTGATCACGGAACTACAAATTCAATGTTACAGAATTTAGAGAGTAATGTTAACATTATGTTTCAATTTTAATTTTATAAATTTCAAAACTAAAATTAGCTTACATAATTTAAAGGAATTTGGGGAACATACTTTTATTTGAAAACTTTTCTTCCTAGAGTGTTTTTGAAATTCACGTTAATGGGGGTATTGGGTGTATGAGTGAGGTGTGGCGGCTTTGATTTGGGAACAGGTGTGGTGGCCTTGACTTTGTGTGTGTGTGTGTACGATTGAACCTTGTGTGTGTGATTGAAGAGGGCGTGTTGGTGTGTGTGATTGAAGAGAGATTGAGAGATAGAGTTGGCGGCTGTTGGTGGAGAGAAAAGGTGACGAGAGTATTTGTTAAGTTAGTGTGAATAATAAAGTGAGTCATTGGTGTGGTTGCCGCTAGGCGTTTGAAGAGGTGGCTTTTTTTGTTGCCGTGCGGTTGATTTTATGTTTAGGAGTTTAGGTTAAAATCTAGGTTTAAGTGTAAGTAGATTCTCTTTTTTTAAAAAAAATTATTAAATCTATTTAGCTAAATTTAGTTTGAATTGAACTATGTTTTATCTGTTTTAATAATTTATTTATCTTTAGAAGCTTCCTAACTAAATATTTTATTGTAACTTATTTAATTTAATGTAACAATTCCTAACCCTATTTGATTATTTCATTAGTTTATTTACTTATTCCATTATTTAATTAGCATTATTTTAAGATTTAATTTCCTTTCCTACTTCAATTCTACCTTTCCTTTATTATTATTATTATTATTATTATTATTATTATTATTATTATTATTACTACTACTCAATATTTATCACTTAATCCTACTTAAATTTTATTTTTATTTGAAGGGAATTCTCTTTATTTTTCTTTTTTGTTTATTACTTCATTTATCTGTAGGAATCTTTAAATTGGTTTAAATCTTAAATTTAATCATTTTGAATTTGGATTGTGTTTTATCTATCTAAATTTTAATATTTTTATTCTTGTTAATATTCCTATTTATTTTATTAAAGGTTACACGCCTAAAATGTAGAAAATTTATGTTACTATATCATCTAACTTTATTTAAATTAATGTTCGTTATTTATTACTTCTATTATTTAATTATACTTAAATTATACTTATCTAAGGGAATTATTTTCTTAATTTTTTCTACATTTAATTTTCTTGAATTTTAAACCTTTAATTAACCCTTTAAACCTCACATTATTTTTGTTAAATTAATTCCTACCTAATGGTCCTATTTTGAGTAATTTCGACCAACTCCAACTAAGTTTTATTTTTCATTTTAGTCTCTCACTTTTTTTTTCATATTAGCCACTTACTTTATTTTTCGTTTTAGTCCCTCATTAGCCCAAATCACATTTCACATGTAGGATAAACATCACATTAAATAGCATCCATCATACCACACAATTCATGCAAAATGAATGTGTAACACATGCTTTTAACTAGCACCTACTGGCAAGATAATGAAATTCACATAGGCACACAGAAAAGTGTAACAAACACAAAAATTTAACCATGGGTATTACATTTACTCACATTTTGAAATATGTGTAAGTATACATACTTTATATTGTCATTATGTATCTTAAGGAAAACAACCAAGATAGGGTAGGAATTCCTCTCACATTGACTCTTCATTTCACAAGTATTCTCGGCATGAAGCATTCAAAACTTAGTGTGGTATAGGGGTAATACCCCCTTTTTTGACTCTCTTAGGCATACAAAATTACTTATAATTGTGCCTTCTATATTGATTTTCTTTTTTGTTTCTTTTAGCTTTATGGAACCTCAAAAGTGAGGATTTGCAACTTAAGAAAAGAAAGTTCACCATATACTAAGCATTCAACATATAGCACCAACAAAATCACATTTGTCAACGTGGAGTCAGCTGCTTGCCTTTTTCTGAGCTAAAGTTATCACTATCCTTTGTCTTGATCAAGGATTGAATGATTCTAGATGATTAGGGAAGCATTCCTGTAACATTCGTGTTTAAGGGAGGGCTTAATTTCAAAGTTGAACTTATAGGTGTGTAGGGATGAAATTTTAATTTCATATGTTCATGTATTGCAATGTTATATACTGTGATAGAAAATTTTGGGTGTTAATATTTCAAAACTTCATGTTATTATTTCGATTCTAAAATGGTTTGGAAGTATATAAAAATATGTGGAATTATGTGGTGATTTAATTGTTAGGTATTGGGATTGATTAGTTGGAATTAAGTAGATGGGATAAGGATGAAATTTTGGGATTTCCTTTCTTTATCTAATTTTTGATACACTCCCTCCCTCCTAAAGCAAAAAAAACCTCCTCTTCTCTTTTCACCATCGACACCTCACCCTCTACACACCACACTTCCTCCACATTTTCATTGATCACTCTTTGGAACTACTACTGTGAATCCATTCCCTTGCTGGAGCTCATTCATCTTGTAAGTGATATTTTACCTTCATCTCTTCCATTTTCTGCACTTTGGGAACGCTAGGTATTGGGAAGGGTAGATTTTGGATTTGAGTAAACTCTAGAATAAATTTATGTGATTTTAGCTTGAATGTGGAATCTCTAAGAGGTGACAAGGTAAGAATGTAGTTAATAACACTTAGGTTAGTATGGATTAGAGAATAGATCAGAAAACTCTTTTCTAGAAAGTCTATGTGAGCAAAAAGGGAGATTAAGGTTTGTGACCATTGATTGTTTGAATCTTTTAACTTATTTGAGCTGCTCTCTAGAGGGTTTTTCACTTGGGAAAACATGTATTTGGGTTAGATTGGTCATGGTACTCAATGAGAAGGAAAAAAGGTGGAAAATCGCTATCAGGGGGGTTGTATCGCCGATCGCCGCTGCAGCGGGAAGTAGATCCCACTGTAGTGCAAAGCACGCTGAGAGGAGCAGCTTTGCTGCTCTCTCTCATTGCAGCAGAACGAACTTCCCGCTGTAGCGGCAGTAGCCAGAGAGAAACAGCAACTTTGCTGCCTTCTCTCACTGCAGCAGGGATAAATTCCCATTGCAACGGGCGGTGGGTTTCCTTCCCTCTAAATTTTTGACATTTTCTCTTGTGTGGGTTGATTTTAATTGCTTAGGGGACTTCCAAACCAGGAGACTTGAGGTAACTTTTAGCTACATTGAGGTGAGTGGAACTAAATTCTCTCTTTCTTCAATTTTCTTTCTATCCTATAACGGTTTTGTAAGCTTCTTAATAACACTAGCATAATATGTTGGAGTGAATCAGGTATGGTCTTGCACCATGACCTTATGTTAAGCATAAACAAATTGGTTAGCTTGTATTTTAGCATGGGGGTTGATTATTATGAAATCTTACACCCTTATAGTATGCTAGGTTACTTAATTGATCTTGTGTGTTTATTTAGAATTGATTGCAATAATATGTTATCATGACTCAAAATGGTTCCAGGTACGAGCATGTATAACTAATGAAGATTCTAGTGTCGGGTACGGGCACGTGCCAATATAATGTTGGATATTGTACTGGGTATGGATACTAATGAGCATAATGACATACGTGTTGCCAGGTACTAGTGCACATAGGGACCTATTAGAGGTACTAAAGTGAAAGTTAACTCATCATGCACTTTTTTGATAGTGTATATATATATATATATATATATATATATATGTATGTATGTATACACCGAATATGTAAGAAATTCATGATAAGAGCTTGGTTCACATAGAAAGGATGATTGTATATTTATGAATTCTTTATGTTAATCATTGTTATCATTTATTTCAACTATCTCACTGAGTAAATAATTTACTCACACCCCTCCCTTGTCCTTTGCCTTCAGAGTCGATGGCTGAAGCGAAAGATCCCTTAAGCTGATAACGGTTCTCCCACTTCTCAACCCTCTTTGTTCTCAAGGTTGACTTCTCGTTATTAGATGTATGTCTTCTTGTAATATTTTCTTGAAAATTCTAGAGGTCGCTTTGTAATCACGTGAGTCACCTAGAAGGGTTGTTATATAGAAAATTTATTTTAATTTATTATTTTGTAATGTGGGAATACACTTTAATATTTTGGAAATCACTTGCGATGTAGTAAAGAATTGATTATGCTCTAACCTAAGTTGGATGCTAATTCAACCTTTATGTGAATTACCTTTTTCATTTAAATTTTCTACAGTGTTCATAGATAAGTACTCAATACAGGCTTATGGTATGGGAATACATCCATATCATGCTGGTCATATGCCTGGGATAAGGGATGTAACAATTCCTATTGATTTCATCAAGAAAAAAAAAAAGCAACAGATGACATAGTCATAAAATAGAAAAATGATTGCTACTATTATGACCTTTCGTGACTCTCTTGATCATAAATATTAATCGATAAAGAATTATTGAATAAAACTTATCTTATTTGAAACTAGATTCAAAGATCTTTCTAATGATATATAATTTGCTAAAAAAAAGAGCTTAAATGAGAGAGTTATGACTATTTGAATAAGACTAATGGTCACAGCCGGGGGCCAAGGCTTGTTCCCCTCAGCCTCATGGGTACCCATGGCTGGGCATTCCATCATGGCCACAAGAAGAGCTTCCAAAACCATTATTTTGGTTCCAAAAATCATCCTAACGCTCAAACAACCAATTTGGGTAATCAAATACTTGTTTTTAGCATTTAAAAGATTCTAAAAGATCAATTTCGTCATTGAATCAAGATTACCATCAAAATTGTTAAGCGATTTGGGAAGCGTACCAGTCGCATAAGTAATAAACAGTGAGTAAGATATTGTTCCCACGAAGACTAACTTGCTAATTACTCAAGAAATTCAATTGCATTAGTCAGACGATCAAGATTGGTTAAAGGTAGCTCTAATTAAAGTACTGGAAAGAAATAAAATTAGAAAAGTAAAATGCAATTAACGACGACCAACAAAAGATTTGACTAAATTAATCAATGTAAAAGCCTAGAATCACTAATCCCCTTTTTTCATCCTAAGAATTGCTAAACTTTCTCTGTATTTGTGATTCTAAACAATTAATCATGTTAATCTTAGGTTAACTTATGGCTTAAAATGATTCTCACGAATCTAAATTAAGCTACTCAACTCTAACATAATCCCTTATGTGAGTTTAAGTCAATTAAGCATTAATCTAATTTGATTAAGTGAGGTTAATTAATATTCCTATTCGTTAACAAGCAAAACCCCTAGGTTTTCACCACTCGCCCTATCACTCAGTGTTCTACAGACACCTTCCTCGCCAAAGTTCAGTGAAATTAATAAGCAAACCTTAAAGTGATCAATTTTAAAGTAAGCACAACAAAGATGAGTGGTAGAAATGTATTTATTGAATAAAAATCACAAAGTTAGAGAGAATACAACTCCTAATCAGAGATTAGGTTCATAGTAATCTTAGAATGAGAAAATTAGCTATTCATAGTTTTAAATATATAGAAAGCAGTAGAAAATCTAGTAAACATCATGAAACTGAGGTTGAGTTGACAAGAATCGAGCTTCAAAAACCTTGGAGATGGATTCCTCCTCTTCCTCTAGCTGAAATTGACGCCCCCTCTTTACCTCGAACTTAGAATACCCTAAAAACCCTTCTTTTTTGCTATTTAAACTAGACAGCGTTCTGCAGTTTTTGTGAACCACTGCTATAGTAGTGGAGGATAGAAAAAATGGCTAATAAAGGATACATGTCCAAGACTCACTGCCATAGCGGTGGAAAGTAGACAAACAGGCTTCAAATCCTTCAGTAATGCAGCAGCACAAGCCAACTTCATGCATTAGCTCCTTCCCACTCAACCTATATCAGAGAACAATAAAGAATGTTAATTATTAGCAATTCTGAGTCATGAAATCTTTCAAAACAACCTAAACTCAAAGAATTCCTAAAATAAGCTAAATCAAACAAAATAAGGATAAAGATTTACAAGCCAAGATAAGTAAGAAATAAATAAAAAAAAAAAGAAAGGGGATTTAGCACTAAAATGATACTAAATCCAGCACTTAACACTCCTCCAAAATTGAACCTTTACTTGTCCTCAAGCAAATCAACCCTCACAATAGACAATAAAGCGCAAAGCAGAAATTAGATATGCAAATTTACAGTTAGGCCTTGAAAGCAATTAGACTAAACAAGGGAGAAGAGTGGAATCTGCAGAGAAAAGTAGAACCTTCTATTAAAATTATATCCAAAAAATGACTTTACTATAGAACTGTTGACCCTAAGGCTTTATGCATAAGTTTTGATGATGACAAATGTATTTGAATTGTAGCATTGATATATATAAAGATTAATTATCATATATATGCTACAAGTACTTAACCATGATTATGTTACTTAATATATATGTTACATATATTGAATCATGCTATTATCATGAATTGAACTAACCATTGGATTTGCAAGTAAGACATATTTTATAGGTTGGTTCAAAATAAGGAAGAGTAAGCATTGTATTGAAGAACAAGGAAAAGCAATATCATGCTTCACTCAAGGAAAGCAACATACAAGGACAAAGCTCCAAGAAATGAAGAATTAGAAGATTTGAAGTCTTGGAAGCTTGGATGCATCAAGATAGCCTATGTGTTTACATTAGGTATATTTTATATAGGCTAGTATATTTGTGCAACTCAATGATTTAGATTTGCATACATTGGCTCAATTATTTTGAACAAAAAGATAGTGAGATATGAAATTTTACAAAAGTTAGTTTTTGACCTTTGGTCACTCTTTATATCATATCTCATAAACAAAAAATCATTTTTTCAAGTATCTTAATCTCATTTGATAGTAGACTCAAAGATATTTCCAAAGGTATATTATTTATTGAAAACGGAGTCCAAATGAGAAATATATGACTATTTAAAATATAGTTTGAAAAACTAAAAGTTGATTATTCTGTTCTGACCTATTGTCAGTATTTTGATTATATCTTTTAAAATAAAAATAATTTTTGAGTAAAACTTATCTCATTTGAAACTAGACTCCAAGAGCTTTCCAACGGTATATTATTTGTTTAAAACGGAGTTCAAATGAGGGAGTTATGAATTTTTAAAGAAAGCTCAAAATCTGGACTGCACTATAAGTGCTGTAACGGCTATATAACGGCTAGTTTTGTAAAATCTTATATATATGACCTTAGATACACGATTTTGAGTAAGAACAAAGTCCTACAATGTGATATTAACTTCTTCTATCATCTTTGAGAGAAAGGAAAGCATTCTTGAGCCAAATCTTGCATATTCTCTATCATTAGAGTTATTAGAGCTTCATTTGTTTTCATCTACTCTTTAGAGAGAGTTTCTTTGTATTGTTGATTTTGATCAACACATATATTATTCTGAGTTGAGGTTCGCAAGTACCGGTGTTGGAAGAACTTGCTTTGGGTTGAGGAGGGGCCCGGATTCATAAATTCTTCATTGTGGTTTCGCAAATACCCGGATCGAATTTGCGTGGTTGTAGTGGTTTGCAAGTACCCGGATTAAACTTGCAATTATAGTGGAAATACTCAAGTGGTCTCTTGAGGACTGGATGTAGGCTTGGATTAGCCGAACCAGTATAAATCTCCGAGTTTGCTTTCTCTATCCCTTACTCTTTAATTTGTGCATATTGATATCTATTCTTTAATTCCTTGATCTTTATAATTATTTATCTTGACAGCACATTGATTTTCTGTATTGTATTTATTATCCTAAGCATTGTACTTTTACAGAAAATCATTTTAACTTCCAATTAATTCTTGTGAAAAATTTATAAAACTCAATTCACCCCCCCTCTTGGGTTCCAACCATTACTTTCAAGAACAACTATACTTGCAACAATAACTTGGAGATTTAAATAAAACTCAAAATAAACTTATTGAACACATCAAAATCCTCTTAGAATAATATACAATTTACTTGAATTAATCTTTCCATTTTATATTTTTACACTCTCAAGGGTCTTCATTCCAAAGTCCAATGATCCAATAAGCAAACCAAATAAAAGGAGATGTAACCAAGAAGAAGCAAAGTCCGTGCACCCAATCCACACAACTCTTCCTCCTCCTTCACACCAACAACGAAAACTACGGAGTGAGAGAAATACTTGTGCACCTAATCCACACAACACTTCCCTACTCTTTCATTCTCTTAAACTAACTGAAAATAAAGTTCATTGGATGAAAAAGTATTCGTGCACTTAATCCACACAACACCGCCTCAACATAAACCTTACTTTCAAGCCAGCTAATTATTTTTATTTGTAAAAATGGAACACCAATTATTTATGCACTTATGAACGATTGTTTATGGATTCTAGTTTATATCTGATTATATCTTATTAATCCATATTACCTCAATTATTGTACTACATACTCAAGTTATAATATGTTTTATCTTGATAAGTATGTAACTTGCTTTTGCTTTGAAATGATGATATATATGTCCATGTCAGAAAATTCTTTCCATCCTTAAAATGGATATATATTTTTCAATATATATATACTATGCTGAATTTGTGTAGCTGATTTATTTTATCTTTCTTTATTATTATTTTTTTGTACCGTCAAATAAAAGAAACCACTTGCATTAAAAAAAAATCGAAGGATTACATTGCATAATTAAAAAAAAAGGGAAAGTTTGCTCATGCATGAGCAATCTACAGGCGAGGTGGTCTCGGATTAGGAGGGTTGTATTGTATCATTACCCCTCGGCCATTCCTTGGAGCAAGAGACTGAGCAATGTCACGGAGGGTAGTGTAAATCTCATTCATACAATCAACACTTCTTTGTTGTTGATTGCAGAAGCATTGGGTAGACCAATAGAAGAACCTATCTATTCTTGAAGTCAGTGCCGCATTGTTGCGTTTAGCTAACTTCTCCAGGTCCTCTATCATCTTCTTAAGTTTCTTCACCTCCTGCTCCAGACAAGCAATTTTGTCTTCTGACGTATGGCCTGTACTAATCTCCTTAGCTTCTTCGATCTTCATTTTCTTCTTTTGATTTTCTTGAGATCCCTCCAAAGGTCTTTTGCCCTTGTCTTTGCCTAGACTCAAGTTTAAGTCGAGCTCTTCCTCCCTGGCCTCTACTGTGAGATCAATGAACTTTCTTGCTGCCATGGTTTGGAATTTTTTTTTTGGAGTATGAAGAGAGAGGAATGTCAGAAAGTTGTAGGCTCAGAGATGAATACTCTTTGTGGTGTGATAATTGAGAACTCTAGGGCAGTCTTTATAGAGAGAAAATTGTGACTTAGAGCCAACGAAGATATCTCTTCGCCGCACCCCTACACGCTCATCCTATGGATTTTGCAAGCTGGAAGCCAGAAGTCTAGAGTACGCATGCACACCAACAACGCGTCGCATTAATGGCAAAACCACGAAAGTCAATTTTCGGTGGATTTGCGGCTGATTTAATTTGTTTTGATTAAAAATTTTAAGGATTAATAAAATGGAGATAAACAGAACCGTATTTCTCTACTTTGTTGTGTTGTTCTTGAGAGCTTTCAGTATAATATACATGATTGATTGCATCATGCTATGATTATATGTATCTAAGAACATATGTTGTGTATGCTATTCATGCATCATGAACGAAAGCTACGGCCAAGAATAATATTTCATGATTCCACATGCACTCATACAAAATGAAAAGTCAAAAATTTAAAATGACTTGAATAAAATGAAATGTGTAGAGGCTGATACATCTTCATAGATACACATACTTGCATATAATGCTTTTGTGGGTAAATGAAAGGCAATAATTTGCTTACATCATGATAATGCTTGATGCATACGACCGTAAGCAGTTAATTTTGCCTTTAACCTTTGAGTTACATTACTAACTTAAGCATTAGAGTGGCTGTCAAAATTTTTACATGTACTCATCCTCAAGATACATATATAAATTCATTTTGAATGGGTATATAAATTGCTTCCTTTGTGCTGAAATCTATCTTATCCTTTATGAAGCAAATTTGTTTTGAAAAAGGACTTTAAAAATGCTTCTGTTATGTTAATATGTTTTATCATATGAAGCAATATTTTTTTTTGAAAAAGAAAAGGTCTTAAAGATCTCTTTTGTTGTTGATGACAAAGGGATATTGATGTTTGATGTATGGATTATGACCTATATGCTTGAATATATCATGCTTTGCTAATCCATATATCATACTTCTGCTGTGTGCTGCAAATTTTTCTATCATATGACAGCAAATGATGTTTATTTTTTTTTTCAAAGAGTTCAATTTTTCTGCTATTTACTAAAAATGTCTTTTCATAAACAAGCAGAAATCATTTTCAATGAAAATATTGCAGAAATTTCTTAAAAAAATCTTACTTCAAAATTCTGCAATCAAAAACTGAATTTCCTTTATAATGATTTGGACAATCTTTTTCAAAGAAAAAGGGTTATGAAATTCAGGGCGAGCTTTATCTCTCTTAAAAATATATAGATGACCTTGAAAAAGAATATATCTTAAAAAAAATTGAATATTCATTATTCATTATTCTTTTTCAAATTATGCAAGGTTTAAGGGGGAGCCTAAAACTCTTTCAAGTTTTATCTTTTGGCTTATTTCATTTGACATGAGAAATTTTTCTAAAAATTGTTTTTACATGTCAATGAAAACAATGGTAAGTTTTGATGTATCCTAACCCTATGCTATATTGACATCTTTCGACATCCTGGCTTAAATAATGTATGTGCTTTAACTTCCATATATTGTGTTACTTACACCTTTTTGTTGATGTCAAATAGGGGGAGAAGAAACAATAGAAAAATATGTGTATGTGCTTATAACATTGCATTCATTATCTTGTAATACATATTTTTCTGTGGTAATTTGTCATCATCAAAAAGGGGGAGATTGTTGACCCTAAGGCTTTATGCATAAGTTTTGATGATGACAAATGTATTTGAATTGTAGCATTGATATATATAAAGATTAATTATCATATATATGCTACAAGTACTTAACCATGATTATGTTACTTAATATATATGTTGCATATATTGAATCATGCTATTATCATGAATTGAACTAACCATTGGATTTGCAAGTAAGACATATTTTATAGGTTGGTTCAAAATAAGGAAGAGTAAGCATTGTATTGAAGAACAAGGAAAAGCAATATCATGCTTCACTCAAGGAAAGCAACATACAAGGACAAAGCTCCAAGAAATGAAGAATTAGAAGATTTGAAGTCTTGGAAGCTTGGATGCATCAAGATAGCCTATGTGTTTACATTAGGTATATTTTATATAGGCTAGTATATTTGTGCAACTCAATGATTTATATTTGCATACATTTGCTCAATTATTTTGAACAAAAAGATAGTGAGATATGAAATTTTACAAAAGTTAGTTTTTGACCTTTGGTCACTCTTTATATCATATCTCATAAACGAAAAATCATTTTTTCAAGTATCTTAATCTCATTTGATAGTAGACTCAAAGATATTTCCAAAGGTATATTATTTATTGAAAACGGAGTCCAAATGAGAAATATATGACTATTTAAAATATAGTTTGAAAAACTAAAAGTTGATTATTCTGTTCTGACCTATTGTCAGTATTTTGATTATATCTTTTAAAATAAAAATAATTTTTGAGTAAAACTTAGCTCATTTGAAACTAGACTCCAAGAGCTTTCCAACGGTATATTATTTGTTTAAAACGGAGTTCAAATGAGGGAGTTATGAATTTTTAAAGAAAGCTCAAAATCTGGACTGCACTATAAGTGCTGTAACGGCTATATAACGGCTAGTTTTGTAAAATCTTATATATATGACCTTAGATACACGATTTTGAGTAAGAACAAAGTCCTACAATGTGATATTAACTTCTTCTATCATCTTTGAGAGAAAGGAAAGCATTCTTGAGCCAAATCTTGCATATTCTCTATCATTAGAGTTATTAGAGCTTCATTTGTTTTCATCTACTCTTTAGAGAGAGTTTCTTTGTATTGTTGATTTTGATCAACACATATATTATTCTGAGTTGAGGTTCGCAAGTACCGGTGTTGGAAGAACTTGCTTTGGGTTGAGGAGGGGCCCGGATTCATAAATTCTTCATTGTGGTTTCGCAAATACCCGGATCGAATTTGCGTGGTTGTAGTGGTTTGCAAGTACCCGGATTAAACTTGCAATTATAGTGGAAATACTCAAGTGGTCTCTTGAGGACTGGATGTAGGCTTGGATTAGCCGAACCAGTATAAATCTCCGAGTTTGCTTTCTCTATCCCTTACTCTTTAATTTGTGCATATTGATATCTATTCTTTAATTCCTTGATCTTTATAATTATTTATCTTGACAGCACATTGATTTTCTGTATTGTATTTATTATCCTAAGCATTGTACTTTTACAGAAAATCATTTTAACTTCCAATTAATTCTTGTGAAAAATTTATAAAACTCAATTCACCCCCCCTCTTGGGTTCCAACCATTACTTTCAAGAACAACTATACTTGCAACAATAACTTGGAGATTTAAATAAAACTCAAAATAAACTTATTGAACACATCAAAATCCTCTTAGAATAATATACAATTTACTTGAATTAATCTTTCCATTTTATATTTTTACACTCTCAAGGGTCTTCATTCCAAAGTCCAATGATCCAATAAGCAAACCAAATAAAAGGAGATGTAACCAAGAAGAAGCAAAGTCCGTGCACCCAATCCACACAACTCTTCCTCCTCCTTCACACCAACAACGAAAACTACGGAGTGAGAGAAATACTTGTGCACCTAATCCACACAACACTTCCCTACTCTTTCATTCTCTTAAACTAACTGAAAATAAAGTTCATTGGATGAAAAAGTATTCGTGCACTTAATCCACACAACACCGCCTCAACATAAACCTTACTTTCAAGCCAGCTAATTATTTTTATTTGTAAAAATGGAACACCAATTTTTTCTTTTTTTTTAATTTTATTTTTATAATATGGAATGTACACCCCTTATTGAGCTTATTTTTTACTTTAGGAAAGCTTAACTCAAGCTAAAGTAATTGTTCTAAGAGTTTCAAAACTTCAAAAAGCTTAAAATGAATTTTAAAATAAATATCCTATTATTCTTAAAAGTAAGGTTAATTCTTTATTAAAAACAATCCCAAATCTTAATTTTACCAATTTTTTTTAATTTTCCATAAACATATGCAATTCTTTCCCTTACAAAGTTCTTTAACAAAAAAATTTAAAATTTTGAAAATCTGACATATCTGAAAATCGCTTTACACACCAAGCACACTATAAGCAAAAACAAACACAAGACACAAAATGCCTCTCCCCCAAACTTAAAGTTGACAATGTTCTCACTGTCTCAAATATCACTGGTTAACGGGGTGGACGAATTGGTCACGGGTCGGGCTTTGATAGGATGGTTGTAAACGGGAGGACCCGTTTATAAACGGTCATGAATCTGTAAGATCAGGACCACCTGTGGCTGGACCGTGAGTAAACAATCTAGCCAGCGGTCCTGGCCCTTTTTTTTGCTAATTTTTTTTTGGTTTGTTGTTTTCATCACAGATTCACAGGTTCTACAGAAGAACTTCATCCCTTTTGGCCAACATCATATTTTAACAATAGAATAAAAAAAATCAGTTCAATTCTTCGTGCATATACAATATATATATATATATATATATACACACACACTACTCGGCCAACAGTCTAGCACAGTAGTGAAATATCACAACAGCAAAAAAAAAAAAAAGAATTTTAACTCTTACCCAAAACCAAATTGGATTCCTTACCTCTCAATAAATCCCTTATTCTTCTTCTTCCCAATCCCTCTGGTTCTTGGTTACCATGTTTCCATCAGCAAGCTCGACAGAAGCTCCAAAACATCCGAAGTTACTCACCTAATCACCTTCATTGTCGACAAGAGCTACTGTAACCGTGTGACGGAGCTTGATGGCTGTTGGTGAGCTTGGGTCAAAGAGTTGGCTATCCGAGAGAGATAAAGAAGAAGAATTACCTACTCCCATGGTCGATCTTAACCTTTGCTTCCTTCTCCGGCTCTTCGCAGACCACTCACACTCACGCATCGTAGATCGCATGATCTCGCCCTCTGCTTTGCTCTTGCTCGATCTCCTATTCTCCTATAGAGTGGCCGTCTGAGAGAGATAAAGAAGAAGAAGAATCTGAGAGAGAGTTATTGTGCCTGTAAGTGTGACGGTGTAAGTGAGAGTGAGAGACTGAAACTGAAATTGAAACCTAAGTGTGAAATGAAGTATGAATTCTATAGAAGACTCGACCGTGGGTCTGTGGACTGGGCACTGGAGTGGGCACGGGTGTTGAAGGCTGAAGTATGTGGCCCATTTTAGAAAAAAGGGAAAAAAAATAGGGCAGGCAAACTCATGACCGGCCTACCTTATCCATTTAGCAAAAAATATGGGCTGGCTTGTGACTGGCCTGCACTATACTCGTTTAGCCCACAGGCTAAACGGGCAGGCCTATTTTTAAACTGGCCTAAAATGTTAAACCCGGGACCACTTATTTACAGGCGGTCCCAGTTTTGCCCATGAGCCATAGACTTTTTCCTCGGTACTAGTCACAAATCAGCATAATAGAGGAAAAAGAGCATACCAACAGCACAACAACCAAGAAAGAGAAATACGACAGATAAAATTAGATACAAATAACAACATCAACAACACCAGTAACAACTACAACTAAGAACAAAATCAAAAACTAAGAAAGTGAGAAACTTAGATTGGCTCCCAAGAGTATTAAGTTTATAGTCTTCAGCCAGACTTTACTAGGGCACCTATGCTTAAGGTAGATCTTCCAATTTTTGCCACTTCTTAAATGCTTTCAGCTGAGTAACAATGTTGTTTGCAATTCAGAAGGTTTGAATTTAGTGGGATCATTACAAAACTTGGCACAAGCCTCTAAAATTTCCAGAATTCCCCTTGTTCTTTTTCCCACGTGTTCAGCATCTTCCAAGCAATATTTATACATCTCAACATGGAAATACTCATGAGAATCGTAGTCAATCATCTTCAAAGAGTAGCATTCCTCCTTGTCATAAGGAGTTTTCTTTACCTTGTTCATGTTAAAAGTGATCTCTTGATCATTGACCCTTACGGTTAGTTCACCTTTATTAACATTAATTATAGTCCTCCCGGTAGCTAGAAAAGGTTTTCCCAAAATGATTGGGATCTCCTTATCTTCTTTATAATCCATGACAAAAAAGTTCATTGGAAAAATTAACTTGTTCACCTTGATAAGTACATCCTTAATAACTCTGTTTGAATAACATAATAAACGATCAGCCAGTTGAAGAGTCACTGTGGTGGGTCGAGCATTTTCCAAACCCAGTTTCTTAAATATAGATAGCGGCATCAAATTCACACTAGCCGCCAGATCACACAGTGCTTTATTGGCAAAATTTTTTCCAATGTTATATGGGATTACAAAACTACCCGGATCTTGCATTTTGCTAGGCAACATCTTTTGGAGAATGGCGCTATATTCTTAAGTCATAGCAACAGTTTCAAACTCAACCAAGCGTCTTTTTCTTAACAGAACATCCTTCATGAACTTTTCATAATTGGGAATTTGTTCCAATGCCTCTACAAATGGGATGTTGATATGAAGTTGCTTCAAGATTTCTAAGAATATTTTATATTGCCAGTCCAGATTAAACTTTTTATGCCTCTAAAGATAAGGCAATGGTAGGATAAAATTTTTAGCCCTCATGTCTTGCATTGTATCTTCACCCTTACCTTTAGCACCTGAAGCCTCTACCTTCTCAGTTACATTTTCTTGAGGATCAATAATTTTTTCTTTCTCTTCTTCAGTGATCACCTCTTTCTTTTGATCATGTGATTTGACAGCATACGGGAGCTCCTTACCACTCCTTAACGTAATGGCATTATAGTACTCATTTCCCTCCCTTTTTGGGTTGTTTTTAGTATCACTTAGGAGATTACCTTGTGGCCTATTGTTCAAAGCTAGTGATAGTTGCCCCATCTGAGTTTCTAAGTTCTTAATTGCCATATTCTGAGTCTAAAACATTGACTCACTTCTCTCTATGAACTTCATGAATATATCATTCATTGAAGGGTTCTTCTCCACTTGAGGAGGTGGAGCTCTATTTTGAGGAGGGTGATTATTCTAATTACTGAATCCAGGAGGTTGAGAAAGCCTACCAAAAGATGAAGATGTAAAAGTTGGGTTTAGGTAATGATTACTATTTAGGAGAAGTTTGGATGATTTCTCGAGCTTGGATAGTAGTTGTTAAGATATGGGTAATTTTGATTCCCTTGTTGACTACCCATATAATTTAATTGCTCCAGTGAAGCAAATTCTTCACAACAACCATTAACATGAACCCCATCACAAAAATCACATTTGGGTCCCGAAGTGATTACAGCATTCACTCTTATAGGTTCTTATTGCCTCGAGTACAACATATCAACCTTCTTAGTCAATGCTTCATTATAAGCCCAAAGAGCATCGAGGGTATCTAATTCCAGTATCTCTTTCTTTGCACCGCTTCTTGCTCGGATGGAAGCATTTTGACTAACTCCCATTGTTTCAATTATTTCCCGAGCTTGTTCAATAGATCGTGCTATCAATATACCGCCAGCTGCAGTGTCTAGTCTCTCCCTAGTTTTATATGTCAATCCACTGTAGAAGATCAAAATTTGTTGCCACTCCTGAATAACATGGTTAGGATCTTCTCAGCATCTCCCTAAATCGCTCCTAAGCAGCATACAAACTCTCACTCTCTTGTTGATAAAAAACTGTAATCTCATTCCTCAATTTCACTGACCTTGAAGGAGGGAAGAATTTATCTAGAAATTTCTTTTAGAGCTCATCCCATATAGTGATGCTCCCTGGAGGTTGAGTAATTAACCAGTTCTTTGCACTATCCCTTAAGGAGAAAGGAAATATCTGGAGGCGAATTGCATCATCAATAACTCCATTTAGCTTGACTGTATCACAAATGTCAAGAAAATTTATGATATAGTTGTTTGGATCCTCCATAGGGCTTCCCCTAAACTGATTCTGCTGGATAAGGTTTAGCATCATAGTCTTCATCTCAAAATTATTGGAACTAATAGCAGGTTTCACTATACTCGAAGTGTTTCCAACGTTGTGTGGTGAAGCATAATTCCATATTGCTCTGTGTCCTTCCTGAGGCTCATTGCCAACCCTATTACCAGCATTAACCTTAATACCCCGATGATTCTGATTATCTTCAACCATTTTTTCTTGTGCAGCTTGGCTCACTTGAGTTTTCCTAGCTTTCGCTTCCTTTCTAGTTTTCCTTGCAAGTCTTTTGATCTCATGCTCGAAGAGAAGATCAGAAGTTTGAGTGGTACCTCACATACACAATAGAAACTCTAGTCAAAATTGACAAATAGGAAATCAGAAAAAACAATTCTAAACGCAAAAATGTCTACTTAAAGAAAAATAAAGAAAATAAGAAACTCAAACAAAATAAAACAAAACAAAAAAATGCCTAATCTAGCACCCTTGAATTTCTTTGAATATTAGCAAAACCATTAGTTTCCCGGTAACGGCGCCAAAAACTTGTTAAACAATTTGACAAAAGTACCAATCGCACAAGCAATAAAGAGTGAGTAAGATATCATTCTCACGAGAACTAACTTACTAATTACTCAAGAAATTCAATTGTATTAGTCAGAGGATCAAGATTGGATTAAAGGTAACTCTAATTAAAGTACTGGAAAGAAATAAAATCAGAAAAGTAAAATGAAATTAACGACGACCAATAAAAAATTCGACTAAATTAATCAATATAAAAGCCTAGAGTCACTAATTCCCCCTCTTTCATCCTAAGAATTGCTAAACTCTCTCTGCATTTGTGATTCTAAACAATTAATCATGTTAATCTTAGGTTAACTTATGGCTTAAATGAATTCTTCCGAACCCAAATTAAGCTACTCAACTCTAACACAATCCCTTATGTAAGTTTAAGTCAATTAAGCATTAACCTAATTTGATTAAGTGAGGTTAATTAATATTCTTATTAATTAACAAGAAAAACCCCTAGGTTTCCACCACTCGCCCTATCACTCAGTGTTCTACAAACACCTCATTCGCCAAAGTTCAATGAAAGCAACAAGCAAACCTTAAAGTGATCAATTTCAAAGCAAGCACAACAAAGATGAGTGATAGAAATGTATTTATTGAATAAAGATCACAATGTTAGAGAGAAAACAACTCCTAATCAGATATTAGGTTTATAGTAACCCTAGAATGAGAAAATTAGCTACTCATAGTTCTAAATATACATAAAACAACATAAAATCTAGTAAACATCATGAAACTGAGGTTGAGTTGACAAGAATTGAGCTTCAAAAGCCTTGGAGATGGATTCCTCCTCTTCCTCTAGCTGAAATCAGCACCCCCTCTTTGCCTCGAACTCAGAATACCCTAAAAACCCTTCTTTTTTGCTATTTAAACCAGACAGCATTCTACAGTTTTATGAACCACCACTATAGTGGTGGAGGACAAAAAAAAATGGCTAATAGAGGATACTGGTCCAGGGCTCACTACTATAGCAGTGGAAGTAGACAAATAGGCTTCAAATCCTTTAGCAATGCAGTAATACAGGCCAACTTCATGCATTAGCTCGTTCCTAATCAACCTACATCAGAGAACAATAAAGAATGTTAATTATTAGCAGCTCTAAGTCATGAAATCACTCGAAACAACCTAAACTCAAAGAATTCCTAAAATAAGCTAAATCAAACAAAACAAGGGTAAAGATTCACAAGCCAAGATAAGTAAGAGATAAAAAGATAGGGAATTTAGCACCAAAATGATACTAAATCCAGTACTTAACAAAAATCATTCAAGATTATCCATTTTTTTTTAAATTCTCAAATTTCATTCTTCCTCTTCATGTGTTTCTATCCATGGTTTCTTTGAATTTCTAGGTTCTTAATGCATTTAAAATCATGGTGAAGTAAATTACTTTAAGAACCAGTCTCAATTTCATGATTCTTTGAATTCCCAACCTAGGGTTTCTTGCAAGAATTCAATAAGAAGAAAAGAGAGCTTGATTCTTACCTTGGAGAAGGAATTCCGGTGAGGGGAGAGGCCGCCAAAGATGTGAGCTTGCCGGAGTTGGTGGTGGAGCCACCATTAAAAGTCCTCCTTGGCCATGAAGGTGTGAGGCATGTAAGGGAGTGGAAGAGAGCATGAGGAGGACGAATGAGATGAGAAGAGAGGAGTAAAAGTGTGTGAAAATTTTTTGATGTGGGTGTTTTAAAGAGAATGGGACCCACTTCATTTCAATTTAGTCCCTTTTCATGAAGCAATCCAATTAGGACCTCAAGAGGAATTTTAGAAATATTTTTTGAATAATTAGTAAGGATATCAATACTACATCTCATTAAAACATAACACATACACCAAATTTCCATTTCACAACACATTTTGTAAAAAACATATGAAAATCTTATATTTTGTTCACTTTAGTCTTTCTCAGCATCCTATACACTATTGTGCCTCTACTTGCACCAACTTCAAGGCTCCGGCTCTGCAATTTAACCTCACCAAGCCCATCTTTCCTCAAGGATCCTTAATTATGCCAAACACATGGAATTACTCATTGCTTTTCTTGCTTTTCACTTTGGTCCCTTTCTCGCTACTCAAGCTTCTCATTTAAGTACTCATTCACTCGTAAAAAAAATTCTATACATGTAAAGTTACCCTCTCTTACTAGTTACGTAATACCTCAAGTATTACAAGAAGATTGAAGGCTAAAAATAGCATCCTAAAAGGAAGAAGGTTCCATACCCTAAAAAAGTCAGTGTCATATTCCTACAGTATACAACAAAATCATTAAGAATCGCAAGCTTGTGGGTTCTTTGAGATGGCCTCAGAGGAATAACAATGTCTATGGGTTTAAGTTCTTGAACATCAATGGTAGGTTGATTAACATCACCTTCATCTTGAATAGCATCATCCCTATCATAATCATCAACCATTGATAGGGCTAGCAAAATAGGCACATATATAATGGTGCTCTCATCTCTTAGATTAATCTGATGAGGCCATGACTCTCACTATCCGAGACATCCTTAAAATAAACTACTCGATCATATTCAATAACCTTAGTAGTGTGAGTGGGGCAATAGAACCTACTTCCCCTATAATAGATATAATAACCAATGAAGAAACTACTAATTGTTTTGGGATTAAGTTCCTCAATTGAGGATTACATAGTATGACTTTCGCTTTATAACCTCACATATGAAAATGCCTCAAACTAGGCTTCCTTCTATAAAACAACTTATACGGAGTTTTAGGTACTGACTTACTCGACACTTGATTGAGAATGTATGTTGTTATTTACAAAGCATCACCCCATAGGATTTCTAGCAGTGAAGAGTGACCCAGCATACTTCTTACCATGTAAATCAAGGTACGATTCTGCCTTTCAGCAACCCCATTCTGCTGAGAAGTGTCAGGCATTGTGTACTGGGCTTCAATACCATTCTCTTGCCAGACTAATGCATATGGACCCAGATTTTTGCCAATTTCTTTGAGCCTGCCACAATATTTTTTACCCTTATCAGATCTTACTTCCTGAATCTATTTCCCTATTTTAAGTTCAACCACTGCCTTGAAAATTTTAAATCCATCAAGTGAGTTTGATTTCTCACGAATCAGCTCAACCCATCTATATCTAGAATAGTCATCAATAAAACTGATATAATACTTCAATCCTCCTATAGTAGCAAGGGTGATAGGTCCACATGTACCCGCCTCAGTCATATTGAATTAAAAGCTTTTATGGTGGCCAATGTATGTATGGTGTATGCAAGCCAGTAGGAGGAATTTGAAGGAAGCCTATATAGATATATATGTTCTTCATTTGGTACATATGAGATGGTTAAAAAAATTATATGTAGAGAGAAAAATCATATATGATTACATATATTTTGTGTGTGATATTTTTTAATAGAGAAAGGTGTGGATCAATCAAAGTCTTATCTAGATTTTTTATGCAAAGATTGTAAATTAAACAGGTGAGTCTTAGATAGTTATATCATGGAAGCACATTTTTGTGTATCCACTACATGCATCGGATGATGGCAAAATCAAATATGTGAAAGGCGTAAAATTACTTTAATGAAAATTAAATTCTTGTGCTTCAATCTAAGATCACGTATTTTATATTTTATTTATTATCTTCAATTTCTTCTTATTTATATTTGTTCTTATTTTTTAGATTATTGCTCCAACAAAAATCAGAAAACAAAATATATTAAAAAAATTTATATAAGCCTTTTCCAATTGAAGTGAGTAGTTAATAATAAAAACAAAAATGGTGGAGAAAAAGTAGTAGGCAAAGACTAATCCCTTGGTTGACAAGCAATGAGGAAGCAAGGCGTCAATCCTATCATACATTATACATAATAACATAAACCGCCTTTCGTGTTTGACTCCTGTTCCCCTTTGCTTCTCCCCCAAGCTAATACATATGTACTTCTCTAAGCATTTTCTCCAATTAAGAGTGATAGGCCCATCACATTCCGTTGATTAATTTTCTCAGCGACTGTTCTTCTACAGAAAACTTGCCAATCAATTTGTGTGGTTGGAGCTTGACCATCCCATGCAAATACAGTCCTTTTTAAATATTGTAATTACTACTCTTTCAAGTTTTAGAAAGAACTAGCTAATATCCATACAAAATATATATATATATATATATATATATATATACTAGAGTCAGAAGATCTAATCAATGACAATGACATTAATGATCACAAACTCCTCCTTCACTATCATTATTTAAAAGGCTTTGCACCGCCCTCATTATTATTTATTTATTTATATCAATGAAGTAGGACTAGGGATGATTTTTAGTTTTCCTCCCTTCCTTGTTGAGATTGAATAACTTAGAAGTCACATAACCACTTTTGTTTATGTGGTTAATCAAAGGTATAAGCAATTGATTGGCGGTTAGCAAAAGCCACCACTAAACTGTAGTTAAGAATAAGGGTGTTTAACAATTCGGTTTCAGCAGTTTTTATACTTTTTTTTCTTTTTTTAAAGATAACGTTTTTTATATTTTGTTAAATCAAATCCTAGAGGTTAATTTGAAAAAAAGGAGGACCGTCCAATTTAGTTATAGCGCATAAAATCAAATCAAACCAAATTAAAACATAATTAGATCAAATGAAAAAAGAACCACTATTATTTGTAAATACAAATGTAAAGAAAACAATACTTTTAAACTTCTAAAGAAAACTAAATCACAAACAAATTTCATAATTAATATTTTTAAAAACCGATCACTAGTCAATGTTGATTGATTTATTTTCGTTTCAATTTGGTTTGATTTTAGAGTGTGAGTTTTAATTGGAAAGAAGTACTAAAACTAGGCAATGATGCGATGGACAATACTGTGATGGCATTTTGTCATGTAGAATCTGCAGAAATGCATATTGAGAAAGAGAAGTGTGAGCAATATTTGATAATGGAAAGTTACGTGGTACTTCAGTTCTCCTGAATTCCCACATTAGGATTAGATAATAATTAATAGATAACAAATAATTAATTAATTGGAGATAGTGGAAGGCGGCTGCCGATGGATTCGGGCTTTTCCCAGCCTCGTGATCGTATCGTTTGGTGACCAACCCATGTGGGACACGTCAAATCACCCATTTTATTTCAACGTCTTTAAAGCAAAAATTTTGACATATTTTTGGCTTTTTTTTATTATTAAAAGCATCTAGTAAATTTTAATTGAGTTTTTACTGTGAATATTACGGTGTCACATCAGTTTAAATAATTCTCCACCACTTTAAATAACTCTACACTCTAGTGGGGAACATATTAAGAACCTATAAATAGATTTCACAATTAACTTTCTACTACTTTAGCATTTATTACTCTCCACTAACTCTACTAACATTTATTGTGAATTAATTATTTTATTATTACTTTTTGTATAAGAACTGGTTCTTATATAAGAACCGTTCTTACACGTAGCAGCTAACATGGTGAACTATAGTGGTGAACTAAAATAATAATCGGTTCTTAAATTTAAGAACCCCTTAATAACCACTACTGTAAATGCTCTAAAGATATTCTATTGCTCCCTTCACTTTGTTTCAAATTTTATTTTGGTCCTTCTACTTAACTTTCTTTTGGGCAAAAGTACCTTTATTATCCCTAATATTTATCTCTAATTTCAATTTCATCCCTAACATTTTTTGTGCTAATTTTGTCCCTCATATTTCTTTTTTATTTCAATTTTGTCTGTTAAGCTAACACTGTTAACATGATAAAAAATGTTAACATGAACTTTTTCATGTGACTCATTCATTACCAACAAATTATACTAATTGATTTTAGTTTTAATTTTATTTCAAATATTTAACTAAGCTTTTTCGCACAAAATGATTTTTTTTCTCTTATACATCATAAATTAACAATTAAACGTTTGATATATTATATGAAAGAGTCTACACATTATTTGAAAAAGTTCACGTGTTACTTAGAGGAGTTCACATTGGTATTTTTTATCAATTTTGTTAACAACATTAGTTTTGAGGATAAAATCGAAAAAAAAAGTAACATATAGGATAAAATTGACTTTAGAAAGTTAAAGATGAAATTGAAACTCAAGTTAAACATTAGAGACAAAAAAAAAATACTTTCACCTTTATTTTAATTGGATCTATTAACTTTACTTTATATTTTAATTTGGCCCCCTAATTTTATTTTCTTTCAATTTGATCCCTTAATTCTATATTAAGTTTCACTTAGTACTTATTTTGTTTCAATTTCACAAAAAATCACTTATATTTTTTTCTCTTTAAAAATAACATATAGGACAAATTTGACATAAAAAAGTTAGGAACGAAGTTAAAACTCAAGTAAATATTATAAACAAAAATATAATTTTGCCTTTATTTTAATTGGATCTATTAACTTTACTTTATATTTTAATTTGGCCCCTTAATTTTAGTTTTTTTTTCAATTTGATCCCTTAATTTTATCTTAAGTTTCAGTTTGTCCTTATTTTGTTTCAATTTGGTCTATTAACTCACAAAAAATCACTCATATATTTTCTTCTCTTTAAATCCACCAAGATATTTAACCAAAAAAAATTATGAGATTATCATACTTAAGCAAAAAATCACTTAAAAATTTTCTATTTAGCATCTTGGTAATGTTTGTGAGTTTTGTAAGTTAAACGATGAAATCAAAACAAAATAAAATTAGGGGACTAAAGAGAACTCTAAAATAAAATTAAAGGACTAAAAGAGGACAAAATAAAATTCAGGGGCCAAAGTGAAATCTAAAGTAAAATTATGGGATTAAATTGAAAATTATCAATAAATTAAAAGATCAAATTAAAACAAAATGAAATTAAATGACTAAAGTAACATATATAATAAAGTTATGGGACCAAATTAGAATAAATAAAGTTAGAGGAGCAAAATAAAATTTGAAGCAAAAATTAAGGGAGTAAATTGATATTTAAGACATAATTGATCAATAAAGAAATCATTGTGATAATGGGAAACAGAGGTCAATTCCAAGTTCCAACTCCAATTTAGGTCCAAGTTTTTATGATGCCCAAAAGCCACGCCCCTCCCCTTCTGAAATTTCTAACTGTGTTTGGGAGTGGAAGGCCTCGACCGCCGGTAACCGCTTTGTGGTTGTCAGAATTCAGAAGCATGACCCGGCTAGGTGGGCCCTTCCTTTTTATCATGATCCAGCAGCCACCTGTTTGTGGGCTTCAGGGCCCACTTCCCCTCACACATGTATAATGGGGACCCACCCCCATTCACATTTCTTACCCACAGTCTTGCTTAATTGGCCCAATCAACGTTCCAATATTCACGTGTCTTCTCCAACACTAAAGCCCACCCGTTACGATTTCAATAAAATATTATATATATATATATATAATATACTTCTATATTTTTCCATAAATTTTACATCCCACATCCCTATCATCTGTCCACCTCACTTCCTTACATACACTACCTGAATCTATATTAGATTAGATGTACAATATTTGGCCTTTTGCCTTTTCAGATTTTTATCAAAATTTTAAGTGTTTGATATTAATTTTTTCAGTAAAATATGACCATCAAATTTTTAATGATTTAACGTCACTTAACTAAACTTACAGAAAATATTATTAAAAAAATTGATAGTAATCTCTAATCTATAAGTCTGGAGTGTCTCATGTTTCATCTTATAAATTGAACGTCTAAGCTCGATAGTCAAAATGATTTGATTTGAGGCTGCTAGACCAAACCCAAAAAAAAAAAAATGATTTGAAGCGCGTGACTGATTGCCATTGGTGTAATTCGGGGAGCTGATTCCCCAGCTCCGACCAGGCTACCACGTGTCCTCTGTACAATAATACCCTTTACTTTTACAATTAATTCTCTACAAATTACAATACCTCAAACTCGAAATAATTTACCATATAGTTATATATCAAATTACAATAAAGACCTTTTTGCTTTGCAGTTTCCACGCTAAAGGTGAATATCAAAACCATATCATATCATCTTTCCGTCATCTCTTTTTCACGCACAATATAACCAATTAGTTACAAATTACCACAACAGTGCTGCAAAAATAATAAAAATAGCCGCTTCTGAGGGTAAAAATCGGCTGTACTCTACACTCTTCGACGAACACAAAATTTTACTCACGATGGTACTATAGAATTACTTAACGGTCCCTGACTTTTAACGATAAGACAAGAAGGCCCCTCTTGCATTTTAGTTAGGCCACGTCAAGATTCAAGAATTCGTCCGGGTCAAATTCCCCGAAGTCTTCCTTCCCTAGCTGCTTCTGGCTGGACAGCACCACATTCATGTCCGTCAGACTTAACGGCACGTCAATATCGAAGCCGAAGACATCCACATCGAAGAAACTGAAACCGTCGAACGGCGTTGAATCGCTGTTGTAGGCCAGGACTGATGTCGGAGACGCCACCGTCTCGGAGGAGGTAAAACCGTCGGTGCTGGGGCTGTAGACTGAGGCCGGCTTTGTTTCTTTTTCCGTCACGACGGAGTTGGGGAAGTTGGTAACGGCGTTCGGACCCTTGAGCATGAGCGCAGCCCTATCGTACTCGGATGCGGCTTCCTCCGCCGTGTCGAAGGTTCCGAGCCAGACCCGTTTCCGTCTGGTCGGATCGCGGATCTCGGCGGCCCATCGTCCCCACGGCCTCTGGCGAACGCCCCTGAATTTGTGGTGGCAGCGAGAGGAGGCGGTGGGAGACTTCTTGGGCCTCTTGAAGTGGGGAGGGTGTTGTTTTGGGAAACAAGAGGGAGAAGAGGACGGAGAATGGGATGAGGGAAGATGCATAGTGATTTCTGTGATGTGCTTCTTCGCTCTGGGTTGTCTCAGAGGTTTGTCTCGGTCTTCATCGCTGGAAGAGTCAGAATCGGTGGCATCGTGGTCTGTGAGTATGATTCTGAGTAGCTTTGGATGCCTTTTCCTTTTCATTTTGCATAGTGGGTCATCCTCAACCTCCTCAAAAGATGTGCCCGCAGTTGCAGGCCTCAGTTGCTGGAGGTTCAGAGTGGAATGATTAGACATGCCTAAAAAGTGAAGAGAGAGAGAGAGGGAGAGAGGGAGGGAGGGAGGGAAACGAAAGGGGGTAGCGGGGGTCAAGGTTGTTCAAGTGAAGAGTGAGGAAAAATGAAAAGAGTGGAAGTGTGAGCTGTGATTAGGAGCTGCATTCAAACTAAGTTAATTTGGGGAATTTTTAAGTGCTCTCTTGTCCTGAAACAGGAGGAAGAAGGTGTTTATCAAAGAAATTTAGATTGAGGTTTGGGTGAAGGAATCAGGATTTGTGGAAAGTTTGGTACTTGGTAGTGATGAATGCGGAAGAAAGCAAGAGGAAAAATCAAAACAGAAGTGTGTTGCCTATTTTAGGTGTAAGAGATAGCGAATCTGACCAACCTTGGATACGCTTAGAATCTGACTCAACATATACTAGAAGTGTATAAATAGACACCAGGCTAAAGAAAGCTTGAAGATTGATTGCTTGTGATCAGAAAGGGAAAGAAAGATTAGAGAGGGAAAGGAAGAAGGATTGGAGAGAGAGAGGGCGAAAATTGAGAGAGGTGAAGGGAAAACGGTATATATATAGAGTGCAGAAGGGGCAGAGAAGTATTGATGTGCGGAAAGAGTGGGGTTTGAGGAAAAGGATAAGGAGAGTGAGTGGAGGGAGTCGCTGTCAGGAGTAGAAAAAACGCAGCTTCGAGGCTCCCAGCTGCCTCTGTTGACGTGTACCAATTTCCCTCTCTGCCTCTCATGTCCGTTTCTCTCAACTACATTCCCACTCCCTATATACTAAATACTATTCTCTCCTTTTTTACCCTAAATCGCCAATATTCATCCTATTTGCATTTTTAGTTAGCCATCAAGGTGTCACATGAATAATTTGGCAGTAAAAGTTCATATACAACATATGATCCTTGTAAAAATATTCGTTACCAATCATCTTAGTAGGATGGTTTCAAGAATCTCCAACAAGGACTTAAAAATATTATGTATATAATTAGAAAGGAAAATCTCTTGTTTGTACCTCTAATATTTAAATTATACAGATAAAATCATAGTTTCAATAATATTGCATACTTAGCTTAACTTAAAGATGGTCTATTTATAATGGTGGAAGTTGGTGTTAATGGAAAGATCCGAAAACACTTAGCTTTAGTATTTAGTGGGATAGTGGGAAGCTAATAGGCCCAAAATCATATCTGGGTAAGTCACATAATTAGTCCTTTTGCAGAACATATTTATTGACCTCTGAATAACCTCCGGGTCAAGTGGCCAACCTCAGATTTTGAAATCTCACAGTGAACAAACACAGAAAGATGAATCGCAATGTTGTAAAATAAAAAGTAAAATTTTGGAAATGAAGTTAGTAGTATGGAGTGATGATAGAAACAGGAATAGGTGGGTGAGGTACATAGTGATTGAAGAGGAAATAGGAATGATGGGCATTTGTATATGGCGAGGGAGATTCAGAATCACATGGAGATAACTGTGATTCACTTGAGAATGCAAGGGTAATGGGAAGCGAGGAAACCCCACTCACTGCCATTCTTTACAAATTCACAGCCGCAATGTTGTGGTGTGCCTAATAATGACCATTAGATGACACCATTTCAACCACAGGTCCCAATTTCCTCTGTCAAATCGCCTCTGTAAGGTTCTCCTGCCAGGTCCCATTGCTCCACTGGATTTTACTCTCTCTTTTTTTTTTTAATCTTTTATTTATATAGCTCTCTCCTCTATTTTATTTGTTGTTAAATTATTTATCTTCCCAAAATACATGCTGCATTTTATTTTTAATAATATGATACTAAAAATAAGTTAAATTAATATTAAAATATAGCTTTAATTATTCAATCTTATATGTAGTTTCAATTATTTTTTAATTTAGTCCCTGTAATTTAAAAATTTATAATTGCATCCTTATAATTTTACAAATTTTTCACTTAGTCCCTATTACAAAATTCTCTTATTGAATTTTGTAACTTATGTCAACAGAAAAGAGAAAAAATATATAATTAAGTAAAATTAACTTACGAGTGTATAATATATAATGTAACTTAGATTAAATAATTTTGCAAATTAACTTGAATTGTGTATATTTCAAATGACAAGATGATACAAAATTTGCCATTTTACCAAAACTTGACACTATATTAACAAAATTTTAAATTAGAGGGACCCAATTATAAATTGAATCAAACAATACATAATTAAGAAATATTTTAAGATAACATATAATATAAAACTATAACTTTATTTTTTTCATAGCAGTAAAAAATTGTTAAATGATTTCATTACTAGAAAAAAACATGTGCTGTACTAAAAATTAATTTTAAAGATAAAAAATAAAACAACGAGAAGCTGAGTATATATATATTTGAAATTAAATGACCTTTTAACCAAACTTCACGAAAGATTAGTAATTAAACTTTAAATTAACTTATTTCTGCTATAGTTAAATTGTTGTATTGTAGTGTATTATGTGTCTCTCACCTCTACAATGAAGTGAAGATCAAATTGCAACAGAAAATTGATTTTTTATTTGGTTTTAAAAATTAAGTAGAGTGTTTAGTTCATCTGAGTCATTGGTTGTAAAAATTAACAGGTCAGATTTTATAATTATTTTTAAAAAAATTAAAAATAAAATCATTTTAAAATTTAGATCATTAATTATGAAAACTAATGATTTAGATGGATCAATCACCTTAAAAGCTGAACAAAAAATTTATTGGCATTGAGAATAGTTAATTCACGTTTGATTGGAAGAATGGATGTCTCTAATTATTTAAAAAAAAAGTTAAAATCTTCAGAATATTTGTGTCGCTAGAGTGATTTAATTTGACTCATTTGTTTATGTGGGAATAATGCTATAGCATATTGTATCGTAGCATTACAAAGAACTAGGGAAGTCTTGTGGGTCTAAACTGAAGAAGACTATTTGGGACTCTAAAACGTGGGACAAAAGGGAGGCCATATAGGCATTAAGTGTGACAGTATCTATCAAATAGAAAAATAATTGTTCATGAGCATAGAATAAGCCAACCTCAAGAAGGTTCTACGAAGGACAAGATGTGAGCTTTTCTCAGTGAGAAGAAATTAGTAAAGAAAAACAGTTTGTGATATGATATTTATGTAATTGTTTCAAGTCTTTCAACTATGTTCCGTGTTGTTCACCAAATCGTATTAAAAAATTGGAGAAGATGAGATTCTTCACTGTTCCTTCTCTTTTACGAGACGCTCCTGCTATTATAGTAGGCTTGGTGAAAGGAAAGAAATAAAATAAAATAAAACTCTATTAAGTGTCAAGACTCAAAAGAGGAATCTAGTGACTGTACAGTATAACATGTTAAAGTTTTTTCCCCATTGGCTAGTGAGGTCAACTGTACGTTTAGACAAATTTCATAAAGTCACGTGTCTGTTGAAAAAACACTTTTTTTGGGATGAAAAATACGACATGAGCAAATTGAGGTCATAAATTAACAAGTTGTGGTTTAAATTACACTAACAAATATGTTAAATGAGGGGAAGCTTTGTGTAATGAAAGACTGTTTTAATTAGAGAAATGATCTATAAAACTTAATTCATCGAGCAAGAAAAGAAATGAAGTGAAGATAGCCCCCCCCCCCCATGCACAGGGTTGGAATAAGACGAAAAGAGTGGGTAAAATTGAATAATAGAACGCATAAAGAACAAGAAAAGACAATGAAAAGAATAAAATAAAATGTGATTACAGAAATGAGTGTATTGGTATTGAAATATTGTGTGGAGGAGGGAGGGGGATGGAGTGCACAGTGTAGTTAGGCAGAGGAGTCAAAGTTGAGAGACGGAGGTTAATCAGATTCAGGCATTAATTGAAGTGATTGGGGAATATGATTATCACAGTCAATGCGTGGGAGTGTGACTAATCATATTCATATATATATATATATATATATATATGTAAATTAGGTTTGGTTTCAACTATGGAGAGCGAATGTGACTGGCTTCAGGCAGGGGCGATGAACCTCAATCTGTTTCCCGCCTTTTAGCTTCAGGATTCAGATGTAGTCAGAGTCGTCCAAGTACCTAACCTCCACACCATTATTCTCTCACTCTTATTATGCCTTTTTTAATCACAAATTGAAAATTCACACCATTCAAATCAGATTCCATCCTAAACCTATCACGTTTTTCTTGTATTATTATTTTTTTTTTTTACATTCATAGTATCACTCCAGAGAAATAATATGTGTAACCAATCAAACCCAACCAATTAATTGGATTAAAAAATCGATGAAACGATTATTTCATTAATTTCATTTAACTCATTAAATTGGTCATAAAAAAATTAAAAAAATCCATAAAACTGGACTGTTCGCTCTTTGGACCAATTTTAATTTTTAAATTTTTTCATATTGTCTTTTTTACATATGCTTATTATTTATATGTTATTTTGTAATAAATTTTAAATTTTATTTCACAGTCATATATTATTCAAATTAAATATTATTATTAAATGTGTAAAAAAAATACTTAATAGTTTATCTATTTCTTTGTAAGTATATAAACTTAAATATGAAAAGAATTATTAATTTATTATATTATGATCTATAAAACTAAAAAGATATATATTTAATTAATCATGATTTAATCTTGTTAAATTAATAAATTCTAAATCAGTATTTTCATCAATTTAGTATTTTCATCAATTTAATAATAAGTACAATTTCCAAAATATTATAAATAAATACTGAACCAAACGTTGGTAAAAAATATTATGGCTTCGCTAGCTATATATATATATATACACACACACACACACACACACACACAAAAACACATACACAATATATTATTACTTGTGATTCATTTTAGAGATTTTGAAATTGACACTTTCTTGTTGACCACATACTTTTCTTTCTTATGGGTCAGTCGTTTGATTAATATTTAATACTTTTCATTGCTTATATATTTCTTCTTTTGGTTCACCTATATTTTTTCGGGGTACTACACAAAATAATGAAATGCATTGTCCTTTTGTTAATTGTCATATTTATCATGAGTTGAGGGGACATGGAAAGAATCGCACATCTAACTTTTTTGTCACTTCTCGATCTTTGCCATTTGTGTATTTTTGATATTTTAGGTATTTAAAAATATATTTTTTTAAAAAAAGATATTTAAGGATGAATTCAAGTTCTTCAGCAACATGGTCTTTTGATCTTTTCCCAAGTTCAAATTTTATATGAAAAAATATTTTATACATTTGAAAAAGAATAAAGTATCATATTAGTCTTTAAAAAATATTATAGTCATCCATTTAATTCTCCAAAAAGCTTATTTCTATCAATACAATTAATTTAGTCTTAAGTGAAAAAATTATCAATATCAATCTAGTCTTAATTGAATTAGGGTCAAGATTAAAATGATATGTCTTTCAGAATAGAAAATATTTAATATATAAAGGTTCTAACGAAGGAAAAAAAATTCTTACATAAAAAAAGTAAAAGGAATTATTGATTGGATCAGAAATAGTTTTGAATTTGGTATGGAAAAAATATTTACTATATGACGACTATTTTCCTACTATTAGCTACCTATTAATTAATTATGAATGCAATTCAATTAATTGAAGTCTAATATCAACATCAAATATCTTTTTTTTTTTCACAGAAATTACATTGAAGGCCTCTTATAAACTATCTATTTTTTTATTTAAAAAAAATTTAGACTAGGTTCTTCAAGCTCCAATGAGTTGTTTGTGACGGTTAATTTGTGTTTTTGTTGTATGCACTGTTGGTTTTTTCGTTTGGTGTCTGTATTTCCAGATTGTCGTATTTGTTTTTCTATTTTTTTTTTAAGACTTGAGAATGAGAAAAGGAGTTGGAAAGGGGTGGAATCCACTTGAGCCAAACATCTAGTTACTTTCAAATTAAGAGAACGAACATTAAATGAGTCGATAATATTTATATTAATTCCCCTCCATCTTTTGTTTGAAAGGTCATTTTGATTGTGAATTGGGGTAGAGGATAGGACAAAGATCATTGGTTGGGCTACCACTACCTTTGGAAGCTGAAGTAGACATCAACCAATGTTTTTTTTTAATAAGTTTGGATATAGATCGGACTAGCTTTCACGTCATTTAGTTATTGGGTGAATCTTGGATTAATTATTGAATTGAGTAAATGAATAATATATATATATATATATATGTTTACAAATAAAAATTAAAATAAATAATTTATATATAAATCTTAATACCTTTAAACCATACTATTAGTCATAAATAATTAAAATGAAAACTTCAAAATATATGTATCATTACATTAAAATCATAAAGTTATAAATATCTATAATAGTTCAACAAACATCATAACAAACACAATAATATTCAATGTTTAAAAAATTAGACCGATTACTGTTAAAGTACTATTTAAAGGTTTATTGATTCAATTGTAGTTAAATCATGATAGAACTAGTAGTAATTATATATATATATATATATATATATATATATATATTTTTTTTTAATTTTACATTGATAAATTAAAAATTATTCTTTATTTTTTATTGAAAAATATTATTATATATACATATTATATTAAAATTTTGAAATACTATTTTTCAATATAAATTTTTTTATACAAAATTTAGAATTATAAGCTTAAATTGTTCTTTCTCTATCACTATATGCAACACTTCTAGTTTTTTTTTTTTGGGATTGGATCTGCTCCAATACTGAACCTATTTGGACAAATCTTAATCATCTATCAAGACTTATTATGCAGTTCAGATGGCACATATCTTTTGACCCTTTGATAAACAACTAAGATTTGTCAAGAAACTCAAGAACTAGAGCGAAGTTGTGTGTATTTTTTGCCTTTTCAATGACCTATTCTAAAACATGGACACGTGTTGATAATCATTATTAATCCCACTCTAACACCTGTTTTCTTCATCATCGTCAATCTTCTTCTTCTCCAATCTGTTGGAAAAATTGAGAAAATTATTAGAAAAATATGACCTGAGTCGTACTCTGATTGACACTGTCCTTAAGGAAAGATTCGTGGCTTTCCTCTCAGGATAAAATAGGCCCTTTTGAAATAACACCCACGTCACAGAACAACAGAGAAAAAGAGAAAATTGTGTAACCCCATAAATGTCATTAGAAAAAAAGTGTTTATCACCAAAACCTAGAAAAGGCATAGAGAATAAATATCACAATGAAAATAAATTAATTTTCATTATTAAATTTAAGAGGATAATTATAAACTAACATGATAAGATCATGTGTGTAGTTAGTTATAGATAATATTAATAAATTAATTTAAACAAACAACTACTTTAAAATAGTCAAAGATTCCAGAAATAAATTATATGAATATGTAACTAACATAATCCCATCATGTTCAGATAAGGATGAAAATAATTAAATTATTTTCACAACAATTTAAAATATCTTTTTTGAAATACTCCATTTTTCACAACAATCTCCCACATATTTCAAAAGGAGATTTTAAATTAGACAATATTCTGGGTTACACATATAGGTATAGATGATTCGAGTTTGGTGTCTTTTAGACTATGAACCAGGTCTAGATAAATAAGATATAACTCATAGAGTCAGTAGTGAAGCATATAGCTTCTATGAACCAACAAACTCCTTTTGTAAGCTAGAGATCTTACCAATCACATCAGACCCCCACAATTTCTACTGTTAACACAGTTGTGCTCATTTTTGGTCTTGCGTACCTGGTGTTCATGAGTGCTTAAGAGATTTTACCAAAATCTCATAGGAGCGGCCCCACTCCACACTCATATAGGTGATTTCATCAAGTATATCTGCAATGAATACACCACCCTTAAGGGATATAAAAATCATTAAGAGCTTCGCTCAACCTCTCAATCAATGCATGCTAGCACTTTCACACTTACACCATAGGAAAAGAATTGAAATATTAGTGCTAGCATAATTAACATATGACTTGTTATTATCCATATGAACATTCTTCATGGGGTCTCCAATCACAAAGGTTAGGTTACCATCACTATTAATTTCAATTGGCTTAAGTCCATTTCCTCTCGATGTGTGAATGATTAATTTCCTTCCTACATGCATGTTTAGCCAAAGGACTGGCCTAATAAAGTACATGATCAGTGTACTTCAAATTTCATCTTTTTGCAGCTGCTTAGTAACTGTGTCTCAAACACAAGTGTCTGCTCTTACCATTGAAAGTTTTGTTCTTTACAATGACTATTGCCATTTGGCAATCACAATACATAGATATTGACATCATTGGGCTCATCTCCAACGAAAAATGTGCTAAGAAGTTTTTTTTAACCACTTAGTTTTAATTTCAGTCAACTCTAATTTTAGAGTAATTCTATAAATTTGTTTGGCTGCTCTCTGAGATATCGTACCACCACCAAGGGTGAAAATATAATCACTAGTGGATTTTGTCTCATCTAAATCAAAGATCCATTTAGCATCATTGAATTTTTTTTAATACAATGGGAAATCCACTTTATAAAATACCATAATTGATGGTAAATCTCAATTATTTTATTAATTTGACAAAAGCATCTCAAATGGTCATTATTAGGATTCTGTGTATATATACACTCAACTGACACACATCATAAGTTATGTTAGATTAAGTGAAGTTCATTAAGCACAACAGACTCAACTTTGTTTTCTCTAATTGAGTGTTAGAATCATAAGAAGCATTCACTAGTTTGTCATCAAGATGATCAAACTTTTTAAATTGCTTTTGAACATAATGTTCGTGTGACAGCAAAATACTATCACATTTTCTTATGATTTTAACCTCATCTGAATCAAACTTTAATTTTAATCATGATAGAACTAGTAGTAATTAAATATATATATATATATATTTTAATTGATAAATTAAAAATTATTCTTTATTTTTTTATTGGAAAATATTATTATATATACATATTATATTAAAATTTTGAAATACTATTTTTCAATATAAATTTTTTTATACAAAATTTAGAATTATAAGCTTAAATTGTTCTTTCTCTATTACTATATGCAACACGTCTAATTGTTTTTTTTTTTTTTTGGGATTGGATCTGCTCCAATACTGAATCTATTTGGACAAATCTTAATCATGTATCAAGACTTATTATGCAGTTCGGATGGCACATATCTTTTGAGCCTTTGATAAACAGCTAAGATTTGCCAAGAAACTCAAAAACTAGAGTGAAATTGTGTGCATTTTTTGCCTTTCCAATGACCTATTCTAAAACATGAACACATGTTGATCATCATTATTAATCCCACTCTAACACCTGTTTTCTTCATCATCGTCAATCTTCTTCATCTCCAATCTCCAGTATTGCCGCCTTCTCCCTTCTTTATCTTTAATCTTCTTCTCCAGTATCGCAAGCATGCACTGCATCTTCTCTTCCTCTTCTTCTTGACGCCATTTCTTCTTCTTCTCACGATCTTCTTCTTCACATGTCTCCACTCCTCCCCTCTCTTGATCATGTTTGCGAATCAAATCTTTGGAAAAAAAAAGAAAAAAAAAATCCAAAAGGGTTGCCTAATTAGCTAATCAATGTAGACCTGGTCGAGTTGACTAGGTCTCATCCAATTTATGTGTAAAATCGATCTAAAAGGCAGGCCTAGCCCGAACCAAACTATTGATCACCAATTTCTTAATCTACTTAGCTGGTCGACATCAACACTTGAGACACGAACCCTTAAAAATTGAGAGAAAAAAAAGAGACAAAATAACAGAACAACCTAAGTACATTAAATTCTCTTGATACTTCAAATATTTATCACTTCACTCAAACCTCTTTAGATGTTTTAAATTTTGATATATTTTCATTAAGTGTATATATCCTAGGATATATATATATATATATATATATATATATATATATATATATATATAAAGGACAAATTACTGGATTTGGGTTTTTTGCATTGTTTTTTTCTGCCTGGATCTGTTGTTAAAAGTTTCAGCAAAAAAAACTGTTGTTAAAAGTAGTAATTCAGAGAACCCAAATCCGGCTACATTACATTTCCTTGCGGATGACAATTGTGTCGGTAGTCCAAATATCCAATGATATCCGTCTAGAAAAAAAAATATATTCTGTATATATCCATCACTCATCAGATACCAAATATTAGATAGGATTAAAATATTAAAAATTCTCTAATTGATGTTTATTAAGATATTGTCATCTTACATCCGTCTAAAATGAATAGGAAGACAAGGTATCCAATAGAATATAATATAGTATAATACATTGTTTTAAGAACTGCTTTGGTCGTTAATCTATTAATCATTGAGTCATTTGTCTAATCGTTAAGTTATTGAGTCAATTATTGAACTAGAATATATATATATATATATATATATATACTAAAAAATAAATATCAAAATAAGTAAAACAAATAGTTTATATGCAAATTTTATAATCAAAATATCTTAAGAGATGTATCTTAAAATACTTTAGCACACAAACTTCATATTTAATAAATAAATAAATAATATAATCTTTTATAATTATATTAATATTGTAAAAATAAAACTAAAAATAATTTATTTTTGAATATTTGATTGTTAAAATTGGTTACTAATATTGTTCAACTTCCATGATTTAAAATCATTTTAGATTATAATGATATGATTTATTATTTTATGTTTGAAAATACTATTATTATTGTAGCACATTTCGAATATTCTATGTATTTGGAATATTTCAGATATCGGGTGGGTTTTGATACAGATACTTTGAGAGTTTATTTCTTTTTTTTTTTTTTTTTAGATATCGGATAGGGTTTGGATATAAGATATTACAAGCAGATACAAATACAAATAATAAAAAAATATTTTGATATCCGCCTATTTCTATTCCTATTTCCTACACTTACGTACTATTCAATAGTTTTAAATATTCTAAGCGATTTCCTAATATTTTGATATATGTTATAAAAACATCCGATTTTGTTTACTTTTTCAAATTAATTAACTTTTTACATGATATAAGGATATAATTTTATTTTTAATGTAACTAAAAAGAAATTTAGCTTAATATTAATAACAAATATGATATTGTGATTTTTACTGTTAACTTAATATTGACAATAAAAATTGTTAAACAATCTATTATTACAAGGAACAAATGTTGTGCTAAAGTAAAATATCAATGACAATAAAAAATTAAAAGAGAGTGAAAACTAAGATTTTTTTGTTTTGTCTGGGGTCAAGAAAGGCTAAAAGCTTAATATATAGATGCCATAGGGATAAAGTTAGATAATGGTGTAAGCGTAGCAATTAAACAGAAAAGATATTGGCTTACCCAATCAACAAGAAGAAAATAAATAAAACATGAATCAATAAAACCCAAGGCAACGCATCCTCATTAAGTAGGATGTAAAAAAAGAGTCTAAAGAGATTCACGTTGACTTTTTTTTTTAAATAACTTTTCATAGTATCTCATCGGTGAAGATTTGAAGCTTCCGAGGAGGGTAGGAGATCCAAACGCAAGAAAGATTGAGCTTCAAACATATCTCATCAAGTGTATTTGTCACATCATATGGTTGGAATTTCTGGTTGACTGTTACTATTGTAACAACTCTAGATGCTGCTTGCAAGATTTGATCTCGTCCATTACCCATGGGCTACCTTCATGGCTTCAGCAAAAGGAAAATCTTTCATGGAAGAAGAAGAAATCTTTCATAGAAAGAGAGATTACAAAAAATGAAGGAAAAACTCCGTGAAGGAGAGAAACCTTCAAAATACACAAAAGAAACCAAAAGTAAAATGAAAATACAAAAAAAAAAAAGAGAGGAGCGAATGGGGGGGCTGCCGCCAAAAGAAAAATGTCTTATTGTTGGGCCCAAAATGTAACAGATTGAAAGAATGAAAGTCAGCAACCACAAAAAATGCTTGTGAGTTTTGACAACTATATCAGGCATCCTCCATCTGGAAGCCCAGCTACATTTATATAGGGCCAGATTGGGTAAAAGTAGGCCCACAAGTGCAGGCTTACTATCGTTGCAGGCCAATGAAAGCCCAAAATGTGAGCATCAAGCAACCATCAGCCGAAAGCTCCACTTGTGATAGAAGAAAGAACCTCACCCAGCCGCAGCATTTATTTTTCAGGCTGCGAATCTCTAGGGCTCTAGGGTTTTTACTCTGTATTGTGCTTTCTTTGGTTCCGGTTCTTGGCCTTTGTTTTGGGTATGTCTTTCATAGCAACAGTTTGATTCTTGTATTTCGTCTATTTTTCCGTTGTTCTGTCATCGAATCAATGCTCCGATTTTACATCTTCTTGGTCGATGCAAGTAACATCTAAATTGAAGAAGCTGTTTTTCGTTTCTTATATTTCTCATATTCTATTTCTATCCTCTGATCTACTCCTGTTGTACTTCTGTTACAGCAACCATGGCAGATGAAACACAAAATGATGTGAAGGAGGAGGTTCCAGAAGTAAGTTTATTATTATTATTTTTTTCCCTTCTAATTGTTTACGATCTTACTGTGTTGTTCTGGTATGTGTTTCCCGTAATTGTTAAACAGAGATTTTATTTTGTGGTCTATAAGTTGCTATTTCTCATGTTGCTAATGCCTGGCATCCCCGTTTATCTGCTGCCTGGATTAATTGGTAATTCAGTTCGTTCAAACAGCACCACCTTCTGAGCGTTAATTTCTGAATGACAGATTGTCCCATTTGATCCTACTAAGAAGAAGAAGAAAAAGAAGAATATTACAATTATAGATCCTGCTGATGATTCAGTGGACACCTTGGCTGAGAAGACAGAAAACCTGTCAGGTATCTTACATAATACAAAAGTTATTTTACTGTTGTTTCTAATGCTATCATTCGAGGCATCCATAATTGTGCTTATTCATGGTTCATTCTCATTAGCTTTTTACTTGCAGTTTCCGAGGGGATTGAGACTTCATTTTCTGGGTTGAAAAAGAAGAAGAAGAAGCCAGTGAGTCATTGACTACTTATTTGCAATCCAATCTTTGGAAACAATCTCTGCAGAAGCTATTTGAACATATAATTGAACAGTACTCAATCTTCAGTAGCTTAAGTTTTGTATTAGTTGTATAGGAGCATTTTTGCATATGATGCTTATTTATTGATTGTAGGTTGAACCCAGTAACTTAAATTATGATAGCGGAGATGCGCGTGATGATCTGGATGGTAAGCAGTTGTTTTGTTGTTATGCACCAAACTAAAATGTGTTCTGCTACTGACATTTCGAGCTAATTTAATTGAATTCTGGGCATTTGATAAATTTTTTGGCTTAGATCACTCTGGTGAGGATGAAGGAGCAGGTGAGACCTTGTGGCCTCGTTTTCCTTGGGAAGGAAGTGACCGTGATTATCAATATGAGGAGGTATATTCTATTTGACTTGCTTTCTGCAATTATAAGCCTCTCATTTTCAATGACATGGTCAAAATCTTTCATCATCAGCCATAACCTGGTTCCATAGCATTTTTGAACTTGTTTACCCTTTACCCATGTTCCTCTTTAAAGGCTTGTTGATTTCCTATTTTTTGTCACACCATTTTACGTACTTTTATAGGCTGTATTACTGTTTAGAGACTTTGAATTGACTGATAATTTATAAACTTCTACTTACATGCGGATTTAGTGTCGTGCCGGTCACGTGGATGTCTCCACAGACGTAAGCCTATCTCCTAGTTCCAATTCACATGTTAATAGCAATAATAATATAAAAGGGAAAACATTTCACTCCACTCTATTACTGATAAGCAAAGTCATAACATAACATCACACATTCATTGCATAAAATAAATAGTTGAGATATAGCAAGACTATTTCCCATATTCAAATTGTTCATGTAGAAGGATGATAAAGTAATATGCAAAAAATACACTCAAATGGAAACACACCAGACAACCTTCCTAGTTGACCCTAGTGGACTACAGAGTGACCATCAAAAAAATGCTAGAAGGATGACTCCAAAGATATTACCAACCCAAGAATCGAACGGGTCGGATACTCGAACTTTCGCTACTCCTCGTGCGGGTGTTCTTTAGCATTTGTGGGTTTTGAAACATGGAAGCAACAACGTGAGATAATAATCTTAGTAATGATCAATGTTTTAAAACCCGAGTCGGTTATTAAACTAATGAAGGTACTGATTCAAGGTTCATTGGTTCAACCGTGGTTGAACCGTGGTCGAACTGACACTAATTAAATATATATTTTTTAATTTTATATTAATGAATAAAAATAAAAAATACTATTTTATATTTATATTATATTAAAAATTAAAACAAAAATAAAATAAAATTATCTTGTCATGCTTTATTATGTTCAACAACTCCCCATTCGCAATCTCCTCCCATCACTTCCCATTACCTCTATCTCTTCGTCTCTTTTTGTCTTTCACTCAAGCCTCACGCTTCATTCACCATCTCTCTCACCGTCTTTCTCCTTGTTTTAGTATATACACACACAGCGAAACCAAAGAACGCAGGTAGCACTCATCATTCTCCTGCCACCAAAAGAGACAGAGCTCGCCTCAGTCACCCACATATGCCTCACTGTCTTCTTCCTAATCTCTTTTGACTTTTTCTTCCTCTCATTCCCATCCCTTTCATCGGCCCCATTTCCAGCAAAAAAAGAAGATTTAATAAAGATCAAGGGCCAACTGCAGGTGGAGACATCAATGGCGGCAACACCAGCGGCGACGTCGATGTGCAAGATCATTTTTTTTTCCTTGACAGGAACTGAGGAGAATCGGCCAATTGCCCGGTTCCCCCGATTCTCCTGGTTCTGTACCGGTTCAATGCCACACTGGTTTTTCTAGTGAATTGGACTGAACCCCTTGCCGGCTCCCGGTCGGACTTGTCGAATCAGCCGGTCTGGTCTAGTTCTTTAATCCTTGGTAATGACTGATGATAACCAACACAAATAATTAAAGTAAAAGTGAAGCGCTAGGCATTCACATCTCCTGACCCAAAGGCTTATTTAACTCCTTACCATATGTGGTAAATATCTCCTGGCTCGAAGTTTCAATTACATTCTCCTTGCTTGAAGGTATAATTACATTCTCTGTGCTTCAAGGCAATTATTCTTCGTGCCAGTAGGCAATATATAACTTCTGTGATATAGTTCAATGTTTAAGGTATTGAGTACTCCAAGAAATTGAGGTATGTACATAGTCAATGCACATGTATATGTATGAGTTCATTCATTCATTAAACTAAGCTCAAGAGTACATGCCTTCACAAAACAGAATATGCTAATCACAAAGTTTATCTCCCATTTCCATGTTCCTTCATCTTATGATTGTTAAACAGACCATGTATTAAATTCATAGATAATTCACATACTTGAGAAGGTTAATCACTTACTTTAATTGTTGCCCAGTTAGGAATGCATGTTGCTTACAAGAAGTATGTTCCTAAATGATTCCTAATTTATCCCCAGAATTTCCATACTGTTACAGTCACCTTGCTATAGTACCCATGAAATTTGTCAATGAATAGTAATTCTGAAATCATTCTATGGATACTATTCATATGTATAGTTACTATTCATACGTATGGGTATCATTTATGTCGGAAATAGTGAACACAAGCTGTAAAAGAGTACACCAGAAAAATTCTCAAGAAAGAAAGGTGGGTCACAATGGACATTCTTAAGTATCAAGTCTTTCTTTAGCTAGAATCTCTTAGACATGTAATTTTTTCACAGTTTTATTCTTTATTCTGGTAACTGGTAGACAAAATAATTTTCAAGCAATCGAGGATAACTCTTTTTTGATGTGGAAGATCAGCTAAAGTCGCAACTATAGAGCATACTAAGAATTTAACCTTTAAATAATTGTAAGAATTTAAAAGAGTATAGTATCCTCGCCTTGGATCTAGGCTAAGGAGGATAGGCCTTGAATTTTAGAGCCTTAGCGTCGGAACAATAGAAATTTGAGGAGAGGAAGGAAGAGAAACTGAAGGTATGAGTTTAGAAGTGAAATAAGAGGGTTTATTTATAGGAAAAATTAGAGTACTATGCACTAATAAAATATTTAATTTACTATGCGTTTTAATAATTCAGTTTACTATTTGGTGCACAGTTTTTGCACGAGGCGGCTGAATTAATACAGTTACTATTCATGAAAAAGAGAAAATTATCTTTTCTCCTAAGGTTTTAAATTTCCTTTTAAATTAGTCCTTTCATTTTGGTATCTAAAGGGAATTTTCTCACATAAAACGTCATCCCCTCCCCCCAATTTCTTTCTAATCAAAAAGGATTTGGATCTCCCTCCTATAATCACAATAGAATATCTCCAACTCTATACGTCAGTTAACAACAAAAAAATATCAACAAAGTTTATAATCAAGATAAACAACAAAAAAGAAATTTAATTCTCTTATGCATGCACGCGATATAAAATCTCTTGGGGTATTACAGAATCATGCTAAAGATTTATATTTGAGGAGTTGTGCCTTGTGGGTACTCTTGATTTTGTGGAATTTAAAATTTTATGTTGCTTTTTATTGTTTGGAGCAGGAGCTTTCTCCCTTTTGTATGACCTCACAAAATACTGGTAAACAGTCAACTGAATAATATTTCGCTAACACAAGACTCAAAACAATGTATTACAATAAACACTCCAAACACTAACAGGAAAACAGAAGAGCGTCCAACACTCAATAGTGGAAGACTAAAATGCAGCAAACACACAAAACAGAAATGTCACTTGGCTTTTGAGTGGTTAGCACTATGACCAATTTCCATAATTTTTCCTCCAATAGGATTACCTTTCTGCCCCTCAGTCACTAATTTTTTTCATTCTAGCATATGTTTTCACCCTATTCCGTTTTATAGTTCCAGTTACATCATGTTTTCTCCAGTGAACATCACATATTTTATGATTGGTAGTGCTGAAGGCTTAATGTAATCGACAAAATTTATACAATCTTTTATACTTGAATTGAGCATCTTCTAAACTACTTTATCTTTGGTTGCTTTTTCTTTTATGACTTTTATGCAGTTAATATATTGCTCAGAAAAGGCTTCTTGTTTGGTTTTAAATTTTGTAAAGTTGTCTTGACTTTATTAAAAGGGTTTTATAAGAGACAAATTTTAACAAGTTACAGGTAAACAACAAATTTTAACAAGTAACAGGAAAGCAATCTCCATTTAGCCTTATATCATCATTTATTTATAAAGGGTTCATTTGAGCACAAGTGTGTTATTTCTTTGCTCTTATTTTTATTTGGTATTACTTATTTCTTTACTGCATTCCATGTCAGTCACTAGAGGAAGCTTGGTTCAATTGTCCCCATTGTCAGTTTGCCCCGTCATTAATTTTACTAAGAGGCTTTGAGATTGATTTTCAGTTTCTGATGTTTTTCTCTGCAGCTTTTGGGCAGGGTGTTTAACATTCTACGGGAGAATAATCCAGAACTGGCTGGAGATCGGCGCAGAACAGTTATGAGGCCTCCGCAAGTTCTTCGTGAGGGCACAAAGAAAACTGTTTTTGTGAATTTTATGGATTTATGCAAAACGTATGTTGATCTTTCTTCAGCATTTCCCATGTATCTTTTATATATAATAAAAACACAGAGATCCATTTTGATATGGGATGACTGTATGAAACTTGCACGTTAGATTTCTTAATTTCATGATAAAGTTTTGAACTGATATGCCTATATATTTTAACAATTGTTTGTTTTTAACTTCTATTTATTAAGGTTATCTGGTAAGCCGATGGAACCAAATATCTTTCTTTCAAGTTTATTACCTTGCTTGTCTTTGAGGGTCAACTTTTTTGTTGTGTCAAGAATTGATTCATATTGTTTGATGTAATTGTATGTGGTTTGTTATGCTGATATATATAATTTGTGACAAATCATGTGTGTAGGGCTGCTACTTTGCATTTTAAGGCTATATTGCCAGCTTCCTTTCTTTTCTGTTCTTAAATTAGTAGATATTTATTTCTTAATACACATTTCATATATATATATATATATATATTTAATTTTCTTGTAAGTATGCAGCTGGATTGAATGCACCATGCTAAGTGGTTCTCCTTGGATCTGTGAATCTTCTTTGTCTTGTAGCTTGATTTAATTGTATGCAGAACATATTTGTAATTTCCAGTTTTCTAGTGAAAATGCTTGAGATAACCTGTCTCAACTTTTTAATGCTTCCAAAATGAAGATTGAATATCCGTTACCATTGTTATATCTGGAAGGCAGTACTGATGTTGGTTCTATTCAGCTAATAATGATTATTATCTTCTGTTGCTTTTTTATATTATGCTGCACAACTCTACCTGTTAACTATACTGCAATGCCCTTAAATATTTTTATATTGCTACAAAGACTCATTTTTATTTTCCCCCCTATTATTAGGATGCATCGACAGCCAGACCATGTCATGGCATTTTTGCTTGCTGAGCTGGGTACGAGTGGCTCACTAGATGGACAGCAGAGATTGGTTGTGAAGGGAAGATTTGCACCAAAGAACTTTGAAGGAATTTTGCGGCGATATATCAGTATGTATTTGTTTATTAATGTTTGATATATAATTGAGTATCTGTTACATTTGAAAAATGTAACCTGCCAGCTTACTGGCATGTTGCAGAAAGAAGTATAGATATTCTCTGTTAAATATTTTGGTGTTGAATTATCTAATTCCTAGTAGCAACAACAACAACAACAACAACATAGCCTTTATCTAATTCCTAGTAGCAATTGTGATAAATTTGGCCATGCAAAATAAGAAGCCTGATTAGTTTTTTTTATGACTCCAATGTGGAATATGACCATAGAAATCCTATGTTTTGCTCATTTATATCTTAGTAGCAATTTTGTGATAAAAATAAGAAGGTTAAAAAAAATCTAATGGTTTTCAGTACAAATTTATTTGATGCCTCCTTTGTGGAGTATAGTAGATGAGGAGGCCCCCTCTTCCCTTTAATTGGGTGGAGCTGGTGAATGTTATGGAATGATGCTTCTTTATCTTGTGGTTATTGTCTTGGTGTGTATCACTGGTCGTTTGATATAAAACTGGAGTGATATTCTTTGTTTTCAGATGAATATGTCATTTGCCTTGGATGCAAGAGTCCGGACACAATACTTTCAAAAGAGAACCGTCTGTTCTTTCTCCGATGTGAGAAGGTGAATAAAATTTTCTTCTTGCATTTGCTCCCCCCCCCTCTCTCTCTCTCTCTCTCTCTCTCTCTCCTTGCCTCTCATTTTTACAGTAAATGACACCTTGGTTTGGTTACTTTTCAAGTCTGCACTTTTTGTTGCCCTCCCTCTCGCAAGATGATGATGATTGTTTTTTTTTTTTTTAAATATTAACTATTTAGTTTGTTGTGAGTCAATTATGCTACCAGGAGGCCCTTGGGTGATCTTATGATGTTTGTGGTTTCTTTTTAACGATGTTTATGAAGGATTTTGTTTTCACCATCCTGTATATCTTATACTGGATTATATTTTTTTGCCAAGTTATGTGATAATACATTCTAATATGAGTAATTTTTTTTATTGGATGGTTGATGTAATACTAATAGTGGTTAATTTATTGCAGTGTGGATCAGGAAGATCAGTTGCTCCAATCAAGGCTGGTTTTGTTGCTCGTGTTGGCCGTAGGAACGCAGGGACATGATTTAATGATATGATTCCCCATGAGTTGAAGAAATGAAGCTTTAGTTTTGGAAATATTTGCCTTTAGTACTCCTTTTCTGAGTTTGACTTTAATGTAGTGAACTTTATCTTCTGGCAGCTGTTTCCATAATCATATGCTGTTTTTTTTTTTTTAAAAAAATTTTTAGAATCTCCATCATATAGGTTTGGTTTTGGTTTGTATTCAAACTCGATGGACCCAGAAAACTTGGTCAATCCAGTGAATCTGTGAATCCCGCTTTGGTTTTCTGGGTTTAGGTCTACTTCAACATGTGATACGGTATGCGGACTTAATATTTCGGACCGAGATATGCGAAAAATAATAAAATGCCAAAAATTTATTTGAAATGCTAAATTATTGAAATATTTCAAGACCATTTTAAGAGTTTGGAGAATATATCAAACCTTATCGTAACATATTCTTTATCCCTTATGGTGGAGGCTGAATTCCTATACAAGGGTAAAAGTAGTTCCTCACCTAGCATCAAACTATACACAATGGTACACCCAAAAAGTAAAAGGATAGAAAAGGTATCTCCTGAAAAAACTGCTCATTTATTTCTATATATAATAGAATTCCCCTGGACTTTACTTGTACTAGATGTGAAAGATTATTTTGTGCTCACGTGCCTGCGCACTCATTCAGTGTTCCCAGCTACTACAGCCGAAGGAACTTTGATACATTAACTTTACCCTTACACACTTGCTGCAGGGCTAGGCTTGGGGTTACTCGTATTAAGGGCTGCATAACATGGTCGAGTAATAGTTATCAGTGTACAAAGAAAATTATACATCCCTGCCTCAAATCAAATGAATATCTCCTCGAATCGAAGCCATCATATCTATGTATATTTTGTCATTAACTTGATTTTTATAATTTCACTCAAATTTTAATTCAATCTCTATAATTGAAGAAGTTAGCAATGAGTATAGTTAAAAAGTTGTTCACTTTTCATGTTGCTGTTAAACTTGAACAAGTTGAGTAATGATGCATGGTGTTATAGATGTTGTTGTTTGACAAGAAAGAGAAGTGGTTAGGTTAGGGAGGGTACCTTGATTGTATTTGCAAGCAGTGAGGGTGGCGTTCTGGACGAATGCAAGGGATGCCTTATTCTCGAACTTGAAGTGGGTGTGGACGGTTTGCACACACTGCATCACTATTTGGGTTTGGTTGTAGCATCCCTTGTCGCAGTACTCTCTGATCTCCGATTCTCCCACGCTTAGCACTCCGCTCATTCCCAGTTTGTTCTTCTCCGGGCATTCATTTGTCTACACATCAATTTTACATTGCTATTGTCAAAACACTAAATTACACTACTCTCTCTCTCTCTCTCTCTCTCCCCCCAAACTTCAGTTAAATTATACCTAACACTTCTTTAGTTTCAAATATTACATTCAATTTTTTAATTTATTTTGAGTAATTATTGATTTACTTTTTGAAATATTACAATTATTCAATTTAATTCTTAAAAGTTCACGTATTTCAATTTAGTTATTGAAACATTGTATTTATTTTAATTTGATTTTTTTTAAATTTCAAAATTTATTATTGTCAAATCTCATATTTTTTGTTGTTAAAAATTATTTTGATAAAAAAAAAAGATGAAATTAAGACAAGTGCACTCTTAATTTAAAGGAACAATTACACTTGACCTTTAAGAAATAAAATTAAGACAACTGTAATCATTAGACTAAATCAATAATTTACTTTTTTTTTTCCAATGACACTAAACTTTTTCCAATAATAAAAGTATTTAACTATTTTATTCTTATATTAAAAATAAAGTCACATATTCATATTAGATGTTAACATTAATTTTACTGACTTTACTCTCATATTAAAAATAAAACTATAGCCTTATATTGTGTAAACTGGAGGAGAGATTTCTACAACATAATAAAATGTTTAAGGAGTCTTAGAAAGATGGTAAGTGTAATTTAGTTAAAGTTTAAGGATGGTTAGTTGTATGGAACAAACATGAAAAGCAATCAGATAAATATATAAATATGGAGGCACAGAGAGAGAAAAATTACATAATTCTGCAGGCAGAAGTAAGCGCTCCGCCATTTCTCAAAAGGGCTCAGATTCGGATTTCTCCTGGGATCAGCTTTGTCTGAAAATTAAACACACAAAACAACCATAATTAATTAATTAATTAATTAAGGCTTTGATTTGGTCATGCCTCAAATTAATGATCATCCACTATCCTAATTAATTAACTTTGTGCGAGAAATTTAATTTTCTCAAAAATATGTAGACAAGGAAAACATTATATAAGTGGGAGAAATTAAATGGATCACTGACTGAATGCATTGGCATCGCCAATTAGTAGCAGCAAAATCCCCACAAAGCAAAGAAGGAAGTTCATGCGATTTTCCATTTCTTAATAATTTGTGTGTGAGAGAGTTGTGGCATTGCAAACTTGCACTTTTGGAGACACGTATATATATTATATGCTTTGGAGCAATAAAAAAATATAATGGTGAGATGAGAACTAAGAAAGATGGGGTCTTCCTTGTATTATAGGCATATACTGAGAATATGGAATAAGCATTTGAGAGAAACGAGGGTGGGTTTAGATTTTTCAAGCATGACAAAATGGAGGCTTTGTGTGAAATAATGATCACTTGTGGATCATTCTCTCGGAAATTAAGAGCTCTGAAGAACAATACTATTATTGTTCTTGTCCATTGTGTGTCTATATATACCAATCCTGTTTAGATCAAATATTCCATACTTATTTTTTTAAAAGTGAAATTTCGAATTTAAATTTTGCAAATAAAAAAAATTAACATTAAGAGAATTTTTATATTATCATGGTTCAACTTAGTTTAAACTTGTAAATTAATCAAAGTTCAATAAATTTTTAAATATTAGTATTTCAGACATGTAAGCTGGATACAATTGTAGCATTGGAAGAGCATCCTTATAATTAATTAGTTGAATAAGAATTTAAGATAGCATTCCCTTGGACTATCCTATATATTTTATTGAGATATTGTGTCATTTTTATTATTATTTATTTATTTGCTTGGACATTGTTCGTTATCTACCATATAATTAGACTAGTTGGTAGGCAGTTTTGTTTTATTTGGAATTAATAGGTTGGATCTATAAGACCAATGGCTTCACATGTATTTTATATGGTGGATGTTTTATTTTATTTTTAAATTACGATAATTATGTAGTCATACATTATCTACGCAGTTTTCAAAATTCACTTTACTATACCAGCATACAAGATTACCTATTCTCTTGAGTAAATTCTCACACATATGTTAATGAAAATTTGCTCAAAAGATTTAAACTGATTCAATGTTAATTATCTTACCAACATTAAACTGATATAATACATCTTTTCTAGGCCAAAATAGTATGATTATGCACTTTTAAATTTTTTGCCTTGAATTATTGTCCGACTCAAATATTAGCATATTTACAAAAATACCTTAATCTCCTATAAAAGTATTAGGGACAATCACTTCAGAGCACTGAATTGCTCAGGAAGCTACACCCATCCATCCAAAGAAGTGTTCAGAAATGGTAATAAATTTAAAATAATCTGAAACAATATTATATAAACGGAAATTTTAAATTGCTGATCATTCAAGATCTTGATGTTTTAATTCAAGATAAAATGTGTGTGAACATTTTTTTTTAATATAAAAAATATTAAATTAAATAACTAAAATATCACTTTGGTCCTTTAACTTTGCTTTAAGTTTTTATTTTGGTCCCTTAAGTTAATTTATTTTTAATTTAGTCCCTTAACTTTTCCTTAAGTTTCATTTTAGTCCCTTAATATTTTTTTGTTCTATTTTGATCCACCATTAACTTTATCTTAAAGTTTCTTTTTAGTCCTATAATTTTGTTTTGTTTCAATTCAGTCATGTAACGTACAGAAACTACTCAAATGTTTTTTTTTTCTCTCTTTTTCTATTTTCTTGGTTTCAAATGTTTTATTCTCTATAATACCAATAAAATGCTTAACAAAAATTTTTATGGGGTTATTAGCATTAAGCAAGAAATTACATAAAACTTTTTCATTAAATATCTCAGTGGTGTTAAAGAGAAGAAAAAAATTTAGTGGTTTCTATAGGTTAAAAAAATTAAATTGATACAAATAAAAATTAAAAGATTAACAAAAAAAATTCTAAGGTAAAGTTAAAAAAAAAATTAGAAGAAAATAAAATTAAGGGACCAAATTGAAATATATGATAAAGTTATGGGAGAAAATTGAAATTAAATTAACTTAAAGGACAAAAATAAAATTGGAAGCAAAATAAACGGAGTACACTGATATTTATGGCCAATTTCATTTGATGAATAAGAAAACTAGAAGGGGGTTGAATTATATATCAAAGATAAGAGATGGATGATGTCGGAAATTGATGAAAGTAAGAAATAGTTTAATGGGGGGAATGTGGCATTTTCTCATGCACCTAGCATCGTCAGTTGTTTGTAAGCACATCAACATCAGACGGTGTTGACGAGTCCAACACTTTTTTAGGCAACTAAGGTCTAGTTGGGCTGTTGGAAATTCATACTCTATCTTGCTGTCAGTTATATTAGACTACTCCTCAATCCTTCTGTCTCTCTCTCAAGTCCTATTGCTTTATCTCGCAACTTCTGCTACTTCGTTCACACACACTATCATCTTGAGTATGTAATCTCTCTCTCTCTCTCTCTGCAGAATTTGATACATTTTTGTTCTTCAGCATTCAAATTTTGTATTGATTTCTGAATCTCAACAGCCAGCAGCAGCAGCAGTGGTCAAGGCCGATGGCTGCTTCTGGAGTAAGACAACGAACTTCCCTCTTTTATTACACCCACATCTCCATACTTACTCTTATATCTTAAATTGAACTGCAGTTCATGACACTAGGTTTGGATGTTATCTAAAACTTGTTCAAATTAAACTCACCCATGGATCTATATGTAATTGGTCCTTTTAACTCATAATTTTTTTATTCCGGGATTCTTATTGCAGACTCACTCTAAAAAGCAAATGAAGAGGAAGGAATCCAGAAAATCTCATTCCTGGTGGTGGGACAGTCACATTATTAGTCCCAACAATTCAAAGTGGCTCCCAGAAAATCTTGAAGGTCGGCAACTATATATTGAACCAATTTATCCTATTTGTTTATATTCCTTATTTCCAATAGAAGAAAAGCAGAGCAAAACTGGAATATGTCAATTTTTTTCTAGGAGGTTACTTAGAAAACTAGTAGGTAAAGTCTTTTTGGGTTTTCCAAAGGTGGAAGACCAACTCTCACATATTCACAAAAGAACTATCAGAGATTTGAAAATCCACATAATCGTTATTATTATGAGCGACTAATGTTGAGTTTTTAAGATTGAAGATCCCTCCTTAAGTTATAATGTTCGGTGTATAGATTTAATAAGCAATTTTACATTTTAATTTTGTTAAAAAATCATTTTCTTACTATTAATATTCTACTTTTGTCATAATTTTCTCTAATTATATAAGATTTTATATAATTTTTGTAGTGTATTTTACATAGATTTGGGGTCCCCCTAGCTCCTCACAAGAATGGACATGGGGAATTTTGTGCCTATGCAACAAGAATAGGAAGTAGAGGGTCTCTAATTTTCTCTTAAGTTTGAAAAGCATAAAATACTCTTACTTCAATGTGAATCATTAAATATGCATTTAATAATTCATATTTTCGTTCTGTTTTTTTATTTTTGCTTCCTTTTCAGCCACCAACTCGCCATCCATATTACCTAATTAATAGACCAATTAAATCATGTCAAATCTCGAGAGATTTCTTTGCCATATATATCTTCTAAGGTTAGGTTTCAATTAAAAATAACATTGTTTTAACCAAAAGGCAGTGAATTTCCCAGTCCTCATCCCCAACGTCCCTGATAGGAAGGAAGGAAACTAACATTTTTATTGCACAATTTCCCCATTCTTCTCTCCAAATCTCATCATTCATCTTTTTTTTTTTAATAATCTTTTGGTGAAAGGGAAATTAAATCATTCATCTTCAATTTTCATCACAATGCCTTTCAAGAAAATGACAAAACGACTTTTCACCTCAGAGATGGACAGGAGCGTGAAGAGGATGTTGAAGCTGGTTGAAGAGGATGGAGATTCCTTTGCGAAGAAGGCCGAGATGTATTACCAGAAAAGGCCTGAATTGATTTCTCTCGTCGAGAATTTCTACCGCATGTACCGTTCACTGGCCGAACGTTACGATCACGTCACCCGCGAATTGAGGAAGAACATTCCCTCCGATCTCCAATCCCAAAACTCCGGCATGTCCGACGTTAGTTCCGCACCCTCCTCAACATTGTCCTCTCCTCCAAGGCAGCCTCGACGAAGAAAATCTTGCAAGAGAGCTGCTGGATTTGATTTCTTCCTGGGGCCCCAAAAAGAAGGATATGATTATGAATCCTCTTCATCCCCAGATTCAGTGCAGGAATCTGATGATGCTAATTCTTCCCTTAACAACGACTCGGGCTTTCCGGGAAATGTTGGTGATCATCATCATGGGAATACCAGAAAATTAATTGAATTAGAGATTGAGCTTCGTGATGCAAAAGAAAAACTCTGGCTGCAACAGGATGATAATACTGAAGATGTTCGTTCTAAAGTTAATGGGTACGAACAAGAGGTAAGGACTCTGAATGAAAAATTAAAACTTTCAGAAGAAGAGGTTTGTGTTCTGAAGATTGAAGTTGATAGATTGAGATCCTTGGAATCTCTGGAACCAGATAGCAAGATTAAGTTACAGGAGGAGGAGCTAAGAACCACAAAACAAAAACTGGAGGCTTCAAAGAAGCAACTTCCATCAGTGGAATCTGAGGCCACAGAATCATCTGAAAGGGGTCAGGAATTGCAGGATCATCTTGATTCGGCTTACAAGGACATTGCTTCTTGGAAAGCCAAATGCAAATCTCAGAAGAAAGAGAGCTCCAAGCTCCTAAAAAGACTGCAAAACATGAAAGGTAGGCTTTCGGAGAAGAAAAGCTTGTCTGAAATGAGTGAGAGTGAGGAGTTGGAGGAGAAAGAGAACAAAACAGAAGACATGAATGCAAGTTTGAAAGGTTTGAAACGAGAAAGAGATAACCTGAATGCAGAAGTTGGATCCCTTAAGAGAGAGGCAGTGACAAGAGAGCGTCAGATTGAACAACTGGCGTGGCATTTGAGCGAGTTACACATGGAGCATGTGAAGCTTATTTCTGATATGGAGAAGGCGCAGAAGCAAGTGGAAGGGCTGAAGCTGAGAGCCAAGGAACTTGAAGAAGAGGTTGAGAGGCAAAGAAGACAGGTCGTAGAAGGAGCAGAAGAGAAACGCGAGGCCATAAGACAGCTATGCGTCTCGCTTGAGCATTATAGAAATGATTATGACAGGCTGCGCAAGCGAGTTTCAATTATAGCTGCTTAGCTTATCATACTATGAGTGTGTTTGCAAGGTTGAACAATGACAAATCATGATTGGCTGAATGTGTATTGGATAAACAAGTTTGAGTGATTGTGAATTATATTTAAAAAATAGTTAAACAAATGTATTTTAAAGCAAATTATGAGTGTAATTTATGTTTGAATGTTACTTTGTTAAATAAAGTTTTAGAAGTGTAATGATAAGAAAAGACATGAAATTTATAATTAATTTTTTAATAATGAATTATATTAATATTTTAATAATAAAATACATAAAATATATAAAATAATGTATATAATTGTTGTAGCTTTAATGTTATATATATATATATATATATATATTATTATATTTAATATCTATATCAATTTAATAAATATATACTCTATGCAAACATGTCAATGACTTGAAAAATTTAAGAAAAATAAATACTTAATATCACTTCAAATATTTTAAATATATACTAATTAAATTTAAAATTAAAATAGTAATTTCATATTTTTTTGTATATATTTTTTGAAAGCTAATTAAAACAATCACAAAAAAAATTATAATTGAAATTAAAACTAAAATATAATTAGATTTGGTGAATGAATGAGATTGTTTGAAATTGAGAATGTGCAATTTGAAGACAAATATAGAGGATCCATTCCCGTAACCCAATAACCCATTCAGATGAGATGATCAAGTATCGGAGGGCTAAGATTTCATTTTTCCTTCTCTCCTTTGCCTCCCATCTCATTCTCTCCATAAGCTTCGAAAAGAAGGCAAGAGTCCCAAATGAAGATGAAGGCATCTTTTCTCCAATCTCTGATCATTCTCTCCAATCTATTGTATGATTCGTATGGAATGCCGAAGAAAATACCGAACATTGAAGAACAACGAAGAGTAAACTGTCATTTTTAATGTCTTTTCTTCGTTTCTCTCAATGGATTCTCTTGTTGTTATGGTTTAGGATGTTAATTTTTGTATTATTTGAGTGAAGGTGTCATTATAAGTGAGGAGCATGTTTCTCATGGTGAAATTGACTCTTCACATAAGCTGCTGAATTGAATAGTGTTGGGTTAAATATATTTTGATCCCATTTGAAAAATATATTTAAGGCCTACTTAATTTTTGATAATGTCTTCCTTTATGAATTGGGTCATTTTGTCTTATCTTAGAAGCCCATTTTGTTCTTGATCAATTTCTACTTTGATTAATATTTTAATCTTATTATATTTGCACAATATTCAAAAAAAGTTTTTCTTTCTTGACAAGCATTTAATTTCTTGTCCTTTCTGTAAGCAAAAGGTCAATTGTCAAGAGGCAAAATGGGTTTTTGGCGGCTCCTGGAATGTTGCACCTAATTTCAATACGCCTTCTCTTTCACACTTTGAGCTACCCTTCCCCTCACCAAGCTAAGACAAGCATTAATAAAGGTTTGGAAGCATTTATAGAGAGAGACGTTGAAACTAATTGTTAGTTCCTCGAGTGCTCTATTTAAAGTCTAATGCAGCTCCTGAAGCAACTAATGAAAAGATTGAAGAAAGTTATTGTTGCATCCATTTCTTCACCTATTCTCTTTTCTGAATTTATTTTTGAGTATTCTGTGTGAGCTTGTGCCATAATTGTTATGAGAATTATCTTAGAGAGAGAAATTTTTTTCATTAATTTTAATCTTCCTAGTCTTTGATTGCTTTAAGAGGGTTAAAGCTGTTAAGCTGATCCTTTAATAAAAGATTGTAATTTATCTTTATTAGAGAAAACATTTCTGGTCCATGAGAGCTTTAGGAAGTAAAAGCTTTAGGAAGCTTGTTCTTGATGAAGTTTTCTTATAAAGCTCAGAATCTTCAAAGTTTATAAAAAATCTATTTTGCTTGTATGCATAAGAAAGAGAATGTAAGATTCAAGTGAATGTAGTCTGAACTTTTTTAAACTTGTTGTATAAAATTCTCTCTTACTCTCTTATGTGTTTTTTAATTTTATTATCTTCTAAGCTCATAAAGAGGATAAACTATTTTTACAAGAAGAAGTTGATATTATTTATATACACAATTCAACCCCTTTTTTATGTATACTTGTTTCCAACAAATAGTGTTATAGTCAGGTTTAGCTTAGGAAAGGAAAGATGTTGCGCATGACAACCCTATCTTGAGGGCCCTAAGAAGAAATAGGGCATTCGAGAGCCTTAGATATTCTACATATTTGCAAGAAGTCACTTGAATTTTGAGTGTTTTGAATTAGATCCTTAAATTTTTAATTTGAAAAATTAAATCCTAAAATTTTTATTTTAAGAACCAAATTAAATCGTTTCATTTAATTTTTTTAAGAATTAAATTAAGACAGTTATAATTTTTAAGAAAACTCATTAGTAAGTTATTCTATATTTATTATAATTAAAAGGGAAGGAGTAATATTTTGAAAATAAAGGATTACAAATGAAAAAAGTGTAATTGAATCTAATTATAAATTAATGAAAAGAGAGACAATTAGAGTAAGGGAGTAAGAGTAATGATAAATTCATAACGAGTAATTAATGAGTGGAAAGCAAAATTAGAAGGTACAAGTAAGTATATCCCATAGAAATGTGAGTGATATGAAGGGAGGGGTTATTTCTTATTACTGAATGAATAGGGAGTCAGTAACTAGGAAGTTAAAAAGGCGAACAAGGCCAATAAGATAACGATGGGAATAGCGACCACAAAGAAAGAGGTACCAAAATATAAGATAACCAAGAAAATAATGGCCGGAATCAAGAATTCTGCTGGGAAACCGTCTCCTCCGTCGCTCACATCTAAACGCATCCTCTCTTCTGTCGTTGCAGCAATCTCTGACTTCATGCACTCACCTGATTCTTCGTCGTACACCATTCTCCCCCACGACGTCGTTCTCTTCTCGCTTGACCCAACTACACCTTCTTCGCTACTCCTCTTCGACGCCTTGCTGTACTCAGCTGTAAGTTTTATATCTTTATTATGGGCTTCTGCAATTAAAATCAATAACATAATTGTATTATAGCCATTATAAGTCATTGTATATATATTTTTTTTGTAACTCAATATGATTTAGTTAGTTCTTCAAAAAGACAATTTAATTACATCTCAAAGTTTTAGTTATGATATTTACATAAGCAACTTATCAAAGTCTAATCTTATCTATTTCTCCTTCAATAATTGTTAAGGAAAGATACATAACAACAAAAATAGGCATTCAGATATATGGAATAATATTATATACGCATGGCAGAAATTATAGATAAGCATACGAAGGAATCAGTGATGAGGAATTCAAAGTACATACCCAATGTGCAGTAAGTTGCAGTTTTGACTTCACAGTGTTCCATGAATGGCAAGGAAGAGTGAGAGTGAGAGTGAGACATTAATCCCAATATTGTTGGAACCATGAAGAATGGTAAAAGCATTACAATGGTGCTGCTTGGTATAGCCATGGCTACTAAACTTGTGTGCCAAGAAAGCCTACACTCACACACAAGAACCTTTAACCAACCTAAGATGGAATATGTAGTCCTGTCACAAACCCTAGAGCCTTGAGGAATTTTTTTTTTCTTTCCTTTAATTCTTTTCGTATATAATAGTCGATTCTATTTTAAGACACACACACACGTGAGAAAATCTTTTCTTGGGCAAGGGAACGATCTTAAAATTAATTATAGTTCTCTTTTTCCTTTTTCGTTTTTGGGAGATATAAGAAGTTATCATATAATTTAGCTTCGTATTCCAACAATTCGGATTCGATGCTTGTCCTTTTGTCTTAATCTGAGTAGTCAGATTTTAAATCTAGCAGTTCAGATATTAAGTAGCACTTTTAATAATTTTTTTATTTTTTTTAAAAATATTAAATCTAGATATCATTAAATCTAAAATTTAAAAGGTTCAAATTAAGACAAGTACGATGGAAAATATGATTTTTATTCCACAAGTATAATTAGGAAACTGGATCCCATTTCCTTATTTCACTCAATCGGAAGTTATTTAGAATTAGTAGAATCGCTGGAAATCTTTAATATATATATATATATATATATCTCATTTTGGTAATCTCTTAACTTATTTTAATTTAATTTAGTCATTCAATAGAATTTTTGTTTCAATTTGATGTTTTAATTTTTTTAATTTCTAATTTATATTATACCGATTTTTGTTATTTATTATCAGTACAAAAATGTCAAACTTACATTAATTTTTTTAAAAATTACTATGCTTTTTATATAAATATTTTTGGCTTAATTGAAACTTAAACTTAATATACTTGTTTATCCTTTTAGATATATTTAATAAACAAATTTCACTGATAAATTACGATGCTCTGAATTCATGACTTTTAACAATATAAAGACTTTATTTTAAGATTTCTAAACCACAAAAATTTTGAACTATGTCACAAATTAAGTTATTAAGTATTGTATATCTTTCACTATTTTGGTCGAAAATATGATTTTTATGCTACAAGTATAACTATTTTTTTATTATTAAGAGCGTATTTAATATGCAAGAAAGATTTTTAAAGAATAAAAATAAAATAAAATAATTAAAAATATATTTCATATGACATGAGAAAAAAAATACAACGGCATCAATTATTTGTGAACAAATCAGTGCAGGAGGGTTTTTACGTCATTGTGGTGTGGTTCAGTTGAAGTCAAACTAATCAGACTCTTGTACATTTTCAAATATTAATTATTCAAAAAAAGAAATTACGTCCTGAGATATCTAACGGTGCCTACGTATATACTCCTAACTATCATGTGATACTAGGATTATTCAAAACATTTCTCAATTTATGGTCTTCATTTTATTTGGAAAAAAAAATACAGTTTGTCTCCGTGAACTTTTTTTTAATAAGTAAAAAATATTTATAAACTCTAAAATTAAACAAAAAAATCTCCATAAATTTTTTATTTTGTTTTAAAAAATTGTTCTATTCAGTTGACCGACCCAAACCCATACCCCCACAACCTATAATTTGGCGCCCCATGATAGAAGAATAGAATCCACGCTAACTGGAAGAAGAAGTGAAGAAGACTACGTGGAGAGACGAACGCTGAAAAGGAACCCGATTGAAGTGGATATCTGAAATGCTGAAGTGCTTTGATTCACAAATGCCGAAACGCTGAAGTGAAATCTTGCTTGTGTTCTGCATCTAAATTTTGATTCTTTGAAATTTATATCTAAAAACAGTTACATTAATTGTAATTTTAAAATATTGAAAAATGTGAAAAATCTGTAAACAAGCCAAAATGATTAAAAGACTTTTTCATAAAGTGGAAAGAAATACATATTTATTAAACTTGGTGCATATGCATTCATATATTTGTGAATTAAATAGAGAAACAATAAGAGATGATAAAAAATATTTTATCACAATACTTATCGATGATTTTTCTAAATTCACATTTATCTAGTTACTAAAAACCAAAGATGAAGCTTTTTAAAAATTTAAAGAATATAAATTAATAGTAGAAAATCAAAAAAATAAGAAAATAAAAATCCATCGTAGTGATAGAAGTTGAGAATATTTTGCTATTAAATTTAATAAATTCTGTGAATAACATGATTTGATACATCAAAGTAGTGCACCTTATACCCCATAACAAAATGAGTTGACAGAAAGAAAAAATAGAACCTTGGTAGAAATTTTAATGTCATGATATTGAATGCCCATTTGCTACATAATTTATGGGATGAAGCACTTTTAACTGCATGTCATATACTTGATAGAGTGTCTTCAAAAAGTATGAAAACATCACCTTATGAACTTTGGAATAACAGAAAACCAAACTTAAATTATTTCAAAGTGTAGGGGTATATTTCATATTATAGAGTCTCTGATTATCAAAGAACTAAATTAGAATCTAGGGGCATTAAAAGTGTTTTTGTAGAATATGCACAAAATCTAAAGGTTTATAGGCTTTTGAATGTAGAATAAAATGTGATTATAGAATCTATACATGTTGAATTTATTAAAAATAATTTTTTGCATGATTCTTCCAATGATCAATTGAAAGATCAAAACTAGAACAATGATGATACATATGCATCGTCACATTCTGATGTTGCTAATAATAAAAGGAAAAGTGACGAAAGTCATCAAGAAATTAGAAAGAGTCAAAGAGTCAGATAAGAAAAGTATTTTGATTCTGAGTTTATTTCTTCACAAGCTTTAGTTTTTCTTGTTGAAAGAATATAATTGATGTCTAATAAGATAGCCATTTAACTAAATGCTAAAAATGATCCAAAGACTTCTCAAGAAGCTATATCTTCTAGAGATGCAGTCTTTTGGAAAGAGACTATAAATGATAAAATAGACTCAGTTATATTCAATAACACTTGGATCTTAGTTAATCTACCTCTAGGATCAAAACTTATTGGTTGTATTTAGACGAAAATATAATACAGATGACTCTATTCAAACTTTCAAGGCAAGATTAGTGGCTAAAGGTTTCACACAGAAATAGGGTATCGATTATTTTGATATCTATGGTCTTGTAGCAAGAATAACATCTATTAATGTATTTTTATCATTAGCAGCAATTTATAGATTACATGTATATCAAATGGATGTTAAAACAATATTTTTAAATGGAGATTTAAATGAAGAAATTTATTTGAATCAACCTGATTGTTCATTCTTCCTAAAAATGAAAATAAAATTTATAAATTAGTCAAGTCTCTTTATGGTTTGAAACAAACACCAAAATAATGGCATGAAAGATTTGATAGTGTGATACTATCAAATGGATTTATACATAATCATACTGACAAGTGTGTTTATTCCAAATTTACAAATGAATATGGTGTCATTATCTGTTTATATGTTGTTAAATATTTGGAACAAATATGCTTGGTATCTTTGAAACCAAGAAGTATTTGACTTCAATCTTCAAAATAAAAGATATGAATGAAATTGATATTATCTTAGGAATTAATGTTCAAAGAGATAACAAAGGAGTGACTTTGTCGCAGTCATTTAGGAATAAAGAAGTTTAATACTACTTAAGATTCCAGTATAAAATTGACTGAAAATTTAAGAAGAATTATAACACAGTTAGAATATGCAAGTGCAATAAGTAGTATGATGTATACAATGCATTGTACTAGGTTAGATATTATGTTTTACTATTTGTAAACTCTCAAGGTTTATAAGTAATCCAAGTAATGAACATTAAAAAGTAATTTCTAGAGTGCTTGGGTATTTGAAAAGAACAAAGTACTTGAGAATTTGTTATAGTGGTTTTCCTACTGTATTAGAAGGTTATTCTGATATAAGTTAGGTCACAAGTGTTAATGATAATAAATCCACATCTGGTTAGATATTCACCTTAGGTGGAGGTACTATTAGTTGGCATCTAAGAAGCAAAATTATATTTTCCATTCCACAATGAAATATGAATTTATTGCATTGGCAACTGTTGTAATTAAAATAAGCAGAATGGCTGAGGAACATGCTATTACATTAAGTTGTAGTCACAACCTATGTCAGACATTTCTGTATTCCGTGATAGTGAAGCTACGATGTGTATTGCTCATAACAAAATTTATAATGGGAAATCAAGACATATAAGCTTAAGACATACTTATATAAAGGAATTGGTCACAATGGAACAATGACAATTATTTATATCAGGTCAAATAAGAATTTGGTTGATTCATTGACCAAATCATTACCTAGAGATGTAGTACAACAAACTTGTATAGGAATGGGGTTAAAACCCTTGAAATAAAACACTAGTAATTGAAACTCAACTTTGAGTTAATATACACTTTAACAATAAAAGCTCAATGGGTAATAATGAGTTATTAAGTGTTGTTTGAGGCACAAACTCTAAAATTGAGATCTTATTCAAAAAAATGTACTAGATAATGTCATGTGAAGAGTTAAGAAGTTGTTTGATGTTTATAATGAAAATGACTTGCTAACAAACACTCCATAGTGCATATTGTTACAAAGAAAGGTTGACAAAGGTCTCGATAGAATTGTTAAATGTCTGGAGTAACAAGGACATAATAACAATATCATCTATGAATATTGAAGTAGTGAAGCTTCAACCAAGATTTAAAAGGGTTAATCTTGTAAATATTCACGAAACCAAGATCACCACATGGCCATAAAAGTGCTAAAGCGATATTATTGGAATGTCACCACAAATTTAATGATGTCATATGTGCTATACTTTTGGTTTTAGTAAATGTAGTTATGGTTCAAATCTTATGATATCACTATCTTCGTCAAAACTTTAAAGTATCACACTATTAAGAAGTTCAAATCTCTGTAAAAATATTTTCTATTATGTATGATATCATGTAGAAATATTACAAACTAGTGGGGGATTATTATATAGTTTGTAATATTGAAGTAGAATTAAAGTCTTGCATTTGACAAAATAAGATGTTTGTAAAAGAATTTAATTGTTGTTCCTTTTATTTAAAAATGTGTGTTTTTATTTGAAAAAATGTATCTTTTATTAGAAAAGATGTATCTTTTAATTTGAAAGGATGTATCTTTTATTTGAAAGGATATGTCTTTAATTTAAAAGTTGAATTTTAAATTTATTTTAAAATTCAATGAGACATAAATTAAATAGACATATTTGTTTGAAATTAATTAGACATGACTATTGAAAATAAAATAGACATAATTGTTGAAAACTGAACAAACATGACTATTGAAAGTAGAATAAACATGATTGTTGGAAATAGAATAGATACATCTATTAAAATTGAACAGACATAACTATTCAAACTATATATATATAATCATATTAAAATTATATTGCGAAAAACATCTTGGTTTTAAGAGAACTTTGTTGTAACCTGAAAAAATTTGACTATGATTTTCCAATGTACAGACATAATCTCTTTAAAGATAGTATTATCATGCCTCAAAGCCATTATTATTTTTCAATATTCCTAACATCAATCAACCGACCAATTTCACTAGTTTTACTATGTTCAAAATCGATTTACACCAAAATCGATTCTATAACTCAACTGGACCGAACTCTAGGCCGGTCCCCTGTCCGACCAGCTGGTCTAGTCTAATTTATTAATCATTGGTTTCAATTATAGCTGCCTGGCATATCATCCTATAAATGTTGATATTTTATTTGTCAAAATAAAAAAAATTTGGAATGCCAAATTTGACATTTTAACAATGAAAATGACAAAATTGAATAAATATAATTTATTTTACAGATTATATTAATATGCTTGATCTTTTAAAGATTAAATTGATATAAATATAATATTTCAAAGAATAAATAAGTAGTTAGGACAACTATGTTGCATGTGTATGTCAACATCTATATTTATCTATATATATATGTTGGTTTTAGCGTTGTATTTTATTGTCTTTTCTTCATTTCTCTCAGTGCTTTAGGATGAAAAAGGTTATTATAAAGGACCATGGTTCTCATGGTCAAATTGACTTTTCACATAAGCTGTTGAAATTGAATAGTGTCGTAATCAGGTGCTGTGCATGAGAACCTATCTTGAGGTCCCTTAGAAGAAATAGGACATACGAAAGCCTTAGATATTGGACATATTTGCAAAAAGTCGCTTGAATTTTGAGCCATTTCGAAGTAGATCCTTAAATTTTTAATTTTAAAAAGTAAATCATTAAACTTGTTACTTTAAATATCAAATTGAGATAATTATAATTTTTAAGAGAACATGTTAGCAAGTTAATCTATATTTATTATAATTAAAAGGGAAGGAGTAATATATTAAAAATTAATGGATTGCAAAGTGTAATTCACTGTAATTATAAATTGATGAAAAGAGAGACAATAGAGTAAGGGAGTAAGAGTATAATGATAAATTGATAATGAGTAATTAATTGGTAGAAGCAAAGTAGGAGAAGGTACAAGTAAGTATATCCCATAGAGATGTGAATGTTATGAAGGGAGTGAATGAATAGGGAATTAGTAATTAGTAAAAAAGGCGAATAAGATCATAAAGATAATGAGGGCAATAACGACATAAACAAAGAAAGAGGTTCCAAAATATATGAGAACCATGAAAATGATGATTGGAACCCAGAGTTCTGCTGCGAAACTGCCTCTTACATCACTCACATCTAAACGCATCCTTTCTTCTGTCGTTTCAGCAATCTCTGAATTGATGCACTCACCTAATTCTGTGTCATACACCATTCTCCCACATGATGTCATTCTCTTCTCGCTTGACTCGACTACACCTTCTTCACTACTACTCTCCAACACCTTGCTGTACTCACCTGTAAGTTTTATATCTTTATTATGAGCTTCTGCAATTAAAATAAATAACATAATTGTATAACCATTATAAGTCATTGTATATATATTTTATAACTCAATGCGATTTAGTTAGTTCTTCAAAAAGAAAATTTAATTACATGTCATAATTTTAGTTATGATATTTGATGGGTCCCTCCCCAAGTGAAGAAGTCAAAAGTGGAGAGGAAGAAAATAAAAGAAGCAGCAAATATTGAAGCAAGAGAATGGATTAGGAACCACATGAAGAAAATTGCAAGGGGGAAATGCAACTGGCGGAAGACACATGAAGGATTTTAAGCGTGATTAAAGGGGAAGGCTCTCTATAAATTGAGCCCTTCCCTTCCTCAGAAATCCATCCTTCATAGCAGAAGCCTCACTCAGAGAGAAAAATAGATAGAGCCTCAGAAAGAGTATTTTTCTGAGAAGAAAAATAGAGAGTCAATTTATGAGGATTGTATTCACAAATTGAAAAAACATTGTTGTAGTATTTTTGTGAGAGATCCACATAAAGATGAAGATTGTGTTCTCATTATTGTTATAGTAGAAGATTTAAGCGGTCTACGGGTCCCGTGATTTTTACCTCATTTGGAGGGTTTTCCACACTAAAATCTTTGGTGTTATTTTTGTTTATTTGTTTTTGGGAATTATCCTGAATTTGTCAGAATTGTTTTGATTTTACATCCACCATTCACACCGCTTTTTTCCCAACAAGTGGTATCAGAAGCTTTGGTTAGAGTACCATTAAAAAATACCGTATAAGTATTATTCACAAATACTGTATGAAGACATATAGTACTATTCACACATATAGGTACTGTTTATACATACTAGTATTTTTCATATGTATTGGTATTGTTCACACATACTGGTATTGTTTATACGTACGGAGGTACTGTTCATACGTACGAAGTATTATTTATTGCCAAAAAAAAGTTTTGGGATTAGCTAAACCTACTGACTACTGATCTCAATGGAGACAAGAAACATCAAAATGATCAACCTAAATGGCACAAATAATCACATGTGGAGAAGCAAGATGAATGATTTTCTATTTGTGATGACAATGCATCTATCAGTGTTTACATTAGATAGACCTGAAGACAAGACAGATGAGGAATGAGGGTTTAAGCATGAGCAGGTGTGTGGTTTCATCCGACAATATGTCAAAGACAACGTGTACAACCACATCTGCAATGAGACTCATACCCAGACGCTATGGAATAAGCTTGAACAGCTTTATATGTCAAAAACTGATAATAATAAATTATTTTATTTGACCAAATTGGCGCAGTTGAAATACAAGGAAGGGACTTCCATAGCAGATCATCTAAATAAAATGTAAGGGGTCGTGGATCAATTGTCCAGAATGGGCATGAATCTAGACGACAAAATATTTGCTTTGTTGGTATTGGGCTCTACCAGAGTTGTGGGAGACCCTGAAAATTTCCATCACCAACACTACACCTGATGGTGTAGTTAATATAAAGTCTGTTAAAAGAAGTATTTTAAATGAAGAAATGAGAAGAAGATCACAAAGCTCATCTACTTCATTACAATCAGATGTTTTAGTTTCAGACTCCAGGGGAAGGAACTAGTCTAGGGATAAAAAACCTAGAGGAAGGAGTAGAGGCAAATCTAACATATATGCTAATGTTGAATGCCATTATTGCAAAAAGAAGGGTCATATCAAGATACATTGTCGTAAATTCAAGAAGAATCAGGAAAAGAACAAAGGCAGAGGACAAAAAAAAGACGACAGTAGTGATGATGAGCAAGTAGATGTTGCTGAGGAGTTCATCATTGTCTATGATGATGATGCTATTAATCTTGCAACCCATGAGACAAACTAGGTGATTGATAGTGGTGCTACCATTCATGCTACATCTCGGAAGGAATTTTGTTCATCTTACACACCAGGTAATTTTGGTGTTGTATAAATGGGGAATAATAATCTAATTACAAGTAAAGGAGATATTTGTTTAGAGACGGAGAATGGTACGCGATTAATCTTGAAGAATGTGAGGCACATTCTAGATATGTGTTTGAATCTGATTTCAACAGGTAAGCTAGATGATGAAGGTTTCTACAATACCTTCTTTAATGGCTAATGGAAGCTCACCAAAGGATCATTAGTGGTGGCCAGAGGGAACAAAGACTCCAAACTGTACATTATGCAAGCAAAGCTCTCCAAGGATGTTGTAAACACAACAGAGAATGATAGTATAGTTGAGCTACGGTGCAGACGTCTCGATCACATGAGCAAGAAAAGCATGATCCATTTAACCAAGAAGAATGCCCTACCTGGTTTAGATCAAGTTCATTTAAAGAAGTGTGATAATTGTCTGGCAAGAAAGCAGAATAGAGCTACGTTCAAAAGTCACCTTCCTTCTAGAATGACGAATGTACTGGATTTGGTACACTCAAATTTATGTGGACTAATGTTAAAGTCACTTGGTAGTGCTCAGTACTTTGTGACCTTCATTAATGACCATTCAAGAAAGACATGGGCATACACTTTAAAGACAAAAGATCAAGTGCTAAGTGTCTTTAAAGAGTTTCATGCCTTAGTTGAAGGAGAGACTGGAAAGAAGCTAAAATGTATCTGGATAGACAAAGGTGGAGAATATATTGAACCTTTTGATGCCTACTATAAAGAGCATAGTATTCGACATCATATAATACCTCCAAAAACATCGCAGTTGAATGGCCTGGCTAAGAGGATGAACAAAACTTTGATGGAGAGAGTCAGATGTTTACTCTCTCATGAAAAGTTACCAAAGACATTTTGGAGTGAAGCTTTACTAACACAGTACACGTGCTGAATCACTTACCTTGTGTCCCTTTAAAGCTAGATGTTTCAAAAAAAAGTATGGTCGGGAAAAGATGTTTCCTATAACCATCTGCGAGTATTTGGGTTGTACATATTCCAAAGGATGAAAGGTCCAAATTTGAGACAAAGACATGACAATGCGTGTTCATTGGATATGGTCAAGATCAATTTGGCTACATATTTTATGATCCAGTGGAGAAGAAACCAATCAGGAGTTGTGATGCTGTGTTCATTCAGAATCAGACCATTGAAGATATTTCTAAAGCCAATAGTGATTCAAGTGATTCAGAAGTTATTCCTCCAACACCATTGCCATAGAATGATCATCTTGAGACAGGTGATCCAGATGCTTCCATTGATATTCCATTAGAAGATTCTGATGATGATGATCGTGTTCATGATCAAACACCAGCTCTAATAGGTCCTCCAGAACAAAAGAGATCTACTAGAGTTCGACAACCTTCTACTAGATATCCTGTAAATTAGTATGTGTTATAACTGATGGGGGAAAACCAGAAAGCTTCGAAGAAGCAATGGATGATGAACACAAGAAGAAGTGGATTGAGGCCATGCAAGATGAGATGAAATCATTGCATGAGAATAAGACTTTTGAACTGGTAAAGCTGCCAAAAGGAAAGAAGGCTTTAAAGAACAAATGGGTGTTCAGAATCAAGCATGAAGAGAACAGTTTCCATCAAAGATTCAAAGCTAGATTGGTTGTCAAGGGATTCAACCAAAGGAAAGGAATTGACTTTGATGAGATTTTTTCACTAGTAGTGAAAATGACATCCATTCGAACAGTGTTAGAGTTAGCAGCAAGTCTTGACCTTAAAGTTGAGCAAATAGATGTCAAAACTGCATTCCTTCATGGTGATTTGGAGGAAGAGATATACATGGAAAAACCAGAGGGCTTCAAGCAAAAAGGAAAAGAGGATTATGTTTCCAAATTAAAGAAAAGTCTCTACAGCTTGAAACAAGCACCAAGATAATGGTACAAGAAGTTTGAGTCTATTATAAGGGAGCAAGGTTACAAAAAGACTACTTCAGACCATTATGTTTTTATGTAGAAATTCTCTGATGATGATTTCATCATTTTATTACTCTATGTGGATGATATATTGATCACTGGCTAAAATATATCTAGAATCAATAGCCTGAAGAAGCAATTGAGCAAGTCTTTTGCTATGAAAGACTTAGGGCCAGCAAAACACATTCTTAGCATAAAGATAACTAGAGACAGAAAAGCCAAGAAATTATGGTTGTCACAAGAAAAGTATATTGAGAAAGTACTTTAAAGGTTTAATATGGACAATGCTAAAGTGGTTAGTTGTTCTCTTGCTAATCACTTTAAGCTAAGTTCTAAGCAGTGACCTTCCACAGATGAAGAAAAAGATGAGATGGACCAGGTTGCATATGCTTTTACAGTTGAAAGTTTGATGTAAGCCATGGTGTACACACGACCAGATATCGCTCATGCAATTGGAGTAATGAGCAGATTCCTTTCAAATCCTGAAAAAGAACATTGGGCTGCAGTAAAGTGGATATTCATGTATCTTCAGGGTACTTCCAAAATATATGTATGTTTTAGAGATACCAAACCTGTGTTAGTTGGATACACATATGCAGATATGGCTGGCGATATAAATTCAAAAAAATCTACCTCAAGCTACCTGATTACTTTTTCAGGGGGAGCTGTGGTATGGCAGTCAAAGTTACAAAAGTGTGTTGCACTGTCTACTACTGAAACAAAGTTCATCGCAGCAACTGAAGTCTGTAAGGAGTTGCTATGGATGAAAAGGTTCTTAAATGAACTTACTTTCCACCAAGAAAAGTATAAGCTATTTTGTGACAATCAAAGTGCAATTCACCTTGGAAAGAATGCCTCCTTTTACTCAAGATCGAAGCACATTGATATGAGATATCACTAGATCTGAGTTGCATTGGAGAAGAAGCTATTATAGCTTGAAAAAATCTATATAGATGAAAACGGATCTGATACGTTGACTAAGACTCTTCAAAGAAGCAAGTTTGAATACTGTCGATTAGTAGCAGGATTAGTGGAACCCTCCACTTGAGTCGGGAGGGGGAGAATTGATGGGTCCCTCCCCAAGTGAAGAAGTCAAAAGTGGGGAGGAAGAAAATAAAAGAAGCAGCAAATATTGAAGCAGGAGAATGGATTAGGCACCGAAAAAAGAAAATTACAAAGGGAAAATGCAACTGACAGAAGATGCATAAAGGATTTTGAGCGAGATTGAAGGGAAAGGCTCTCTATAAATTCAGTCCTTCCCTTCCTCAGAAATCGATCCTTCACAGCAGAAGCCTCACTCAAAGAGAAAAAAAAAAAAAAGAGCCTCAGAGAGAGTATTTTTCTAAGAAGAAAAATAGAGAGTCAATTTGTGAGAGTTGTATTTACAAATTGAAGAAATACTGTTGTAGTATTTTTGTGAGAGATCTACCCTAAAGGTGAAGATTGTATTCTCATTATTGTTATAGTAGAAGATTTAAGCGGCCTACATGTCCTGTGGTTTTTATCTCATTTGGAGGGTTTTCCACGCTAAAATCTTTGGTGTTATTTTTGTTTATTTGTTTTTGGGAATTATCCTTAATTTGTGAGAATTGTTTTGATTTTATAACCACCACGTACACCGCGTTTTTCCCAACAATATTTATATAAGCAACTTATCAAAGTCTAGTCTTATCAGTTTCTCCTTCAATAATTATTGAGCTAAGATACAAAAAATATAATTGATGTTGAGATTTTATATTATTTGACGGTTTTTCCCCCTCAAAAACTAACAATTTAATCTAATATGAACTAATTAAAAGTAAATTGCTATATGGTTTCAGTGATTAAAACTGAACCAATCCTAATTGATGAATTCCTGAAGGCCTTTTGTCATATGATCAAACTGAGTGTAAACATCAAATCTTTGAGGGTCATATATATATAATTATGATATTGATAACAACAAAAATAGGCATTTAGATATATGGAATAACATTATAGACACATGGCAAAAATTATAGATACGCTTACAAAGGAATTAATGAGTGATGGGGAATTCAAAGTACTTACCCAATGTGTAGTAAGTTGCAGTATTTTTGATAGCACAATGTTCCATGAATGGCAAGGAAGAGTCATAGTTAGATGTTAATCCCAATATTATTGGAACCATGAAGAATAGTAAAAGCATTACAATGGTGCTGCTTGGTAAAGCCATGGCTACTAAACTTGTGTGCCAAGGAAGCCTACACTTACACACTAGTACCTTGAACCAACTGAAGAAGGAAACTCGCTTCCTCGTTAAATATATTTTGTCCTGTCACAAACTGACAAACCCTAAAGCCTTGAGGAATACTTTTTTTCTTTCCTTTAATTCTTTTGGTATATAAATAATCAATTCGATTTTAAGACATAGAAATACATGAGAAAATCTTTTCTTGGGGAGGGGAACTATCGTAAATTTAATTATATTTGTCTTTTTCCCTTTTTCCTTTTTGGGAGGTATGAGAAGTTACCATATAATTTAGCTTTTTATTCCACTCAATCGGAAGTTATTTAGAATTAATAGAATCACTGAAAATCTTTAAAAAATATCATTTTGGTAATCTCTAATTTAGTCATTCAATTTTTGTTTCAATTCGATGCTTTATTTTTTTTTTTTAATTTCTAATTTATATTATACTAATTTATATTATTTATTTTCAGTACAAAAAATGTCAAACTTTACTTTTGATTATACATTATTTTTTGTAAAATTGCTATGTTTTTTATATAAATATTTTTGGCTTAATTGGAACTTAAACTTAATTTATGTTTTTTTTTATCCTTTTAGATAATGTCACGACTTAAAATCGGGGCTGTGATAAGCACGAACGATGTATCACTGCCGTCAGCTTAAATTAACCTTAGATTTTCCCTAACAACACACTCTACAACTTAGGTGACTTATCTGATTACGGAGCATACTAGAAAATAATTTAAAATAAATAAAATTACTTTATCTCGAGCAATGAGGAGGTACCCTCGATCTATGAGTCATCGAACTAATTATTGTTCCTTACCTGCAACTGTGAGGGGTGAATCTAATCCATGGACTCATCCAAAATAGTCTACTCTACACAAACATACAATTACACATACTAAAATATATATATATATATATATATATATATATATATATATATATATATATATATATATATATATATATATATATATATGCATGCATTTCATACACAAAACACCCACTCACAATTACGACTTAAGCCACCCCAAACGATACTTATGGCATCATACCTTTGCCCTTAAGAGAGAGCATATGCTCGATGCCAAAACACCCCAACTCCCGTTCTTATGCACAAACTTGTTTCATGCCTTAGTGCCTCAAACGTCCTAAACTCGGCCTTAACCCATATAGGTTTCTTAACCCATGCTTATCCTTATCACAACAAGCCACGCATACATTCCATGCATATAATTCATTCCCACAGATGTTCTGCTTCAGGGTTTCATTACTAGAGCTACGTCATCGTGGGTCTTCATTGCTATGGACGTTTCGCTCAAGAATTTCATTACTTGAGTCTACATCCCCATAATTTTATCTCTCAAGGCCTCGTCTACGTGGGTTTGCACTTCCATGAATTTGTCGTCGAGATACCGTCCAATGGATCTACCCCTCCATGGACCAACCATTTTCCAATCACAATCACATATATGCATCAATAAACAATAATAATATATAACAACCCTTACGTGGTAAATCTCACATTTAGTGAATACATTGTCAACAAATCACCCCTTGAGAAATTTAATAGCCAACCTTGGTATTACTTAAGTCGGACCTCACCTTGCCATGACGTTGATCCACGAGGAGGATCATGTAGACCATCTCGGCTTCCTCAACTCAGGCACACCATTATTATCCACTCACAAATCCAATCGAATAAAATTCCAATTCTCAATAACTATAACTTCCAAATTAAATCCCAATTATGCATTAATCACCCATTCAAGATTTTAATCTTAAAAGTTATGTACGTGGTCGGCACACAATTGCACGACATTGCCCACATATAGATAATTATTTTCTTTTCATAAACATACAAGGTCCCTTTTTAATTATGCAAAGCATAAACATTTAAACACATAATCACATTTAATCAAATTTAGAAAAGATAATCCTAAAATATATAATCATACAAAATAAGGCTAGATCCCTCATATAAGATTGAAGCATCTCCCGGCCTCCATAGAAAGTCTAGGCCAAGCCTCGAATCATAGTCGAACCTATGGGAAATCACGTAGCTTATAGTACATAACTCTATAAAGACCACATAATATCAGGCGCCATAGCCTTACCAAGGGACCACATACATCAAGCTTGGGCGCTTAAGGTGCCCAGACCAGATGGTCTTGGGTTAGGTAGCGCCTTGGGTGCTAGCCCATTTCTTCACTACCCGGGTGGCACCTTGGCATCATACTAAACCTTGAAGCCTCGCGAATCCTCTGGATTTTTCACAATTTTGGCACAATTCTTCATCATTTAACTCAAATCTTTTCATGAGTTTTCATTTTAGATGTTTAGGGAACAATTTAACACCGAAACCCCAATTAATTCCAAGAATATAAGCTCAATTAATCAAATTTCATCTAAAACCTTAACTTTTTCTTTCTAGGTTTCATTTACTTAATCTCATCTTAAATCTTGATTTTCCTATCAATTCTTGGTCCTAATTCCATCAACAAACATCTAAGAAGGTTTTAGAACACTACCCAAGCTCAAAAGATCCCAAACAACTTCAATCTTACCCCAAAATCTGAAAATGAGATGGAAATTGGGAATAAAGTGAGGAATTTGCCTTGTTTTCTTACTTTTCTGGTGGTGGTTAGTTGCTAAAGACCCGAACCCTTGTCGGAGAATGGTTACAGGAGGCTTGTGTAGTGGAAGATTTGAGAGAAGAGAGTTGAGAGAAGGTGGAGAGAAATGAAAGTGAGGAGGGGGAGAGAGGAAAAATGAGAGGGAAATGGGTGTGGCCCTATATACTCCCCATGGTAAAATTACTATTTTACCCTCTAGTCAACCCTCGGTCAATGTTAGTAATGGCATATCCCTAATTTTTCCAACTCAAGTATTTTTCGTACTTTAGGTACCATACAATTTTTCTTATTACATTTTAGTGTCTCATTCGAATTCACTCCTTACTTTATACATCTTTCCATTTCTTAACTTCACATTTCTTTACGAAGCAATGGAAAATTTCCCCTATATTCCAATTACTTATTAAAATCCAACTATACTAATATCCAAAAACCGCAGTTGTTACAGTTAAAAAAACAAATTTCATTGATAAATTACGATACTCTGAATTCATGACTTTCAACAACATAGAGACTTTATTTTAATATTTCTAAAGCATAAAAATTTTGAACTATGTCACAAGTTAAACAAGTTATTAAGTATTGTATATCTTTCACTATTATGGTCGAAAATATGATTTTTATGCCACTAGAATAAATATTTTTCATCATTAACAGTGTGTTTGGTATGTAATAATTTTTTTAAAAAAATAAATAAAAGATAAAAAAAGATAAAAAATTAAAAATATATTTCATATGACTTGAGAAAAAATAGAATAGCATCAATTACTCGTGAAAAAATCAGCGCAGGAGAGTTTTTACATCATTATTGTGTGGTTCCGTTAAAATCAAAATAATTAGATTCTTGTACATTTTCAAATATTAATTATTCAAAAAAAAACGTCCTGAGATATCTAAGGGTGCCTACATATATACTCTTAACCATCCTATGATGCTTGAATTATTCAAAACATGTCTCACTTAATCCTCTTTATTTTACTTGCATCTCTTTCATCTTTTCATCAGATCAGAGCTGCTTTTTTTCTTCTTTTTTGGTAACATATTAGAGCTTCATTGATCCTTCATTAGAATGGCTAAATAAAATTGAAGCATGTTAAGTTCTCAACTTAGCACCATTTTGGTGCTAATTACCTTCTCTTTTGATCTCTATCTTGCCTAGACTTGCATGTCTTAACCCATGTTTTGAGTAGTTTAAGTTTTCTTAGAGTTTTTAATTAATTGAGTGATTTTATGACTTTTTACTGTTAGTAATTGGTCTTTTGTTGTTTTAGTTGTAGATTGAGTTGGTGTGGAGCTTGTGCAAAATGTGGACCATGTCAAAGCTACATTATTGAAGCTGTTGCAGAAGAAATTCTTCTTTGCTTTCCACTACTATAATGGTGGACCTATGCCGATATAGCGGCGACCTTGGATAAGAGCATATTGCAGTCAACCTCTCTGCTAGAGCGGTGGCTCTTGAGCCAATTATTTTAAAAGCTTCCAGTCTGCCTTCCACCAATGTAGTAGTGGGTCGCGATTTCTGCCTTCTTTTTAAGGGTTTAAATAGCAAAAGGGCAAGTTTTCTAGGTGACTCAGAGCACGGGAAGGACCGGAGAACGCCAGATTTGCTTAAGAAAGAAGAAGAATCCTAATCTGAAGCTCTTCGGCCCCGATTTCTGTCAATCCAACCTTGGATTCATGGAGTTTTCTCATTTTTTTTGTTGTTTTATATAGTTTTGTAGTCATGAGTAGCTACATCTCTATTCTAGAGTTACTATGAACTTAATTTCATATTAGGAATTGTGTTTTTCTCTGTACTTGTGATTTCTTTTGAATTAATACATTCTTTTCATTCAACTATTATGTGCTTGCTTTAAATCTGATTAACTTATAGCTTGCGTGTTGCTTTCACCGACCTTTGGCGAGGTAGGTATTTGTAGAATATTGAATAAATAGGGCGAATGCTTGAACCTTAGAAGTTGTTGTTTATTAACTTATAGGAATATTAGTTAACCTCATTTAATCGAATTAGGTTATTGCTTATTAGGCTTAATTCACATAAGAGATTGTGTAAGAGTTGAATAGCTTAATCTAGATTCGGGAGAATTATTTTAAGCCATTAGGAAACCTAATATTAAGGTGTACAATCGCAATTCTAATCAATTATTTTAAGCCATTAGGAAACCTAAGATTAAGGTGTATAATTGATTAGAATTGCAAGTGATAGAAAGAGTTTAGCAATTTCTAGGACAAAAGAGGGGGATTAGTAGCTCTAGACCTTTTATTGAATTAATTTCATCCGATTTTTTGTGTGTTCATTGTTATTTGCAAAAAAGTATAAAAATATTTTGTTGCTTGAATTTTACTTTTCGGTTCTTCACATAAAGCTGTCTTCAATCCAAATTTGCTCATCTAGCTAATATACTTAAATTTCTTGAGTAATTAGTGAGTTAGTCCTCGTGAGAACAATATTCTTACTCTATTTTTACTGTATTATTTATGCGAGTGGTGCACTTGCCAAATCACTAACAAAGTACTGCTAAAATTGAATTTAATATATCAGTTGCACGAGTCAAGCACATTTACATTTCTTTTACGAAAATAGAGTATGTCTTATTTTGAATTTTTGATGGAGTGCAAAATTGAGAATATATTTTATGATATATCTGCTATTTTTTTTATAATAGACAATTTATATCGTTTTGGCTGATTTTGATTATGAGTTCCTTCCTTCAATTTGAACTTTTCATTATGAAATGAAAGAAATTAAATGGATGGTCAAAATCACGACATGGACTCTTATTTTCTCAACAAAAAATAAGACAAACCATTTTCATCTTTACCTTGTTCTTTTTTTTTTCTCTCTCTCTTTGTCATTGAATTTTCATTATTTTTAGAGTAGATTACACTACTAAAATTAGTTAAATTATACTTAACACTCCTCTACTTTTAAATAGGCAAAATGATACTTTATGTTTCTAAGGTCTACACCAAATTTCATTATTCCAAAGGTTTTTTTGGCCTATTTATGTTTCACATGTTTCAATTTTTATCATATATATCCTTTTTTTGTAACTCTGTTAGTTAAGTTAATGAAAATACTAACTAGGTAGCCACGTGGTAGCCACGTGTACCCCCTAAAAAAAATTAAAAAAAGTTTCAGTTTATTCACTTAGATTTTTTGTCAAAATTTTTCTTTAATCCTTTGCTTGATTTAATATCATATTTAGCTTTATCTAGGTCCCTAGTTTTCAGAATATGTTTTGTTTTGAATTTAAATAACCCCTGTAAATTTTTAATTTATTCAGTTTAGTCCCTATCATGCATGTATCATGTCCAACTCTTAGTTTTTATTTTCAAACCAGTCCAAAACTTCACCTAGATGTTTTTAAAACGTTTTTGGTAATTTTCATTACAAAGCAAGGCAAACAATGAATTAAAAATTAAGTTTTCGAATTTCTCTAGCTTACACGACTATTCACGTCATTCTTGCTCTGTTCTTCATTTTCTTTTTCTAGTTTTTCCTCTACTTAGCCTCATAATTTCTTTTCTAACTTAGATTATGACATATTTGATTGAATCTACCCAAAACTAGACAAAAGAAATGAATTAAACTCATAGATTCAAAGGATTCAAGCTTACCATTGTCATGCCCTATTTTCGCGTTTATTTTTCTCCTTCTCGGTTTGCAACTGAATTTTGAGCAGAACATCACGTTTTTCTGGTCTTAATCGAGTTGATCATCTTTGATACTCATTCATCCCAAAACCTAAGGCTTTGGTTGCTAATTCTTCCGTCAGTTTATGCTTGGTTCAATTGGAAAGAGTACTCTATTTTCTATTTTAGAAAACAGAGCATGATTCTCTTTCTTTCTCTCGAGTTCATCTATGGTGCAGGAGAAGGGTACTCTATTTTCTTATTCAGAATATAGAGTTTAGAGTCTCTCTTTCTCTTCGGTTATTCACGAAGAAGAAGGAAGAAGATTGTGAAAGCCAAATGGAAGACTAAATTTTTCTCTTTTGCTAAAAGTTCTAAGTTGGTCAAGGCAAGAGGAAAAACCATCTAGAGCTGTTCAAATATGTCTTAATCTAAGTTAAAAACGAAATTATGAGACTAAGTAGAGGAAAAACCAAAAAAAAAAATTCCAGAATAGAGGTAAAGAATGACGTGACGAACCTTATAGCTTGAGGAATTTGAAAACTTGATTTTTAATTCATTGTTTGCCTTGCTTTGTGTGGAAATGACCGAAAATGTCCAAAAAACATCTACGATGAAGTTTTGGACTGATTTGAAAATCAAAACTGAGAGTTGGATGTGATATATGCATGATAGAGACTAAATTGAATAAACTAAAAATTTTACAGGGGTTGATTTAAATTCAAAACAAAACATATTCTGAAACTAGGGATCTAGATGAAGCTAAACATGATCTTAAATCAAGCAAAAGATAAAAGAAAAAATTTGACTAAGGACTAAGTGAATAAACTACAATATTTTTTTTTAGGGAGTACACGTGACTGCCCAGTTAGCATTCTTGTCAACTTAACTGATGAAATTACAAAAAATAGGCATATATGACAAAAATTGAAATATATAGGATATAAACAGGCTAAAAAAATACTTTTGGAGCATAAAAAAAATTTAGTTTAAATTGAAACATGTACGATATAAAATTTATTTATTTTTAAATAACAAACAATTTATATCATTTTGGCCGATTTTGTTTATAAGTTCCTTCCTTCAATTTGAACGAATGAAAGAAATTAAATGGATGTCAAAATCGCCAAAGAAATTAAATGGATGTCAAAATCACGAAATGGACTCATATTTTCTCACCAAAAAATGAGACAAGCGATTTTCATCTTTACCTTGTTCTTTTTTTTTTTTTGGTCATTGAATTTTCATTATTTTTAGAGTAGATTACATTACTAAAATTTAGTTAGATTATACTTAACACTCCTCTAGTTTTAAATATGACGCTTGACTATTTTGATATTTTGATATATATTATAGAAATGCCTCTTTTTATTTACTTTATGTCAAACCAGTCAATTAAGTTTCTATGCAATATATAAAAGACTATAATTTTATTTTTATGTGACAGTAAACAATTAAATTAATATTAAAATTTAATATTAAATTGTGACTTTTTAATTAATATGACAATAAAATATTATTAGTAATTTTATTACACTTCAAAAGAAGCTGATATAATGTACCCTTTTATATATATATATATATATATATATATACACACACACACCACTAATGTTATTTGAATTTTAGTCAACCTACTTGGCTGATTTTAAATTTAGTTTAGCCTAAGGTTTCAATTTAGTTTAAGCATATCAAGTTATGAATTAATCTAACTGTCAAAATAGGCCAACTGATTTTCAACGGACTTGAATTTTGTTATCTAAGCTCGTGAGTCAGGCTTTTTTAAAAAAAAAATATATATATATTTTTGTATGATCACATGGCCTCCAATACCTCTGCTATGCCAACATTAATCAATATGGCACCTTTCTGTCCATCCTAGATTGACAAATGAATAGGATTCCAGACGATGCGATGGCAGGGAGAGACAGAGAGTGAAGATGTGACTTGCGACTTGCGACTTGCGAGGGTGAGGCTGAACTAACCAGACGGTGTGAGGCCGAGGCTATAAGGTCGACATTGGGAGAGGCGGAGCGGAGGCCGGAGAGGAGATATAGGAGAGGCAGAAAGGAGGGCAAGTCGACAAGGGCAGGGATTGCGGAGAGGAGATTTGGGAGAGGCAAAGCGAACTGGAGGCCGGAGATCTGGGAGAGGCAGAGACCAAAGAGTTGAGTGAGATCAAGAGTCCGATATGCCAAATGCAACGCCAGAGCGAGAGATCAGAGAGACAAAGAAAGAGTATCTATCAAATGGTGATGGATGGAAGAAGATTGAAGAATGGAGATGATTCAGTCAGGGTATCAATAAAATGGATTGCAAGCTGGATCCACGTCCAATTGGTCTAAACTTTGAAAAAAAAAATAATTGGTTTTTGAAAAAATACGAGTGGATTGTCTCGTTTTAAAATAGACCTTATTTTGGGCTTCAAAACTTGAATTCATATTGACATTGTTGTGAATGTTGTAGAAGTATTGTCATTTTTTAATTAAGTGAATTATTATTATATTAAATATAAGCTTCTTATTTTTTACAAAACAAAATGAGTTTAAAAATTAAAAAAAATTATGTATTTTTCTTATATCTTTGTAATTAGATTTTTTTAATCAAAATATGACAAGTGTTAATTTTTTTAATCAAAAAACAATAAGTTTATCAACTTTAAAAAATAATTATATATATATTTTTTATAACTAAACATTGTTTTATTAGTTTTTTAAAGTATTTTTTTACTTATTTTTAATAGAGAACTCAATAGTAAAAATATACAAAAACTACATATAAATTTTGTTATTAAGAATTATTCTCACTTAACATATTGCAAAACTAATAAGACAATGTTGAGTTATAAAAAATATATATATAATTATGTTTTAAAATTAATACACTTATCGCGCATTCTGATTAAACAACTAACATTTGTCTTATTTTGATTAAAAAAATATAATTGCAAAGATATAAAAAAATACATAATTGTTTAATGTTTAAACTCATTTTATTTTATAAAATATAACAAAACTTATATTTAATTTTATAATAATTCACTTAATGAAAAAATAATACAAATCCTAATTCTTCTACACCAATCAAATCAAAGGGCTGAAAAGTCTATCTCCAGAGATTGAACTCTCCGCAGCTTCACCCAATTCAAAAGGAGCGGACAATAATTAGTGTGGTGGCAATGTGGGCCATCCCTCTGAAGTGCTTTTGAGGGGTTGGTGGAATGGGGGTAGGTGAGCCTGCCAATTTGGAACTTCGGATCTCATTACCACACATTTTTAATTAGCTCTTCAATTCCCTTTTTTTTATTTTTTTTTATTTCTTTGACCCCTTCCCCTTCTCCCCTTCCCAATTTGTGTCAAGGTCAAAGGTCATATTAAGCTTGCAATATTCAACCTAATTAGGTCACACTTAATATAATTAAACTAACCTCCTCCTACATAATGTTTAGGTGCTTTTGACAATGATTCTGTGCTTGATTTAATCTTCTATTTTTTAAATGATTTTTTAATACTAAATAAAAGTTCTTTTTTTCCGTCATAATTTCTACTTAAAAATTTTAAAGTAAGTTCCAATTCCTCCAAAATATTTTATTTATGTAAACTTTGATGCTTTATTTTTTTTTCAAATTAATTTCAATTATTTTTCCTGATTAATGACATTGAAATTACAAGTAGGGGGAAAATAATAGGGTCAAGACTAGTTAGTCCTATGAAACATTCAAGTTACTCAAAAATTTGGGTCACACCATTCCACATCATTCTCTTTCTTTTTAAGTATTCTACTTCAAAGATCCCTAATCCCGAAATTTGAACGAAAATTCAAAGACCACTCAAAATCCATTCAAGTGGTGATTTGAGTTTATTGTATGATATACACAATACACACACAATGAGACGAAACAAGAAAATTGAGGAAAATAGAGTTTGCTTAAGCAGATGAAGCTAAATTTAGAATTAGGCGATTGGAAAGTTTTGAAACTCTAAACAGCTAAAGGAGTAGAAACAGCGTAGGATCGTCTGTATCAATGGCTCCATTTTCGATAACCTGATGATGGAAAACGCTAGGAATGCTGTATAGAAGAAGAAGAGGAGGAAGAATATATCTGGTATGGAAGGAATTTTTGGGTGATTTTAGCATATATAGGATTAGTTTTTGTCACATTAGCATTTTCCTTCACTTTTTAGGAGGTCGTAATTGTTACGAGGACAAAATTAAAGTATGCTAAAAAATATGAAATAAAATTCACACAAATCAAATAAAATATATTCAAGATATGACATTGTGTTTCTACATGACTTTTTAGTACAAAGAGTCAAGTTTTTGAAAAAGGATATACTCCCACAATCCAAGAGGTTTTTCCCGCTTAATAATGCTTAATAAAAAAAAATGATGTGTACAGTTTGTAATATTATGTAGAATTAAAATTTTGTCTAATTAATTTTATTTCGAATTGATGTATTGGTTTAAAATGATGTGTTGTTGAGTTTTGTATATTTTGAACAATTCAAACCAATGTATTGATTAAAATTATTCAAACTAATGTGTCTTTTGAAAATTAAATAGGCAAAATTGTTTAAATTAACGTTTCTATGGGAAATTGAAAAGACAGAATTATTTAATTTATCTGTCTCTTAAAAATTGAATAAATATAACTTTTGAGACCTCAATATATCCTTTCATATTCTACATATAAGGATGCTAGAGGGATAGAAAATATTGAAATGTTCCAAAGAGTTTTGTTGTATCTTGGAAGAGTTTGCCTCTGATTTTCTAATACACAAAAATAAATTCTTTTAAAAAAAGTGATTTATCATGCCTCAAAATTAATTCAACCTATATTATTTCTAACATCTAGGCACCACAACATGGTTCTTGGCTTAGTAGCAAGCAGTAGACTTCTCATACAAAAGAGCGTCCCCTAGCATCATTAAAAAAGGAATACCCGCTGGCTTCATCTAAGAAGAAACGCCCCCTTATGTCATCCAAAGAGGAGCGCTTCCCTTAACATCCAAGGGAGAACCTATGGAACATGTCAATTGATTAAAAAAAAAAAGATTTTAAGGAAGAGAAAATGTCCCCCTCTCTTCAAGAACATCTAGTGAATCTGTCAATTGGACAGTAAATATATATAGACGTCAACTTAAGATAAACGTGTTAGGTGGGCCAAGTTTTCCCAAAACCAAATACCTTGGCACCAAAGCACCTTTGATATTTGATCTCCCCCAGTACTTTGCTGAACAAAGTGCTTCAGAGTACTTAGTAAATCTATTCTTTGAACAGTAAACTAAGTACCTCACTTTCCATCTCTTAAAAACCTTGAGGTGAAGGAGAGTAAGATGGGGGTTGCCCTCTCCCTCAAAGTCAATGCATTGTTGGTTTGAGAAGTAGCACACATCAAGGCCACCTTGATTTTGCAAGTAAGCAATGCAATGCTCTCAGAGTGGGTTTAGTGTAGACTAAGTGCCATCCGCATCATCCAATTAATTAGACAAGGTCAGGAACGTCATGAAGGAATGGTCTTCATCCTCCTTCTCCGAGAATGAAGGAGTGACCTAGTAGGATTGAAGTAGAGGGTCTTTGTGCTGCACAATCAACTTAGGTAAGCTAGGTAGGGAACTTTATTGTTTTTTATTAAACTCAATTTTATTTTTAACCTGCTAACTTACTCACTTTACCCTGTCAATAAATTGTCATACATACGATTGCAATATTCCCCATTTTTAAGCCTCTTAGCATCCATAACATCACACTATCATAAATTTGACCCTTTTTTAGGGGACGTGGCTATATTGTAGAATATGGTTGGCAGTTTATTCAACTGATAAGTCAAGCTATAAATACCTCTCCAAAATCATTCAGAAGAATAGACAGACATGCCCTCTCCTTCTCTAGAAATGACCTCAAGGAGTAGCCTAGTAGGATAAAGTATAGGATCTCTGCGTCATGCACAATTACCTTAGGTAAGCTAGGCAAAAATTTATTTCTTAATAAAATAAATTTATTATTTTTATTAAACTCACTCTTATTTCTAACTTGACTCACTTTACCCCTTCAATAAATTGTCATTCATATGATTGCAATATTCTTCATTTTTAAGCCACTTATCATCCATAACGTCAAACTAAATTTGGCACCTTTTTCGAGGACGTAGCCATATTGGAGAATGTGGCTAACAGATTATTCAATCAATAAAGTAAGTCATCTCCTATATATACCTCCCCAAAATCATTTAGAAGGACAGATAGATTGAAGCATATTGAAAATATGGCAAATTTTCTCTACACCTTGCTTTCCCATGAGATTGAGCTATACTAAGAACAAGTTCTTGTTTTTATTAAGTTATATTCTCTCTTGTCTTGTGTAACACTTATCCATTATGCCCTACTTTTCCTCTATCTCGAAGATTAGTTTCATCAATATTGCTCTATATCTCAAACCTACTTTTCCTGAAGGTTTGAAATTGTGTTATCCTTTTTATAAGAATAAAATTGTTTATCACCTCAACCAACAACTTGTTGGTACCATGGCAGATATTATATATATATATATATAGATAATTAATTATAATATTTAGGTAAAATGAAATAAAATAATAAAATAATAGTAAGGTTAAAATACATGTAGAAAAGCGGGCGTTTGATGACTTCTTTTTATTGATTTTTAAGTATAAAGAATTAATTTTATATATTGTTAGTACATGTGTATACTCAAAAGGGAGTGAATTGAGTTATAAAACTTTATGTAGATTTTTGTTCTTTTGAAATAGTTTTAGGGTCCTATTTTTAAACTTAGTGGTTTGAAAAACAATATTCAAATAGAACAATAAAGACAATAAATAAATAACACCAAGATGTATAGTGGTTGCTGTACACAATACAAGTAACCTAGACTGAGACTGAGCTTCTCACTTTTATGCTAAAATTTTAGCAACCTCAATTTCAGGATCAACATGGCCCTATTTTTACACTTAACATGCGTCCCTAGCAAACATATCAAATAGGAAATCTTTCTTCCGGAAAGGCGCAACCACACGACTTTTTCTCCAAAGCAACTAAGGTCCTCACCAAGGCCCTAAAACAATGTCCACTCACAAGATAGACAAAAGAAAAGGTAGAGATGTTGGTTCACAAGAATCTTTTACACTAAGTTTTATCACACATAGTATAAGCTTAAAGGTATAACTCTCTTGCAAACAAAGCTACAATAGATTACGGGCACAACTCAAGTACTTTCAAATGGCTGGAGTATTCTTTTCTGAATATCTTTGTGTATTATTGAAAATGACTTGATGTCTTCTTTATATAGTCTTTTTACACTAGCTGTTGGAGAATCTTCATTTGAAACACAGTCTTGAATGTTCAATCAATCAGGAACCTAAAAGGAAAACAATCAATTGCCCAATAAAAGAATAAATTGACTTCGTATGATCCATCATTTAATGTACTTTTAATCTGAGAAAAGTTGACTTGAAATATCTAGTTTAATTCTAAATTATTTGATGCTTGATTGACATGAACAGATTTGTTCCTTAAAGACGCTTGACATTAATGGCGAGATCTTCTTCTTTAAATGAGGTCTTGATTCTTTCCTTGTTTATCTTCAAGATAACATATCTCCATAATTTGAGTGTGTAATTTGATTCTGATTGAATGTTTTGAATTGATCTTGATTACTTTTAATTTGTTAGGCCGAAAGTTGACTTTGACTGAGTGCATCTAATGTCTTTGATTCTAAGGTCTTATAATTTGAAATTAATAAAAAAAACAATACTTATTTGGATTCTTGCATCAACATATACAAAAAAAATTAAAAAAAAAATTAAAGAAAGAAAGAACTTTAGTAGTGTATATTAAGCCAATATAGTTCATAATATAATAGTGCTAAATGCTAATGTGATGATATTTAATTTTGGCAAAATGGTACTATATGTCTCTAAGGTTTACACCGAATTTCACTTATGTGTTTGAACTTTTTTTTGGTCCAATTATATTATACATCTGGCAATTTTTACCACTTATGTCTTTTTTTGTAACACCGTTAGTGCACTTAACTACAATGCAGCCATGTGGCAGCCAAATTTTTTTTTTTGCAATCTATATGGACTGCTACGTGGCAGTCCACATAGAATGCCACACGACAGCCAAATTTTTTTTAAATTTTTAAAAAAATATTTATAAAAAAGTTTCAGTTTATTCACTTTGATCCTTGGTCAAAATTTTCTTTTTGTCTAATTTTTGATATAAACTCATATTCTACTTTGTACAGGTCCCTAATTTAAGAATATATTTTTTTATTTGTCAAAATTATCCCCTATAAAATTTTTATTTTGTTCACTTTAATCCTATTATTCACTTTCATACTTTTTTTCTCACAATTTGATCCTCCAAATTAATCCATAATTTTATTTTTAATCATAATATGATTAAATATATTATTTCTATCTAAAAATAATATAAAAATAAATTTAAATTTAAAGTTTAAAAAATTTCATCACAAATTATATTTTCAAGGTAAGTTTGTTGTCATGTGGATGACTTCTCTTTTTAAATCCTAACGATGGAAACAGTAATATTAACCAATGCATATAAACTTGGTGCATGTATTTGGATTTTGGTTAAACAAATATATAAAATAAAGCAAAGATAGCTTCCTGAAAAAAATCAATCATCTGAGATCGTGTTAGATGCATGTATGGCAAATGATGACAAAATTAAAAGGACGGATCCTCCTATATTTCGAGCTGTATGACTCCTCTACTTGACTCATGCATAAAAGTACTTCTGTCTATTATTTTTTCAAATTACAGTGCCCAATGCCCTTCGATGAAGCGACGCGTAATTTTTTGCTGTGTGACACAACTCTTAAATGACTGTAAACTTCACACAGATATATGAGACTTATAACTATTCAAAAGTAAAAACTCTCTTTAAAAAAGGATAAATTGACATTAGTACCTTGTAATCATTAAATGGCAATAAAATTGATAATTGTCTTCAAATTTGTGACACTTGTGGTTTGGTGGTCCCCACACAAGACTAGTAATATTTTTGTTTATTTTTTTGTATTTGAATTTAATAAATGAAGCAGTCGGCCGGGCATTTCACCAACCCAGGCTTACCTACTACAACCCACATGTTCATGCTCACGCTCACGCACACGCTCGCATCATCCAGTCATCCATCCACAAGTCTCCGTTAACTAACGCCGTGAAGTCCCCACCTTCCCTCCTCGCCACCCTCCAACCTCCACCTAACGGCTCCCTCCACCATGTATATAATATCCACTCCATTTGTGCATCAACCCCATAATAGCAGAACTGCCTTACCTAGCTAGTACTACTCACTCCTGTCCTCAAACAAATTAACACTAGAGTAACAAGTTAATTCCCACCACTCCCCATGGATCTCCTCCTCCTGGAGAAGACGCTCCTCGGACTCTTCGTGGCGGTGATCGTCGCCATCGTCATCTCCAAACTCCGCGGAAAGCGGTTCAAGCTTCCCCCCGGTCCCCTCCCGGTTCCCGTCTTCGGCAACTGGCTCCAGGTCGGCGATGACCTCAACCACCGCAACCTCACCGACCTCGCCAAGAAGTTCGGCGACATCTTCCTTCTCCGCATGGGGCAGCGCAACCTCGTCGTGGTCTCCTCGCCGGAGCTCGCCAAGGAGGTCCTCCACACTCAGGGCGTGGAGTTCGGCTCCCGCACCCGCAACGTCGTCTTCGACATCTTCACAGGGAAGGGCCAGGACATGGTGTTCACCGTGTACGGCGAGCACTGGCGCAAGATGAGGCGTATCATGACGGTGCCCTTCTTCACCAACAAGGTGGTGCAGCAGTACCGGCAGGGGTGGGAGGAGGAGGTGGCACGTGTGGTGGAGGACGTGAAGAGCAACCCCGTGTCGGCCACCAATGGGATCGTGCTGAGGAAGCGGTTGCAGCTCATGATGTACAACAACATGTACAGGATCATGTTCGATCGAAGGTTCGAGAGCGAGGACGACCCCATGTTCCAGAAGCTTAGGGCTCTGAACGGAGAGAGGAGTCGCTTGGCTCAGAGCTTTGACTACAACTACGGGGATTTCATTCCCATCTTGAGACCCTTCCTCAGAGGCTATCTCAGGATCTGTAAGCAGGTCAAAGACACCAGGCTGCAGATCTTCAAGGACTATTTCGTCGACGAGAGAAAGTTAGTATATTCATATTCTTATATTTAATTTTATGCCTTTTTCTTCTTTTTGAGCTGCAAAAAGTTCAAAAGTATCAACTTACAACAAAATTAAATTATGGGACTAAAACCAAACTTGAGATAAAAGTTAGAGATCATTAATGGTTATTTAAATTAATGTGATTGTTTATAACTGAACAGGAAGCTGGGAAGCACGGTGAACACCAACGGGGGACTGAAATGCGCCATCGATCACATTTTGGACGCCCAGAAAAAGGGGGAGATCAACGAAGACAATGTCCTTTACATCGTTGAGAATATTAACGTTGCTGGTAAGCTACTTTAATTCTTCGCCTTCTTAATTTAATCCACGTTTTTGAATCTGTTTAACAAAACACACAAAGTGACAAAAACAGCTGTCAAAATATGCTTACTCTCTTTGGGATTCAATTCTGACATTTCAAACACTAGGGATGCTTTGAGTTTGGCCATCGTGGTACATGTGTAATAGTTCCATTCATGACAAATCAAAATATCACTATTCACTATTTTTTAAAAAAAAGTGATCTTAGATTTCATATAATAGCTTCATTCATTACAAATGTTTAAAAGTAATTTTCCACTCACTTAAAAAATATTAAACTGGTCATGTGTCAACTGTCAAAAACTCAAATATCGCTTTCATGTATTCTATAGCTGAGGAAATGAGCACGTGACTATGATAAGTTGGGGGTTAGGTGTGGTGGATGCCTTTAAACCCACCACACCAGACGGTCCATGATCTAATTAATTACTTGTATAAAAATATTAGTTGATTTGATAAAAAAACGAATTAAATTTTTTTTACACAATATATCATCAAAATATTATAAAATTCAAATGTAATATTTAAATCTATAAAAACATTAAATGTAATCTAATCGAATCTAAAATAAGAATTTACCCTTACATAAAACTATAAAAGAAAAGCAATATGTTGATAAACCTACCTTCACACTAAGAAAAGTCAAAGTGGATAATTCACTCATGAAGTCCAATATGTTTACCTAATCGCAAATTCAAGTGTCGTCAAAGTTTGGTGAGCATGGTGTGGTTGTGGCTGGTATAATGAACATAATGGCTGGTATACGTCCCACCATAATGGTAGGGCAAGGGCATTAATCAGTAATCACCTTTTCAATACTCCATACCATCACCACGGCTAAATTATTAATTAATTAATGATTAAATTATCTAAGATGGTGTTTATTGATTGGGTAACAGCAATTGAGACAACTCTATGGTCAATCGAGTGGGGAATTGCTGAACTAGTGAACCACCCCGAGATCCAGAAGAAGCTCCGAGACGAGCTCGACCGGGTCCTTGGGCCGGGTCACCCGGTGACCGAACCCGACACCCACAAGCTCCCCTACCTGCAGGCCGTCATCAAAGAGACCCTTCGTCTCCGAATGGCTATCCCCCTCCTGGTCCCCCACATGAACCTCCACGACGCCAAGCTCGGAGGCTACGACATCCCGGCCGAGAGCAAAATCCTGGTGAACGCGTGGTGGCTGGCCAACAACCCCGCCCACTGGAAGAACCCGGAGCAGTTCCGACCCGAGAGGTTCTTGGAGGAGGAGTCCAAGGTTGAGGCCAACGGGAACGACTTCAGGTACCTTCCTTTTGGCGTTGGAAGAAGAAGCTGCCCTGGAATTATTCTCGCATTGCCCATTCTGGGCATCACTTTGGGACGCTTGGTCCAGAACTTTGAGCTCTTGCCTCCTCCTGGCCAATCCAAGCTCGACACGTCAGAGAAAGGAGGGCAGTTTAGTTTGCACATTCTCAAGCATTCCACCATCGTCGCCAAGCCCAGATCCTTCTAAGCATTTCTCTAATGTGTCATTATCAGAGTGGTTGAGATTTGAGAATGGGAGTGAATGAGTGACTGTAACATGTGAATGTGAGATCCATTGGGGATAAATCTCTGTACTTGTAATCATGCTTACCACTTACGGGATTATTTTGGAATAATTCTTCACTTTATACTCATTTTGCTGAAATGTCCTTTTACTTCAATTGTACGATTCTCAATAGGACAAGTGCCTATCAAAATTTTTAGGTAGCCTGCCTACATCAAATTTTATTGACAAAAAAAAGAAAAGAAGAAATGGTATTTCTAATGTATTTAATTTTAAGACTTAATTTTCTTGTTAAAATGAAAATCTTCATTTTCGATTTCATTTTAGTATTCTATCTTTCAAAAGTTCCATTTTGGTCATCTATATTTTTAAGTGATCATACTTTAGTCTTCTACCATTAGAACTGTTAACTTGCTTAACAAAAATTACACATCATCCATTACATGGGTGTTAGACTAAATTAATAAGTTCATGTGTAAAATTAAAATTTTCAAATTACTCTTGTCGTCCCTCACCTAAAGTCCCAAATGTTTTTGCCCTAATTTCTAAATATTTGTGCCCTAATTCCCAAATGCTCAGGGACTTTAAGTTGTGATGGGAGTAGAAGGTGAAGGTGTAAAATTGGAAGGAGAAGGTGAAGGCGTGAGGCGTCGCGATAGAGGCAATTTCTAATCTGTACCTCCGCCTCCCTTGTACGTTGCCTCCCCCCTTCTTTTGTACATTTTCCCCCTTCTTTTTCTTTGGAGGCATCAAACACATTTTGCTTACTAGTTGTTTTTATTTCTTTCTCTTGTTCATGCCAAGTTGCATCAATTTAATAGTTTCCAATCCTCAATCCATGAATTTTGTTGTAGACAACAATAAATGAGAGAACTCCATGGTATTTTGGTCTTCCTTAACTGCTCCCATCATCTACCCTAGGATAAAATGTAGAGAAAATAAAATGCACAAGGAGCAAAACACATAAGGACCAAATCGCAATAACAGAGTTGGGCACCCAATATTCAAAAATCAAAATAAGAGGGGCGCAAATTATAAAGGCAATTTGGGAATTTGGTTTTATGCATGAGCTTATTAATTGAGTCAACATCTACATGACAGAAGACATGTAATTTTTATTAGGCAAGTTAATGATTCTAATGGTAGAAGACCAAAGTAGATTACTTTAAAACATAGATAATCAAAATAAAACTTTTAAAAGATAGATGATTAAAATGAAACATAAAATAAAGTTAAGGGACCAAGATACTATTTTTACACATAGATCATTAATCCCATTAGCATCAAGTCATCATTCATATGACATGTGCTGTGTCATTTCCATTGAGTTAATAACTCTAACAATAGAAGATCAGTGTGGAATGATTTTAAAAGATAGAGGACCAAAATGAAATTTTTAAAAGATAAAAGACCAAATTAAAATCTAAAATAAAATTAAACTGGTGGAGCCTCTAGACTAGCTATTTTTTTAATAATTTTGATTTATAATATATAAGTATATATATTATATATTATTCGTAATTAAACTTACTTATTTATATTTTATAAACAAAATCAAATAAAGAATATACATAATTTAATTTTATTTCAATAAATTAGGTAAAGAAATATATTTCTAATTATGTAAATTATAATTTAAACACATTAAAAGTAATATTTTTATTTTTATTTAAAAAATTAAAAAATTTAGAACAATTTTTTTGCAATAGTACTTACTCAACGAGTTGGAACATCATATTTCAAATTCGTTTACAATAGTCTAACATGACTCATTTAAGCACCCACTTTTGCGGGCAAGGGAATACAGGCTGGTTTAACCGTGCTACTTCAAGTGTGCGCAGCCCATCCTTTTTTCTTGGGTGAATGGTTGAGGCTTAAAGCCCAAACAGCAAGTATTACTGAACTTTAAACATCAATTGAGTTTTTCTGACGAAATATAAAAAAAAATTTTTGTTTGTTTTTCTGACCGAAAAAAATTGTTTTGAAGTCAAAAAAAAATTTGAGGTTTTGTCCCCAAGAATATATGATGCATAATTCATAATTGAGGCAAGTTTGAGTAATGCTATGAAAAGCTCATGGAAGCCGAGCATTTGGCCAATCAATTTTTTTAAGATTTGTGCAACATTTTGTTAATTATATTATTTTTAAATAAAATAAACTCTTCCATTTTTTATCACACAAAATGAACATGAGAGAAAATTGTAGAACATTTTTTTGGTACTATTTAATATTTTTTTGCACGATGCTGTCTTATTTTATTTTTTAATTTAATAATTTTTATTTAATCATAATACAAATTCTAATTCAGTAAAAAATCAACCATAATGTACTTTTTTCTCCTTAAATTCTATCTTTTTAATTTTTTATAGTCAGTTTATAACTTAAACCCATTTAATTTTTATTTTAAACAGTGAAATTTGTATTATAGATAAATATAAAATTATTAAAATGAAATTCTACTAAATAAGTTAAAATATATCTAACATGATACACACACACACACACACACACACACACACACACACACACACACACACACACACACACACACACACACACACATATATATATATATATATATATATATCACTTGAAATATATCTTACTTCTTATCAAAAACATTTCTAAATTATGACCAAATTTTTAAAAGTAAATAGTTAAAATAAAAAATTAAATGGGCATAAGTTATAAATTGAATTAAAAAAATTAAAATAAAAAATTAAATAGGCATAAGTTATAAATTGAATTAAAAAATGAAAAGATAGAATTTAAGCCAAAAAAAAAAGTCTACTCCACACAAATTTGCATTATATTCTAGTTTGTGTTTCTACTAAATTAGAATTTGTATTATAATTAAATAAAAAATTTATTAAACAAAAAAATACAAAATAAAAAGTATAAAATAAACAGCTACGTACAAAGAAATGCTGAATAATACAAAATAAAATTCTACATAACTGTTTCATATTCATTTTGTGTGATAAAAAGATGGAAGAATTTATTTTATATTAAAATAATATAAATAACAAAAAGTTACACGAATCTGAAGAAAATTGAATGGCAAGATGTCTAGCTTCTTATAGCATTACTGTCACATCCCAAAAATAGATATGAGAATAAACACACAAACCTATGGTATACCTCTATAATATTCACGATTATAAAATTCATAAATTTATCAAACATATGTTTATACTTTCATATATAGAAATAAATTCAACATTTTACTTTTGTTTCAAATTCCACAACAACGAAATTATAATTCAACTAATCATAATAATAAAAGGTAGGTCATTCATAAAATACTGTATTACATCAAACAAGCTTAGGTGACCTATAGAGATTATAGAGCATTCCCCAGGTCTTTACAAAAAAAAAAACTTCTTAAGCCTACCTGACAGAATTGGGATGTAATTCCAATAGGCCTCTAATTTTCAGGCAGATTGTTTTCTTCCTCAACCTCTGTATCTAAAAAAGATAATCAAAGAGAGTATGAGCTTATCATAAGTAAACAACTGTGCATGAAAATATCATAAATACAAATACCACATTGCTAATTCAATCAAAGGTATCATTTAATACATTCAATATATTCATATATATAAACACTAGTGTTTTATGTCAGTTTTGAAAATCCTGTGAGTTTACGTTCTCACAACCATATTAAGACCGAAATCTGTTAGTGCTAATAGGTTTACACTCCCTAATATTCATCCTTAGGAATGTTTATCCATAGATTTACTAATTGGTATATTCAGGTCTGTTGGGTGATCAACCCTCACCTTATTCAGGTTTGTTGGGTGATCAATCCCTCACCGTATTTAGGTCTGTTGGGTGATCAATCTCTCACCTTATCTTGCATTATCAAATACAATTACAATCATTACATACAGTCATATTCCAACAAATATGTTCCAATTTGTTTAAGGAACTACCACTGTAATACCCGAAATTTTTTTTTTCAGTATATGATACTATTTACCTATATAGCACTATTCACGTATATAGAACTGTTCACGTACATGGTCATCATGAATGAGTGCTAATTTTGATTTGGAATAATTCAATGGAGAATATGATCTCTCTGTCTATTTAATTTCCCATATGCTTATGTGAATCTTGTTATCTTGTATGTGTATGTTGATGAAAATACAAATTTTCACAATATTGTATAAATTGTGGGATGTGGCAATGATCCCACGGGTAAGATGTGGATTGGGCATAAGAGGAAACTAGAAAGAAATTGGGAGAAAAATGACGTTTTATATAAGAAAATCTCCCTTAGGGACTAAATGGAAAGGAAACTTAAATAGTAAATTGATTATACTGATAGATAAGACCGATAAGTAGAACTGGTAGATGAGACTTATAAGTAAAATTGGTAGGTGAGACTAGTAAGTGAAATGGTAGGTGAGACTAGTAAGTGAGACTGGTAAGTGAGACTGGTAAGTGAGACTAGTAAGTGAGACTGGTAAGTGAGACTAGTAAGTGAGACTGGTAAGTGAAACTGGTAGATGGAATAGTATAGGAGAACAGTAGATAGAATAGTATAGAAGAACGGTAGATAGAATAGTATAGAAGAACGGTAGATGAAATAGTATCAAATAGTACCTTTGATTTCCCTATAAATAGGCCATTTTATTTCACTTCTAAACTCACACCTTCAGTTTCTCTTCTTTCCTCTCCTCAAACTTCTCTTACCTCGGCACTAGGTCTCTGAGATTTTAGGCATTTTTCTTTCAGCTTAGATCCAAGGTGAAAATACTATACCCTTTCTCATAATTATACAAGTTAAATTCTTCAGTATATTTTATGGTTGCGGCTTTAGCTGATCCTCCACACCTGAAAAGAACTTTTCCTAGTACGAATAGTGATCATATGTATTTATACTGTATTTATGAATAGTATCCATATGTATGAATAGTAACTGTATATATGAATAGTATCTGTACGTATGAATAGTGACTGTACATATAAATAGTATCCGTATGTATGAATAGTAACTGTACATATAAATAGTGGCCATACATGTAAATATTAATCATACGTATTTTTGAATATTACAAGAGTCGAAGGAAAAGGAGATAACAGAGCATCCCAATGGAGATGCATGTTTAGCTTTGAGCCTTCAATGAGATTTTGGACATCCTTTGATTGATATAAGATGTAGAAATCTAGCTCGGACCCGAGGTGAGGGATCTAGCTATACCTTGTATGATTTTATTTTCTAGGATTGTACTTTCTAAAAGCTTCGTAAAATGGTATCATGTGATAAGGTGATTATGTGTTTGACATACATGATGTAAGGTACCACATGCATATAATTTGAGCTTGCAAACTGTATATGGATGAAGGAATATATAACTTTATACTATACCTGAATTTTGAAAATTTGAGCTCAGTTGAAAGATTAATCTAGCCTTGTCTTGTTTGATGTATTTTTAAAAATTTGTTTGTTAGAAGAAATAATAAATTAAAGAATGAATATATTTTCTATATATTTGGATAGAGCTTGCAAAGGAAATCATGTGAATAAATGATGATTATGAATGACATGGATTAATTAAAGTTCATGATGTGCATATGAATGCTCTTGATTGTGCAATTGATTGTATTTGAAAGAAACAAAGATTTCGAACATTTTTGCTTCCTTTGAGGACAGGGGTGAAATAAGATTGAATTGCTTGACGTCCTTTTATGGGCTTGACACAAGATATTCAATGTATATAATTATATATATAGAATAGTTGAGGGATTAATCCCTCCAAGATACTAATGCATGTAATGGTACACATGGAATGGTTGAGGACTTGATTTCCCAAGATACCAATGCATGTAATGGTTGTAGATATGAATATATCTTTAAACAGAAATATTACCTACGGGCAGAACACGCCTTCAGACGGGATGACATCTACAAGTGGGATAACGCTTTCGGGCGAGGTGCATGTGATTATTTGTAAACTTTCTTATGATGAATTCCTTTTGACTTACATTTATGTCATGAATTATTAATGTTGTGAGTTTTTCACATGTTCATACATAATTATATGTACTTTTGGCATGCATAATTGATTATATGTGCGGTAAGGCTATTTTATGGTGAGTCAAGTGGATAAGACTCACCCCCTCATAGTTTCAGGTAAAGAAGGCCCTTTAACTTCGAGGATGAACGTGTCGATGATGCCTCTCCTTTGTTTGGGGTATGGTAACAGACTTAATTATGTTGTTTTAGTAATTTTAGAAAGCTCTGTAATCGGGTAGGTCATGTATTGTTGTATAAGATGGTTAAATTTGAAAACATTCTCTTGTTTTACTTCTTCATTGTGTAATTTAAAACAATTATATTTAAAGGAATAATTGGATTAAGGAAAAAGTAATAAGTTAAATGGAAAGTTAGGCTTGCGGTGGTGTGAGTTTAGACATCGTCCGAGCCGGTCAAGGGCCTAGATTTAGGGCGTGACAACCACATATGGTAATAGAAATAATTCGAAATAATATTGTGATTTTTCTTTAACTTAAACATACATTGGTAATCTCCTCAATTTCACAAATAACGCAAATGAGATTTATTTTGTGCTTTGACTAATTTAGTAAATTAATTTTGCAAGATTGTCCACTCACCTTGATATTTGTCTAAACTTACCTTGTTCCTCACAAGTAATTGTATAAGATGATAGAGAAAAATTTCCTAGTAAAAGATATTACAAGGATGAAAGTAATGGTTGGAACCCAAGAGGGGGTGAATTGTGTTTTATAAATTTTTCACAATAATTAATTGGAAGTTAAAATGATTTTCTGTAAAAGTACAATGCTTAGGATAATAAATACAATACAGAAAATCAATGTGCTGTCAAGATAAATAATTATAAAGATCAAAGAATTAAATAATAGATATCAATATGCACAAATTAAAGAGTAAGGGATAGAGAAAGCAAACTCAGAGATTTATACTGGTTCGGCTAATCCAAGCCTACATCCAGTGCTCAAGAGACCACTTGAGTATTTCCACTATAATTGCAAGTTTAATCCGGGTACTTGCAAACCACTACAACCACGCAAATTCGATCCGGGTATTTGCGAAACCACAATGGAGAATTTATGAATTCGGGCTCCTCCTCAACCCAAAGCAAGTTCTTCCAACACCGGTACTTGCGAACCTCAACTCAGAATAATATATGTGTTGATCAAAATCAACAATACAAAGAAACTCTCTTTAAAGAGTAGATGAATACAAATAGAGCTCTAATAACTATAATGATAGAGAATATGCAAGATTTGGCTCAAGAATGCTTTCCTTTCTCTCAAAGATGATAGAAGAAGTTAATATCACATTGTAGGACTTTGTTCTTGCTCAAAATCGTGTATCTAAGGTCATATATATAAGATTTTACAAAACTAGCCGTTATATAGCCGTTACAGCACTTATAGTGCAGTCCAGATTTTGAGCTTTCTTTAAAAATTCATAACTCCCTCATTTGAACTCTGTTTTAAACAAATAATATACCGTTGGAAAGCTCTTGGAGTCTAGTTTCAAATGAGTCAAGTTTTACTCAAAAATTATTTTTCTTTTAAAAGATATAATCAAAATACTGACTATAGGTCAGAATAGAATAATTTTTTATTACAGTAAATTCAACTTTCAGTTTTTCAAACTATATTTTAAATAGTCATATATTTCTCATTTGGACTCCGTTTTGAATAAATAATATATCGTTGAAAAGATCTTTGAGTCTACTATCAAATGAGATTAAGATACTTGAAAAACCGATTTTTCATTTATGAGATATGATATAAGGAGTGACCAAAGGTCAAAAAATAACTTTTGTAAAACTTCATATCTCACTATCTTTTTGTTCAAAAATGCTTGAGCCAATGTATGCAAATCTAAATCATTGAGTTGCACAAATATACTAGCCTATATAAAATATACCTAATATAAACACATAGGCTATCTTGATGTATCCAAGCTTCCAAGACTTCAAATCTTCTAATTCTTCATTTCTTGGAGCTTTGTCCTTGTATGTTGCTTTCCTTGAGTGAGGCATGATGTTACTTTTCCTTGTTCTTCAATCCAATGCTCACTCTTCTTGTTTTGAACCAATCTATAAAATATATCTTACTTACAAACCAAATAGTTAGTTCAATTTATGATAAATAGCATGATTAATGTATAAGACATTACACATTAAATAACATAGTCATGCTTAAATACTTGTAGCATGTATATGATAATTAACCTTTATATATATATCAATGCTACAATTCAAATACATTTGTCATCATCAAAACTTATGGCATAAAGCCTTAGGGTCAACAAAGGAAACATAAGAAAGGAAATAAAATCATGAAAATATACAATATTTTCTGATTACTATAGTGCCAGTTCACTACAATGACGGTTTGCTACAGTATGGTTCACTACAGTGATGGTTTGCTAGAATAACAGTTCACTATAGTGACAGTTTTGCTACAGTACGTTGACCACTACAATACCGTTGACTATTGACACTACAGTAACTGCTACAGTAAACTCGAAAATTTTCCAGATTTTCTAGTTGCTACAGTAAGAACGTCATCAGACTAGGAAGTTCTCCATACCTGAAACTGAAAACAACTTCTACTTGAGAGAATCCTACCACATTCACACACAATATAAGTATATATAAACATGCAGATATACATATTTGATCTAACAGTACAATCATCTAAGTTTTGGTATATAAGATATTTAAAAATACACACATTGAAATCACCTTACAATTATTAACAAACACATTTAAGATCAAGTCAAATCACATTTCAAACAATTCAAACATCCAGTTTAATTTTTCAGACATTTTTCGAGTTTCGTCCACATAAAGTGGTCATTGTTCCACGACCTCCGCCGCATCCTCCCTTATTTTACCCCGCCCTCAAAGGGACAAATCTGTAGTCAAACCTTATTCCGCTATGCCCTTAAAGGGACGAATGTCATATTCAATATCATGTGGCCATAGTGATTTCATTCCACTCTTATTTCATCCCTGTCCTTAAAGGGACAATATGTAATTCACCCTTACTTCATCCCATATGATCCCATAAACTCCACTTCTATTTCTTTTAAGATCAAACACAATCACATTACACAAACATAGGCAACCATATGCATTCTATTTCAGTAAAAGTTCACAATAGTCTCACACTTGCACATTTCAATGTATAACATGAATGCATTAATTTCATGTCTCACACACACACACACACACACACACACACACACACACACACACACACACACACACACACACACACACACACACACACACACACACACACACACACACACACACACACACACACACACACACACACATTTATAGTACACTTTTAATATATACATAAAATAAGCAAATAAGGTAAGGTAGAATCTCTCACCTTGAACATTCCTCGAAAATGTGTAAGATGATGGAGGTAATTTCCTCTACATTCAAACTATTTACAACATTTCAAAATATGTGGAAGATGCATTAAAGAATCCATCTCTATAAGATAATCGTGCAAAAACATATCAAGGTCACTAAAATAGGAAAATTTCTTACTATAATTTTGACCTATGATCACTCCTTTGAACATAACTCTCAAATAATAAAGAATTTTCAAATGAAACTTATACAATTAGAAACTAGCCTTAAAGATCTTTTCAACGATATCTTATTTATTAAAAACGAAGTTCGGATGAAAGAGTTATGAATATTTTTAAACTGATGCTCCAGTAACAGTCAATGGTCAACACAACTACAGTAACTTTGACCAAAGTCAGTGCTACAATATCGTTGACCAAGTCAATGTTATAGTACATTGACTGAGTCAATGCTACAATAACCGGAAAATGTGAAAAATTTTTCTCAATAAACAGTATTTTTCTAGAAAATTTCCAGAATAAACAGTAATGTTCTTTGTGTTTTTAATCCAAAAATTCTAAAATCATATCCAAACACACCATTTCTTTTGATTTCTTCTATGGGTTTTCATCTTTGATATTTAAGGATTGTTTTGACACCAAAAACCCCAATTTAAATTAACAATTCAAGCTTCAATCATTAAATTTTCATAAAAAAACACTAACTTTTTTCAAATATCTAAATTCTATGAATTTCTCCTAGTTTTCTTCAAATTTTTTGTTCCACAATTATTATCCAACATGTAGAAATATTTTAAACCAACATCTTTACTTAAATTCATCTATAGAAACATTATACAAAGATTTCCCAAAACAATAACCTAGGATTTACTATTCACAAAAATTAAAGAAATTGGGAAATTATGATGAAACTTACCTTAAATCAAGAGTTTTTCAGCATAGAGGAAGGTTGCTAGAGGGAAAAACCCACCGAAGACTTGATCGGAAGCAAGCTCATGAAGGATTGGAGGGGAGAAAATTTGACTGAGAGAGAAAATGGAAGATGAAGGAGAAGGTGGAGAGAATTACGGGAGGAAAGAGAAAGAATGAATAGAAAGAGAGGAGGATAAGTGTTTTGAGTGTATGTGTCGGCCCCACAAATTTTCTTGGATAAAATTGCTCATAGCCACTCTAACTTGTAAAATTTGTTCACTTAGGTCTTTGAAAATTTGTAAAAATTCACCAAATTAAAAATTTGAATTTCTATTCCCAAATTTCCTTCACTAATTCAAAAAGAATATTTTCTACGTAATTATATTTTTCAATAAACTTCAAAATAGACTTTAAATATTTATAAAAATTATTGAGGTATTACATTTAATCTAGTCATTTAACACAATTTTCATAAATAATATTCAAAGAGAATTATTAAATATGAAAAAATAATTAAAATGACTAAAATAAACAGACCAAAATTATGCTATAAATACCGAAATAATTCCAAACGTATAACCTTAAAATTAGCAAATATTACATTCTTCTCCCTTTAAACAAATTCGGTCCTCCGAATTAAAATTTACCTCAAGATTTAAACAAGTGTGGATACTTGTTCCACATCTCATCTTTTGCTTCCCATGTGGCTTCCTCGTAAGAATGATTCCTCCATAAAACCTTGACAGTAGGAATTTTTTTAGTGCGAAGTTTCTTGATCTGCCTATCAAGAATAGCTACTGATACCTCTTTGTAGGATAGGGTTTCATTAAATTGCACCTCTTGAGGTCGAATAACTTGAGAAGGGTTAGGAAGATACTTTCGTAGCATAGACACATGGAATATTGGATGCACCCCTTCTAGGTCTGAAGGCAAGGCTAGGTGATATACCACGCTGCCCACTCTTTCCACAATTTTGTATGGACCAATGTATCTTGAACTGAGTTTTCCTTTCTTTTTGAACCTCATAATTCACTTCATTGGTAAGATTCGTAAGAAAACCATATCGCCTACAACAAACTCAAGATCACGACGCCGATTGTCTGCATAGGACTTTTGTCTACTTTGAGCACTAGCAACTTCTCCTTGATCAGTTTAACTTTATCCATGGCTTCCTGTATCATATCAGGTCCTACCATTTTGGGTTCTGCGAGTTCGAACCAACCAATAGGAGATCGGCATTATTTTTCGTATAAAGCCTCAAAAGGCGCCATTTGAATGCTAGCTTGATAGCTATTATTATAAGCAAATTCAATAAGTGGTATATGATCTTCCCAGCTTCTACTAAAATCTAATACGCATGCTCTCAACATATCCTCCAAAGTTTGAATAGTCCTTTCAGACTGCCCATCTGTCTGAGGATGGAATGTTGTACTCACGTCTACTCTAGTGCCCAAAGCCTCTTGGAAAGTTCTCCAGAACTGGGAAGTGAATTGGGGTCCTCGGTCTGATATAATGGACACTGGTACACCATGGAGCTTTACTATTTCTTTTACATATAGCCTAGCAAGCTTCGCCATACTTAAGTAGTATGAACAGAAAAAAATTGTGCTAACTTAGTGAGTCTATCAACGATGATCCAAACAGAATCATTCCTTTTTTATGATCAGGGTAAACCTACCACAAAATCCATAATAATTCGTTCTCATTTCCATTCGGGAACCTCAAGTTTTTGCATTAAACCAAGTGGCCTTTGATGTTCAGATTTGACCTACTAACATGTTAAGCATCGAGCCACAAAATTAGTCACATCTCGTTTCATACCTTCCCACCAGTAGACTTGTTTCAGGTCCTGGTACATCTTGACAACACCAGGGTTTACGACATATGGTGAACCATGAGCTTCTGCTAAAATCTCCCATTTCAAGAATTCAATATTCAAAACACAATGTCTTCCATTAAACCATAACACATCTTCCTCATCCACTGGGAAACCTTGTACTAAACCTATTCTCGCCTTATCTCTAGTTTTAATTATCTCGGTATTGTTTTCTAATGATGTTTTAACTCTTTCAACAAGCGAGGACTTTACTGGTAAGTGGGCCAAGAATGCGCCTGATTCAGAAATTTCAAAGAATATACCACTAGTCTCTAGTTCCTGTAGTTCCTAAATCAAGGACCTTCTCATTGTGGTAATATGAGCAAGACTCCCTATAGATTTCCTACTAAGGGCGTCTGCCATTGCATTCTCCTTTCCTGGATGGTAAAGAATGGTACAATCATAATCTTTTAAAAGTTTCATCCATCTTCGCTGTCTCAGATTTAGATCTCTCTGTTCAAATATATACTTGAGACTCTTATGGTCTATGAAAATTCTACATGTTTCTCCATACAAGTAATGTCTCCAAATTTTTAAAGCAAACACTACCGCTTCCATCTCTAAATCATGAGTTGGATAATTAAGTTCATGTTTCTTGAGCTGCCGAGAGCCATAAGCAATGACCCTACCATGTTGCATTAACACGCAACCCAATCCCACCTTTAAAGCATCACAATACACAGATTAACCCCCTGGTCCTGATGGTAGTACAAGAACTGGTGCTGTCGTTAGATATTTCTTTAAGTCAGAAAAATTCTGTTCAGAAGCATCGTCCCAAACATATTTCGCATTCTTTCGGGTTAACTTAGTTAGTGGAAGAGCCAACTTAGAGAAATATTTGACAAAACGATGATAATACCCCGGTAAACCAAGAAAACTTCGAATCTCAGACACTATCGTTGGTCTAAGCCACTGTTTTACTGCCTCTATTTTACTTGGATATACATAAATACCTTCTTGGGAAATTACATGCCCCAAGAATGTTACATGACTCATCCAAAATTCACACTTTAAGAATTTAGCATATAACCGATGTTCCCGTAAATTCTATAGCACCATTCTCAAATGTTCTATATGTTCCTCTGAGCTCTTAAAGTATACAAGAATATCATCAATAAAAATAATTACAAACTTATCAAGAAAAGGTTTGAACACCCTATTCATCAAATCCATGAATGCTGCTGGTGCATTTGTTAACCCAAAAGACACCACAATAAGCTCATAATGTCCATATCGCGTTCGAAACACAACCTTAGGTATATCATCATTCTTTATCTTTAATTGATGATAGCCAGATCTCAAGTCAATCTTCGAGAAATATTGTGCCCCTTGAAGCTGATCAAATAAGTCATCTATCCTTGGTAGAGGATATTTATTCTTCACTGTGACCTTATTCAACTGCCAGTAATCTATACAAAGTCTCAAGGAACCATCTTTCTTTTTCACAAAGAGAACAAGAGCACCTCATGGTGAAAAACTCGGACGAATAAACCTGTTATTTAACAAATCTTCTAATTGTCCCTTAAGTTCTTTTAACTTGGCATGTGCCATGGGGTAAAGAGGAATAAAAATTGGCTGAGTACCTGGAATCAGATCAATACCAAACTCAATATCTTTGTCCGGTGGTAAACCAGGTAAATCTTTTGGAAACACATCTGGGAATTCATTAATTACATGTAGGTGTTCCAATTTTTGTTCCTCTTTCCTTGTGTTCCTAACAAAAGCTAGAAATCCATAACAACCTTTTTGTAGCATATGTTGGGCACTCAGCATAGATATCACATTACAAGGCACCTCACTTAGGTCTCTCTGAAACACAAAGTTGTGTTCCCCCTACAAAAAGAAAAGGGTCTTGTCATGGCAGTTTATAGTAGCATGACATGAGGACAACCAGTCCATACCCAAGATTACATCAAAGTCTAACATATTAAGAAGTATGAGATCTACTTCTGTTTCTTTATCCCCAATCATTGCCTTACAAGAATGATACCCTGATCTAACTACCAGGGTCTCTCCCATTGGTGTTGAAACAAAAAATAGTTCATTTAACACAACAAGACTAGATTCAAACGTCTTGGCAAAAAGAGGTGACACATACGAGTGTGTAGCACCAAGATCAAACAATATATAAGCAGCAAAAGTACCAATAGATAAAGTACCTGTAACGACAGCATTGGATGCCTAGGCATCCTGACGAGTCAAAGCATAAACTCTGGCGGTACCACTGCCAGCTACCTGTTGTCCACGGCCTCCTTGACCTCTACCATGGCCCTGTCCCATATTACCTCCTGTTGCAGTGGTCGATGTACGAATAGTAGGAATAGCTATTGGCTGTGTACGAGGCAGTAGAATAGATCCTTGATCAAATTCTGCAATAAGATAAGGGCATTCTCTCTTAATGTGTCCCTGCTGCCCACAATGGTAACAACCTGAGCCATATTTTTTTTATATAACACTCTCTTGTATGAAATTTTCCACACTTAAGACACTGTGGTCTCCTTCCTCCACCCCTTCTAGAAGAATTAAAGCTACCCCTAAATTCGAAGCGGGACCTAGCCACGCTAGCTGTAGAAGGCAATGGCCTAGAAGATGTGGCAGAAGTATATTGTGATGTAGTGAGAGGCTTCGAAGTCCCTGTATCACCTCCCTAGTCAAATGATCTCCCATGTCTGGCTTTTTTCTTATTTTTAAACTCCTTATTATTATTTGATCTTTTCTCCATTCTGCGGGCAACATCCACAGCTTCAGAGTAAGTAAAATAATTGTTCATATTTAGGCCTAACTGGTCATAAAGGGATTGACGCAGTCCCTCCACAAATTTTTCCACTTGTGCTTTTTCTGTGTGAATTATCTCAAGGGCATACTCTGATAGTTTAACAAATTGAATAGAGTATTCATCCACAGACATAGATCCTTGTCGCAAATATAAAAATTCTCTTGCTCTGGACGACCTTACACTCATTGGAAGAAATTCATCCAGGACCAACCTCTAGAATTATGCCCATTCAACTAGTGGTGTACCTTGGCCTCTCCCTTTCTTCCAGTTCCTCCACCATCCACCAGCTCTGGCTTTCAATTAAAAAGAAATTATTTGTACCTTTTATACATTAGAGCACCCTAAAGTATCACAGATGGCCTCACAATCGTCAAAAAATGCCGCGGGTCTTCATTAGGGTCTTCCCCAGTAAAGATTGGCGGTCTCATTTTCTGGAACTTAGACATTTTAACATCTCTAACAATGTCTTCCCTAGCCTGATGGGCTGATGGTGGTATAATTTCAACCTCAACGTTAGCAGGAATCGCTGGTGGATTAACACGTGCCACTTGTTCTCTCCTATCTGCCTCCATTCGATCTAACCGATCATTAATCAAATTAAACATTTCTCTAATCATAGCGGCATCAAGTTGTGGGGCAGCAGCTTCGACTCTCCTTGCTCTACCAAGAACTGCACCCTCAATATTCGAGGGATGTGCATTATTTGTATGATCTTGTTTTCCATATCAGCTGGTGGAATTAAGACTCTCCTTCAGTCCACTTGTTCATCATGATTTGAAGATCCCTCTGACATCACAGAGTCAAAGATTTACAGAAAGAACTAACATTTTTTAGATAAGCAAAACTTTCCTTCTACTAACCTCACGAAGGAGTATGTAATAAAAAGACTCAACTCTATAAGGTCTTTTAAGGAACATAATCCCATGATCATGCCGCAGCTCACGACAATAGGGAAGGACCTACAAAGAACACTTTGCTCTGTAATCTATAGGAGACCTAAAAATCCTCTGATACCAATTTGTCACATCCCAAAAATAGATATGAGAATAAACACACAAACATATGGTATACCTCTGTAATATCCACGATTATGAAATTCATAAATTTATCAAACATATATTTATACTTTCATATACAGGAAGAAATTCAACATTTTACTTTTGTTTCAAATTCCACAACAACGAAATTATAATTCAACTAATCATAATAATAAAAGGTAGGTCATTCATAAAATACTATATTACATCAAATAAGCCTAGGTAACTTATAGAGATTACAGAGCATTCCCTAGGTCTTTACAAAAAAAAACTTCTTAAGCCCACTCGACATAATTAGAATGTAATTCCAATAGGCCTTTAATTTTCAGGAAAATTGTTTTCTTCCTCAACCTCTGTATCTAAAAAAGATAATCAAAGAGAGTGTGAGTTTATCAAAACTCAATAAATAAACAATTGTGCATGAAAATATCATAAACACATACCACATTACTAATTCAATCAAATGTATCATTTAATACATTCAACATATTCATATGTATAAACACCAGTGTTTTATGTCAGTTTTGAAAATCCTGTGAGTTTACGTTCTCACAACCATATTAAGCACGAAATCTGTTGGTGCTCAATAGGTTTATGCTCCCCAATATTCATCCTTAGGAATGTTTATCTATGGATTTACTAATTGGTATATTTAGATCTGTTGAGTGATCAATTTCTCACCTTATTCAGGTCTGTTGGGTGATCAATCCCTCACCGTATTTAGGTCTGTTAGGTAATTAATCCCTTACCTGATCTTGCATTATCAAACACAATCACAATCATTACATACAGTTATATTCCCACAAACATGTTTCAATTTGTTTAAGGAACTACCACATATGGTAATAGAAATAATTCTCAATGATATTGTGATTTTTTTTCAACTTAAACATACATTGGTAATCTCCTCAATTTCACAAATAACGCAAATGAGATTTATATTGTACTTTGACCAATTTAGTAAATTAATTTTGCAAGGTTGTCCACTCACCATAATATTTGTCTAAACTTACCTTGTTCCCACAAGTAATTGTATAAGATGATAGAGGAAAATTTCCTAGTAAAAGATATTACAAGAAAATATAAGAAAGGAAACAAAATCATGAAAATATGCAATATTTTTTATTGCTACAATACCGGTTCACTAAAGTGACGGTTTGCTATAGTAACGGTTCACTATAGTGATGGTTTGCTACAGTGCGTTGACCACTACAGTACTATTGAATACCGACACTACAGTAACTGTTACAGTAAACTCGAAATTTTTTTAGATTTTCCAGTTGCTACAGTATTTTTGAATTTGCAAAAAATCCTCCAAAAATTTTCATCTTATAATTCTTTGTTTCTAAACCAAAATTTTATCTCTTCCAACTTACCTTAACTTAATCTTAACTCAAAAACCTCCAAAACAACTCAAATCTATGAATTGTCATAAAAATCTTCAAGAACAAAATCTCCTCTAACTTTCTACATAAACTAAAATTTGAAGAAAATAATGAGATTAAAGCTTACCTTTGATCCTTATAAGGATTTTGAACTGAACAAATCTCCAAGAATTGTAAATTTATGGGAAGGATTTAGAGTGAAATGAAGGTTTTGGGGAGAGTTGCTAATGAGAGAGGAGAGAATAGTGAAAAAATGAGAGAGTTAGGATAACTAAAGGATTTAAGGCTAAATGGGTTATGGGTAAACCCATGGGTACGAAACCTACTAACCCAAACCTATTTTGATCCAATACAAAATATTTCACTTAATTAAATTTAGCTCCTCTTTTTTCATAAATTTTAGAATTTACAAAAATACACTGTATAGTGTTAAGAATATGTAGTCTAGTCATTTAACACAATTTCCATAAATAATATTCAAAGAGAATTATTAAATATGAAAAAAATTAAAATGACTAAAATAAACAGACCAAAATTATGCTATAAATACAGAAATAATTCCAAATAACCCTAAAATTAGCGGGTATTACAATTATGGTCAAGTTTTTTAAGGCCTTATTCTGCAAAATTAGTTTATAAGTTAGCGGATAGCTTAAAAGCTAATTAATAGCTTATAAGCTAATTTTTAACCTATAGCTTATAACTTATAACTTATAACTTATAGTTGATAGCTTATGAGATAGTTTATTGAATTAGAAATGTCCGATAAAAGTAGTTGATGAACTAGCTGAGAAGTGTAAAATGACATAAAAGGACATATATTTTTTAATTCTAAAATAATATAAATAAATATATCATTTTTAATTAAATTAGTTTAAATTATTATATATATAATTCATTAAAAATACATATTTATATATTTTATTATATGAATAATATGTTTTTACACATATAATATATTTATATATATTATTATATATAATAAAATATATTTACATATTTTATTATATTTATATATATATATATATATATATATATATATATATATATATATATATATATATAATTGTATAATGAATACGAAGGATATAATAGATATTTTTATAGAATAACAAGAGTAAAAAAAATATATATATAAATTATAAGTTATAAGAGAATAAGTTATAAGCTATTAAAATAAATTTATTTATTAAATATTTTTAATAAATTTATAAAATAATCAAATAAGTAACAAACTAATTTATAAAACTAAAAACCCGTTACGCCGAACAATGCCTTAATTAATATTCTTCTCATAGTCAAAGGAAAGACTAAAGGCAAACTCAAATAAATAACAATAATTAATTAATTATAGGTTATTGATTTAGAATTTTTTTTATTTATATTAAAATGTTACGTGGACGCGATAAAAGCAAACGCACAGCGTGGCGGCAATAGGCGCTTAGGCACTAGCGCTCCCCTCCCTAACGGTGCCAATTGCTCTGGAATTTCGGTTTGTCTATGAAATTTACAGAAAGCAGCAGCTACTTCATTCAGCTCCATCTTCACGATCATCTTCTTCCCCTCACTTCTTATACCGAGATTCAGAAGAGTGCAGGCCTTCTTCTTCGTCGATTCCTCCGAGCTTCAGTCTGTCGTTCCAAATTTTCACTGACATCCCTCCTCTCTCAACTGAGACTGTGATGAAAAAGTTTGCATCTCTCTACGACAATGTTTTCCATTGAATATTAATTTTATATCGGAATAGATGAGTTTCGCTTTTTCTTGATCATCGCTCATCTACTTCCTTTTTCTTTTTCTTCTTTTTTTTTTTAAATTTTTCTTTTTAAATGAACTGGTCATTGCCTGATTCCTAGGCCTGTACTGCTTTTACGCTTAAATTTTGGATTCTAAATTTATTCTTTGTTTCGGAAAAGCTCAATACGTGAAGAATATTTAGTGTTAGTGTTAGTGTTGGCATTGAACGTCAATTGCACTCAGAATTTACAACTAAGAATGACTCGAACTCGTTATGTTTCCTGCGTAGTTCTGTAACTGTCTTTCCTTCATTCTAACTGAAGCAAATTTAACATGGAGTTTACTCCCCATGACTCTGCATTATTTGGTGTGAGGTTTCAGATTGTAATTAATCTGCACGATGTTGCAATGGATGGGAGGTTCAAGGCGGAAAGTGACAACTGTGAGTAGGACTTGGTTTTTGCTTCATGTTAACTCACAGAAAGTTAAATGATCTTTGGTGCATGTGCATACTTCTATCAAATTGATTATCATGCATAAACATGGAAAAAAATTCCGAATTTATAACACCAACGGCGTCCGAAAGGACAAGCCAATTTTCTGGATTAAATGGGTACAAGTAATGCAATATACATGCTTGTAGATCTGTGGTTATATATTTCTTTCAATGCCTACCAATTTTGGAAGTCTATTATACCTTGTTTTTCTGATAGCCTCCATCACTTCCTTTTGTCTGTGTCCAGTGCGACGTTATATCATGCTGCAGTATCTGTGCTAAAATTTTGCTTCAAGTTGATAACGATGTTCTTTTTTCTTTTTTCCATGTGTGTGCGCGTTTGTATTCTGGTGAATTGTGATCACATGATCATGGAGACTATGTAATTTTATGTAAGAGACTGATTATTAACTTTGGGCTTCGGATCAAATTTTAAATTGGGATAAATTCATGGGTGTTAGCGTACGTCTATGGCCTGATTACTAATACTTAGTTCTCCATTTTAAATAGGGAGGAAGAGACATAGGGAAAGAGTGTTATTATGTATTTCCCTTTGACATGCCATTATAGTTTGCAAATTATTGGAACCAAAAAAACTAAAAGGATGTTGATTAGGTTTTTGTTCTGATGTCCAAACATTTTATTTGGTGCATGATATCTCTTATGCTGAAATGGGGAAATTTCAGTCAAGGAAGTCTACACAGAAAAGGTAAAGAATAAATCTGCTACTGTTGAATGATTTCTCACAATGGCTATGTTCAAATTTCTAGTTACCCCCTCAAATTTGGTGGGTTGAAACTGGGGAGAGTGATTCCTCTGAAATTTGGTGGTTAGACATAAAATTAAAGTTAACTTCTTATTTCCACTAGGCAAAAGCAATACTTTGAACAAAGGAAACGCCAACAACAGAATCTGCAGATAACAGGGTCAGAGGGCTGTTCTGATATTCAGGGCATAAGTGGGCAGTGCCTAAAAGAACATAGGTCTCTGGATATTCTCAATTTGCTAAACTTGTCAACAAAGGCTCAGGAATGTGACTTTGCCTTCCTGAAAGGTAAGCATATGATATTCTTTCTCGACAGTCATATTTCTCCTGTCATGAAGGGGCATAGTTGAAGCCCTTGCATTAAATATTAGTTAAATCTATTATGCCGTATCTGTTTCCAACAAAGAGAATAAGATTTCAACGAGACTTTGGAACAAATAGCATGTGGCTACTTATGGTAAGGCTTACACTGTAGATACTCTCTTTCCGTAGTTGTATCCTATACACTGATACACACATCTTCTTTCCCTTTTTGATGTTTTAGTAATTACATGTGAAGGATAAATACTTCTACTGTGGTCAAGCATAGCTGCTAACTATGATGAACAAGTCACCATACTCATTGGGAAAATAGGGAAAGCAGAAGTTAGGGAGAAAAGGAATGGACCGGCCTAAATATATTATTGATAGACTCAGTTATATTTGTGTTGTGTTGACCCTTTGATGCAGGACAATATAGGTGGAAGGGAAAAGGAGGGAGAAAATAGGGAGATAAGAGAGGGGGAAAGGGAAGAGAAGAGAGGAAACAAAGGGTATTTGGTCAAACATTATTCAGATATAGTAGTGCCATCATACAACTATTGAGGACATTTATAGAGGAAGCCCCAAAAGAAGTAAAAAGAAAATTAATATACATGGAAAAGAAAATACATCAAGAAGCAAATAAGTCTAAAATAAATAAATCCTATTAAATAATTCATATTTATTATTTCTTCTGTTACCCCTAAAATAATTCTTCATAAGTAACCCTTGATTTACATATAATTATCTCTATCGCTAACCATGAGTTCTTATTCGGTACTTATATAGTACTAAAGCATTTAGTACCAATTCCATTGATATTTTGCCACGTAATCTATTATGATTCTTTTACAATATCCACATAATATATTTATAAATTGTGGTTGAATTGGATCCAAATTTTAAGTGAGAATATGCTTATTTATCAAAATATGAAGGGAAGTAGTATTGAATCCTTTAGTACTATGGGGGTATAGTAAATATTGCCCACTAGCCATATCACTCCAAGTATTCTTTCCTCATTCTTCATCATATATGCATACAAAAATTGTAGCTACACAATGACACTTATACCCTTTACTTTGGGTGCACTACAAGTAAATATTTTCATCTTACAAAACTTTTCTATACTTCTAATACTTTTTTGGAGTGTAAATCTTCTCTTAACCTTCAACAATTTCCCAAAATTCTTAATACCTCTTAAGAACACTCGTATTTGATTTAGAGTTTGATATTTTCCCCAGAGGATAGCTTTGTGACTGCCAGACTGGGTAGGGAAAAAACTTCATTAGTGCTTAGGATGCCTTGCAAAATGATGTGGTCAACAATATCTCGTTGCTTTTTGTTTTCAAGGCTCCATTCTTGTAAGTTTCTTTTCTTTCTTATTTCTAGTTTACTAAGATGTAATCTTTTGCTCCTTTTTTTTTTTTTTCACTTGTACAATCACAAGGGAGGGCAAATGTAGAGGCCAACATTTCCACAGTGCCAGGCAATATCTTGACAAATCAACCACCAATCAATACTGGCGTGGCTACTTCTGTAGAGTCTTGCAGAATTGAAGAAGCAAGTGTGTTCTCTAGTGTATTCAATCAATTGTCTAAACTGTCAACTCTGACAGTTTTCATTTGAATGCAGGAGCACCATTCGGCTGCCAAAGAGAAGCATCACCAAAGGAGTAAGTGATGCATGCTTTTTCATTATTGTGATTGAGTCTGCTGCCTTATTATTACTTTACTGTGTAACACATATACTAAAGCAATTTAATAGACAGAATTTGTCATAGATGAGTTTAAAAAGGTGATTCTGTACATGCATGTGCTATTGTGATAGACTCTCTAACTTATTGCTCCTAACACATCCTAAAGCAAATAAATAGATAGAAGGTGTTGATAAAGTTAGAAGTGCATGTCAAAGATAACACACATTGTATGGTTTCTGCTGAAAGATCGGTAAAAGATATCACAACACAAGGGGAGATTATTGTAAACTGAGGTCATCCTATGAAGAGGATAGCTGTATCTTTATTAGGCTGCTATGCCTCAACTATCACTTAAATCTGATTGTTTTACAAGAGGCATGCTGCTTTCCATTCAAAGCATTAATTTATTTATCTCTTTACAGGGTTCTAGTAAGTCCTGCTGATTATCAGAATGATGATCTTGATGATTATCAGAATGGTGATCTCAATGGGAAAGCTTGTAAACCAAGTGACTGGAAGACAGTAACTGATCAACGTAAGTAGCAGAATACAAATATTCATCACCCATATTTTGTGCATTTCATTTCATTCCATGATTTTAGTGATATTTTTCATAACTTTCCAAAATAAGGATGTATGTTATTTTTTAGCACTTTTGATTTTGGGCTCATAACACTGGAATTTATTTGTTTTGCATCTTTATTAATTTATTTATTTTTAATTGTCATCCGACTGACTATCTTCTGCTAAGTTTCTCACTGATTGATTTTTGTTATCAGACTTGGGATCATCTGTTCTTGATTTGCTTTATGATGATGGGCCTAATGTTGCTGTGGAAGAGAGCCCTACCTTTGAAGACCATGTTGCTTTCTCACTCGAAGGTTTACCATGCTTTTAACTAGTATTAAATCCCCTCCCATTTCAGATTGCATTATTAGTGGGATCATCCGTCAACAAACTTGTATGCATATTTTTTTTTTTTTTGCATTTGGAGGAAAGCAGAGATGCTGTTTGAAATTCTTCTCCATAGTTATAAATGGCCCTCATTATAATGGAAAGTAAAGAAATGCTGAAAATTGTTAGTGAAACTCAAATGTAGCAATGAAACTGAAAAGTCTTAATATATGATCCTTTTCACAGGAACTCTAGTAGTCTACATCTTTAACGTACTATGTTCGCCTTTCATAACTAAAACAAACTTGTAGTTTCATTATCACTTTTTATTTCCGTATTTTTTTTTTTTTGGTTTGTTGCTTTGACAAATTTTCATTCAACATTAACTGATGCCTTATAGGTTTGGGTAAAGTTGGAACAGAGACACCAGGTCATACGCCACAACAACTGAACAGGTCACTAGAATGAGAACAATTTAAATGTCATTCATTTATTTCTTCTTTTTGCACACATTATCATTATTGTTGTTGTTATTTCAAATTTTCAATTGTTAACATAATCCAAGTATAAGTGCATGAATTTCAAGTTAAATGACTCATTACTATTATTATAAAGTGGAGACTGGTTTTAACTTACCAAGCCTTCATTGACAATAATGAAAGTTTTGGCTTATAGAAAACTTGTACCGAGATATTAAAGGTTAAGTTCTTCCCATCAAAAGGGAAACAAAAAAGAAGAAATCTATAATTTAAGTGTTAGAGTTCTATATAATGAAGACATTTTTAAATGATTAACGATATCATTAATAGGAATTAGGATATTATTCTTGCTTATCAGTTTTATTTTTTCACAAAAAAAATTGAAAAAGGAGAAAAATATTTTGTAAAGGAATGTGTATCAGTGATTCTAACTTGCACATATATTGAATTTATAGAGCTTTTAAGCTTGTATATAAATGACACAGCTATATACAACCCATAGCACAACTGTCAAAGCTGAAGACTCCTTAGAATATCCTAATTTTTTAAACATTTCATTTAGCAATCTACTTCCCCAAAAAAAAAAAAGAAAAAAAAAAAAAACACACACACACACACACACACAACTGGAACTATCCTATATTCTAAGTATTTTATACTATTATTTTCTAATGAAATTTACTAAATAAAAAGATATTAAGCTATTTTATCTAATAATTTTTTAGTGCAATAAAATGTATTAGGGAAGAATTGTTATTTTCTCATCAAAATGGCATTTCTAATCTCTAATTCTATATTAATTCTATATTTTATTCTTGGTCATTTTTCCCTTTTTTATTTGTGTGAGGGGATGGGGTGGGGAATAGTGTCATACCTGTGTTTGAGGTGAAAAGATAATTTTTTTTTTATTTTTTTATTCTAACACTTCCATATGAGTGTTGGACTCATTTTGCCAGTGTGTCAAGACAATGTTAGTGTTTGACACGTTGGCGTGCCTGAGAAGTGAGAATAAGAGTGTCTTTGCTTTATAGCTTCCACCTTTGCTGCATTTTTGTAATGAAATTTTCCATAGTTACATGGCAGGGTAAGTCAAAGGATAGAACTTTCAAGAACATTTTCTGTCTAATTTGTTACTTTTTTTTTCACCTGCTATAAATTGCCACATCAAGTTCTTTTTGTTGCTAGACACTGTAATTTTACTTAGTGCCATCCTGATCTTGTTTGAAAATGCATTAAAATATAATTTCCCTTTTTAACCGTGACAGATTAGCTAGTCTTCTTTTCACCAATACACCTTGTCACCTTGCAGTCATGCACTACTTGCAAAGTCTTTGAACTTAAATTCATTTAGTTTCAGGTGTCATGCAAAACATCCACTTGTGCTTTGTGATTGATTTTTGGTTCTAAAATTGATATCCTGAAGTTGACAACACTAGAATTAACACCTTATGGTTACCTAACTCAGTCCTTCACTATGGAAGGCGGTTTGGAGCATGCATAACATTTACCCATCTGAGCATATTTTGGAATTTTACTTTCCAGAATCCCTTATGGTTACACCCCCTCATTGAAGTGCCGAAAGAAAAAGTTGTCAAAGGATGTTAACCATGTCCTGGAAGATATTGAGCTTGAAGTGGTGAGGACAAAATCTGTCTTCCTTTACATTTTAATGGACTAATCTTATCTACGTCTTCTAATGCTTAAAAGTAGTCACAACTCAAGTCTTATACCTGAGTTGGTATAAATTGTTTACATTTATTGTGGTTTATGAAGAATTTATAACATATCTTCTTTAAACATTTTTGACTTGCTATATTTGAAGCAGCTTGGAACCTGTCCATTTCTGAAAAGTAAACTATGCAGTTGATGTTTGTCTGTTTCAAGAGCCATTATTGAGGATGATGTATTAGTTTTGGTATGTTGGTGGATTTAATACATTGCCAAACCCATTGCCCACTATGTTGCTATTGTATAGAAGAATACTACGTGATAATCTACACAATGTGGTCCCTTGTACTTCATAGAATGGTTCAGTAGTTGTAAGGTACTGATTGAGCCAATTGTCATGTTCTAAACTTTGCTGAATATGAAAACATGCAGAGTACTTAAAAAAACATATAATAATGTTTTAAAAAATTTTTCATAGATAGTGATGGTGAGGATCAGTATGACGATTATTTGGCCTGCAGCACACCTACATGTTTCTTTTCTTTTCTTTTTTTTCATTTTTTGCCCTGAGGTGCCATACCTGAAAAACTACATAGAATTGGCTTTGGCAAGGTCAGATTTGTATCTTTTAAGAAGAGATGGGTTGACTTAGTGAGTAATGGCTTGCTATGACGATTTGATGTGAGACATTATCATATATAGACTGTCAAGGTGTAGGATCTGCTTCTTTCATATAATCAGAGATGGCTGACTTAGACTTGGTAAGCAATGACTTGCTACTTTGATTTGATGGAAGATATATTTATGTAAAATTCTGACAGCGAAGGATCTCTGAATCTGCATAATTCCTTTTTGTACCTTTCGTCACTATTGGCCTCTTTATTATATATGTTACACTTGAGTCTGTTGGTCCTCTAATTGGTAAACATGCTGTAGTTTGCATTATATTTCGTTTTTTCAATTCATACTGACTTAATTGCATTAAATAACTATGTTCAATGCTCTCAAAAGTCATGATGTGTTAATGTTTATTTATTGAAAATGGGATTTGAAAATAGGCAGTTTGATGTATTATTTGTAGGATACGATGATGGAAGATATCAGGGTTGCCCCTATCAGCAGTTTCTCAAACTTCCCTTATAACGAAGGAAAGCAAAGTTTAGCAACTGCTCAAGACTACAAGCATTTCAATGACCATGATAATGAAAATGATTCTCGAGACTACAAGCATTTTAATGACCATGCTACTAAAATTGGTTCTTCCATCAGCCAAGAATTCTTCTTCAACAGTGAGAATAATAATGATAACATATGGAATGGTAATTGGCGACTAACTCTTGTCCATATTTTATTTTTATTACTTCTCATAAACTTTTAACTATTCAGTTGTTTAAATTTATTGCAACATACTTCAAACATTTGCTTACTTAACTTCAATTGTTTTCTTGTGAGCATAAAGCTGCTTTGTTCTATCTATATCATATGAATCTTTTGCAAGAATGCCTGCCCCCTAAAGAAAAATAAACATGATGAGAAAGGAAGAGATACAAAATGTATAATTATTAGATGGACCTTGCCCCAGTATTGATTTTCATTGATAGGTTGGATCTTGATGTTCCTTGCTAACTGAATTCTATGAAAATGTGAAGTTTTTAATATCAAATATGTACAATATAGTCCATATGATCAACATTTATACAAAATATCAACTCTTCAAAGAAAATACGGTAAGAAATACTGAAGTAAAAAAGATTCTGTACCCTTCTTATAGATAAGTTTTACACTTTATAAGAGTTCACAATATTATGTATTGATTGTGCATATAACACATTTCTTTAATTTTGAAACTAAAATATTTCCTTTCATCATGTAAAGTATGCTTATCATAAGTTTTCTAAATTATAATTCTAATGTATGTAGAAATTTTTAAGGTTACAATTATCTTAAAATTTGACTTGGCCATTTTCTTCGTGTTTCAATCTCTTGGAAGTGTTTAACTCCCATTTATGTGAAGTACCTAGTTCTAGCTTCCTTGATGAGAAGTTTGACAATGAGAGGGAATATAATGCCTCGTGGAAGAAAAAGACATTTCAAATGGGTATTAGTTCTATGGATTTATTGAAAAGTGGGGCCTTCAAAATGGCAAGTTATGCATCTGAAGATCGCCTGCCAAAGAAAAGGTTATTCACTATATTTTTAAGAGCTTCTTTTGTTTCCCTAAATGATATTAATTTGTGACTAAAAGAACGTTGTTATGGCTGTATAGATCTTCAGCAACAGCAGCAATGGAAGGATTCGATAAGATTGGTACTGCTTGCTGTCTAACATCATCTTATAGAATCATTATTCAGTGCTTTTGAAAATGTTTTTTGAAACATAATGAAATCAATTTCTATTTTATATTTCTACCTATGTTCCCACCTGTGAGATCCTTGGCAGTTTTACTGCAATGGCTTGGTCATTTGATGCAACATCTGAATTATGATTAAAATTATAACTTTGACCTCCTAAAACATGTTAAGTGGTGCAAGTGTGACAGGTAAGAAAGCAAAATCATGGATATTCATGCCAGTGTCTTAATATGCATGAATATTTGTGACTTCCCTTTCTTAAACGTCACACTTGCAACTCTTAACATGTTTTAGGATGTCAAAGTTATGCCTTCAATATTAATTTATAGACAGATTGATCAACATGTTCAAAGATTTGAGTTCAAGTTCACAATTTTTGTTCTTTTTTTTTGGTTAAAATATATTTTTGATCCCTATAATTTTTATCCATTTTTAATATGGTCCCTATACTTTTAAAACTTGAAATTTGGTCATTGTAGTTTCAAAACTCATGGAAAATGGTCCTTCCCATCAAGAATAGTTATCAACCGTTAGTGCACATGTGGCATTGAATAAGATATCTTAATCAACATATGAATCTATATTAACGATCACGTCATAGCTAATCAGTATCACATCATATTATAAGTTATTTTTTAATACTATACTTTCATATATCAAAAAATATTATTTTCTTAAATAAAATAACTGAAATTATATTTAATTATTTGTTAGTTAATTTATTTTATTTAAGAAACTTTAATAAAAAAGAATTACTCTTATAATCTTTCTTTTTTGTAATTTCATTATTTTATTTAATTTTAATAAAACAATCTTATATCAAAATTTAGAAAAATATGAAAAGTTAATAATTCATTAAAGTTCACTTTATTTTGTTTTTGATGAAGTTCAATAATTTATATTTATATTTAAATTTGAAAAGCCCACAAATTAATAATAAATAAATTATAATGTTAAAAAATTAATATATGTCAAAAATGAAGAAATGAATAATTCTTTTGTAATTTCATTTATTTTTATTAAGAAAATAATTTTTATATGAAAGTATAATATCAAAAAAAAAATTATGCTTAGATATGACATGACGCTAATTGTGGATGATATAGCTACTAATAAAGATTTATATGCTAACTAGAATATCTTATTCATCGCCACATGTGCATTGATTAATGATTTTTTATGATAGGAGCCATTTTCCATGAGTTTTGAAACGATAGGAATCAAATTCTATGTTTTGAAATTATAAGGACTAAAGATTAAATTCAAAAATTAGGTTAAACTATAGGGACTAAAAGTACATTTTAACTTTTTTTTTTCTTCTTTTTCCTTGAACAGTCCTTATTAATTTATCAATAAGTTGATTCACTTATTCAGAGATTTGAGTTCGAGTTCATTTCTTTTCCCTTCTTTTTTCTTGAACAGCCCTTACCTAAATTCTTCCTTTTCTTTTTCAGCTGTATGTATTACAAGCTATAATTGTACCCATTCTGATAACTTTCCGTCAGAAGTGAGGAATATAAGTGCTTCCCATTGTGCTTTGAATTCATTAATGAACAATGAAAATCTAACATGTATGATTGAGGTGTGAAGAATGGGTTTCCATTATTCCTGGTATTACCTTCTGATGCTTTGCTCATTTTCCCTTTATTTTCAGAGTTACCAGCTTCATATTCCAAACACCAATCAGAAAATGATTATGACTTTTTTGTTTCTAGTGGGGAAAGGTATGAGAACTTCTCTAAGGTTTGTGGTGAGATAAGCACATGCTTATGATGTTGTTGTATTGTAATAGATGTTCTAGATCAGATGGGAACTTCAATGTCCAAAGTTTAGTCCCGGAAGATGTACGGGACAATTCAAGCTTGCTAAGGTAACATCAAGGGCATTTCTCTCTTTTTTTTTTTTTTTTTTTTTCTTTTCCTCGAGTCCATAGGCATCTCTTGTTTGAAGTTCTTATAGAAACAAAATTTTTGTTTGAAGTTGATTTTGTCTTTTTCCTTTTAATTTCACTAATATCTTTGACGAAAATTTGTGAACTTCGTCAGTGAAGAGTCATGCTCATCCACTGCAGGTAATAAATTATCTCTGTCTCTCCTGCAAAAAAGTTAATTATATAATTCTATGATATTAACACTATTTTATGTATAAGAAATGGTAACTTTTCTTGTTAGTTGGATACTTGTCTTTATATGTCAGTGAGGGGTGAGGCAATCATTCATTCACCATCAAGATCAGTAACAGGAGAGAACAGTAAAGAAAACAAATATGCTTTTGCAAGCCCTGGAAATAAGTGCAGATCTAAAGAAGTAAAATTTACCAGTGTGTCAAATTCATCAAAGCGAAAACCATCTCATTATTCAAATTCTATTCTTGTGGAAGAGTTGGGTGCACATAACAGCAGGCAGTTTAAGGAGAGATATGCTTCGGCTAATATAAATTCAGGTGACACTTCATTATGTCAAAATTTAGAGACGGAGTTTGAAGTCTTCGGATCCAATAATAGAACTGAAGATCCTTTAAGCATCTTTACTACCCCTGAGTTCCATGACAAGCCCAGTCCTTCCTTTAGTGGATTAAAAAATGGTTCAAATGTTGCTGATTCTCCTCCTAGCAGTTTTACCCCCGAGAAATCTGCATTTGGTGATTCAACTGTGTTCTCAGATTTTCGATCATGGCCAACCAACCCCAGTTTTTCTCCAAAATTTGAATTGAAAGGTAATCAAAAAGATGTTGCCGGTTTCCATAGTGGGACACCATGTCCTGATTTGTCAGTACAGAAAAGTGTTAAAGATGAGTTAAAAGGGAAACTGCATCAAGACAGCCACGTAAATTTTGAGCTAACAGAAGAAATCTTCATGGGGAACAAAGGATGGTCCACAGAAAAGAAAATGGTAGGAGATACTTCAACTTCCAGTAACTGTACTCAAGATTTTGAAGGGGAAAAAGACCCCAATGCAATGATTACACAGAGTCTTGAGACAATTGGCCATGTGGAGGAGATATCATCATCACCGATTAAACCTGACAAAAATGAAAGAAAAGTAGATAAAACAAAGTATGTCTAGTCTTAATTCACATTTCTTTTTCTCTTGACTTGGAGCCAATACTTTCACAATGCTTGTGATATGAATTGTGTACTAAGGGAAACTGTCAATTTCAGCAGGAACAATTGTGATGCTGAAATTCCTATCAAATATAAAATTGCAAATGAAGGTATGCAATTCCTTGGCTCTCTCCATTTAATCTCCCTTGTACCTTGCTTTTCTGTTGTTTTGCAAATGGGAATCAGTTCATATTTTCTTGTTCTGTGGATATACGTGCTACTCTTCTTTCTCTGTCCAGACATGGAAAATTGGCAGTCTGAGGAAAGCAACATGGCAACAGGAAAACATAACAAGGAACGAATTAACTTGTCCGGTCAGGTGATGTTTGAGAGCTACGTTTTTCAGCTTCTCTGCGTTCAGAAGGTATTGATGTAGGCATCTCTGATAGACCATCAAGAAGGCATGACGCCTTGCTACAATCTGATAGCTATAAGGTTTCTTATCAGATGCAGAACAAAGGAACTATAAAAGAATATTTTTCAATATTTGGGTTGTTGTCAAAGCAGATAATGTGCTCCGATACCTTTGTTTTCTACGTGTTATAACTGTGCGTGTGATAAAGGTGAAATCTTTATATACTGCATATATAGCATGTCAGCACTTAAGGGTCACACTCACGAGTATTTCTTGTTTATTGCTACTCTGCTAGCTGAATTTTCCGCCGAGTATCCTCCTCGTTCCCCATGGCAAGTATTTGTTGCAACCAAAAGAAAGAAAAAAAAAAACTATCTTGAATAATAGGAATATATCATGCCACTTGCTTTTATGAGGTATATATTTTTGTTCAAAACCTTTTGTGACAAGTGAATTATTTAGCTAACTAAGATCTAATTAAAAAAATAGAAAAATATAGAAAATATATGATAATCAAATGGTTGTGAGTTGGTGAGTATGTTCTTGTGATTGATATGTCTCCGGCACATCTCTAATTAAGTAATTAATGATACGAGTATTAGAATTCTATCGAACATTTGATTACTATAACTATAAAATAGTAGATGAGACAAAATTATTCAATTCTCATATTCTATTATCTCACTTGATTGAGGAAAAAAAAAACTTTTTTAGGAGTTTTAAACAAAAGGAAAAAGGAAAGTAAAAGCTGTAGGGTTTGGATTTTGGAAGTTTCCAACAACTTTAATTTACATGATGATAACAATATTCTTGAGGATAAAATTAGTTAAGTTTATTGCTTTGTTCCGAGTACAATCAAAGATAAAATGCTTGAGAGGAAATTTAAAGAGCTATAGGTATGATATCTAAGCATATATAAGGATAATTTCTTCAAAGATGATGTCTTATGTAAATTACAATGCCTCGAACCAGATGTTTTAAGTGTAAATTTATTTATTTAAAAAAACATATTATTACACTTAACTGGAAAAATGTAAAAGGTTGACAAAATATATATATATATTCTATTGGTATCCGCCATGCTTTGATACCAATCACAAGATATTTTTGTGAGAGACAAGAAAGAAAACAAGTACATACTTGTAGCTGTGTTAAAATTTATTGACTAAAAGAAATGTGCATTAGAATATTTAGAGAATAATAAAAAAAGAGTACTGTGAAAGAGGGAGAAGTTACAATTCACAAAAGCTTTATTTTTCAAAATAACTGAATAATTTAGATAATCAAAAGTTTCTAAGATTACTATTATTATATAAAATAATAATAGTAATAATAAACTTATAATATAATTAAATATTATAAAAATACTTCTTAATGAATATGATAGGCTCATTGACATCAAATTAGACTGTGAGTTGGACCTTTAATACATTTTTGGTAAGAGTCAATATTTCCTATCATAGGCTGACTATTTTAATAAGACCAAATTAAAATATACTTTATAAATATATAATAATAATAATATCAAATATCCTATAAATATATTATTAGTAATATGATTATTGCTAATTCATATAATTTATATAAAATTATCAACAAAGTAATCATGTTTAAGATACAGTTGAATATTAAATAATAAATATCTTGCTTAATAGGAATTTAAGCTTTGATTCATTATTTTATGAAAAACTGATCTTTTTTTATTAAATTCAATTATTGCTGGTCGAGATCAAATATAAGGGCCTGTTTGGTTTGGGTATTTCCTGTTTTCATTTTCACTGAAAACAGAAAATGAACTTGAAAATGCGTTTGGTTGAGTTAACTGAAAACGTTTTCTTGAAAACATTTCTTAAAATAAGCCTAAATCTGAAAACACAAAAAAGATATTTTCAGTGTTTTAGGAAATAAATTTCAGAAAATGAAGATTGAAAATGAAAAAAAAAATATTTTCACAAACCAGACTAAACAGAAAAAAAAGTTGAGAGCAGACATTTATGTAGAATAACTGCTTCCAACAAGAATTTGAGTGCATTTACTCAAAAGCTTTACTCTTTTCAACTAATTTTTCAAGAAGTATTCATCATTCATCATCTTATCTATATTTAGTAATTTACACTCTTATTTATATTACTAATAGATAACTTTTTTATAAGAGTTACAAGCCTAACGAAACATGCCAAAAACACAACCAAAAAGCTAGAAAACAGAAATGAGGCAAAGCCTACAAAGCTAGGTGATTCCCCCTAGTGGTCCTGTTGATAAGTTGGCCACAAAAATGGCGGGGTTTCCAAAAAGGTTCTCAGAGGAAGACCATCCCGTCTGCCCGCTTTAGCCAAGAGATCATCACACTTATTTTGTCCTCTTGAGATCTTGGAGATCTTGAAGTTCTCAAATGTAGAAATCAGGAACCTGCAGTTCAGGAACAGAGCATGTAACCGATGAAGAACATTTTGTTCTAGGGAAAGGAGGTTAGCAGCAATAGATGAGTCTGTCTCTATCTCAATCTTTTTAAAGTGTAAGTCTGCTGCGATTTTAATTCCCAAGAATAAGGCCCAGATTTCTGCAGCTTCTGGATTACCATGTCCTAGAAATTTTTTGAATATGATTTTCCATTCCCCTTCATCAGATATGATTAAGCCTCCAGCTCCCATGAGCCCATCTTTCACAGAGCCATCGACATTTAGTTTGACCCGTCCACTCATTGGTTTGTGCCAAGAACATGAGGAGCTATGAGAATTCTGCTGAGTTGGGATTTGGTTTCCCTCATGAACTAGGTTAGTCCAAAATTTGATGGCTTTATGTATAGGATTTTCATAGGGGTTAGGTCCAGAGCTCATCTTGATTTTGACTTTGTTGATTTTGTGTTTGAAAAATTTATTTATTTCTCTTCAACCAAATAGACCACCTGATAGCGTAGCAGAAAATAATGTTCCACAGACCTGATAGTAGGTTCCAATTTTTTTTTTTCTTTTTTTGCTTTGGGATAGTCTCTAAGGGCATGGGTAAGAGTTTTAGGGGCCGTTTGGTAAAGTTTTTGTTGCTGGAAAGGAACATTCCTTTTCATTACTATTTATTATCTTGTACCTTTTGGTATTATTTTGACAAGGAAAACGGAATTCCTTCTTTACTCAACAGTGCACTTTTTTTTTTCATTACATTTGCCATGGAAAATCGGTTTCTTATATGAAAAATAAGTTAAATGTCTATTTTGCCTTCATATTTTTTTCTGAGTCCTTACCTGTTGAGTTTCGTTTTCCTAATTTCACCGTCGACTTCTTCCTGGTCTGTCGTTGGTACAGGCTGGCCGTGCACCAGACGGCCGACCGCCTGGCACGCTTATAAGCTAGCTACAGTTGAGTAGGACTAATTTAGTCATTTGTTTTAATTTTTCCTTTATTTCTTCTTAAAAAATATTCTATTCTTATTCTATCTTCTATTTCATACTAAACATCTTTTTTTTCCATTCTCTTTTCCCTCTTCCATTCTCTTTTCTTTTCTATTTTCCTATTTCCTTTCCATTCTAACTCTTTCCTAAATACCAAACGGTTCTAGTGTTAAGGTTACATCGTTCACAAATGGGATTAGGAATGTAGTTTTTGTGCAGTGGGAAGGCCATTTAGATAGGTCATAGGTCTGCCAAAGAAAAGTCATCTCGAATGGGTGACAGTTAATAAACTAGATCAAATTGTAGTCCTTCCAATTATAGAGCCTGGGATTATAAATGACGGAGTTGTAAATTGATTTTCTGCTTAAGTTTCCATTCTTTGTTAGGCTCCAAATGAGTCTGTCGGGAGTGTGGTTTGGAGTTTGGTTTAGCAGGTAAGCTTCCAATTCATAAATGATATCCTGGGGTATAGGACTGGGGAAGTTGTGGAGATCCCAGGAGAGCATGTTGTTATTTCGATGAATAATGGAGCTCACTTGATTTTTTTTTAATGTTCATTTTCAGGAAGAGTATACCTAACAACATGACAGGTGCATCTATCAAAGAGAGGAAAGATTTTCCTCGGGCTTTTGACTGTGATGGATGCTGCATTCTTTTTTCTTTGAAGGATGTTTCCATATTTTCTCTTAAGGGCTATTATCCACAACTTGTTGCTGTTTGTTTTGAATTCCTACATAGCTTTCGTTAGGAGAGAGAGGTTTTAGATTTTTACCTGTTTTATCCCAATTCCTCCTAATTTCTTGGGTCTAGCTATTTTATCCGAGCTAAGAGTGTGAAATTTTCTCAAGTTTTCTTGATGTCCCCAGAAGAAGCTCTTACTGATTTTATCAATTTTCTTTAGAGTGGAGTTGGGAAACATAAACGCTTTCATCATGTGTCTAGGGATGCTAGAGGTAGTAGAGACAATAAGTTGAGCTTTCCCTGCCACTGATTGGAGATTTCTTTTCCATCCACGGAATCTCCTATTGATTTTTTGAATTAGAAATTGAAAGTCCGAAGGGCTGTATAAAGGTTTGACAGGGTAGCCTAGATATGTTCCCAGATCATTTGTTTGTCTGATTTGCAGCGATTCAATCATCCTGTTTTTTTTTTTTTCTTTCACCTACTGTTGTTGAAAACCAAATTTTTTATTTTTCCAAGTTGATTCATTCCACTGTGCTCACAGATGGTGAGCAATGTTTTCTTATTGCTGTGATGGTTCTGGTGTGAACATGAGCAAAAAGACGAACATCATCAGCAACTAGCAGGTGTGTTAAGCTTCGTTCATGGTTTTTAAAGCGAAAAGAGAACCAGTTTTTCCCCGCAACCTTTTCATGAATTAGGCTAGTGAGTTATTCCATAAATAGAACAAAAATGAAAGGGGAGATTAGATCTCCCTAGTGGAGGAATGGGATCCTCTCCTTGGTGCCTACGTCAAGGAGAGTCTCTAGCTTTCATAGCCATTCACATAATAGGTGGAGTCTATAGGGATGGATGTGGGTCCCTCACGAACAGGTAGAGTTCACAATCATCTAATGACTATAAAAAGTCAAGGGTTATCCTTAACGTACGGCACCAAGAAGAGGATTCCAATCCCCTGGCGAATACTTCTCGTGGGCTTAAAAGGTTGATTTTTTGTCCTATTAATGATGGGGATATATTCTATAGAATCATGCCAGAAAAAGATGAGGTCCCTCCATTGTGGAGGAAAATTGAATTTGCAAAGCATTTTGGTTAATAAAATTTTAAGAAATGATGTCAAAAGCTTTCTAGATGTCAATTTTGACTGTAAACCATCCCTGTATATTTTTTGAGCTTTTTCTGGAGTGGATTGTTTCCCGTGCTAACATGAATAGATCTGAAGTAAGTTCATTCTTTCATGTAGGCTCCTTGAAGTGGGAAATGAGATTTTGAAGATGCAGCTAGATCCTATTAATAAGGATTTTTGCTAGGATTGTGGAATAGTCCAATTCTTGAAGACTTTATTGAATTGCTTCCGCCATTTTTTCTTTGATATGATCCCAATTTATTTTTTGGTACCTGAGATTTTTTTTTCTTTTATACAGCAAATCATCATCTCTAATCACTTTTATTCCCTCTTGAAAAAATTAAAAAAAAAATAAATCAGTTTAATTTCCTCTCAATCGACAAATGAGAGAGAAAATTTCATTATTTTTTTTTTGGTGAAAATGGGGAAATCCATTAAAGACAAGAAAAATCCCCATTAATTAATCATTAGAATTTGTCAGGGAAATTGAATTGGATAATTAGCAACGTATTTCTGTGCAGGTTCCATCTCTGAATCTCTCCGAGTTGTTTACCTTGTAAAGCTAATTGGAATATATATGGATGAATCTCAACAAGTGTACAGTCTCATAGATTTTCAATGAGTAGACATGGTTGTGGCTGGAAGATGGATTCCAAATGGCTTAATTAAGGATGATCCAAAGTAAATATATATCTTAATTAATTTCTCATTCATTCAATAGTCTGAGATATCTCATGGATGCACCAATGAAACATGTGATTAAAATTTTGTTGATCTGATCTTGTTCAGTTGACGTGAACGAGCTACTCAATCAGCGATGATCCACGCAATTCCTAAACTAACCAGTAATATTCCGAAAGATGTATAAGATATATGGAAGTATCCTGCAAAAATTACACACACACACACACACACACACACACACACACACATATATATATATATACATATTTGCTGGTATGACCTAATTTAATAATGTTCTATGCAAAAGTCAACAAAATTGTTATTCTCGTTGCCCACTCAGAGGGTGTAATGGGAATTAGCAAACAATGGAAATTTTGTGGGTATTTTTTTTTTTTTTGTGGCTGTTTGGTGTCTTTGTAGGTCAAATGAGCATAGGTATTTACCAACAAAACAAAAAGCGTTACTATTCGGAATTAACACAGACCAATTTTGACTAAATTAATTTAACTTTTTCCATTCATTTATTTGAGGAATTAGCTTGGTATAACATAACACTGTCAAAATGAATTGTATGGTTCGGCTCGTAACGGGGTTTTTAATGAGTTTAAATTTTGATGTCCAAGCCTACTTACAAGTTAGGCTAATTTTTTTTGGTCTTCAATCCAAAGTCATGTCTGCACCATAATATTGTTGCTTGGTAGTAGATTCAAGGTCTTTTTTTATGAATATGGATCTAGTACTTGTCTTTATAAGGATTGTTAGATCGTAAATTCAATGGTCCAGATTTCAATGTTATTTTTTATTTAAAAAAATACTAAAAATATTATTTAAAATTTATACTGTTGGATATAAAATTTAACGATCTCTCAAAGGACAAGCACATTACTCGTCTTCATACGACAAGTACGGTACTTGTCTTCATAGGACAAATACCGTATCTATTTTATTTTTTGTTAATACTGACTCTACCAACATTTTAAGATTTTTTTTATAATAAATATTTTTAAAAATAAAAATAAAACTATATATATAGATAATAAGTCAGCTCACAAGCAAACGTTTCTAATTTTAAAAGTGTAAGCCTGCCCTAAAATGCTAGTTGACTGGGCCTAATTTTGACAATACTAGTATGATATAAATAAAGTTAACTAATCACATTTCAAATAAATATATATTCCGGCATATATCTAAATTTAAAAACCAAATTTAATCGAATGATAAACTTCATAAATTGAAAACATTGCAGCATGAATAAAAATAACTAGAAAAAAGAGAATATGAAAATGATAAATATTTTTTAAAAAATCACCATATGAATCCTTGAGTGGGTTAAATGAATTCGGTGAAGCCCTGAAGAGAAGGGGAATCCCATCCAAGGAAGTTAGGTATATGAACTTACGAAAACAATAATAAAGAAAGACGACAGAGGATGAGAGGATGACATGGCAGCATTCATCATTTCATAATTCCCTTTTTCTCTCTATTTTTTTTTTAAAATTTCATTCATTCATTTATTTATTTTTTTGGTTACAGTCTCATCATAATCCTTTTTTAAATCCCACTTACATGTGCCGCCGTGAACACGTGTTTTACCAATATTCTATGCAGACCGGTCATTGTTATATTTATTTCAACTATACTAATAATTGAATCTTCAAAAAAATGTATATATTAGTTTTAAAATTTTAACTCAATATAATTTAATCTTTAAATATTATTAATTTATTGTAATCCTTGAAAGCTGAATACATATATAATTTTATACAAAAAATAAATTCTAAATTTATAAGGATCAACTTATTTAATATTTAAATGGTAAAAATTATACGATTAACGTATATAAATAAATTTCTGTATTTACTGTTTTTATTTTCAAATACATAACCTACAAAACCTGCGGATCATTGTAATGTTGTCTTAACAGTAAAACAGAGTAAAAAAAGGGCACGACTTGTTAAGACTTAAGACTTGAGCTAAGTGTCGTGCATGCATTTTATGCATCTGTTATTCTTTGCATGCACTCTCTCTCTCTCTCTCTCTCTCTCTCTCTCTCTCTCTCTTAGAGAGGTCCCTCGAAACCCATTGACGCATACGCTTTCTCTCTCTAACCTATACCCTCACATAAACCCAGATTACCGTTACCTTCTCGCAGATTGACTTTACTCTCTTTTTTTTCAGCTGTTACAAATATCTGAATAAATATTTACGCTCTGTGATTGCACAGATTTTGATTTTTGAGTAGATAACAAGTACAGTGAAGCTGGGCTTTTTGGTTTTGTTCTTATCTTTTTGAATGAGCCATTCCTGGGTTTATGCTGGATTCCTTGTCTGATACAAGGTTGGTTTTGTAGTTCCCAACGCAAATCTTGAAAATTGTGCGTGAATGTATGTGCCGTCTCTGAAGATGGGTTTTGCTGATTGAATTCACGTTTCTGGTCAAAAGGGGTTTTAGGGTTTTGATCTTAATTTCTATGCTTGTATAGTCTCTGGTGGTACGAGGATTTGATTTAGGATTAATGGGGTCCGACATTTGTGTCAATGTTTCGTGTGGGGTGGAAAATGCCCATGAATGGAAGAAGGGGTGGCCCCTGCGATCTGGCGGATTCGCCAAACTCTGCGACAAGTGTGGGTAATTTTTTTCCCTTTTCTCTCTCTATGCTTTTCAATTCGATTTATTTCCAAGCATTGGGGCGATTTGATGCTGCGGGGGACTTTTGTTTTTGGATCGTGTGTCCCTTGCTTCTTATAGATATGAACGGTTAAAATTAGATTAGTAAGTTTCAACTTTTTTCCTTTCTGTATTTTTGGGTTATATATGGACTTGCCCAATGTAAAGAAACGGGTCGGATTGTGGTCAGTCATTATATAATTGGAAAACAATAATAGTTCATACTAATGTGATTAAAGCAGCTGCTGCTCCACTGCAGGTCAAACGAATTTCTTCTGTTCTCTTTTTTCATTCTCTAATGTTTAAAACAATTAGAAGTCTAAACTGCTTTGTAAGTCTTTTCCTTGTCTGTCTATCTTAACGTCCAGTGAATTTTGAAACTGCTTCATCATGAATTTTGGTGAAGAGTGTATAAATAGAAACCTCAATCTGTAAAATTGTTCTTCTATCAATATGAGGATCATGTATCTAGTTTGGGTAATAATTCTCAAGACTGAACAAGCAGGTGCTTTCTAGTCAGGCCGATAGTGAATTTAGTTTTCATAACCATTGGTAGTTAAAAAAAGGGGGGGGGGGGGGGGTAATAGTTAATGGTTATCCGAAATCATATATTTTGTTGACCAATTTGTTGGCTTATTTCTATGTTACTAGATTTATAAACAAAAAAAACTTGACTTCCATGAGTTCATATGAGTGCAAAATGATCATCTTGGATGCAAATGTAGTTAAGACTTAAGATATTCTTGTAAATTGTAATGCTAAAATAAAGACTTGTTGTCTTGATGTGTTTTTAGTTTATGCTTATAGCATATTCCATTGGTCAGTGTCTTGACTGTATACTATCACAAGATTTAGATCCTTTATTTTTAAAAGCAACTTTGAGTATATGTTTAGCTTATATATTCGCTAGGTTGAATATATGCCAAAAGTTATTGTTATTGTTTCTTTCTATTTGACATTCTCAGTTTATTTTTCCGTATTTCCTACTTGGCCTGTCCTTGGTTCGTCACACTGTGCGATACAGATCTGCCTATGAAAATTCAGTTTTCTGTACAAGGTTCCACCTTGAAGAATCTGGTTGGAGGGAATGCAACTTCTGCAACAAAGTAAGCTGACAAGTCTTTGTCTGTTTCTTTCATACTTTCTTTCTTGTTAACTTTTTAAATTTAAATTCTATTCAAACCTTCTCTTTTCCTCCTTAGACCTCAATATCTGTTTTACTTGGTTTGGCAGCCAATACACTGTGGATGCATAGTTTCTAAGTCTTTGTTCGAGTACCTTGATTTTGGTGGTATAGGTTGTATTAGCTGTGTAAAGTCCCCCCAACTTCATTTGGTAAGTCAATCTGGATAGTTATTTCTGAAAAATGTTTTTGTTATCATTTTATTTTCAGTCCTATTGTTCCTAAATTTTGCTCCTATAATCTCACTTTTGCTCATAGATCTCTAAATTTTGATCATACACATCACTAGGGAGAGGTGACAAGTCTGACAAGTGCTGGCAATTTAGTAACTTCAAGAAGAATTGATAACATCTTATTATCTCCAATAATGTTTTAAAATGGGTACTAACAAGTCTGACAAGTAGGGCCATAAATGATCCGAGTGGAGCTGAATAATAATTACCTTGGGCCATTCTCTTTTTTTAATAGACAAGCTTCTCAAGCTTGGATTTAATATTTAAAGAACTTAAATGAGCTTAAATCAGCCAAGTTCAAGTTTGAGGAAGCTCATGCAAATAGCATATATGCATCTTGGTATGTATTACATGTAAGTTTTAACATCATGCAATATACACTAATGGATATTTCATTCCTATCAAGCTATTAGCAACCAAGTAGTAAATTTCTCAGGCTAAACTCATTTAATAATGAGCTTCAAACTCATCTCTAGCTTGGTCTGTTATATTATATTAGTCAAACCCAAGTCAAGATTTGAGCTAGCCATAGTTATTAATAGTGTGCTATGGTTTGCTATAACTTGAAGCTCAATGCTACAACGCCTATCTTTACACCTATATATAGCTTTGCTATAGTATGATATAGGAGCTATTTTTGTCTAGTTGTAGCTCATGCTACAAAGGTGCTACATTCATTAAATATAAATAAGGCTACAACAACCCTAATTTGAGTGATTTTGCAAAGGCTACTGCTTGATTCACTTCCTTGGACAATCAATATTGAATAATTTAGTATTCATTAACCATATCAGGAGTGCAAGAAGAGGGCAATGCCATACTCCTCTTCTCGCACTCTTGATTTGGTTGATGAGCAAACAAAAACTTCAAAAGATGAAGAGGAAATTGAAAGATTAATGATGACCATTATGATGATCTTGCATTTGATGAAGAAGAGAAATTGGTTTATATTTTAATATCTTAGGGTAAAGCTTAGATTAAAAAAATTTGTTAAATATGATGATCTTGCATTTGATGAAGACGAGAAATTGGTTTAAATTTAAATATCTTAGGGTAAAGCTTAAATTCAAAATAGTTGTTAAACATAGATGTATCTTATGATTTAACTAGGTGCTTTAATGTATGGATAATTATTATGTGTTTTATGAGGCTTCTTTTTTTTTTTTTTTAATGAGTTTGATTTTCCACATATATTATAGTAATTTTAATTATTTTAATTTTTAAAAATCATGTGCTACCTTTTCACGTAGCTTGCACAATAATTTAAAGCCCTCAGCGCTACAAGTGCACTACGTGCCTTCAATAACTATGGAGCTGGCTAAGCCTGAAGAACTCCCTCAGATCTTAGCTCATTTGCAACCCTATATACATGTTTTCCTTTGGTCTTCAAATGTATGGATTGGATGTCAGCACTTTACCAGTGGCATCACTTCAGCGGCATTTTTTTGGTTGTACTCTTACATACACATATGTCTGACACCAAGCAACCCCTTGTCAAAAGTGTCATAGTTATGCATGCATGAGCTTATGATCATCTGAAGGACCTCATTTTTCTATGTAGAGTTACATCTTTTAATGCTGTTCAGCAAATTGTTGTCACTTGTTCGACAGGTCTTATTAGCAACTTTGGTCCTTGTTATGCTTTAATTGTGGTCACTTCATTGTGCGCTTAACAAAATATGGGATGTAATCATTAATACTTTGAAAGAGGCTCCTCGTAGCTAGATTATATTATTTGACTGTCTGACAGAGAATGTTCACATGCTCCTATTAATAAATTATTTTTCTGCAGATGCAAAATACTGGAACTTCTAATGGTTCTATAACATCAACCAAATATGTTGCAAGTGACCAACATTCTTCTCATATTGATGGTAGACTCTTAGTGGATAGTGTTGATGAAGGAAAACTTATGCAACTCTGCAGAGTTGTTGAAGCTAGTGAATCTAGCCATTGGCCTCAAGCACAGAGAGATGGAATGATTTTGTCTAGTGGCCAAAACAGCCAAGAAGTTAAGTGTCCAATCAGGGAAGTGGATGCAGGATTTTCAAATGTGATGAATCCCTCTGTTCAGGCATTAACATTTGCTGCATTAGAAAATAGTAGACTGACATGGGAGGTAAAAAATATGCACGAACCATTGGCACAGCCATCTTTGAGTATGTCTTTAGGAACTCCATCATGCAACTCTGTCCTGCCTTCTGCTGGGGAGATCATAGAAGGAAAAGGTGAAGAAAAACCATCTCCCTTTCATCAAGGGCAAAGATCTCGGCCTATATTGCCTAAACCATTGAAAACTGGGCTTACCCTGAACCAAGAGTCAAATAAAGGCATGATGTCTCAGGCACGCATAGCCCGGCCACCTGCCGAGGGAAAAGGCAAGAATCAGTTACTTCCTAGATATTGGCCCCGGATCAGTGATAAAGAGCTGGAGCAATTGTCTGGAGAGTATCCTTAATATATATTATTTTGGGCTTCTGCACCTGAGCCAGAAGATCTGATATAATATTAGGTTGATTCAATCTTCAGTTTCCTTAATATATTATTATAAAAGTTTGAAGTCCACTGTAGTGCCACTATTTGAGAAGGTGTTGAGTGCCAGTGACGCAGGTCGAATTGGCCGTCTTGTTCTTCCAAAAGCATGTGCTGAAGTAAGTTGAGAACCTTATTTTCTTTGATGGCTTCTTTTTCTTTGTATGCTTTTTTTTTTTTCTCTGTCTCTCTATGATTTTATACTCCCTGTTTCTATGATATATTTTTCAAGGGAAATTGTCTTCTCTATAATTGTATGTCATCTAATAGACTAGCATAAGAATTGCAGGCTTATTTTCCTCCCATTTCTCAATCAGAAGGTCTTCCATTGCGGATTCAAGATGTGAAGGGAAATGAGTGGACATTTCAGTTTCGATTTTGGCCTAACAACAACAGTAGGATGTATGTATTGGAGGGTGTGACCCCTTGCATACAGTCCATGCAATTGCGGGCGGGTGATACTGGTATATATCAACCTGAGGGACAAATTGCTACAGATACCTGTTTCATTACAAGCTTGCACTTTTATTGAAATATTATTTATTTGATTTATGTAAAACTTTTATGTAAAGTATTTTCATTTTTATGGCAATAATTCCTTTTGTAGCTTTATTCGTAGCCAGGACAACATATGACCTCTAAATATACATAACATATTTGCTTGTAGTTCTTTCAGTTATCTCCCTTTTTTTTTTTTGTTTGGTGAAAATTATCTCCCTTTTTCAATTCTTGAAAGCATCATATGGAAAAAGCTGTTTCTTGTGCTTTTTCATATTTAATCTTCACACTTTAATCTCTATAGGAATGGAAAAATCCATTGCCTTGCTTACCTGATAATGTATACTGTATTTGTTCATTACTATGTGGCTTGAACTTGGATACGCATAGAGAGATTAATATTTCGTGTCTAACATTTTGTTGCAGTAATATTTAGTCGGATAGATCCTGGGGGCAAACTTGTTATGGGTTTCAGAAAGGCATCTAATTCTGTAGATACACAGGTTGTGATGTATAAACTTTCTATTTTACAATCTCTAGCCTCCTTCTATCTTCTTGTACTTCTATTCTTATTGATGAACTCACTCTTTTTCTATCCCAAAAAAAAAAAAAGGCCTCCTTTATAGATGATACATTAGTATAATTCTGCTCTGTTGGTGAATTTGTTGGTCATCACTTTAACAGGATGCCTCTATGTCCGCACCTTCTAGTGGCATTTCAATGAAGGAAACAACTTTTCCTGCGGCCACTGAGAATATTGCCTCAGGAAATAGTTATTCTACTCTTCTCCAGCCAATGAAGGGAAACAGGGAATCTCACTTAAATGGACTTTCTGAACATCTGCATTTAAACAGTGTGGATGCTGGTTTGCCTAAGACCGAAAATTGTGGGGACATAGCAAACAATGATTCACTGCAGCAACCAATTTCTGTTTCAGAGAAGAAGAGGACTCGGAATATTGGACCTAAAAATAAGAGGTTGCTCATTCATAGTGAAGATGCTCTGGAGTTGAGACTTACATGGGAAGAAGCACAGGATTTACTTCGTCCACCGCCTAGTGTTAAGCCAAGCATTGTCGCAATTGAGGATCACATATTTGAAGAATATGATGTAAGTGTGTCACCGTTAAATAAATTCTTTTTTTTTTTTTTTCATAGGTTTGGATATGAACTGATATAATTTGGAGAATTATGTTCAAGTTTCCATCTTAACTGGCTAATCAGTGACCTCTGTGCCTCATGTTCATTTAGGAACCTCCGGTTTTTGGAAAGAGAAGTATATTCAGTACTCATTCATCTGGGTAAGAATACATGATATTATATATATATATATATATATATATAGACACACACATACACACAACATGCATATTCAGCATTGTATTTGAAAATTTGTTAAAAATTTTCTGGACCCACGTCTTTCATGTGTATTGCTCTGTTGTAAGTTTTGTAAATTCATAGGCTCTGTTTTATCTGTGCGCTTGAAATTATTTTGTGTTCATAGAAGTACTTGTTCATGAAAGAAAGAAGAAATAAAATTTCTTGTTTCTCATACAGATTTTCCTTTTTGGCCATTGACCCTTTATTACGTTGCTTTTATATTTTTATCTAGTTTTATTTACGCTTAGGTAATAACTCTTAACGTCTCACAGGAACATTACTCCAATTAAAATAGGCATAGATTGCATCAATGCATCATAAAGCACCCAACTTGTAAGGCTGACACAGTGAACAAATACGCAACTTGTGTCTGAATATGCTTTAATTTTTGATCCAGGAGACAGGAACAATGGACTCAATGTGATGATTGCTCTAAATGGCGAAGGCTGCCCGTTGATGTTCTACTTCCTCTTAAGTGGACATGTTCAGAAAATGTCTGGGACGCAAGCAGGTGCACCATTACTTTGCATTACTAGAGTTTGTCCTTGATGTGGGAGAGTGATCATATAATTTACAATTCTTACTATGAATAATGTTGTTCCAGGTCTCTGTGTTCTGCGTCAGAGGAGCTGACTCCAAAGGAGTTGGAAAACCTTTTGAGAACTAGTAAAGGTGAAATCCTGTTATCTATATTTTACGTAAGCTTTCAATCAGTCAAGTTTAGAGCAGGGCTTGTAGTTTATGTGGCAGCATATGTAATTGAATGCTGATCATGAATATTGCGTCTTTCTAGATTTTAAACTTTTATGGAAAATATCTGGATGTTTCCTGTGAAGTAAGCATACTGTCGAAACAGGCCTAGGAGGCCTATTGGCTGGTGCCGGTCATGTTTTGGGCAGGCTTGTACTACATTTTTTGGCCTGTTTCTAAACAAGCTGGCTGGCTTGCTTTTTTTTTTTTTTTGGGTTCAATTTTTTTTCTCAAAATTTACTTTTTTTATATACAAAACATCAATCACATTTCATATTTTTTAGCATTATATCCAATAAATATAACAAATTCTAGTATGAAAAATTCTGTAACTTAAATGAATATAGAAGTTTCAAATTTACATATAACATAGATGATTTAAAAAGAAAATATGAAAAATTAAGGTTATTGATAGTTTAAAAATTACTAAAGAAACAATATTTTACAAGTATAAATTTTATTCTAATAAAAAGTATTAAAAGATTTTTTACTAAAAATATTTTAATATTGAATTAGTTAAATACAGCTTTTTTTTAGAATGGCTTGCAAGTCTGCCTGTTTAGTCCTGCGGGCCATGTGGGTATATATAGGCATAAAAAATTGGCCAGTTTGATAAATGGTCTAGGAATGGGTTGACCTGGCTCGTTTTACACTACTTGTCTATGCACCAATTTTACAAGCATGTTGCTACATCTGCAGTTTGCATTGATGTATGTAGGGTCTATAATTTATTCGCCTTTACATTTCTGAAATGCTTCTTTTGGTGATAGCATTCATTATACTTAAAAAAAAGAGTTTTCCAATCCTTTTTATTTTTTGGTCTTCCAACTGCTTTATTATCTTTATCCTTGATGATTAGCATAATAATTCCTTAATCTTTCTGGATGCGCCGGATGTTCCCAGATTTTAAGAAGAAAAGAATTGCATATAACAGTAAGTCACACCAAGAACGTGAACATTCCGGCTTAGATGCTCTAGCCAGTGTGGCAGTTTTAGGGGATAATCTTCTTGGCCCTGGTGAGTCCTCGGCTGGAGTCACGACCAAACATCCTAGACACCGTCCGGGATGCACTTGCATAGTCTGCATCCAGCCACCAAGTGGGAAGGGGAGACACAAACCGACCTGTACTTGCAACGTGTGCATGACTGTGAAGCGCCGTTTCAAAACCCTTATGATGCGTAAGAAGAAACGCCAATCAGAGCGTGAAGCAGATGCTGCCCAGAAGGAACAAAGCCGGCAGAGGGATGAATCAGAAACGAATGGAGCATCAAGAGAGAATACGAATTGTTTGGAAAAAGAAGGGGGCCTAATCAGAGGTCAGCCTGAGGTTGGTGAACCCAGTGGGGGACAAATAGATTTGAATTGTCATCCCAATCGCGAAGACATGCAAGTTGATGTTCATCTTGAAAGCACAAACTATCTGTTATAGGAATCAAATTGGCTTAAGAAGCTTAAATTGCAGAGGGCAGGTTAGTCTCTTGTTTACTCACTGAATCTTTTCGTTTACAAGTGGGAAAGAAGAGACGGAGGTATAAACAATTAATATATATATTATTTGTTTTCTTTAGTATCACACGGTACATAGTTTGCTTTTTCTCTTTCAAAGGGGTGGTAAATGATAGCTCTTTTTTAACAGCCGAAAGAATGTAATTTTGTTCTTGTTTCATCTTGGAAATATTTCTTGTGATGGACATGGGTCTTATTTTTCTCTCTTTGACAATGTATTCGTTTTTTTTTTTTGTATGAGGATGAAAGATAAGAAAAATTATGTTACGTCCATCCTTACCCTTTTTTTTTCTGTTTTCTTTTTTGTTTTATTTTCTATCTTCAGAGGCAATTTTTTTTTTTTTGGGGGGGGGGGGGGGTGGGTTTCTGTGGTTCAATGAGATTTCAATTCAAGAAAAATGAGGACCAAGAGCAAACTGAGTATTGTATGAGTTTTTTGGTAGTCATTGAATGAAACAATTTTGCACCAAAGAGAATGAAATATCTATCAGTCCAATCCAAATGTTTTTAGAACCAGACTAGTAATTGAACTAGTAAAATTATTAGTTCAAGGTTTATTAATCTAACAAAAGATGAATCGAAAAGTTATTAGTTTAAAGTTTGTAGGTCGAGCAAAAAATAAATTGGAATTTAATCAGTAGTAATAAATTAAATGTTTTAAATTGTATATATTGTTTGTAAGACGCAAGGTGTCGGAAAACACTTGTGAGTGGGCTGTCTAACATTGACCGCTTCAAACATAACCTACCTGCTTTAACTTTTATTTTTGACTGGATTTGACAAATTTGTAATTTAAAGGTTTAGTATAGTCCAAATCAGAAAAGGTTCACCGATTTTTTTGATCCAATTAGCTAGCTTGATTTGGTTTTTAAAACTGGTCCAATCAATGCATAGGTAGAATTTTGATTTTTATTATTAAAAAAAAATACAAGTATTAAGATGAATCAACCAATGACAACACAATACAACACGAGCATTTTTAAAGCCAAAGAACCAATTAATGAAATAATAAACACTTGTTAACATCTATAGGAGGTGAAGGTGTGTTAGTATTTTATTGCTAATTGATAACTGATTGGGTCGATGATAGATTGCTTTGTATTGGTGATTTGTGATTTGTGAGGTAAAGAGGAAAAATGTGGTATTTCAAGAAGCGATAATCACGCTCAAATTTGGACCACAATCTAAACTTTGATGCGTTCGGGTCGTGTCGTGTCGTATCCTAATAACATTATTTAGCTGTAAAGTATGAGTTTTACACAACACTACCATCTAATCTATCATTTAATTTAAGAATTACCAAGAATTTTAAATAATAATAACTAAACTTGTAGTTCAATAATATAAAATTAAGTACTGTAGGTGTAGGTTAAAGGCCACCTTTTGTTATTTGAAACAAAAAAAAATTATAGTTGTTAAAATCTCAAGTTAACTTTTAAATTCGTTCAATTTTATGAATTAAGGTTTTCAAATCAAGTAAGCTTAGTTTTAGGATCAAACTTGCTCAAACTCAATGTAAACTTAATCAAACTCAATGCAAACTCGTCGAGTTTACATCAGGGCATTGAGTCGCTTTAGCAATAGTCCAAAATGTTTTTTTTTTCTATTACCCAGGCTAAAAAAAATCGGATCACTCATATCTAAAACTCATAAATCCATAACTAGATGAGAAAATTGTAATTTTTAATATATTTGTTATTAGATTTTGTAATTTTTCAAATTTAATTGTAATTTTTAATATATTTATTATTAAATTTTGCAACTAATAAAAATAATTTGTATTTATTAGATAACGTTCTTATCAATTGATACTTTATTTTACTTTATCAATATATATTCTGTTCCTATCAATTTATATTAATTATAAATTAAGATATTATTTATGTGTTAAAATATATATAATTTTAATATTTTATTAAATAAAAAAAACATATATAAATTTTTACGATTTTACATTTCGAATTTGTTTTCTTCATCAATTTGAAATTGTATTAAGATTCACAATTCAATAATGAATATATATATATACACACACACATATAATCTAACATTGAACTTATTTCATTTTTGAGAAGGGAGTAAAGCAGAGAACAAAGATGAAAATTGTAAGATATGGGAACTTTTATTGCTGATAAATTGTAGAAGCTTATTGGAGGATGACATAGGATCCATACACTTTATTAATTGTTGGTACTAAATAAGCCACGCACAAGGACATAAACATCCTTGATACGTGTAATCTAGAGAGACGCTGTATATATAATCTTTCCTGTTATACTATAAGGAGTTAAGGACCAATAGCACGTATACTAGCTAGTGAACGTCCTTAATTTGCACCCTTTGCTTAGTTCACCCTGCAATCAATCAAAATCAAAAAATAAATTGTTATAAACAAAAGGCAAACATAGTATTTTGTCCTTTATTTTTATTTAAATTTTAATTTGGTCATCCGTGTTTTAAATTTTTTATATTGGCCCTCTACCTTACAAATATATACTGTTTTAATATTTTTCGATCGAAACTATTAATCATTTTAACAAAATTAAAACCTTATATCACTTTGATTTGTGGACAATCAATATCCAAGTAAATACTTCATATTAACATTAAGATGATAAAATATTAACTCTATTAAATTAGCAAATAATTTTTACAAAAAATAATTAAAATAATGTAAATTTACAATATAAAAAACTGATATAAAACATTTGAAACACAAAGGACTATATCAAGACTTAAAATAAAGATGAACGAGCAGAATGTGTAAAGTATACATGTGAAAGTTTGAAAATATATAAGGAGAAGAGACGGTACTTGGAGCAATCAGTGGTGGGGTAGACTTTGTAGGGACAAGTAGTGCCACAGTGGGCAGCAATGGCATTGACGCGATCATAGTTGATGCCAGGAATGTTGGCGGCCTTGTCCTTGATGCACTGACAGGATCCTCTCCGATCATCGGCGCTCTTATACGCTGCATTTAGGGAGTGGATTCCCTGGCAGCACAGTGCCGACACGTCTCCTCCCATCACTGCGTAGCTTATGCATGGCGTCAGCCATATCGTCACCTGCTCACACGTCACCGTCCCCTCCACCTGCCCTAATCTTCCTGAGATCAGCATGCAGGCTACTACTATGGCCACTGCTATCTTGCTCACTCCCATTCTTGTTGATAGATTTCGATTTCGCAACACCTAAAGCTGTCACCTTTCAGATGTTATAATATATATACATATATGGGTATGTATTATTTAATTGTTCAATAATGGGGCTAGGGGTTTATATAGAGGGGTTGGGGCATGAAGGGGTTTGCAAGTACGAGTGTCCAGTCTAAGGGCTGCAAGAAACTAAGCAGACAGGACAAATTAATTGATGTTATTGTCTTGCTTGTATGGGATGACTTGTCTATGGATGTTGATAATCTTCAAGAATGGCTCCTCCAAGTTGAGTGCAAGAGTTGCGTATGTAGGTTGAATTATGAGCTATGGGGATGCTATATGTTGCATGTCTAGTGTTGATTGGATTAGAATATCTACACAATGCCAAAATAAGGAGAGTGATCTAAACCAAATGAAATTACAAGTAGGGAGGGTTAGGAAATTTCCCAGAAATGAACCAGCTGGGATATATATGATGATAGAGCTTAATTTCAATGGAGTATTAGCATTGTCAACATGGGTTTTGAGTTTTGACTTGCGAAGAGACGTGACCATATCAGAAACTCCATTTAGCTCCCGAGCCTAATAGGCTGCGGCCAATTTTTTTTTTTAATATATATATATATATATATATATAAAGGCATATTTAATGAACATAGCAAATTATTTACGTGCGAAAAATTTATATTTTTTTTTGGTTGAACATAAGGCTTATATATCTTTATATATATATATATATATATATATATATTGCATGCCTAAGGCTTATAAGCCTTTGTAAAATGATTGTATTAGTTTGTTAAAGTGACTAGCTAAATCGAACTAATCCATATTGTTAACAAAGGCTTATAAGTGGTTCATTCACTGTAGTACTAACATTTTTACCAATACTTGATCGAATTTTACCAAGTAATATATTATTTGGTAGAATTCGATCAAATGTTGGTCGAATTTAATATAAAATTAGTATATTAAAAAGTATTTTTGAATAGTTACTATTTGGATAAATTTTTTAAAAAAGATTAGTACTGCGGCAAATAAATCTAAGGCTTAGGCATGCAATATATATATATATATATATATATATATATATATATATATATAAAACATAGGCATGCCATATATATAGTTTTGCATTATAAACCTTTGTTAACCCTAGCCTAAGGGTGTTCATCAATATGGATTAGTTCAATCTAGTTACTTCAATCAACTAATCTAATCATTTTATATGGAACCAAACTAATACAACTCTAATTATACTAGCTTGGATTGAATTAGATGGTCAGTTTTTTCAAATGTCAATTTTTTTTTTAAAATTGAACATTAATTTATTTATATTTTAAATCTCAACAATAAAAATCACTCTTATTCAATAACATCATAACATAATCCATAACATCAATCCAACATTAGGACATAATTAAACACAAGCCATAATATAATACATCATAACAAATAACATTATAATAATTAACAACATTAAATTAACATAAGTCCATTTATTAAAAAAAAAGTGCTAATCTATGGCCTTTTAAGTGTTTTACTGAAAATAAAAAATATATTAGATATATAATATTATAAAATATAGAGTGTTTAATGTATTATGTAATATATAATATATTAATAATATAAAATATACACTGATTCAGGGTCTTGTCCAAGTTGACGAGACCCAACACTAAAATGTCAATGTTGAGAGTTCCAATACTAAAATTTCAACGTTTCAATGTTGAGTCTTCTCAACACAGACTCAATAGTGAAATAATTTTTTTTAGATTAAAGCTATTATTTTTTATTTATTAAAAATTATTTCAGTCATCAATCTCTAAATTTTTTATTCAAACTTCTCTATTGTCATTGTCTTTCCTCGAAGAAATTTGTTGGTTACTCTCAGTTGTTCTCAGCTATGCTCAAAAAAAAATTTGTCAATTTCGTTGCTGTCAATTTTTTTCTTTTTAAACACTTCTCACATTATCTTTCTCATTATATTTTTCTGTCCAAACAAAATGAGCCACCAAATTATTGCACATTTACATCTTAATGGGAAAATCATTGTCTCACATGAGAGTGACACTTTATGTCTGAAAACATGACAATAATGAGGCTGTCTGAAGGAATTACTGTGGAAAAGTTCAAAGATAGTTTACGTGTTCAGTCTGGCTTATTATATAACCAGGTTGTGAGCATTGTTTGGTACCGATGCCCAATGAAATGGTTGCCACTCCACTATCGGAAGGTGAAAATGGAAAATGACTACTAACTCTAGGCTGTAGTGGTTACACACCTTAATCGCTTTGAAGACTAGACGGTGATGGAATTATTAGTGGAGATCAGCACAATACAAATGGATGTTTACATTGGCATATCGATCCACATGACAAATCTAGAACTCCTGTCTCAAGTACAAGGTCTAAACTCTCAAGTTTTGGACCCATCGACACTCTCAATCCCCCAATACTATTCACAACCAAGTTTATCTAATCATCCACTTTTATTATCTGCTGCATACGACATAGGCCTAGAAGATAACATGTTAGAAGAGTTAGGTGATCCCGACTATGATCCATCAAATGTTGACAATAATATTGACGACAATGATGACAATGACGAAGAAGACATAATTACACCTTTGAACCTGACTCTCATGACAAATACATCATCAACATTTTTCATCACGTTGACACTAAACGAATGGGAAATGACGACACATGGCAACTCGAAGAGTCAGCCCCTCTAAATATTCAGCATGAGCTATATGAAGACATGCAGTTTGTAGATGTCCAAAGTTTAAGACAAGCAATTAAGTTTTATACTGTTCACACATACCAAACGTTTCGAGTAATACTATCAAAGTGTGGAATCAAAAATTACAGGTAGTGCAAAAAACACCTAAACATCTATATAGGATCACCAAGTACAATGGAGATCATACGTGTCTATCAGCTACAATGTCTCAAGATCATGAAAAGCTAGACTCTGATATGATAGCCTCTTGTATTACTTCTGTGGTTAAGGAAAAGGGTGATCTGGTGATTAACTAGATAATAACCATAATAAGGACCACATTTGGATATACAGTATCGTATAAAAAGGCTTGACTTGTAAAGCACAAGGCATTGTCAACTATTTTTGGAGGTTAGAAACGGTCTTGCAATTTGTTACCCTAGTAGTTAAATGTTGTTCGTTGTTTTAATCCCGGCATTGTCTACAACATGGACACTCATCCTTCAACACATAACCAACATGAGAAGGTCTATTTTCGTCATCTTTTTGGGCCTTCAAGCCTTACATTGATGCTCTCACCCATTTGAAGCCTATTCTGTAAATAGGTGCGACGTACTTATACAAAAAGTATAAAGGATAGTTGATAATGGCTATGTTACAAGATGAGGACAAAAAAAAAAGGTTCCCTTAGCATTTGTATTGGTAGAGGACGAGACCAAAAATGTGTATCAGTTTTTCTTGTCATGCTTGAAAACACACGTGACTAAGAATAGAAAAAATCTTTGCATCATAACAGACAGAGGATCAAGTGTGATGGAGGCATTGGAAGATTCAAGAACAAGGTAGCAACCGCCATATGCCTAGTAGAAGTTTTGCATTCGTCATTCGGGAGACAACGTCAAAAGAGACACAGGTGATAAATTCTTGTGAGAAAAATTTATCAATTAGGTGAGTCTTTTTAAATCTCTACACTAATTAGCTCATGGCATAATTAGTTTCTCAACTTAACTTATGCATGTATGGATGACGGGATATTATTTTGAGTACCATAGGGTGAATGCAGAACTAGCAACTATACGGATATGGTCTGAGAGAGATCCGAATTATATAGCAGATATACCACTTGAATAATGGTTTCGTGCACACAACATAGAAGATCTGCAGTGGGGTCAAATGACTACAAACCTTGTCGAATGCATGAACAACATCTTCCTAAGGGCGCGACACTTGGTTATGCTCGGACTCGTGAAAGCAACAATGTATAAACTGATAAAATATTTTACAACACGAGCCACGAATATATATGCACAAATTTTAGTTGACAACACGGACTTCTCAGAGATAGTGACAAAAGATTTGCAAATAAATCGCAAACGAGGAAGGTGTTTAGTCTATGATTTCGATCAACATAGGTCGCTATTTGAAGTGGAAGAACCATATGATGAACTAAAAGGACTATTTAGGCATACTTGCAAGCTGGATCTTAATGCTAGAAAGTGCGATTGTAAGGAATTTCAAACTCTTCACTTTCTATGTCATGGTGCGATAACAACATGTTTGAATTGGGGCTATGATTACTACCGACTAGTCGGTAATGTTTACTGATTGAACATCATATTGAAAGCAAATCAGAAAAAATTTTATTCAATCAAAAACTACCAAGATTGGCCAGTTTACAATGGAGACAAATTGGTGTCTTACCTTTAAATGACTCAAAAGTAAGGGTGTCCAAACTCCATGCACATAAATAGTTCAACACTTCAATGGATTATAAACAATATGAGGACTTTCACGATGTAGAATATGCAGACAAAAACCGAGTGCAATCGATCAACATGCTCAACCCACCCTGTTATCAGACCAATTAGATTAAATAATATTTATTTGTATGATTATATTAGCTAATGAGATTTTTAAAAAATTCTCATTCAAAATGTTATTCTATTATTTTCTTTTTATATGGCTTATGGTGGAGAGAAAAAAATATTTAGGAAAAAAAATATGATTTTATAAGCAAAATTATAAAAACTATAATTAAAGAATTTATACATAACCTTCCGAATGAAATTGATGTATTTTCATTTTCTTATTTATTTAAAAAATAAAAATTAATAATATTCTATAAATATTAAAAATAATAAAAATTAATCTTTTAAATTGTTAAAAATTATTATCTTTGCCAATATATTTATTAAGACAATACTGAAAATCATTTAAAACAATTTATATATTTATTAAAACAATAATATTTATTAACACAATAATAAAATTAAATCATTTAAAATAAATAAAAAATAAAATCATTATTAAATAACAAAATATCATTATTATAATTTAATAATAAAATTATATATGTTATTAATATATCTATTAATCAATGAAACTGTATAAATAAAAAAATATCATTATCGTAATTTTATAGAAAAATCTAAAAGAAAATCAAAAATTCAAAAATTCAAAATTCAAAAAAAAAATACTTGAAAGGAATTCAACCAACTTAATTGGTACAATTTGGCCAACACTTTAGATATGGGCAATATTTTAAAAGTGAGACCGGCGAAATATGGTTTCTGATATATGTATGAATTTGTGTGCTTATTGAATGTGATATTTTCTTTTTTTTGGGTCCCAAATATCTATTATGCTTTTCTCCAACTTCAGATATGGGCCAACATTTTATGCTATTGATGGAACGAGGAATACATATGTATGTATGGGCCAATTTTTTTAGGTAACAAGTAGAGCATGGTATTATAGGATTCATGTTGCAGCTAAGTTCTATAATGTTTTGCTTGTTGAAATTAACTTTGATTCTGAGGATATATTACATTTTATTTCAAATATTAAGTCTTGATCTTGACCGTCTACTGTATTCTAGTTTCAGAATTCAAATCAAGATTGTGTGGTTATGCATTGTTCTAACTATGTTCCAGAATTTCCAAGTAAATTTTGTTTCATTTATCATATTTATCATTTAGTTTAGTTTTAATTTTTAGGTTTATGAAATTAAAAAAAAAGAGTCTTTATGTCGCGTTAAGAGGGCCTCGTTTCAAAAAAATACGCCATCTAATTTTACGTTAAAAATATATTAGTACTTGATGCGTAATTATTGATTTTTGTTATGAGTCTTAACTATTAATTATTCTTCATTTTATTATGGGGTGGCGAAAAATGTGTAGAAGAAAATAGTACATTGATTAGTTTTGCTTCTATTCTGCTCAGTTTCTGCATGCGAGATTAGTTTTGGTTATGTTTAGTTTCCGGAATTTGATCTTGTTTGTCTTCCAATCTCGAAATATAAAACTTGTTTGTGGCTTTGTTTGCTTCCAATTTCAGATTTTATAGTTTGGTTTTGGTTCTAAATGTACTGATTAAAAATTGATATTTTGGTTATGTTTCATTTTTTAATTGCCAAGATTTAGTGTGGGTTCATTAAGATGGAAAAATTGTGGATCAATTTTAATTATGAAAAATTATGAGTATGGATGAATGTTAATTATAACAAATTATGATGCTTGAACAGTTTTTAAACTATGGGTGCTCCTCCTCCTCCTCCTCCTCCTAATCCTACTCCCCCTGCACAAAGTGGAATTCTAAGTGGAACTATAGAGTCTAATGCTACAACTCTTGGTCTTTCTAGAAAGAGGTCAACTACCTCTGATGTATGAAATTATTTTATTAGTATGGCTTAGCTGGAGATGGCAAACCTAGAGCAAAATGTAAAGGATGTGGGGGTAGTACACATGGTACTTCAAGTTTGTCCTGTTACAAGACAAAGTATGTCCTAAATTGAAAAGTTATCAAGATGTAAGAGACATGCTTATTGACCATGATGGAAAACTTAGTAGAAAGATTTCCCAAAGAGGTCTTAGATATCTTATTGCTATGGCTATCACTAACCATGAACTTTCATTCTCATTTGTTGAGTATGAAGAAATTAGAGATTTGTTGAAGTATTCCAATCCAAATGTTAAACCTATTAGTAGGAACATCGCTACTCTTGATATACAAAAACTTTACTTGTCTAAAAAAGAAAGTTTGAAGCAAGAGTTAAGCAAGATTTTTAGTAGGATATGCCTCACATGTGATATATGGATCGCTTGCACAATTGAGGGTTGTATTTGTTTGACAGCACATTATATTAGTGAAAACTGGTCTTTGAAAAATAAAATTCTTACTTTTATTAGCATGCTTCCGCTACATTCGAGATATGAATTTGTAAAAAAGTGATAAAAATTTTAAAAAAATAAGGGATTGAAAAAAAGATTTTTTCAGTCACTTTAGATAACATATCAAGTAACAATGTTATGTAAAAATTGTTGAAAGACCAACTTTGTTTGCATCATCATTTGTTATGTGATAGTGTATCTTTTTCATGTGAGATATTGTGCTCATATCCTCAATTTGATAGTCCAAGAAAGTTTGAAAGTAGCTCATCGCCCCTTATACAAAATTAGAATGTTAGATATATTAAAGAGTCAGAAATAAGAATTAAAAAAAATTCAAGAATGTGCAATATGATTTGGTATTATTAATGAAATAATAAACACTAGTTAACATCTATAGGAGGTGAAGGTATGTTAGTATTTTATCGATAATTGATAACAAATTGTGTAGATAATAGATTGCTTTGTATTGGTGATTTGTGACTTGTGAGGTAAAGAGGAAAAAAGTGGTATTTCAATAAGTGAATTTGGACCACAATCTAAACTTTGATGCGTTCGTGTGGTGTCGTATCCCAATAAGAGTAACATTATTTAGCTGTGTAATCTTACACCAGCTGTCAACAACACAACACTACCATCAAATCTATCGTTTAATTTAAGAATTACTAAGAATTTTAAATAATAATAACTAAACTTGTAGTTCAATAATATAAAATTAAGGTACTGTAGGTTAAAGGCCATCTTTCGTTATTTAAAAAAAAATTATGATTGTTAAACTCTCAAGTTAATTTTTAAATTCATCTAAAATTTGTGAGTTTAAGTTTTTAAATTGAGTAAACTCAATTTTAAAATCAAAACTTACTAAAATTTGATACAAACTTAGTCAAACTTAATGCAAACTCGCCAAGTTTACATCAAGGCAACTGAGTTAATTTAGTTACAGTTCAAAATGTTTTCTTTTTTTTTTTTCTAGTATCCAACCCAAAAAAATGGTTCACCCATATCCAAAACCTATAATTGAGCCCATAACTAGATGAGGAAATTTTAATTTTTAATATATTTGTTATTAGATTTTGTAATTTTTCAAAGTTAATTGCAATTTTTAAATATATTTGTTATTAAATTTTGCAACTAATAAAAACAATTTGTGTTGGTTGGGTAACATTCTTATCAATTGATACTTTATTTTACTTTGTCAATTTATATTATGTTCTTATCAATTTATATTAATTATAAATTAAGATATTGTTTGTGTTAAAATATATATAATTTTAATATCTTATTAAAGGGGAGAGGAGAGTATGTAAACTTTTACAATTTTATGTTTTGAATTTACCCTCTTCATCAATTTGAATATATATATATATATATATATATATACACAATTCATTTTTCAGAGGATATGAATTAGGATTCACAATTCAATAATGAATATACACACACACATAATCTAACATTGAACTTATTTCATTTTCAGAGGGGACTAAAGCAGAGAACAAAGATGAATATTGTAAGATATGGGAACATTTATTGCTGGTAAACTGTTTAAGCTGATTGGAGCCTGACATAGGATCCGTACACTTTATTGTTGGTACTATATAAGCCACACACAAGGACATAAACATCCTTGATACGTGTAATCTAGCTAGTGAACATCCTTAATTTGCACCCTTTGCTTACTTCACCCTGCAATCAATCAAAATCGCATATTACTAATTAGCTTATTACGCCTATAAAAAATTAAATTAATCATAAATAAATTAAAAGTTGTATACACTTAAATGCCAAAAAAAACTCTCTTTAACTTCAGAGGTTCTCTAATACTTACTCCATCATTCCTAGCAATATATTAATTTGACATCTCCACTATCATTTTAAAAAGAAAAACGCCTTTTAAGATGATAAATTAGATGTATTTTTACTCTAATTTAATATTTTTCAAACTATATAATTGGTGTTAAAGTTTTGGACAAAATAATCACTAAAAGAGTCTATACAAAATTAAAAGTTTAGAAATGTCTATTGTACAAGTTTCGAAAATAGAACTGAAGTCTTAGCATTTTGGCCAAAAATAACAAATAAATGATTACAAACTAAAGGCAAACATAGTGTTTTTGTCCTTTATTTTTATTTAAGTTTTAATTTGGTCTTCTATATTTTAAAATTTTTATATTGGTCTTCTAAATTACAAATTTACACTGTTTCAATCTTTTTCAATCAAAATTATTAACCATTTTAACAAAATTAAAATCTTATATCACCTTGATTTGTGTATAATTAACATTCAAGTAGATACGTCACATCAATATTAAGATGATAAAATATCAATTCTGTTAAATTAACAAATAATTTTTATTAAAAATGACTAAAAAAATATAAATTTATAACATAAAAGACTAATATAAAATATTTGAAACACAGAATTAAAACAAGACTTAAAATAAAGATAAACGAGCGGAAAGTGTATAAATATGTAAAAGGTTGTATATATATAAGGAGAAGAGAAGGTACTTGGAGCAATCAGTGGTGGGGTAGACTTTGTAGGGACAGGTGGTGCCACAGAGGCCAGCAATGGCGTTGACGCGATCATAGTTGATGCCAGGAATGTTGGCGGCCCTGTCCTTGATGCACTGACACGATCCTCTCCGATCATCGGCGTTCTTATACGCTGCGTTTAGGGAGTAGATTCCCTGGCAGCACAGTGATGACACGTTTCCTCCCATCACTGCGTAGCTTATGCATGGCGTCAGCCATATCGTCACCTGATCACAAGTCACCTTCCCTACTACTTGCTCTAATCTTCCTGACATCACTATGCAAGCCATTACTATGGCCACTCCCACTGCTATCTTGCTCACTCCCATTCTTGTTGATAGATTTCGATTTCGCAACACCTAAAGCTGTCACCTTTCAGATGTTATTAATTAATTGTTCAATGGGGCTAAGGGTTTATATAGAGGGGTTGGGGCATGGAGGGGTTTGCAAGTATGAGTGTCCGGTCTAAGGGCTGCGAGAAATTAAGCAGACAGGACAAATTATGAGATGTTATTGTCTTGGCTTTTATATGGGAGGACTTGTGTATGGATGTTGAGAGCAAGAGTTGCGTATGTAGGTTGAACGCCGTATATTGCATGTCTACTGTTGATTGGATTAGCATATCTACGCAATGCCAAAATAAGGAGAGAGCTAGTGATCTAAATTCTAGAGTTCTAAACCAAAAGATGTGATATGATGATAAGGTTCAGGAAATTTTCCAGAAATTAACCAGATGTGATATGATGATAGGGTTTAATTTCAATGGAGTATTAGCATTGTGAACATGCATGTGTTTTGACTTGCAAAGAGACGCGACCATCTCAGACACTCCATTTAGCCCCCCAGCCAATGGGCTGCGACCATTTTTTTTAAATATACATATATATAAAGGCATATTTAATGAACATAGCAAATTATTTATGTGTGAAAAAAATTATATTTTTTTGGATGAACACAAGGCTTATATATATATATATATATATTGCATGTGGATTAGTTATTAAAGTGACTAGCTAAATCGAACTAATCCATATTGTTAATAAGCCTTTGTTAACCCTAGCCTAATTAGGGTTTTCATCAATATGGATTAGTTCAATTTAGTCACTTTAATCAACTAATATATGGAAACGAACCAATACAATCTAATTACAATCAGTTTAGATTGGATTAGATGGTCAGTTTTTTCAAATGTCAATTTTTTTTAAATTGAACATTAATTTATTTATATTTTAAATCTCAACAATAAAAGTCACTCTTATTCAATAATATCATAACATAATCCATAACATCAGTCCAACATCATGACATAATTAAACACAAGTTATAACATAAGACATCATAACAAATAACATTATAATAATTAACAACATTAAATTAACATAAGTCCATTTATTAAAAAAAAGTGTTAACCTATCATCTTTTAAGTGTTTTACTAAAAATAAAAATATATTAGATATATAATATTACAAAATATCACTACAAAAAATCGGTATACAGTGGTGTTTGAAATTGACATATAGTGACATTTTCAAACATTACAATCCAATATAGTTTCAAACATTACAATCCAATATAGTGACGTTTGGTGAAAACGTCATTAAATGAAGTGACACAAGCTACTTAATTGTGTTTTGAAACAAATGTCGGAATAAATGATACTAAATATATACAATAGCATTTGTTGTGGCATTTAAAATCGTCACTAATTTGAAAACAACATAAAAAAAATAACTAGCTTAATAACATTTGTCTTTTAAAATGTCATTGTATAGTGGCGTTTATCTCTCTAAAACGTCACTTTATAGTACCATTTGTATTCCAAAATGCTAATATGCTATGGCGTTTTATGTAACAAACACTACTATATGTGCATTTATAGTAGCATTTGTTAGTAAAATCGTCATTATAATTGTATTTTGTGGCGTTTTAAAATGCTACTAAAATGATAATAACTGCCATTATATAAACATAATGGTTCAAGTTTAATTTATTTCTTCAATATCTCCCAAATAGGTTACAACCTTGTATTCTTACAATTTACAGCCCAATCCAATAATTACTATAATTCAATTAACAAATAAGTTTTTTATTAATATAATAAGTTCAATGTCACTATAATTCAATATACAAATAAAATTACAAATAATTTTTTCATTAATATAATAAGTTCATGTCAATATTCAAGAGAATAATATATATCTAAAGTCTTATAACAAAACATCATAACTACATAAATCAATGAGTCTCTATACATCATTCTGATCCTAAGTCAAATCATTAGCTTCATCATCTTCATCTTCATCTTCATCATCGTCCTTCTTTTTGTTCTCTTGATTACAAGGCAAAGGAGAGTTGGTTGCTGGTGCGAAACTATCTCCACTCTCTTGATCAAAAAGCTACATTTATAATAAAAAAATATAATAAATTTATCAGCTACATAGAAAAAAATTAAAACTAAAGTTTTACTATAGTTTCTCAAGTTAAGAGACTAACTAGAAAATTTCAGAAGTAAACTAAACCTAAGCTTTTATATTTACTAAAGCAATCCACTTGACAATAGATGTACAATCGCACACCATGCATTTCAAGTGGTATAATCATACTATAGCACATTAAGCGAGCACATACAAGAAAAGAAACAAAATGGAGCACAAAACTAAAAAATATCATGTTAAAAATCAATCAATTGTATAAGGAATCTTAATTTTTATTTGTTGTTTTATAATTTGCAAAACAGTCACAAAAGAACAAGCCACCTTGTGAAAAAGTCAGGGATGCGGATCATCTTTTGGACCTACAAGACGCAAGAGAGTGATATGCACTTTTAGCCACAGTTTTTACAGATACTTATAACTGTGGCTAAATATACTTTTAGTCACAGCTTTAACCATGATTAAAAGCTTGCAAGAGCTGATTTGCATCCAAAAAGTTAGTGTCAGGAAATGAATTGCATGCCATTGGGACTTTGAAATTATTGGAAAGGATATTGCAAGAACTAAAGACTTGGACATGTAAATTAATCTGGGCGAAGAATTAAAATTTTCTTGACTTTTCAACAAATTTAAATTGCATAAAAGAAAAAAAAAGTCAAAAAATTGTTTGGTATACCAAACATATATGGATAATTAGGATTTATAAAAATAAAGATAAGAGATAATGTTGTAGGACTTTTGAAATGACGATATGACACCACACAATAATAATAATAACAATTAGTGGCCATCACTAATTTAGCTGACATTGTAAACAACCGTAGCTAAATTAAAATTTGACGATGTTTTGTTGTTAAAATCAAGAATTTAAACAATTTTTGATAAAACAATCGTTAAATCCATATAGTTAATGGTGGTTTTAAAAAAAACCATTGCCATGTAAGAGAAAATAATGGTGGTTTCTTACAAACCACTGTTATCATTTAAGAAAACCAACTTATTAGAAAACATATTAAATAATTTGCCTATATATATATATATATATAACTAGTTTTCATGTGGTATTTCATTTCTTTACAATTTGCACTCTTTTGTTTATCTAGTTTACGGTAATACCCTTTTCTTTTTATAATTTGAACACTTAGTAGGGAGAGTTATTAATCTTTCTTTTCGACAATGTTTGAAAGCAGTATTCTAGTCTGGACCTTGAAATAGCACAAACACTACCATCAAAATACTTCTGCAAAAATTTCCGACATTTATGGGAGGCGGTTTAATAAGAGTTTTGGTGTCTCTTAGATCTCAGTAATAAATATTTCTGTCAAAAGTTATTAATTGAACATCACCAGTTTAGCAGTATATTAGTATGACCTTGCATAGTTCATTATTGTTCTTGCCAACATTTTCAAAGGGTATGTAATTTTTTAAACCTTCTTCTAGATCTAAAGTTTTTCTCCTTGCTGGTTCAACAGTGATGATAGGTTCACTGTTTCTGCTTGGGTTACCTTTTTTTATGGATATGGGACTATTGCTTTTCTATACTTGTAAGTTGTTCCTATTTCATTTTTCGTGTACACTCATTCTGGATTTCTCTCGGAATAAAATTAAGGAGAAATTACATTTTGTGTTTCGGAACTGAGGCCTAATTATAACTTTAGAACATCATGCAAATGAAAACTGTTGTCTTAACCTCATCAAGTTCCAATAGATTCATTGTAATACTTGTTATATTTTAAAGTTATGAATATTCACAAACTATGATAAATTTATTTTAGAAAAAATAATTCCCTTATTTGTTTAATTTTTGTATGCTTGTTTGTGTATATTGTTGAAAATATAGATTTTCACTTATAAATTGCATAAATTGTGAGGTATAATGGATGTTATGAAATAGAATTAATTTCATGGGTAAAATATATTTTGAGCATAAGAGAAATCTAGAAAGAAACTAAGAGAAAAATAACGTTTTATGTGAGAAAATCTTCTCAGGTACTAAAATGAAAAAAACTAAAGTGAAAAGAAATTTAAAAGTTTAGGAGAAAGGATAATTTTTCCTTTAGTTCCCAATAATAACCAATAATTCAGCTATCTCATGATTACACAGTAAAGTGCATAGTGTGAGTGAATTGAATTATTAGCATATAGTAAATTGAATATTTTATTAGTATATAGTAAGCCCTTTCATTTCACTTATAAACTCACACCTTTGGTTTCTCTTCCTTCCTCTTCTCAAAATTTCTCTTGCTCCGACGTTAAGGCTCTGAAATTCTAGGTCTTTCCTCCTTAGTTTAGATCCAAGGTGAGGATACTATGTTCCTTTAAATTCTTGTAATTATTTAGAGGTTAAATTCTTAGTATGATCTGTGGTTGCGGCTTGAGCTGATCTTTCACATTAAAAAAGAATTATCCTTGATTACTTGAGAATTATTTTCTGATTATCGGAATAAAATATAAAATTGTGAAGAATACGAGACTGTTTGGTAGGCGAAAAAGTGCTGGAAAGGAAACGAGAGTTCCATTACTGTTTATTTTTTCTTGCATTTGGTTAGCATACTGTAGATGCTGGACATGGAAAATAGATTTCTCCCTTCCATCATTTTGCCAGATTTCTTTTTCATTGCATAAGTGATGGAAACTCGGTTATCTCGATGGAAAGGACGACAACTTGTCCTATTTGTCCCTTATTGTTCAATAGATTGCCAATATTGCCCTTCAATGTTGCCCTACATTTTTTCAAGGTCCTGTGTGTGCTGGTCCTCGCTGCTGTAAAGTCTACCTCTTCCCCCCTGTCACCCTCTCCTGGAGCATTCGACTGAGTCCAGAGGCATGCACGCCATAGTGTCTCCGATTCATCAGTTTTCACATTAAATTCTATTTTCTCTCATCTTCTTCTACATCTGCATCTCGGCAGGCACGCACCAGGCGATTGGTCAGGTGGTTGGCCAGTGCCTGGCAGCCAGTCGACCAGTGGCTGCGCCAAGTGCCTGGCCGGTCGACTGGCTCCTGGTAGCCAGTCAACTGGCTCCTACCAGGCGCTGGCAGCCGGTCGACCAGCCCTGCTAAGTATATTGAGTTAGTTAGAGGTAAAATAGTAAATTACTTTTATATTTATTTTCTGTTATTTTTAAAAAATATATAATAATCTTATTTTCTTTCTTTATTTTCCATTGCATAGCAAACAAGTTTTTGTTCCTTTTCCTTCTCCTTTTTTCATTCTCTCTTCCTTTCCATTTTCCTATTTCATTTCCATTCCTAATCTTTCTTAGATACCAAACGGCCCCTACATGTCTAGGAAAGGTTTGGCTAAGAAAAGATTTGGTACTTAAGAGTGTCTATTGTGACCTACCTCCCTTTCTTGAAAACTTTTCTGATGTATTCTTTTACGGCTTATGTTCGCTATTCTCGGTATAAATAATATCTATATGTATGAATAATATATGTATGTATGAATGGTATTCGTATATATGAATAATATTTGTACACATGAATAATATCCATAGACATAAATAGTATTCATATGTATGAATAGTGATCGTATGTATAAATAGTATTTTGTACAAAAGTAACCCTGACTTTCTCTATCTGATTTTCATGAAAATCTCCGTACCGAACTTGAAATACAGTTACGTGCTCTTCTCTGTAACAACTTGGAAAGGTGACTCAAATATGAAATCTATGTGAGTGAATGATCTTGCTAATCGAGTTTATTTATTTTTATTTCAAGTACAATATAAATCTCACCTCATATCGCAATTAGAAATTTTAATTAAATTCTCTATTTAGTGATGATAACTTGATAATGAAATTTATTGTGTGATTTAAGATTATCTTGATGAGAATTATGATTGAGAATGTAATTATACACATGAAATAATTAAGGACTTGATCCCCCAAGATATCAATATATGTAATAGTTGTTGTAATATCCCAAGAATTTATATGAATATTTAAAAATCTATTTTGAAATTTAATTACGTAGAAAATGTTCTTTTTGAATTAGTGAGGGAAATTTGGGAAGAGAAAGTCAAAATTTTAATTTGGAAAATTTTTACAAATTCTTAAGGACTAAAGTGAAAAGAAAATAAAATATGGAGTACTTTTGAGAAATGACCAAATAAGAACCTGAGAGGAAGAATAAAGCTTATGAAAATGAATTATGAGTCCGGTACCGAAAAGATGATGGATTTGATATTTAGAAAATTTTTATACATTCTCAAGGACCTAAGTGAACAAATCTTATAAGCTAAGGTGGCTATGAGCGATTTTAGCGAAAAAGAAATTGGTGGGGCCCACATGTACAATTATTAGTTTCTTTTCTCCTTCTTCCTCCCGAGATTTCACTTTCTCTTATTCATTTTTCCATCTTACTCCCGTAGCTCTCGGCCAAGGACTCAAATTTCTCTTCTTCACCTCCATCCATGCCAAATGCTTAAGAAGGAAGCCTTGGAAGTTAGGATGATTGGTAAGTTGATGTTCTTCTTCTTCTTCCTCTTATTACAAGACCAAATCCTTGGTTATCTTTTTGCAAAATTTTTGTAGAATATTTTAATGAATGAATTTAAGTATGGATGTTAATGTAAAACATTCCTGGATGGTTTATGATGTTATTAGAACAAGAAATTTGGAGAAAACTAGAAGAAATTTCGTAGAATTTGGATATTTGAAAAAGTTAGTGTTCTTGATGAAAATTTGAGATTTGAGCTTGGATTGTTGGTAAAAATTAGGGGTTTTAGTGTTAAAACACTCCTTAGACATTGAGAAACAAAACCCATGGAAGAAATCAAAAGAAATGTTGTTTTAGATATGATTTTAGGATTTTTGGATGAAGAACATGAAGAATATCCGAAAATTTTCCCCAGAAATTACTGTTCACCGAAAAAAATTTTCCAAATTTTCTCGGCTACTGTAGCATTGACTCGGTCAACGTTACTGTAGCGTTGACTCGGTCAACATTACTGTAGCTGCGTTGACCGTTGACCATTACTGTAGCATCAGTTTTTTTTTATATCGTTGAAAAGTTCTTTGAGTCTAGTTTCTAATGGTATAAGTTTCATCTGGATATTCATTACCAGTTAGGAGTTATGATTTGAGAAGTAAGTGAAGGTCGGGAATAGTGGTAGGAAATTTCTCTATTTTGTAACCCTAATGGTTTTTACCTGGTTAAAATAGGGATGGTTGAGGCGCAAGGTGGGAGCGCCGAGAGCGTGGAATCCAGGTGAGTAGGCAACCTTGCAAAATTAATTTACTAAATTAGTCAAAGTACAATATAAATCTCATTTACGTTATTTATGAAATTGAGAAGATTATCAGTGTATGTTCAGGGTGAGAAAAATTACAATATCATTGGAAATTATTTTATTACCTTTATGAATTGATTTCTCTAGTTGACTAAATAACTAGATGTGGTAGTTCCTTGAATAAATTGGAACATTTTGTAAGTGAATAACCTTACTAAACTAATTTGATATTATTAGATAAAGTACAATATAAGTCTCGTTTATAACATTATTAAAATGTTAAACAATCAATCTCTCAATTGATAATATATGATGATTGCTATAATTGATGATAGAAATTCAAGGGAATAAAAGTATGTGTAAATTAATTTATTTCATAGTAGTTGTATTGTGATAAATTCTCACTATTTTATTGATGAGTAAAAGATCTACGGGATATAATACACGAGTTTGAAAGGGTTAGAGTCTCATACTACTCGGTGTCTAACTGTAAAAATCTATGCACGAGTTTGAAAAGGTTAGAGTCCCATACTACTCAGTGTATAATTATGAAAATCTATGCACGAGTTTGAAAGGGTTAGAGTCTCATACTACTCGGTGTCTAACTGTGAAAATCTATGCACGAGTTTGAAAGGATTAGAGTCCCATACTACTCGGCGTATAACTGTGAAAATCTATGCACAAAGAGTTTGAGGGTTAAATTCCCAGGTCACTCGATGCAAGTATTTATGGCACATAATGCAAAGTGATTGAGGGTTGATCACCCAAGAAATCATACGCAAATTCAGACAAATGTAATACTATAATTATTTAAAATAAATGATAAATTGATTGTATTAGTAAATGTGGTATTTGTGCTTGTGATATTTTCATGTACAGTTGTTTACTCATTGAGTTTTGATTAACTCACACTCTCTATATTTATCTTTTCAGAAACAGTGGTTGAGAAGGAGAATTTATAGCCTTTAAGGATATACTCCACTTTTGTCTGGTAAACAAATAAATATAGATTTGGTAAGGATTAGGAAATGCTCTGTAATCTAATAGGTCACCTAGGCATGGGAGGTTGTATAGTACTGTGTAGTATATGAATGTTGAACATTTTCTGAATATGTATACAAATTATCTTTCTTGGAAAATTTATGATTCACATAATTATGGATATTAAGAATGTTCATAGAGATTAAGGGGTACCACGGAGGTACACCCTAGGTATTTTATGTTTATCTCACATGTAAGTTTTGGGTTGTGACAAATTGGTATCAGAGGCGGTTTTTAGGTCCCCTATAGATTACAAAGCAAAGTGTTCTTTGTGGGCCCTTTTCCATTGTCATGAACTGCGGCATGACCATGGGATTAGGTTCCATAAAAGACCTTGTAGATTTGAGTGTTCTTTTTGTAACTTATCATTCGATGGAGTTAGTTAGAGATAATTTTGTTACAGTAAGAAGTAATTGATTTCATATGTAGAACTTTGGAACTTGTTGGAGGCATGATCCTTATACCGATGGAAGAGGTGACCTCTGTGTGAAATTTTTCTTTTTTTTAGAAATTGGGAACATAACTCTGTAGTGTATTCTTAAAGCTGAGGATCAGTAGTTGCTTGAATATGGCTTGAGGGCTAGGCTAAGAGTGATGTATTAGATGGGGTAAAGTTGATTATGAGGCATGGGCTAGAGTTCAAGAAAGATTTTCGCAAAGTATATAGCGCAGATTACTGATGTAGAAATGCAAAAGAACCCTTGAGAGGCAGATCAAAGATTTGGTTTTGATAGATGCCAGACAAATGTGATTTATGGAAGAGGATGTAAGTCCTAAATAATATGTTCCTTGATAAAAGCTTGGTTGAGAAAATCGATGTGGGCTAGGTAGTTTTTCCTAAGGGAGATACTACGGTAAAATGGAACCTAACATAAGAGATATTGGGGTAAGCTATAAGTCTTCTCTAGGGGCGACTCGCCAAAGTTGCACTTGTTTAGTTAAGGATTGGCATGATGGTACTATGTGATAGAAGTGTTTCAAAAAAAATACAATGTAGAAGTTTTGTAACATTGGAACAATTAGAGCATGTTATAGGTAGGCTGTTGGCGTATGAACATTCATAATTGTTAAACGTGATGTATGATTGGAATGGTCTAGAAAGACGTTCTTATAGTAGTTCGTGCCTCAGAGTGTTAGTTTAAGGAAAGCTTGCGGGTCGAGGCTCTTAAGCAAGAATTCATGACAATTTGAGGGTATAATATCAAGTTTAATTGATCTACACGGGATGCCTTCATCTACTCCCGTATGATAAGAGAGAAGACAACGAGACTTGTATAGAGCTTATGTTTGTCTTTGTGTTAGCTTATAGGGTCACTAATTTTTTTTATGTGATTGGCTTTATAAGCTGAATTCGTTATTGATTTTGTGTGGCTGATTTCTTTTATCTTTCTTTATTTTATTATTATTATTTAGAATACCATATAGTAAAAGAAACCATTGATATTAAAAAAAATGAAATTGAAGGATTACATTTTAAAAAAAAAAGTTTACTCATTCATGAGTAATCTACAGGCGAGGTGGTCTCGGATTAGAAGGGTTGTATTGTATCATCACCCCTCGGCCATTCCTTGGAACAAGAGACTGAGCAACGTCACGGAGGGTAGTGTAAATCCCATTCATACAATCAACACTTCTTTGTTGTTGATTGCAGAAGCATTGGGTAGACCAATAGAAGAACCTATCTATTCTTGAAGTCATTGCCGCATTGTTGCGTTTAGTTAACTTCTCCAGGTCCTCTACCATCTTCTTCAGATTTTTCACCTCTTGCTCTAGACAAGCAATTTTGTCTTCTGACGTGTGGCCAGTGCTAATCTCCTCAGCTTCTTTGATCTTCATCTTCTTCTTTTGATTTTCTTGAGATCCCTCCAAAGGTCTTTTGCCCTTGTCTTTGCCTAAACTCAAGTTTAAGTCGAGCTCTTCCTCTTTGGCCTCTACTGTGAGATCAATGAACTTTCTTGTGGCCATGGTTTGGAAACTTTAGAAATTTCTATAGGAGTATGAAGAAAGAGGAATGTCAGGAAGTTGTAGGCTCAGAGATGAATACTCTTTGTAGTGTGGTAATTGAGAACTCTGGGACAGTCTTTATAGAGAGAAAATTATGACTTAGAGCCAAAGAAGATATCTCTTCGCTGCACCCCTACACGCTCAACCTATGGATTTCTGCAAGCTGGAAGCCAGAAGTCTAGGGTACACATGCACACCAACAACGCGTCGCATTAATGGCAAAACCACGAAAGTTAATATTCGGTGGATTTGCGGCCGATTTATACTTGGTTTTTCCATTTCTCTTGTTGGCATTTTCTGGAATTCAAAGAAGTCGACAATGTAGCCATTAAAGATTGCCTTGGATGCTTTTATGATGAACTAAAATGTATTTCTCTGCTTTCTTGTATTGTTCTTGAAAGCCTTCAGTTGAGTATAATATACATGATTGATTGAATTATGCTGTGATTATATGTATCTAAATACATATGATATGTATGTATGTTATTCATGCATAGAGAGTGAAGGCTATTTGTTATGGCCAGGAATAATATGTAACGATTCTACATACATTCATAGAATGAAAAGTCTGAAATTTAAAAGGACTTGAATAGATGAAAATATATAGATAATGATGTATCTCCATGTTTATACATACATACATATATGCTCGTAGAGGCAAGTGAAAGGTAAAAAAAAAAATTTCTCACTTTATGGTAACACTTGATATGTGTAAATGTGAGAAGTTTTTATTTTAATATGTATTTTTTTTTTGAAAATGTGTAAGCCTAAGAGCAAAGCCACGGATTAGAAACCTAGATAAGGCTAGTATGAAGCTACCCGTTCATAGAGTAATATTTCGATCTAGGATTATTTGATAAGACAAATACAGAGTTAGAAAGTCATAGATTGAAGCGGCGATTAGTTGAATAATTTGAGCAAGAGTCAAAAGTTAGCCGAAATTTTTGAGGAAATCTTTTGTATTAGATTATAGTTTGTTATTTTCTGGCATGCTTATCAGAGACCGTTGGCATTGCGACAAATAAGGTCTGTAGGCCATCTTTAGAGTATGATGTAAAGGTTTTTGTAGCCCTAAATTTCGTCTATATATAATGGATGCCCCATTACACTGCCCACTACACTAAGAGTTTATTACCTATAAGCCTTCTTGCATCAAACCTCTCATTCCATACAACCTTTATAGCTCAGAAAAATATGGCCGGCAATAAATCTTTCAATTTAAACTTTGAGGCTGGCAAGGTAAAGCTGGATCTAAATCTTAACCTGGAGAACTATAAGAATAAGAGATCCATGGAAGAGTCACCAGAGGCTAAGAAAAGAAAAAGGGATGTAGTAGAGCTAGAGGATGTTAGCACAGCAACATCTTCTAATAATGAGCTTGTGCTTATGAGACAAAAGATGGAGGACTTGGAAAGGTTGATAAACCGCCACTTTGAGAACCAGGGAAGATTGATAAATCGTCTCTTTGTAGAACAAGAGAAGCTCTTGAATCGTCATTTTAGGAAATTGGCGAATAGAGTTGATAGACATTCGATGTTTGCAACTCAAAATTTTCGTGATCAACAAGCGAGGTGTATTGACTGTATGAATGGAGTGACTTCTGCACTTCGCCAAATTTCCCAGACGCTTCCTCCAGAAACTCTTTCTAGGCTGCAACGATTAGCTTCCTCCTTAAGGTCTGAAGCACCTTCCTCTTTTAGACCTGGAGCACCTTCTGCATTTCAAAAGCCTCCTCGTCCTTAATTTATTCTTTCTTTTGTTTGTACCTAAAGCTGATATTTGATTTAAGCTTCACGTATTAAAATTACATATTTTGTAAATCAAGTTAAGCTTGTTGTCTATAAGTTATGTACTAGAAATTTGACTCTTCTTATGTTGAAGTGATTCCTTTTATTAAAGGAACTTGAAAAAAAAAACATGGACTTATTATATTTTATACTTGATTGTGACAATTTTAAAACAGAGAATGAGATATGGATGAAATATCTACCTTTGTTTCAATCTTGAGGTGAGTTTTGAATTCGGAGGACCGAATTCTATTAAGGGGGGGAGAATGTAATATCCTAAGAATTTATATGAATATTTAAAAATCTATTTTGAAATTTAATTACATAGAAAATGTTCTTTTTGAATTAGTGAGGGAAATTTGGGAAGAGAAAGTCAAAATTTTAATTTGGAAAATTTTTACAAATTCTTAAGGACTAAAGTGAAAAGAAAATAAAATATGGAGTACTTTTGAGAAATGACCAAATAAGAACCTGAGAGGAAGAATAAAGCTTATGAAAATGAATTATGAGTCCGGTACCGAAAAGATGATGGATTTGATATTTAGAAAATTTTTATACATTCTCAAGGACCTAAGTGAACAAATCTTATAAGCTAAGGTGGCTATGAGCGATTTTAGCGAAAAAGAAATTGGTGGGGCCCACATGTACAATTATTAGTTTCTTTTCTCCTTCTTCCTCCCGAGATTTCACTTTCTCTTATTCATTTTTCCATCTTACTCCCGTAGCTCTCGGCCAAGAACTCAAAATTCTCTTCTTCACCTCCATCCATGCCAAATGCTTAAGAAGGAAGCCTTGGAAGTTAGGATGATTAGTAAGTTGATGTTCTTCTTCTTCTTCCTCTTATTACAAGACCAAATCCTTGGTTATCTTTTTGTAAAATTTTTGTAGAATATTTTAATGGATGAATTTAAGTATGGATGTTAATGTAAAACATTCCTGGATGGTTTATGATGTTATTAGAACAAGAAATTTGGAGAAAACTAGAAGAAATTTCGTAGAATTTGGATATTTGAAAAAGTTAGTGTTCTTGATGAAAATTTGAGATTTGAGCTTGGATTGTTGGTAAAAATTAGGGGTTTTAGTGTTAAAACACTCCTTAGACATTGAGAAACAAAACCCATGGAAGAAATCAAAAGAAATGTTGTTTTAGATATGATTTTAGGATTTTTGGATGAAGAACACAAAGAACATCCGAAAATTTTCCCCAGAAATTACTGTTCACTGGGAAAATTTTTTCAGATTTTCTCGGCTACTGTAGCATTGACTCGGTCAACATTACTGTAGCGTTGACTCGGTCAACGTTACTGTAGCGTTGACTCGGTCAACATACTGTAGCTGCGTTGACCTTTGACCGTTACTGTAGCATTAGTTTTTTTTTTATATCGTTGAAAAGCTCTTTAAATCTAGTTTCCAATGGTATAAGTTTCATCTGGATATTCATTACCAGTTAGGAGTTATGATTTGAGAAGTAAGTGAAGGTCGGGAATAGTGATAGGAAATTTCTCTATTTTGTAACCCTAATAGTTTTTACCTGGTTACAATAGGGATGGTTGAGGCGCAAGGTGGGAGCGCCGAGAGCGTGGAATCCAGGTGAGTAGGCAACCTTACAAAATTAATTTACTAAATTAGTCAAAGTACAATATAAATCTCATTTACGTTATTTATGAAATTGAGAAGATTATCAGTGTATGTTCAGGGTGAGAAAAATTACAATATCATTGGAAATTATTTTATTACCTTTATGAATTGATTTCTCTAGTTGACTAAATAACTAGATGTGGTAGTTCATTGAATAAATTGAAACATTTTGTAAGTGAATAACCTTACTAAACTAATTTGATATTATTAGATAAAGTACAATATAAGTCTCGTTTATAACATTATTGAAATGTTAAACAATCAATCTCTCAATTGATAATATATGATGATTGCTATAATTGATAATAGAAATTCAAGGGAATAAAAGTATGTGTAAATTAATTTATTTCATAGTAGTTGTATTGTGATAAATTCTCACTATTTTATTGATGAGCAAAAGATCTACAAGATCTAATACACGAGTTTGAAAGGGTTAGAGTCTCATACTACTCGGTGTCTAACTGTAAAAATCTATGCACGAGTTTGAAAGGGTTAGAGTCCCATACTACTCAGTGTATAATTATGAAAATCTATGCACGAGTTTGAAACGGTTAGAGTCCCATACTACTCGGTGTCTAACTGTGAAAATCTATGCACGAGTTTGAAAGGGTTAGAGTCTCATACTACTCAGTGTATAATTATGAAAATCTATGCACGAGTTTGAAAGAGTTAGAGTCTCATACTACTCGGCGTATAACTGTGAAAATCTATGCACAAAGAGTTTGAGGGTTAAATTCCCAGGTCACTCGATGCAAGTATTTATGGCACATAATGCAAAGTGATTGAGGGTTGATCACCCAAGAAATCATACGCAAATTCAGACAAATGTAATAGTATAATTATTTAAAATAAATGATAAATTGATTGTATTAGTAAATGTGGTATTTGTGCTTGTGATATTTTCATGTACAGTTGTTTACTCATTGAGTTTTGATTAACTCACACTCTCAATATTTATCTTTTCAGAAACAGTGGTTGAGAAGGAGAATTTATAGCCTTTAAGGATATACTCCACTTTTGTCTGGTAAACAAATAAATATAGATTTGGTAAGGATTAGGAAATGCTCTGTAATCTAATAGGTCACCTAGGCATGGGAGGTTGTATAGTACTGTGTAGTGTATGAATGTTGAACATTTTCTGAATATGTATACAAATTATCTTTCTTGAAAAATTTATGATTTACATAATTATGGATAGTAAGAATGTTCATAGAAATTAAGGGGTACCACGGAGGTACACCCTAGGTATTTTATATTTATCTCACATGTAAGTTTTGGGTTGTGACAGTTGTGGATATGAATATAATGAGAATTGAATCCCTGAACATAAATCAAATACAGAGGATATAAAAACCCTGGACATGAATATAATTGTTTTTATTGTGATAATGATTATGGTATTTGTACTTATGATATATTTATTATTGTACAGTTATTTACTTACTAAGTTTTGATGAACTTACACTCTATATGATTATTTTTTTTCAAATACAGTTGGTGAGGAGGAAGAAGAAAGTCTGCAAGAGGATTAGCAATTCTTAAAGATATTTTCAATGTTTGTCTGGAGGACTTATGAGTTTAAAAGCTTGGGAAACGCTTTATAGGTCATTTAGGCTTAGAAAGTTTTATCGTACTACATGATATTTGACTTGTATTTACTGTTTCACTATGTTGAACTTTTCATATATATATATATACACAAAATTTATTTCTTGAAAAATTTATGTTATGTATTAGTACTGATTAGAAATTTTATGGAATATTATAGAAGTACACCTTCAAATTTATAGAATTACTCACATGCTCGGAATTGGAATGTGACATTCGTCATCCCTAAATAAATTAAAATAAGAACAATCTAGAGATTACTTACAGATTATCAAAACTAGAAAAGGCCAAGAGTAGATTGGACTCACCTATGTCCTCGGTCCTCGTAGATGGTCTCCCTTGCTCCTCCCAAATCGCACTCCCTTTGCTCCAAGAGAGAACCCAGAACAGCGATGAGTATGAGCGATTGCTGGCACTACTTCAGTTATCCTCGGTCACGGAAGTACCTTTTTGAAGCTCTCGCGGCGAAGGTACCTCTTTAAAGCTCTCGCGACGACATCTCTGGGTACAACAGAGAATGTACTGGTTGGAGCATTCAAGAATGGCTTAAGGGAAGAGTTTAGGGCTAACCAGCGATTACAAAGACAGTAGATGATGGTGGCAGACGATAGATTCTAGAAAGAAGGGTAAGAATTCCTTCTAGTCGCCTTCTCTCACTCACTTTTGGTCTCTCCACTCTCTCACGATGAAATTGAAGAAGTGAGTTCAATTTGGGGAATGGGGATTATTAAAGCATTTAATGGCGTTTATGCTTCAAACACCACCAAATTTTTACTATATAGTGGCGTTTTGGAGACCTAACACCACTATATGGTGGCGTTTTGTAAACAAAGCCATTATATTGTAAAATTTAAATATAATTAAATTTATTCTTTAATTAATTTTTTTCTTCTCATTTCTTAAGCAAAAGTAAGCTAAATATCTAAATATGTCATGTGCATATGAGCTTTTGTACGAAAAGTGTTGCAATCAATTCAATTTATATGATTTTGTAATTGATGCATAAACTTAATTGTTTAAATGATGAATAGCATAAGCTAAGGGATCGAAGTACACACTAATATCAAAACCTTGAAGTCTTGCAACATAACACTAAATAACATCTAATGATTTTGAAGTTCTAATATATATATATATATATATACTCAAATCGTCACAATATTTATATTTAGTAGCAGTTATTTTCAAGCACCACCAAACAACCGTTACTATTTCACTATTTTTTTGTAGTGCATAAATTGTATGGTGTATTATGGAATATATAATATATTAATGTATAAAGCGTATAAACTGTAATATATAATAAATTAATGTATAAAGTGTATAATGTATTTTGTAATATATAATATATTAATATATAATTGATTGGTTTACTTTAAAGTGTATAATGTACATATGGTGCAAGGGGTATGTGGAGAAAGATAGAGTTTATCCAATACATCTCCACTTTTTGGTCATTTTTGTCCCTGCATCAGATTCACAGAATAAAAACTATTTACATTTGACCCTTTGAATACTGACGGGACTCTTAGCTTAAAGAATTGCAGGTACAGCGGTGAACGATGAAGATCTCACTAAGAAATTCCGTCATTAGATGATGTTATATATATTTTTATTAATACAATGCTTAATTATCTACGCCATGTAAGCAAATATATAAGCAAGCAAGAGTGAACGATGTGTACAATTATGCTGGCACAGAAGGGTAATTTAACACCGTTTATAACATAAGATTTTAGTTGTTTATAATTAAAAGTTGAGGAGTGTTAATTATAACGTTTATAAGTTGAAGGGAGTTAATTGCACATGACCCAAAGTTAAAGGGAGTTATGTGCAATTTGTCCTATATAAGTTTAGTAATCTATTGAATGGAGAATAGACATATAAAAACTCTTATAATTTTACGTTTTAAGTTTATTTTCTTTCATTGAGTTTAAATAAACTCTCAAGTTTAACAATTTTGTTTAAGAGAGAATATGAAAGTAAAAAATTGTACATATAAAATTACTTTTACGTATTTGATTTTACCCAACTTAATTAATTAAAGGCAGTCGAGTAGAGTTTTGAATACTAGTGATTTGAAAAAAAAAAAAGAAAATCTCATTTGAGAGGAGCTGTATATACATGCATTTAATTTGAAGTTTGATGAGGGAGCTAGAACAAGCCTACCTTACGCTTCACAATTTCAGATGAAGTTAATACAGTTGGAGTAGGTTGATCTGCATGCATGCATGTGGCTTATGATTCGCCTGTGCCCTACAAACATAAAATCTGGCATCCTAACTCTCAAAGTCCTTTTCTATGACCAAATTTGGGACACTTCCCTTGTGAACCTATCTTACACTGACCCCTCAACCAACGGCACAACCCCAATAAAACAGCTATGATCTTCTTTAACTTTCTTCTCTTTTTTGGGGAAAATACAAGAGAAAATTAACTCTTAAACTTTGGGTCGCTTAAAATATAACCTTAAACTTGCAATTTCATAAATTAAGTTTCTAAACTTTTAGCCTTCAGCAAATAGTCCTTCTTCCATCAAGTTTCTTTAATGAGTAACTTTGTTGCCGTGTTAATTAGACTCTTTATATATCTAAATTTCTTGCCATCTCAAATTCTCTAGCCATCAAATTAGACGTAAAGGGTTTGATGTAGTAAGAAAAATAATCTTATTAGAAAATGAGATGGAAAGACATACTTCCTAAAAATTAAAAATTCAAAAACTTAATTTCTGAAATTAGAAGTTTAAAGGCATTGGCGATGAGAGGTCTACTTCAAAATAACCCAAATTAAGTTTAAATAGTTTTGTAACATCTTTTCTTAATTTTAATTAATTATACTATCATTTTCAGATGAAAACCCTTTGCTCCCCATGTCTCAAATTGTCCCTATCTCTGCGCCTTAATTAAATTCATAGCCATGCATGTGCTTGATATGCATATCCATATATATGGTTGAAAATGAAGATTCAATTCTGATATGATTGGAGTTTTGCAATATGACTTTTCAAAATTGATATTTTATATATACATACATATATATATATATATATATATATATATATATATGTGTGTGCGCGCGCACTCTTAATTATGTTCAAATTCGATATATATATATATATATATATATATGCTCCCTTGGTAGGTTTCGATCTTCTTTGGCAGCTTTCACCTAATTAAGGATAATATATATGTGTGTGTGTATGTGTGTGTGTATGTGTGTGTGATTGCTTACCAAATTTTATGAAATCGATGCATGAATATAATTAAGGAATGCTTATAGTCGAAACTTGCATGTGACTATATAACATGGTAGGGACCCATAGGCACTCATCGTGCGCCTCTTTTTTTTTTTTTTCTTTAATAATTATTACAAAGAGACTTTTGAGTCCACAATACCTAATTCTATACTTCTTGAACTACCAGATCGAAATTTTCTTTCCATTTTTAAGTTTACCATAACATGATAATATGTGTCCATCCATCAAAAAGTTAGGAATTAATAATTAATAACATGATATTTATTTGCCCCATAAGTTTTATGTCAATTTAATAATTAATGACGTAGCGAAGGGGGAAAAGAGCTGTCATGATTGGGATTCAAATTTAAGAAATAAAACAGAAGCATCTAAATAAATATCAATATGTCATGGAAATAAATTAACCTTTTTTTTTAAACAATCAAGTTTAAAGAGAGAACTTATAATTATTAGATATTTTATATTTAATCTTTGATTTATTGAAAAGGAAAACTACAATAATCTTATATATCACAATAACACAAATTATGTACCACAAAAAAAAAACGTTATCTTGTAAAAAATTTGAGCGTCTCAATTTAGTGTTTAAATAAATATTTTTTTCTTAAATATATTTTTCTGTTTATCAAAGTAACTTTTAATAATAAAAAATAATTGAGATTTGGCTAAAATTTAGTAATAATAAAAATTAAATTAAGACAAATACAATATATTAATAACCTAATTGAGATACTTAATCTTTTAAAGATTAAATTGAGGCAATTATTATATTACATGTACTAAATGAGTTATATATATACTCTTATTTTTGGTAAATTTGAAGAAGCAAGTGCAAGTGAAAGGGATCCCCTTTTTTTAATTTTTCCTGCTGATATTTTTAAAGCTCATTCTAAGAGAGGAAGCACATGAAAAAGAGGGTCAGGGATTTTGCTGCTTGTTCATGAATATGGGTATGCATATGACATTAATTAAGTTATGCTCTCGTCCTTATCATCAAAATGTATGGCTAAAATTGATGTGGGGTTTTTCGTCACACACATGTCGGCCAGAATTTATTTTCTTTTTTATTAATCTTGCCTTAAAAAATTAAATTATTAAGATAGCCCCTCAAAAATTACAATTATCTCAATTTAATTTTTTTAAAAAATTAAATGTCATAATTTAGTTATGAATGCAATTATCTAAATTCACTATTACTAAATTTTAATTTTGTTACAAAAAATCACTTTAATAAATAAAAAGATAAAATTAACACAATATAATTGTTTACAGACTAAACTTAAATAATTGTAATTTTTTTAGAGGACTGAATAATAATTTAATCAAAACGATCCCTTTCTCAAACAATAGTATGTGATTTGGTATAATAGCATGTCACTTTCCTCTGTCGATCAATGTTACATTATTAGGGTAAAGACGGTAAAGTGTCGTTTCCTTTATCTTCTATCGTGAATCTCAAAAAGAAAAATTAAATTGTCAATATTTAGTCACTTGTCAATAATTCATAAAACAAGCTAATACTTTAACATTTACTGTATGACAACTCAAGTTATATATCTTAGATTCTCAATTAATGGATCTTTATTTAACAAACTTTTCACCAAGAGATTGGGTTCACCAAAATGAATTAGTTCTTTTACAAGATAATGAATTTTAACTCAAATTTTTTAAGAGAAGTGTCAAATTTAGTACTTAACGATACTTTTAATAAAATTGTTTTCGATGTAAAATATCTATAAAAATTTAAAAAATATGTATATAACAATGATTTGACACTTTTTTTAAGTAAATGTTCAAGTTCAAGTATTATAAATAAAAAAAATTAATGTTCAAAAAATTTTATTTCTTTTGGATCTAATTTAATTTAATTTAATTAGTCAAAATTCGACAAGTTTTCTTATTCGGACAGTTTCTTTTGTGTGTGTGAGAATAATTAAGCTCCACATATACATATGAAATCTCATATGGCGGGCAAGGGTGGAGCTACGTTGGCTTAAGAGGGTGCATCTGAATTTTCTATAATTACATGTAATATCCCATTTTTACACTTTTTGCCCCCTTTTTTTAAATTGTTCCCCCCCTCTCGATTTCGATTTTTGACCCCCACTCCCTCTCAACCCAAACTCGTGTCTGCCCTCACCATAATCAACACTTGATTTTTTAATGTTAAAACAGAGCATGTATTTTGCTCTATCATTCTCTCAACTGTGACTTTCAGTCTTACTGTTGAATCGTTCTCGTTTGATCCTCTGTTTTTTCCATTGTTGTTCGTCACTTCATCCTTCATCGTGAAGTTGAAGCGGGGACTGAGAATAGAGATGAGATGAGTGTGAGTTTGAGCCATTGCGATTTGAGAGTGAGAGAGCTAGAGACTGAGTGAACTTGTAAAGGTAAAGTTGTGAAGGGACCAACGAGTCTACTTGATTGTAGTTTGTGAGAGTGTGATGTGGCATGAGATGATTTGTGGGTGAAATGAAATGACATAAGATGATTTGTGGGTGAAATGAAACCGTGGGTTAAATTGATCAATTATAATTGAATATAATTTGATAATTTGATTCAATTGATTTATTATAATTTTTGCTTATAAAATAAAATTTGAACATAGTTTGTTAAATGACTAAGTGGAAAATTTTAGATTTGTGACGTCTTAATTGAATCATTTAGGTAATAAGTAATTAGAAAGATAATGATTAAAAATATTGACATGAAAAAATTATGAATTAGTAGAATTAAAAAAATAGATTAATTAAGAAGAGACCATATTTGAGATTTAGGACCACATTTTACATTTGGTTAAAACTAAATTTAAGGATGAAAAATAGATATATTTATGGAATTAATATAAATATTAGATATAATATTTATGTCTTACTAAATTTTAAAATAAATTTAAAATTTAACTTTTAAATAAAAGACATATCTTTCGAATAAAAGACATATATTTTCAATAAAAAAATACATCTTTTTAAATAAAATATACATTATTTTAAATTAAAATATACATCTTTTCAAATAAAAGACACATCTTTTTAAATTAAAAAAATGCATCTTTTTAAATAAAAACAAATCTTTTCAAATAAAATGAACAACAATTAAATTCTTTTATAAAATTCTATTATGTCCAATACAAGATTTTAATTTTACTATAATATTACAAACTATATAACACATGTGATATATCAATTTTTTTTATTTTATCATTTCATTTCTTTATTTTTATTATACACATTTTCTTCATTTTTTTTGTTATTTTATTTTATTTTACATTTTATAGTTTTTGTTATTTTATACTTCTTATTTTTGTAATCTCTCGCTGACCTAGTGTTTGAATTTTTGGGGACTCAAGCTATTGTGATGACGGATTACAAAGAGTCACGGGACTAATCAAGGCACCGAGCAGAGCAATGGAACTGAGAGGTAGGTATTGAGCTTTTTTTTACATCATCCTCTGTAACTCGAAATTTATTATAATTTTTTTAATATATATGAGACTTTTATATGTTAGTTATGTGAATGCACAGTGTTAATTTTTTAATATATATATATATATATATATTGGTTTTTTCAGTTAATTATTTATTTTTTAAATAAATTAACCCCCTAATCAGGAGTCCTGGCTCCGTCACTAATGGCGGATGATACTATCATGTGCTACGCTATCTTTTGCTCTTGGATCAATACATCAAAATTTTCCAGAACACACAAAAAGCGAAGGAAAAAAAAAAATCAATGTAGATCTGTTGGTGAGCAATGGATTTGAAAAGTGTCGGCATATATATATATATAATTTATTACTCTTAAAATCGACATATATTTGGTTTATAGCTAGCATATATTAGGATGCAGTATAACAAATTAATCATTAAAACTTGTGATTGAATAGTGAAAGTTCACTCAATGATTATGAGTCTGAAACTTTTTAGTTTCGTTGAAAACTAAAGCAAACCAAAATTCTGAATTAAGCGTTAACTGCAAACAACATGAAAGTTCATATAATAAACTACAAACTTGTTCGTTGGTCCACAAGTGTGAGAAAACAACAATTTTTAAGAAATGCACCTACAAAAAAAAAATAGAAAAAGAAAAAGAAAACAAAGAACAAGCTTTGAGAAACATCCTCAAAATAAGTACTCACTGATCATTGGCATAATATATAGTTTTCCTAAACAAGTTTAATATGTGCTGCTATATTTAAGAACTAAATGACTCTAAAACTTAATGTAAATATGAAGTATACGTGGTCTATTTTTACATTTTTTTTCTCCTTTGAGACTGAAGTATTTAAACCAATTATGATTAATGTCATCATCATTGTTCTATTAAAAATTTTAGGCAAAAAAATGTTTTATATCCCTAAAATTTACATTAAATTTCATCTATGTCCCAAAAGCTTTTTTTGTCCACTTATGCTCCGATATTTCAAATTTTGTCATATATATATATATATATATATTAATTATAATACTATCAGTCTGCTTAACAGAATGCTAAATGGACTGCTGACTGGTAGTCACGTGAATAGCCAAAAAAAAGTTTATAAATTTTTTTAAATTTTTTTTAAAAAGTTTCAGTTTATTTACTTTGATCATTGGTCAAAATTTTTATCTTGTTCAATTTTTTATATAAACTCTTTTTCTACTTCGTCTAAATTCTTAGTTTAAGAATCTATTTTTTTATTTGTAAAAATTATCCCCTATAAACCTTTTAGTTTGTTCACTTTAGTCTTTATTATTCATTTTCATACTTTTTTCTCACAGTTTGGTCCTTCAAATCGGTTCATAATTTTATTTTTAGACATAATATGATTAAATATATCATTTTTACCCAAGAATAATACAAGAAATTAATTAAAATTTCAGTTTTAAATTTTATCTTTTATGAGAGTGAGATATACAATCTTTGAAATTTTGAATTTAAATTCATTTATTGTATTGTTGTTAGGTAGAAATGATAGATTTAATCAGATTATGACTAAAAATTTGTGAACTAATTTGGAAGACCAAACCATGAGAAAAAAATATGAAAGTGAAGAATGAACAAACTGAAAAGTTTGTAGAAGATGATTTTGACAAAGAAAAAAAATACATTTCTAAACTAGGGAACTAGACGAAATAGTTGACAAGTTTATATAAAAAATTAGACAAGAGGAAAATTTTGGCCAAAAACTAAAGTAAATAAATTGAAACTTTTTTTAAAAGGCGGTCCATGTGGACAACCAAAAAAAAATTTTTTTTAGCTGTCCACATGGCTGCCCAGTCAATATCTCAATCAGCATTCCGTTAAGTTGATTGACGGTATTGTAAAAAAAAAGATATATATGACAAAATTTGAAACATGAGGGACATGAGTGGGCCAAAAAATCTTTGGGAGATAAATGAAACTTAGTATAAATCTTATAGACAAAAAGTATTTTTTTTGCGAAAATTTTAGACAGAAAATCACCTAATAAGAGAAATGATATTAAAATTACTATTTCTTCTTGTCATTTCATTCCTATATGGAAGTATTTAAAAAACAAGAACTAAAACAAATGTAAATTACGTAATACTTATTTGGAATTTTCAATGAAAGAATGCAAGGCAATTAAATTATGTTATATATGAGTATGGCTAATAGACTGCAAATACGTAGAATAAAACTTATTTCTTTGTCACTCTTACTTTAAATTTTTAAAGGAGTGATGTCTAAACTGCCATGTTAACCTTTTTTTTTTTAAGTGTATATGCCCATCCAATTGAATGATAGGTTAATCATTTCCAAGTTTATTATAGGCGAAAGGTAAAGTCCTTTCTATATTAATCTTTAAGAATTCACTGTCAAAAAACAATATTTTAGCGAAAGTTATTTAGCAACGATTTAACACAACCGTTGCTGTAAACAACTTTAATGGAGAGTTTTACAACTGTCATTAATGGCGAGAAGTTAACAATGGCTGTTTTAAAAACTCTTGTTCATGTACGGAAGTTGATGATGGTTGTTTTTAACCATCGTTAACTTCCAAGAAATAACCACGATGTTCTTAAATCGCCATTATAAAATGATAGATTACAAAAAACAATTGTTGCATAACGACGGTTTATAGGAAACTGCCGTTATATAACAGTAATTTATATATATATACATATATCCGTTATATAACAGTAATCTATATATATATATATATATAAATCATTGTTATATAACAGCGGTTTACAAATAATCACTACTATTCTTATAATTAAAACATTTTTTATAATATTTTTAATTAAATTACTTTAAAAAAAATCTCAATTATGTTTTATATTCTTATAGCATAATATTTTGCAAAAATTAAATTAACAAAGATTTTCTTATTATTTTTAATATCATGTAATATTATAATTTTTTTAATGTTCAACTTTTAATAATTTAAAATTATTTTACATTGAATAATCATACAAGATAATTTGGTTAGATTAGTAATATTATAAAGAATATGAAAAATTTGAAGAAAGAAACTAGGTTAAAATTAATTAATTATTCTTTTATAATTTACTTAATTTTTAATTAGATCCATGTAAGTTTAATTTTTGTAATCAGGTAATTTTAATTATGTCCCTGAGTAAAGTCATTTGTGAATTTTGAGAGAAATAAAAAATCAAATATGCAAGAAAATAGTTGCTTTAAGAAAATAAAAAGTGACACTGAGTTTTAAAAAATAAATAAATAAACATCGCCACATTATTTTTATTAAAATAAATGATGATTCTTAACTGTCAATTAATATCATTTTTCCAAAAATTATATTTAGAAAAAGGAAACGAAAAATATAATCTTTTATCTTCAACTCTTCATTGTCAATATATTATAAGATTATATGTTTGAATCGATCGCAAATCACAACCACTAGGAGAAACGGTAAGACACTTCAAATACAATAAATAGGCGCACGTTCGAGACTAAGGACAGACATTTTTTGCGAAAATAAAATGTCACATGCCAACATCCCTTGCTCGTTCCCCACTGGCCGACGCAAGTGAAAAATCGTCATGGCTCCCTATATTTCCTAAAAGTGGGTGACTCGACCATAGCATCATTTAAGTTATGTTGGTAATACAGTTTATAATTTAAAAATTAATTTATAATTAATTTAATTAATTTATAAATTTATTAAAAGTATTTAGTAAATAAATTTATTTTAATAATTTTAAGTAATTTATAATTTATAATTTATAATTTTTATTTTATCTTTATTATTTTTTCAAAATACTCATTATGTCTTTTACTTTATTATATTCTATTTAAATCTTTTATTATATTTATATTTATATATAATATATAATTATACATATACAATAGTATATTTATAATAATATATGATAAAAATATATATATATATATATATATATTATAGCTATATATATAATATATATAAATATATTATATATGTGAAAATATATTATTCATATATAAAATATAATAAAATGTATATATATATATATTAATAAATTTTATATCTATAATAATTAAAATTAATTTAATTAAAAATAAAATTGATATATTTATTTATATTATTTTGAATTAAAAAAATATGTTCTTTTATGTCATTTAATACTTTTTAGATATTTTAATAATTACTTTTACCAAATGCTTTTAATTTAATAAATTAGCTTATAAGCTATCAACTATCAGTTATAAGTTATAAAGTTAAAAATTAGTTTATAAATTATTAGCTAGCTTACAAATTAATTTTGCTGAATAAAGCTCTAGCTAGCCAATCCCCCAAAATATATATATATATATATATATATATATATATATATATATATATATATATATATATATATATATATATATATATATATAAATGAAGATAATCGCAGTCGCCTAAATTTGCTTTAGCGGCAATTGTTCTCACTGTTGATAAAACATTTCATTATGGCATTTACCACGGTATATTTTACAACAGTTTTTGAAACCATGGTTAAGGCAATTAATAATGACGACAAGTGCTAACACATCCATGATCTAACAACATTGATTGATTGCAGTTGCAACTATTTGATTAAGTGAAATAATAGGCTTGATAAAATTGAAAAAGAAAACTACTAGACACTGCTTGTCTGCGAAGTACAAGGCGAGGTCAAGGTATGCATGCTCTGCCACTTTACCAGCACCAAACCCCACATATGAATAAACACATATATATAAGGATGTGTATATGTTTTTTATATAATTTATAGCACATGGTTTTCATACGTTGTTAATGGTTTAATTATAATGAAAAATATAGTGTTTTATTAAGTTTAAATGTTTTAAAATATAAAATATATAACTTAGTGTAAAAAAGAATGTTATGTGTAAATTATCAATGTTATTAATAGTTTAATAATAAAATACTTGTATAACACATTCCCCAAAAAAATAATTATGTAAAATATCGTGTCTTAAAAAATTTTAATGCTTTTAAATATAGCTTATATAACTTAATTTATACTAATAAAAAAATTTTAAAAAAAGACGAAATAAAGTATAAGATCGCTAGGTAGAGACAAATAATGTAAATCCTGCCCTGATGTACCCGTTGGCATCCCTAGCAGGTAGCTAAAATGGCCACACCAAGCTTACTATGAATGATCACTTAAGCTCTGAAGTCTGAAGCATATGCTTGTGGGACTTCACCATTTAATATTCCATGTGATGTACTCCCCAATGTATCTACGCTTCACAAACCTCCATCATACACGTTGCTGAAATCTGAAACTCTATTTTATTGCACAAACACATTAATATACAGCTTCAACAACAATGCCAATCCTCTCTCTCTCTCTCTCTCTCTTTCTCTCTCTCCCCTCCTGGCTTACGGATAATTAAAGACAACTGATAAAATTTAAAACAAAGCACTCAATTTATCAACTAGTCATATTTTAGTGTCATTTTTCTACACTTAAAATTTATATACGTTTAGTTACAAATTAAGAAACTAACATATCCATAACTTTATTTCCATATAATTCATCATAAATTTGGATTAATTTTTCTTTTTTTTACTTTCCAGTTCAAATCATAACAACAGTCAATTTGTTTCGTTCACATCTTTAATTATCCTTCTCCAAGTTAACAAATTAAACGATTATTTTTGCTTCTCATTTCATACCTTTTCGGCCTTTCATCTAAATGTAAAATAACCAAGTCCATGACAACTTCTATATATTCAATATATTATTTTAATAGATACAATAATTAAACATAAATAATTTAATTTTCACTAATCATATTGAAATCAAAATTTAGTCTTCTACATTCTCAAGTGATACATATGATATTTAATTAATTTATTTTCCACAATCCACATCTTTTTTCATATTATTATTATTATTATTATTATTATTATTATCATCATTTACTCTTAAGAGACCTTATGCCACTTTAATAACTTTATTTACTTTTTGGTCACTCTTTGTGCCTCTTTTATAGGAAAAAATTATTATATTAAGAAAAATAGTATTAATATGGAGATTGAAATATATATATATATATATATTGAACCATTAATATTTGAAATGAAAACTCACTAAATTCTAACTAATTTAATCTGAATCAGTTAGAATACAAATGTGTAAAACTCTTTCAGTAATGATTATTTCGATTCACAAGACTCAAACTTAAAATGTTGCTTTAAAAAATAGATGTGGATTTACTTAAATTAACCAAGTTTAACTAAGTTTGAAAATTAGTATTGAAGATATAAGTAGTTGCATCGAGAGACAGTGGATAGCATTTTATTGGTGCACGTGTCGGGTGTCCAGTCATGCATGCAAAGCTGGGCAAAGCCTGCTGCTAGTTGTAATTACAACAGACTGGAAGCAAGGCTTGCAAGGCTGTGATAATTAAAGAATCAATTCCAAACGCTCTTAAAAGTATTAAAGAAGTGAAGAGTTAGTTAATGACATATGATGATGATGGAACAGAGAAGATAGCATGCTCCTTTTTTGTGTGGAAAAGGGGAAGCATGTATCGTGGAGATGCCTTTAGGATCGTCTCCTTTTGATGCCCCTAAGAGCCACATACTCCTCCATGTGCCCTACCTGCTTTTTATCCATTTATTTCAAAGTGCAAACTCAAAAACACCAAACACCACCTAACATCAACTTAATTCTTCATCGGAGACTTTCTCAAGATGAGAATTGAATTTGTAACATTGGTTTTGATACCAACTATCATTCTAGTAATCGGACCCATGATTTTATAGATCTGGTATCAATTGTTAGAATCAAGAGCCTATTACTAAACTAAAAGTTGGAAGTAACTCTATTTCATTAATCAAACCATACAACAATCTAAGTATTAAGGTTCAACTATAACTTAATCTCTAATTACTTACATATCATGGGATAATTGCTATCACATATTGGTTAACAGTTCCCCTTTAACAACTATCTTTTTAGAAATTAAACTTGTAACCCTAGCCTTAGTACCAATTATTATAAGATGAAAGCGCTTATTATTTGACCAGAAGTTATTCATTAGGATTATGTATCTTGTTAACATATTTTAGGTCAGATGCCCAAACAACACGTTCAACTATAACTTATCTTTCACATGAACTTTCACAATATATAGAATAATTGCTACCACAACGACCAACTCAACTCACTTCTTATATATAAAGAAATGTTGAGTATAGTGTGTTTAATTTTAGCATAGCTCTTTCATAATCATTTATGTACAAGTCATTAGGTGATAAAAATATATAGCCATTATGTACAACAATCATATACCTGATGGGATAGCTAGCGAAACTTATGGAAGCAGTTATATGTTGTGAACACAATTATAATTGTGGATCTCAATGTAAACCCCTGAAAGTGATTATATTAACAATGATAGGATTATATATTTAGATATGAAATAGAGCATGAATATTGATCCATTTTTATAATCATAAAACATGAAAAGGGCGGGGAGAAAAGTTGTCAAACGAAGGAAGAAAATGATGAGATTGGTTGAGATTGAAAGGAAGACGGTTGGGGAAGCACGTGCAAGCTGTGGACCACTGGCTTAGCGGTTGGGAACCTTAAATAGAACCAACGCATGTGCACTTCATCTCTCCCTTTTTATTTTATGCTTATCTTTATTATTAAATTTATTAAAAAAAGCTAAAATCAAGCTGGCAATTCACACTCAAACTCTCATTTTGTCCAACATAATCCCTCAATTATATTTTTTTTCCAAGATCATAATACTACTCATCTATGTAAATTAAAAAAAAACTAAATTAATGAAAATAATACATCAAGTCTATTATTTTAAGAGACTTTTTCAAGAAAAATGTTGAAAAAATTAAAAAAATTCATTATTTGCCATTTGAGGATTACAAGTCAAATTGCTAATTATATTTAATCTTTTTTAGTTTACATGACAACTGGTATTTGAGTTTTGGAGAAAAAAAAAATTAGTGACGAGTTATGTTGTACAAAATTAAACATTTTGGAGTTAATTTTTTATTTTTAAAATTGATGGAAATAAATTGTACAACCATGAGGAGTTTTTTTTTAAAAAAAAATAAAACATATAATCCTTATAAGTTAGCTCAACGACCTACTGTTGCTTTACTGTGCACTTAGCTTTGGTTATAAATAGAGCTCCCCTCGCGGGTTCCATGAAGTGACTAAACCCACAATCACTAACTTCCCCTGTTTCAGCTTTCTCGCAAAATGGCACTCCACACATTTTCCCTTCCCATAACGCCTCTCCTTCTTCTCTTCGCTACCACGCACCTCCGACTCGCCGCCGCCGACTACGGCGGTTGGCAGGGTGGTCACGCCACTTTCTACGGCGGCGGCGACGCCTCGGGAACAATGGGTAAGTCCACTACATATAGAACCTTGTCGACTCTGAATTAGACGATGTGGGATTAAGAATTCGTAGTGTAATGTGTGTACAGGAGGAGCATGTGGGTATGGGAATTTGTACAGTCAAGGGTATGGGACCAACACGGTGGCTCTGAGCACGGCTCTGTACAACAATGGCTTGAGCTGTGGGGCGTGTTTCGAAATGCGATGCGCCGACGACCCACGTTGGTGCAAGCCTGGTTCCATCATCGTCACCGCCACCAACTTTTGCCCTCCCAACTTTGCTCTCCCCAACAACAATGGAGGGTGGTGTAACCCTCCTCTCCAGCACTTTGACATGGCGGAACCAGCCTTCCTGCAGATTGCTCAGTACAGAGCTGGAATTGTGCCTGTGTCCTTTAGAAGGTAACTCAAACACCCCTTCAATTTCAACTGGAATCTATTTCATAACTGCTTTATAGCTTTTTCTCATTTTAGTTATGTCTGTTGAGTTATTGAGGTAATTACACTTCTTTTTCCTCGCTAAACTTTTAATGTATGGATGACAGAGTGCCATGCGTGAAGAAGGGAGGAATAAGGTTCACCATCAACGGACACTCCTACTTCAACCTCGTACTGATCAGCAACGTTGGAGGCGCAGGGGATGTTCATGCTGTGTCCATCAAAGGCTCCAAAACTGGCTGGCAACCCATGTCCAGGAATTGGGGTCAGAACTGGCAAAGCAACTCCTACCTCAACGGCCAGTCCCTCTCTTTTCAAGTCACAGCCAGTGACGGTAGAACCCTCACCACCTACAACGTGGCACCGTCCAATTGGCAGTTCGGTCAGACCTTCCAAGGGGGTCAGTTTTAGATTTATCAAACCTCACGGTTGTCTCACTCTAGTTTCTTCAAAAATTAAATATTTTAATTTAGTTATTTTTATTACTTAATCGTCAAAAGTCCATAAATGAAGACAAACAAAATCTTTCAGTAATTAAATTAAGATATTTGATTTTTTTAAGAAACTAATTGAGATAACTTTAATTTTAAAAAAAAAATTAAGGTAGTAATACTCTTTTGGAATTTCAATGTGAATGTGTTGGGGCGGGGGGTAGTTTAGTGAAGTTGGCAATTGGGATCCCAGAGCGTAGTTGCAAGGATTGCAACTATTTTAAATTTTAAAAAGGAAAAGTAATTTAATTTATATATATTTCAATTTAAAAAAGAGTCTGCTTTTTTTTGGACTAAATAAGTCCCAAAAAAGTAGTTTTTTTTTTTTACATTCTATTATATTAGATGGTGTGTTGTATTGGTAAAAAAAGTAGCTGAGGTGGTTATGTAGCACCCGCAAGTCCTTTATATCATTTGTAATGTATATCGTCAATATTGAATTGTAATTGAGAAAATAACTTCCTTATATTGCGTAAACATTATTATTTTCCATTTATGCATTTCTCATTTGATTTATCTCCTCACTTTGATCAAATGAATATATTGTTCGGGTCAAAATGAATAGGTACGAAGAATCTTACAAGCCACAAGCTAATAATGGCGTCATTTTGCAAAACTGCATATTGTAAATTTTTTGAAGGTGTGGGTTCGAAGTCTCCCAAAAATTTTATGTCAAATAAAATTAAATTAAAACTCGACCAAGTATATATAATTTTAAAATTGCACGAACTAATTAAAATTTTAGATATGAAAAAATAAATTACACTAATCCTTTAAAAGTCTAGTTAAATTAAATCTGATACCTTTCTTATTTCAAATATTACCCTTGTCTTACCTAACTTTTGAATAGATATTATAAAGATCTCATATAATTTACTTTCTATCAAATTAACTTAACTTTTTTTTTCTGATAATGGTCAATAAGGAGCAAACCAAATCATATTAAGAAAAAATTATGAGACTGCATTGGCCAGATGCAATAAAAACTTCAAAAGAAACTAAAACAAAAAAATAAAAAAAGAGAAAAATCCTTCAAAGAAACTTTAAAACCTAACAAGGAATATAGAGAAAAAACATTCAACAACTTACCAACTAAAAAAGGCAAACTAAGATATACCATTAAAACTTCTAAAGTCATTTTATCTATCTATCTTTAGATTATATCGACAAGTGTTAACATAGTTTGACTGATAATGAGTTCTTTTTTCTTCAAAATTATAGGTAGATCCCAAGCTCTATTAAATGAATGAAAATCAAACAACAAAAACTCGAAAAATAATAAACAAAACAAGAAACTTATAGAGAAACAAGATTTAAACACAGATCTGATAACAAAAGTCCAGAAAACAAAAAAAAAACTTACAAAAAGACATGATCTAAAAAAAATGTCTAAAAGCAAAAATTCCTACCAAGAAGAGATGAAAACTTTTAAAGTGAGAAGATGAAAGCTTCCATAGATGAGAGATCAAGAAAAGAGCCCAAAAAGAAGAAGAAAGGTGGTGAGGGTTGCCCTTAAATAACCCTCACAAAAGAAGTAGTTGGAAAAAAAGCAATTGAAAGAGAGAAGAAAAAAAAAATAACCACTTTATAACACTTTAATTAACTTAACTTTCTACATAATATGTGATAGTAATTTTTATTCATAATATGACAGTAAAGCAAGTTAATTCATATGAAGCTTCAATACAAAATTGTTGCTTTATTCTTAATATAATAGTAAAAGCAATTAAAAATAATTTTATTATTAAAAGGAATATTGTAAATTGTGCAAAAATTTAATATGACCAAAAAAGTTTCAAAGGAGAGCCTGGTATGATATTAACAACAACCAAAAAGTATAAAGTATATCTTTTAACGCAACCTCAAATGAAAAAAGTGTAGCATCCCTGAAATATATAGAGTATTTTCGCTTCATGCTTGAGTACCTAAAACCAAAATCTAACGTTAAACATATATCTTGATTTGTCAACAAAAAGAAAATACAAAAGATGTTAATGCATTGCAGATTCAGGTGGCTTAATTCATGTGCAATTAATTCCGATGGAATCGACTTCATACATGCATCGTAAGAAAATAGTTTAAAAGGACAGCTAAGAAGTCTCATAATGATAAATTAGATATATTTCCGCTGACTTGACAGTTTCCAGCCTAAAAGGTGAGTGATAAATAAGTGTTGAATGATGAAAAAGACCGGTGATTTTTTTAAAACGTGTAAATATACACGTTCTTAGACGTATTTAATTCTTATTAGTTGAACATGTAATTAATATTTTCAGAAATAAATAAATATGATTTGATTTAATTTTTACATTAATGGAAAGTAATTTTAAAATTTATGGAATTAAAGTTAAATTACTGATGGTATTCTAATTTATTAAAATTATCAAATACATACACTTATTACAAACAAGCTTAGGCGGCCTATACGATGGAGAAAATATTTAAGGCAAATCATAATATAAATTACAGCTGAATAACAGTGATTCCTTACATTACAAACAAGCTTAAGCAGCCTATATGACTATAAAACATTTCCTAAGCTTTCTTAAAATGATTCTAATAACCCACCAACACAAAAATAGAGGATGGCTCCTAAGATGCCACTACTGTTCCAGCAAATACTCTTCTTCCTCAACCATTAAATCTAAAAATGTTAAACCACGGAGGGTGTGAGTTCATCAAAACTCAGTAAACGAAAAACTGTGCCAAAATAAGAGATAATATCTCAAATACAATGTCAAGCTTACCATCATAAACGAAATGAGTACCATAGATACTTGCACACATATAAACACACATGAGGAATATGTCATGCACATACAATCATATGTTTCTTCCCATGAGTCTACATTCTTACGAAATTACCTTCTTGAGGCTCTAATCATCGGGATTTACTCTCCCTAGAAATTGCCACTCAAGAGGTTTAGGGGTCTACAATCACCAATTCCCAATTTTGAGTTTCGTCAACATGGATCTACCTATCCAAGGACTACTTACTCGGGTCTCGCTGTAGGTCTACATTCCTACAGTGAAGTTCCTTCCTCATGCACACACATTGCATCACAACAAGCCCACATGATACATACACCATCCATATATATATATATATATATATATAACCCATACTAGCATTCCCACACATATAGTGATCTCAGGTATTTAGTTAATACAATTAACTAAGAATCTGTTTCCTTTATTGGATACAATTGGCAAGGAAAAATAGCATTGTATACTTAGAAGAAAGCATAACTTAGCAAGGTCACCAAATCACTTTGATGTCGAATAAGTTTTACCATACTATACTATAGATCGAAAGTGGAAAGGCATCCCAGAATTTAGAGTTGATTCCTATCAAATAAGCTCACGGTAGAAAAGAAATGATTAAAATCTCCAATTAGAAACTGTGCAACAATTGGTCGACTATCCTCTTCCAAGCAGTTGATTGGTCAGGCAAAGTCAAGTCTGACTCAAGAGCAAACAATCAATTGGTGATGCCTTGCCAGTTGACCAGTACGTCTTTGCCAATATCACGATTCTTACCTAGAAGCAGCTGGTCTACTGGTGACACATTGCCAGTCGATTGGTGCATCTCTATTGAGATGGCCCTTCTTCCAAAGAGTAACTGGTCGACCAGTGATAGCTTGCCAGTCGACCTGTACATCTCTGTCAAGAAGGCCACTCCTACCCAGGAGCTATCAGTGATTTGTTGCTAGTCGACCAGTGCGTCTCGGTCAGTTCTGGACAGAGAGTACTAAGGGCAGCTAATCGACTGCTTCTAACTCAACAATTGACCTCTTACCTACATATGTGAAAAAAACATGATAGCTATGCTCATTTTTATCACCCAATGTATTTCCCTTTGTTTTTTCCTTAAAGTAAAGATCAAAAGAGCCATTTAAAATAGGTAGAACTCTCACAAGGTCAATAGGTAAGTTGATTCCATGGTTTCTTGAAAAACCCCATGCCTTTCCCAAAAGCATTTCACTGCTTTCTCCCATGAAATCAATCTTATTTCCCAATGAGTTGTTTATTATAGTTTCCAACAACCAAACCAAATAGAAAGACAAGAAGAGCAAAGTTCATAACCTAGCTTCACAAAATCCCTCTTTCTATACCTAGGGGACAAGATGAATGAAAATGGAGGAGATGGTGAGAATAGAAACTTACCTTTCTCCTCAAGAGCTCTGGTGAACAAGAATGTGGCCAAACAGAGGGATGGTCATTAGAGAAAATGGGTGGAAGGGTTTGTGGGTTGCTTGAATCAAGAAAGGAAGTAGAGGGAGAAGCTCCACTCTTGCCCAAATGTGTATATGTGTAAATGAGAAGGAAATGAAGGGAAAATGTGCTTTAGATGGCTAAGTGGGCCTTCAGTGACCTATGGGTATCCACCCATCTAATAGGAACCCTCTTCTAGCCCAAGTGGCCTAAGCAACAATTTCCACAAGGATTCCATTAACTCAAATAAGTCCCTACCCCAACATTTCCAAAATTTACAAAATTTTTCACACAACATTAAGATATAACAATTAAGCCATTTAGCATAATTCCATAGTTACCGTTAATATAAAATAATTTAATTGCAGAAAACAAATAAATTATGTGAATAACACCATAGTTCCATCATGCACGTGACCCCAAATTCGGCAGGTATTATAGAAGGGTGTCTATTACTCACCTCTTGGTCGTGTAGCTCTGTTTCTCATCTCTTGGCCGTCGTAAGTCATTCTTCTCGACTCTTTCTTGTGTCGCTCTGTTCTACCTTGAACTGTAGGGAAAACAAAGGAGAAAATAAGGAAACAGGGAGGAAGATGTAGGTTGCCAGCTAGATTGAAGTCAAAACGGCGACAACCATGGTGGTCATTCGTGAAGTCCCCACTTGTCACTCACCCTCATCTAACACATCATCTTCCCACTCCCTCTTGGCCTCCATTTTCACACGCAACAGGGGCTTCTCAAGAAGCTAAACTTTTAAACAAGTGGAGGGGAGAGTGCCATGTGTTCCATTCCCCTCCTCACACTTGTCCCCCTCTTAAAGTATATCACATAAGACTACTCCCTTTTAAAGCATACTTTCACTTGGATCCTTTATGATTTGTATAAATTTCCCATCATTCTCAAATATCAAAATTTATTTTGTTAATATCTTGACTTAATTTCTTCATTGACCCAAGGGCTTCCCTTCATCCAAAAGTCTTCAATTTGGTCCCAAAATTCGCATATAGGCATAATAATAGGATGAACACATTGACCAAGTAAAATAAAATTAACAGGTATTATAGTTATAATATTAACTAAAAGGCATTTAACATCAATTAGTAAAGAGAAGAAATAAACAAGGTTGGAAGAGAGAAGAATAAACATGTTTTGTATAAAATCAATAAAGATAATAAATCATAGCTAAAATTAAATCTGAAAACATAATCTCAAGATAGGTCATGATTTTTAAATAAAAAACATAGGAGGAACCACTAACAGAACCAAAGAACCCAATTGAAAACTGCCCCCATCTCACCATAATTCTCCTACTTCCCATCTTGTCACCAGCTATGATCCTCACATCTGTAATACCCAACTGATTTGTATACTCCTTCCCATGAGTGGCATCAATTGTAAAAAGTACATATCTTGATCTCATAAACAATTTAAACAGTGTGAGTTATTTCAGAAAAAGAACAATTCTTGCTCTAACGCTGAAAGATGTTAACACTATAAATGAAGAAATATTATCTTTATTTCATGGAGATGAACAATAATATTAAAGTTTTGATAGCATTTGTAAAGTTGATACAAATACTGATACAAAAGACGATCTTATTATATAGTTTGTAATATTGAGTAGAATTAAAAGTCTACATTGGATAAAATATGATATTTAAAAAGGAATTCAATTGTTGTTGCTTTTATTTGAAAATATGTGTTTTTTATTTGAAAAGATGCATCTTTTAAATTGAAAGGTTGTATCTTTTATTTTAAAAGATGTGTCTTTTTATTTAAAAAGATGTATCTTTTTATTTGAATAGAAGTGTCTTTTAATTGAAGAGATGTCTCTTTTAATTGGAGAAATATGTCTTTTTATTTGAAAAAAATGTGTCTTTTAAATTGAAGAGATATGTCTTTTATTTGAAAGGATATGTCTTTCATTTGAAAATTGAATTTTAAATTTATTTTTAGAAAATTTAATAAGACATAAATTAAATAGACACATCTATTCGAAATAGAATAAACATGACTTTTGAAAATTGAACGGACATGACTATTTAAAATAAAATAGATATAATTGTTAAAAATAGAAAGACACACCTATTCAAATTAAACGTATATAACTCTTCAAACTCTATATATATCATATTAGAATTTTATGGTAGTATCTTGGTTCCAAAAGAGCTTTGTTGTATCTTGGAAGGGTTTGCCTATGATTCTCCAATACATAGACATAAACTCTTTTAAAGAAAGTGGTTTATCACGCTTCAAAACCTTTATTATTTTCTATTTTCTAACAGATCTTTACACACAAGAATTTTTTATCAACATTAAATTGTCCAATGCTCGAAACCATGAACTAAAATTGAAGATCGATGCTTCAATAATGTTACTTAGAATTTAGAAATATTAACAAATCAATGTGTCTTCGTAACGGTAGTAGACTGATTATGTCTCGACTTAGTAAGCATATTATCGAAGTAACAATTATCTTTAAAAAAATACTGGAGAAAAAGTTATGATTCATAAGATGATAATTACTTTATTAAATTCAAGATTGTCTTTTCAACTTAGAAGACGACAATTTTCTATACTTTGCAATAATAATCAACAAAAATCAAAGTCAATCACTTTCAACCGTTCATTTGTATCTAGCAAGTCTAATATTTACACATTGACAACTATATGTGGCAATTTCAAAAGTGAGAAATAAAAATAGTTTGAAAATATTTGATACTTGACAAAGATAATAATCCTACTATAACAACATCAAATATAGCATATAATGAAATTTTTAATAACTAATGCTGAAGTAAGTAAATATATAAATTTGAGTCTATATGTTGATAAAATATCCATTCATTCCACCGGACACTACACTAGTTATAATATACTATATTTGGTCATAAAATTCTTCTATCAATACTAACTTACTTTCCAAAAATTCTCAAGTTACAACACTAACTTCTCACCAACTAAACTTAATTATTTTCCTTATTTTTTGAGCCAGGTTCCAGAAATTCAATTTAGTCTAAATTTTCAATTTGGTCCCAATAATCTCAAATTCAAGTGCGATTTTATATTGTAATATATCGATATTTTGTCAGTGGTAGAGCATTGCTTTCTAGTCTCTACATCAGTAATTTGGGGAGGGAAAAAAAAAACTAAAGACAACTGCAATTCAGAAAAGATCATATTGGGCCTTCATTTAGTCTTTTTTTAATTACCATTTTTTTGTCTCGTCAAGCAGAAAGTCAAATTTATTAATTATATTCTATTTTCAACCCTTTTTTATTTCCATTTTTTTATTAATGTTTTCCCTTCAGCATTTTAAAACAAATTTAAATTCAGCGCCTGGTTGCTCTGAAGATCCGGAAGTGAAAGCCTTCCTTTTCTTTTCATACGGAAACTATCACGCAATCTTTCCAATCGCATTTTCGGAAGATTTCTCAAATCAGGTGACTCATTTCTCTCCTCTCTCTCTCTCTCTCTCTCGATCCTCTCGGTGCTATCATTGTACAGTCATTCTCTCTCAAACATGAACTAGATCTAGGGTTCTAAATGCGCTTGATTCTGCAAATCTTCCCTCTCCATCTCCGAATAACTTATATATTTTTTCTCTTCGTTAATCTAGGTCTCTGCAATCGGCGGCATTGTTAGACTGAGCTGCTGTGTTGCGTCCATTATCTCGAACTCCGAATAGTTATGCCCGAATGAGGTTAGTATATCATGCTTCAGTTTTGTGTGTTTTTTTACTCATCATTAAACGTTAAAGCTATTTAGGTTTGTTATACGTATATTTCTTTATCTGTTTTTTGAGTGTTTGGGAATGTGTTGTTGGTATGGATGGATCAGATCCTGATAGGACTGTACACAAAGCATAGTGGAGATGAGTGAAAGTCAAAAGTTCCACTTTGGAACCATTGGAGCTTTAAGTTTGTCTGTGGTATCCTCTGTTTCAATAGTAATCTGCAACAAGGCGCTTATCAGCACACTGAATTTTACTTTTGGTGAGTGAATTTTACTTTCATGATTCGTACAGGATAATGAGATGCTGCTATATTTTGTATCAATACTTATGATGTCCGTGTCAAATATCATTTGAAATATTTATAACTGTGTGAATTGAGAATGTGAATTAGTAAGACTTCGATTCCTCTGTTAAAATGAAGTGCAATTCGGTTGTAACTTTGCCCAATAAACTGGAAACATTGCAATGCTTTTTTAGAGGAATCCATGACTTTATTTTCTTAAATATGGTATCATTCAAGATTTATGGTAACTGATGACACAATTTTTGTTAATGATATTGGCTTCTGTCATCATTCTTGTCTCAAATTTATTGTTTAGATTCTTTTTTCCTCTTGCTTTTGTTGGGAAACTGATATGCTTAATTCTTTACATGTTAGCCACAACTTTGACAAGCTGGCATCTTCTTGTGACATTCTGTTCTCTTCACGTTGCACTATGGATGAAGTTGTTTGAGCACAAGCCTTTTGATGCAAGAGCTGTGATGGGATTTGGTATACTAAACGGGATTTCTATTGGTCTTCTGAATCTTAGCTTGGGTTTCAATTCTGTTGGTTTCTATCAGGTATAATTCTTGATTACTGCCAACATTTGTTGTTCAGAATTGAGATGTATGATGCTATTTCTGTTCTGCAGTGATCTTATTTGTAGAAAGAAACCCGCTAGTATAGAAGGACATAAACTAGATATTCTTTCACTGGAGTAGGGTTTCTGAGAATCATTATTTTGGTATAGTCCAACCTTTTGACATCTTCACTTGCTGTGGTTGCTTTCAAGACATAAAAACACACACTTGTGCTACTCCATGACATGTATGCAAGTTTATCACTTTTGGTTAGACATTTAGTGTTTGCTTCATGTACCAAATTAATGAAAAGAATCATTTACAGTCAATATAATTACCTTTAAGATTGTAGGTGGCACATGAGCTGAGTTACATTTGAATCTTGAATTCTAGTAAGCCTTGCGTTCCAGTTTTAGAAGCAATTTAGTACTTTTGTGTTTACTCTATTCTTTATACTTTAAAAAATGTGAGCCTACTCTTTTAACAGTTTGATCTGTTTGAACATAACTATACATACATACATACATAAATGACTACATACATATATATTCCCTAAAGATGGTTTCTTAACATTTCTTAATCTCACTTTCTTCATCCTTTTATATATTAGATGACAAAATTGGCAATCATTCCCTGTACTGTTCTTTTGGAGACTCTTTTCTTCAGGAAGGTGTTCAGGTCAGTTTTGATTGTAATCTTAATTCTAACTAAGAAAATTCCTATCTTTACACATTTTCTTTTAAGCTATGAATAACTTTTATCTATATTCAAGTAAATCATGATATATCATTATCAGCATAATGGGATATGTCAATATCGAAAAAGTTATTGCTTCTAGTGAGAGAGAAACACAAACGGGAGATTGCTTTGACATAAACATTCCTAGTATCTTTTGAAGTCATGTAGTCAAAGTGATAAACAATTAATGTGGTGGTCACGTAAATTATTGGCATTGTTTTATGTAAATGGTGTTGCCTTCAACTGCCTCCTAGTCCTTGAACTTTCTGTTTACTATTAAGCACTTAGTAACCCTGAGGGGTAGCTCAGTTGGTCAGGCCTTAGGTTTACTCCCCAAAGGTCACCAGTGCGAGTCCCTTCAGGGCTTTTTGGCTGTTAACTTTAGGACTCCTTAGGATTAGTCGAGGTGCGCACAAGATGGCCCGAACACACAAGAATATTAAAAAAAAAAAAAAACCTATTAAGCACTTAGTCATCCAAAAAATGCATCATAAGTTCAACCATTAAGACATTCTTCACTAACTAGACTCTTTATGGTCCATTACCTAAATGGAGCAAAATGTCAAAACACAAGCTGGGTTTGTTAACATTCTCAGCACTGAAATCAAAACAGAAGATCCTCATTAGTCTAATCAAGTAAATCCCACGAATGGGGGTCCATATCTACTATCCACCTGGCATAGTATGCCGTCAAACTAGCCTATGAAAAAGGAACTCAGGCTACCCCATGAAAGTATACAACAACAACAACAATAGCCTTATCCCACTAGGTGGGGTCGGCTACATGGATCGCCCGACGCCATTGAGCTCTATCAATGACTAACTCTTTAGGGTCTCATTTATCAGAAGATCCCTTTTAATAATCTCTTTAAGTGTCTTTCTTGGTCTTCTTCGACTTTGGTGGTTATTTCAATTTGTTTTTTTATTTAGTAACTATTTATAAAAGAAAAAAAAAATATTAATAAGCCATATTTTGGAGAGATCCACGCCTTTAATTTCCTTCTATGAAGCACAGCAGAACCTGATTTTGGGTGTTTCAGATACATACACTGCCCTAGTCCATGACATATTAATGATAATTGTCTAACATGCATCTGTTAGTGTCAAGATATGGAAATTTGTTTTTACTCAACTTGGAAACACATTGGACATGACTGACGAAAAGGGGGAAAAGAAGCTAAAACAGTAAAGGATTGGATGACAGACTAGAAACCCCTTCTTGCTGAGGTCATTGGAGTGCTGATTTCTTGTTTGTACATGAATAGTTTGTCTGGTACAATTTAAAATCTTTCCCATATAGCAATTTTTTTTAAAAAATAATAGTGTCAAGTGCTTAGTGTAGGATTTTGTCTACTGTGTTTAATTTGAAGTGGCTTATTGAATGGGAAGTTTAAAATGACATATGTCAATGTATTGTAATAAAGCAACTTTTTTTTTTTGATTGAAAAGAAATTTTTTTTTTGTAATAAAGCAACTTTATGATATATAATACTATAAATATCCTTGTTTGCAACTCTTTTGTTGTGTGAATATAGTTCAAGATTTTATGGCAAATTCTACACACACACACCCACACAAATTCTCCCTTTCTTTTGTAGTACTTCCTAATCTGTTAGGCATAGTATTTACACCATCTCACTTCTTAACCTGCAGTTAACAGTCCTCTATAGTGTAGTCATGACAAAAAGGTTTAGCTTATTCAAATTCTGATAATCACAATATGGTCTTGTCATCTTGTAGTATGGGTGATTAGTTTTTCATTAACTACCATTAGCACTTTTTGGAATGTCAAAGGAGTCCAATTAAAATTCAACTCTTTCATGCTTGGCAGCCTTAGCCTTGAAGTGATCTTAGATTCCTGAACTTAATTCTAGACAAATCCTAAGTAAGTTTTATGCAGGTTGGAGCACATGGTAGCTGTCCTGAGAAATCAATTCTGTATATCTAGAATCTGCCCTAGTCTATTGAATAATTACATCAAATTTAAAACCTTACATATGATATCAAGATATTTTTGCCTTCTATTTTCAAGATTTTATGCTTGGCTGTAACAGACAAGTTGATCGGTGGCTAAGATAATGATTCCTTAGGCTAATGATTAATCTATAATATACTATTACACTCTAAACTTATATCTTGTGGCAATTTGCATGTCTCTGTCCTTCACTCAGCTTGTTTTATAAGGTAATATACTGGGTTGCTGAACTGAAGCTTTTCACTGAAGCTGAACAAATTCCGTTCTTCTTTTATGTGTGTTTATGTAGATTTTCACCATCCTTTCTATCAGTCATTTTACCCTTTTTCGTTGCTTTGATCATGTTTCTTAAATCATTGTCCTGTTCCAACTGCGTACCAAAACAATATCTTTTAATATTGCAGTAGGAGTATCCAATTTTCACTTATCATCCTTCTTGTGGGTGTCGGGATTGCAACTGTGACGGATCTCCAGCTCAATGCCTTGGGTTCTTTCTTATCTCTGCTTGCAGTTGTCACTACCTGCATTGCTCAGATTGTATCCTAAGCTCCATTAGTCTTTGCTGAATTATTTCATGCCTTTGATTTTTCATGTTCAGTACAAGTACATTTAGGATAGAAATGTTCAAATTGAAAGTATGCTAATCTATGTGTGTGCATCTTCGTTGTACCCTGAAAAGTTGCTTCTGAGTTCTGACTTGTGCATTGCATAATTTACATTGTAATGACCAGTGATGATGTTTTGCATGTATCTTATTTTGTAATTTCTACTAGTTTCTTCTTGTTACCAAGCACCTTAACCAGTTAATATTAGATGACCAATGCCATACAGAAAAAGTTCAAGGTTTCTTCAACCCAACTCTTGTATCAGTCATGTCCATATCAGGCAATTACTTTGTTCATTACTGGCCCATTTCTAGATTGGCTTTTGACCAACAAAAATGTTTTTGCTTTCAATTATACCCCTCAAGTGCTGGTGAGTTGCAAACCTTCATAAATCTTCTCTACTTCGCCTCTACTTCATCTGATTTTATTTCTTTCTCATACAAGTATCGTATGCAATTTACAACTGTGCATTATGTCATTCCTGCAGTTTTTCATTGTGCTGTCCTGCCTGATCTCTGTCTCTGTAAACTTCAGTACATTCCTGGTTATTGGAAAAACATCAGCAGTCACATACCAGGTCCTTGGACATTTAAAAACGTGCCTGGTTTTAACCTTTGGTTATGTTCTGCTTCATGACCCATTCAGCTGGCACAACATTTTGGGGATCCTGGTCGCTGTAATTGGGATGGTTCTTTATTCTTATTATTTCACTGTTGAGAGTCAGCAAAAGGCTAGTGAAGCATCGGCACAAATGTCTCAGGTCGTTAAACTATTTGCTTTATATGCTGTGTACTTGGCATGCTTTTATTTGCTTGACAGTAATCTGTCGAAAATCATACCTAGTATGGGTGCCTGCCGCCCTTTACCCGACCCCCAATGATGGTTCATAATGTTCTTAAAACTCATTTGACGTTTTGCGGGGAAAGATATGATTCTTTTATGTACGTTATTGACTCCTAATGATATGGTGTCAGGTCAAGGAAGGTGAATCTGAACCACTGATTGATGTGGAAAATGGAGCTGGCCATTTGAGTGATGCTGTGAGAGCCCCTGCATGGAATTCAAACAAAGACCTGCAAGCTTAAGTATTGAATCTTTTGTTAATTGAATTAGATCAAAATTAATAGATACAATCTGTTCTGTCCTGGCGATGAAGATGTTGCTGGCACAGGCCTTCCATGTAATGATGCATGGCAATGCGCAAGGAATCTGATGTAAAACTAATTCTTTATAGGAAATGCATTAATATGGAAGTCATTTTGTTTTTGTTTTTGTTTTTTGTGATCAGGGATGATGCGATGCCAACTAAATGTGAAGCCCCAGATGAGACAATCCTCGCATAAATTCCTGAATGTGGAAATGTTGTCATCCTTATCTATGATAGCAATATTTCCTATTGCCCAATTTTATTTATTTGGCTAAAATATTATTTTAGTATTTTAATTTTGTTTAAATTTAATTTTAGTCCCTTAATTTTATTGTTTTTAAATTGATTCCTAATTTTTTTTAAATTTAACTGTAGTCCTTTAATTTTATTTTATTCAATTATTATTATTATTATTATTATTATTATAAAATAGGTAAATCCACTTTCATGTGTGCTACATTGTTATGGATTGAAGTATAAGAATTTAAAATTTTAATTTTTAATTTTTAAAATTTAAAGAGTAAATATTTGGCATTTCTCCTTAAATTTAATCATGTTTTTAAAATTCTCTGATTCATTTCATATGATATAGCTATGGTCTTTCCTTCCACTTGCTTTTGTTCTTATAATATACATGTTTGATGACAAATCTTTCATTTCTTACAAGGGCACTATGACTTTTATTAGGCAATTTATAATTGTTTTCATGTTATCTCAAATGATATATATTTTGTAAAGTTTTATGGTACTTTACATTGGGATCAGTCTATTATAATATTCAAAATATAATTTGATCTCCCTAATTATTTTTCGTCCTGGGCTGACGGGATATCCTAAATCCTTAGTTAGAAGAGAGTCTGAAGAGAGTTTGCCTAATCTGCTGCCACTAACGGAAAAAATTACTATACTCCCGAAATATTAAAGAATTTAATATTATAATTGATATCATTTTCAATACTCAAAGTACTAAAAAATTCAGTATTATTCATATTTATATTTTATCACTTAGTTTATTATAATATTTTATAAAACCATGTAAGAAATTTTGAATTATTATTTAGTTGAATTCTAAATTTTAAATAATAGTTTCTTATTTTTTAAAATATAAATGAAGATGGTATTTTATCACTTATTTGCTTAGTGATATATATTTTGCTCATTAGAACTCTGGAGGATGTCGTTGTTTTGGACATTTAGTCTTCTATTATCGTACTAGCAATTGTTCAACTTCAAAGACATTTTCTTTTCTCAGAAATTCAAATCCCATCCCAGGTGTTCCCCTTCCACAACTCCTAGGCCTGTCTGCGTCGTTACTGGTGCAAGTCAATTGAGACCTTAAAATAAATTATGATAATGCCATTCCTTTTGTTATTTTTTTGGTACTTTAAATTAAAAACATGGTCTTGCTGTGTGAGAAATCTATGTACATAACATAGCAGTCAATTTTAGGAAACAATTTGAAAAGATTTGAAATGTATTTTAAAAAATACTTTGCCTTTAAATATAAATATTATACCTTTATTGTATCCCAAAGATCAAGTATTGACTTCACCTTTTTCATTTTAGGAATCAATCCCAAAAATCATGGGATAGTCCCAAGAATCAAGGGATTGTGTTTTTATTTTGTTTCCTTTTTAGGAGCTAAGACTTTTGTATATATTTACTCTACTATTTTGAATTGGAATACACAACACTTTTCTCTCTTCTTTTTGAAACATGGTATTGGAGCTTTAGGCTCTTTCTTTTTTGGGAACTCTATTTGCTTTTGGCCTTAATTGCTATCTTTGAGTGGCCTGTCATTTCTTCTAAAGGTTACTGTCACCCCAACCCTTAGTTATCTCTCACTATGTTATCTCACCCCAACACTTTTCTTTTGATTCGCACCATCTATTCCTAAGACCAATTTTAGTTATCTCTCACTATGTTTAGAATTGAACAAACCGCTGCCAACGTTCAACTAGAGAAGGTCACTCGAATAGGGGAATTGCCAAATTTTCATGCCTCCTATAGCCTAGATGGGAAGAACTATCTCAAATAGTCTGAACTTATTCATATAGTGCTAAAGGGGAGAGGAAAAATCAATTATCTCATAGGTATAGGCCCTAAACCTAGAGATCCTAAGTTTGAAGCATGGGATGAAAAGGACTCCATGATTATGGCATGATTATGGAGCTTCATGACACCTAAGATCAGCGATACTTGTATGTTTCAAGCCACTGTCAAGGACATTTGGAAAACAATCCAACAAACATACTCCAAGGCTAGAAATGCTGCTCAAGTGTATAAGGTGAAGGTGAAAACCATGGTTGCAAAGCAAGGTAATAAGACTTACTGAATATGCAAATCAGTTAAAATCTTTGTGGCAGGAATTAGATAATTACAAGGTGATAAAAAATAAAGTGTTTTGATGTTGCTTCTATCCTAAAGGAGTTTATTGAGCAAGATCGAGTATACGATTGTTTGGTGGGACTCAACCTAGAATTTGACCAAGTTAGAGTCCAAATTCTAGGGAAATAAGAAGTTCCATGTTTTAATGAAGTGGCTACCTTGATTTGAAGTGAAGAAAGTAGGAGAGGATTAATGCTTGAGCCAAAGTCACAGATAGCTCTGTTATGATGGTTAATCAATTACAAACCAAGAGAGAGTGGCAAGTCTTGAAGGAGAAAAAAAGGGGCCAACAAAAAAATAAAAATCGGGATAAGTTATGGTGTACTTATTGCAAAAAGCCTCGACATAAATGAGAAAAATGTTGGAAACTTCTTGGAAAGCCACCAAGTAAAGAATGGAGTACAAAAGGAGGACAACGATGAAATAGTGGCCAAGCACATGTTGTTGCAGTATCACTAGGGGAATCATTGCCACAATAGCAGAGCAACCTCAATCAAGAAGAGATTGAGAAGGTAAGGGCTTTTATCAGTAACGTGGGAAAACAAGAAGAAACCCTAAGTATTTGCTTCATGACATATTCAGGAAAGTTTCCATTTCCCATTAGATTAAATGTCTCAAATATTACTTTTTCTAACTTCTGGATCATGGATTCAGGAGCAACTAACTATATGACTCATTCATCTAAATATTTCTCAACTTATTCCTCATGTCTAAGCAATAAAAAAATAGCCACTGCTGATGGGTCTTTGACCATGGACAAGGTGATGTCAAAATCAACCCAACCGTGATTCTAAAAAATGTCCTTCATGTTCCTAAATTAACCACAAACCTTGTCTCTATCCAAAAACTCAGTCAAGATTTATGTTGTAATTTGGGTTTTTACAAAAGAAATATTGTATATTTGAGGACAAGGATTCGGGAAAGATGATTGGACATGTTAAGGAATTGAATAACATTTACTACCTTGAGATTCCAAATAAAGTTGAGAGTAAGATACCTTTTACTTATATTTCAAAGTTTGTCTTATCCAATAAAGAAAGAATTTTTCTTCATCATTATCATCTTGGACATCTATCTTTTGTAAGTATTAAAACTTTGTTTCCTTCATTATTTAAGAATTAGATGTTGAAAACCTTTACTAAACCTTCACTATGAACTGTGTGAACTTTCCAAACACAAGCATGTGCCTTTTTAAATTAGTATTAAAAGAAGTTTTGTTCTATTCTACCTTGTTCACAGTGACATTTGGGACCATCTATTGTTTCTAATGTTTCAGGGGCAAAATGGATTGTTTCCTTTATTGATAATTGCGCTCGGGTTACATGGATATTCTTTACTTAAACAAAAAATTGATGTTAGCTATGTTTTCCCCTTTTTTCTTGATACAGTGTTTTCCCCAATTTTTTGTTCCATGATAAAAAACCAGTTTGGGGTTAGTATCAAAAGACTTAGGTTTGGTAATGCTAGGGATTATTTCAATCAAAATCTCACCCTTTTTTGAAAAATAAAGAATTATACATGAGTTATTATGTGTTTATACCCCACCACAGAATGAGATGGTTTAAAGGAAAAATGGTTATCTTCTTGAACAAAACCTGTGCAATGTTATTTCTAAAGAATATGCCTAAAATTTTTGGGGAGAAGCTATTCTTACAGCAACAACAACATACTTGATAAATTGTTTGTCATCAAGAATTTTGGGTTTCAAAAGTCCTATGAACATCCTTTCAACTTTCTACCCAAACCTAAAAACTACAAACAATCTCATCCCTAGAATTTTTGGGTGTGTTATTTTTTCATATCCATAATGAAAATAGAGGGAAATTAGACCCAATGGCTCTAAATTGTTTTTGTGGGATGCTCATAAGCCCAAAAAGGGTATAAATGTCATCATCCTCCATTAAGAGAATTCTATGTCTTAGCTTATGTCACTTTCAACAAGAAAGAACCATATTTTACTAACCATTATCTTCAAGGGAGAATACACCTTAGGAAGATAAAGAAAGCTTTTTACTTGACTTTTCATCAATCCCTATGCCTAAAATATCAATCCTTTGCTTAGGTCAAATTTTTTACCCACAAAAACAGTGGAAATAGTGGCTGATCCCATATCCAGAACTGAAATCAAGCTAGAAAACCATGAAATTGGGCTTGAAACAATGGCTATCCATGTCCAGACCTGAAACATAAGACGATTTGGTCTCTTCTCTTGAGGAAGTAAGATTTGGCAATGACAAGATATTTACAAGGAAGAAAGTGGTTATTCCTAAACCTATGCAGGCCCAAGAGTCTAACTCATATCCTTCAAATGAGGTAATGATCTCTAACCATTAATTACAAAATGAAAATGAGGTTTTTGAGGATAGTGACCAAGATCTTTACCTACCCGTTGCCTTTAGAAAAGGAATCAGAAAAAGCACAAAACAACCTTTATGTCCCCTTGCATAATTTCTATCTTTAATAACTACTCATCATCTTTCAAAGCTTTTCTTATAAGCCTAAAAACTATCACCATTCCTACAAATTTATCCTAGGCTTTATCTAATGAAAAATGAAAAAAAGCTATAGATGTGGAAATAAAAGCATTAGAGAAAAATAAAACTTGGAAATTGGTGGAATTACCTACTGGAAAAAGACTAGTAGGGTGCAAGTGGGTATACTGTGAAGTATAGGGTTGATGGGTCAATTGAAAGATACAAGGCTAAGTTGGTAGCCAAAAGTTATACCCAAACTTATGGAATTATCTATCAAGAAAATTTTCCCCTAGTAGCAAAAATGAACACTGTTAGAGGATTATTATCAATTGCAGCTAATTATGATTGAGAATTGCAGCAATTTGATGTCAAAATTGACTTCATACATGGGGACTAGAAGAAGAAATTTACATGGAGATTCCACTAGGATATGGAAAGAATTTGGCTATAAATATTATATGTAAATTGAAAAAGGCATAATATGACTTTAAATAATCTCCACAAGCTTGATTTGGGAGGTTTATGAAAGTTATGATAGCTATGGGGTCCAAATAAAGCCAAGGCAATCATACATTATTTATCAAACACTCTTCTTTAGGGGAGTCATAACCCTATTGATATATGTTGATGATATAATAGTAACTGGAAATGATGTAAAAGAAAAACAAGTTTTGGGTCAATGTCTAGCTAAGGAGTTTCAGATTAAGGCTTTAGAAAGATTGAAATATTTTCTTGGAATAGAAGTGACTCATTTTAAGAAGGAATTTTGATTTGTCAACAAAAATATATTACAGATCTTCTCAAAGAAATAAGTAAAACAATATGCAAACCAGCAAGCACTCTGATGGATCCTAAATTCAAACTTAAAAAAGCTTAGGGACATTTCAGTTGACAAAGAGTCATATCAACGCTTGGTAGGAAGGCTTATTTACCTATCTCACACTCTGCCAGACATAGCATATGCAGTGAGTATGATTAGCCAATTCATGCATGACCAAGGAAGCTCATCTATGGGCTGCTCATAGAGTAATACATTATCTTAAAGGAACACTTAGAGAAGGTATATTATTTAGAAGAAACGAAGTGTCACGTCCCACTTTGGGAACATGACTAGCACATAGGTGGATTTCGTCCACCACCGTAAGCCTAATCTCAAATCATTACTCGTGAAATAAATATACTGAATACGAGTTTATTCTACAACCAACACAAGATTTCTTAGGTGTTTTATCTAACATAGAGCAACACAGATACCTAACTAAAGACATACCAGCATTCCAAGATAGAGGAACGCAGACCTAGAGACTCTGATACTCCTCACGCAGAGACTTGCCTTCTAATACAAAACTTGCAAGGGGTACACAAAGGAAGGACTGAGTATAAAAATACTCAATAAGGGAAAAATAAATGACCTGTGTACCGCTCACAGGGATGAGACATAAAGAGGGATCCCATCCACCAACATAAGACCAAGGGCTCACCTTATATAACCTACAAGTAGAGTAAAATGTCTTACCATGCACACACAAGCATCACTTGAACATGCCTCATAATAGAATTACCAAACTCATTTCAATCAGTTTCTGATATAGACCATTAGCAGGCACACATGTATATATATATAATAAAGGCTAGAGTACCCCCAAGAAGGACACCCATAAATAAGCATAGCGTTTATGATTTTAATCATCTCCATGTGATTTCCTTTATGTGCAGAAATAATAATTTAGAGAGACCCACCGTTCTAGGGCAATAGTAAAAATAATAAAGTAGTGCCTGCCGTCCAAGGCAATAATAATTAATAATGTGTGCCTACCGTTCAAGGCAATAATAGAAATATTTGAGGAATCCCCGCCGTTCCAGGGCAATAATAGAAATAGTTAAAGAATGCCTATTGTTGCAGGGTAATAATGAAAATAGTTGAGGAATGCCTGCCAAGGCAATAATAGAAATAGTTAAGGGATACCAGCCTTTCCAGGGCAATAATAGAAATAGTTAAATGATACCCATCATTTCAGGGCAATAATAATTAATAATTAAAGGATGCCTGCCGTTCCAGGGCAATGATGAAAATAGTTCAGAGATGCCTGCAGTTCTAGGGCACAAACTATAATAATTAATTTGCCTATAGAGGTTCCATTTCTAAATAAGAGGCAAAGAATTCAATTCCTTATATGACAATTTTACCTCAAAGATTCACTTTTCATATAAGATGATTCCAAATAGACAACATCAATTATTAATGGAACTTTAGTAAAATAATTATGACCACATCATACAAGATAAAGTGAATCTTAAATAGAACATTAGAAAGTTACACAGGGGTAAAGTGTTCACCACAACAAGATTTCATACTTTAATCGTCATTTAGAAAAATACGAGGAATATCACAACTTTCATACACCTCAATTTATGTACTAGACCACCATCTCCACAATAAGGGTTTACCATAATATGCTATCAAGAAAACTACACAAGCTCCTCTTGTAATTCACCATCCACACCCAATCCATACTCAAGCAAGAAGTTAAATTTGGTATGCAATAATATTAAAACACACACATTCAATGAGGCAAAAGCTTCAATTCAAGAGAACAATTAATTATTTTCCAATTTACCTAATCATAGTAAATAAATTCCACCATGCAATGATTTATTCTCAACACAAAGTCACCATATAATCATTCAAATGTATTAACACATAATTTCAATCACTTGGTTTGAGTTATTTGAAGTCACATTATTGTTTCACTAGACTCAGTGTGACCATTGAATGAACTTATCTAGGAATTTAAAGCCATGATATTACTCCTTTATATGTTAGTTACCTCTTCTTACAAAGCTTAGAAGCAAATCCCTTCTAAACCAATTTAAATTCTACACATGCTCTGATTAAGACCAAGTTTGATTCCTGGACTTTGTGAATTTATTGGGTAGCCATCACAAATCCAAAATTCATTTGGTACAAAACATCCTTAATGTGTCTAGAATCTTAGATAAAAATTTCAAAAGGAAATACTTTGATTTGCCCCCTCAAAACTACTAAAACACAGCAGTTGCCCAGATTGCCTCTGCAGTTTCGGCAGCCATGGTTTTTGCAAGAATTGACCCACTAAAACAATTCTAAATCTCATCAAACTTGGTGGACATGTAATTTAATGCTATTACATCTCCCCATAAAAATTTCAAGACCACAAAGGCTAATTTCGTACAACAATCAACCCAAAACATCACCAATAGTAATACTAGCACATATACTTCCAGACACTTCTGACCTTCAGTCACTTTTTTAATCATAAAACATAAACGGTAAGGAATCCTTGAATGAAACTTATTCTATTAGAGACTAGACTCCATTATCTTTCCAACGGTATAAAGTTTGCAACAATCGAAGCTCAAATGAGAGAGATGTGACAATTTTAATCATGTTTAAACTTGTAACCGCCCACAGGCACCAAAGCCATTTCTCTCGGATACATGGACACCCCAGGCGCCACGTAGGGACGGGCTCCTCGGATTGGGCAAACTCGAACAAAACATGATTTGGCACCCAAAATTCACCTCCTTGCTTCCCAAGACCTCCCAAAGCTCAATCAAATCATTATTGGTCATTAACACTTATTTCTACCACTCAAGAATCTCCTAAAGGATTAATTTCAACAATGATTCAAGATTATAACAACCATACAAGATTATCCCAAATTTTAATCTTTCTCTCCATATTCTCACAACCATGTTTTCCTCAAGTCCTTAAGTTCTAACTTCATTTACGAGTATGGAAAAGCAACTGTTTTAGGTCCCAAGCTCAACTTCATGATTTTCCCAATTTTAAACCTAGGGTTTTTTTTGCAAGAATCAAGAAGGGGAGGGGAGAGCTTGATCCTTACCTTAAGAAGGTGTTTCGATAAGGAAAGGAGGCCGCCAGTGCAGGAGCTTCATCGGAGTTGATGGTGGAGCCACTATAGATGTCTTCTTTTTGGCCAAAGTGATGGAGGACATGAAGGGAGAGGGAGAGAATATAAAAGGGATGAAGAAGACAAATGAATGGGTAGGTGTATGGAAATTTCATTTGTGTATATGGGTTTTAATGAGTATGGGGTCTACCTCTTCTCTCATTTGGTCCCTCAAGGTTTGGACAAGTTTGCTTAAGTCCCTTAAATGAAGTATTGGGAACTATTTTAAAGAAATAGTCTGCATAGGTACCAAGTCAGACTCATAGAAATATACATAAACATCAAGATTCCATTTCTCAACATCTTTTGTTTAAAACATTAAATTTTATTTTATTTCATTTTAGCCCCTCTCACCAACCCATCAACTATTTTGGCTTTGCTTCCACCATTCTCGAAACTCCGACTTCCTCGAGCTCTTTCCTCTTCCAAAGTCCTTTGTTGAGAATTTTCTTGTAAATTTCTCACAACAAAATTAGAAATTCCAAGATTTTCATGCTTTTCACCAAATTTCAAATTTACCCCAAAATTTCACATATAAGCATTTAATAAGATTAACATATTTATCCAGTGAATTAAAAATTCACAGGTATTACACGAAGGGTTAATACTTGAAGTATACAATGATGCTGACTATGCTAGATCAACTGTTGATAGAAGATCAACATCAGGGCGTTGTACCTTCTTTGGTGGGAAACTTGTGACATGGAAAAGTTAAAAACAAAATGTGGTGGCTTGTTCAAGTGTAGAAGTTGAATTCAGGGAAATGGCTCAAGGTATATGTGAATTACTCTGGTTAAAGATTATGCTTGAAGACCTAAAGATAAAGTGGGATTGCCTTATGAGACTCTATTGTGACAACAAATCTGACGTCAACATAGCCCATAATCCAATAAAATATGACCATACAAGGCATAATGAAGTGGATAGACATTTCATCCAAGAAAAATTGAACAATGGACTGATTTGTACACCTTATGTCTCTACGCATGACCAATTTGCTGATATTCTAACTAAATGATTGAATAGCTTAGCTTTTCAAAAAATTGTTTCCAAGCTGGGAATGTAGACCATTCATTCACCAACTTGAGAGGGAGTGTGAGAAATATATGTACGTAGTTGCAAATTTTAGGAAACAATTTGAAAAGATTTGAAATGTATTTTATGAAATATTTTTATTTTAAGTGTAAATATTCTACCTTTATTATATCCCTAAAATCAAGCCTAGATTTTACCTTTTTTATTTTAGGAATCAATCCCACAAATCATGGGATCATCCCAAGAATAAGGGATTAGGTTTTTATTTTGTTTCTTTTTAGGAGCTAAGACTTTTGCATATATTTACTTTACTGCTTTGAATTGGAATACACAATATTTTTCTCTTCTCTTCTTTTTGCAGCATGTTGTTTGCTTATGGACATATCATTCTATGGTTCATGTAGGCAACATCTGGCTTGGGTGAATCTATTGCTTGTGCCCTTTTGAAAGAAGGATATTTTGTTGTCATTGGTAATCCAATGATCATTGCAATTCTCATTTATGACAATGTTACATTGAGTTCTTTTAAGTTGTCTTTCTTTACCTTCCTAAAAGTTATAATGGCAAAAAGCAACATTTGGCATTCGGAGTCCCTTCTGTTTATCTTTTATGCAACTCATTGAATCAAAAGAAAGGAAAGATATATAGGCATAGCTAGTGGGGCCATTACCTATCTTTATGTCAGTTATTTTGCCTTTAGCTTGTACAGCTGTAATTAGAAAAAAATAAAAATGATTGGTATTAATGTCTCCTTCATTAATACCAATGATTGGGTGATAAAAGGACAACAAAAAGTAGAGTTAGGGTAGTGGAGATGAGGATATTGCAAATGATGTGTGGTCATACAAGAAGAGATATGATCCGTAATGATCGTATACGAAGTAGAGTTGGAGTGGCACCGATTGAGAAAAAAATGGTTGAAAACCATTTAAGGTGGTTTGGGCATGTTCAAAGAAGACCATTGGAAGCGTCAGTAAGGAGAGTTGAGCAAATGGTTTGGAGTCATGTGAAAAAAAGGTCGAGGAAGACCAAGAACACTTAGAGAAGTTATTGAACGGATCTTTTGATAAATGAGATACCTAAAGAGTTGATCATTGATAGAGCTCAATGGCATTGTACAATCCATGTAGCCGACCCCACCTAGTGGGATAAGGCTTTGTTATTGTTGTTGTTGTTGTTGTTGTAATGTCTCCTTCAAAGACCATCAACTGATGTAGCTCCATATCAATATCACTATGCAAGTGCTAGTCTTGTACAGCTATAGTTAGAAAAAAATAAAAATGATCGGTATTAATGTCTCCTTCATTAATACCAATGATTGGGCGATAAAAGGATAACAAGAAGTAGAGTTGGGGTAGCAGAGATAAGGATGTTGCAAAGGATATGTGGTCACACAAGAAGAGATATGATCCGTAATGATCGTATTCGAAGTAGAGTTGGAGTGGCACCTATTGAAGAAAAAATGGTTGAAAACCGTTTAAGGTGGTTTGGGCATGTTCAAAGAAAACCGTTGGAAGCGCTAGTAAGGAGAGTTAAGCAGATGGTTTGGAGTCCTATGAAAAAAAGGTCGAGAAAGACCAAGAAGGACACTTAGAGAAGTTATTGAACGAGATCTTTTGGTAAATGAAATACCTAAAGAGTTGGTCATTGATAGAGCTCAATGGCATTGTGCAATCCATGTAGCCTACCCCACCTAGTGGGATAAGGCTTTGTTGTTGTTGTTGTTGTTGTTGTTGTTGTAATGTCTCCTTCAAAGACCATCAACTGATGTAGCTCCATATTAATATCACTATGCAACTGCTGGTCTTGTTGTGTGGTAGCACTTATATTGTTTTTGGATTCTAACTACTTAAGAGTTCAGGAAACAACCAAACTGAGAGTTATAACAAACATTAATCTGTGAAGGATTAGGCTAATATATTAAACTAAGTGCTATATTTATTGATGGATTGACTCTAGATATGAGTACTTATTTGTTTTTCAATCATGCAAGAAGTGAGTTCAAGTTTGGATATTTTGAACCAAGTGGCTTAATCTTTTAGTATGTATACCAAAGATTCCAATTGTGGATGCAGTTGGGAGATCACATCAGTCATTGTTGGAGGTATGTTTCTGGATTATTAAGATCATAGTAATTATGCCTCCATGCTTTCATAATCTTCTTATGAGTTCTTCCACTGTTTAATAGACCCTAAAAAAGATCAAAGGTGGCAACAAATATGCCTGCCTAAAGCTTTTCAGGTTGACTTGTCATCAATAAAGTCCATTGTGACATTCAAAAAGTCCTTGCAGCATTGGAAAACTGCCCAGTACAATTACTGATAAACAATACTGGAATACTTGCAACATCACATAAAGTCACAGCAGAGGGATATGATCAGTAATGAACAAATTTTAACCCTCTCATGTTGTTTAAAAATTCCCAGCGTTATTGTGACACTCATTTTCATGTTATTGTAATATCCCAAGAATTTATATAAATATTTAAAATTTATTTGAAGTTTATTGAAAAATTTAATTACATAAAAAATATTCTTTTTGAATTAGTAAAGGAAATTTGGGAATAAAAATTTCAAAATTTTAATTTGGAAAATTTTTACAAATTCTCAAGGACTAATGTGAAAAGAAAAGAAAGTATAGAGGACTTTTGAGAAATGACCAAATAGGAACTCGAGAAGAAGAATGAGCTTATAGGAATGCGTTATGAGTCCGGTACCGAAAGGATGATGGATTCGAGGTTAAAGTGGAGTCTGAGACATTGAGAGGGACTAAAACGAAATAAGGAAATCTGTAGGGCACCTAGGATTTAGAAACACCTGAGATGAGATTTTATGAATTTGTTTTTGCTAGTCTTGACTGAGGGTCAACTGGAGAGCAAGTGATAATTTTACCCCGGGCGAGTATATAGGTGGTCTCACCTCTTTTTCATCATTTTCTCCTTTCCTCTCTCTCTTCACCTTCTCTCCTCTCTTTCTCTCTTTCTCTCTTTCTTCTCTCTACTTTCTCTCTCTACACTCCAACTCCACAACCGGACTTTGAAGGGCGGATCTCAGGCTACGGGGCGAGCCTCTAGGAACCAAGCAACGTAGGGAAAGCAAGGAATCGAGGTAGAAATTTCTATTTCTTAAGCTTTTCCCTATTTTCTAGTTTTAAGAGTGTTTGAGGTAAAATCGAGATTCCGGCTTCGTTTCTCGATTAGAATTGGTGCTTTTGGTGTCTAAATGCTCCTTAGACATTAAAGGTGAGATCCCATGGAAGAAATAATGGAAAACGGTGGAGATTTGGCCAGATTTGGGCCAAATCCGAGAGAAATCGCGAAAGGTCGCGATCGTGGCGCCTAGGCGCCAAGGTTTGTTGGGGAGGAAGAAAGGATTGGTGCCCAGGCGCCAGGCTTGGGTTGGCGCCCAGGCGGCAGGTGTGCCGGGAAACCTTAGTTTATTTTTAATCGGCCATAACTTCTTCATCCGGACTCCGTTTTGGGTGAACTTTATATCATTGAAAAGCTATTTAAGTCTAGTTTCCAATGGTATAAGTTTCATTTGGATATTCATTACCAGTTAGGAGTTATGATTTGAGAAGTGGATGAAGGTCGGGAGTAGTGGTAAGGAATTTCTCTATTTCGTAACCCTGATGGTTTTTATCTGGTTACAATAGGAATGGTCAAGGTGCAAGGTGGGAGTGTCGAGAGCGTGAAATCCAGGTGAGTGGGTTAATACTTGCTATGATTAAATATCTTTGTTATGGATTTTATGCATCATAGTGAAAATATGTTGTATATCCAAGTTTAAAGAGGATGATGATGATATATATATATATATATATGTATATTTATATGTTTAAATTATATTGTGCTTGAAGGGGACGATGAGACATAAACAATTGTAGAACTTGCCTGGTGATTCTTATTTTCTCATGAATTGAGGTTATATGATGGATTGTGAATGACATGTGAACTGAGTTGAAATGTGTCATACTCTGATTATTAAGTTCATCCATATGCGGATAGTTGAAGCATGTTATTGTTGAATAATTGATCTATATTATGGGTTATGTTGTATACATGCTATGTTGCTAGAACAATATTGATTATGTTGTGACTTGAATTGTAAATGACTGAGTTGTGTATGTGGCTCATGATTATGATTGAGGATGCTCTTAGATGTGATTGTGATTGTGTTTGACTAGAAAAGAAAGGCATAGTGGTGCACCCCATGGAGAAATCTACGTGAAGCTATAAGGGTGGAGAATATACATGGAGCGATAATGGTGGATGTGGCGGGGGTCGCGGGCAACGATCCAAAGGTATCCTGGACGACCCGGTTGGTACGGAAAATGTGTGAAATTGATTTCACTGTTTGCTGTTGTGAATTATTTGAATTATGTTGAAATGTATTTGATTTACTTGGATATTGTTGTGAAGTATTATGAATTATATTATATTATATTATGATCGATTACGTATGATTGCTGCATGTTATCATTATGATGCATGATATTTTTTTTATCATAGTGTTGTGTTGTCTACTCACTGGGCACGTGGTTTGCTCATACCCCTCTTATTAATATTTTTTTTTCAGAGTTGACAGCTGAAGGTAAATATCTGTAGAAGGAATTATGGATCCTTAGCCCATGATTACCTTTTCATTTGTTCAGAATAAAGGTATAATAGTTAAGTCTTATTCTAAGTTGTATAAATCTAGAAATCTCTGTAATCGGGTAGGTTCATTCAGTGATGTAATGTGAATGACTGTAGTGTGTATAGAGAACTTGGTTTGGTTGCATGAAAAAGAATGATATGATGCTTAAGAGAAAGATAGGCTTACGGAGGTGAAATGAAATTCACTTTCCGTGCTGGTCACGTGCTCAGATTTTGGGAAGTGACAGTTATGCATGTTCTCCACATTCCAATTGTAAATGCATAGGCCACATGGTGGCAAATTATATTACTTTCAGTTGGTTAATAATATGTATATGATAATGAATATCTTTACAAGTTGTTGGAAAATACTAGAATTTTGGAAAACAAAGTTATCTTGCTTGATCACATATAAACTCTATGAAGATGACACCTGAAAGGAAATGTTTTGTGCAAAATGCATATGTTTATTACAACATTATTTTGCATCTTCTGCACAATTCAACTGTAAATTCATAAGCCACAGGATAATGAACATCTTTACTAGTTGGTAGATACCAAAACTTTGGGAAACAAAGTTATCTTGCTTGATCACATATGAACTCTTTGGAACTGAAACATGAAAAAGTTACATGAAAGTGTTTTTCTGCTAAGCGCCTATTTCTATTTGTGTATTCAAATTATCAACTGTTTAATTTACATTGTTACTATGACATCCTAGTTTTTATGCTCAGCATTCACCCTAATGTAAGCTACATATTGTGGATGAGTTTTTAGGGATTACCTATATTGTTCCTAATTAGTATGTACTCTGTTGCAGTGTGCCTACTGCTCTTTCCTTGTGCTTTATACGAGTGTGGTGGATCGTAAGGTATAGGATCTATCTTCTGGACAAGAGAGAAGACGGAAAATTTTATTCCCCTAACCCCAAAAAAAAGACAAATAAAAGCTAAAATAGGAGAAATTTGGAGTCTGGAACTGTTTTAACATTTTGCCCTTTAGTTGAGCTTATTTATAAATATATATGTTCATGTACATAAGAATTTTGTAGATACAAAATTATGCAGAGTTATCAAAAGTAGAGAAAAAGTATACTATATACATAACTTATTTTTTGCTAAAAAGTTTTTTAATACACCCGCAAATGAATGATAAATATTAAATTAGTTATATTGTAACACTTAAATTGGTTAAATATAGAGAATATAAATTATGTTATTTGTCTAATCACATGTTTTTAAATGTTTCTTTATGAACCATAGATCAAGAAAGAGTAAAAGAGTCACACATGTCCTCATGGTTGGAAAAAATGCTAAATACCCATCTACACAAAATCCAACTGCATGACAATTTTCATTTAGTAGTGTCAAACGAGCCAGTCTAACATAAGTCACCCTTCTAAACAGGTTAGTTTGTTGTGGGCCATTAATTAAATAGACAGTTTTGAACGTTCAAAATTGTCTATATAACTTGTAGATTTAAATGTGCCAATTTGCAAGTCACTTTTTTTATAAAGAAAATTATAATTTTTATATTTAAATAATTATTTATTAAAATTATTTAGTAAAACAATTAATAATTTTTATTAAAAGACAATTTATATTTATAAAAAATTGCTTCTTTAATGATTTTTTAAATTATCAATAACTTTAATTTTTTTTTAAAATTAACTATATTATATTTAATTTGAAATTTCTACATTCATTTAAAAAAAATACACAAGTTTTCATACTCAGATTTCCTATATTTATTTAATATAATGCTATAATATATGAAATGTGATAAAGTGAAGTTTTAAATATAAGAGGATAATGCATTATCGAAGATTAACAAGAAAAAGGTCACTAATTGATGTTCGGAGTTACTACATCGATCACTGATGATGTGGAAAATATTGGATTTCAGACACCTTCTGAGATTTCCAAAACATATTGCAGCCAGTATGTGATGATGTGTGTTAGGAACCCAAAAATTAGCTAAAGGAAGAAACAGAGTTTTTATTATCAAAGATTGGAAATACAGAACCCAACAGAAATAAGGACTAAACTGCAAGAGAAAAATTCTAGAGACTAGGTCTCCTACCAGAGCCAAGGTTCCTCCAGAGAAAATGCTCCTATACTCACACTTCCTATTAAATTCCTATTTTAGCCCCTAACAGAAATGGGCCTATCTGGTACCTATCAATGTGGGTGTAAACTATAAATACTTAGGAAATGCTGTCTCTTGGACATTGGAAATTGAAGTTTCTGTTGATTGGCAATGCCTTGACATACCTAAAAAGTCTCATTAAATAGATGTAAATGGAGGAACCCGGATTCTCTACGGTTCCTGTTAGAGATGCAGAATGCCGTCACTAGGTTTGGACTTTTTGTTTTCGATTAGACGGCCACAGTTAAAGGAAGAAAGTGTTTTAAAGAAATAAAAATAAAAATGGACATTTCCTTTAAACGTGGCCATCTGATCGAAAATCGATGGTCTTGATCCGGTGATTGCAATTCTGGCCGAAACTGCAGGAATCATGAACAACAAAAAATAAATTCTTTGTGGAGATGAATCTATCATTTTAAAAGAAGCTGGACCAACTTGGACCACTGTATTTTCTAGATGAAAGTGTTAGTGGTGCAGCAGGAGGACCAGTTTTAAGATCAATGATGCTGATGAATTGTTTTACTTTTACTAGTGACTTGCTTTTCTAAAACATATTCAAATTTTCAAGCTTTGATAATGTAATAATATGCACCCTTCACTATCAGCTGTGAAAAAGGAGTCATATGGCTTAGTATAGAATAGTAGCTACACTATACCTTGCAATCAATTTATGCAGGACTCAACTGAAAATTAGCATGCAAAGTTTGACCCTTTTGGTGTAACCAAATCATTTATTCATGGCATAATGAGGTTTATAATCATGGATTCCATTTATGACTAATGAATCCTTATTATGAGAGGCATGGAGCAGAATTTCCTTTGTCTCATTTGTTCGCTGCACAGTATATATATGTCATCAGAATCACCGCTAAAGATTGTGATGATCCCTTAACAGTCAAGCTTTATATATAAATCATGGATCCCATTGGTGCAACATGAAGTTATCTTATATATATATATATATATATATATAGAGAGAGAGAGAGAGAGAGAGAGAGAGAATTACTGTTTCAGTCTCTAAAAAATTATATTTTTTTTAATTTAGTTCTTGAAAGATTAAATATTTCAATTTAGTCCTTAAAAAATTGTATTTGTCTTAATTTGGTATCTTTCATTGTTAAATCTCAAAATTTTGCGGCTAAAAGTCATTTTGAAAAATTAAAGAGGGACTAAATTGATAAAAATATAATCTTTTAAGGATTATTTTGAGACAAATGTAATCTTTTAGCAACTAAATTAGTAATTTACTTATATATATATATATATATATATATATGCAAAAATATTGTAGTGCTTATCACTTGATGGTGAAGCTTAATGATATTGGATGTGATGAGAATGAGAGTGGTACAGGTTGTTATAAGATGAGGATTAAGGAGTAAGGCTTATAGGTTGGAATAAACAAAACCGTAAACTCTAAACTTTAAACCAATAGAAGGTGAGATGGATTGGGTTGAGGCTAGCTGGAATGTTAACTTTCTGTCTGTTGCATGTTTGTGAAAGAAACATGACACAGAATGTAGTTGTATATGTAAAGAGACTGATCAACTATGCAATTGTGGGAAGTTTTCCCCATTAACATTATAGCTAGGTGCCCAACTGCACTTTTCTCCACTCCCACGTGGTCTGCAACTTCCTTTTCATTTTTGGCTAAATTACACTTAACACCCCTTCTACTTTCTAATATTTCATTTACTTCCTTCACATTTTGATATATATATTTTGCAAAAACTTCCCATTTCATTTACTTTCTATCAAATCAATCAACTTTTTATGTGAAATTGTAATTTTCTTTTCACTTTTTAGAGTATATTACTGATTAGTCCTTCAAAGATTTAGTTGTTTCAATTTGGTCTATATAAGATCAAGCGTCTCAATTCAGTATTTGAAAGATTATATTTGTTTTAATTTGGCCATTTTCATTTCTTTTTAAATCTACTATTGCTAAATCTCAAGTTCTGCGTTGTCAAAAGTCACTTTGACAAATTGAGGGATGAAATTGAGACAAACAAAATCTTTTAAAGACTAAATTAAGATATTTGATCTTTCAAATATCAAATTGAGAAAACTGTAATTTTTTAAAGATCAAATATGTAATTTAATCTTATTTGTGACATGAAATAAAAGGGAATCCCAATATTCAATTAATTTAAAAAGAGATCAACCCTTTGCACTTAGTAAGTCCGAGAGTAGGGTGAAGTGCAATATTTTAAACTAAGAAGGTGGTAAGTGTCATTTAGCCAAACTTGAGGGGATAGCCAATTGATTATTTCATAACATCCTGTGTTGTGAGATCCAGTGGTCCTGAGATTTTCCCATTTTTGTTGCTTTTGTTGTTGGTGTGAACAGAACACTCACTTGTCATTTGTGTACAGTCTTTAAGAACCCAAGCATTCACATTATTGTTTACGTCTTCTTTGCTCTGCAACTCTGTGTGAAGGCCATGCTTTTTGGTGCAACTATTTTGGCCACCATTTGTAACATCCAGAACTTGTAACATGTTTACCTATCTTTTTTTCTGATGCATGCATATCAGAAGTTAGCCCCACATTGATACCATTGATGTTATGGCTGTTTTCTCATTTGTATTTTAACAGACAACACCGACAATTTCAGAGTATGGACAACATTGAAGAAACAATATTTGGTTCACTGATTTGCTGACTCACATAAATGCAAATATTGCAGAAGTGAGTATCGACAATATATTAAGAGGAAATCAATTTTGGTATGTGATAGATGAAAAGACTTTAAATTTGATTTTTTTACTTCAACATTTGTCTCCATTTAATCTCTCAATCATTAAAATACTAGCAATTTACCTCTATTACCGTGGCCAGACTACTGATTGTCATTTTGGCCAGAAAGCCGAACGTAGTATTTGAAATAAGAGAGATATCAAGTCTAACTAAACTTCAAGGATAAATGCAATTTACCTATAATTTATTATAATCTTATATAAATAAGTAATAATTACCTTGTGGTAAAGGAAAGGTGGAATAAGTAGGTTGGTTGAGGATGAAATGGATTGTGATTTACTCAAAAAAAAAAATGAGAGAAAGGTGTTTTGCCCAAAATGAGTAAAAATGTAATCCATGGCAAAAGTCACATGCCGCTTGCTTGTCACTACAAGCTAGGCTAGGTTTGCTAGTCAGTTTGTTGAATAGTTGGAGTCATCGATTTAAAAATAAATAGTTAAGTTGTAGTTAAATCGTACAAAATATTAAATATATATATATATAATTAAAGACTATAAATATAAATTTATAAATTTAATAAAAAATAAGATTTGATATTAAAGTACAAAAAGTAACATCTACAATTAAAAATTTATAGCAAAAGTTATTAATTAATATAATATTTATTAATATCAAATTTATAAAATATCAATATATTGGCATTTCTACTAAAATTGGCTAACTTATCATATTAATTTTTTCATTACTTAATTATAGAATAAGTAAAATTAAAAAAATAAAATAAAATATTTAAGTGGACCGATTCAATTGATTCATTTAGCAACAACTTCAATCACTCACTAATTTTAAAAGTTATTTTAGATCAATTTTTTAACCAATTCTCGATTAAACTAGTCCAGTCCAATTCTAAAAAAAGTGATATTGAGCAAACCACAGCTTGCTATTGGTGTGCCTATACTGTCCAATATATTAGGTAATTAATTATAGTCACTCAACAAATATTAGTGCCATTTAACGGGTTAAAAGTTTGACTAAGAAGGCCTATGGCCTACTAATATCAATTCCAATAATTGGCATAGTTTTGAGGAAGCCACTGTTCTAACACGATGTAAATTGCAGATGATTACATGGATAAAATAACATTAAAAGTTTATTAAGAAGTCAAAAAGAACGACTTTAACTTTTACAAAGCATAATTTTTTACACAATCAGAGTTTTAGGCCTTATTATATGTGTATGAATAGCTCTTCCTAAACCCTATATCGTGGGAAATCAAAATTACCTATTTAGTCTTTTCCATTTTTTTGGTATTGTTTTTAGTTTAATTTTTAACCTTTATTTTGGCTTAGTATAAAAGCTTTAAAGATTAAAAGAAAGTAGCTAGAAAATATAGCAAAGTTTTGAAAGCCTTTCACTGTGCAATACAAACATGATTGTATGGTTGTCGAGTCCTTTCAAGGAGTCCCCTTAATTATCTGATTAATAATTTCACTCACATTTTCTCCAGTCCTTTGCCTAATAATTGTCATAAAACTGCATCATTAGTTGCTTCCTTAATGAAACAAGTTATTGCAATTTCCAATATCATCTTTACACTTAAAAAAGTTAATCACACGCTGCTATTGCTTTCTGCAATTTTCAACCCCTATAGTTCTTTGCATCCTTCTCTTCACATTTTATTTTATTTCAACCATCTTATTAGTTAGTTTCATTAAAATACCCTCACATCCAATGTAACTTCTATAGTTCATACTGTAGAAGATTACTAGAAATGGAGTGGGCTTTTTCAACTCTTGTGATATCTGGCATTGCCTGGTTCCAACTAAGAAGTAACAGCTTACGACAATTGACCTTCAAATAGTACCAGCTCTTTCGTCATGACCCTTTTTCTTTTTCCTAAAGATCCACAAAAGGGGATTTAATTGAAATTTAGCACAACAAAAGAACCCAAAACAGTTAACAACCGCAATGAGAAAGAGCCAGGGCCATTCAACAAGTGGTTTTTGACTCTTTGTTATTGATGTTTTTGCTTATCAGGCCATCCATCTAAAGAATGATTCGTGAATCTTAGTTGATTCATACAGAAGCAGTACGTTACGTACAAACTATACATTGAAACATAAAACATAATCTAAGATCTTTACAATCTGAGTTGAGCCATGTCTATCCAGATTTGCTCAAACGCTTTCACAATCAGTTCGTGGTATTCACTTGAGTTCAGTGAAAGATAGCAGGCAAGCAGATCCTCCAGATCCTTGGATGCCCTGATATTGTTCTCCATTATCATCTCCACCATTGAATCCCTGAAGTCTGTTTCTGGATCAAACGACGATTTCACAACTGCAAATCCCTCTGGAAATCCTGTGTTTCTTGAAGCCTTCCTTCTTGCAAAGCCTTGAACTTTCCTGCTTGCTAGTTTTGGAGAATTGGCTCTGAGTCTTATACCTGTGGAACCAGCTGACGACTTTCTAGCCACAGGACTTGATTTTCTCTCTCTCTGACTTTTACCGCTTTCCTGTGGTTTATCATACTTCAATGGCTTGGTTAATATTGGAGGAAGATCTACCTCTGAAATTGGTTCGAACCCGTCTAGCTTCTCAGAATTCTCTGTGAAGCCCACTTCATTGTTCATGTCAATGATGATGTCATTAGTAGAAGAACTGACTCTGCAACTGCAATTTGAGGGTAACGCATTGAACAAATCAGGAGCAGCAACACTATCATCATCACACCCAGACTCAGATGACACATATTCATGAGACTCAGAGGAAGTGTCAACAGAGGAGGCATAATAGTCAGGACTGTGAGTCGGATTCTGGTGAGTCCAGTTGTTTGTGGAATGGCAGCTGGAAGTAGTGACTGAGACGGAGGAAGAAACAAGTGTAGGAGAAGAAGGCTTGAAGTAAATGGCTTTCCTCCGGGCTCTTCTCTTTGAAGACCTTCTTGGTGAGTCAATGAATGAGAAATCTGAGGCTTTGGTGAAAATGGGAGAGTTGTATAATATCTTACCATTACCATTACCATTACCACTACCAGCTCTGTCTGGTTGGGTGGGGAAGTAATTCGAACACATTGGCTGCGACCTGTGAGAAGTTGTTGGTGAGCCTGGCTTGTTCTTCATGGCCTGAGAGCCATTCCTCTTCCTTGATCTGCTCATGTCTTTCAGCTTGTAAAACCAAGCATTTGGCATCATATCAGACAGTTTGAACCTGTGATTCCCCATTCTCAATCAAGGATCTGTTTGTGTGTTTCTCTATGAGATTCCTCACAATTGTATAGAAGATGTAAAGAGCAAGAAAGGGTTTGTTTATAAGAGCACAAACTAAAGGACCAAAAACTACTTTTGGTCTCTTACGTATGCCCTTTTTCTCAATTGAGTTACTTACTGGTTTTTATTTTTAATTTGATCTCTCATAAATTTAGAAGTTCTCCATATGGTCCCTTACAAATTTTTTTCTTTATTTAGTCCCTTACAAATCCAAACATTTTCAATTTAATCCCTCCATGCAGCTGCCATTACATAATTTAAGAAGGTGATAATTTGGCAATTAACTCGGCGTGTGTGCTAATATAATGTGAATTGTTAAGAGATTCAACTTTGATGGTTTTTTTACGGAAGTGATTATTATGAGAACCTAGTTCAGTGGGGCATGTCCTCGAATTGGAGAGTTTACTCAACTTCATAGCTAAGTTGGAGGGACCAAATTGAAAATATTTAGAAATATGAGGGATCAAATTCAAAATAAAAAAAATATGTGAGGGACCCAGTTGAGAAAAGGGGATATGTGAGGAGCCAAAATGGAATAATAGTAAAAACTAAAGTAGGTGGTCCAAGAGAAAAGTTGAGGATGAAGATGAAAGGGTTTGTTTATAACATAAAAAACTAAAGGACTAAAAACTCCCTTTTAGTCTCTTACATATGCCCCTTTTTTTAATTTAATTACTTATTGATTTTTATTCTTGATTTGGTCTCTCATAAATCAAAATGTTCTCAATTTGGTCCTTTATAAATTTTTATTCTTTGTTTAGCCCATCATTAATTCTAACATTCTCAATTGAATCCCTCTATACAATTGCCATTACATAATTTAACAATGGTAATGATTTACAATTAACTTGCTGACATGAGTGTCATGTAATTTTTTCTTTCTTGGTGCTAATATAATGTGCATTGTCAAAATATTCAACTTTGATTGTTTTTTCTAGGGGAGTGACTATTATGTGAACCAATGTATAGTTCAATGGGGCATGTCCTCAAATTGGAGAGTTGACTAAATTAACTACATAGCCAGATAAGTAAGAAGGACTAAATTAAAAATGTTTACGTATATGAGAGATTAAATTGAAAATAAAAATATATGAGGGACTAGGTTGGGAAAAGGGGGATTTGTGGGGAGCCAAAATGGAATTTTAGTGAAAACAAAAGTAGGTGGTCCACAAGAAAAGTCGAGGATGAAGATGAAAGCAAGGGGACCAAGTGTCCACCAAATGACTTTCTCTCATAATTACAACTAGCCAACATGCAAATATTAAAGCTCTTGCTTTGTGCATTACAGTAACATTATGAGTTTTCTTTATTCATTTCATTGGTAACAACTTTGATTGGTGTTCGACTTTCCGTAAGACACACTACAGCACTCATCATTTTGCAAAACATGATGCCAACAAATATTAACATCTTTGGGAATTAAACACTAAATATCACAATTTGATCCTTTTTCAGAGAACCCCAATAGATTTAACCAACACATTTTGCATGTACAGCTCTAAATTGGTGAGGTGCTTTGAATTTCTAGATTTTACTTGTCTTGCAAATTAACTCGGTTTTACACAAGAGTTGTCTCAAGGATCCCAGTCTGAATATCATTTTAATTCCTTAACTTTACCTTAAGTTTTATTTTCGTCCCTTAATTTAAGTTTGTTCCAATTTAATCAATTTAAGTTCTCTTTAAGTTTCATCTTAGGCCCTTAATTTTATTTTTCTTCCATTTGTCCCCTTAACATTATTTCAAGTTTCATTTTGGTCTCCAATTTTGTCATTAACTTTACCTTAAATTTTCTTGTTTTAATTTATAAAAAATCATTCAAATGTTTTCTTCTCTTTAATACCACCGAGATGTTTAATAGAAAAAAAATTATGAGATCATTAGAGTTAAGCAAGAAACCTCATATAACTTTTCTGTTAAGCATCTTGGTAAGTATATTAAAGAGAAGAAAAAATTTGCATGGTTTTTGCAAATTAAAGAATCGAAATTAAACAAATTAAAATTAAGAAACTAAAATAAAATTTAAGGGATCAAAGTAAAACTTAAAATAAAGTTAAAAAATTAAATTGAAACAAAATTAAATTAGGGAATGAAAATAAAATTTGAGGGACCAAAATATGAACTTAGAGAGAAGGAAAGGGGAAAAAAAAGGAAAAGAAAAAGATCACATTTTCAACAAGTATGCAATTAGAGTGTGGCTGGAATGATTTGACAAAAGAAGTTTTGTGTTTACATATATTTGACTGTTGAAGAGTAAACCCATTGTACAGCTACAGCAATATGACCATGTTAAAGAAACAGTTGGGTGCCAAAATGCACCGAAAGAAGTATGTAGAAGAGGGTACGATAAGATTTGAATTCTCTTACGTGACAGGAAAGTTTGGAGTTTAAAATTTAGGGTTTAAAATTTAAGTTTTCTCATGTGATAAAAAAATTTAAGATTTAAATATTGTTAGTATATTTTAACGTATGTGTTGAAATAAAAAATTAAATTATATAAGATTTAACTCTTTATTCTAATACATACGTTGAAATATATTGAAATATACTAACAAAAATTATGTTATTACATGAGAGAATCATGCGCTATAGGATAGGGTGTTGAGAGTCATAATCCCTTTGTCCACGCCTTGTTTGGTGCATCATCTGTGAAACCATAAATCAATAATGATGAACTCAGTACAGAGGACAGGGGAGACCCAGCCATACATATGCATGCATACCTTCTCATTCATTTCTTCCCTATTTCCTCACTTTAGGATTCATCATACATATCCCATTCTGCTTTTCATTATCCCTTAGTTTAACATTTTGCATGCATATATATATATATATATATATAGATATAGATATATTATTTAAGCTAACTTGCTCAAATTATTTAATATAATTAAGTTGGATTATATGACCTATATATGAGTTAATTTTACTTGATCATCTACTTGAACTCTTTTTTGTTGGCATAAATTATATTATGTATATTTAAAGTGTTAATATGCACATAGTTAGTGAGAAAGAGTAAATTATAAATTAATAATCTTATAAGGACTTAATTGTAAATTTTTATACTTTATGGATTCAACTAAAATTGAATCGGGGTTACCGCGAGAGGGGCTTTAGAAATATGTGCCTCAATTTTCGGCCCATGAATCTAGATTTTACGTTCCAAACTTGGAAAGCCCGATCCAATCTGTTCGCTCTTTTGGGCTCAAATCCAACCTGTTCCTTGAAACTTGAGAACACTCATTGCATTGGGTTATGGCTTTTTCGGCCCATTGGGTTATGGATTAGTTGGATCGAATTTGTAATTGAGGTGACAACGCATTTTTTTTTTAAATTTCTTAATACAATCATTAATATTTCTGTCAACTGTCAAATTATTAGAGGAGATTTATTTATTTCAAAGACAAGGCTTTTATAGTAATCGGCTGAATTTTTTTTTTGAAAAGAGTAATGAGAATTAAAAACAATAAACCCTCAAGGACCTATACTGTGATAGAATTGTAAGATGGCAAAACAATGGATAAAACTAATGATGAACACGCATTAACTAAGGAGTGCAAGACATTCTTAATACTTAATAATGCATCCATGTGGATGCAATGAATATTCAAAGTTCAACATACCAATTAATGTATTGTTGTAATAGCTATCTGTAGCTTGTGTTGTGTTTCCAACAATTTACAATAACTCTGGGAATCATAGATATAGCAGGCATTCTAGAAATATGAGGAGATAGATATCGCACAATTATTTGTGAGTGATTTGTATTTTGTGCAAACAAATACAAAATATTTTTATTATTTTATTTAGATAACAGCTAAGAAAGTAATGAGTATAGCTTTTTTTATAACAATAACTAAATTCATGGTTGAGGAAGAACTCAAGGAAGAAAATCAAAGGTGAGAAGGTGATAATGATTTTTAATATTTTTGATTTGGAGCTATTAGTATCTAAAAATATCATCTATTTGACTTCAATTAATTTGGTTCAAGTTGAATCAGGCAACAAAAGTGAAAAATTCTTCAAAAAAAAATCATATTTTGTATGGGGAGAGCAATAGAAGGCATCAATGGGAGAGAAGCAAATGTTAAAACTTTGAAACCTGAAGCAAATGCTGGAAAAGTATGGAAGAAAGATGATTGTGGTAAGGAGAGTTTGACCTCTCAAAATATGGAGTTATCTTAAGAATTTTTTGAAGGTTTATGTCAAGTACTTGTTTCCTTATTATACGCTCAAATCTTGCGTTGACACAAGAGTACAAGAGAAAGTTGAATTTTTCCAAGAAAACAATAAGTTGTAATGAAGGAAATAGTTAGTGGGGGATGAGTGGTTCCTGATGAGTAGGATCAAGGATGTGAAGAAAACAAATCCTTACAGAGTTCAGCATAGAATCTAGACACTAAGTGAATGAAGACAGGAGATTTAATGTTCTTCCAACAACGAAGAACCTCTTCCACATCCATCAAATCCTTAGTGTTCCCTTCTTCCACAATCATTTCCACAAGATACTTCTCGAAGCTTCTACACGCTTCTTCCACTTCCACGACCCGTTTCACCCCTTCACACTTCTCTTGGCCTCTTACAGAAGCGGGAGTGTTTGGTGATTGGAATAGCGTAGACTCATGGGGAGTTGTCGCTGTGATTGTGAGGGACTGTGGTTTGGTCCTCTTTGGGGAACGAAACACGGATAAGAAGGAAAAGGAAGAAGAAGGAGAAGACATGATCGTTGGTTTGGGTTTAGGTTTGAAGGTGGTGGTGCGAGGTGGACGACGTCGTGCAATGAGAGGTCTTATAAGAAGAGGTTTCTTGAGTTTGAGCTTGAAGAAGAACAAGAGTTTTGTGCATGGCATGAAAAGCTTGGATCTCAAGACACCCAATGCTTTCATTTTCATCTTCTGATTTGATAAAGGAGTGTAGGTGAAGATAATATAATGAGTAATTTAGTAATCAGTAGGATATGTTGCTTGAAACTCGCACAAATAGAAAGAAAGAGAAGGAAAAGAAAATGAAAATGAAAGTGATGTTAGCTAGAGAGGAGATCCATGAAGTAATTATATTGGATGAGAGGTATTTTATAGGATGTCGTTAGATTGGATATTATATTACATATATAATGTTGTGGGTTTCACGTATGTTTAGATTGGAGTGGGAGAAGTGGGATAGCATGAATTATGGTGTAATCATTACGCGTTAATAATTTGCAAGCTTGTCGTTGGTTGTACTCTTACGAATTCAAATAATTTTTTCTCTCTTTGGCCGATTCAAATAGTTTGATATATATATATATATATATATATTTTTTTTTTTTAAAATAAAAATTTCGGTTTGAATTTTGTAAATAAAGATAATTAGTATTGGGAAAGCTTTAATATTTACATATTTAATTATAATCTAATCTAATTTGAAATAGATTAGTTAGAGTCTAATGAATTTTGAAATATTAATGATTCTAATAAAATAAATAATCCTTTCAATCTCCATAGCTTCATTCATTTTTCAAATGGCTCCTTGTAGTTTAAAAATTACAAATGGATTCTTATAATAATTTCAAAATCTGTTAATTTAGTTCCTATTTATAGCATTAATATGTACATGGTTGGCCATGTGAATGAAAGAAATAGTAATAAAATTTAAGTGGTATGAACTATATTAAGAATTTATAAAATTATTATAGGACTCAATTAAAAAATTTTAAACTATAAACTAAATTAAAAATTGAGTAAAATTATTTCTCTCTATATGCGTTTTAGTCTTTCTAATTTTTAATGTTTAATATTTGATTTTCACTTTCAGCGACTTTTAGATGCTTTTTAGTCTTTTTTTTTGCTTTAATTATTTTCTCTTGTAGTGACCACTAAATTGCTCATGTTTTTATGTTCAATGTCAAGTAATAAGTTGAGACAGAGGACTATTTGAAAGTGGGAAATCCTGTGTTTCTAGGTTCTTCTTAATTTTAAGAAGGTTGTGATTTATGGTTTCAATTCTTTGATTGATGATTATCTAAATGTTTTCAATACTATCCAAGCTTATAAATCAAAATTTAACGAAGGTAAAGATATAGAAGTTCATTAATTATGTATGGTGAACAAAATTCAATATGTTTGTATTCGCCTACATCTTCACAAGCACAAAGGTAAACTATGTATAAATCTTCTAAATCGTTTAATTATAACTTTAGTTTTCGCACTTTAATACATAACATTTTCTCTCTCTAAACTATTGCAAAAAAATGAAAATGTTATATATTAATTATATATTAATATCTAAAAACTATGTGGTTTTGAAAAAAAAAAAAAGGCAAGGACAAAATCATGTAAAAGAGAAAATTGGGAGTGGGGTGGGGGAATGGATCAATAAGATATATATTACGTGACAAATAATTTGTTTTTTATATATTAATTTTAACTTATACGTGACATTTTCACTTTTTATAATAGTTTTTAGAAGGTTGAAATGTTATGTTTTAAAGTTCAAAAATTAAATTTATAATTAGGATATAATTCAGAAGAACTATATGTTGATTTTAGGTGTTTGTTATTGAATTTTTGGTAAAAGACAAGGCATATGCATGAAGATTTAAAGATTCAATTATAATCACCTAACTTATAGTTTAAGTGGCATGTGATTGAAGTATTGTAAGTTAGAGGCCACAATCGATTGCCTTTGGTATGAAAGAAAAAAAAAATTCAATCATAAGTACAACTGCGTAGAAATTAAAAGAATTCATACATCACTCTCTATCTCTCTCCCTCTTTTTTGGGGTAGAATTTGATAATAAATACTTTAAAACTGTACCTAAATTTATGTCTGCCACAAAATCACAACTTGACAGATCTTTTCTAGTTTCCCAAAACAACTTAAACATTCAAGTAAAATTGTTTCAATCTCTCCTATTTTTTGATCTTTAGACATATGTCTTTTTATTTCTGAAACTTATTAAAACCTCCATTATGTTTTCAGAATACACTATACATCACTAGTAAACTCTTTGTCATCTATTTGAAAATCCCAAAATGCCCTTCAATGAATTCTCTTCTATTCCTGAATCTTCTCTTTTTATATCTTTTTAAACATTAAACAAATCAATACTAATTTTAAAAATAATGTCAAATTAATTATATTAATATTTTATAAGTAATAATTTTTAAGAATTAATACAACATAAAAAAAATTTACAAATTGAATTTAAACTTTGCTGCTTCTAAATGGATCACTTTTTTTTTCTTGGGGATCTTTTTAACATTTAATATATAACTTTTATTTTCTTGATGTTGTCAAAACATCTTGAAGTATACTGTGCATGCATTTAAAAATAAAAATTATACGTTACATGTTAAAAAAGAAAAAATCATGACTAATTTAGGCTTAACACGTTCCTAATTGAATTTGCAAAATATTGTGGTGTTATATTAATAGAAAAAGAATTATATAGTTATAGAATATAAATAAATTATTTTATTAACATTTTAAATTAGAATTATTTTGTTTAATATTTCAAAAAATATAAATACTTTGATATTTTTATATACATAAATTAGAATTATTATTTCGAATTATATAGAATTAATTATGCTGGTGGTATATTTTATAAATATAAAAGAAATTCTTATAAGGTTTTGAAATAGACATATAAGAGATATTTTTAAGACCAAAAAGAAAAAGGATTTATTCTAAACATTATTGTGTGACTTGGATTCCAAAACTCAGTCACAATCTTCAGCAGTATGGATTAGAGAACTACAATGATATGTTGTCTACTCTCTTTCAAAAACACAATGATGGAATATAAATATAAGGATTACCTATATATGTTAAGAGGTTGGACAAGATATATAGACAGACGATTGGAGAAAAAAAAGAACACATAGTGGAGTCACTTCACTTGGAATTCTTTATATAATCTTTGGGTCATGCAAAGATACAATCTTAAGGTGAGAAATGTAAGTTTTATGCAATGAATTTATTTTAGGGTAATTACATTGACAAATTTCTTTTAACGCGTTTTGTTAAATTGCATTTAGTATCTCTTTCCTCATAAATATTACATTCGACTTCTCTGGTATTTTGATATATGTTATAGAAATTTTCTTTTTAATTTATTTTCTATCAAATCAACTAACTTTTAATACCATACAATAGTGTAATTTTATTTTTAATTTGACAGTTTAGACAGTTAAATTAACATTATTATCTAATATGAACATGTGACTTTATTTTTAATATTACTATAATAAATATTGATAATTAAGTAAATAAATTTATTACGGAAAAAACCCATGTTGTACAAGAATTAAGTTAATTTTAATGATAAAAACTAAAAATGAGCTAAATATAATATTTAAAACTAAAAAATATGAACTATATTTTTGTTAAACTTCAACAGAAATTAGAAATTAGGATGTTGATACAAAGAAGGTTAGTTAATTGATTGGATAAGTGTTGATGCGAGAATTTTTTTTTATAGAAGTATTTTGATTAACTTAGTTATTTTGAGAACTGAGCAAAATCATATATTTAAGAAAAATACAAGTGCCAAAAATTAGACTTCAAAATATGGGCCCATATCATTATTAAGAAAGGCTTGTGAAATTTATAAGTTTATAGGCCATCAAGAAGGTCTACCAAATGGACTTGAATTGAAAAAAATTCTATGTTCAGGGCCCGTGATTTATGGGCTTTTGATTGTATTAAAATTATAAGGCTCAAAGTTTTCAACTGGAATCATAAGCGTATGTTTGGTTTGTGAAAACATTTTCTGTTTTCATTTTTAATCTTCATTTCTTGAAACACTGAAAACATCTTTTTGGTGTTTTCAAATTTAGGCTTATTTTAAGAAATATTTTCAAGAAAACGTTTTTAGTTAACTCAACCAAACGCATTTTCAAGTCTATTTTCTGTTTTCAATGAAAATGAAAACAGCAAATGCCCAAACAAAACAGGCCCTAACCTTTTTAGACTTGGTTTCAGATTCAAAATAGTCAAACTCAAATTTGTGGGTCTCCTCTATCATATGTACCAAATAAGTCAATATGTTGCTTTTTCTTTTTGGCTTCCTTATGCAAAAGAAAGAGAACAACTTTGAGGTATAAAGTACAATTGTATAGAGAAGCACATTGTTAGTTCAACAAAAGTAGTGTACCGGGGGACAAAACTTTAAACCAGTGAATAAAACGTAGGTGTTTTTATTCCTTTAATTCAAACATGATGAATTTCATTCTTCTCCTACTAAGAAGCTACGAATAACAAAAGACATAAGAGGAACATGACATTATATTTATGTCACAAAACATTCAGAAGATTATCAAATGCCAAGAGAGTTGTTGCACATCAAGTATGATGGATTCCAACAACTACCTCTCAAGACCAACTATTTAAAGCTCCTTTAGAAGCCTGGAGAAAATTATTCAAGATCTTGAAAGCTTAGAGTTGTTGCTTTAGAGAAGAGAGCTTCCATCAAAATATTTTTGCTCTGTGTGAGATTTTCTTTCATTATATTTTTGCTCGAAAAGAGAGAGTACTCATTGTTTATTAATCTTTGTGAGCTATTCTCTTTACTTGAATGTTTTGAGTAAACCAAATCATGATATTGTTTTTGTTGTATTGAAGCCTTATCAGTGCACTAGTGTAAATTTTTAGAAATATTATATGTTGTTTGATGTAAAAGCTTATAGGGCTGATTCTCTTAGATAAAAAAGATTGTAAAAGACTAAAGTTGGTCTATCAGGATAAGTTTGCTAAAATCTTGTACAAATTTAACGGGATGCTAACACTACTAGAAAAACAAAATTGGTGAAGGATTTTAGTGACATATTTCAACTTGTTACTAATTTTTCAATTTTTTTGAAAATGTTACTAAATTCCGTCACAAAACATGAGATTTAGTGACGGATTTGGTCCGTCACTAAAATCCATCACTAATTTTCACAATTTAGTGATGAATTTTGTTCATCACTAAATTTTGTCTCTAATTTAGTGATAGATGTTTTCCGTCACTAAAATCTATCACTAATTTTCTAATTTTGTAACGAATTTTCATCACTAATTTACTAAATTTGCCAGATTTTAGATTTCAACTAAATCAATGGCAAGGAGCGTTGACAACAACATGAAAGAGCTATAGACATTAATGAAAATATTAATACGGGTAGATTAGTGACAAAAAATCTGTTCCAAAAAAACCATTTTCGTCATGATTTTGTGACATTTTTGTAACAAATTTGTCACAAATTAGTGACGAAAACAAATTCGTCACAAAAAATTAACTAATTGTTTTTAGTGACAGACAAATTCATCACTAAAAACAATTACAATGATTGATTTTTGTGATTTAGAATAAAAAAAATCCATCACTGAATTCGTCTTTTCTAATTGTGTAATGTAAAAGCACAGTAACAATTCTCAAGGGTTGAGATTATTGTTTGTATTATTAGTGATTTCTCCTTTTTATAAAATTTTATATATTATGGTGTTTTGTTTTTCTCCAAGTCTTTAAAATCTTCTTTTATAAACCTATTTTCCCTAGTCTCAATCTTTATTAAGTTTTCAAACTCAACCAATTTTTTAAACTAACAGAATTTTCTCTCAATATATTTTGACTACTCAAAGGGATAAACCAAAAGTATTTCGGCTCTAATTTGAAAAAGCTATTCAAAATTTTCACAATATATCAACCTATTTTTAGGATATTGGTTTTATTAAAAAAAGAGTTTTTTTATTTAAAAAATTATAAGAAATTCCTAAGAAAGCTAAGTACCCAGTTCAACCTCTCATTGGGTACATTATTTGAGTAACAATAAGAAATGTAAGTTTTATGGAAGGAGCTTATTCTAAAACGGGAAGACGTTGTAACATAAAAAAGAAGAAGAAAAGTGATCCGAACTGGGGGAAAAGGAAAGTGTCAGCTTTATTGCAAGTTGAAATAGAGAGACAGAGAGAGAATGGTATTGTCTGCAAAATGTCACGCTCACATTATCCCAATGACATCAGAATGAAAGGAAGAGTGGTGGGGGAGATCGAGGGTGAAGATGAAGATCATGAAGATGAAGCAATTGAAAAGCAAGCAAAGGGATTCAATCAACACAGACAGAAAGAGACATAGACGAATCAATTAAGCAGCTTCAATCATGACAACAACAAGATGGCAACAGCTCTGACTATGGTAGCCATGGAGCCTTTCCAATTCCTTTTCTCCACTTATATATATATATATGTGTGTGTGTGTGTGTGTGTGTGTGTATATATCATGTGAAGATTAAATTATTTTCTTAGGTTTATAATTTTGCTTAATTTTTAGTTCAGTCTTTATAGTTTAAAATTTTTATAAATGAGTCCCTGTATAATTTTACAAATTGTTAATTTAGCACTTGATACTAAACTTTTGTTAATGCTAAATCAAATTTTACTGATGTGGTTACTATATATACATTTATTCTTTGAATAGTGAATACTTATGCTAACAAAAAGGGAACACAATAAATAATTAATTAGTGAAATTAACTTACATTTTATGTCATGTGATGCAACTTAAGTAATTTAATTAGGCGAATTAATTTAAATCATGTGTATTTTGAAATGTTGAGATGGTATATATAATTGGTCATATAACTAAAATTTAACAGAATATTTACAAATTTTAATGACAGGGACTAAAATAAAAATATTTAATAAAATTGAATAATTATGAAGACCCAATAACAAATTTTTAAATTGCAAGGACTCAATTGAAATTGAATAAAATTGGAAGGGTTGAAAGAATAATATTATGTTAATCTCCCTACACTGAGAGATTATTTAAAACATACACGGGATATTATGAATATCAATATATTTTGTTCTTGAATAGATTATATTTGCCTTCCATAAGGTTTGGATGTAAATTATATGTGATATCTCTCTCGTTTCAAATATTATAATCAACATTTTTTTTAATTTTTTTTCATTGAAATTAAACTTGCGTTGCGTGTAATATGTGTCATTCTGACACAATAAAATCACTTATCAGTCTATACTATAATATCATACTAACAATAATACCACAATTTCATTTTAAAACTTGACATCACTTTAACTAATTTTAATATTATATTAAGAATAACATTATAATTTCTACTAGTTGCGCAGAAAAAGTTAACTAATCTATATATAAAAAGTAAATTGGAAAAAAGATTTCTATGAAAATGTGATTGAAAGTATAATATTTAAAACAAAACAAATATCATATAAAATTTAAATTATTTCATCTAGACAATGACCAAACAGGTGGATTCCACAATGATTAGCTAGGATCAGGAAGTTCATTAGTTACGTGGTTCTCAATTCAAAAAGTACCACATATTTTTGCGAATAAATAAAATGGCGTTATTGAACTTCTAATCTTTTTTATTTTAAAAAAAATAAAATAAAATGATAAGTTGTCACAGTTTTGCTTTTTATCTGTTTAGACTAATATAGCATGCAATTATAAAGGCAACAATGAGGGGTAATAATTTGGTGTACTTATGATAGGATTTCACATGGTTGGTTATATAGTCGAAATTTACGGCCTCAATTTCAGATTACACAAATGCGATCATAATTAACTTTCACTAATCATTCATTATTAAATGGTATCCTTAGTGTACGTATGGTTCTAAATTAAAGTTGACAACGTGTTGTTTTAACCTCGAATAATAAAAGTTCAATTCATTAAAACATTAATTTGAAGACAACTCTATTCTTTGCATTCAATAAAACTAAAAGAGATTAGTCTTTGATGATATCAAGTGCATGATGATTTACCGTCAACTTTTTTTTTATAGAGAAAAAATAGGAAAAAAACTGAAAAATAAAAACACTAACTCCTAAATAACTCAGTAAACATATAGTGAACAAGTAGAGGTAAAAAAGTATCAAAGGTTGTACTAGATTATCAATGAGGCATGTGATATCGTGAGTTTCTAAAGCTTTCTATAAGTTTCCTAATATTATTGATCAAATTAAATATCAAACACATGGATATTCATGTCAACGTCACGAATGAGATGAACAGCCTTTGAGAAGTTAGTATGAAACACCACTATAGTAACGCTGAAGTTCCTCACAGTGACGTCGTCGCCATTAACTTGATACATAAAATTTGCTTCTAGTATTAGTTAGCATATAGAGTTATTAAAACGAGTTTAACTCAATTAATTAGGCCTGTTTAATAAGTTTAAAAGGTGAGTAGGGCTAGTTCGTAGCCGGCCCGTTTGAAACCAAGTTGAGTTGGTTCGACCTCTTTCACATACGAGTTTTGCGAGTAATTCTTTTTTTTAATTATTATATATTAAATATTAATAATACATATTAAGTTAAATAATATAAAAAGAGAAAAAATTATTTAAAAATAATTTTATCTTAAATTTGTATAATAATTAATGAGAAGATAACACTAAAGAAAAAGGAAAAAATATAATTCTTTGTTTAGGTTTTTTTTTAGTTCCATATCTTGTTTTTTAAGATAGACGGACAATTCTTTATTATTTTTGTTTTATAAAAATAATTTTTTTTAAAAAAAAGATAATATGGGCTGACATAATTAACTCATCAACTCGCATTTAAAAGCAAATCAAAGCCAATCCTTTTAAAAATCAACCCAAAGCGGGCCAACATCCTAACATATTTTGACAGGTTTACGTGCATCCATAAATTGGTATGGTCATTATCATCATCCAAGTATACACTTACGTAGCTATATTTGAAGGAATGGAGTAATCTATACGTACAATACGTTTGCCAATGTTTTCGGAAGGCCCATATATAAAAATTATCTTTCACGTAAAAACTGAAATTTGAAACCGAAAAGTACATTATTTGAAACTGAACTTCTTTGTTTTTGCTAAAGTGGCAAAGAGCAGACCGTGTTTTGCCCTGAGATTTAAGTGAGCCTTTACTGCCTTTAGATTTTTTATATTTTAAAACTGTGATTTCAAAATATGTGATTTTGTTGTTAAAATTGTTTGGTCCCCAAATATTTTTAAGAATATTTTATGATAATTTAAAAAACAAAAAGTATATTTATGTGTTTGGTTCATTTATAATCTTTTTACAAATCGCATATTATTTTAAATTTAATTTTAAATACTTTTATAAAAATAATAATTACTTATGATTGAAGCTTTTATCAAATAATAATAATAATAGATGGTAACGGTGGCAACAATAGATGTGGTGGCAATGATAGTGATGATCAATGACAACAGCGATGATAGTGATATAGATGATGGTGACCATAGTTACGACAACGACAATAATACTGAGTTTAGAATTTTTAAGTGATGATAGTTGATTTTTTTTTTATGTTTTTTTAATAAAATTTATCAGTATGATCCAGAAACATATGGGATAAAGATTAATCTAGTTTGAATTCAACCACAGAGATATAAAATTCTTTTAATACCTTTTTATTTATAAGACTTAAATTTAAAATTTTGTTTAAAAAATAAATAACAAATCACTTGAATAAATAATATTATTAAATGGTAGACAATTTCTTTGCACTTACATAAAAATATTGTCATGGCCGTAAAGGTGAGAATGAAAACATGAAAAATTACGTAATATTTTTTTATCTGAATATCAAATGTATACAAATTTTCTCAAAAAACAAAATTTAATTACATGAATTTAAGAAATATAATATATATAAGTAGCTAATAGTTATTGATATAAATGAATAAATAATTACTATTATTTCACACAATGAATGATAAAATATTTTAATTGAACAACAATTTCTTTTAATAATTGAAGTCTCTATATTTTTATAAAATTTAAAAAAATACAAAAGCTTAAAAGAAAAGTATATTATCTTTATAATTCTATGTCGGTTTCTGTCTTTAAAAAAAATGAGTGAGGATTACTATTTTCATTCAATTTTTAAATTACTATTATTTTTTAAATATTCACTTTGTCTATCTTTTAAAGATTTTTCTCTTCTTTTATTGTTTAATGTTTTTCAATTTACTCTCATATTTTTATTTTCTTTAAAAAAATTTTTATTATAAATTGTTTCACTTTATTATTTATGGATTTTTACTTAAGATTATTCATAAAAGTTAACTAATAATTAAATGAATCATATTATTTAGAAATTATGCTTGTATTCACGTATGTTCCTTATCATGATATTATAAAAGTAATTGTAATTATGTATGTCATGACAACTATTAATTTCGTTAATTTTAATGCAATAAGATTTTTTTTCTTATATGGTATAAATAATTCAGAGACATCAATATTATAAGATAGGATTTTGGCCCCCCCTACATAAAATTTCTCCGTCCGCCCCTAAATATAGGAAAAATTAAGTTTCTTGGCGTTTTTCACTTTAAGTATATATTAGGGTTGCAAATAAATTAAACTATTTATGAATAGTTCAAATTTGCCTCGTCAATAAAAGTCTGTCCTCGTTCAATTTATTTAATAAATAAATGAGTTTGAACGTAACATTAAGTTTGTTTAATTAATTGAACCGATCTTAAAATTTAATACTTGACTCGTTAAGTTCAAGAACACCAAATATAATTGTTTATATACATATATATATATATATATATATATATTAAAAAAACTTATTTTACACATTAAATTCATATAGCTTATTTATATATAACTTTAAACAAACTTATACAAATTGAGTTTGAATATTCATTTAAAACTGTTACTATTTAGTCACCGTTAGTCTAACCATCACCACTTTCTTGTTTAGTGACAATTATTTCTAACTGCTACTAAACAGGCGTTATTAAGTCTCTTTGTCTTTTTGTAGTGTTAAAAATATTGGGACTCAATTCAATTTTACCTTTATCAAATATTGTCAAAAAATTGGACATCTCAAAATAAATTGACATTTGACACATGATATAATTTACGCAAACGAATCAATGCTGTTTAAATTATTATTATTATTATTATTATTATTATTATTATTATTATTATTATTATTATTCCAAAGTAGTAATAATAATATAAATTTACAGTTTAACTGAATTTGCCCATTTGGGTAGAGCATGGGCATATGCAGCATTTCAAATTTGGCAAAATCCAAAGCATAGAATGAATGCAAATGTGTGATTCATAAATCAGAAGGCTCTTCCTTCCTTCATGTCATGTTAGCTTTAAGGTCAGCCCCAGAGGGCCCCCCCCTTTTAAAATAAAGCTCCCTCAATTACAAGGAGCCCAATGCTGCATGTGATCTCTGCATAGTTTTGAACTAAAGGGTGAGCCTGCCAAATTCGTTATATTTTCACTAAATTACTAACTTCGCCTTTTAAATATTATGTTTATTTCACTTTATTTTCTAAATGATAAAACATCTTATTTTAATTTTTGAAAGATTATGTTTGTCTAAATTTGTCAAAGTGAATTTTAATGAAAAATTTGAGATTTGATAATTTAGCAATGAAAATGACCAAATTGAGACTAAGTTGAAACACGTGACCTTTAAGGATTGAAATGAGATAACTATAATATTTTAGGGATTGTGCCAGTAATTTACTCTTATATGTTTAAATGAAACAAAGATTTGGTATCAGATATTGTCTCTCCATGATTTCAACCTAATGTTGTGTTTATGTTATTACGAGGGTTCAGAAAGAACAAAGTATCAGTTCAAGGGTTAATGATTGGACCGTGGTCATACAGCGGTCAATTAGGTAATTTTTAAAATGTTAAAATATATAATTAATATATATGTTATAGCTAGATATTAAAATATTCAAGACATATTATAAATATATATTTATATTAGTCTTAGATTTTCTCATAATAATTTAAATTTTTAGAGATTTATTAAAAATACATAATAATATTTAGTAAAAATTTAAAAATTCAAAAAAAAAAACAATCGGTTGAACCCGCCGGTTTTACCTGTTGGATCAATTTTCTACCTGTTTAAACACTCACCAATTCACTGGTCCAAACTGAATCGAAGACCTAGTTAGTTCATTGATTTCCTGATTTTCTAAACACTGGTTATTACTCCTAATGTTTGGTTAAATTATTCCTTATACTCCTCTTATTTCAAATGTTACACTCACCTTACCTTTTTTGGTATTTTGACATATGAGGAACCTTCCATCTAAATCACTTTTTGTCAAATCAATTAACTTTTTTTACAATATGAGATTGTAATATGATTGTAAAGATAATTAAATTAATATTAACATCTAATATGAAATTGTCATTTTATTATAACATGACAATACAAATTGTTAAATAATTTTATTACCGGAAGAAATACATGTTGTACAAATTGTTAGTTCTAATGACAAAAAATAAACTAAAGGAGAGCCATCTGTAACATTTGAAATTAAAAAGATATAAGGTATTGTTTAACCAAACCCTAAAGGAGCGAGGTGAATGCAATTTACCCTTAGAAATATGATGATTAATCTTAGTAAGTGAAAACAGTTTAAGGAAGCAGAGCCAGCTAAGAATTACCAAATGAAGAGGGTCTAATCTTTAATCCAAAGAAGAAATGCCATCTAAAATGGACATCCCATGAGCACCATTCTGACAAGAAGGAAGAGAAAAGCTGAGAACTTTATTTGAATTATTGGAGTGAATGTGATGAGGGTGAGGAGTGAACGGGTTAAAGCTCTCATGCATGCAGTTAAAGGATACATAATGGAGTTGCATAAATAGGAAATGAGGCCAAAGACAGGGAATAAATATCCACTGTCAAAAACATACACCAATTTCTTCATTTGTTTGGACAATATAGTTTGTCCACACCCTCTTGCCTTTGGAATCTGAGTTAATTGATAGTGTCATTTTAAGCAGCCATTTCATGCAGTGCCCTCCTGCCTTCCCTTCCTCTTCTGTTCCAACTGGCTCACACCTCAACTGCCTCAGGCCTTCTCACTCTCTTCAAGGACATGTTTGGTTTCACAAAAATTAACCCCAAGGATGATAGGGAATGAAATGCCCAATCTAAGTCTTGAACAAGAGCAATCATTATGTTAAATTTTCTTTTAAAAAAAAAATATTTAGGTATGGGAGCTAGTCTAATATATGTAAATAGGGTTGGCTACACCGAACAACAGTTTAGTAGCTCATATTAAAGCAGGGTATTACCAAAACTTTTAAAACTAATATGGGTTGAGATGGGCTGTGTCTTGTTGGAATTCTTTTTAACTGTGTCATGTTGGAATTCTTTTTATTTTCCCATAATTTAATCTAAATTTTTAAGCTACATGATTTTAAGATTTATTTTCTATTATTGAAAATAACTAAAAGAGTGTCTTTAAAAGAAATGCACATAGGTTAAACTAGCCCAATTCATGGCTCTAGGCTAAGTTAGACCAGAATTATTAGCTCATAATATAAATTTAACCAAATCTAACCAATATCTATCGTAAACCTTACAAGGTTGAGAGAGACCGGGGCGGATGACTCATTTGACACCCCTAGTTAATGTCATATTTCCTAAGAAAAGGAATAGTATGGAAAAAAAATTCAATCTAGTTATAATAACAAAGATTTTGAAAACTACACTTCAATTTTATTCATTAAATATTTAATTTTCTTCATGTTTTTCTCTTTCATTCTTCTCATTTTGGATGTACTTTATGTGCTATACATCACCCTCACACGTGCATTGCAGAGGCTATAATTGTAGAATCAGGAGAAATTCACCCGTGTGAGAAGTGCCCCACTTTCAGAGGTACCCAGCTACACAACAAAAGGAGGCACCATTCATTTTCAGTATCATTTTACTTTATTTCCTTTCCCAAAAGGTCCAAAGTGTAAACAGATTCAACCAAAACACTGTATTTTTGTGAATTATTAAGTGCATAATGATTCTCTAATGTAAATACCAAAATATTCCAACCAAACCATCCCCATCTCTCTCTGGTGGTTGAAACTTCAGTGTAGTGCTTTAAAGTGAAGCCTTTGAATCAATTATTTTAATCCTTCAATAACACTACCAAGTCAGTGTTCGGTAGAGAAAGAGAAATTAATTCAATATGGTTGACAATTTGAGTTATAACCTGCCATACGTAGGCAAAATAATTATAAAAAATTTGAATAACTGACTATAATTGCTATAAAAATGTCTGATGTACTTATATATGTTTTTATTATTGATTTAGTTTGTTTATCTTTTAGGTCAAAATTTAAAGAACTATCCTTAGTATAGGAAGTTGTGCAATTTATCCCTTCAAATTTAAAGGTCGACAATAAATCTCTTAAACTTTTAATAACTTTTAGTATTATGCAATATAACCCCTGCGTTAACTTTTTTTTTTTAAAATCCAAAATTCAGATGCTACTTGTCCATATAGGTTTAAAAGAGTAAATGGGCAAAAGATACATCTAATCTATCATTTTAATCTTACCTTTTTGCAACAAAAAAGGGCTTAGTATGATAAATTAGGTGTATTTTGTGGCTAATTTGACTTCTTTCTGCTTATAATTATAAATATTACAGGAGTTTTAGATGAAAAAGTCAACAGAAGGGTTATGTTGCACAAGATAGAAAATTTAAGGGAGTTTATTACTAACTTTTAAAAGTAAGAGGATAAATTGCACTATTACCTAAATTAAAAGGAAGTTCTTTGCGTTTTGTGTGATATTGTAAAGAGATTAATGGATATAATGCACCAAATCGCCAAAAACAGAGCTGAAACAAGAGTAGTGGTACACCAATAATTTCATGAAAGCTTGAATAATTATAGAAAAGTGAATTATAAGTGAAAAGACCGAAGAAAAGAACAAGAAAAATGCAGTTGAAAGGTGTGGGAGAGTTGGTTAAAAGCTTTATGATGTGTTTGGAGAACAAGAACCATATAGAGAAGTGGGAAAAAGCAGAGGGAAACAGAGCAAGTGTGGAAAAAGAGAGTTTAGGTGATTTTAGTTAATATGGGGATGGGAATGGTTGAAAGACAGAGCAAAGCCTGCAAGAGAATCTCAAATCCAAACATGGTAAAGCTTAGGAACACACACACCATCCTCATACTCTTAGATTCATTTCACATTTCACACTTCACGCTTCACACCCTCTTTTCTTCAAGTTTGTACATTTGCCCTACCATTCCATTCATTTTGAGTAAATTATTTTACTAATATCCAGATATTCATTGAGGTCCGATTAATTTGCTTCGAGCCGAGTCAAACCACATAAGTATAAAATCTCTCATGGTACTGATTTGCTCTATTCACAAGGCTCGAATTTAGAACCTTACTAAAAGGAACAAGTGTCGAATTACTCGAACTAACAAACATTGGTTGTACATTGTTAATTTAATCCTTGAAAAATTACAATTATTTCAATTTAATTTTTACAAGATTATATTATTTTGTCCACTCAGATATTTAAGTAATTTTTAGCGACAAAAAATTTAGGATTTGACAACGATAAGTTTGATGATTTAGAAACGAAAAGATCAAATTAAGATAAATATAATTTTTTAAAAGAAGAATTGAAATGCTAGATGTTTCGTAAAATAAACCTATAATTAACTCTTTTTCTTTTTTGCCTTCCTTCTATGACTATCCCTACTCTCTCTAGCTAGCTGGTTACCTCCCTCTTTCTGGAGAGAGAGAGAGAGAGAGAGAGAGAGAGAGAGAGAGAGAGAGAGAGAGAGAGAGAGAGAGAGAGAGAGAGAGAGAGAGAGAGAGAGAGAGAGAGAGAGAGAGAGAGAGAGAGAGAGAGAGAGAGAGAGAGAGAGAGAGAGAGAGAGAGAGAGAGAGAGAGAGAGGGTCAAAAAAGGGTATAATACAGTGATTTTAATGTGCGACAAACTGGATGAAGTGTTAGGTATTTGTTTAGCTTAATATTTGCATGGAACGTACAATCCATCTGGATATTGTGAACCCTATTATTGGTTCAAAGTTTCTGAGTTAATGAAACAGAGAGAGAGAGAGAGAGAGAGAGAGAGAGAGAAGAGAGAGAAAGAGGTGTGAGGCATATATATCTGAGACCGTCACAGTTCTTTCTGTTCTATGCGACTTGAGAAGGACACTTGTTTGTTCATGGAGAGGAAGAGAAACAAAACCCATCTCTGTTTCACTCTCTCCCTCTTCTTCATCTTCTTCTCACTTTCCACAATCTTCAGCTCTGCTATTACAGGTTCAGCATTTCCACACTTAATTCTGCATAACACTACCTAGCTTTCAGATTTTAACACCTTTTTTTTCATGTCTCACTCTCACACACATGTATATATTCCTTCTTCAATGCAGATAGTAAGAGGTGTAGTCCTGTGTTTGATACAGATTTCCAGGTAGCTTTCTGGTCTCATTCTTTGTACATCATAAGTCAATGCTGTTTTTATTCGCCAATCTAAATGTTTCACTTCGGAATAGTGCATGTGCTCTGTTTTTAATTTTTACTTTTCACAAGTCAATGCTGTATATTATGTCAATCAACAAATCTTTTTACTTTTCTGATGCTCTACTTCTGGTTGTTGAATTAATAGGTGAAGATTTGGAGGAAAATTTTTAATTTAAATATAACATGCTTAAATATTGAACATACTTGGAAAAAATGGACCCCCAAAGTTGTTTTTAAGAAGGGCATAAATTACACTAACTTCTTTTGTGCTTTAACTAAATATTACATTCTCTCTCTTGTTGTTTTGATATTTGCAGAAACCTCCCTTTTATTTTACTGTCTGTTAAATCAACTAACTTTCTATATTACATGATATCTGTTAAATCAAAGAATATATGTTGTGTAAAGAATTAATTTCTATGACAAAAATAAATAGAGAAAAGTCAAGCGTAATATTTAAAATTAAAAAATTATTTAGTATAATTTAATTAAAACTCAGGAGAAGTTATTGTAATTTACTCTAATAATACCGGCTGATGAGTTTCACCTGGCTAGTGATCACATTCACATATGCTTCCATGTTGGAATTTTTTTTTAATTTTTTTTAATATATGACGAAATAAAACTTTATATTTAATTAAGATTACTTGTTAGACTATTCATGAAGTTTTTTTAGTACTCATATAGAAATAAATACTTAATACTGTTTTATTTATATTTTAGTCACACAAATTAATTGGAATATTCGATAAAAATTATGTAATCAAATTTTAGATTATAATTAAGTTGAAAATTAAATTTTTGGCCAAAAATGCTTATTTATCTAAATATGAATAAACGTAATATTGAAATGTGAGTTTAGATACATATATAGTGATAATTATGTTTTTGACCAGAAGTCTGAGGAGAAAATTAAAGAAGGCATGGTGTGTGAAGGCAAGGCAGAGGAGGTTTCATTAGGGTTTGGAAGGAGGTTTCTCGGAGGGCCAGGGTCGTGGCCACCTCGCTGCAACAACAAGTGTGGCAGCTGTAAACCCTGCCGGCCGGTGCACGTGCCGGTGCCACCCGGGACTCCGGTGACCGCAGAGTACTACCCGGAAGCATGGAGGTGCAAATGTGGCAATAAGTTGTACATGCCATGAACATACATATATATATTTTGTATATGTATATTAATTCTAGTTGCTCATTAATTTGGTGACCATATAAAGAAACTCTGTAGTTGCTTTTAGCTTGACTGTGGTGGATATTTGACATAAGAAAAGAGTGCATGACTCAATTTTAATCCATAAATTAACTAATTATATTAATGTGATTATTATTCATTAAATTTGGGTACATATGGCGGTTGGAGTTTTATATTTAATTTGAAATTGTGAGATAAAAATTTGAACGATTCAAATGGCAGTACATGAAGACAAAGTTCATTCAACAAGAGGCCAATTTGAGTAAGTAGTACTCTGAATCAGATAGTGTATGTTACCAGCTCTCTGCTTTTTATAGGACTCTAGTGTTAATGTTTTTAATAGAAAAGAGAAAATTAAAATGAGAAGTGAATTAAGGAGATGATTGTGGATCAGATTCCTAAAATTGAAACTTAAATTCCTTATACGAATGTTTAAAATTGAGATTGGTGTTTGATAATTTTATTTGTTACAACATCATCTTATTCCACATTATTCAGGTAGTAGTATTCAAAATTGAATTCATCCAATTTTAACCAATTTACTCCAACTAAAATGGATCAAGATATATTAAATAATTGAATCAATTGGAAGCAACTTAGCCAAATCGGATTAAATCAATTAAACTGGTGGATGATTATAGTAGACATCTAATATTAACCAAGCTAAACGGTTACCATATAAAATATTTGTATTTTATATTTAAAAATTTCAATTGTCTTAATTTAGTTTTTGAAAATTCAAGTATTTAAATTTAGTTATTAAAAATTTATATTTACCTCAATTTTATCCCTGTATTGATTAAAGTGACACTTACCAACAAAAAAATTTAAGATCTTAGCAATGGTAAATTTAATAAATTAAAAATGACCAAATTAAGACTAATTAAAACTTATAATGAATAAAGATGAAAGTATTAATTTACTCAAAAGTGTTGAGTGTGGCATATATATATATATATATATATAAAGAACTAAATATTTTATATTATTGCTGCATTTAATTTCAGGTGAAGTTAGAGGTGAATGAAGAGAAGTAGGAAACCAGAAGTCAAATGAAGAGAGGCAGCATTGAATAGTTGCAAGTAATTCCAAAGTGAAATGTGATGAACATTTGGTTGCTTGGTTGGTTTGATATGGAATTCAAACTTGAACTGTCATTCATTAATTTTGGCAGAATCAGGTTCTACAGTGCCCACTCTGTCCTTTATCATATAACTATATCTCCGCTAAAATTACACTAATTTTGTTTAATTATATTTACCATCCCTTTAGTTTTTAATATTTTACCAAACGGTTCAAGTTCAAGTGTTATAAATTAAGAAAATCAGTATGAGAAAAGTTTAACATATTCATGGTCCCACCTAGCTTAAACCCAAAATAATTAAGTTCATGCACAATATGAGATCATCGTTTTATTTTTAACACAATAATTAGTAAAGAAAATTAATTTAGACTATATTAACAATTTAGTCCCTAAAAGATACATGAGTTAACTATTTTGTAATATTTCAAGAATTTATATGAATATTTAAAATTTATTTTGAAGTTTATTAGAAAATTTAATTATATAAAAAATATTCTTTTTGAATTAAAGAAGGAAATTTGGAAATAGAAATTTCAAAATTTTAATTTGAGAAATTTTTACAGATTCTCAAGGACTAAATTGAAAAGAAAAGAAAATATGGAGTGCTTTTGAGAAATGACCAAATAGGAACCTGAGAGGAATAATAGAGCTTATGAAAATGAATTATGAGTCCGGTACCGAAAGGATTATGGATTCGAGGTTAAAGTGGTGTCTGAGACATCGAGAGGGACTAAAGTGAACAAATATGAGATTTTGGAGTTTTAATAAAAATGGGATGTGATGAGGTGTATTTTGTGAGAGTATATTGGGTGCCCTAAGTATAATCAAGCTTTTTCAATTCCATTGCAAGTCTTAGTTAAGATGGTTGCCAAAGGGACTAAATTGAAAAGAAAATTAGTGGGGCCCACACATACACATTTAAACACTCATCCTTCTTTCTTATTCATTTTTCTGTCTTCCTTCCGTAGCTCTCTCACTCTTTATAGGCCAAGTACTTTCAAGCTCTCTTCTTCACCTCCATCCATGCCAAATGCTTAAGGAAGGAAGCCTTGGAAGCTAGGAAGATTGGTAAGTAGATGTTCTTCTTTTTCTTCCTCCTCTTATAAGAATAAATCCTAAGTTATCATTTTGGAAAATTTTTGTATATTGTTTCTATGGATGAATTTAAGTAAAAATATTAGTTTAAAACACTTCTACATATTGGATAATAATTGTGGAACAAGAAATTTGGAGAAAACTAGAAGAAATTCAAGAATTTGGAAATTTGAAGAAAGTTAGGGTTCTTAATGAAAATTTGAGATTGGAGCTTGGATTGTTAGTAAAAATTAGGGGTTTTGGTATCAAAACACTCTTTAAACATTAAGGATGAAAACTCATGGAAGAAATCAAAAGAAACAATATTTTAAATGTGATTTTGAGATTTTTGGATGAAGAACACGAAGAACATTACTGTTCATTCTGGAAATTTTCCAGAAAAACAATGTTCATAGAGAAATTTTTTTTTTTCAGATTTTCGCGGTTACTGTAGCATGACTCGGTCAACGATACTGTAGCATTGACTGAGTCAAAATTACTGTAGCTGCGTTGATCATTGATAGTTACTGTTGCATTAGTTTTAAAATGTTTATAACTCTTTCATCTGAACTCCGTTTTTAGTAAATACGGTATCGTTGGAAAGCTCTTCGAGTCTATTTTTAAATGAAATAAGTTTTATTTGAAAATTCCTTACCATTTGAGAGTTATGTTTAAAAGAGTAATTAAAGGTCAAAATTATAGTAGGAAAATTTCCTATTTTGTGACATTGACATATTTTTACATGATTATTTATAGGGATGGATTCTTTGATGTATCTTCTACATCTTTTGAGATGCTGTGACTAGATTGAAATAAAGGAAATTACCTTCTATCATCTTACACATTTTCGAGAAAAGTTTCAAGTAAAATTGGGCAATGTCAAGGTGAGTGGGCAACCTTATAAAATTAATTTACTAAATTAGTCAAAGCACAATATAAATCTCATTTGCATTATTTGTGAAATTGAGAAGATTACCAGTGTATGTTTAAGTTGAGAAAAATCACAATATCATTGGAAATTATTTTATTATCTTATGTGAATTAATTTCTCTTGTTAACTAAATAACTAGATGTGGTAGTTCTTTGAATAAATTGGAACATTTTGTGAGAATATGATTATATGTTATGGTTGTGATTATGTTTGATGTATAAATAAGGTGAGGAATTAATCAGCTAATAGACCTAAATAAAGTGAGAGATTGATTACCCAACAGACCTAAATAAGGTGAGGAATTGATTATCCAATAGACCTGAATATATCAATTAGTAAATTCCTGGATAAATGTTCCTAAGGATGAACATTGGGGAGCGTAAACTTATTGAGCACCAACAGATTTTTTGGCTTAATATGGTTGTGAGAACGTAAGCTCACAGGGTTTTTAAAAATAAAAGAGTGTAAACCTATTGAATACCAATGATTTTGGATCAATATAGTTGTGAGAACGTAAGCTCACAGGACTTTCAAAATTGATATAAACCCTGGTGTCTATACATATAAATACATTGAATGTATTGAATTAATTGATACCTTCTGATTAAATTAGCAATGTGGTATTTGTGCTTGTGATATTTTCATACATAGTTGTTTACTCACTGAGTTTTTATTAACTCACATTCCCTATGATTATCTTTTCAGATACAGTGATTGAGGAGGAGGATTAATAGCTTTTAAGGTTATACTCCACTTTTCTGGTGAACAAATAACTATAGATTTGGTAAGGATTAGGAAATGCTCTGTAATCTAGTAGATCACTTAGGTTTATGAGATTGTAATGTATGAATATTGAATATTTCTAAGTATGTATGTAAAATATCTTTCTTAAAAAAAAGTTATGTTTTATATAATTATGAATAATACGAATGTTCATGGACATTTAGAGATACCACAGAGGTATACTCTAGGTAATATATGTTTCATTCACATGTCCAATTTTTGGAATGTGACATATTTAGTCTTAAAAAGTTTAATTCTACACAATTTAGTCTTTGAATATTATAAATTCGTTAAATACCGTTATTTAATCAATCCCTCAAAGATAAATAAATTTATTTGGTCCTACAAAAGGACTAATTTGAACATTAATAAGTAAATGATAAAAAAAATGTACGTATCTTTTAAGGATTAATTTGTATTTTTACTCATTAACTTAATATGCTAATATCTAATATAAAACTATATCTTTATTTTTAACATAGTAGTTAAATTTATGAAGTAATTTTATTAATACAAGGTAAACATGTTGTACAAAGTTAATTTTAATAATAAAAAATAAATTAAGGGGGAAAAAGTGTAATATTTAAAGCTGAAAATGTCGTAAGTGTAATATAGCCAAAATTAAAGAAGAATTATAGTGTAAAATTTTACCTTCACAAATAACTAGTGAAATATATGGTAATGGATCAATTAGATATTGAATACATAGAGAATGGTTAAGTAAAATAGATCAATTTCAGGTACTTGGAGGCTCCAACTCTTTGTTAGTCACAATTTTAACTATGACTAAATCAAACTCCAATAATAATATTGTGATATTGTTCAATTAAGTTTCATTAGTGTAAATATTTCAATTCAATCATCAAACTTCTAGGGTTGTAATTGGTAATAAACTTGAACCAAATTATAATCGATTAATAGTACACATTTTTGTAATTAGAGAAAGTTTGAAGAGTGAAATATAGGGCCAACTTTTGAATGGGTCGCTATAAATTTTGTTTACACTCTGCTTATCTTCTATCTCTGTATTTCTTTGATTTTTGCATTGGATTTGAATTTGTTGAGTTGTATATTTACTTTGTGTTGTCCTCTTAGCCATCATAAAGTGATATATTTAGGTATCCGGAACAAATCAATTCTTTGATTTTATGTTTTTAAGGGTTTTATTTGAGTATTTTGAGTTTGACAAAAATATGCTAGTAAGATTTAGTAATTAAGTTTATGCCCTTAAAGTTGTTATGCATCTTTTTTAATTTAAAAATTAACAATAGTTTTGTCAAACGGATCAGAATAAATGTAAACCCATTTAACAAACAAGCCAAATTTTCAGATAAGGCCCAGTCCAGATGAGGGTTCACTTTAGTTGCAGAGGCTATGACCACTAGTCACCCTCACCCTGACCCTTTTCTTTTTTTTTTTTGGTGATTCAATCATATTTATATAAGTTAAATCACCGTAATAAAACTGCTTTTTAGATTCATTAGTGGTTAAGTTCTGTTGCGTCATTTAATGATTCATTCAATTATGCTTTTCAGATCACCAAAAAAAAATTTAGATTCGTGATTAAATGTGCTAATTAAGTCATTAGATGGACTTTTTAACCCGAGATTTTAAGGTCTGTAACTTGTGTTTTAAATAAAATCTGTCAATACAAAAGTTAAAATATACTCTCTTAAGTTTGATTATAACTATTATTGTAAATTATTTAAAGAAATAAAGTAAAACTAGTTATAAATTTTTATTCGTAAAATTAACTAATATTTTTTTAAGTTTCTTATTTTTCTTATTTATCCATTATTGCGGTTGCCATGTGTGATATAGTTTGATAATTAAAAAAAAATAGGATACTTCAGAAAATAGAAAAGAGGATATTCCAAAAAAAAAATCTACAAACTATTACATGGACATTAATAAAAATGAGCATATATTATAATATCAATAAAGAACGAGTATATTAAAATCAAGTATGTTTTCCAAAAACTTAATTGGAAAAATTGTATCTGGTTTTGTACACTAGTATATGAAATAAATTTGTCAAAAACGAATACTATTAATTAATTGGCATACTTTGCAGGAAAAGGAAAACACACGCAAGCAACTGTGGAACTACGTACCCTTTTTGGATATAACACCTATATCGTAAAAGCAAACTAAAAGCATTTCCTTTATTATAAGTTATGAGGAGTCCACAAGATACTGCAATACGGTTTATTTGAATACGTCAATGTCCAAGAGCCTCAACATTCCCTTTCAAGATTCCAAAGCATATCCTTATTAGTTATCACATAATACATAATAGTAGTTAGTCCTAATCACAGGATTCCCATTCCCTGTACAGCCAAAAATGTTTTCTAGAATTCACATCTGCCCACGTGGAAATATCCCATCGCATCACTCAAGTTCCTCTGCCACTTTACATGGAAATGAGAAGAGATCTTCTGTTAGACTTTGTTGTTAAACATGGTGTTAAACGCTATTAACACCGTTTGATTAGGGTGAGATAAGTGAAACCTATATAAATCTTATCTTGAATCTTTAGCATCAGACGGTGCTGAAACAAGACTATTATATTGCCTTCATTTTTCTATACTTTTCCAATAATATAGTATGGGTTCGGGACGAGGAGTACTGTTGCATGCTAAAAAGTAAGGTTAATTATGGAATTTTCTTTACATCTTTTCTATTAAATTTTATGTTAAAAATAGAATGTTTGTGTTAATTTTTTTAAAAAATATAATTATATTAATAGCAAAAATGGACCTAAGTTGTGTTGAAAAATGATTGAATAATACTTACTGCGTCGCTCTTAATTCAGAGTGTTGTGTTGAGTTCAAGCCTTAAAATAAAACAGCAAAACCCGCGCGCGCGCGCCCTCCGATGGCTTCAGAAACTTGCGTGGCTTACAAGCTTCGAGGCTTCTCCTCCGTTGCCTAACCTGTCACGAGCAAAAAGAATCACAAAACATAACGATAGCTTCACTGATTCTCCATCCAAATCTCTGACTCACCAACCGCATGCATTATTCTTCCCTCAACTCCAGTCATTCAAATTGACGCCCAGTTTTTAATTTTGATCCATCGGAATTCTGATTGTTCTTCGATCGATTCGATCTCTAGTGACTCGCAATGGAACTGGGGGTCGAATTTGACCATGATCTAGGACTTGAGACGGAGGAGAAGAATGCCTTGTTCAAAAAGTACGAGCTCGGAAGGCTCCTCGGGTGCGGCGCCTTCGCTAAGGTCTACCTCGGCCGAAACCTCCACAATTCGCAGACCGTCGCCATCAAAGTTATCAGCAAGAAGAAGATTAACACCTCCGGCCTCATCGCCAACGTGAAGCGCGAGATCACTGTCATGAGCCTGCTTCGCCACACCCACATCGTCAGGCTCTACGAGGTCCTCGCCACAAAGAGCAAAATCTTCTTCGTCATGGAATACGTGAAGGGAGGCGAGTTATTCACCAAGATCGCCAAGGGCCGCTTTTCCGAGGATCTCAGCCGTAAATACTTCCAGCAATTGATCTCCGCCGTCCGCTACTGCCACTCCCGCGGCGTCTTCCACCGCGATTTGAAACCGGAAAATCTCCTCCTCAAAGAAAACGGCACTCTAAAGGTCTCAGACTTCGGCCTGAGCGCAGTCGCGGAGCAGGTCCGACCCGACGGATTGCTTCACACACTGTGTGGCACGCCGGCTTACGTGGCGCCGGAGATCCTGGCCAAGAAAGGCTACGACGGAGCGAAGGTCGATGTGTGGTCGTGCGGCGTGATCCTCTTCACGCTTGCGGCAGGGTACTTGCCGTTCAACGATCCGAATTTGATGATGATGTACAAGAAGATCTACAGAGGGGAATTCCGATGCCCGAGGTGGATGTCGCCGGATCTGAAACGGTTCTTGTCGCGGCTGCTCGACACGAAGCCGGAGACGAGGATCACCGTCGATGAGATCCTAGAAGATCCGTGGTTCCGGAAGGGATACCAGGAGGTGAAGTTCGCCGAGGACGATGCATGGACGGAGCCTGGAGGATCGACGGAGATCGTCCAGATGAACGCCTTCGACATCATCTCGTTCTCGTCGGGATTGGATCTGTCCGGATTGTTCGTGAACAAGGCGGACGGGCAGGCGGAGGACGGCGAGAGGTTTCTGTCGCCGGAGTCGCCGAAGAAGATACTGGCGACAGTGGAGGAGGCTGGGAAGGCGGAGGGGCTGGAGGTGGCGTGGAGGAAGAAGTGTGGGTTGGAGCTGGAAGCGCAGAAGGACAATTTGGGGATTTCAGTGGAAGTTTTCCGGTTAACGAAGGAGCTGGTGGTGGTGGAGGCAAAGAGAAGAGGAAACCAAAACGGCGCCGCTTTTGAGCGCGTGTGGAACAACTCGATGCGTCCCCAACTCAGTGAACTCGCGGTATCGGAACCTCTGATTGATTTGAAGGAGGTTAATTAATTATAGCATCTTCTCCAATTTTTCATTAACTCATAGATTAATTTAATCCCTAGCTTTGTGGATTACAACACCATGAATGAAGTTTTGTTAGTTCGCGTACGTAAGGTAACATAAGCTCAGTGTTAGAACGCGTACGTAGATTAACATACTGTACTATATATATGATACACACTATATAGCTATTATAAACATTCGTTAAATTTTTGTTACGTACATCGCGTACCTAGAGCAACGTTGTGTACCATTATAAAGTTAATCTCTCCTAATTATGCTAAAAGTTCATCTCTCTTAATTCGAAGACATCAAAAAGGCTGACACCCTAAAATAAAAGAGGCAACATTGGAAGTTAGTGATTGCAAGAGTGGTGATAAATGATTGATGTTTCTTGCATGTAGTTTGTATAGTCGGCTAATAAATGTGATTAATGTTTTCCTCATTAACGACCCACAAATTGTCATTAACCGCCAACGTATTAATATATAATTAATTATAGGTTCAAAATAATAATTTTTTGTTTCAATTTTGGTCAAATACAAATTTAATGAAAGGTTTAATAAATACTTTGTAGATTTTGTTTTGAAAAACGTATGACATCTGCATGATATGGATATGGTAGGCTGCAATAGATGAAAGAAACATTGGAGTCAAACCCGGTGATAATATTAATAATAACAAATAATATATAGTATAATATAATATAATATAATTAAAACAAGGAAAATAATAAAACAATGACGAATTCATGTCCAGAAGAAAACAATAATTTTAGTCACCAAATTTTATTCCAGCACTAATCCCCCCCCCCCCCCAAACAAAAAAAACACAACACACACACACACACACACACACACATATGCATGCTCCATTATTTTTTATTCCTTACTAAAAATTCATTTCACAAAAATTACGTAAAATGTGGTAGCTAGTCTACATTTCAACATTTGGGGTTTAAAATAACTGGATTTTTGGGACTCCTTATAAATTCTGGATTGTAGGGCATTAATGTTCGAAAAAAAGAAGGATTAGAAAAGGATATATTATTGCATAATTTTAAATTCTTCACAAAAAATTAGATACTCACATCCAAAGCTGTTACTAATTCTTCATGCATGGAAAACATATATATTTTATATTTGAGTTTGGATATCTTTCAGTTGAACGGCGCATGAAAATGTTGTAATTATGAGGATAGCAGTGTAATGTCTAATATGGGGCAAGCTTAAGGCATATGCTAAAAAAGAAGCACGTTTAAACTTGATAGGTACGAACTCTTGTGTGAGAAGTTTAAGAGAATTGTGGAAATGAATGCTGAAATTGAAAGACATTGGTGTTGGGTTTGACTTGAATTTTGTTGGTGACCCGGTTTGTAACCCGACCCACGACGCACGACACATCACCCATTATTTCCTCTATATATATGTGTGTAATGGAATTCATTAGAAGGTGGTTGATGTAATTTCTCTATATATAGCCTTTATCAGAAATAATACAGATATTCTGTTTGTTCGTGGACGTAGGTCGCATTGATCGAACCACGTAATTTCTTTGTGTGTTCTTCTCAATCTTTCTCCTTGATTTATTGCCTTTTAGTAACCTAATAAGTGGTATCAGAGCCTTGGTTCATTTTTGGTTCGTTGGTTACTGTAGCACGTCCGAAAATTTTCAGATCCGGCTTCAAAATTTCAGATTTTGCCCCGATTTGGTTGATTTGGAGCATAGGAGACCATTCTCTGCATCTTTGGTGCGTTGAATAACGTCGAAGACCAATTTTTGGTGGTAAGAAAATTTTCAGATCTAGTTTTAAATTTCACATCTAGATTGATTCGCTTGTTTTTGGGCAAAAAGAGACCGTTTATTGCATTTCTAGTGCACTGGAGATCGTTTTTCAGTTGTTTTGGTGAGTTTTTACGGTTGCGAGTACTGTTCATCACCGAAATCTTCATCGGAAGTACTATTCATCACCGGAATCTTCATCGGAAGCACTGTTCATCGTCTTCTACGGCGAGGCACTATAGCAGTCAACGGTCAACGGCACTGTAGCGACTCGGCACTGTAGCACGATCAACGGTCAATGGTTCTATTTGTTCAAAGTTACTGTTTGGTCAAAGTTGCTGTTTGGTCAAAGCTGCTGTTTGGTTAAAGTTGCTGTTTGGTCAAAAACTGCTGTTTGGTCAAAGCTGCTGTTTGGTCATAGTTGTTGTTTGGACCAAGTTTTCTGTTGCGATCGTTATTGTTTTTTCGACACGGTTCCGGTGAGTTTATGTTTAATTTAGAAAAGAATTCTGAATTTCTGTGTGAATTTACTGGATTGTGTTAGATTGTGCTGGATTGGATTTCTGGTTTACTGATGTGAATTTTGTTGGACTGTTGTGTTGAATTTCTGTTAGTGAAGTTCTGGTCAGTTTGCAAGGTTGTGAACAGTTTTGTAAAATTCAATTTCTGATTGCGAAATTTGCTAGTAATTTATCTGCTTTTATTTGAGAAGATGTCGACTCATAAATTCGATATTGAGAAGTTCAATGGATCGAATGATTTCACTTTGTGGAAGGTAAAAATGAAGGCACTTCTGGTTCAGCAGGGATGTGCAGTGGCATTAGAAGGAGAAAATAGTCTACCTAACACGTTGAAGGAAGAGGAGAAGAAGGAAATTTTGGCAAAGGCTCATAGTGCATTACTATTGAGTCTGACTGATGAGGTGTTGAGAGAAGTAGTTGATGAATCAACTGCTGCAGGTTTGTGGAAGAAAGTGGATGATAAATACCAGAAAAAATCTCTCACAAACCGGTTATATCAGAAGCAGCGTTTGTATACCCTGCGGATGATAGAAAATATGCAGGTAAAAGATCATCTTGATAATTTTAACCGAATTATCCTGGATTTACAGGGTATTGGGGTTAAGATAGATGATGAAGATCAGGCTATCATTCTTTTGTGTTCTCTACCAAATTCATATGAGAACTTTGTTGATACTATGTTGTATGGTAGAGATAGTATCTCTGTTAATGATGTCAAAGATGCTTTGCAGTCTAAAGAGCTGAAGAGAAGAGTCTCTAGTTCTAATGAGGATGGTGCAGAAGCAGGTTTGTATGTTGGCAGAGGCAGAGACACTAAAAGAGATGATGGAAAAAGAAGCAAGTCACGGTCTAAGTCGAGGAACAAAGGAGGACCTCGATGTTATCACTGTAAACAAAAGGGGCACATCAGGAAGAATTGTTCACAGAGGAAGAAGGGAAATGATGAGAAGGAACCGAATACCAGTGGTAGTGCTGCGGTGGTGCAAGATAGTTCTGACGGAGAAGAAGACATTGATGTTCTCACAGTCTGCACCTCTGGTTCTGCAAATACTTGGGTCTTGGACATAGGTGCATCTTATCATATGACTTTTTCACGTGAGCTGTTTACTTCTTTTAAGGAGTGGAATGGTGTTGTGAGATTGGGTGATGATGAGCAGCTTAGTGTTAAGGGCAGTGGTTCTGTGCAGATTCAGATGTATGATGGAATAGTCAGGACGCTTGATGCTTGGTATGTTCCTGGTCTACGAAAGAACTTGATTTCTCTTGGTACTCTAGACAAATAAGGGTACAAGTACTCTGGAGAGAATGGACAGTTGAGAATTTCCAAAGGTGCTCTGGTTATAATGAAGGGTAAATTGCAGCATGGCATTTACTTTTTGATTGGTAGTTCTGTGATGGGGACAGTGACTGTATCTAATTCTTTAGGGAAGAATGATGATTATACAGAGTTGTGGCATTGCCGATTGGGACACATGAGTGAGAAACGGCTGTCAATTCTAAGTAAACAAGGATTGTTAGAAGGAGCAGAAACTGGGAAACTGAAATTCTGTGAAGTTTGTGTTATAGGTAAACAACGCAGAGTTAAGTTCAGTTCTGGGAAGCATACTTCTACGGATGTTCTGCAATATGTTCACTCAGACTTGTGGGGTCCTTCTCCAGTTGAATCTCAGGGCAAATGCAAGTACTTTGTTACTTTCATTGATGACTACTCTAGAAGGGTTTGGGTTATTTTCTGAAATCCAAAGATGAAGTGTTTGGGAAGTTCAACGAGTGGAAGACCATGGTTGAGAAACGGACTAGAAAACAGGTCAAAACACTCAAAACTGATAATGGGTTGGAGTTCTGTAATGCTCCTTTTGATGAGTTTTGCAAAAAAGAAGGTATAGTGAGGCACCGCACTGTACGTCATACACCACAGCAAAATGGAGTTACAGAACGTATGAATCAAACACTGTTGCAGCGTGCGAGATGCATGCGATTAAACGCTAGCTTGCCAAAACAATTCTGGGCTGAAGCAGTTAACACTGCTTGTTATCTGGTGAATAGATCGCCATCTACTGCAATTGATTTTAAGACTCCTCAAGAGGTATGGTCCGGTAAACCTTCTGATTATTCTGGCCTGCGTATATTTGGTTGTCCTGCTTATGCTCATGTGAATGATGGTAAACTAGAGCCTAGGGCAATGAAATGAATATTTCTAGGGTATGCACCTAGAGTTAAAGGGTACAGATTGTGGTGTACTGAAAAGCATAGAACTCTAAAATTTATTACTAGCAGAGATGTAACTTTTGATGAGTCTACTATGTTTGGTCAAAAGGAGGAGCTTGGTAGTCATGCAGGTAATAATGATCAAGGTGCCAACCAGAAGGTAGAAATTGAAGTTCAAACTTCAAAAAAAGGGTTATAACAAACCCTGTAGAACAGCCCAGGGAAGAAGAAGAATCACAACCTATAGCAACAAGGAGAGAAAGAAGGGAAATCAGAAAACCTATAAGGTATGTAGATTGTGTTGATATAGTTGATATTAATTCAGTTGCTTATGCCTTGGCAGTAGGTGAAAGCATTGATTCTGATCACCCGAGATCATATAAAGAAGCAGTTGAGAGTAGAGAAGCATCAGAATGGCTGGTTGCAATGAATGAAGAGATGCAATCTCTTGAGAAGAACGAAACATGGGATCTTGTACCGTTACCAAAGGGAGTGAAACCAGTAGGATGCAAATGGGTCTTCAAGAAGAAAGAAGGTATTCTTGGAGTTGAACCAGCAAAGTTCAAAGCACGACTCTTGGCCAAGGGTTTTTCACAAAAGGAGAGAATTGATTATCATGAAGTTTTCTCCCCTGTTGTGAAGCATAAAACCATTCGTGTCCTTTTGTCCATGGTAAGTGTTTTTGACTTGGAGTTGGAACAACTAGATGTGAAAACTACTTTCTTACATGGAAATTTAGAGGAGCAGATCTATATGTCACAGCCAGAAGGATTTCTTGATTTTGGGAAGAAAGATCATGTATGTTTGTTGAAAAAGTCCTTGTATGGTTTGAAGCAGTCTCCTAAACAGTGGTATAAGAAATTTGATGCATTCATGACTTCTCATAGTTTTCTGCGTAATCAGTTTGATAACTGTGTCTACTCTAAGAAACTTGATAATTCTTATATTTATTTGTTGCTATATGTTGATGATATGTTAATTTCTGCAAAGAACAAGGTTGATATTGATAGTTTGAAAGCCTTGTTAAGCAGTGAGTTTGAGATGAAGGATTTGGGTGTAGCCAAAAAGATATTGGGCATGGAGATTTGGAGAGATAGAAGTACAGGTTTACTGTATGTATCTCAGCAGAAATACATAGAAAAATTGTTGCATTCTTTCCAGATGAATAATTCTAAGCCAGTTAGTACTCCGTTGGCGGCACATTTTAAACTTGATGCTAGTACAATACCTACTACAGCTGAGGAAAAAGGGTACATGAGTTCAGTGCCCTACTGTAATGCTATTGGAAGCTTGATGTATGCAATGGTGTGTACTAGGCCTGATCTAGCTTATGAAGTCAGTGTGGTAAGCAGGTTTATGAGTAATCCTGGAAAAGCTCACTGGAGTGCAGTTAAATGGATTATGCGGTATCTGAAAGGTACGAGTAATATTTGCTTGGTTTATGGTGCTGATAAATCTGATAGTGGCTTGGTTGGCTATACAGATTCAGATTATGTTGGAGACCTTTTGAGGAGAAGATCCTTAACATGCTATGTCTTGATTCTGAATGGATGTGCTGTCAGTTGGAAGACAACACTTCAATCTACAGTTGCCTTGTCTACCACTGAAGCAGAATACATGTCATTGGCAGAAAGAGTTAAGGAAGGTATGTGGTTACATGGTTTGATTGATAATCTGGGGTTAAATATTCAGAGACCTATCATTTATTGTGATAGTCAGAGTGCATTAAGTTTGGCCAAGAATCCAGTCTACCATGAGAGGTCGAAGCATATTGATATCAGATTGAATTTTATTCGAGATGTGATAGAAGACAAGAAATTATCCATCGAGAAGATAGCTACAGCAGATAATCCAGCAGATATGTTGACAGGCTCTACCTTCAGAGAAGTTCAAGCATAGCTTGGACTTGCTGAATGTTCGCATTCCATGAAGCCCTACAGGGCTTGAATGACAGAGATGAATTTGTACTTAGTTCTGGTGATTTGAGAGAATTCAAGTCAAGGAGGGAAATTGTTGGGTTTGACTTAAATTTTGTGGTTGACCGGGTTTGTAACCCGACCCACGACCCCATAACCCATTATTTCCTCTATATATATGTGTGTAATGGAATTCATTAGAAGGTGGTTGATGTAATTTCTTTCTGTATAGCCTCTATCAGAAATAATACATATATTCTCTCTGTCCGTGTACGTAGGTTGCATTGACCGAACCACGTAATTTCTTTGTGTCTTCTTCTCAATCTTTCTCCTTGATTTATTGCCTTTTAGTAACCTAACAATTGAGAAAGCAATTAATGAGATTTTTTATGAGAGGGAAAATTGGAGAAAGAGAAATATATGTAAATCATGCTACGAATACTCATGTTTTGAGAGCATATATCCAATATATATGAAGTGTTCATTTAAGGAAGGGGAAAATTAATTAATATTATTGTGGCTAAATATGAGTATGTTTAAGGAAAACCTTACAGCAAAGGATGTAATTAATTAAAAAGAGACCTGTGTTCCTGTAATGACAAATAGTATTTTATATATAGCAATGATTTATTATTAATGGATATTTTGCTTAGAAACTCCTAAATATACAGCTGATGGTTAGGAGTATTTTGCTAATAATCCTTACATCTTCTCTAAAAATGGCAATTAATGTATGTCCAAATTACCCAAAAAATAAATGGTGTATCTCATTATAATATACTGATACTTTTTTATTTTTTGGTACAATAATATATTATATACTGATTCTACACCCTTAATTTTCCCCAATGTATAAGATGTAAGAGAGAAGCACATAGTTGCAGAAAAACTGAGTTATAAAGTTGTATTTAGAGCATCTACATTGATGAATCTCACTTGAATTCTTATTGTAGATCTCACAGTGTCACATCAACTTAAGTAACTTTTCACTATTTTAATCAACTCTCCACCATAATGGTGAACCTCTTAAAAATCCACAAATAAGTCTTACAATCAACTCTTTGCCACTAGCATTTATTACTCTCAATAATTAACTTCACTAATATTTATTATGAGTTAATTATATTATTATTATTTTTGTATAAAAACCGTTCTTACGTGTGGTAGTCAACGTGACAAACTAAAGTGATAAACCAAAATAAGAATTGGTTCTTAAATTTAAGAACCCCTTAAAAACCATCACTGTAGATGCTATTAGTAAGTAGAGCTACATACATAACTACATATAACTAAGTTATATACATATAAATTCTAATCTGTGTTCATTGTTCAACGATCATTAGGGTTTTAAAAATTATTTCTTATTATTGGTAAGGAAGACGATTCAACATTTGTTATGTCTAATTAATCTGCTTTGAATTTCATGGAATATCATTCTTATTTTGCTGGCCATGCATATGAAGCACCACCCAGAAATACCTGAGAATTGCTGGCCACTACATCGCCTTGTGGTATCATGTATATATATAATTAATGGTGCAAATTTCCTTATTTTAATTTTAAATGGAATTATCAAAAGTAACTTTGTTTTTTTTTTTTAACTTTATTAATAGTTAAAGAGTTAAGAGGAATGAGCACATGATCACCAATCTTTCATGAAGACATAATCATTATATGGTTTTTTTTTGACCCCGTTAACCTCCATCTCAAAATAAATATATATTCCAACTAACTCCATCTACAAAATATTTTACACTATAGACCTTTCTAGACATTTTTTTTCAACATGAATGATCAAAACATAAAATTATTTGCATCCTTTTTTATAATTTTGCTTGATATATTATTCATGTTATTTATTGACTGTTATATGAACAGAAAATTTTGATATATTTTATATTAACTGGATGTTATTTATTATGAATCAAAGTTAGTTACATGTGTTGGGTTTAGTTTAATTTAATAATAATATATTAGTGTTTATAAAAATTGCTGTTCATATAAGAAAATTATATAAATATTTAATATTGAGTGAGCAATGTTAAATTATCCTCTAATTTCAATTGAAGGAAAATTTCAAAATCATGCAAAATTAATTTTATTATTAAATTAAAGGAAACTAATTTGGTTTTTAATTTATATAAGTTGCCGCAAAAATAAGTAGTATTAATTTCAATAGGTAAATAAATAAATCAAATTGAACAATTAACCTCATATTTAATGCTTAACGGTTAGTGATTTAAATTTTTGTCACAACTGAAAACCGAAATATTTTTTAAAAAATCTTACAATTAGAAATATGTAGTATACTGTTAAATTAAAATGAAGAAAATAAAAAAAATATTTCAATTTAAATTGAGTATAATTAAATAAACATGTAATGTATTATTGACCTATAAAATGATAGTTAGCATTTTATTGAAGTAAATTTATTTTATACTATTAATTTATATTGTGTGTAATTGTCGAAAATTAGTAAAATATTGATAAAATAGCAAAACAATGAATAAAAATCGAAAAATATAAAATATACACAGAAATTAAATTTTATTATATTTATGAAATATAGGAAATAAAAATTTATTGTAATATATTAAAAAATTGTAAAAAATATAATTTTGAATAAAACAATAATTTTTTATGAAAATAAAATTCATTAAGCTAATTTTTTTCATTACAATTATAAATCGAAATATTTTAAGAATTTATAAAAATAGCAAAACTTTTTTTTCTTTTCGTAATTTCATTTAATCTACTACTGTTTAATAAGAATTTCTAAATACTAAGGTTTTATTTTTTGTATCAAATTCAAGTAATTAATATAATTTCAATTTTGAAAATTGATGTTCTAAATAGCAAAATTTAGCATTAAGTTAAGCTAAATGAAAATTTCCTTTTCTTTTTATAAATTAATAATTCAAATAATTAATTGAAAATATTTGAATTATGATTAGCATATATGTTAATCTTGTTTTAGTATATTACATTTTGAAAAATTATAAAAAAAATAGCAAAAAAATTGAAATATTCTATTATGTACGTAATCAATTTTAAATGTGCGAAAATTGATATATGTATAAAATGTGTGGAAAAAATGAATTTTTTGCAATAAATTAGGAATTTTTGTGATGCATAAATTTATTGAATGAAAAGAAAAAAATTTTGTAGGATACATCATAGCAGTGTTTAGGGTGTTCCTATATTGCAATCCAAAATCATGAAGGGTAGTCTCAGGGATGATATCGAGTGGCGACGATCTGAAACAAATTGTAATAGACGACAACATAGATTGTGAGGCATTAAAGGAGAAGATTTGCTATAAATTGAAGCTAAGCTCGAATCAGGAAGTGCCTCATGTTGTATACAATTGTCTAATGGGATTTTCTCCTCTACAGTTTCAAATCATCCGAAGTGAAGATGATTCAAATGAAGAATTGATTATTGAGGGACAAAAAAAAAATGATGTAATCCTTCACGTGAGCTATCTAGGTGTTTTTGTGTTCGACGCTGTGTAAGTTCAATAGATCTCTTGTCCCCAAGATGACCTGACCGTGCTCCCCTAACATCATATGATTGACAAAACATGAGTTGGTAGGGCAATTAAACCTGTACAGAGAGGCAACTCCTACAGTCAGGCTTGACGAAAATGGAGATTTTTCACTCGAGTTTACCCATGGACGTCTAATTGATGATGATGATGCAGTAGATGAAGAATATGTCCTCCACATGGATAGGACCTATGATCTTAGTGAAGACAATGAAGATGATGAGGCAAACGATGAGTCAGATGATGAGTCAGATGACGAGCTACACAATGACAACAAGGACGATGATGGCAAAGAGGAAGAGGTAGTAGATCAGTCAATTGTGCGTAATCTATTGAGGGTGTTTTAGCATCTTGCGTAACACCCACAGTTTTTTGGTGTTAATATGTTTGGATTTTAATAATTAATTGAAAACTCGAAATTAATTTAGGGCTTTGGTATCAAAATGTTCACTAAACATTAAGAATAAAAACTCATAGAAAGAATCAAGAGAAATGATGAGGATTTGAGCTATTTTAAGCCAAAACCGAGGCCAAATTGTGGGGGATGCCACACTGGCAGAGGTGTCACATCCAGAAAATTGGATATGTGAGTTATACATATAACACTTAGGGTATACTTCCATGATATTCCTTAATCTCCTTGGACATCCCTAATATCTATAACTATACAAAACATAAATTTTGCATGAAAGATATTTTACATATAAATTTAGAAAATATTTAACATTCATAATTACTCAGTACAATACAACTTCACAATCCTAGGTGACCTACTAAATTATAGAGCATTTTCTAATCCTTACCAAAACTTGGTTCCAAGAACCCACTAACCAAATAGTGAAGTATAACTGAGAGGTAAACATCCTTCTCAACCACCATATCTGAAAAAGACAACAACTGAGATTGTGAGTTTATTAAAACTCAGTAAGTAAACAACTGTATACGAAAATATCACAAGCACAAATACCTCATTTGCTATTATAGTTAAACTATAATTTAATATAATATACCATTCATCTTTATATAAGTTATAACTTGCATTAGGTTTCTTGGGTGATCAAGCCCTCAACCATCCATGGGTTATATTTAGTTATATCCTAGCATCAAATTTTTTGGGAGATCAAGATCTCAATCTTTCATGTTTAAAATTTGATTATATCATAGCATCAGATTTCTTGGGAGATCAAGCTCTCAATCTTCTATGCTTAAAATTCAGTTACAACCTTGCATTAGATTTCTTGGGAATTTAATCTTCAACCTTCCATGCAACAACAAATAGAGATACTTACTCAACAACAAAGTAATATAAGATATAATCACTATCACATCATTCCTTATCTTAAACATACATCAATGTCCTCTTGAATCTTTTTCAAGAGTTAAGATAATCTAACAATCATCTTTAACAAAAAATAAAATGTATATCCAATGTTCCAACAATATTGCAAATGAGAATTATATTGTACATTGATTGATTATAATAATTTAGTTTAACAAGGTAATCTACTCACCTTATATTACATCAGATTTCTTGGGTGATTAACCCTCAACCATCCATGCATCAACACAATCACAATTATGACATATAAACATATTCTCATGAATATGTTCCAGTTTATTCAAGGGAACTACCACATTTAGTTAGTTAATCGACTAGAGAATTTAATTCACATAAGATAATAAAATAATTTTCAATGATATTGTGATTTTTCTCAACTTGAACATATACTGGTAATCTTCTTAATTTCACAAATAATGCAAATTGTATTTATATTGTACTTTGGCTAATTTAGTAAATTAATTTTGTAAGATTGTCCACTCATATTGATATTTGTCCAATTTTACCTTAAACTATCCTAAAAAATATGTAAGATGATGGAAGATAATTCTCATTACTCCAATCTAGTCACAATATCCCAAAATATGTGGAAATGCAACAAAGAATCCATTCCTATAAGATAATCATGTAAAATCATGTCAAGGTCACAAAATTGAAGAATTTCCTACTACAATTCTGGCCCTTGATCACTCATCTGAATATAATTCTTAAATGGTAAATAATTTTTAAATAAAGTTTATTTCATTTGAAAATAGACTTAAAGGGCTTTCCAATAATACTTTATTTGCTAAAAATGGAGTTCAAATAAAAGAGTTATGATCAATTGATCATTTTAAAATTGTTGTTACAGTATCAAGTTGCTACAGTAGAGATTTGCTACAGTACCCCCCCGGAATCTAGAAATTTTGTAGCTGCTACAGTATTCCTATAGTATCCACAATTTTCCTCTTAGTTTTTCATGAATTTAGGGTCAAATCTTCACCCTTTAATTTGATTTCTTCCATGGGTTTTCATCCATGATGTTTAAGGGTTGTTTTGACACTAAAAATCCCAATTTATTCCAACAATTCAAGTCTCAATCATCAAATGTTCATCTAGAACCCTAACTTTTTCAAATAACCAAATTTTATGAATTTCTTCTAGTTTTCTCCAAATTTCTTGTTCCATTAACATTATAAATCATGTAGGAACATTTTAGATTAACATTCACACTTAAATTCATTCATTAAAACCCAAAATAACCCAAAATCACAATTTCCTTCCATAGGAAAACCAAGTCCAAAAATAGAAATTGAAGAGAAGAATTGAGTTTACCTCCATCCTTTGCAACTTAGATGAACCAGAAAACAACCGGGAAAAAAAGATTGTTGGAGGAGAAATGGGTGAAGGAGTTGAGAGAATGAAACTTTCTCTTCTTACTTCGTAAGAGCCTTCCAACGTGAATAAGGAGGGAGAAAAAAAGGGAAGATAAAGGCTTATTTTATGCTAAGTGGGTTAATGGGTGATTCATGGGTATCCATGCTCAAATACCCAACCTAATTGGTCCAACAAGAAAATATCCATAATTAATTCCTAAATTAATTAAATTAAGTGCTTTTCTTATAAATTCCACATTCCATAAAAATATACCACACAACATAAAATACTCAGTCTAGTCATTTCACCCAAATTCTATAAATAATATTCAAAAGAATTAATTAAGTATAAAAAAATTAAAAATGACTAAATTAAAAGTATGAAAATAATGCTATAAGGTACCATAATACTCTAAAACACATAACTCTAAATTTGACAGGTATTACATTCTTCCCCCTTAATAGAATTCGGTTCCCTGAATTGAAAAACTTATCTCAAAATTTAAACAAGTGTGGATCTGTTATCCATATCTGATGCGTTGTTTCCCGACAAGTGTATCGGGTCACACAAGTAGTAAAGTGATGAGAAAGAGTATCGTCCTTAGGGATTGACTTTCAATAATTACCAATTTCACTAGATCAAGTTATATTTGGACGGAGGAAAATGCAAAGATTTAACTAAAAGTAAACTAAACTAACGACAAGAAATTAACTAAACACTAAACGAATAACTACGCCATAACACAACGGGTAGGGGATTGACTTTCTTAACTCTGAATCCGATTAATTCATAGACAAACTAATCTTTGAATCGTTAAAGAATGCTCAGATACATTCTCTAATTCCTTTTAAAGTTGGTCGAGTTCACGAAAATATTTGAACCCAATATCTTGGTGAGCAAATCTTCCTAGCCAAAATAATTAACTAATGTCTTAGTCCAATTATTTGGTTCGGAGTTTAAGTTTAAGAACTCATAAGACCACGCAAACAAGATTATCTATGTCTAGACTAACCCGATTCATGGTAGAAGTTACAAGCGCATGTTTATATCAAGCTATGTCTAGCATTATTACAAACCCCAAATACATCTAAGTTAGATGATTGTAAATCACGTAAAAGGAAATAAACCAATAACAACTACTCCAATAATCAGAAAAGCAATTATATTTAAGCATTCAACAACAACGCTTCAAAGGAAGTCAATATACATCAATCCCCTAAACCCTAGAGTATATAACAAGAGGAAGAAATACATAACAAATACACAACAAAACATGATCAAAAGGAAGGAGAAAAAGGAAGAAAAGCTTCAAACTCAGTAGAGAATAGGTCTCTCATATCCTCCATCCTTACCCTAGTAGAGCTCCCTTTACCTCTAACCAAAAGATCCCAAAAACTTCTGTATAAAAACTATAAATAGCAGAAGACTCGCAGGTCTGAGCCGGGGTGCCTAGGTGCCAAGTGTGGCGCCTGGGCACTAAGCAGAAACAAAGGAGAAAAAGGGAACTGGTGCCTGGGTGCCACATTCTGGAGCTTCTGACAAAGAGTTGAAGTGTGGGCGCCTCGAGGTGCCTGGGCGCCAGCCATTAAAAGTTTAGGCTGAGAGTTAAGCTTTTGGTGCTTGAGGTGCCATGCGTGGCGCCTGGGCGCTAGCCACCAGAATTGTATCATTTCAGCACTTTGCCTCTGAATCTTATCAGCACACTAGCTTGCAGCAGACCAGAAAAGAAAGCCTACAAGAAAATAAAACACAAAGCATTAAAAGGCAAGGGAAAAAAGAGTAAAACAAGATAAAATAAAAAAATTACTATGTACAAAGAGGAAAGCCAAAATAAAGGACAAAGCAAGCAAAAGGCTAACAAAAATGGGGTCAAGGAGAGGAAAAAGCTCTAAAGAAGCAACCTAAATTAACCAAAATAAAGGACTCATCAATATCCCATTCTCTATTTTCCACATGACCTCCTTGTGAGAAATATTCTTCCATAAAACCTTGACAGTAGGAATTTTCTTGGTGCGAAATTTTTTGATATGCCTGTCAAGAATGGCTACAGGCACCTTTTTCATGAGTGAGAGTTTCATCAAACTGTACCTCTAGTGGTAAAATAATATGGGGAGGATCAGGAAGATACTTCCTCAACATTGACTTATGAAATACTAGATGCACTCTCTCCATATCTGGAGGTAAGGTTAGGCGATATGTCATGCTACCTACTCTTCCACAACCAACACATCTCAGACTGAGCTTTCCTTTCTTTCTAAATAAAACCATATTACCTATAACAAACTCAAGATCACGACGATGATTGTCCACATAGAACTTTTGTCTTTTCTAAGCACCTAGAGACTTCTCCCTGATTAGTTTAATTTTATTCATGGTTTCCTGTACCATATTAGGTCTTATCATTTTTGTCTTCACAGAGCCCAAACTAACCAATAAGAGGTTGACATCGTTTTCCCTATAAAGCCTCTAAGGCTCCATTTGAATGATAGCTTAAGAAAATTCAACTAGTAGTAAATGGTCCTCCCAACTTTCATCAAAGTCCATCATATATTCTCTCAACATAAACTCTAATGTCTGAATAGTCCTTTCAAATTGACCATCAATTGAGAGTGGAATGCTGTGCTCAGGTCTACTATAGTACCCTAAGCTTCCTGAAAGGTTCTCAAGAATCAAGAAGTGAACTGAGGTCCTCGGCCTGATATGATGGACATTGGTACACTATGGAGCTTCATTATTTCTTTTACATAAAACCGAGCAAGTTCTACCATACCATAAGTGGTATGAATAAGGAGGTAATATGCCAACTCGAAGAGTAGATCAAATAGAGTCATTCCCTTCAATGATAGGGGTAAATTCACCATAAAATCTATAGTAACTCGTTCCCACTTCCACTCGGGGATCTCAAGTTTCTACATCAAACCATGTGGTCTCTAATGTTCCATTTTTGACCTGCTGACTCATCAAGCATCAAGCCATTAAGTCAGTCACATTTCGTTTCATGCATTCCTTTCCAAAAAAAAATGCTTCAAGATCTCTTTTGCATACAACAATACAAAACTCATTTCTATGATCTACAAAGAGTCATGTCCCTCGATGATCGAGGCAACCTCATTACAAAGTTCATGGTAATATGTTCTCATAAAAAAAATAACTCATGAGTCCAGTCTCTTAGGTCGTGTCCTCAATAATAACATGTATTTGACCTCTTGGATCATGACCTTAGCCATAACAACCCTCTTTTGTGCTAGTTCCTACTATGTCCTTTGTTCAAGTACATATCATAATACATATCGAAACTTTGCCTCAGACACTATATGAAAAATGGTAGTACTCATACCACATCCATTTGCACCTTAGGACTTTCATCTGCTCATAATTAATCACTTGGACTTCGCCTGAAGGCACTGACCCAACGTAGGTGTCAACCTCAAGGAAAAATCCCATATGGTTATATTTAATACATTCAGGAGTTCCATCTATCTCCATTGCTTTAGATCGAGATTCGTGCTTCTTGAGTTGCTGAAAGCCATAAGCAATTACTTTACAATGTTGCATTAGAACACAACCTAATTTCACTTTTGAGACATCGCAATACACAGTGAAACTCCCAGGTCTCGATGATAAGATGGGTATCAGTGCTAAAGTTAGACACTTTAGTATAATCCCTTTTTCTCTCCTCCATAGAGGCACTACTGAAAGTACTCACCAATCTCCTCATATGTTACTTTGATATAACAATAGGTCACCTCAACTAGAGGTTTCTTTTATTTCACATATTAAACTGTGTCATATATATCTCTTGTGCATTAAAAGCATGGCCTTAAATTTCCCCTGGCTATAAACCAGGCCAGGGTTAAACATTAAAGAACTAACCTCCCTTTCGCCGTAACCAGCAACGAGTTATACCAAGTTCTCATAAAGAATCAACCCATTGGCTACTACCAGAGGTAATCTAACTCAACACTATTAATTCACATGTATCTCACGTGAATAAAGTACATAACACAATACAATCATTAACACATACAACAAAGAAGTTGTAAGGATATACACAAGGTAATAACACAAATATTCTCTGAATATGATATCTAAATCTCTCAATTATGGGATTATCTCAATCCAATTTCTGACCTTTCATAATTCTGCCACTTCCTCCCTAGTCTACCTTCAACCATTCGACTAAACCCGTCTCTCTAAAATAGACGGAGGATACTCCCCCTGAAATATGGCCTGTATAGTAACCTAGGCCGTACATAAACCTTTCGTAGTGATGCATCCCAAAATGGAATTCTTGATGCTAAGCACTTTAGGCCTACCTTGCCCGGTTCCATATAAACTCTGGTAATTTATTCTCTGTTCCCCTTTACTATATGAACTAATTCTTTGGTCTTCGACCATAAGTCGCACCGATGCTATATGTTTCTCGCCATATCTCTTTCAAGCTTTCCCTGCTCACCTTGCTCATCCTTTCTTATCTATACCATCTTTGTCATAAAAGTCACTACCTCATGTGTGGAATATATCTACATTCGTAGCCCTATATATTGACACAATTATGTGTGATGGTCTTGATCAAACATCCTTATCATGTCTAGGAATTCTAACTAATATGTGGACTATTCCCTTTTTTTTAAAGCAGATCTATCATATAGTACCAACATGACAAGCCTTAACCAAATAGATGCAACTTAGGTGAGTCACCCTTGGAGAAGATAATAGCTTACCCAAACATTTCTTACATTGGGTCCTACTAAATTGTAGTGTCTCCCTTAGGAAAACTACATAGTCCACATCGGTTTCCTCAATTGAGTTCCCATCAAGAAACATATTATTCAAGCACTCATGGCCTTTTCTAAAAATGATATCTTCTCAGTGTCCACCAGAACTGAATCCTAGATTTGTCCCTCTAGGGTTCTAGCTTATGCCTATACTAGAAACATGCGTTGTATGCCCTAGGGAAATCTTTCTTGAATTCTGGCCTATGCTCACAATCAACCTTACCCTATCATGTATATCCCTCTTAGCCCTAACTCACATGCCATACTTTGGCAACTACCAATCTCCGGCCTCAAGAGTGCACCACAGAGTCATATTTCCAGTTCCTTAAAATTCTTGAAGAATCCTTTGGATCCCTTGTACAAAATATGTACATATATATATATAGGCAGATACAGTTATATGGATTCCTAAGTCTCCACAAGCTTTTTCTCTTCCATAGATTTTTTATCCATTAGTTGTGTAATTTTTTTTTTCCTCCACGAGCACACTTTCTACTCTCATCAGACCGTATCCCCCATCGACATCAATCATCCCAACATCGAGGGTTCTTCCACAGAATCCTACCGTTGCCCCACTTTTCTTCCATACGATCTAGGCAATCATTAACCAAATTGAATATTTCCATCACTATGGCAACATCTATCCATAAGGTAGCTTCGACTTTACTCGCTCAACCACAAGCTGAGCCCTTGATAACATGCATTTTTCATTTATTTTAGTCCCTATTTTAGTCTTTTTTTTTCCTCTTTAATTTTATCCATTCTCTAATTTTATCATATTTTTGCATTTATTGGGTGTAAATTAATTATAAAATTAATATGCTTCAATTTTATAATTTTATCTTAATTAATTCAATTGTGTATTTTTGCAAAAAAGTAATTAGAGAATTTATTGATGAAATGGATGCTGATGTAGCAACCTTGATGACATGGCAGCTGACTGGGCCTTGAATTTTGACTTTGACCATGGGCTCCCTATAGAAATCATTATTGTCTCCAATATAATATCATTATTTCCCTAGAGCATTTCCTTTTCTTCCACTTGCTGGGTACAAGGATACTAGTCAACAAAGAAAGCTAATGGGAAAAGCAAGTGGGTGGGGCTCGTGATGGAACATTGAATCAAAACTAATTAAGCATTTGCCTTCACTTAAGCTAAAATCTCATCACCTAACCGAGAAGAAATCAACTTGGTCAGTTAAGTTGTATAATCGTCGCCTAAAGCGATGGGTAGTTTTGCAGAAATGTAAGCACAAACATAAGATCACACAAAAGGGTAGCGGGCAGTTGAGTGTTTTGAGTTTGGTGAGCATTGAAATGAAAGTGGCAAATTAATTAATTTATTTGGGGTCAGCATAAGTGGCTATATAAGGGCAACTCTTGAACACTTAATTGAGATTACACCTTCAATTACATATCAGTAGCCAAGGGCAACACAGAGGGAGTAGAGTTTGAGGCCAGAGGGTCTCATCCCTCTGGTCTCTTGCTATTTTCTTCCCGTTTTTCTTTTATTTATGTTTTATTTAATTTTCTGTATTAATTTGTTTTACCTTTTATTTTTATTTTCTAAAATGTAATTGGTTTTACTTTTTGGATTGATGTATTTTGAGGTTGAACAATTTCAGTTTTAATTCAGTTTCATTTTAATGGAGTGATTTATCGATTAAATTTCTTCTTGGATGCATGATTATCATTCAGTGATGTTTGGCATTTTTATCTATTCTAGATCTAGGTAGATATTAATCATGACCTTGTAAATTCACCATAAATCAGATTATCTAGATTTAGATAATTCTATTTATGTGGCTTGAATGATTTTCTTAAGCTTAATTACTTAATTAAATGGTTGAACTAAGGTTTTAGTCAATTATTTAATTAAGTCATATTGTTCTTCAAGATTTTGGGTTCAATCACTTTTTAAAAAATTAGCCAACACTAGATGAATTGTATTTTAATTAAATTGTTCTTCAATGATTCAAAGATTAATTTGTCTATTAGTTAATTGGATTAAATCGAATGAAATCAATCCCATTTTCTTGTGAAATTAATCATTTGATGAAATGAAAATTTTACTTTGAATTATTTGAACCATTGAGTATTTCTTGGCTAAAGTTTTATTTTATCTATTATTCTGCTAAGCTTGTTATTTATACATGTACACGATGTTGCTATATATAAGCAGTAAGTAGGACAAGAGATAACATGTCATATGTGATTATGAGACATAAATGTGATTAGAACTTTATCAGATTATATTTAAGTTATGAATTAGTGAAAATCTTCCTAATCATAATTCCAATATAATTCATCTTAGAAGATTTTCTAAGAATTTTAGATTGATAATTGCATAATAAAATTAGCCAAGAATATTCAAAGGAAAGGATGATGATGAATACAATTCCATGAAATCTATGACTGGTTGCACATCTTTTATTTGTTTTATTTTCCATTTTAGTCATTGTAATTTCTATTTTATTTTATGCTATTCTAAATTATCACCAAACCCTCCTTTTATGTAATTCCTACAATTTCCTTCAATAAGGTCTTAATATCAATTCACTTAGCTTAATTGAATAATTTTATTTAACACCTTATTCTCTGTTGGACGATACTCTATTCACTACTTTATTACTCGATGCGACTCATTATACTTGCTAGAAATTTTATATGCAAAATAATTTACGTATCAGCCCTTAATGTTCTGAGCATGTGCACTATTTGCATGGTCAGAAAAGGTGTCATGTACCTTAAATGATAGGGTCACATGTTATTAATGTCCCCTCTAAGCCCACTGGTTCACTGTACTTCAAAGATTCCTCCTCCATCAAAGAGTCTCAAATCTACACATAAAACAAATACTTTTCAATTTAACAAAATTACCTTCTACTAACTCCACTGAGGAGTACTTATAAAAAGGACACTCAACTTTATAAGGTCTTTTATAGAACCTAATCCCATGGTCATGACGTAGCTCACGACAATGAGGAAAGGCCTACAAATAACACTTTGCCTTGTAATCTATAGGGGACCTAAAAATAATCATCCTTTGATACCAATTTGTCATATCCCAAAAATTAGACATATGAGTTATACATATAACACCTAAGGTATACCTCCGTAATATTCCTTAATCTCTTTGGATATTCCTAATATCTACAACTATACAAAACATAAATTTTGTATGAAAGATATTTTACATATAAATTCAGAAAATATTCAACATTCATACATTACTCAGTACGATACAATTTCACAAGCCTAGGTGACCTACTAGATTACAGAGCATTTCTTAATCCTCACCAAAACTTGGTTCCAAGAACCTACCAACTAAATAGTAGAGTATAACTTCGAGAGGTAAACATCCTCCTCAGCCACCATATATATAAAAAAGACAACAACTGAGAGTGTGAGTTTATTAAAACTCATTGAGTAAATAATTGGGCACGAAAATATCACAAACACAAATACCTCATTTATTATTATAGCTAAACTATAATTTAATTTAATATATCATTCATCTTTATATAAGTTATAACTTTTATCAAGTTTCTTGGGTGATCAAGCCCTCAACCATCTATACGTCATATTCGGTTATATCATAGCATCAGATTTCTTGGGAGATCAAGCTCTCAATCTTCCATGCTTAAAATTTAATTATAAACTTACATCAGATTTCTTGGGAATTTAACCCTCAACCTTCCATGCAACCACAAATAGAGATACTTACTCAATAACAAAGTAATATAAGATATAATCGCTATCACATTATTGCTCATCTTAAACATATATCAATGTCCTCTTGAATCACTTTCAAGAGTTAAAGTAATCTAACAATCATCTTTAACAAAAAAATAAAATGTATATCCAACGTTCCAATAATATTGCAAATGAGACTTATATTGTACATTGATTAATTGTAATAATTTAGTTTAACAAGGTAATCTACTCACCTTATATTACATCAGATTTCTTGAGTGATTAACCCTCAACCATCCATGCATCAATACAATCACAATCGTGACATGTAATCATATTCTCATAAACATGTTCTAGTTTATTCAAAGAACTACCACATTTAGTTATTTAGTCAACTAGAGAATTTAATTCACATAAGGTAATACAATAATTCTCAATCATATTGTGATTTTTCTCAACTTGAACATACAATGATAATCTTATCAATTTCACAAATAATGCAAATGAGATTTATATTGTGCTTTGGCTAATTTAGTAAATTAATTTTGCAAAGTTGTCAACTCACCTTGATTTTATCTAATTTTATCTTGAACCATCCTAAAAAATATGTAAGATGATGGAAGATAATTCTCATTACTCCAATTTAGTCACAACATCCCAAAAGATATGAAAATACAACAAAGAATCTATCCCTATAAGATAATCATGTAAAATCATGTCAAGATCACAAAATAGGAAAATTTCCTACTACAATTATGAACCTTGATCACTCCTTTAAACATAACTCTTAAATCGTAAATAATTTTTAAATGAAACTTATTTCATTTGAAAATAGACTCAAAGGGCTTTCGAAGAATAATTTATTTGCTAAAAAGGGAGTTTAGATAAAAGAGTTATGATCATTTTAAAATTTTTGCTACAGTATAGGGTTGCTATAGTAACGATTCGCTACAGTAACCCAAATCTGAAAATTTTGTAGCTGCTACAATATTGCTACAGTATCTATGATTTTCCTTAGTTTTCCATAAATTTGGGGTCAAATCTTCACCAATTTGATTTCTTCTATGGGTTTTCATCCATAATGTTTAAGAGTTGTTTTGACAACTAAACCCTCAATTATTCTAACAATCCAAGTTTCAATCATCAAATCTTCATCTAGAACTCTAACTTTTTTAAATAATCAAATTTTATGAATTTCTCCTAGTTTTCTTCAAATTTCTTGTTCCATTAACATTATAAATCATGTAGGAACATTTTAGATTAACACTCACACTTAAATGCATCCATTGAAACCTAAAATCAACCCAAAATCACATTTTCTTTTATAGGAAAACCAAGTCCAATAATAGAAATTGAAGAGAAGAATTGAGTTTAACTTCATCCTTTGCAACTCAGATGAACTAAAAACAACTAAAAAAAGAAGATTGCTGGAGGAATTGATAGAAATGGGTGAAGGAGTTGAGAGAATGAAACTTTCTCTTTTTGCTTCCCAAGAGCCTTCTAACGTGAATAAGGAGAGAGAGGGAGAAGATGAAGGCTTATGTTATGCTAGGTGGGTTAATAGGTGGTCCATGGATACCTATGCCCAAATACCCAACCAACTTGGTCGAACAAGAAAATATCCATAATTAATTCCTAAATTAATTAAATTAAGTTTTTCTCTCATAAATTCCACATTCCATAAAAATACACCACACAACATTAAAATACTCATTCTAGTCATTTCACCCAAATTTCATAAATAATATTCAAAAGAATTAAGTATGGAAAAATTAAAAAAAACTAAATTAAAAGTATTAAAATAATGCTATAAGGTACTGTATACTCTAAAACACATAACTCCAAATTTGACAGATATTGCAAGAGGATAATAGGAAGAAGAAGGGATGGCGCCTAAGGCACGACCCAGGCCAAAGGGCATAAGCCTTGGTGCTAAGGTGGGCACCTAAGCCATCATTTGGGAGGTGCTGTGGTGGCCAAGGCACAACTTGAACATGGGCTTCCTCCATGTTTTTGTGTACTGAGATGTTGTGTTGTCATTCCAGAGGAATGACAAAGGTTTAGGACTTGGCTGAGACTTCTTTTGATAGTAAGAGGCGTTCCAATTCTATGTGAGGGATCTAGCATTATCTCAGTCATTTTTATTTCATATGATTTTATCTCTTATTGTATATAAATATACAATTATATGGTTGAATGATGATATATCTTGCATACATGTTGAAATGATTGGGAGCTATAAGGCATAAATGGAAATGGTATAGGTGCTACCATTTTGATTAGATGCCAAATACAAATTACTAAAAACACATAAATGATAATATATTCTTTTGATAAATTATGCACATGAGGATTAATTTGACACATGTATATTTTCTCGTGGACATGTATGGGATGGTAAAGTGGGACCCGGGTTGAGGACGTCGAGAAAGGTTATAAAGTCCTTCTCAACAGGCGACTTGCCAATAGCATGACTTTGATTAGAAATTTAAGTTGGGAATTAGAATTATTATGAATTGGGGTTATGATTATCATTATTGTAGCCAGTGCATATGATTGTGTTTGTGTTTGGATGATTCAATGTACTCTCCTGAGGTTAGACTTTGGGGTCAAAGGATGAGACCTAGTGGTGCACTCTTAGGGTTAGAAACTGGTAGTTGTTGGATTAGAGCATGGGCCATGACTCAAAATGGGAGTCGTATTATAAGGTCAGCAGACATAGGATCCACATGTTGCTCCATGAAGATATAGATCCATAGGACGGTATCTCGACAATGAATCTGTGGGAATGTAGACCCACGTTGATGAAGCCTTAAGAAATAGAAATATAAGGATGTATACCGATATAATGAAACTCTTGAGTAGAATATTTGAGGGAATAGAGATCCTTGATAACGTGGCTATTGAGTGAGTTTTCCATAGGGACATAGACCTACGTAGGGTGGATGAGTTATGTATGGTAGCAGATGTGGTGTGTGATGTCATACATATGTGTGAAAATGTGTCTTATGTATGGTATGTAAGCGATCAGAAAGGTTGAAGTCAGGGATTTGAGTGTAATGGCATTGCAAGCACACTTTACTAGAGTCAAGAGTACAATGCCATGGGCATGTTTTCGGGGTGATTTGATGTCGTGAAAAAGCATTACACCGTCATAGCGATCGAAACTAATAAGAGTTGCATGGATTTAAGATGCCTAGAGTATCATAGGAGATGTAATTAAAAGTTGAGGGCTATCGGGGGAAATAATTGTCAATGTGAAAAATCACTAAGTAGAGTGGACCCCACACGTGCCTCACCAAATTTGACCCAAGACTATCCAAAACTGGACTATGATGTGGTCGCATCCTGCATTACTCCATTGGTTATCAGAACGCCAGGTGTGCCTATCTCACATATTAGAAATTCGGTGACTGTTAAATTTGGCTAAGTTCGGCTATACCATCTTGTACAAGAAAACATGGAAAGCCAAACACAAAGCACTTGCTTGGATGTTTAGGAACTGGGAGAAGTCGTATGCTTTCTTGCCTCATTGGCTTGTCACCATCTAGCAGTTCATGCTAGGAACAGAGGTGCATGTTAAGAGAAAATTTATGCGGGGGTTGAATGGACCTGCTTAGTACTTCTAGCGGGTTTTTTTATTTGTTGGTATGTTTTTTATAAGGTTTTCCAATTTTGTTGTCGACAGATCATTTATACACTTCACGCTTTTAATGTCATGCACTAGTGGATCCCTCATTATTACATATAGGGTTCAAAATTGAGGTGTGCCATGGTGTCTTTTATCTACTTCTGGATTGTTAAGTGGCTTGCTACTGATCATGTGATGCATCAATTTGGATTGCAGCAGCCAATCCTTGATCCACCATATGACCTTAGTTACGTACACACTATGCAGCTGAAAGGTAAGATTGATGTCAACTGGATAGAGAAGCATGGTGATCATATTACCATGTGGAATACTTTTTAATCTCTCCATTAATCATATTTAATTCATCAATTTCTAGTTTTAATCTCCCCAATAATCATCTAAAAAATGTTTTAAAACATAACCCAAGCTTCAAAATACTCCAATAATCCCAATTTCTACCTAAATCCTTCTAAATCCGAAAATATAGAGAAAATTGGGAAAGTGAAATATCTATTTCAATTCTTTGTTTTTCTAGTGGTGGTTAGTCATTGGAAACGTGCCTCGTCCTTAAAGAATGATTGCCGGGAAGTTTAGTGGTGAAGGATTTGAGAGAAAAGGGAGAGAGTGTTTGGGGAAGGGAGAGAGCTCTTGAGAGAGAGTGGAAGAGAAAAATGCAATGCTTTTAAAAATCGAATCGATCATTGGACCAGTGAAAGCACCGGTTCAAGGTTCAGTGATTGGACCGTGGTCGAACCGGTAGTACTTAAAAAATATTAAAAAAGAATATATAATTAAAAATACTAAAATATTTTACATAATTATAGAATTTGTGAAAAAAAATCTCTATTTCTCTCTAATATATACTTTTGAGTAAATAATATTTTTATTTTTTATAATATGTTAAAATTATGTTCTCATTTTTTATTTTTAAAATATTTACTTTTTAATAATTATAAAAAATAATTATTAAATGGAAAAGAGAGAATGAGAACATGTGAGAAAGAAATCATTTTGAAGGTAGGTGCCTAGGTGGCATGCTGTATTAAACATTGAGGTAGCAGCTTTGCAGTTTTCACAGTATGGGAAAATGGAGATTAGCATAGGCAAATCAGAGAAATCACCTACTCCGCACCAACATTCAAGAGACCTTTTGCTTTCCTCCTTACCTCACTTCCTTCTCCTTCTATCTCTCTCTCTCTCTCTCTGTTCTTCGTACTTTCTCTTTCTTTTGATCTCCAGTATTGTGCATGGCTGTCTCCTCCTTTCTTCCTTTTGATCTCCAGTACTGAACGCAATTGTCTCTTTCTTCTTCTTCTTCTTCTTCTTCTTCTTCTTCTTCTTCTTCTTCTTTGTGTCATTTTTTGGCTATGGCAATGGCTATAAACCGACGGTGATGGGAGATGGCAGTGGCTGGAGTTGTTTTTTTTTTTTTTTAATTAAAGAAAGAATAGGTTCTATCGATTTGGCTGGTTAAGAAACGGTTCGAGCCCAAACCAGTTTTGTACCCAAACCAAATCGGATCCCCAGCCGGTCCAGTCCGATTTTAAAATCATTGGAAAAATGAGAAAAATGGGTGAGGTCACTTATATACATGTTTCTAAAAATCGGACTGGGTCAGTCGGTCAAACCAAAAAACCAGTGACCCAAACCCTAGTCGATTCCGAACATAGCCAAAAACCAGTGAGCTGAAAAAGCAGTCAAACTTGGCCAAAAATCGAGTTTGATCGGTCTAAACTAGCCAATTTTTGCTTTAAATCGATTAAGAGCAAACCGGTTCAAACAAAAAAAAATTTGAAACTTTCAACCCTGCGGCCCAACTAGAATGAATTTCAATACTTGTAGGCCCAATCGCATAGCCAACCCCCCACTACTACAGTGAAGGAATGGTGAATGAATAAAGCATGTATATATGGGGAATTATAGGAGCTTCATATTGTGGTGCATCTGATGTGGGACCTTTGCTTTGCTTGGCTTCTTCCCAATTTCTTCTCGTTCTTTTTTCTAATTTCTTAGCTTATTTTAGTTGATTTTTCTTTTACTTTTTTCTTCTCATCTAACTTAATTTTTGTCTTAGATTATACATATGAATTACAAACAACAATTAAAATTATATGGTGGTCCATGTCTATTAATATATACCTAATATTATGGGATTCAAGTTTATATAAAAATCATAAAGTTACAAAACTAATCACATTATTAAGAGTATAGTGGAGCTGTCTTTAGTTTAAGGGTCCACTAATTGACAAATAAGTAAACACAAATATTATATATTATATATTTTAATATTTTAATATTTGAAGTATATTTAATAATTATATATTCTAATATTTTAATATATTTTAAGTACCATCAATTCGACTACGGTTCGACCACGGTCTGTCTATTAACTCTTAAATTAGTGCCTCAACTGATTTAATTTAATGACCACTTCGGCTTTTCAAACCTTGCTTATATATACCCCTCAATGGTAAAATTACTATTTTGTCCTCCGGTCAACCCCTAGTCAACGTTATTAATGGCAAATTTGTAATTTCTCCAATTTGAGTATTTTTCATATTCTAGGTACCACATAATTTTCTTAATACATTTTAATCCCGCCTTAGATTTAGTAATCATCTAACTCTTTCAATGCCACGTGTACACCTGTCCAGTCCCTAATTACTCTCCTTAAGATACCATCTCTAACCTTATATTCTTTACTAAGCAATCAAAAAAATTTCCCCTATCCGAATTACCCCTTAAAATAAAACTTTATTAACACTTGAAAAACGCTAGTGTTATAGGTACATTCAGTGTATGGCACAATAATGCGTAATAGGGATTTATTACTTCGACCTAGCCATCGTGTACTTTCATACGCCTGGTCTGATAAAGCAATGTCTGATGGATTCTCAGGATAATGAATAAATAGAAAAAGCATGCGTGGGGATTTGCTGCTGATCAATACGCTGCTTTTCACTTTCAGGAACGGTTTTTACCGTTGCTGAAAGTTTTGGCAACCAAAAAACTGCTGCCATAACTTTTAGCAACGGTAAAAATCGTTGCTAAAAGTGAAAAGTAGCAAAAGCAACCATTTTGATCAGCAGCAAATCCGGATCCAAAAAACATAGGGGCGAGACCAGGGTGATGGGAATCAAAGACCTTGTCGTAATGTCAGAGCAACGAGTTGTGGGATCAATAGCCACTTGCTTAGATAGTTTTGATAATGTATATTTTTCTATTTTTACTAACATTTTTTACAAGTTATAATATATTGTATTTGGGATAAAATGAAAAATTAATATTGTGTGTAACATACCAATTATTAATATTTATTTGATTCATATAAAAAATTAACATTCTAAAATTTAGAATAGATGAATTTTATAGTTCTCACATAAAATAAATGCAATTAAACTGAAAATTTTAAGTATATAATTCAAAATACAAACAAAAAATGGTAACATTTTAAACTTAACATAAAATAAATACAAATAAATTTAATATTTAAATATATAACATAAATTCAAATGAATACAATACAATAAAAAATAAACTAAAAAATTTAAAAAAATTTAAAGTTTCAAGCTAAATCAATTTCATGATTCCATCATGAAATAAATAATTAAATACAATTGAATTTAACGATATAATTTAAATTATATGATTAAATTTTAAATAAATATTTGCCAAAAAGACAAATTAGAATTTCGAAAACAAAATTGGGTAGGGAATGTGCATGCATGCACGCACTTGATGGGTTGGCAGATTTCTCACTAGCTAGTGAAATTTTTTTTTTCAGGCCCCAAATTTTCAAAAAAAAATTGTCAATGGTAATACGTTCCAAACACATTAGGCCCCAAATTTTTTTTTTCCTTTAAATTTTTCATAAGATGAGACCGAAGCGTATCACTCTTAAACAAATGAAAAAGAAAAAGAAACGGAAGGAAAGGTCTATTGCGAGAAACATTTTGTAAATGGAGTTAGTTGAGGTATTTACTTTGAGATGGAGTCTGATATTTTGTAAATGGAGTTAGTTGAGGTATTTATTTTAGAAAACAAATAAAAAAATGATTATTTTCTCCTTCTATCCCTCATTTTAAACCTTATATATGCCAGCAAAATTAACAAAATATTGATAAAGGTTTAAAGTAGAGATTAAATTAAAAACTTTTGAAACTATAAAAATTTAATTACGAATTTTCAACTATAAAATCCCAATTAATCGAATAAAACTATGGAGAGTCAAGGAATAATATAACCTTGTTTTTGCATCTTAATTTTTATCATATTGAATGGCTACTTAAAATGTAGTGTTGTGCCAAAAGTCTATGGTTCGCGGGCCATACTGAAACTGCCCATAAATGGGTAGTTTTAAGTTGAGCAGTTTAAGTCTGTTTAAAAATGGGTCTAAAAGTCCAATCTGTTTAAACTAGCATGGCCCTTTGTTTTTTAATTTTTGTTATTTTTTTAAAAATATATTATTCAGTCCAAAAATGATTTATGTCCCTATAGTTTAAAATATACTTGAGCTCCATATAGTTTTACTAAAAAATAATTTTGGTCCCTATACTTTAAAATCAATAAATTTAGTGCATATAGTTTCAAAAATCATGAAATTGGTCAGTAGGATTAGTCTTAGGTTAGTCAACTGTTAGTCAATATTTTGACTAGTACACGTGGTGCTAACTAGGTTACCTCGTGGTGAAAAGCATCTATCACGTGGATTCCCTAAATAAAAAAGGAAGGTTACAATTTATTCACTTATGTCCTTAGTCAAAAATTTTCTTTTGTCTAATTTTTTTTATAAACTCGTTTTCTACTTCGTCTAAATCCTTAGTTTAAAAATATATATTTTTCTTTGTCAAAATATCCCATACAAACTTTTCAATTTGTTCACTTTAATCCTTATTCTTCACTTTCATACTTTTTTCTCACTATTTAGTCCTCCAATCATTCCATAATTTTATTTTTAGTCATGATATGATTTAATATATCATTTCTACCTAAAAACAATACAAGAAATGAATTAAACTTCAAGTTTCAAGGATAACCTTTTATTCACTTAGGTCCTCGATCAAAATTTTCTTTTTGTCCAATTTTTGATATAAGCTTGTTTTCTATTTTTTCTAGGTTCCTAGTTTAAGAATATATTTTTTTTATTTGTCAAAATCATCCCTTACAAACTTTTCTATTTATTCACTTTAGTCCCTATTCTTCACTTTCATGCTTTCTTTTTCTTACGGTTTGGTCCTCCAGATCAGTTTTAATTTCATTTTTAGTCATGATATGATTTAATTTATCATTTATACCCAAGAACAATACAAGAAATAAATTACAATTCAAGTTTCAAAGCTTATCTAAGTGAAACCAAAACTTCCAAATGCATATATATGACTTTGAAATATATATATATATATATATATATATATATATATATGATAATCTAAGCATTAAAACTCAAATACAATCCAACAATCAGTGATATTGGTGCAACAAACTTGCATATTTCATTATATATGGGCCATAATTATATTTTGTAAAGTTTTGTTTACTTAAGTAAATAAAAAGTAAAATTTGAATTTTGAATTTTAATTCATTTCTTATATTGTTCTTAGTATAAATGATAGATTGAATCATATCATGACTAAAAATGAAATTATGAACTAATTTGAAGAACCAAACTGTGAGAAAAAAATGAAAGTGAAGAACAAGGATTAAGGTGAACAAACTAAAAATTTTATAGAGGATATTTTGACAAAGAAAAAAATATATTATTAAGTTAGGGATTTAGATAAAGTAGAAGACAAGTTTATATCAAAAATTGAACAAAAGGAATATTTTGACCAATGACCTAAGTGAATAAAAGGTAAGGCTTGAAATTCATTTCTTGTATTATTTTTAGGTAGAAATGATAGATTAAATCATATCATGACTAAAATTGAAATTATGAACTGATTTGAATGACCAAACCGTGAGAAAAAAACATGAAAGTGAAGAATAAGGACTAAAGTGAACAAACTGTAAAGTTTGTAGGGGATGATTTTGACAAGTAAAAAATATATTTTTAAATTAGGGATCTAGACAAAGTAGAAAACAATTTTATATAAAAATTAGACAAAAGAAAAATTTTGACCAATGATCTAAGAGAATAAATTGAAACTTTTTTTTAGGGAGTCCACGTGACATATGCTTTTTACCACTTGGCAGCCTAGTTAGTGCCATGTGTACTGGTCAAAATATTGACTAACGGTTGACTAACTTAAGACTAACCCTAGGGATTAATTTTATGATTTTTGAAACTACAAGGACTAACTTAATTGCTTTTAAAGTATAGGGACTAAACTCATTTTTAAGTGAAATTATAGGGCGCTCAAGTATATTTTAACCTAAAATGCATTTCTGTGCCAAAAGTTTATGGCTCGTAGGCCAGACTGAGACCGCCTGTAAATGATCGATTTTGGGTTGAGCAGTTTAAACCTATTTAAAAACGGGTTTAAAGTCGTGTGGCCCTTTTTTTTTAAAATTTTTTTATTTTTTTAAAATATATTATTTAGTACAAATAATCTCATTTTTTCACATTTCTATATTTTATATAGTAAATTTAGATATAAAAAATTTTGTATGTTTTTTAAAATATAAATATAGAATTTTCAAATTTAAATATAATATAGTTAATTTTAAAAGAAAATATGAAAAATTAAAATTATTAGTCATTTAAAAATATTAAAAAAATAATATTTTACATGTATAAATATTATTTTAATAAAAAAATAACTCGTGTACGGCCAGTTTAGACTCATGAGCCAATACAGATGGTCTCAGTTTTCAAGAAAAACCCACGGACCTAAATATACTAGCCAATTTATTTCCATTTATTATTTGACATGTGACTGGCTGGTCGATCCGATTCAAACCGGCCCGTTTAACTGTACTATTAAAACGGATATATATTTGGTATTTACCATGATTTAGTTGAACGTGCTCAAATTCAATCGACACTAGAATATCATATTTTGTAGAATATAATACTGGAATCTGATATTTTCTGTTGTATTCTCATATTAATTATCTTCCTCCTTTAACCTATCTAGTGATCAGTGGCTGATCTTGAACAAAATTATTGAGGGGGTTTAAACATTTTATTAATTTTTTAGGGGGCTATATTTAGTTTATAAAATAAAATTGAATTGGTAAATTTTTTTATAACAAAATTAATTAAGGTAAAATTTTTTAGGGGGTGGTTACCCCTTGTCTCTTAATGAAGATCCGTCACTGCTCGTGATTATCTCCCTTTTCCCCAAAATCACTTAAAACTTTAGGTTAAAGTTTCATGTGTTCATGTATTACCTATTTCAAAATTGTATTTAGACAAAGATATCTTCCCTGATTTTATTCACAAGAATATAATGTCGTAACTCTTGTTTTAAAATATTTATTATATTTTCTTAGTAAATAAAAATTCAGTACTATGTACTGAAATTCATTTTTTGACAACTTCATCATGATTTAAAATTAGATTATATAATTTTATGAGTAAATTACACTCACGGCTCCTATAATTATTTAAAATTAAGTGGCTCTCTTATTCACTTTTAAAATATATTCTCCCTTCCTCTGTAACTATAAAATACACTACACTTTAGTCTAATTTAATTTATATCTAAGGAGAGGTTTGTTACATTATGTCTTTTAACGTTTGGATATGTAATGTTACATACACACACTCACATATACTAAAACCTTCTATTAATTTAAGAACATCAATTTTTATATATTGTGACATTCTTCTTTACTCTTAATCTATAATAAGATATCATGATTATTCTTTTTTCTTTTTGTAAAAAACACTTAATATGTACATAACTTAATAGATGATATTTTAATTTTAAAAAAGTAGTGTGAGGTTACTACACATTAAAAATAGGAATTATAACTAAATGTTTCAAAACGGGCCAACCAGATTCTTTCGGGTTGGTCCCAAAAGGGACTAACATTATGTTGATCTGGCCCTCCATGTACGGGCTGGCGGGCCATCCCACAGCTTTCTTTAAATATTTTTAATATTTTTTAAAACAAAAATTAATAAAAATAATTCATTTGCTTAAAAAAAATGAGAAAGATATAGATTTAGAGATTTGAAATTAAAAAAAAAAAGCTAAAAATGTAGTCATTTTTTTTTCTTTTGAATTATTGTTTTTCTTTTTTCTTTAGTATTTTCTTTTCTCATTAATTAACAATTAAGATCAAATGATCAGATAAATTTAATATAAAATTATCTTCAAATGATGATGTCTCTTATTCCTTTTATATTATTTAGTTTAATATATATTATTAATATTATATATATATATATATATATATATATATAAATATAAAAGGCTAACTCATGTAACCCGTTGGTAGGGTGGGCCGGACCCATAAGACCCAATCCTAAATGCCCCTCAAGCGAGCTAAACGGGTTGAGTTCATTTTGATACCTTTAATTGTAACGAACCTTAAACAAGAAATATAAAGTTGAACTAAAGTATATCAATTCATTAATTATAAGAATTGAGGAGTGTATATTTTGAAAAGTTAGGGAAAGAGCATGCTTGTAAGTATGTACGGAGAGTGTACTCATCAGTACTGAAATTACATGGATTTTTAAATGACAGTAATGATAATAAAAATTCGATATTATATGAGTACGGGGAATAGACTCCTTTCGCTTTGGTTGATTGGTTTATTAGTCATTACACAAAACCATAATGTTGATTATTTTCGAGCCATGGGTGAACGAGAGAATCGTGATATGTGATCACATCATAGTGCAGAACCAATTTTAATTTGTTTGTAGATGCAAGTGCTGAGTTCTGATGGAGTATGTTAGTGTGTATACCTTATAGACAATAATATAATATTGTATGTTGTTCTTTTTCAATGAAATATAAGGCATCCTATCTTTATTTACGTGACAAATGAGTTATTGTTCTTAGACTTAAGAGTAAGGGAAGATGAGGGTGATGTGAAAATATCAAGTGACCTCACATTCCTTATGATCCTTAAGTTTAGAATGATTTTTAACCAAAAGATCAATTAAAACTAGGACAACTTTGATCTATTTGAGGTTAGCACATGGCTACACCCCCTCATGAAGATGAGAATAGCATATTTCTGTAATATTGGTGTAGGTGGCACTAAGGGTAGCATGTGGGTTCTCATAATAAGTATGAGTTGACTGAATCAATCCAATCAAGATTGATTGATGAAATTTTCTACTAACATGTCAAGATTCATTCTTGGTTGAATGTTATACAACATCTTTTGACCTAAAATGACAATTGATGCCTTATGTTTGTTGACAACATGCTTTGACCCTAGTAAGTTGTGGGTTCACCAAAACTTAGGCTAAAGCTAGAGATTAGGTATAATGTTGCATACATGAAGACATATGAGTGTATTGTCAAGGATTCATTACTCTCAGTAAAAGAATGATATGCTCCTGAAGGACAAAACTAGACAAGTTTATGGCCATAACATGAGAAAAAGATAGTCTTGGTCTAAGAAAACATACATGTTATGGACCTAAGGGTTTGACATGTATCTATACCCAGCTAGGTCCATGTAAGAGCGTCACATAAAGGAAGGATGATTTATACATATATTCAGCTATGTTCTAAGTATTTGCGAACAAATCCATCTCATGTTATGGGTCATGATATATTACTAAATGTCACTCATGATCTGTATAATTTGGAATTATGCCACATGGTTCATGAATTAGAAAGAATTCTAATAAAAAGAAAAATCAAGATGAAATTTGACTTTAGGTAAAAAAGTTATTACCTACTGCTAACATAAAATGGACCGAAGGGGGTCACACATAACCAAAGAGTTATAAAGGAGTTTATGGAGGCCCAAGGGTTGGCTTAGGCGCCACCTAATCTCAAGCCCATGAAATGGGTGAGACACTCAATAAAAAGACATGTAAGGAGGGTGGCTAGCACCATAATCCCTCCTGACAACCTTTTTCTCTCTCTTTCATGCCTAGTCTCTCTCATTCTCCCTAGCTTGTGGTTTTTGAGGTGCCCCTGAGAATCTCTCCTCTTTCCCGGTGAGTTTGCCTTGGTGTGGATACATTTAGAGGCAAAACGTTTGTGTTGCTCTTCTGCAAGTCTCTTGAACCTTCAATCTCTCAAGGTTTGAGACTTACAAAGAAGAGAGCTCTTGGAGCTTTCTCTTGCGCATCTCCCTTTTATCCTCCACAACGTCCTCCCTCTTCTCTCCTTCTCTTGGACATTGGTGTAGCTATTCTTGGAGGAAACAATCGGTTGGAAGGCTCATCTACACAGTTTTCACCGATTAAATTTGGATTTTTGGTGACCAATGACAAGTTTGAAGGCTTTCTTAAAGATCCGGTGTGCTTCTTGGAAGATGCAGTTCCCTTTTCCTCTTGGACGTGTTTGTAGTTGTTTTGAAAGTTTCAATGACTTCACAAAACAAGTAAGTGTTTTCTTTCATATCTATGAAACATTCTTGAGAAACAAAGGTAATCGATCCGATTAAAATTCGTTTTTGGTTGATTTGCTTCTGTTGTATAATTCAGTGTTCTTGAGGTTTTTCAAAGTAAAAAGCTCTCTTTTCTTTCAGAGTAATCCCAAGCAAGCTAAAAAACTTGCACAAGATCACATAAAAGAGACAAATGATTGTCATATATACTGGCAAGGGTCCCGGATGCGATTTAGCCTCCCAACTCTGAAATCTTGGTTCAATTTTTTGATCTTAATTTCGTTTATTTAAGCGCTATACCCTTTTTCATTTGCAGTTGACTATTAGACTATATAAGTATATTATTTTGTTCATTTGAGATCAATGAACTACTCAAAATTTATTCAGAAATACATTTTCTCTTGGTTTCATTTTCATTCATGCTGTTTTCGCTGCATCAGAGGCCATCTAAGAACTTATGTTCTTGTCAAATGAGTTTGTTAGATACGCCAGCAATGGACAGCTAAACTTTAATTTCGCAGTTCAACTGACAATAATACCAAAACTATTGACAATAATATAAACTTTACAAGTTGCAACAAAAACTAGAGGAATCAAGTTATTTTCTTTATTATCTTTCTACTTTTTTCTACTTTGTCATCTGCTACCTTTGCAATGTGCACAAATAACATAATTGCAATGGGCATTCCATGAAATACACAGAGACAATAAACATCAGATATTGTAAAAGGAGTGTGTTATAACTGTGGGTGTTGTTACTGCTCTAATTGGTTTTGCTGGTCCCCTTGCCAAACCCAAACAATATCCTTAAGAGCGGGCTTAATATCCTCCCTCAATAAAGTCTGATATTCTAATGTATCTCCATCAGCTTTGTTCATCTCAACCAAATGGAAAGTTGGAGTGACCTCACAGATCTGCGCATCAATGGATAAAATCCCCTTCCTACCTTCCTTGAGGCCCTCCAATTTCAACAAACCTGGATCTCTTTTCTCTACTTTCAACCTCAGACGCTTAGCAATTTCTTCCAGCTTGGAGATGATTACTGGGGCTGGTTTCCTTGAAGAAAATCTTTCTTCTCCCTTCTGAAATCTGTCTTCAAAGAATCCAGATAGATCAAAACCAGCAGAACGGGAGATGATATCAAAAGCATTTATACTTATAGGCACAATTGACTCCTGCTTTGTTCCTGCTCTACTATCACTTTCATTGGTTTTATCACAATGCTTTAGACCTGAAGTAGAGACAGTCTTGCTTCCCCATTCAGGTTTTTTATATCTAGCAGCTGGCCCTTTCATAAACCAAGAACATTCCTTAATCTTAGCTATGGGAATCCTAGTTTCAGGATTTGAATCCAATATCTTAATTAATAGTCTACGTACTTCTGGGGAGAACCAATTAGGGAATTTATATTCTGCCCTGGTAATCTTCCTATACATCATTATCAAATTTGCATCATGAAAAGGTTGATAACCTGCCAATAAGACGAACAGAACTACTCCACAAGACCAAGTATCAGCTCTGGCCCCATCATAACCTTTCCTTCTGATGAGTTCAGGAGCAACATAGGAAGGTGTGCCACAAGGTGTATGCAGTAAGCCATCCTGCCTCTTGGATTCAGCCAGAGCACTCAACCCAAAATCGGAGACCTTTAGGTTCCCATTGTCATCCAACAGAAGGTTCTCCGGTTTTATATCACGGTGGTAAACACCTCTACTATGACAAAAATCTACTGCATTGACAAGCTGCTGAAAATATTTATGAGCACAGTCTTCCTTTAGCTTCCCTTTGGCCACCTTGTTAAAGAGCTCACCACCTTTAGCATATTCGATAACAAAGTAAATCTTACTCTTGGTGGCCATAACCTCGTAAAGCTGTATAATATTGGGATGTCTCACAAGTCTCATAATAGCTATTTCGCGCCTGACCTGATCAGCTTGCCCTGATCTCAGAATCTTCTCCCTGTTTATCACTTTAATAGCCACGCTCTGGTTAGTTGTTGTACTCCTAGCATAGTATACCTTTGCAAAGGTACCTTGGCCTAGTAACCTTCCTAATTCATATCTTTCCATTAAGATATTTGGTTTATTCTCCATATTGAACCTCACAGTATGATGAAATAATACACTATTTTGTCAATCCCTCAAATGGTATATCATTTACAATTATAAAGTGTATAACTATAACTATATATGGAAAATTTTATACAGCCATCTTCATAGAGATCATGTATTAACACCAAAGGCACTCTAGAAAAACTTGTGTGCCAATTGTCTATCAGGGAATGGAGAAGATGTGAGCAAAAGAATTTTGACCCATTCTTGTCAAGAATGAAGTACGGCAGTAATGGCTGAGATATAACCTCATGGATCTCAAAGAGAGAGATGTGGTCACGGAGACACATCATCCGGCATTCCGCGTAGCAAGTACAACTGAGAATATATACTGCAAGCATAGGTTGAGGACCTTCAGCAGCATACTTCAATTCAAGCAGAATATTTTCCCTGGAGTCTGAAAAGCAAAGATAGAATAATGTTGGCTTCAATTATTATACAGAAGATTAATAAATGGATTCGAGAAATGAAATTAAACTGATGAATGTATCTCAGCAGCTGATTCGCAATCACAAACAGAACGGAAAAATAAGGATGGCCATGGTTATACTAATTTATCAGGGTTTCAGGGTAAACAAAACAAATATCGAGTATTTTCCCAAATCTCAACACTGTACAATCCATAACAATGAATACAATTAATCAGATATATTGGGAATTATTGGTGATATTTCCATTGAAACCTCAGATATGACATTGAATCAGAAACTTTTCATGAGAAACTAATCGCTTCTCAGAAGATCCAAAAATAAATAAAATAATTTAAAAATAAAAAGAATTCAGATAGAAAGTGTGCAGGGGAAAAAAGAACGAAAGACAAATCATAAACGAAGGCCATGGGTTCATAACCCCAGAAGTAACCCAATTTGTCCTCTAGAACTAAGATCTTTGAAAGAAACAGCATAACGTTTCTTTTTGCTTCCATTTACGATACGTAAAACAATTCTCAGAGTTAAATTTCGATAAGGAGAAATCAAGAATCACATAATCTTAATTCAGCCAGTAATTAATCTCAGCCGTATCTGAAATTGCTTCCTTTTGTTTTCAAACCCAAATCCAGTAAACACCAATTAATCGAAGAAATCGAAGCAGAAACAAAGGAAGAATAAACAAATTAAAAAAAAAAACCCTTTGAGATCATACCAGAGGTAGTCGTTGAAGATGAGAGAGCCAGAGAAGGTGTAAATATTTGATTCAGCAATGGAAGACAAAGAGGAAAGAAGAGGAACCAAAAAAAAAAAAAAAGAATAGGATGCAACGAATTGAATAATAAATAGTAGTGTGATGATATAACAAAAGCAAACTAGGGGCATGACACTAATTGTCTTGTTAAGTTGTTTAATATGTTGATGAGAAGGATAATATTTAGAAAGAGACAGATATGGATTAAATTAAAAATTAAATAAATCATACACATGGACAGGCCTAATTGGGAGGCATGAACATGAATCTCAGTGGTCTGGCTCATGCTTTGATTTTCATAACGTTACGACTTTGACAAATGTACCGAACTGTACAATAAAGTGTGACTAAGATTATTCTCACAAGAATTGAGGTGTTTACCTAAGAACCCAATTTATTAACCAGGATGGACATGTGGGTCGAATCGAATTTGGGAAAGATTTGGATTTGAATCAACCAACTGTAATTGAATTAGATCAATTCGGGTTTAGCTTTTTCTGAAACTAAATCCAAACCAACCAAATTCGCCATTGGCAAATTGGTTCGGGTCGGGTGATAATTTTTTTTTTTCTTTTTTGTAGGCTACAGCAGCATGCTAGCATTATTTATATGGGTTCCCTTCCTTTGCATGATGACAATATAGTACATCTAGATACATTTGCATCATTTTTTTCTCCATCACATCCATATACATTTTTGTCTAACCTTATAATGTTTACCATATACATACATACAGATGGACCACAGAGAAGAAAAATATAAGAGCATAGTGACAATTTTAGGGCAGTACCTATTTCTCCCATTGCTCTTGGATGCTTGCTATTATGCTAGCTTTGCATCACTGAACATTGATCAATGATCATGCCACGGATCAAGGACCAAGTTCTTGAACCACTTCACCTGATATATGCATTCTATATAACAAGTAGGATACAAAATGGAAGAACAATTTCTTTTCTTTCTCTCTTGGATAATGGACAGCAAGTGTAAATGTGTAATAATAATAAAAAAAAGAACAAACAATAGTAAGATCAATAGATCATAAAACAGATTCATAATATAAACAATAAAACATAGGAATATAATATAAGATACATACAACAATTCATTTCCAAATACAACATTAATACTAACAACAATTCAACATAGTACTAACTACTAACTAGGATACATACAAGTCTTATTTCCATAACAAATACAACATTAATACATCATTATCTAGCATAGTAACTACTAACTAGGCATAAATGAAAATTAAGAAGTCCACTTCAATCTTCATTTCCAAGTCCAAGAGCTCTAGTCCAATAGTCCTAAGATAAAAAATGAAAAGAAAAGATTAAGAACAAAGAAACAATTTCAAATTAGAGAAACATAAATTTATAAACATTAAAAAGTTTACCTATGTTAATTCTTTTAGTTTCCCAAATCTTCTTGTCCTTTCTCATCACCAATGACCAATATCTCTAAAACAATTAAACATCAAACAATTCTAAAAAAATTTAAATACTCATAACATAAGTGTATATAATTAACAAAATTCACCAAAAATAAGAAATACACATAAGTGTAAATTTTCAGCATTGAAAATTTACTTGCTTCAAGTTTTTCAATTTCATCCATGCTACTCTTCAAATTAATGTCTTTCTTAGACACCCTCAACCAATTCTGAGCACAGATCAAAGCCTCAATAGTAGTAGGATTCAACGAATTATGAAATGGGTCAAGAACTCGACCTTCAGTGCTAAATGCAGACTCTAATGAAACTATGGATACATGAATAGCTAAGACATCTCTAGCTATACAAGAAGAAATTGATATTTCAAAGTTTTCCCCTTCCACCACTTTAGGATATCAAAACCATCATAATTAAATTCAACATTATCCTCCAAGTATCTTTGTCACTCTTTCATCTTATCATCACAATGTTTCTTCTTCAATGGCACATAAAAATCAAAGGACTAACTATTATCATCATCATCATCCTCCTTATTAGTACCTCCCCGTAATAGTGAAGTTAATCAGATAACATATGGCTAGAGTCTTTGGTATTAGGAAGATACATTAATTTGTAATACTTAAATAATTCTTTCATTAAGTTGTTCAATCTCTCTAACATTTGCTTACTTTTTTTTTTTGAATCTTACATCCTCTTAAAATAGGATTCAATAAATGCCATTTTATAGTGTAGATCAAGAACAAAAGCTACAAATAACAAATAATTCATATTATCCCTTCCATCCTAATACTTATCAAGCCTAGCCTTCATATTAATGGACATGTTACGTAACAAGACATCATCACTATCCATCCATTTCTTTAAAACTTTGTTGATGTCACACAATTTTTGGATAAATGTGTTGGAAGTAACATGTGAAGAGCTAGAGAAAGAAAGAGTAGCATCATAAAAAATTCTCAAAAACCTCGTAAAAATACGAGCACGTCCCCAATCATTCAAGGTGGGAGGCCCCCTATCACTATTAAGCATAGTGACATAAGAATTATCATCATCTTGAAGGCAATACAATGCCTTTTCAAATTTTTCAGCTGTATCTAACATCAAATAAGTGGAATTCCATCTAGTAGGCACATCAAGAGTCAATGAGAGTTTACTTTCTATGTTAGCATCACTAGCACATCTCTTAAAAGTTGCCAACTTAGCGGGAGATGATTTAACAAATTTACAGGTAGCTCTAATTCTAGCAATAGAATAATCCACCTCTTTCAATCCATTATTGACAATCAAATTTAAAATATGTGTACAACATCTTAAATGCATGAACTCTCCTCCCAAGATAGTTATGCAATTCCAATCACTCAATCTCCGCTTTAAATAAGCAATAGCAACATTGTTAGAACTAGCATTATCAACAGTTACTGAGCAAACTTTCTTAATTCCCCAATCCTTCAAACATGTTTCTAGGGCCTTCCCTATAGTTTTACCCCTATTATCTGATACAAGGAAAAAGCCCAAAATCTTCTTATTCAACACCCAATTGTCATCAATAAAATGACCAGTGACATACATGTAGTTCAAATTCTGAATTGATGTACAAGTATCAGTTGTTATAGAAATCATTCCAGACAAATAACCAAATGACAACTTCAACCTCCATTTCTCTTGTAAATACAATTGAAAACAATCTCTAGCAATAGTATATCAAGATGGAATATGAAACTGTGGCTGAAGTAATTGCACAAGCAATCTAAAACCCCCATTCTTAACAAATTTAAAATTCAAGTATTTTGACATTTGCCATGCCATCATCAAAGTCTTCAATTTTTTTTTTCAAATCCCACATTTTTTTGTCTTTTATCAACTTGTCTATCTGGATTTTTAGGACAATCAATTAAGGGCCTACTCAAATTGCTAGTTCTATTACTTTTAGAACCACAAGCATAAGATTTTCCATAATAATTACATGAACACCTATCTCCACTAGGCTTAGTAAAGTGACTCCATACATGTGAGGGAGGTCTAGAAGACTTTTGTTTTAGGCTTACCGTATCTCCATGTATATGAGTAGTGTCTTCAGCATTAGTATTAATTCCTTGTATCTTGAGTTTCCTCCTCACCACTAGGTGGAGTTTGTGTTGGTGCACTCCTAACTTGTGAGACTCCTCTTGACACATCATCCGCCATGTCTTAAATAATAGAATAAACAATCAAACATATATAGGAAGGATAAGAGCACTATATAGCATTCTTGATAGTTCAGTCTATATCCAATTTCCCCATTAGGTGTTTACAGTTAAAGAAATGCTAAAGAAATGTTTACCTAAAACATGATCAGAATTAAATGTTTCCCTAATACAATTTTCCCATTAGGTGTTTCCCACTTTCCCCAATACAATTTATGATTTATTTTAAAATAATAATTAATTTGCTATGTGCCTATATCAACAAAAATTATGACATTGAATTAAATAATACAAATGCACAGTTTTGAATAAAGGGAATACTGTATTACTATTGGTGTCGTGATGATGAGGGAGTCGAAATCCTTTGCAAATAGTTAGATGCTTAAGTGAGTGTTCAATTATATTAATCAAAGGTTAAATTAGTTAAACACTATGTAAACATAATGCTATGTGATGCTTATATAGTCAAGCATTGTCCCTATGAGTTATATTTTGATTCTTGTCACAGGGAATGTTTTTCTGTTATTCATGTTCTTTAGATCCATGCAGGGTCCTTGAATTTTTAATTGCAATTTTTTAAAGTAGTGTAATCCTCATTCTGTCATTCATATACTCGTAGGCTAAAAAACTAATAAAAATTAAAAATTCCTACAATATTAGGATAAAGGTTTTTAGGTAAAAAACTAAAAACTAGAAATTTTTGGGGTAAAAACTAGAATTTTTTCTGGTTTAAAACCAGAAAGTTTTTCTGGTTTATATACCAAAAATTTCTATATAAATGAACCAAAAAAAATTTTTTTTTTAGAGAAGAGAGACGATCATACAAAGGTAGTAGCCACTAGCTAGTAGGAAAGATTGAGAGAAGAGAGACAAACCTGATGAGTTGATGTTGGCCTGAGTCGGAGAGTCTAGACGTTGAGACGGAGTGGTGGATTGGAGCGTGTCTGTGGGCGTGGACTCGTGGAGGAAGCAGTGAGCAGATGATGAAGATGAAGTAAAGGCATGGAGCTATGGGGGGCTAGGGCATGGCATAGAAGAAAAAAAGAGATGAAATGTCTGAGAGAAAGTAAAGTGAATTAATTACTAATTAGTGAAGAGTGATGACTATCTAAAACAAAGGTGAAGTCTACGCCTGGGGACTCTAAAGAATTAGGAAAAATTAATATATATATATATATATATTAATATATGGTCAAGTTGGGTTAGGATTTCTAAACCCGTCACCTAACCTGCACAAATCAGGTTCAAAAAAATCAACCCAAGTAAACCCAACCCAATTAGGTGGGTTGGGCAGGTTGACCCAATCCGCTACCCACGAGAACTCAAATTTAAAATGAAACATAATTTTGTGGCAAAAAGGTAAAAGTGCACTAACCAAAATATAACACATAGTGTTAATTCAAATAAAAAGTCCTCATATTGCTAATACCCTTTTATTCTTTATAGGATTAATTAACTCTTGCACTTTTGTTCTCACCGGTTGGACTCTTAATTTTAGACTATCAAAACGAGCCCAACCCGCCTTCAAATAAAAAGTCCTAATATTGCTAATACCTCACATTCTTGTTCTCACCGATAATATATGTTAGCTTAGGACACTTAATTTTAGATTATCAAAAGGTTGGACTCGTTTAACCTACTTTCAGGGAAGGGTTGGGCTGGCTTTATAAGGTCGGGCCAATTGGGTTACCTAGGTAATCCGTTTTAATATATATATATATATATATATATATCATATATAGTATACTGAGACAAATACTAATGGTTTGTTCCTTCGAGGCTTCAACTAAATTGAAACCCTAAAAGGCTAAAACCCCAAATTGGTTCCTTTGAGTCCCTACTTTATCTCTGTTGTCGTCTTTGAAATTCGTCCGTCTCCACCTCTGTCATCGTATTTGAAGTTCAAATCCGATATTGATTACTGAAGTAGGTACACTTTGTCAGTTCATCTTCGAATCCGATTCTGTTGCCTTTGAATTTTATTTTTGGTTCATTTTCTTGATCTTCCTCTTACTCCTCCTTCATTAGGTACTCAGTACTCTTATATCTCCATCCATCCATCATGCTTGATTACTCATGATCGTGAATCATCTCGTCTTGATATCCCATCCTTCTCCTTCGTCAGGTGGGTACACTTTGACTCTTGTCTTTGTGAGTAACTTGTTTCTTTCAATTCGTTACTTGGTGATTCCCTTTCTGAATTATTGTGATTGTTGTAAAAATTTGAGTTTGAATGTTTGATTGCTACGGTGAAATGTGAATGGCTGAACTGAATAGTGAATGATATGACTGATGACCCAATCTATTGTTATCTCTCATTTGTTAGAAAACAAATAAAAGGGAACATAATATATATATAAAATTTTCAAATTCATATTGAAAAGTTAAAAGTTAGAGTACAACTTTTATGGATAGCCATGAACAGAATGAAAAGATTGCTTCTTCTTTTTTTTGGGTGTTGTAGCAAATCAATGTGTTATCAGTAGTATGATACTATGATTAAAGAAGAGGAAATAGAGATGACCCAATTAGTTGGTATCTATATCTTTTTTATCCTTAAGAATCATTATTGTTTTTAAATTTTAATAATTTGTTAGATACTTAGATTGATAATAAGAGTATTAATTCGTTTATTTAATCACCAAATGCAACAATAATTATATATGGCATCTTTAAATGAAAGTAGTGTTGGTAATACTACTATTGATGATATTGAGGTTGAGGATGAAATAGATAGATGACATGATGAATTGAATGAAACCCCTTCCACTGCCAATACTGATGGAATTACTTCTGAGAAACCATCATTATCTAAAATGTAATACCCATCATTTTTATTTTTCATTTAATTTGATGAATTTTATTTCACAATTGTTGATTTGAAAACGTTGTGTAAAATGTGTGTGTGATATCACAATATGATCTGATGATACTTAGATATGTGATTTCAGGCTGTAGGCTAGCAATGTATGATGTTATGCCGTACAGGGACTAAATTGAAACTCGTAGGGACTAAAACAAAAGATTTTGGAATTTTGTGGGGTGTAGCAAAAATGTGTACAAAGTATAGGAATAGATGGAGAAAATTATAGGAAACCTTGATGTGAAATAGAAAATGGAAGTTAATTTCTAAAACTCTAAATATTATTTTTAGAATATATAGTTGTAATTAAGAACTAGTCTTATACAAAAAAGATCTAAAAGGAAAAATTTAATGAATTACAAAAACAAATGAAAAGAAAAAATCTGAATTATACCTTTCAACATTTGAAGTAAGATCTTAGATTTACACAATATAGGACTGGACGTTTAAGGTTGAATTCTGAAATTTGAACAAAAAGGAATTAAAAAAAATACAAGTTGATAAATTAACCAACTAGAATACTAATCTAATGAGCAGCACTATAAGGAATAATTAAATAGATATTAGTTATAGTAATTAAAACAAATCAAAATTAACTAAACAAAATAATATACATATAATATAAATAGTAGTAGCAATGGTTAAAGGATGATGCAAAAGATTAAATAAGGAAATTAGATAATTATCCAAACTAACCAATCTAATTAGATATTAAATTGAAGAATCATTTATCCCAATATGAAATCTAAAAAAAAAATTTTAGAAATCTAAATTAAACATATTATTTTTAATTAGAATAATCTAAAATTTGAATAACAAAATCTATTTAAATTTAAACAATTGAATTGATCTATTTTAAACTAAGTTAGAAACCCTAGAATAAATACATACTCAACCAACTAATCCCTCCCACAAGCACACTCTCTCGGCTAATCTTTTTTCTAAACACCAACACTCAATTTTCAATATTGGAAAGCTCAAGAGAAGTTAACAACTAATAAGCAAGAAGAAATTAAGCTAAGTCATAATCTTCCCTTCTTTTTTAGTAATGTCGTTTCTTTTGAAATAAACATAAGAACAACCCTAACCCCACATCATGTTTTACAGCCTACACATAGTCCTAGGATCTGCACATTCCATACCCAAACAAGAACTCAAAGGGTTTCATCTATAGCAAGAATTAAAACAAGGTAAGAACATTTATTTTTGAAAATTTTGGAGCAATTTTTCTTAAAATTAAAATGATCATATCTCTCTCTAGAAAAATCCAAAATTTTCAAATTACCTATGCACGGAAATCTCTTTCCGTTTATTTTCAAGAAAATCTAAAATCGTTTGAAAATTCCCTACCGTTTGAGAGATATGGCCGAAACAGTACACGAAGGTTAGAAAACTGAAATAAAATAATTTTCTGTTTTAATTTCAAAGTTTGTCTTTCAAACACGCGATAGGAAAATCTGGCACATTACCGAAGAATCTTGGAATATCATGCTATGGTTTACCAAGGAACCCAAGTGAGTGAACTAACCCTTCTTTAATATTATCTTAAGTGTTAAAGTGATTGAATAATAAGATAGGTGACAATCATGATGGGAAAGGGAGAATCTGGTTAATTAAGGGATTCGAGTTTTAAGAATTTTGTATAATTCAAATATTGATGATATTGATAATGAAATATTTTAGGAAAGAGACATGGTCTGTGAGGTAAATACAATTATTTGTGATTTGGGATACTTATAGTTATTCGGTGGGAATTATAATGACGATTATATTTATGATTATATTGATGAATTTTTTGTTGAATATATTGATGATTATTTGGAATTGTTTGAACCTTGATTGTGTTTGGGCGGGATAGTATCCTTTCTCATGTTAAGTAGGAAATTCAAGTGACAGGATAACTTGGCCTTTGAGAGCAGAGACAACGATTCTCTCGGTAGGACCTCAAGTCTGGTTTAATTCGTAGGGCATCCTAACTGTTGAGGATGAAGTTGTGTGTCATGACGGGTTTTTTGATAAGATTGATGAAATTGTTTGAGTGACCCTACAGGCGCTCCCGGGTATGATGATATTGGTTGAACGAGCCTACGGGCGCTCTCGAATATTTTGTCATTGACGAGTACTAGTTCTGTTAGTTTGAATTGTTTGATTGACAAACAAACTCTTTGATGTGTATCTTTTCTGTGATTTGTGATTTATGCCTATGATTTTATTTTATTACTTTTTCATGGCATATTTTATTAACGCGGGGATTAGCTCGCTCACTGAGATATTTATCTCACACTCATTGATTTAAATTTTTTCTAGATCAAATAGTGAAAGAAGAGTATCCGCAAGAGGTTAGGTTCGACGTTGGACTATCTCATTGTTGGGTGGATCTCGAAATATTAGTATTTATTTTATTAAGCATTAGGAAGCTCTGTGATCAACTAGGACATATATGAGGTCTAGGGTGAATTGATTATTTTATTTGAATAATGTGTTCTATTTAAACTTGTTAATTATAAGAATTATTTATATTTATTTTGTTATAAATATTCATAAATAAACAAAAAAGGGTAGAAATTAATATGTCAGTTAGGCTTACAGTGACATGGGATTTGTGTCAGCGTGCCGGTCACGTGCTTGAAATTTGGATCGTGACATAAAAGGTAAAAAAAACTTCCACTTCTGATGTATGGAAGTCTTTTACGAAAATAGGGATTGTTGATGGTAATAAAAAGGCAAAATGTAATGGTTGTAGGAAAGAGTATGTCATAGGGAGTACTAAATATGGTACTTCAACATTGTTGCATCATATTCCTAAGTGTGTAGCTTTTCCTAAGTACCATAATATTGGGGTAATGATGTTAGAACAACAAAGAAGATTGAGGTCTAAAAAATTTCACCATAAATGCCATAGGTAGTGTATGACAAAGTCTATAATTGAGCATGATCTCCCATATTCTTATGTTGAGTATAGATGGGTTAAGGAGACACATGAGAATTTGAATCCCAATGTGAAGCCTATTAGTAGGAATACCGCAGTGTCTGATGAATGGAACTTTTATCTAGGGCAGAAGGAAATGTTGAAACATAGTATGATAATTTGTCTTGATAGAATTTGCTTGAATTCTGATTGTTGGACTTGTATACTGTTGAAGGTTATATTTGTTTAACAACCCATTTTGTGGATGACATTTTGAAGCTAAATAGCAAGATTTTTTCATTTTGTAAAATGGTGCCACCACATACTGGCTAGGAGTTGGTTAGAAATATTTTAGCTTGTCTTAAGGAATGGGAAATTGACAAGAAATTTTTTTCTCTTACTTTGGACAATGTTTCTACTAATGACAGTATGCAAAATATCTTAAAAGAGCATTTTTCTTTGCAAAATAGCTTATTGTGTGACAGAAGATTCTTTTATATTTGGTGTTGTTCATACATTTTAAATTTGATTGTTAATGAGGGGTTGAAGGTCACTAGTAAGGCTTTCCAGAAAATAAAAGGAAGTATTAAGTATGTTAGAGCTTTTGAGGCACGGAAAATAAGCTTTAATGATTGTCTTGATCAAGTTGGTGGTATTGATACTAGTGTGGGTTTAAGGTTAGACGTCCCCACTAGATGGAATTCGACATTTGTGATGTTAGAAAGTGCACTAAAGTATTGATATTCTTTTGGAAGCTTGGCTTTACATGATAAAAATTTTGACTTGTCTATCACAAGAGGAGTAGAGAAGAGGACAGTTGATTCGTGCTTTCTTGCATCCTTTTTCTCATCATTAACTTGTTTTCTGGTTTTTCTTATCCCACTTCCAATGTGTATTTCATGTAATTTGAAAAATTGAATGTTTGTCGAAGGATAGCGTAAATAGTGATGATTTCATAATTCGAGACTTGACTTCAAGAATGATGGGAAAATTTGACAAATATTGGAGTGAGTAGAGTGTCATCCTTTCCATTGCATGCGTGTTTTGATCCAAGATGTAAATTTGACTTCTTGCAAAACTGCTACGGAAGGCTTGATGTTTTTGATGTGAATGAAAAGATCAATCACATTAAGGAGATATATGATCTTTTTTTTCACTATGGAAAGAAAGGTTCTTCTTCTATTAGTGACTCAAAAGAATTGCTAAAAGTTGGTTCTTGCTCTACTGTTATAGCAAGTGATTCTTGTTCCCAATCAAATGCAAGCCTTGATGTCTTTGAACTTGATATAAGTAAATAAGTATTCCTTTATATTTTTGAATTATATCAAAACTTGTGCTTTCTTTTAATTTTTAATTTTGTTTTATTATTTTGAATGTACAGGATTTTATTGATTTTGTGAATCAAAGTCCTAATAATATTGGGAAGTCTAAATTAGATCAATATTTAGAGGAATTGAAACTTGAACATAAATATCATAGAGCATTGGATATTTTAGACTTTTAGAAAGGCTATCATATTATGTATCCATGTCTTTATAGAATGGCTTGTGAAGTTTTAAGCATTCCAATCACTATAGTAGCTAGTGAATCAACTTTTAGTATTGGATCTCGAGTTCTTAACAAGTATAGATGCTCCCTTCTTCTAGACAATGTTAAGGCAATTATATGTGCTCTGAATTGGTTAGATGGTTTCAATTCTGAAGGTGAAGGTAATATACTCAAATTAGTTTATAGTATTAGTTTTAATTTTAGTTCTAATGATTTATTTTAATTTTAATTTTTATTCTTATTATGAGATGTAGATAAAGATGTTAATGCTGAAGGTGGTGATGAATCATTGGACAAAGTTTCAAATACTCTTGTTGAGATTTATGATTGATGTTGATAGTCATGGTAATAAATTTTAGTTTTAAAATTAGTACATGAAGCTTGATGATTTAGTTGAAATTTTTTATGGTTTGTTTTGTTTTAAATACTAACATTCTTTTCATTTTTTGCTTTGCAGTTTGATTAAAGATTGATTAGTCCTTGGATATTTGGATGGCAATGGTGGATTAATAGATTTTGAAATTTGATACTGATGTTTGATTGTCTCTTTAGACTTTAGTGTTGGTGGATTTATTATTATGTTAAGTTGATAACAGTAGGATGCTGATGTTTTGTGTTTCATGCTTCTGAGATTTGAACTTGTATGTTACACATTTCTTCACTACTACAAGTACTTTTGATTATGCTTGTTGGTTAATGGTTATGTACTTATGTTGTTATGTTAAGTTTCTTGGATTTTATTGTATTAATTTAGTCTTAGTAATCCATTTCCAATGATATTGCATGGCAAATGGCATTTGGCAAATACTGTAATAGCAATTAGCAAATGAATATTGAATGGAAAGAGTAAGACTTCAAAAATAAACATTACATAATAATGGGTTAGAACCCAAAAAAAAAAAAATTACAGGCTGGCGAGCTAGCCTGCCAGTTCACTAGTTCACGCCACTATAGTTGCCAAATCACCCAGAATTAGATTTTGTGGCAATTTGCGATATAATGGTTTTCCCAGGTCGTTCTCATTCTTAGAGCCTTGCTTCAAGTCACCTAATTAATTGTTCGACACTAATTACACTAATTATTTACTAATTACCATGGGGGGTTTGATTGACAAGATTAAATACAAAATTAAAACTTAAACACTAGTGCTTATAAAAATAGAACAATAACATAGAATGCAATTGCAGTCAGCCATGAAATCCCTAAATCTGTATTCATCATTATCCTACCCTCTGATTTATTCTGATTCGATTCTATTGATTGGTTGTCAAATTAATATTTCCAAGAAATCTCCCAGAACTAGACTACAACTAAATCAAAGCTAGGAAAATCTTCACTAACTTTTAATCTAGAAATAATCTAATTAAGCTCTAACCAAATCCATGTCCTATAATCACATACTGATATGTCATCTCAATTCTAACTTACTACATAAACCCAGTAATCGCATACAAGTTTATACATCAAGCTTAACCTTATATCAAAAATTATAATAGATTCATGTATTTACTTAGTCATATCAGAACAGAAGAAAAATACAAGAACCAGAGGGAAAAACATAGAACAAAGATGAAATAGAGATTAGAACTGGAAAACTTATCTATATTAAGAAAAGGATTCAAAGTATAAGCTCCAGTTCATCCATGGATTGATTACACAGACTCTAATACTCCATGGAGATAGAAAAAATGAAAATACAAAGAAAGAAAAATATAGAAAAGCTAAACTATGAAATTGGTGAAAGACGATGATCTCCAACACTTCAACTGGATTTGAAGTGCCTTTTTTAAAACTAGCAGGAAAGAAGGGACGAAGCTAAATTGTTGGTCCAATTTATGTGCTATCTATTTTCCACATTTGTTGTTTTGATTGCCAGCTGCTTATGACTTGTATTTTGGCTCCTTTCTTATGCTATTCTCGATTGCTAATTTATGCACATATAAGGAGTCTCCACTTGCTATTTTTGCTGACTTCAACTTATTGTGTTCAACTTTGGCCTTGCTTCTTTCTTCTGCTAATGGCATTTTCATTCACTGAATTCCAGCTTGTGATTCCCTGCTGCTAGTTGTTGGCATTCTTCAAAATTGGCTATAAATCAATCTTCATTTGCCAACTTTGCTGACTTTCTTTTGTTGTATTTTCTTACCTTTAGCTTCCTATGTTTCTTACTTGCATTTTCTACACATGCAAGGAGGAGATCAAATTTCAACTTGCTACCAATTGGCGCTACAATGCATAAACATGAGCCCCACAGGTCCTATCAGCTTTGGTCAATGCTAATCAACCGATTTTGCCATGTCATCATAAATTATTTAATTAATTTTTTTGAAAAAATACACAATTAATTTAATTGGGATAAAATTATGAAATTGAAGCATATTAATTCTATAATTAATTTACACATAATAAATCTAAAAATATAATAAAATTAGAGAATTAGCAAAATTAAAAGGACAATAAGGACTAAAATAAATGGAAATGCATGTTATCATCCGCACTGTCACGCCCTAAATCTAGGCCCGTGACCGGCGCGGACGATGTCTAAACTCACACCACCGCAAGCTTAACTTTCCATTTAACTTATTACTCTTTCCTTAATCCAATTATTCCTTTAAATATCATTGTTTTAAATTACACAATGAAGAAGTAAAACAAGAGAATGTTTTCATATTTAACCATCTTATACAACAATACATGACCTACCCGATTACAGAGCTTTCTAAAATTACTAAAACAACATAATTAAGTCTGTTACCGTACCCCGAACAAAGGAGAGGCATCATCGACACGTTCATCCTCGAAGTGAAAGGGCCTTCTTTACCTGAAACTATGAGGGGGTGAGTCTTATCCACTTGACTCACCATAAAATAGCCTTACCGTACATATAATCAATTATGCATGCCAAAAGTACATATAATCATGTATGAACATGTGAAAAACTCACAACATTAATAATTCATGACATAAATATAAGTCAAGAGGAATTCATCATAAGAAATTTCGTAAATAATCACATGCACCTCGCCTGAAAGCATTATCCCACTTGTAGATGTCATCCCGCCCGAAGGCGTGTTCTGCCCGTAGGTAATATTTCTGCTTAAAGATATATTCATGTCTACAACTATTAGATGCATTGGTATCTTGGGAAATCAAACCCTCAACCATTCCATGTGTATAATTCTATGCATTGGTATCTTGGGTCAAGCCCTCAACCATTCCATGTATATTATATACTCAATTCATAATTCTCATCAATATAATCTTAAATCAACAATAAATTTCATTATCTAGCAATCATCATTAAATATACAATCTAACTGCGATATGAGATGGAATTTATATTGTATCTTGGAGGGATGAATCCCTCAACTATTCCATGTGTATAATTATATACATTGAATATCTTGTGTCAAGCCCTTAAAAGGACGTCAAGCAATTCAACCTTATTTCACCCATGTCCTCAAAGGACGCAAAAGTGTTCGAAATCTCTATTTCTTTCAAATACAATCAATTGCACAATCAAGAGCATTCATATGCACATCATGAACTTTAATAAATCCATGTCATTCATAATCATCAATCATTCATATGATTTCCTTTGCAAGCTCTATCCCAATATATAGAAAATATATTTATTCCTTAATTTATTATATCTTCTAACAAACAAATTTTTAAAAATAAATCAAACAAGACAAGGATAGATCAATCCTTCAACTAAGCTCAAATTTTCAAAATTCAGGTATAGTATAAAGTTCTATATTCCTTCATCCACATACAGTTTGTAAGCTTAAATTATATGCATGTGGTACCTTACATCATGTATGTCAAACACATAATCACCTTATCACATGATATCATTTTACGAAACTTTAGAAAGTACAATCCTAGAAAATAAAATCATACAAGGTATAGCTAGATCCCTCACCTCGAGTTCGAGCTAGATTTCTACATCTTATATCAATCAAAGGATGTCTAAAATCTCATTGAAGGCTCAAAGCTAAACATGCATCTCCATTGGGATGCACTGTTCTCTCCTTTTCCTTCGACTCTTGTAATATTCAAAAATACGTATGATTAATATTTACATGTATAGACACTATTCATACGTACAGTTACTATTCATACATACGGATACTATTCATACATACGATCACTATTTATACATATAGATACTATTCATATATATAGATACTATTCATATATACATTCACTATTCATACGTACATATACTATTCATATGTATGGTTACTATTCATACATATAAATACTATTCATAAATACGGTATAAATACATATGATCACTATTCGTACTAGGAAAAGTTCTTTCTTGGTGTGGAGGATCAGCTAAAGCCGCAACCACAAAATATACTGAAGAATTTAACTTGTATAATTATAAGAAAGGGTATAGTATTCTCACCTTGGATCTAAGTTGAAAGAAAAATGCCTAAAATCTCAGAAACCTAGTGCCGGGGTAAGAGAAGTTTAAGGAGAGGAAAGAAGAGAAACTGAAGGTGTGAGTTTAGAAGTGAAATAGAAGGGCCTATTTATAGAGAAATCAAAGGTACTATTTGATACTATTCCATCTACCGTTCTTCTATACTATTCCATCTACTGTTCTTCTATACTATTCCATCTATTGTTCTCCTATACTATTCCATCTATCGGTTTCACTTACCAGTCTCACTTACTAGTCTCACTTACCAGTCTCACTTACTAGTCTCACTTACCATTTCACTTACCAGTCTCACCTACCAATTTTACTTATAAGTCTCATCTACCAGTTCTACTTATCGGTCTCATCCATCAATATAATCAATTTACTATTTAAGTTTCCTTTCCATTTAGTCCCTAAGGGAGATTTTCTTATATAAAACGTCATTTTTCTCCCAATTTCTTTCTAGTTTCCTCTTATGCCCAATCCACATCTTACCCGTGGGATCATTGCCACATCCCACAATTTATACAATATTGTGAAAATCTGTATTTTCATCAACATACACATATAAGATAACAAGATTCACATAAGCATATGGGAAATTAAATAGACAGAGAGATCATTTTCTCCATTGAATTATTCCAAATCAAAATTAGCACTCATTCATGATGACCATATACGTGAATAGTTCTGTATACGTGAATAGTGCTATATAGGTAAATAGTATCATATACTGAATTTTTTTTTACGGGTATTACACGCACATAGTTAGGTTGGGCTTTCTATTTTTTAGTCTGTTTAAAAATGGGCTGGGCTACTAGCTCATTTTTTGTGCTTCTCGGGTTAGCCAGTTTTGATAGGTCTACTTAATTTGTTAGAATCTTCCAAGTTATTCCTAAGATAGAACTTACATTTCATAATTGCTTATGTGAATTTTAGTCAGTTGAACCACAAGTTCTTATTTAACTAGACGAGGTTAATAATTATATTCTTATATCATTAACTTATCCATTCCCTTAAATTCATAAGGTTCAAGAATTCAAACTATCTATCTTTTGATCTAATTCCTACTAAAGAGTAAGTAATTAAGAACAACAAAATCAATCAAATAGGTGGCCAAACTATAAGAAAGCATTAGGCATAAGAGAGATAAGCATGTATTAAATGTCAACTAATTATAAGAGTTCAAGTTATAATAAATCATACTCCAAACCAATGTTTATAATCCTCGAGTGAAAATCTTAGCAATGCATATCAAAAAAATAAAGCAATAAAACAAAAAAGACGAAGAACACAATGGTTCTAAGGAGGAAGGGAAAGAAAAAGCCTAAAAATCTTGATGGGTTAAGGTTCCCTTTGCTTCCTCTTCAAGAATCATCAACTTTAGCCTATCTTTAAGTCCAAACTAACCTAAAAATTTCATCTCATTCATGTTTTATACCTTTCAGCATGTGACAACATTTTAAGGTGCTCACTTAAGTGCCCACTTGTTTGCTTAAGTGCGCAGAAGACAAAGAAAATTGATGATTTTGCCAAGTGTTGCATTTTCAAGTGTGTATTTTCCTGCCTAAGTGGGCAAGTGGCCAAGAGAAATTGCCCTTTTCTAGAGTTTGCATACTTAAGCGTAGTGTACATTTACTCGCTTAAGCGTCTACGTGACAGCTAAATCAAGTGCTCCATTTTGCATTTTTTTTTACTTCAACATGACTTCTTCTCATTTTGTTCTTGACTTTGGGTTCCTCATGCTTTTAACTTCACTTTTCCATCATTTATACCTACAAAAACACAAATTTAAATGAGTCTATGATTTGCAACCAAAATTATGTTTGCCATGCCAAAATTTGCATTTTTAGGCTATGTATAGGGTATATACATAAATGACAAGAATTCATATATTTTAGTCCTAAAAAAGGTCAAAATGGTAACAAAGAGAGCCAAAACCTCCATGGAATTTACATGAGTAATGAGGAGTTATCAGATACTTGAAGCTTCCACTAATATAGTAATATCACCCACTTCTTACGATTTAGAGTAAATTTTTCTTTTCAATTTTAATTTTATATAAATAGTTTTCCATTTTTAAAACTATAGTAAGTCTTTCTCATAGTTTCTATACCAAAAAATGATCTTTAATTTAGTTAATAGATTCGTGATCATAACAGCAATACTAACTTGGTCTACATATATGATGAGACTCTAAACTTTCTCTTTCACAACCAAAAACTTAATGTCTATATGTTTAGATTTAGATGAACTCTAGTTGTTCTTACATATAACTCGATATATTTACTATCATAGAACATCCTCAAAGGTCTCTCAATGCCCTCTATAATATGCAATGTTGTGATAAAATTGCTCAGCCACATCACTTGATTGGATGCTTCATAATATACCATAAACTTAGCTTCCAAGGTTGAAAAAGTTATAAGTGTCTCCTTGACACTTTTCTAGGATATAGCTCCTTCAACCAATATAAACTCATAACATGATATAGATCTCCTAGAATCAACACATCCAACAAAGTTTGCATTAAAGCATCAAGTGACTTCAAGTTGATATGATTTCTTGTACGTGAGCATGTAATCTTTAGCCCTTTGAAGGTACCTCATAACTTGTTTAGCTCTTTTCCAATGAGTCATGCCTGGGTTACTCTAGTATCTATCCAACTTTCCTACTATGTACACTAAATCTGAATGCATACATATTTATACATAAATGAGACTTCCTATTGCCGAAGTGATATCTAGTATTTTTATTTGCATTATGGTCCCTAACTTAGTCCTATTGTAAATCTAATCTTGCAAACTCTCTAATATTATGATATTTTGCAATTTATTGGGTCCAAATTAATCATGGAGTTGATATGCTTTAATTTCATAATTTTAGGACTTAAATGATTAAGGACCCAATTTGTAAGGACTCATAATATTGTTATCTTTCTCAACTTTACTAAGTTAAAAACATTATGGGGATTTTATAGGTGCTAATAATTTATTAAGAGATAATCTAGGAATTTTTAGAATATAGGCATTAATAACAACAAGAACAACAACAAAAGTAATATTAAATAATAGTATTAGTGGCAATACTTTAAAATTTTTGAATTTAAAATATTTATTCAACCTTAATTAAGATAGTAAATATATCAATATATATAATAATAAAAGTGACAAGTCCCTATAAATTTAAGTACATATTAGAGTAGTTAGAAGGAAAAAAAAGAGAGAAGAAAGAAGAGCTAGAAGGACTAAATTGAAAAGGAGGAAGGACTAAACTATTATATAATTCATGTCCTTAGGTACCTAAAGATAATTTCCCCCCATTCTCACAAATATCAGAAATGTCCAGAACCCAATACCCCTATTTATTTCTCTTCTCTTCATTATGTTCACATTGTCACGTGAGAGACCGACAGTGAAAAAGAGTGAGAAAGAAACAAAACAGAGAAATGAACCACCCTCCACAGTATGTTGTTGTGGCTAGCAATTCCTCGTCACTTTTGTCTGCTCTACAACACCACCTCCTGCCGGTGTCTTCCTCCTCCTCTTTTCACACGAGCTTTAGACAAAACAAAGTAGACAAAAGAGAGAGGAAGGAGGATGCGGGAGGTACTATCTTCATTAGCCACATAATTCGTCAATTAAAAGCTCCCTAAGTAGATTCTCACCTTAATTTTAATTTTAGAATCCTAGTTAGAATAACCCTAATTTGATAATGATGTTAGAAGTAGAATTTGGGTCTATAATTAGGAAATTTCCGTGGTAATTTAACTGAAAGATTGTAGTAACTAATTTGATTATCAGATTATAGTAAATGATTCTATGGTATGGGCTTTGGTGGTAGAATCCTAAAAAAATAGATGAATACAAAAATTGGAAATAGATTAATATAATTAGGAATGTAGGATAGTGATGATATGTGAGATTATTCTTGGCTAGTTAAGGTTATTCTAACTTCTGAGTCTTACCTAGAATGTTAGGGATCATCTTGGGGACTAATTGGAGTTAATAGAGCAAGGTTTTAGAAAAGAAAAAAACCAATTAGAAAAAAAACCAATAGGAAAAGAGCTAACATGAGTATGTGAGTATATAGAAAAAAGACCAATAAATAAAAATAATATTTTATGCAAAAAAATTAATTATCACTTTCAAAATTTTCCCCACTTTCTTTGTTTGTTTCTTTGTCTTCATTTTGATATTGGTTTTCATCTGTATCTTCTCCACTTTCTCCCTCCGCTTGTTCATCTTGATGTTCCTCATCTCCACTTTCATAAGTTATTTCTTGGTATTGTCCCTACTCTTGTAAATTATTATTTAATAAATCACTATATACAATAAAAACATGAGATTGTTTATTATGGTAGGCAATTTCTAGTCTTTGTTGATTGTCTACTTGACTTCATGGCCTAGCTTTTATGACAACCTACCATTCTAATTTCTCTATACTTTTGATCAAATATGGTACAAAATATATTTGTATTGCTTGGTGTACAAAGACAAATAAATCAAAAATTTCATATCTTCTTGTATGTCTAATTTCTGTAATTATATAATGTGAGTGCACCTTAGTTCCATGATTCAGTACTGGATCAAACCAATCATAACAATTACTTTTCTCTTCACTTCTATTTTCCTCTCAACCCATATTTATCATCCCATTTTCATTGCATCTGAGTTTCCATATCTCTATTACAGTTATCTGAATACTTTTGCAGTTCTACCATGTTAAGTGATAGAGTGCATGAGTAAGAAAATTTTTCCAATAACAAATATCAAGAACACATAGTAATATTCAACTTGGGAATCCTTCTTCTTCTTTCAACACTAACACTGAAAATGTCATGGTAACACCAACTACATGGCCACCATTTCCTTACCCTTCTTCTTTTTTTGCCCTTTAAATCCTCCTTATAACTTTTATCCAACTGCGCCATGACAATTTCAAGGTAATGTACCACCAATTCCTTATCCTAGTTATACTCCAACAAGACCACAACCAATGTAACAATTTTATGGCTGTAATGATACATCTAATATGTCATATTATTGTTTTCATGTCCTAGATAACTCACCAATAATGTCATAGGCATATCATAACTCTTTTATTTCTTCATATTCTCAGACTTCCTTTCCACTTTTAAGCCTAACCCCCTTGCACCTGATCTAGCTCTAACCTCATCTAAATCCTCGCCAATACCAACAGAGATCACAAATCATAGTGCATAAAACAATAGCAACATAATCAGAAAGGACCTCATTAATCCAGATGAAATAGAGTAATTTTTTTTATCAATCGTACTTGTTATTCTATTTAAAAATTGGTGACATTACATATTTTTAAATCTCCTAAGTATTTTTTTTATTTCATAAATGATTCAGGTTTTCTCCAAAGCATAATAAGATTCGAGATTAAATTGTGTCCATCATTAAATCAACATATGATGGACCATACACATGCTAGAGAGATGTACCTAAATCACTACGAAATTTGCGGTGGCTAGAATTTCATGTATAGTTTTATTATCTTTATCTATTTCAATTTTTACCCCACATAATTATCTATTATTAATTATAAATCTTATTTGTTAGAAATATTATATTTATTTCACCACAACATGAAGGCTTTATTCAAAGTAATTGGAAATATTATACGTCAACGTACTTAAAAGATATGATATATACAACGCATAAGAAAAATAAAAAACCACTATGGATTGGAGAATCTGTTTGGAATCAGTTGTGTGATAAATGGGGAACACCACATTTCAAACAAGTTAGTGAGCAAAAAAAAAAAATAGATCTTCCGACTTTAGTGGATTTGGCTCATTTCTCCACACTGGAGGTTCTATTTCAATGGCAAAGCGTAGGAGAAGATTGGTAATTATCATTATATCTCATGCTTTTATATATATATATTTTTTTTTCCTCGAACCTTAGACAAAAGAATTGGGACGACAATCTACTACATCTGAATTATTTCTTCGAACTCATCAAAATAAGACTGATCAAAGATGAGTTGATAAAAAATCTGAAGCAATATTTGTAAGTGTTATTTTATGTGTAATTGTATATGATATATATTTTATAATACAGTCTAATTATATAATTTCATTTTCCTTAAAGGTAGAATATCAAAGGCTGTTGCACCAACCTTTGGGTAGCTCTTAACAACATTTACCGAATCTTGATTTATTGATGAAAGCAACAGGAGGAAAAAAAAGGCACATATATGGTTTACGAGTTGAGACATCCAAAATAGTTGGTACTGCAACCCCTGGATTTCATATACAAGAAGGCCAATCACAGTTTGATTAGACTCGCTCCAAAGAGTTTTAGTAGGTTTTAAGAGATATATTTGTTCACTGTCTGAATAAATTTTATGAACAAGAATTTAAAAGATATGAAGAAAAAGTCGGGAAACTAAGTAGTGAGATCACTACAATGGAGATTAGACTCAATGCAATGCAAGAATTTTGTCCTACTCTCCATCCACCTCAACACTTATTTTATGCCGATTCAAATTATCAAGAAAACACAGACGTGTATCGACTATAATTAGCACCTTTAAACAATATTTTCAATTTTTTTATTCCCCTTGATATTCCAGCAACCGACAATATTAGAAACAATGACAATAATGGAGATGAAGAAAATGATGATGAAGAGTAGAAATATATATTATACAATTTTTTAATTTTATTTTTATTATTGTAATGTATTTTCACTAATGAACTATTTATTTAATGCAATTTACTATTTAGTTATGCTAATTTATAAATATATTTGAATATTCAATATAATTTGCATATATAATTATTTTTCTCAATAAATATACAAATAATGACTTAAACATTAACATACAAATAATATAAAATATATAAAACTTTATTTCTAGAAATGTTAAAGCTAATTCTGTATTAAAATAATAAATTATTAATTATATTTTTTATCATTAAAATAATGTAAAAATTTTATAATAGACTATTAAAGTTGAAAAAATTTATTACTGACACATTTATTTCATAATTGAACGTACATATTTTCTAATTTACTATAAAAAAATAATACAGTGTAAATTATCGTGCGAAATGTTATTTCTTTCAGTCTTGACATGGACATAAAAATTTTACGCGTAATTTTAAAATATTCATCATGCCGCTAATTCTTTTATATATGAATTATTCTCTCTCAATATTTTTGTGCTTTATCTTTTTTTTTTCTTTTCTCTCATTCATCTTCATGTTTCTGATTATTATCTTTGTCTTCTTGGTTCTTCTCAAGTATGTTCAGAGACATAGAGACTTTTTTTTTTCTTAATCTCTCTCATTCATCTTCATTGGTTATGCATCTTCCTCTTCTTTGGTTTTCTCATATATGTTCAGTGATATAGATACAATGGTATAATTTGTTTCTTCTATTTCGCATTATTCTTCTGTGCAGCTTTTCTATGCATTATTCTTCTCTACAGCTTTTTTGATTTTATTTACAGTATATAGCAGTTTCTATTCTGTCTTTTTTTAGATAAAAATTGTATATTTTGCAATAAAAAATTATTCTTTTCTCAATATACTTCTCAATTTACTCACATATTTTTTCTCTATTGCTGTCTGATCTGTTTACATACTTATGTGTCAACAGGAATAAATTTTTATGTGTTAAGAAACGGACCTATTAATTTATTTAGACCCATTAATTCCTCTTCCGAAGCATTTTTGTCTCATTTTTATTTGGTGGAGAAAGACATAGAAATATGGAAGAAGACGAAGACAATTAAAATATTTCATACAAAAAATTGTAAATTCATTATTTCATTTTCTTTATGAAAATAAACAATTCATCTATATCAAAATTTGTAAAGTTATAATTTTTTTTAATAACAAGTTTAAATCATTTTTGAGCATATCGTTAAACTAAAATTATAAATATATGATATAAATTAATTATTTTTTCATAATTAAAAAATCTACATAACAATTAAAATTTAAATATATAAATATAATAAATTCCTATAATTGTAAAATTTTTTATTTTTTTTACACACATCTAAAAAAAATCAAAAGTTCAAGTCTGGCTCTTGAGCTGACTCTCAGGATTGTGGCTCTCGATCACACTCTATAATTTTCTTGTATAATATTTTAAATTTATTTTTTGTTATTTTTTAGTTATAATTTTTTTTATAAAAATTGACCAAAATAATATAGGGTCGAACCAACTAATAGGTTAACACGTGTACAATAATGATCTTAGCAACAAATCGTGTGTTTCGTACCCATACATGTGGCAGCTGTTGCGAGATTAGGATGATATTTTTCGATTGAATAGGATGAGTTCTATTGATAATATGTTTCAGTAAGAAAACAATTATCGACTATTGATTTTGCTACTAAAAAATTTCAGTAGCTATTCATCTATTCAGTAGGAATAACAATTTTGCTACTGAAATTCATTATTTTTCTATTGATTTGGTTGTAAGAATTATGCCTCTTTCCTGTAGTTAAGCTTAATAAAATAAGTACTAACGACTCAAGATCCACCCAACAATGCTACAGTAGATACATGTATATCTATATGGAATAGATTCAACTAAGCACATAAAGCTAAGATAGATGTTAGTTATATTGTGTAGATTGAAGCTTAAGATTTGAGACTTGCTTATCTTGCACGCTAGTATTTCATGTTGTGATTGAGTTTATTTAGCTTTAGCTCTCAATGATTTTAATATGATTTGAAAATTAGTTGATTCATGTATGACATCCAGTATAATAATTTTATAATTTACTTATGTTGTTTATTTTAGTTGCCATGGTTCAATTACTCACTGGGCTTGTTTCTTGAGCTAGTAATCTGTGTTGTCATGTAATTTTAATTGTATTAAAATTCTAGAGTACTGGCTCTGTAATCCCATAGGCAAACTTGACTTTATGTATGATTAAATGTGAGATTGCACACTGAAGTTATGTTAACTTTGAGGGTAGATGATGTACAATGATTTATGATGATATAAAAGTATGATAATTTAGAGAATTCAATGTTATGATTTTCTTGAATTCAGATGTTTCAGTGTGAATTATTTAATTAAAAGTTGAATAAGGTTACAGGAGATATCAGTATGTTAGGCTTACAGTATAGAGTGGGTCCATACCCTGCCAGTCACATAACCTAGATAAGGATGTGACAAAATAAAATTTTTATCATGTTTTGCAGATTTCTAATCTCTTGTTTTTCGACAAACATATTTTTTTTTTATAAAAAGGAACTATGTGGATTAAGATGATTATATGATTTGAAGAACAACTAGAGAAAAAATTGTTTTTGGTTTTGTGATTTGAAGATGATTTCATGATTAAAAAAAATTATATTGAATGTTCTATATTATTTATGAAATTGAAGCATATTTTTTTGTAATTATTTATGTGTTCATGATTTGAAAATGATTACATGATTAAAAAAAGCAAGAATGTAAAATAAAATTATCCAATTTATTTGTGTATATTTTTTTTTGCCATAATAAAATAATTATGCATTAACTGTTATTAGAACAAAAATTATTTGTGTGTAAGTAGAAAATAATTTTTTTAATAATCAAAACATTATAAAAAACAAAATAAGAATTCAAATAAAGTGAGATAAATTAAAAAAAAAACACGAGGGCTCGAGAAAGGCCATGCTCAAGTCCCATTATTACCTATAAAAAAAATTGGGATGAGAGTGCTCGAGCCCCAATGAGGGCTCAATGAAGGGTCCGCTCAGGGCTATGGACCCCATACTTATTAATAGAATTTAATTGCAAAATAAAATTGATAAGAGAGAGAGAACTCGATTTCAAATAATTTTTTTGTTGATAAATTTCAGCGCATGTCAAATTCGGTAGCTAATTAGTTGTTACTAAATTTGCAACTATAAATTTTGCGACTGACTTTTTTCAGTTGGAATTCAGTAACAAATTAATATTTGCGACTAATTTCCACCATTTCTTTCTGAAAGTTCAAACACAAATTTTTAATATCTTTGTAGTGAAAATTTAGAAATTAAGTCTTTGAATTTTCAACCTTCAAAAATAGGATCTTTTGTCTAATTTCTTTCTAATCCCACTAGCTCTCATCATGTTTGACTCTGTAAATGCTTAAATTTCTTGTCACCTCAAATTCCTCAACCATTAGATTTGACATATGGGGACTTTAGAATGACAAGAAAGATAACAATATATGGAAGAAAATGAATGAAATGATATATTTCCAAAAAAAATTTACTACAAGTAATACATATTCCTACTACAAATTTCCTACTGAATTCTACTGATATAATTTTGACTGCCAAACTTACTTCTTCCTATTGAAATGTTGTAGGAATCATCTTTATTCCACCATCACCTCGTCCAGTATATCTCTCTTACTGACTTAGCTACTAACAATCAATAAGAAATATTTAGTTATTACTTTACCGTCTGATAGTCAGTAAAAAATATATATATATATATATAATTTTAAATTAAAAGGAGTTGTTTTGCTTTCAATTTTTAGCCACACTTGTGGCTCGACAATTTGTATGTCGAGCTACATGCCGGGCACAATAATTTTAAAAAATAGGCATGTTGTATTATACATATTTTTTAAATTAGAGAATAATTCTCTAACAATTTTAAATTAATATATTTTTATTTATCAATTTGTTTCAATATACTTTTACAAAATTAGAAGAATATGAATACTGAAAAGTTCATATGTATTTTTTAAAATATTTTGCTATGATTTATTATATGTTTTTAAATTAGAAAGATTTTATATAATATTTTTAAGCTGATATGATTGTATTATTATTTATTAAGAATCTAAATTTTAACAAGAAAAAAATAAGTCAATATGACTCCCTAAAAAAAATTAATAATCACTTTATTTGAATTATACAAAACAAATATACTATATGAAATGATAAATTATAGATACAAAGAATGAAAAAAAAATTTACAAAAACTATTTCAATGCTGCTCGACACATAGTGTGTCGAACAATGTTGCTCGATATACTATGTGTTGAGCAACAAATGTTGGTGGACACACACACACACACATATATATTTTATATAATATATTTTTTTCTATATTGCACATGAATTTTTTGTGAAGTTTAAACATAATCATAAATGAATTAATTTTTAAATAATTATTACAAAATAATTAAATGGAATTTTGAGATAAAAATAAATAAATTCATTTAATTACACATTCAAAAGGGCTTATGATAACTAATTTCCAAATGAAATCTATTTTCTAAAACCAAATTTTTGATAAGAATTTCCAAATATAAATCACGTTTATGCAAAATCAATTCTACTCAAATCTAGATTTACCCAATCAGTTTCCAAATATCTCCTATATATATAAATGTGTGTATGTTTAGTTAAATTTTGTTCAACATCTTTTGACAAAATTTTGCTTGCATATATTTTTTTTTGGTTATAAGTACATATATTTTTTTAAAAAATTGTGTTCATATATAACTCTAGTAACGTTTTCCCAGAGCCACACACACAAATATATATATATATATATATATATATATATATATATATATATATATATATATATATATATATATAAGTAATAATCATTTTTTTTAAATTATGCAAAAGAAATGAGAATGCTATGAAATGATAAATTATAAAACATAAAAAATAATAAACATTGCATACAAAAAGATTAGTTCAACATGGTGATATGTGTGGCTCGATAGCTGTCATGTCCCTATATATATATATGTGTGTGTGTGTGTGTGTGTGTGTGATTATATATATATATATATATATATGATTATATATATATATGATATATGGGGCTACATATAATATAATATAATATATAGATATATATAAAGCATATTTTAATTTAATTAATTATTTTTTAAAATTTTAAAATTAAAAGAACTAATTTTCTAATTTAAATAGTAATTACATTTGTTGTATAAATAATTTAGTAATATGTAAGATTAATTAATGTATAAACTATTAAATAAAAAATTGACACAAATATTTTAAATTATAAAGTGAGTTTAAGAAAAAGTATGACACTTGTTAATTCAAAGTTACTTATCATCAATATTTGTATGATATTATTATTTCAGTGGTGTACTATTTGAAAGATACTCAAAATTAGCAAACAAACACACACTTTGTATTTTGAAAATTTTCACATTAATAGTATTAAAATTAAAATTATTTGAAAAGACACGAGGAAATGGTGGGATAACTAAGCCGTCAAATCATTAAAGTGGAGACCAGATTAAATAATTTTACTTCTCAATAATTTTAATACTTTTAATGTGAAATATTTTACAAAATAAAGTATATTTTCCTTAAAGTTTTGTGGGTTTACAATTTTTGTTTAGTAAGGTTTTATATTTAGAATTCAATAGTATATATATAAATGAATCTTGCATATCTATTGCCTATTATTTAATAAACAAATGTAATATCAAATTTTTATTTTTGATACTTTTAATTGTTTTAATCAGAAATATTTTATACAACAATATTTGTCTTTTTTAACTTGTTCTTGTAATATTTCTGTTACATCCCAATTTTGGGCATGTGAGTAATTCTATAAACACAAGGATATATCTCTATGGTATCTCATAAAATCTCTAATCAGTACTGTAATATCAAATTTTTATTTTTGATACTTTTAATTGTTTTAATCAGAAATATTTCATACAACAATATTTGTCTTTTTTAACTTATTCTTGTAATATTTCTGTTACATCCCAATTTTGGGCATGTGAGTAATTCTATAAACACGAGAATATATCTCTATGGTATCTCATAAAATCTCTAATCAGTACTGTAATATCAAATTTTTATTTTTGATACTTTTAATTGTTTTAATCAGAAATATTTCATACAACAATATTTGTCTTTTTTAACTTGTTCTTGTAATATTTCTGTTACATCCCAATTTTGGGCATGTGAGTAATTCTATAAACACGAGGATATATCTCTATGGTATCTCATAAAATCTCTAATCAGTACTAATACAAAACATAATTTTTCAGAAAAGAGATTTTGCATATATACATATAAAAAGTTCAACATAGTGAAACAATAAACACAAGCCAAATATCATATAGTATGAAACAATTTTTAAAGCTTATGTGACCTATAGAGATTACAGAGCATTTTCTAAGCTTTTGAATTTATAAGCCCTTCAGACAACATAGAAAGTATCCTCAAGGAATACTAATCCTTCTGCGAATTTCCTTCGTTCTTGTCACATCCCAAAAATTGAACATGTGAAAAGATACTACTCATTTGATAAAATTCTCAAACATACGTTATTTACATATATTCTGTAAGGTTTTACATTCAACCTTAATCATTCATTCCACATTACAGAATTATATTCATCTGATAAGCAAATAAAGACATACATAGTCTGATATTTCTATCTCATCGCAAGCCTAGGAGACGTATAGAAAGTACAGAGCGTTTCTAGTATCCACATTAATAAGTACTGGTATCCCACCAGACAGAAACAGATAATAACTCCAAGGGGCTTCTAATCTTCAAACGGATACTCTTCTTCCTTGTTTTCTGTATCTGAAAAGATAATCATAGGGAGTGTGAGTTTATTTAAAAACTCAGTAAGTAAATAATTGTACTATATAAAATATCAAAAGTAAAAATACCACATTTACTCATATAATTAATTGTCTTATACATTGAGTAGTATGGGACTCTAACCCTTTCAAACTCGTGAATAAGATTTCATAGATATACACCGAGTAGTATGGGACTCTAACCCTTTCAAACTCGTGAATAAGTTCTCATAGATATACACCGAGTAGTATGGGACTCTAACCCTTTCAAACTCGTATTTACAATTTCATCTATTTACACCGAGTAATATGGGACTCTAACCCTGTCAAACTCGTGTATAGTTTTTCACCGTTATGCACTGAGTAGTATGGGACTTTAACCCTTTCAAACTCATGTATTAGATCCCGTAGATCTTTACTCATTAATAAGATAGTGAGAACTTCTCACATAGTACAATTTCCATGAAATAAAATCATTTATACATACTCTTATTCCTTTGAATTTCTGTAAAAAAAATATATCAATCATCATATACTGTCATATGAAAAATTGATCAATTAATATCCAAATAATATTGTAAATGAGACTTATATTGTACTTTGACTAGTAATATCAAATTAGCTTAGCAAGGTTATTCACTCACCTTGATATTTGTCCAAGTTTACCTTGTTCCACACTAGAATTTGTGTAGGAAAATTTTCTAGTAAAATATATTACAAGGAAACATAAGAAAGGAAACAAAATCACGAAAATACGCAAAATTTTCTGATTGCTACAGTAACGGTTTGCTACAGTGACGGTTCGCTACAGTAACTCGAGTTTTTGCAGAAATTTCTCACAAATTCATCCTTTCCTTTCTTGTTTCAAAATCAGAATTTGAACTCTTTTAACCGATTATAACTCAAATATAACTTCTAAAACAACTGAGATTAATGAATTATCATCAAAATCTTCAAGAACAAAACCTCCTCTAATCTTCCATATAAACTTAGATTTAAGGAAAATAATGAGATTAAAGCTTACCTTTGATCCTTACAAAGCTTTTGAACCGAACAAATAATCGAAATTCTGAAGATCAAGGAAAGGATTTGAAAAGAGGGTGAAGAAATGAGAGAAAACCCTTTCAGCCTGCTTCGGTTGCGTGAGAAAATGAGGGGGGTACTATTGAAGCTTTATATTAAATATTTCTAATGGGTTATTGAATAACCCATGGGTATCCATAACCCAACATCCAAACCCATCCAGTCAATTTACAATATATGGACTAATTGACCATTCTTAAACCACTTTTTCATGAATTTCACCATTCTTAGAATATATCCCACATGGTGCAAATATTCAGTCCAGTCATTTAACTCAATTTTCATAAATAATATTCAAATAGAACAATTAAATATGAAAATTAAAAATGACCAAAATAAATAACTAAAGTAACGTTGTAAAATTCTAAAATACTCTTAAGCGAATTATATTCCAAAATTAACGGGTATTACAGTTCTCATCTACTGTATCTAAAAAAATATTCATAGAGAGTGTAAGTTCATCAAAACTCAGTGACTAAATGACTGTGTAATAATAAATGTGTCATAAGTACAAATATCATAATCATTATCACAATAAGAACATTTATATTCATATTCAGGGTTTCTATACCTCTATATTTTGTTTATGTTCAGAGATTCAGTTCCCTTTGTGTTTAGGTTCACAATCATTACATGCATTGGTATCCTAAGAGATCAAGCCCTCAACCATTTCATGTGTATAATTTCATGTATTGGTATCTTAGGTCAAGCCCTCAACCATTCCATGTATGTATTTGCATGCATTAGTATCTTAGGCCAAGCCTTTAACCATTACATGTGTATTATATCTCAATCATAATTCTCATCAATATAATCTTAAATAAAATAATAAATTTCATTTTCTAGCTATCATCATTAAATAGAAAATTTAATTGCGATATGAGATGGATTTTATATTATACTTGGAATAAAAGTAAATAAAATCAGTTAGCAAGGTCATCCACTCACATAGATTTCGTATCCAAGTCAATTTTCTGAGTTGCCACAGATAAGAGCACGTAGCTGAATTTCATGTTCCGTTACGAATATTTTCACAAAGATCAGATATAGAAAGTTAGGGTTGCTTTTGTACAAAATACTATTTATACGTATGAATATTATTTATGTCTACGAATACTATTCATACATCCAATTACTTTTATACGTATGAATACTATTCATATGTATGATTACTATTTCTACATATGGTTACTATATGTACAGATATTATTTATACATATAGATACTATTTACACGTACAGTACTATTCATATCACGAGTAACAAACATAAGCCGTAAAAGAGTACACTAGGAAAGTTTTCAGGAAAGAGTGGAGGATTGTAATGGACACACTTAAGTACCAAATCTTTCCTTAGCCAGAACTTTCCTAAACATGTATTCTTCACAGTTTATATTCTATTTTGATAATCAGAGAATCAAAATAACATATAGGTAGCTATCAACAGTTTTTCTAATGTGTAAGATCAGCTAAAACCGCAACCATAGAGCATACTTAAAAATATAACTTCTAAAATTTGAAAGACATAAAAAAGGCATAATATCCTCACCTCAGATCTAGGCTAAGGAGGAAAGATCTAGAATTTCAGAGCTTTAACATCGGAGTAAGAGAAGTTTTGAGGAGAGCAGAGAAGAGAAACTGAAGGTGTGATTTTAAAAGTAAAATGGAATAACCTATTTATAGGAAAAGTCAGAGTACTATACACTAATAAAATATTTATTTTATTATGCGATTTAATAATTTAGTTTACTATACACTTTAATAATTCAGTTTACTGTGCGCTTTAATTATTTGGTTTACTGTGCACACATAATTTTCACAACGGCAGCAAATTATAGATTACTATTGGGAGCTAAAGGGAAAATTATTCTTGGAAACTAAAGGGAAAATTATTCTATTTCTTAAATCTTTAAGTTTCTTTTAACTTTTGGCCTTTTCAATTTAGTCCCTAAGGAGATTTTTTTCATATTAAACATTATTTTTCTCCCAGTTTCTTTCAAATTCCTCTTATGCTCAAGCCATATTTTATCTATAGGATAAATTTCATATCATAACATTCATTATATCCCACAATTTATGCAATCTATAAATGAAAATCTGTATTTTCAACAATATGCACAAACAATCATACAAAAATTAAACAGATAGAGAAATTTATTTTCTCTAAAATAAATTTATCATAATTCTTGAATACTTATAACTTTAAAATATAGCGAGTATTACAATTCTATTGGTCCACTATTCTCTTAAAATTTTTACAAAAGTATTGATGATGAGTATTTTTAAAATAATTTGTATTTGAATTACTAATTTAATTTTTTTTCATACGTTCATTTTTTAATCCAATAATATATATATTAACTTTTTAATTTAATTGTTTATACATGAATTAATCTTGTATACCAATGAATTATTTTAAATTATTTTATATGTATTAAAAAAAACCAAAAGATCAAAACCATAAAACCCTTATAACTATAAGATCTTAAATTGAAAACCATTAACTAATCTTATAACCTTAAAATCATATAATTCTAAACTCATACTAATACGCATACTCTATAACTGTTAACTTTAATAATTCAAAATGACTCATTAGTCATCGCTATTTTTTCTTTGAAATTATCATGGGATAATAAAAAAAAATTACCCTATTATTGTGTGAAATCTTTCACTTTAAAAATATTAAAAATATTAAAATTAAAAATAAATTTAATTATATTTTATATTACTTTAAATAATTTTAAACTATTTTTAAAGATAATTAAATATATTAAATATACTCAATATATATATATATATATATATATATATTTCATGGACGTGTTGTTGATCTGTAACTTTGAAATAACGTATATTTGGACTACTATTGAGATCTTTTTTCTCAAGTTCAATTTATAATCTAAAATACTTGTATTAATTTTTTTAATTTAATAGTTTATACATAAATTAATCTTGTATAACAATAAATTTTTATATAATGATTGTAATGACTATTTAAATTCAAAACTTCTAATTTTTATATTCAACTTATTAAATGTATACATAAAACCCTTATTATAAGATTCTAAATTGAGAACCATTAATCTTATAACTATAAGATTCTAAAACTTTAAACTCATACAAATACTCATACTCTATAACCCTTAACTTTAAAAATTCACCATTATTTCTATGAAATTATTAGGATTGGGGTGGGCTAATAAAAACAATTAAAAAATGTACCTTATTATGTGAATTCATTTACTTTAAAAATCCAAAAATTATTAAAAAGTAAAGCTAACTATATTTTAAATTAATTTAAAAAATATTAAACTATTTTTAAATATAATTAGTTTTATTTAAATATACTCAATTTATATAAACAAATAAATATTTTTTTAAATAAATAAATAATATATATAAGGTAGTTAAAATCGCGAATATAAAACTTGGCTTCCAATCTCAGGTCCCAAAATCGAGGCAACTCAATCGTAAACTTGAAAATCGGTAAAACTTGAGTCAAACTTGGTCAAACTCATTGAGTTGGACTGAGTCAATGAAGTTTGAATTGTACTCCCAATCAAGTTTGGACCAAAGCTTAGAAGTAGTAAACTTCTAGGTATTACTAGTATCATTTAAACTATATTTTAAGCAAATTTAACTTTACATGTATAAGGACTGAAATACTAATCGATTATTGATAACTCTTAATATCTAATTTTATGAGCTTTCTTGTTTGTGTATATACTGAATGAGTAGTTGTTATCAGTTATTTTGTTTTTAAGGAGAATGGGCATGTTAATACTTAATGGTATAATTAATAAAATATGTTTAGGAATTAGAAATCTAGCTTACTCTCTCTGTTGTTCTAGTTTTGTTATATTAGAATATATATGTGTTTTGTGTGTGTGCGTGTGTGTGTACATTTAGTAACGTATTGAAGTGAAATGTATATGTAAACTCTTACGAGTTTACGAGTCGAGTTTATATTCTGAATTTACTTCCTTCTCTGAGTTTAGGTAAACTTTCGAGTTTAACAACCTTGAACATATATATATATATATATATATATAGTTCAAAATTATTTTATGTAATTTAAAATATAACTAGCTTAATTTTTAATTAAATTTTAATACTTTTAATGTGAGATTAAGATTTCAAATGGCAAGGTGTGTCTTTCTTAATTCATTTTGATTATTTTTTAATTAGTGCATGTTCTACCGTCCTAATTTTAATTATATTTTAAATTACTCTAAATGCAATTCAATGATACCTTCCACGCCATCTATCACAACAAAAATTTTATGTGAGTTCAAGTGATAAAAAAAACGTAAAAATATATCGATAATAAGATATGGCTTCTCTAAACAATATTTCAAATTTTCATATTTCGCTCAATAATTCCAAAACTTAGAATGGAAACAACAATGATAAGGATAATGAAGAAAAATCATAATTTGTATTAAACAAATTAATTATAATTTATGTATAATATATATATGATACGAGGCTCGGCAATCATAATATATATATATATATATAAGTGGCTCGACAGTTGTGGCACAAATTTTAAAAAATCTGAGGTAGAAATTTGAAAAAATTCAAGGTTGGTGAAACATTTGGCTGACTTTACAAATTTTTTCATTGAAAATCAAAATATTCATTATCCATGTCTAAATTGTGTGTGGATCGACATTTCCATTGTCGAGCTACACAATTTTAATGCAGCTCAACAATTTCTATGTCCAGCCACACAAAATTATTATTTTCATCATAATAAAATATGAAAAATATTTTAAAATATTCATTTATTCATTAATAATAAAAAATACTGTAACTATCTATTTAACTAATAACAATTTTATTTGTATATAAAAAATTAGATATATCTAACTTATCTTTATTTAATAATTATTTTTTCTCTTATTTATATTTATTTGTTTCCGTTGATCTTACTTATTTATAAAAATATAAATTGGTAGTGTCTCAACATATTCTATGTCAAACCACACATATATATAATCAAATATGTATAGATAATATATGGAATATTAATAATGTATATATATATATTATAATGGATGCTTGATAGTTTCACTGCCGAGCTCCCACATTAAAATATATGCAATATCTGTATACATAAGTGTCTCTACAATTCTTCTGTCGAGCCACACAAATTTTAAATTGTGTGGTTTGACAAGAGAATTATTGAGCCAGACTAATAACTGTATATAAAAAAATTTGACAAAATAGCTTCAGTCTTGTGAGTTATTGAGATAATGTGCAAAGTTTTGAAAATTTGAGACGCTAATTTGAAAAGTTTCAGACACAAAATTGGTGAAAAATTTAAGCCAAGTTTACAAATTTTTTAATTGAAATCTAAAATATTCATTGCCTTTATAAAAGTGTGACTCGACATGTCCCATGTCAAGTCACAAAATTATTTGAGTGGCTTGACACCACACATTATTCTTATTTTTAGTCATATAAAAATTTATTTTAAGATATTTATTTTTATTAATGATAAAAAATATTGTAAATATTTATTTAACTAATAACAATTTTATTTGTATATAAAAAGGTAAATAAAAAAATTTCTAACTAAAGAAAATCAGATAAGGCGCAGATTGTTGTCAATGAAAGCGTGAACTTGTAAAAATTTTAACGTGCAAATTGGTAAAAAATTAATGCGCGTTTTACAAATTTTTTCACTTATAGTCAAAATATTTATTTCCCATATTCTACAACAATTTTTCTTCATCTTTCTAAAGACTCTTCTATTCTTTTCTTTTCTTCTCTTCTGCTTTTGTCTTTTTATCTTTTCTTTCTTCTTTTGTCTTCTATTTATTTTTTCTTCTTTTCTTGTGCTCTGTCAGTTATTCCAGTTCCTTTTGTTGTGAGCTAGTTCAGTTCTTCTGTGACTTCTCTTTGTTTTCTATTCAACAGGTAAGACAAAACAAAATATATTCTTATGCGACTTTTCTTTGTCTTCTTTTTAACAGGTAAGGCAAAACAAAATATATTCTTTTTCCTATTCATTCTTTTTACATTGTTTTACACTTTTGACACTGCAGAGAAAATAATCTTTTGTTTTCACATTATAGAGAATGAAACATTAATTTTATTTCTTTCTTCATCCACCCAACCACCCATGGTAATCAATTAATTGATATTTTAATATATTCTTCTTTATTTTTTTGACACTAGGAAATTAATTCCTTTGGTTTAATGTCTACACAGGGGACTTCATCCTCAGCAACTTAACAGCAGTCTTCATGAAGATTAAATGACATAGATTAAACGACGAAGATGAAAATTAAATTAATTGATATGAAAATATCACATTATACAAGATGATTAAGACGAATATTATTTCGTTTAAAAATCCAAGCATATTATTTCATTTAAAAATCCAAGAATTTCTATAAAAATATGATTATATTCATTCTAGAAAATAAAGAATTGATATAATAAAAATCTATAAATTTCTCTTTTTTCATAATAATAAAATTATATTGTCTTAGTATACTGTAAAATAAAAATTTAATTACCATCAAATTTACTTAAATTATTTTTAATAGAATTTATAATTTTATTTACAACATGTAAGTGAAATTAATTGATATAAAATATAAATTAAGATATTAAGTTTAAAGTCAAAGCAAAGACTTAAGGGTGGCTCGACAGGTGAGAGCCACCCAAATATATATATATATATACACACGTGGTTGGTCGGGAAAGTTTTTCAAATGTAAATTTTCCATTGAAATTCAATAAGAAAATTTCAATAGGTTTGTATTTCAGTAGAAAGGCAGTCAGAAAATTATTTTTCTATTGAAAAAATTTAATAGGAAATCAGTAGAAATTTAATATTTCATACTAAAATTGTCCTCTTTTCTTCTGATACGTTAGTCACATTTTCATGTATTTGTTGTAGTGATTGAAAGTTGAAGAATGTAATTTATGAAATTAAAATTTCAGGGATGCAAACTTTCTAATGACCCAAAGTTGATGAAGAGACTTTTAGCGTTTTCCCCTTAATTATATGACAATTAGATTTAGTTACGCGAATTCAAGCAATTAACTGTTGGCTTCCAAGAAGGCCAGTGCAACAATAAATTGGAGATTTAATAATAGTAAATTTAGAGACTTTACAATGTAAAAGACCAATTGAATCAGTTACAATCTTTTAGGAACTATATTGACATGCTTAATCTTTAAAATATTAAATTGAGACAACGTAATCTTTTGAAAACTAAATTAATAATTAATAAAAAATAAAAAATAAAACCCCAATCACTTTGGCATACCAACAAAAGTTTTATTAAAAATGAAAGAGATCGATACACCAAATATATGAGCATCAGCTTGCTACACATAACTGGAATATACCAAAGTTCACATTTGAAAAGAAAAAGAAATAGCATCAAAAAGTTATAAACCACAGTACAAGTTGCACAAATATACTAAGTAGGAACTTAATTAAAAGGCATGGTTTTCAGATAATTATATGACACTTGGATTTGGCGATACAAATTCAAGCAGTTCATCATTGATTTCCATGAGGGCCATGTCTTCTTCGGTCAAACTCACCCAAGCTTCTATTCCCTTACCATCGTTGGTATCCATCAAAGTAAAATTATTCATAAAATTCAAACACGGAATACTCACCCACTTTGGCTTTCCCCATCCAAAATCTGAATCGTAAAATCCAAAACGACACCAACTACTGCAACCATAATATAAATCAAGACCATCTTTGTACACAAGCTCGAAGTCCTTCAACCCCTCATAAATAGCAAGGAAACCATTTTCTTGCTGAAGCTTCTCAACTTGGACCTTGCAAAACTCTTCCAAACCCTTCCTCAGTTGAACCACCAAGTCTTGCAGTTCCATATAATAATTATTGTCATCTTGTTTTGTGTGCGCTATGAAGTTACCTAAAAAGTTACCCACACAGGTTTCAGCCAAGGGCGAGGATACCCTTTTGCGAATATTCACAACTTGGTTCACCATGGAGGGTGTTGTTATTCCTCGGTTTGTTCGTGAAGCTATTGTGGCACACTTCCATATCAGTGATAACACAGCCTCCACTCGCGTTGGTTGATTCACTATATTGCTTTTGGCTTTGGCCTTCAGTTTCTGTATCTTTGAGGAATCAAACACGAACCTGTATATAAGATAGATAGGCATTTGACATTTTAACAAATTAGAACTTGCGTCATTCATATTTACAAGTTAACAATATAATTTTATTGAGTAGATTATTAATTTTGATAAAAATTACATGTATTTTAATTTTATACACAATTTTTTAGGACTAAGTTGAAAAAAAAAATTTCAGAAAATAAATATAGTGCAATCAATCAAATTTGATTTTATATATATATATATATATATATATATATGGAGAATGATGGATCGTTAAAGCTGAATAAAATTCAAGTTAATTGTAGTTTAATAAAAGTTGTAATTAAATTTAAGTATTAATTATTTAATTTATCCTCTCAATTAATACCTTCTGGTGATGCATTTGGAGTGCTTGAGATCAAGAGGTGGCAGAACAACAAGACGATCCATGGAAGGATAGAGAGAGGCAGGAGATTGAACAAACTTGGGAGCCATCTCCTCCGTCATGCACCCAACAGCCACTGATGACCAAGCTCTGATGAACGATCCCAAGGTGCCAGCGTCAGCAATCTTGTGAGACAGACACAACCCAATTACCAAACCTCCACACTCAAACACATTCGCCTGCACTTTCACCAACGGCACATCGCTTTTGTCATCGCTGGGCTTGGGCATAAACTGGTGTGCTGAGTTGGCGTCGGGTTCTTTAAGAATGTCGGAGAGGAAGCCGTGCACTCGAGCCACGCAGAACTCCGCACCATCATCATTACATTCGACGACTGCGTTGTCTCTGACTCTACCTGCCAGAGGGTAGAAGTAGGTCAGTGTCTGAGACAACGATGTCTTTAGCCTCACCAACTTGTCCTCAGCAGTGAGATAGGGAAGGTCTTCCTCATGGGTGTTGAGGTAGTAGAGGAGGATTGGAGTAGTTTCCATTGCAGGAACCAGTTGGTCGATGAAAGACAGCTTGTGAGTTCCGAGGTTTTGAGGTGTTGGAGAAGATGGCTTTATGGTTTCTTTGGACACAAACTCAATCCTCATGGCCTTCGCCATCTTGTCTGCCACCAAAGTGATACTAATAAATGGTTTCAATGGGTCACGATCTGGTGCCTCCAATGGCTCAGCCTCACTGCCTGATCAGCACATGCATTTATACTAGCATATATATATATAAAATAATTTTCTAAATGGGTGATGTTTTCTTGTGCGGATGATAAAACTAATGGGTTGACCTCGTCCACGCAAATGTTCTAACATAGGAATGAAAGATATAAAAAATCATTACCAGACAAAATAGGTGGGGGCCAAGCGAAGCTTAACGTGACTGCCAAGTAAGCTTAACGTGACTGCCAAGCTTCCCCTGCTAATTCAATGCCTTTTTTTTTTTTTTTCTATATGCATTCAAACCTCGGAAAAATTAGAAGCTAAGAGCACGTGCCGCTGCTACAGCCAACACAGCCACCTCTTGTTCAACTTGATTGTCCTGACTATTTCAAAAACCCTCTCGTCTCTGCGTTTCCCTTGAATTTTATGTTAATTGCAACTAGCTTCTAGAATTTTTAAAATTGAGAATAAGGTCGTTGAACTTTATATTCATGCGAATTGACTATTTTATTTTTTCTAATTTTCTTTCTTATAGAGCTAACTCATTTGTTATTTCTGACTTGTCATATGTCAACTATCTGACCATTGAAAAGTACAATTCAAAGATATTTATTCTCATATGTGAATAATTTCAAATAATAAATAATCAACCCCTGTTAAGAAGAAAAACAAAAGCAAGAATTAATAGACAAAAGGACCTATTTGTTTGACTATAAATATTCAAGGACCTAATTAATTGGTAATTATAAAAAGTTAGTGCAGTTACAATAATCTCCCCCTACAGGAAATTAGCCATATAGTAACGAAAAAAATCTGTTAGTAAAAGATATAAATCTTTGGATATAACCCAAGTGATCTATACCATAGTAAAACATTTCGTCACTTATTTGGACTTCTACCCATGGATTTTTTTACTGTCAGTATACTTTATACCCACAGTTTTGTAATTGTCACAATAGCTATAGAACATTTACCCGTCACTAAAGGTTGCAATGGTGATATCTCAAAGACCTATAGTGACGGATTGTTTGTGTAAGTATAACTTGTGATAAAAAATTTGGTATCACTAAACCCTATAGTGATAGTTTTTATTAATTATTATTTATCATTTCATATTATTTCAATTCTCAATAAATTAATTCTCATCAAACAAAATAAAGAAAGAAATATACAATTTAACTGTAAATTCGTTTTTATATTAAAACTTCAATAATGTTCATACAAAATAAGGAGTCTATTTAGTAATTTCTATATAATATTCTTTCAAAAAAATACAACAATCAAATAAGAGAAGCTAAAAAAAAAATTCTAAGTGAATCATGTAAGTGCTTATAAGCTGTTACATTAACCAAAAAAAACTCTTATAAAAGATGTCTACTTTAAATGCTTGAAATTGATTACTTTTGATATTCACCTACAAGTTAATAAGTTCAATTTTGAAAAAGGTAATACATAGCAAAATGGAACATAACAAATTTACAAAACCAACTTTAATTCACAAAATGCTAAATAAATATACCATCTTAGTTTTCATTAGGATTGCTTGAACTTGACAATCTCATATTGCCATTGAAGGTATTGCAATTGGTACCATTAGCTGAAACAAGACAACAAATAAATATTGGAAACTTTTTACATATGAAATGATACAATGTCAAAACTTTTTACACAAAATAGTTATCGCAAGAAACAGAATTCTATTGATTCATGCCTTGCAATTAGAAGTCTACAGCTGATATATGGATAAAATATTGGAAACTTTGCCAGTAGATGAGCCTACCAGAAAAGAGGAACTTAATAACCAATAGACCACGGAATATATTGAACAAATATAATTTAAAGACTTACTCAAGATTAACATTCCCAGTAGCCAAAGTACTTCACATTAAGAGATGTAATTTGTTCATATCTAAGGGACCAATTGGGATCAGCAATCACAAGCTTCAACTCCTCAATGCCTAGCATAAGTATAGGAATGAAAACAGAATGAACAACAGTGCTATAATTTATTCAAGACAGAAACAACTATCTCTACCAGTAGGGTAAAGAGAAGGAAGAGCATTTTCTATCTCCGGAGTTTAAAATTTCCCTCTCTCTAGGACAAATCCATCTACTTGAATATTTAGCTTCAATAACTCTATCCGTTGAAATAAAAAGGTAACAAGTTAGAAATCAGTTAAAATAATAAAGTCATACAAATACTCATTCCATCCTACACTCTCAGACATACATATGCCAATTCTTTTCTATTGATAAAGTGAACTTACCAAAAGGAGGAATGACTATCAGTATCCTTTCCACTCCATTCATCCTAACAAATGGTAAAGGAGCTATAGGAGAAAAGACGCCAGAAGAAACAAAAGAAGCCATCTCCTATAATTCAAATTACTGAAGCAATACCAGAAAGAATGCAGCAAACCAGATGAAGGATGCATGCATAAAAAAGAAGGATGACTGACTGTTGTAATAATTTCACCATTAGTGCCACCATGAAGAGCAGATTAAATAGCATATGCATATATAAGCTTCTATGTACAAACACTATAGGCACACAAAATTTTCCAATGAGATGAGAGTCATCAAAGCATTTACCACAGATGTAATCTGTAACTTTTCAACGCTCCTTGAATAGCTTCCGGGGATAAATGGGAGAATAAGGTATTAATTTCAGCGAGATCTGATGCATAGCAATATCTTGATGCAACAATGCAATAAAACTTCTAGATATGATAGAATATACTTCTCAAATGGAAGACACTAACGAAATACAAAACTGCTTTGCGTAGTTCTAGAAGAAAATGATTCTTGATTCTAACAAATCACATTTGATGCAGCAATTTTACATATCTACTAATAACATTAACATATATTCAAGAACTAAGTTCACAATTCCTCCCCTCCCTATTTTACACTGATGAATTTATTAGGACAGAAGAATACAGAGGATCAGGAAACAAAACAGATAAAAGGGGGGAATCAGCTCAAACTCTTCTTAATAATCAAAGAAACCCCTAAGTAAAACAATAAGCAGAAACCAGCATCAAAGCACCAAGAAATTCCCATCCTAAAGAAAATGCACTGGTAAGGCCCACTGACTAGAAAAATTATATAACTAGAACAGTTTTAACCCCTCTCTTCACCCAAAACCTTGAAAGCAGGTAGACAACAAATGTTCAAGATTTGGAAGGCAAATCCAGTATTCAAGGTAGCTGCTATGACTAAGGGTTGCGGCTAGGCCCCCAGAGCTGTCATGCACCAGTGAATGTTAGTAAAATTCTCTCAAAGGCATGTCTAAATACTTTCTCCGTTTATCCAACCTATATTGTCGCCCCTCCTTTTCCAACTCTCCATATCTAAGTCATCCAAAGCTCTCTCACTCACAATGTCTCTGAAACATACAAACACACTCAGTCGTTGGAACTTTGAAACATTTAGACTTTCATAATTAGAACAACTTTTAAATTCCAAGGTGATAAAAATCAATTACACAAGTTTTGCATCTTTATTTAATTCTAATGCTTCCTTTTTCCAGGGTCAGTTATTGCTGAACTTAGTGCAACCTAAAAAGTTAACAATGTGATGTGGAATTAATATGGGAGAAATTATCAAAATCGTCAATTATACCAATTATTGTTACAATTTGAGAACAAGAATGAGAGACAAATTGATGACCAGTTGAAAACAATGTGAATCGAGAACAAGAACCCCAGTGCTATAATTTATTCAAGACAAAAACGACTATAACTTTTTTAATAAAGGAATAAGAATTTCTTTATAATCAATTCCAGTTTTTCAAAAGTCAAAATTGGTTCAGGCTTGTGATGACACTGTAAAACAACTTGCAAATTTACCTAGATCAAGAAAATGTAACAATCAATTCTTTGAATGAATTTCAAACTTCCGTCCAAGTCCCTGACATGCATCTTAGAGGCTATAGAAAATGACATTTACACATCATATACTATGTGTTGACTATGGCTAAAGTTAATTAGCTAACAATAAGTTGAGTGACATGAAAACGTATTGGTAACAGAGCATTATGAAAAAGAAGTAAACAGGTAACATATAATAACAGAGCATTATGAAAAAGAAGTAAATAGGTAACACATTCTAATCAAGGAAATTCTGCCCCAATATGCAGAACACATTCTAGCATTCTTTTTTATTTCTTTCACTTGCAACACACGAAAATACACACAAGATGACAGGAATAAACTGAAACGTATCAACCTTCACATTGAAGCCAAATAAAAATATCAATCAGTTGGACAGAAATCAACCTAGAAATTACAGAAGAATCCCATCTAGTATCCTTCCATTCTCGGAATCCTAGCCATTCATCCAAACATCATCACACGCAACTTTGTTCTTCTAACATTCTCGGAATCCTTACCATTAAAGGATGGAATTTGTCACACTTACCTCATCGTTGAATTCATCTCTGTTCTCCACTCTAATTCCTGATTTGCTGCCACAAACTGTAATAGCATTTAGCAAATGAATATTGAATGGAAAGAGTAAGACAAACATTGCAAAATAATGGACTGGAACCCCAAAAAAAAAAATTTGGGTTCATCAAAGAGAAACCCAAAATAGAAAAAATTACAAGTTAGCAGGCTAACCCGTTTAGTCCGCCAGCCCACACATAATGGGCTGGGCTGCCCATTTCCTGGCTTGGTCCAGTTTTTGTGCTTCCTTAGGCTGGCTACTTAAATTGTTGGAATCTTCCAAGTTACCCCTAAGATAAAACCTACATTTCATAATTCCTTACGTGAATTTCAATTAGTTGAAGCAAATCTTTAATTTAACTTGACGAGGTTAATGATTATATTCCTATATCATTAACTTATCCATTCCCTTAAATTCATAAGGTTGAAGAATTCAAACTATCTATCTTTTGATCTAATTCCTACTCCTCTTTAAATTCATAAGATTCAAGAACAACAAAATCAATCAAATAGGTGGCCAAATTATAAGAAAGCATTAAGCATAAGAGAGATAAGCATGTATTAAATGTCAAATGATTACAAGAGTCCAAGATATAATCAAATCATACTCCAAACCAACATTTATAATCCTAGAGTGAAAATCTTAGCAATACATATCAGAAAAATAAAGCAATAAAACAAAAAAGATGAAGAACATGATGAGTCTAAGGAGGAACGAAGAGAAAAAGCCTAGAAATCTTTATGGGTGAAGGTTCCCTTTGCTTCCTCTTCAAGAGTCATCAACCCTAGCCTCTCTTTAAGTCCAGACTAACCTAAAAATTTCATCCCAATCATGTTGTATACCTTTTAGTACATGACAACATTTTAAGGTGCCCGCTTAAGTGCCCACTTGCTTGCTTAAGTGCTTAGAAGATAAAGAAAATTGATGATTTTGCCAAGCGTTGCATGCTTAAGTGTGTATTTGCCTACCTAAATGGCCAAGTGGCCAAGAGCAATTGCCCTTTCCCAACATTTGCATGCTTAAGCATACATTTGCTCGCTTAAGCATCTAGGTGACAGATGCATCAAGTTCTCCATTTTGCATCTTTTTTGTTCCAACATGACTTCTTATTTTATTATTGGCATTGGGTTCCTCATGCTTTTAACTTCACTTTTCCATCATTTAGGCCAACAAAAACACAAATTTAAATGAGTCTATAATTTGCAACCAAACTTATGTTTGTTGTGCCAAAATTTGCGTTTTTAGGCTATGTACAGAGTGTATACATAAATGATAAGAATTCATATATTTTAGTCCTAAAAAGGGTCAAAATGGTAACAAAGAGAGCCAAAACCTCCATGTAATTTACATGAATAATGAGGAGTTATCACATGCCTGAAGCTTCCACTAATATAGTAATATCACCCACTTCTTACGATTTAGTGTAAATTTTTATTTTCAATTTTAATTTTATATAAATACTTTTCTATTTTTAAAACTATAGTAAGTCTTTCTTAGTTAGGGATCATCTTGGGGACTAATTAGAGTTAATAGAGCAAGGTTTTAGAAAAGAAAAAAACCAATTAGAAAAAAAAGCCAATAGGAAAAGAGCTAAGATGAGTAGTGATGCCTTACAGTATTATGGAATGATTAACTTTTTCTTCTCTCTTTTTCAGCATTCGTCTCTAGCCCTCCCAAGTTTCTTTGAGTTCCCTTCATAGAAGTCAGATTAGGAATCAAGTGAACAGCATAGGTCCCAGTTCAAGTGAGTAGCTAAATGTAAATGATAGTGTTTTTTTTTATATATATAAATCTGATTCGTTTATATCAAATGATTATTTTTACTATAATTTCTATGTATATCTCGAATTTCCTTTATGAGAATATTTCTAAAAGTTAAGGGATTCTTATACAATTTCTTTAGTAAATTTCCCTCTTCTACTTTTTAACGAATAACATGTTGATGTCATTATGTTGAGACCATTTCTTTACAACATGAATAATCTTTTCAAGACAAGATTTAGACATGAAACTAGATAATATGTGAAAAGATATGATGAAATGTCATGTTTATGAAAATTGAAAAACAAAAATATGACTGGAAGGTTTAATGCCTAATTTCAAAAAAATTCATACCATCAATCTATGCAATTTAAGTCCTCATATTTAAGTTAATTTAAACACAAAATGAATAATAAACAAATAAACTGTCCAAGATCTCCTAGATGTCCTAGTTAATCACAGAACTTCCTGACACTAATGGGATTGAATGAAATTAGCTACTGAAAGTTTCTGATTGACTTACTCAATAGCTTTCTGACTACTCTAGTTTGCGTTTCCGACTAAGTAAAAGTAGGAAAATATACTATGGGAATATATATAGTTTACTACAGAAAAATTCCTACTGATTTTTTTGAATATATTTTGTGATTGCTCTCTCATTTTTTTTCCATTGCTATTCAGTTGGAATATATCAATCACATATATTAGTTTCTCGAGATTCAACGTCTCGAGAGTGCTCTACTTCAAGACACTGACTCGAGAGCACTCTTGAGACACTTTCTCGTAGTTACATTTTTTTAATATAATATTTGTATACTTAAAATTTATTATACTTTATTTTATATACAAATTTATGTTGATGCAAAAAAAATAAATAAAAAGATTTTATAAGACATTATCAAAGCATTACTCGAGAGGCTAGCTCTCAAATACAAACTCGAGAGTCAGCTTCTCGAGTACAAAATAAAAAATTTTAAAATAATCTGAATTTATAAATTTATTATAAAAATTATAATTAAAAAATAAAGATATACATTTAAAATATCATACGTATAAAACATACTCTCGAATTTAAACTATTCGAGAGCCAAGCTCTCCAGTTCAATAATTTATTTTTAAATTACTTTTTAGATTTGTTTAAAAAAATAAAAATTTTAAAATAATTTGAATTTATAAATTTATGATAAAAAATTATAATAAAAAATAATAAATTATATTTTAGATTCGTTTAAAAAATAAAAATTTTAAAATAATATAAATTTATAAATTTATTAAAATATTATAATTAAAAATAATAAAAATATAAATTAAAAATATCATATATGAGTAAAAAATCAACATAAAGGCGGGCTCTCGAGTACAAATTTAAAAAAATAAAAAATTTATTATAAATAATAAAAAATAAATTTAAAATATTATATATAAAAAAATTAAGAGTTTGACTCTCGAGTTTAAACTTAAGAGCTAAGCTCTTGAGTTTGTTAGTACTATGTAATTTATTTATTTTTTAATTTATTTTTTATATTTTTTTAAAATAAAAATTTTAAAATAATCTAAATTCATAAATTTGTTATAAAAAATTATAATTGAAAAATAGTGAAATTTATTTTTAATTTATTTTTTAGATTTTCTTAAATAAATAAAAATTTTAAATTAATATGAATTTATAAATTTATCAAAAAATTATAATTAAAATTAATAAAAATATAAATTTAAAATATCATATATAAATAAAAAAAACCAAGATAAAGCTGGCTCTCGAGTACAAATTTAAAAAATAAAAAATTTTAAAATAATCTCAAATAATAAATTTATTATAAATAATAAAATATAAATTTAAAATATTATATATATAAAAACAAAACTGAGAATCTGATTCTCGAATTTAAACTCAAGAACCTGGCTCTTGAGTTCCAACAATGTAATTTATTTTTTAAATTATTTTTTTAGATTTGTTTAAAAAAATTTTAAAATAATTTGAATTTATAAATTTATTATATTTATGTGTTTATATTTATGTCAAATTTTTTAATTATAAAAAGAAAAATATAATATAAAAATATAATAAAAATTTTAAAATATTATGTTTATATAATATTGTTATGTTTACAATATTTTTTATTTATTATTAAGTTAGAAAATATAAAAAATTATAATTAAAAAATAACAGAGGCATAAATTTAAAATATTACATATAAGAAAAATAAAAAATTAAAGATTAAATTAGAGAAGAATTATCTAAAATTTTTAAATAGTGAGAAGCATATAAAATTAATGAACGCTAATATATTTTTTAAAATAATTTGTTATGATATATTATTTTTTTAGATTATAAAAGATTAATGAAATATTTTTAAGTGTATATAATTGTATTAATATTAACTAAGTTTATAAATTTTCACAGGAAAAAAAATGTAAGTGTATGTGAGTATATAGAAAAAAGATCAATAAATAAAAATAATATTTTATGCAAAAAAAATTAATTATCACTTTCAAAATTTTCCCCACTTTCTTCATTTGTTTCTTTGTCTTCATTTTGATATTGGTTTTCATCTGTATCTTCTCCACTTTCTCCCTCTGCTTGTTCATCTTGATGTTCCTCATCTCCACTTTCATAAGTTATTTCTTGGTAGTGTTCCTACTCTTGTAAATTATCATTTAATAAATTACTATATACAATAAAAACATGAGATTGTTCATTATGGTAGGCAATTTCTAGTCTTTGTTAATTGTCTACTAGACTTTATGGCCTAGCTTTTATGACAACCCACCATTCTGATTTCTCTATACTTATGATCGGATATGGTACAAAATATACTTGTATTGCTTGGTGTACAAAGACAAATAGATCAAAAATTTCATATCTTCTTGTATGTCTAATTTCTGTAATTCTATAATGTGAATGCACCTTAGTTCCATGATTTAGTACTGGATCAAACCAATCATAACAATTACTCTTCTCTTCACTTCCATTTTCCTCTCAACCCATATTTATCATCTCATTTTCATTGCATCTGAGTTTCCTTATCTCTATTACAGTTATCTGAATACTTTTGCAGTTCTACCATGTTAAGTGATAAAGCGCATAAGTAAGAAAATTTATCCAATAACAAATATCAAGAACACATAGTAATGTTCAACTTAGGAATCCTTCTTCTTCTTTCAACACTAACATTGAAAATGTCATGGCAACACCAACCACATGGCTACCATTTCCTTACCCTTCTTCTTTTTTTGCCCTTTAAATCCTCCTCATAACTTTTATCCACCTGCGCCATGACAATTTCAAGGTAATGTACCACCAATTCCATATCTTAGTCATACTCCAACAAGACCACAACCAATGTAACAATTTTATGGCTGTAATGATACATCTAATATGTCATATTTTTGTTTTCATGTCCTGGATAACTCACCAGTAATGTCATAGGCATATCATAACTCTTTTATTTCTTCATATTCTCAGACTTCCTTTCCACTTTTAAGCCTAACCCCCTTGCACCTGATCTAGTTCTAACCCCATCTAGATCCTCGCCAATACCAAAAGAGATCACAAACCATAGTGCACAAAGCGATAGCAACATAATCAGAAAGGACCTCATTAATCCAGATGGAATAGAGTAATTTTTTTTAATCAATCGTACTTGTTATTCTATTTAAAAATTGGTGACATTACATATTTTTAAATCTCCTAAGTATATTTTTATTTCATAAATGATTCAGGTTTTCTCCAAAGCATAATAAGATTCGAGATCAAATTGTGTCCATCATTAAATCAACATATGATGGACCATACACATGCTAGAGGAATGTACCTAAATCACTACGAAACTTGCGGTGGCTAGAATTTCATGTATAGTTTTATTCTCTTTATCTATTACAATTTTTTACCTCACATAATTATCTATTATTAATTATAAATCTTATTTGTTAGAAATATTATATTTGTTTCACCACAACATGAAGGCTCTATTCAAAGTAATTGGAAATATTATACGTCAACGCACTTAAAAGATATGTTATATACAACGCATAAGAAAAATAAAAAACCAATATAGATTGGAGAATTTGTTTGGAATCAGTTGTGTGATAAATGGAGAACACCACATTTCAAACAAGTTAGTGAGCAAAAAAAAAAAATAGATCTTCCGACTTTAGTGGATTTGACTCATCTCTCTACACTGGAGGTTCTATTTCAATGGCAAAGCGTAAGAAAAGATTGGTAATTATCATTATATCTCATGCTTTTATATATATATATATATATATATATATGTATATATATATTTCCTCGAACCTTTGACAAAAGAATTGGGACGACAATCTACTACATTTGAATTATTTCTTCGAACTCATCAAAATAAGACTGATCAAAGATAAGTTGATAAAAATTTGAGGTAACATTTGTAAATGTTATTTTATGTGTAATTGTATATGATATATATTTTATAATACAGTCTAATTATATAATTTCATTTTCCTTAAAGGTAGAATATCAAAGGCTGTTGTATCAATCTTCAGGTAGCTCTTAACAGCATTTACTAAATCTTGATTTATTGATGAAAGCAACAGGAGAAAAAAAAAGGCACATATATGGTTTACGAGTTGAGGCATCCAAAATAGTTGGTACTGCAATCCCTGGATTTCATATACAAGGCCAATCACAGTTTGATTAGACTCGCTCAAAACAATGGAAACTAGACTCAATGCAATGCAAGAATTTTATCCTCCTCTCCATCCACCTCAACACTTATTTTATGCTAATTCAAATTATCAAGGAAACACATACGTGTATCAACCATAATTAGCACTTTTAAACAATATTTTCAATTTTTTTTATTCCCTTTGATATTCCAGCAATCGACAATATTAGAAACAACGACAATAATGGAGATGAAGAAAATGATGATGAAAAGTAGAAATGTATATTATACAATTTTTTAATTATATTTTTATTATTGTAATGTATTTTCACTAATGAACTATGTATTTAATGCAATTTACTATTTTGTTATGCTAATTTATAAATATATTTGAATATTCAATACAATTTGCATATATAATTATTTTTCTCAATAAATATACAAATAATGACTTATACATTAACATACAAATAATATAAAATATATAAAACTTTATTTCCAGAAATGTTAAAGCTAATTCTGTATTAAAATAATAAATTTTTAATTATATTTTTTATCATTAAAATAATGTAAAAATTTTATAATAGACTATTAAAGTTGAAAAGATTTATTACTGACACATTTATTTTATAATTGAACGTACATATTTTCTAATTTACTATAAAAAAAATAATACAGTGCAAATTATCGTGCGAAATGTTATTTCTTTCAGTCTTAACGCAGACATAAAAATTTTACACGTAATTTTAAAATATTCATCATGCCGCTAATTCTTTTATATAAGAATTATTCTCTCTCAATATTTTTGTGCTTTATCTTTTTTTTTTCTTTTCTCTCATTCATCTTCATGTTTCTGATTATTATCTTTGTCTTCTTGGTTCTTCTCAGGTATGTTCAGAGATAGAGGACTCATTTTTTTTTTAATCTCTCTCATTCATCTTCATTGGTTATGCATCTTCCTCTCCTTTGGTTTTCTCAGATATGTTCAAAGATACAAATACAATGGTATAATTTGTCTCTTCTATTTCGCATTATTCTTCTGTGAAGCTTTTCTATGCATTATTCTTCTCTACAGCTTTTTTGATTTTATTTACAGTATATAGCAGTTTCTTTCTGTCTTTTTGTAGATAAAAAATTGTATATTTTTCAATAAAAAATTATTTTTTTCTCAATATACTTCTCAATTTACTCACATATTTTTTCTCTATTGTTGTCTGATCTGTTTACATACTTATGTGTCAATAGGAATAAATTTTTATGTGTTAAGAAATGGACCTATTAATTTATTTAGAGCCATTAATTCCTCTTCCGAAGCATTTCTGTCTCATTTTTATTTGGTGTAGAAAGACATAGAAATATAGAAGAAGACGAAGACAATTAAAATATTTCATACATAAAAATTGTAAATTCATTATTTCATTTTCTTTATGAAAATAAACAATTCATCTATATCAAAATTTGTAAATTTATAATTTTTTTAATAACAAGTTTAAATCATTTTTGAGCATATCGTTAAACTAAAATTATAAATATATAATATAAATTAATTATTTTTTCATAATTAAAAAATCTACATAACAATAAAAATTTAAATATATAAATATAATAAATTCCTATAATTGTAAAATTTTTTATTTTTTTTTATACACATCTGAAAAAAAAATCAAAAGTTCAAGTCTAGCTCTTGAACCGACTCTCAGGATTGTGGCTCTCGATCACACTCTATAATTTTCTTGTATAATATTTTAAATTTATTTTTTGTTATTTTTTAATTATAATTTTCTTATAAAAATTGATCAAAATAATGTAGGGTTGAACCATCTAATAGGTTAACACGTGTACAATAATGATCTGAGCAACAAATCGTGTGTTTCGTACCCATACATGTGGCAGCTGTTGCGAGATTAGGATGATATTTTCCGATTGAATAGGATGAGTTCAGTTGATAATATGTTTCAGTAAGAAAACAATTATCGACTATGGATTTTGCTACTAAAAAATTTCAGTAGCTATTCATCTACTCAGTAGGAATAACAATTTTGCTATTGAAATTCATTATTTTTCTATTGATTTGGTTGTAGGAATTATGCCTCTTTCCTGTAGTTAAGCTTAATAAAAGAAGTATTAACGACTCAAGACCCACCCAACAATGCTACGATAGATACATGTATATCTGTATGGAATAGATTCAACTAAGCGCATAAAGCTAAGATAGATGTTAGTTATATTACGCAGATTGAAGCTTAAGATTTGAGACTTGATTATCTTGCACACTAGTATTTCATGTTGTGATTGAGTTTATTTAGCTTTAGCTCTCAATGATTTTAATATGATTTGAAAATTAGTTGATTCCTGTATGACATCCAGTATAATAATTTTATAATTTACTTATGTTGTTTATTTTAGTTGCCATGGTTCAATTACTCACTGGGCTTGTTTCTTGAGCAAGTAATCTGTGTTGTCATGTAATTTTAGTTGTATTAAAATTCTAGAGTACTCGCTCTGTAATCCCATAGGCAAACTTGACTTTATGTATGACTAAATGTGAGATTGCACACTGAAGTTATGTTAACTTTGAGGGTATATGATGTACAAAGATTTATGATGATATAAAAGTATGATAATTCAGAGAATTCAATGTTATGATTTTCTTGAATTCAGATGTATCAGTGTGAATTATTTAATTAAAAGTTGAATAAGGTTACAAGAGATATCAGTATGTTAGGCTTAAGCATAAAGTGGGTCCATACCCTGCCAGTCACATAACCTAGATAAGGATGTGACAAAATAAAATATTTATCATGTTTTGCAGATTTCGAATCTCTTGTTTTTCAACAAACATATTTTTTTTTTATAAAAAGGAACTATGTGGATTAAGATGATTATATGATTTGAAGAACAACTAGAGAAATTTTTTTTGTGGTTTTGTGGTTTGAAGATGATTTCATGATTAAAAAAAGGGAAGGATGTGAAAAAAAATTATATTAAATGTTCTATATTATTTATGAAATTGAAGCATATTTTTTGTAATTATTTATGTGTTCATGACTTGAAAATGATTACATGATTAAAAAAAGCAAGAATGTAAAATAAAATTATCCAATTTATTTGTGTATATTTTTTTGCCATAATAAAATAATTATGCATTAACTATTATTAGAACAAAAATTATTTGTGTGTAAGTAGAAAATAATTTTTTAATAATCAAAACATTATAAAAAACAAAAAAAGAATTCAAATAAAGTGAAATAAATTAAAAAAAACATGAGGGCTCGAGAAAGGCCATGCTCAAGTCCCATTATTACCTATAAAAAAATTGGGATGAGAGTGCTCGAGCCCCAGTGAGTGCTCAACGAAGGGTTCGCTCAGGCCTATGGACCCCACACTTATTAATAGAATTTAATTGCAAAATAAAATTGAAAAGGGAGAGAGAACTCGATTTCAAATAATTTTTTTGTTGATAAATTTCAGTGCATGTCAAATTCAGTAGCTAATTAGTTGTTACTAAATTTGCAACTATAAATTTTGCGACTGACTTTTTTCAATTGGAATTCAGTAACAAATTAATATTTGTGACTAATTTCCACCATTTCTTTCTGAAAGTTCAAACACAAATTTTTAATTTCTTTGTAGTGAAAATTTAGAAATTAAGTCTTTGAATTTTCAACCTTCAAAAATAGGACCATTTGTCTAATTTCTTTCTAATCCCAATAGCTCTCATCATGTTTGACTCTGTAAATGCTTAAATTTCTTGTCACCTCAAATTCCTCAACCATTAGATTTGACATATGGGGACTCTAGAATGACAAGAAAGATAACAATATATGGAAGCAAATGAATGAAATGATATATTTCCAAAAAAAATTTACTACAACAATTAATACATATTCCTACTACAAATTTCCTACTGAATTCTACTGATATAATTTTGACTGCCAAACTTACTTCTTCCTACTGAAATGTTGTAGGAATCATCTTTATTCCACTATCACCTCGTCCAATATATCTCTCCTATTGACTTAGCTATTGACAATCAATAAGAAATATTTAGTTATTACTTTATCCTCTGATAGTCAGTAAAAAATATATATATAATTTTAAATTAAAAGGAGTTGTTTTGCTTTCAATGTTGAGCCACACTTGTGGCTCGACAATTTGTATGTCGAGCTACATGCCAGGCACAACAATTTTAAAAAATAGGCATGTTGTATTATACATATTTTTAAATTAGAGAATAATTCTCTAACAATTTTAAATTAATATATTTTTATTTATCAATTTGTTTCAATATACTTTTACAAAATTAGAAGAATATGAATACTAAAAAGTTCATATGTATTTTTTAAAATATTTTGCTATGATATATTATATATTTTTAAATTAGAAAGAATTTATATAATCTTTTTAAGTTGATATGATTGTATTATTATTTGTTAAGAATATAAATTTTAACAAGAAAAAAATATGTCAATGTGACTCGCTAAAAAAAATTAATAATCACTTTATTTGAATTATACAAAACAAATGTATTATATGAAATGATAAATTATAGATACAAAGAATGAAAAAAAATATACAAAAACTATTTCAATACTGCTCGACACACAGTGTGTCAAACAATGTTGCTCGACATACTATGTGTTGAGCAACAAATGTTGGTGGACACACACACACACATATATATTTTATATAATATATTTTTTTCTATATTGCACATGAATTTTTTGTGAAGTTTAAACATAATCATAAATGAATTAATTTTTAAATAATTATTAAAAAATAATTAAATGAAATTTTGAGATAAAAATAAATAAATTCATTTAATTACACATTCAAAAGGGCTTATGATAACCAATTTTCAAATGAAATCTATTTTCTAAAACCAAATTTTTTATAAGAGTTTCCAAATATAAATCATGTTTATGCAAAATTAATTCTACTCAAATCTAGATTTACCCAATTAATTTCCAAATATCTCCTATATATATATATATAAATGTGTGTATGTTTAGTTAAATTTTGTTCAACATCTTTTGACAAAATTTTGCTTGCATATATTTTTTTTTGTTATAAGTACATATACTTTTTAAAAAAATTGTGTTCATATATAAAGTAACGTTTTCCTAGAGCCACACACACAAATATATATATATATATATATATATATAAAAGTAATAATCATTTTTTTAAATTATGCAAAATAAATGAGCATGCTATTAAATGATAAATTATAAAACATAAAAAATAATAAACATTGCATACAAAAAGATCAGTTCAACATGGTGATATGTGTGGCTAGATAGCTGTCATGTCCCTATATATATATATATATATATATATATATATATATATATATATATATCTATGTGATTATATATATATAATATGATTATACGTATATGATATATGGGATACATATAATATAATATAATATAATATAATATGTAGATATATATAAAGCATATTTTAATTTAAATGAACTAATTTTTTAATTTAAATAGTAATTACATTTATTGTATAAATAACTTAGTAATATGTAAGATTAATTAATGTATAAACTATTAAATAAGAAATTGATACAAATATTTTAAATTATAAAGTGAGTTTAAGAAAAAGTATGACACTTGTTAATTCAAAGTTATTTATCATCAATATTTGTATGATATTATTATTTCAGTGGTGTACTATTTGAAAGATACTCAAAATTAGCAAAGAAACACACACCTTGTATTTTAAAAATTTTCACATTAATAGTATTAAAATTAAATTATTTGAAAAGACACAAGGAAATGGTGGGATAACTAAGCCGTCAAATCATTAAAATGGAGACCAGATTAAGTAATTTTACTTCTCAATAATTTTAATACTTTTAATATGAAATATTTTACACAACAAAGTATATTTTCCTTAAGGTTTTGTGGGTTTACAATTTTTGTTTAGTAAGGTTTTATATTTAGAATTCAATAGTATATATATAAATGAATCTTGCACATCTATTGCCTATTATTTAATAAACAAATGTAATATCTAATTTTTATTTTTGATACTTTTAATTGTTTTAATCTGAAAGATTTCATACAACAGTTTTTGTCTTTTTTAACTTGTTCTGTAATATTTCTGTTACATCCCAATTTTGGGCATGTGAGTAATTCTATAAACACGAGGGTATACCTCTATGATATCCTATAAAATCTCTAATCAGTACTAATGCATAACATAATTTTCCAGAAAAGAGATTTTGCATATATACATATAAAAAGTTCAACATAATGAAACAGTAAACACAAGCCAAATATCATATAGTATGATACAATTTTTCAAGCTTAGGTGACCTATAGAGATTATAGAGCATTTCCAAAGCTTTTGAATTCATAAGCCCTTCAGACAACATAGAAAGTATCCTCAAGGAATACTAATCCTTCTGCAGATTTCCTTCGTTCTCATTTACTGTATCTAAAAAAATATTCATAGAGAGTGTGAATTCATCAAAATTCAGTGACTAAATGACTGTGCAATAATAAATGTGTCACAAGTACAAATACTATAATTATTATCACAATAAGAACATTTATATTCATATTCAGGGCTTCTATACCTTTATATTTGGTTTATGTTAAGAAATTCAGTTTCCGTTGTATTTAGGTTCACAATCATGACATACATTAGTATCCTGGGGGATCAAGCCCTCAACTATTTCATGTGTATAATTTCATGCATTGGTATCTTGAGTCAAACCCTTAACCATTCCATATATGCATTTGCATGCATTGATATCTTAGACCAAGCCATCAACCATTCCATGTGTATTACATTCTCAATCATAATTCTCATCAATATAATCTTAAATCAAACAATAAATTTCATTTTCTAGCTATCATCATTAAATAGGGAATTTAATTGCGATATGAGGTGGATTTTATATTGTACTTGGAATAAAAGTAAATAAAATCAGTTAGCAAGGTCATCCACTCACATAGATTTCGTATCTAAGTCAATTTTCTGAGTTGCTACAGAGAAGAGCACATAGCTGGATTTCATGCTCAGTTACGAAGATTTTCACAAAGATTAGATATAGAAAGTTAGGGTCGCTTTTGTATAAAATATTATTCATACGTATGAATACTATTTATGTCTACGAATACTATTCATACATCCAATTATTTTTATACATAAGAATACTATTCATATGTATAGTTACTATTTATACATATGGTTACTATATGTACAGATACTATTTATACATATAGATACTATTCACATGTACTGTACTATTCATATTAGGAGTAACGAACATAAGCTGTAAAAGAGTATACTAAGAAAGTTCCCAGGAAAGAATAGAGGGTCGTAATAGACACACTTAAGTACCAGATCTTTCCTTAGCCAAAACTTTCCTAAACATGTATTTTTCACAGTTTATATTCTATTTCGATAATCAGAGAATCAAAATAACATATAGGCAGCTAACAACAGTTTTTCTAATGTGGAAGATCAGCTAAAACCGCAATCATAGAGCGTACTTAAAAATATAACTTCTAAAATTTGAAAGATATTAAAAAAGGCATATATCTTCACCTTAGATCTAGGCTAAGGAGGAAAAATCTAGAATTTCAGAGCTCTAACGTCGGAGCAAGAGAAGTTTTGAGGACAGTAGAGAAGAGAAACTGAAGGTGTGAGTTTAGAAGTAAAATGGAAGGGCCTATTTATAGAAAAAGTCAGAGTACTATGCACTAATAAAATATTTATTTTACTATGCTTTTTAATAATTTAGTTTACTATATACTTTAATAATTCAGTTTACTGTGCGCTTTAGTTATTTGGTTTACTATGCGCACATGATTTTCACGATGGCAGCAAATTATTGATTACTATTGGGAACCAAAGGGAACATTATTTTTGGGAACTAAAGAGAAAATTATTCTATCTCTTAAATCTTTAAGTTTCTTTTAACTTTTGTCCTTTTCAATTTAGTCCCTAAGGAGATTTTTTCATATACAACATTATTTTTCTCCCAGTTTCTTTCAAATTCCTCTTATGCTCAAGCCATATTTTATCTATAGGATAAATTTCATATCATAACATTCATTATACCTCACAATTTATGCAATCTATAAATGAAAATTTATATTTTCAACAATATGCACAAACAAGCATACAAAAATTAAACAGATAGAGAAATTTATTTTCTCCAAAATAAATTTATCGTAATTCTTGAATAATTATAACTTTAAACTATAGCGGGTATTACAATTTCTATTGGTCCACTATTCTCTTAAATTTTTTACAAAAGTATTGATGATGAGTAATTTTAAAATAATTTGTATTTGAATTACTAATTTAATTTTTTTCATAAGTTCATTTTTTAATCCAATAATGTATATTAACTTTTTAATTTAATTTTTTATACATGAATTAATCTTGGATACTAACAAATTATTTTATATGTATTAAAAAAACCAAAAGATCAAAACCATAAAACCCTTATAACCATAAGATCTTAAATTGAAAACCATTAACTAATCTTATAACCTTAAAATCATATAATTCTAAACTCATACCAATACGCATACTCTATAACTGTTAACTTTAATAATTCAAAATGACTCATCAGTTATCGCTATTTTTTCTTTGAAATTATCATGGGATAATAAAAAGATTACCCTATTATTGTGTGAAATCTTTCACTTTAAAAATATTAAAATTATTAAAAATAAATTTAATTATATTTTATATTACTGTAAATAATTTTAAACTATTTTTAAAGATAATTAAATATATTAAATATACTCAATATATATATATATATATATATATTTTATGGAAGTGTTGTTGATCTATAACTGTGAAATAACGTATATTTGGACTAAGATCTTTTTTCTCAAGTTCACTTATAATCTAAAATACTTGTATTAATTGTTTAATTTAATAGTTTATACATAAATTAATCTTGTATAACAATAAATTTTTATATAATGATTGTAATGACTATTTAAATTCAAAACTTCTAATTTTTATATTCAACTTATTAAATGTATACATAAAACCCTTATTATAAGATTCTAAATCTAGAACCATTAATCTTATGACTATAAGATTCTAAAACTTTAAACTCATACAAATACTCATACTCTATAACCCTTAACTTTAAAAATTCACCATTATTTCTATGAAATTATTAGGATTGCGGTGGGCTAATAAAACAAATTAAAAAATGTACCTTATTATGTGAATTCTTTCACTTTAAAAATCCAAAAATTATTAAAAAGTAAAGCTAACTATATTTTAAATTACTTTAAAAAATATTAAACTATTTTTAAATATAATTAGTTTTATTTAAATATACTCAATTTATATAAACAAATAAATATATTTTTTTAAAATAAATAATATATACAATGTAGTTAAAATCGCGAATATAAAACTCGGCTTCCAATCTCAGGTCCCAAAATCGAGGCAACTCAGTCTTAAACTTAGAAATCGGTAAAACTCGAGTCAAACTTAGTCAAACTCATTGAGTTGGACTGAGTCAATGAAGTTTGAACTGTACTCCCAATCGAGTTTGGACCAAAGGTTAGAAGTAGTAAACTTCTAGGTGTTACTAGTATCATTTAAACTATATTTTAAGTAAATTTAACTTTACATGTATAAAGACTGAAATACTAATCGATCATTGATGACTCTTAATATCTAATTTTATGAGCTTTCTTATTTGTGTATATACTGAATGAGTAGTTGTTATCAGTTATTTCGTTTTTAAGGACAATGGGCATGTTGATACCTAATGGTATAATTAATAAAATTTGTTTAGAAATTAGAAATCTAGCTTACTCTCTATGTTGTTCTAGTTTTGTTATATTAGAAATATATGTGTTTTGTGTATGTGTGTGTGTACATTTAGTAACGTATTGAAGTGAAATGTATATGTAAACTCTTACAAGTTTACGAGTCGAGTTTATATTCTGAATTTACTCCTTTCTCTGAGTTTAGGTAAACTTTCGAGTTTAACAACCTTATACATATATATATATATATATATATATAGTTCAAAATTATTTTATGTAATTTAAAATATAACTAGTTTAATTTTTAATAATTTAAATTTTAATGCTTTTAATGTGAAATTAAGATTTCAAATGGCATGGTGTGTCTTTCTTAATTCATTTTGAATGCATTACTGTCCTAATTTCAATTATATTTTAAATTACTCTAAATGCAATTCAATGATACCTTCCGGCCCGTCCATCACAACAAAAATTTTATGTGAGTTCAAGTGATTAAAAAAACGTAAAAATATATCGATAATAAGATATGGCTTCTCTAAACAATATTTCAAAATTTCATATTTCGCTCAATAATTCCAAAACATAGAAATGAAACAACAATGATGAAGATCATGAAAAAAAATAAAAATTTGTATTAAACAAATTAATTATAATTTATATATAATATATATATGATACGAGGCTCGGCAATCATAATATATATACATATAAAATATTATATATATATATATATATATATATATATATAATGGGTCATCTATAGTTTTTACATCTATATATATATATATATAAGTGACTTGACAGTTGTGGCGCAAATTTTAAAAAATCTGAGGTAGAAATTTGAAAAATTTCAAGGTTGCTGAAACATTTAGCTAACTTTACAAATTTTTTCACTGAAAATCAAAATATTCATTATCCATGTCTAAATTGTGTGTGGATTGACATTTCTATTGTCGAGCTACACAATTTTAATGCAGCTTGACAATTTCTATGTCCAGCCACACAAAATTATTATTTTCATCATAATAAAATATAAAAAAAATTTAAAATATTCATTTATTCATTAATAATAAAAAAATACTATAACTATCTATTTAACTAATAACAATTTTATTTGTATATAAAAAATTAGATATATCTAACTTATCTTTATTTAATAATTATTTTTTTCTCTTATTTATATTTATTTGTTTCCGTTGATCTTACTTATTTATAAAAATATAAATTGTTAGTGTCTCAACATATTCTATGTCAAACCACAAATATATATAATCAAATATGTATAGATAATGTATGGAACATTAATAATGTGTATATATATATATATATATATTATAATGGATGCTTGATAGTTTCACTGCCAAGCTCCCACATTAAAAACTATGCAATATATGTATACATAAGTGTCTCTATAATTCTTCTGTCGAGCCACACAAATTTTAAATTGTGTGGCTTGACAAGAAAACTATTGAGCCAGACTAATAACTGTATATAAAAAAATTTGACAAAATAGCTTCAGTCTTGTGAGTTATTGAGATAATGTGCAAAGTTTTGAAAATTTGAGACACTAATTTGAAAATTTTCAGGCACAAATTGGTAAAAAAATTTAAGCCAAGTTTACGAATTTTTTAACTGAAATCTAAAATATTCATTGCTCTTGAAGAAGTGTGACTCGACATGTCCCATGTCAAGTCACAAAATTATTTGAGTGGCTTGACACTACACATTATTCTTATTTTTAGTCAAATAAAAAATTATTTTAAGATATTTATTTTTATTAATGATAAAAATATTGTAAATATTTATTTAACTAATAACAATTTTATTTGTATATAAAAAGATAAATAAAAAAATGTCTGACTAAAGAAAATCAGATAAGGTGCGGATTGTTGTCAATGAAAGTATAAACTTGTAAAAATTTTAACGCGAAAATTGATAAAAAATTAATGCGCGCTTTACAAATTTTTTCACTTATATTCAAAATATTTATTTCCCATATTCTACAACAATTTTTCTTCATCTTTCTAAATACTCTTCTATTCTTTTCTTCTCTTCTCTTCTGCTTTTGTCTTTTTTTTCTTTTCTTTCTTCTTTTGTCTTCTATTTATTTTGTCTTCTTTTCTTGTGCTCTGTCAGTTATTCCAGTTCCTTTTGCTGTGAGCTAGTTTAGTTCTTCTATGACTTCTCTTTGTTTTCTGTTCAACCGGTAAGACAAAACAAAATATATTCTTATGCGACTTTTCTTTGTCTTCTGTTTAACAGGTAAGGCAAAATAAAATATATTCTTTTGCCTATTCATTCTTTTTACATCGTTTTACACTTTTGACACTATAGAGAATAATCTTTCGTTTTCACATTATAGAGAATGAAACATTAATTTTATTTCTTTCTTCATCCACTCAACCACCCATGGTAATCAATTAATGGATATTTTAATATATTCTTCTTCATTTTTTTTACAATAGGATATTAATTCCTTTGGTTTAATGTCTATACAGGGGACTTCATCCTCAGCATCTTAACAGCAGTCTTCATGAAGATTAAATGACAGATTAAACGATGAAGATGAAAAATAAATTAATTGATATGAAAATATCACATTATACAAGATGATCAAGACGAATATTATTTCGTTTAAAAATCCAAGCATATTATTTCATTTAAAAATCCAAGAATTTCTATAAAAATATGATTTTATTCATTCTAGAAAATAAAGAATTGATATAATAAAAATCTATAAATTTCTCTTTTTTCATAATAATAAAATTATATTGTCTTAGTATACTGTAAAATAAAAATTTAATTACCATCAAATTTACTTAAATTATTTTTAATAGAATTTATAATTTTATTTACAACATGTAAATAAAATTAATTGATATAAAATATAAATTAAGATATTAAGTTTAAAGTCAAAGGAAAGACTTAAGGGTGGCTCGACAGGTGACTTGTAGAGCTACCAAAATATATATATATATACACACGTGGTTGGTCAGGAGAGTTTTTCAAATGTAAATTTTTGATTGAATTCAATAGGTTTGTATTTCAGTAGAAAGACAGTCAGAAAATTATTTTTCTACTGAAAAAATTTAATAGGAAATCATTAGAAATTTAATATTTCTTACTGAAATTGTCCTCTTTTCTTCTGATATGTTAGTCACATTTTCATGTATTTGTTGTAGTGATTGAAAGTTGAAGAATGTAATTTATGAAATTAAAATTTCAGGGATGCAAACTTTCTAATGACCCAAAGTTGATGAAGAGACTTTTAGCGTTTTCCCCTTAATTATATGACAATTAGATTTAGTTATGCGAATTCAAGCAATTTATTGTTGGCTTCCAAGAAGGCCAGGGAAACAATAAATTTGAGATTTAATAATAGTAAATTTAGAGACTTTACAATGTAAAAGACCAATTGAGTCAGTTACAATTTTTTAGGAACTATATTGACATGCTTAATCTTTAAAATATTAAATTGAGACAAACGTAATATTTTGAGAACTAAATTAATAATTTATAAAAAATAAAAAATAAAACCCCAATCACTTTGGCATAACAACAAAAGTTTTATTAAAATGAAAGAGATTGATATACCAAATATATGAGCATCAGCTTGCTACACATAACTGGAATATACGAAAGTTCACATTTAAAAAGAAAAAGAAATAGCATCAAAAAGTTATAAACCACAGTACAAGTTGCACAAATATACTAAGTAGGAACTTAATTAAAAGGCATGGTTTTCAGATAGTTATATGACACTTGGATTTGGCGATGCAAATTCAAGCAGTTCATCATTGATTTCCATGAGGGCCATGTCTTCTTTGGTCAAACTCACCCAAGCTTCTATTCCCTTACCATCATTGGAATCCATCAAATTAAAAGTATTGATAAAATTCAAACACGGAATACTCACCCACTTTGGCTTTCCCCATCCGAAATCCGAATTTTAAAATCCAAAACCACACCAACTACTGCAACCATAATATAAATCAAGACCATCTTTGTACACAAGCTCGAAGTCCTTCAACCCCTCATAAATAGCAAGGAAACCATTTTCTTGCTGAAGCTTCTCAACTTGGACCTTGCAAAACTCTTCCAAACCCTTCCTCAGTTGAACCACCAAGTCTTGCAATTCCATATAATAATTATTGTCATCTTGTTTTGTGTGCGCTATGAAGTTACCTAAAAAGTTACCCACACAGGTTTCAGCCAAGGGCGGGGATAACCTTTTGCGAATATTCACAACTTGGTTCACCATGGAGGGTGTTGTTATTCCTCGGTTTGTTCGTGAAGCTATTGTGGCACACTTCCATATAGTGATAACACAGCCTCCACTCGCGTTGGTTGATTCACTATATTGCTTTTGGCTTTGGCCTTCAGTTTCTGTATCTTTGAGGAATCAAACATGAACCTATATATAAGATAGATAGGCATTTGACATTTTAACAAATTAGAACTTGCGTCATTCATATTTACAAGTTAACAATATAATTTTATTGAGTAGATTATTAATTTTGATAAAAATTACATGTATTTTAATTTTATACACAATTTTTTAGGACTAAGTTGAAAAAAAAATTTCAGAAAATAAATATAGTGCAATCAATCAAATTTGATTATATATATATATATATATATATATATATATGGAGAATGATGGATCGTTAAAGCTAAATAAAATTCAAGTCAATTGTGGTTTGATAAAAGTTGTAATTAAATTTAAGTATTAATTATTTAATTTATCCTCTCAATTAATACCTTCTGGTGATGCATTTGGAGTGTTTGAGATCAAGAGGTGGCAGAACAACAAGACGATCAGTGGAAGGATAGAGAGAGGCAGGAGATTGAACAAACTTGGGAGCCATCTCCTCCGTCATGCACCCAACAGCCACTGACGACCAAGCTCTGATGAACGATCCCAAGGTGCCAGCGTCAGCAATCTTGTGAGACAGACACAACCCAATCACCAAACCTCCACACTCAAACACATTCGCCTGCACTTTCACCAACGGCACATCGCTTTTGTCATCGCTGGGCTTGGGCATAAACTGGTGTGCTGAGTTGGTGTCGGGTTCTTTAAGAATGTCGGAGAGGAAGCTGTGCACTCGAGCCACGCAGAACTCCGCACCGTCATCATTACATTCGATGACTGCGTTGTCTCTGACTCTACCTGCCAGAGGGTAGAAGTAGGTCAGTGTCCGAGACAACGATGTCTTTAGCTTCACCAACTTGTCCTCAGCAGTGAGATGGGGAAGGTCTTCCTCGTGGGTGTTGAGGTAGTAGAGGAGGATTGGAGTAGTTTCCATTGCAGGAGCCAGTTGGTCGATGAAAGACAGCTTGTGAGTTCCGAGGTTTTGAGGTGTTGGAGAAGATGGCTTTATGGTTTCTTTGGACACAAACTCAATCCTCATGGCCTTCGCCATCTTGTCTGCCACCAAAGTGATACTAATAAATGGTTTCAATGGGCCAAGATCTGGTGCCTCCAATGGCTCAGCCTCACTGCCTGATCAGCACATGCATTTATACTAGCATATATATATATATAAAATAATTTTCTAAATGGGTGAGGTTTTCTTGTGCGGATGATAAAACTAATGGGTTGACCTCGTCCCACACAAATGTTCTAACATAGGAATGAAAGATATAAAAAATCATTACCAGACAAAATAGGTGGGCGCCAAGCGAAGCTTAATGTGACTACCAAGTAAGCTTAACGTGACTGCCAAGCTTCCCCTGCTAATTCAATGCTTTCTTTTTTTTAATTTTTCTATATGCATTCAAACCTCGGAAAAATTAGAGGATAAGAGCACGTTCCGCTGCTACAACCAACACAGCCACCTCTTGTTCAACTTGGTCGTCCTGACTATTTCAAGGGTGTTTTTGGGACAGCGTTGGTGGTAGTGTCAACTAGGTTTCCGTTGCCCAAACATGGTTTGAAGAAAAAATGGGATGTTTGAGATACCGGTGAAACAAACTGCGGTTTACAGTAAACTGGGATTCAAGCCTCCAAACCATGGTAGCCTCAAAGTGCCAATTTGTAACTTTTCCGGTGCGTTGGTGATGGTGGGCATATCTCATTTCCTCCTTTTTCAAAATTGAACTTATTAACTTGTAGGTGAATATCAAAAGTAATCAATTTCAAGCATTTATAGTCATCTTTTATAGGAGTTTTTTTTTTGGTTAATGTAACAGCTTATAAGCACTTAAATCTAACACCAAAGATTGAACTAATGGAATCGGTTAGTCCGATGTGAAGAATTGCATTCCTAAGTCCGGATTATGGAGTGAGAAGAAAAAAGAGATGACAAATCGAAGTGCTGTTGTGCTAACAGCCTATAATAGTCAGAGCCGAATGGAGAACTAGAACTTCCAACTTGTGTAAAAGATGGACCAACGCCACTGTAATCTACGTTAGGCTGAGTCTAATATGGCATGTACGCAGTCTGATATGGCATAGATGTACTAGGCTCGTAACGTGCATCATATGGAATAAGTTCCCTTGATGCGATAAGCCCTCGAGAACGCTTGCCTGGCACTTCGTCTGGAATGATTGTTTCAAGAAAATCCTGAGCAGATGGAGCAGGGTGAAAGAGTCTGAGTTCTCTCTGTTCACCCATGGCAGTGATAATATTCATAGTCCCTTGCTCAATTTTCTTTGCCAAATCATCTAGTCTCAGATCCTCACGAGCCATTCTATACAAACATCATGCCATGTCAACCTACAAAAAAAAAAATTAGAACAAAGTAGATAAATTGAAAATATAATTTAAATATGATAGTAAATAGGAGATTAACTGCATAACCCTCAGCACCACTCGTAGGATCGATCTATTGCCTAGTATGCTTCCAGTACCAGCGCATGTACTCAGAGTCATGTCGTAGGGGAACTAAAGGATACTGGAGTCATGTCGTAGGGGAATTAAATGATACTAGACTTGGACTTGGATCACTCGCTGAGGCCACTGATTCCACTGATCAATAAAGTCCCTATGTACCTTCACCCAATTTTTATCATATTTTCCCGTCGTCTGCAATGTGTGATAGTGGCCAAGATCGATTGGTGGCTTAGGAATCAGTTGATCTCCACTCGATGATATGAAAATAAATTATTGGTACATAGGACCACCAGATGTTGCAGTCAACTAGATAGTACTGTGGAATCATCTGATAGTTGTCCCTGACATATGGGCACCAGATAATCTGTGACAATTAAATGTTAGGATAAATAAATATTTAGAGTAACTTGAAATTTGAAGAACATCAATTTAAACAAGATATCTCATCATCATTCATCCTATCTAATAGAAGCCTGTAATGTCTCAAGGCTTCTTTGGCAGGTCCAATTGAATCCTTGGCACCCCTCCAACAGCAATAATTCAGAAGTATATCAGTTTAAAAAATTAAATAATAATTGATAAATTCGATAATCATATTAGGTAATACATACCAACTTCCTAATGGTGGGAATATAGGATAATACTCTAAATTCAAATCGTAGACAAGACGTATGGATGTCTCTAACAGAGGGAATCTTTCCCATGCCCATATGTGCAAAAGGGTAAGATAACCACCAATTTCCTTTTCTTTAGGGTTTAGGATGCAAAGTTTCCTATACATATGTGCTAATACTGCTGATCTCCAATTATATTCCTTACAATCATTTAAATTTTCGAGGAATTGCAGGTACATTAGATACACCTTGGTGCCAAATTTATCTGGCAAAAGGTACCCCCCAATCAGTCTTAAAATATAGGCACGGGTAAAACAAACAATATGTTCATATGAGGCATCATTTAGAAGATGATCAAAGGCCTCAACTAGCCAATTCATGCTCAACTTTTGACCATCTAATTTGTTTGATGGCCGGGCAACTCCTAAGAGCCACTCACATAAATGCCCCCAGTTTATGGCAGTTGTACCAGTAACCAACCTACCACCACATGGGAGACCAAGCTGAATTGCTACTTTTTGTAACGTTGTTGTGACGAGATTGTAAATACAAAAGCGAATCGTTGTCAGGACCAGGGTTCATAGCTCGTCTAGGATCTGCCATATGACATAACAAAAATAATATAAGAAGAAAAAATAATATAATATAACATAATAAAATTTAATTTTCAAAAAAAAAATAATTAATACAATTTAACCATAGAAAATTTTAATATACTTAAATATTCTACACACAGTTTTTTCTTTGAACATTTCTCTCTTCTCTTTTGTTGTGGTCCAAACCTTCACTCTCCTCTCCTATTTATAGTTGAACTCGTCTCCTCACTCCCCCCTTAATTCTTCTTCTTCCACCGATGGATGCACGCACCCCACCCTTTGCTCGAAGTCAACGTGGAGTCCCATCCAGCTGAATTCTGAACAAAAGCAAGAGGCCGGGCTTGCTTTAATTTTATTTTTTATATAAAGCAAGCTCGGCCTGTCAGAAGCCGAGCTTACTTTTGGACAGAGTTAGCATGATGAGACTTCACGCTGACTCTGTCTGTGACTTACTTTTTTTTTTATTCCTTTTTTTTAATCTTGAAAAGCCCTTTTACATAAAGATAGAGATATTATTAGTGATTAATCTTGGGAAGTCCCTTTTTTTTTTACTCTGTCCATTTTTTTATACTAATTAACTTAATTAGTATTAATTGTTAGTATTTTTTTATACTATGTTCGGAAAAATTAGCTCATAAACTAGCGAATATCTTATAACTAGCTGATAGCTTATAAGTTAGATGATAGCTTATAAGTTAATTTTTAGCTTATAGCTTATAGCTTATAAGTTAGCTTATTTGAATTAAAAGTGTTCGATAAAAATAATTGTTAAAATAGTTGAAAAGTGTAAATTATGCAATAAAAGATTAGTAAATATAATTATATTATTAATTTAAATTAAAATATAAATTCATTAAAAATATATTTTTATATGAATAATATATTTTCACATATATAATATATTTTTTAAATATTATTATATATAATAAAATATATTTACATATTTGATTATTTTTATATATTATATATATTTATAATATTGTTATATATTTTTATCATATATTATTATATATGTATAATATATTATATATAAATATAAATATAATAAAAGATGAGTATGAATAAGATATAATAAAAAGTGTTATTAAAAAGTCAAAATTAGTGAAATATACATATAAAAAATTTAAAATTGTACAAAAAAAATCTAATATATCTAACGAGGCTGTTGTGGACAATTTAATCGGTTATGACCTTATTGTCTATATAAGCTACATCGAGATGGCTGGCAACGCTACCTATGATCCATGTCCATCCGTAGCCACAATGATCTTGGTCGCCTTTGACTTCTAGCAAGTGATGGATCAGATAGCAACTGTAAACCTCTATATACTGGCCATCGCTCTTACCCACCAATAGGGTGAATCGATTTGCTGTAAGTCAGTTTGATCATGTCAAGTCGATATACATAGTTCACAAAAGCGTTAGAATCAATATTTGCATGTTCACAAGCTGCTAACATGTGTGGACACGAAAAATGCCAAACTTGATATTCGCTACAATCACACCGGCCACCAAAAAGGTTGAGCGTGTAGACACGACCAAGCTAACTATTCAACCAGTCGTATGGCTCCTCAATTTCAAAATATCTATTAGCCCAATCAAAGATGTGCATGATGCATGAAGAGGCTTTTGATATATTTTTTGCAAGCTTCTTATGCATAACCTCTGAATATATCTCCTGGTTGTTAATTTGTGCATTCATTGTTGCCAAATTGTTCTTAATGTAAGCTGCAAGCTTGTACAACGTGTGCTTCACTAACCCTGAAATAGGGAGATGTCTAACGTCTTTGAAGACGTGGTTCATGGATTCGGCTAAGTTTGTCATCATCTGACCCTATCGACAACCATGGATATTATATGCACATGCCCATTGCTCAATCCTTAGTCTATTCAACCAATCCCCAACTTTTCCATTTGAATTTGCATGTGACCCAAGCATTTCTGCCACAACCTCGTTCACCACATGGAAATCGTATGAATATCCTAATTAAAATAACACGTTAGTCCACGAATTAATTATGAATTAAAAAATTATTTAATTTTCAATAAAGACATACTGTCATACCCAAGCCTCTTGGATAACCACTTTGATCCTAATGTGGTGCGGAAATTATTGGATAAGTGTCATAGACAAAACATGTGGGTCCATCCATGTTCTTCCGCACGAGTGATAAGCCAGTGATGCCTATCAGAGATTAAAGTTACGCCTTGGTTGCCTACAACCTGTTCCTTGAGAATCTAAAGAAACCACAACCAAGAGTCATCATTTGCTTTTGCCGTCTTGGGATGAAGCTATCATTAAGGCTCCTTTGTACTTGCCATCCAAAAATGTACCGTCAACTAGGATTATTGGCTTCAAGAAGCTAAGGTATCTATACAAGGCTTATAAGACCAAAATACCCGCACAAACTTCATCTGCGGGTGACCAACATTGTCATGTGGACATGGGTTAGTCTTCCATTCCACCACAGAAACTGGCATAACCTACTAAACTGTCGTCATAAACTGAGTTAACAATGCGTATGATTGCTCACAGTCCCCATATGCTTTGGAAATAGCCTTACATTTTACAGACCACGCTTTCCAGTAAAAAATGTTGTAGCCAAAATTTTGTCGAATATGTGCGACCACCTAACTAACTCGTATATCTACATTTTTTTATCACCAAGTCCATAATACGATTTGCTATAACTTCTGCATCCAACTTTGGGTGATCTTGGACTAGCGAGGCATTGACACAAGTGTAGGATCCCGGATACTTCGTAATCTGCCAATAATTGTCGGGATTCTTCAGAATGGCCCTAAATCTCCACTTACAACCCTAATCCTTTTTAATGCACTCGTATAATTCAATTGTTTTACTTTGGTGAACAACTTTATAGGTATTGTGGTTCTAGATAGCATGCTCTTTTACCTCACCTTTCAATAAACGTCTTTCATTGAACACTTCTCCAGTATATAGTCCGTCGTCATTTATCGTTGAACTGCCAGGTTCTTCATCAGTTATCTCCTTCTCCTCTGAAAGGCTTGTTAAATACCTGTGCATAAGGTCTTGGTACTCACTGATTGGAGGGACCGAAATTCCCTCGCCCTACCCATCACCGCCTTCATTTGCATCATCATCACTCGTGACTAAATTACCAAAACACTCATCCTCGTCATTAAAGTCATCCATGCATGGCCGGGGAGATGAAAGAGTATCGTCTAGTTGTGGCGCTGGTTCATCATCGTCTGCTAGCAACATGGAAGTGAATTGTCCTTGACTGGGGGGCTGAGCTGAAATATCACAAGTAACAATGGCTTGTGACGTTCCAGCTTCGGAATTAAAATCTATCTAACGACTTGACGTTTTGACTAGCAGTTCAATCTCCTCAGCTCCACTTTTTAAATGTTTGCTGATCATGCTTCTAACTATATTATCATTACTCAACTTTATCACCCTGTATTCTGATCGCAACTTGTATCTATAGCTTATTAACACCACTGATTCACTAGGGGGAGCTCTAAATGATTATGAATCATAATAGTCAATGCTTCCAAGATTATATTTAAGTCATCTAGTGACATTATAGTGAAAATATCATATTTAAATTCAACACTCTCAACACACTTAATAGCCTTTCCGTTGACATATAGATATATATTTATAAAGAAATTCATCTTAACTTTCTGTAGAACAAGTTCAAAGCACAAATACTTTAAACTACCAAAAAAAATTAGAACAATTAAATTGCATTGTTTGTAAAATAATATTATCAAAGTATTATACAAAATAATTAAAATTAGTTTAAACACAAAGTAATTTAAAATATTTAAACAATCAAAATTTATAAAAATTAATATTGTACAAAATTACAAATGATTATTAATTAGTATAACCAGTTAGTTAATTTTATAAATAAAGTTAATTAATATCATAAAAAAATTAATTATATTAACATTTTTTAAGATCTTTCTTCACCTTTCTTCAATTAGCTCTCGGATATAACTTCTCTTGAACACTCTCACAATTTTTTCGGGTATTCATATGAATGAAGCCAATGAATGAAGCCACTGATATTTGATATTTATAAGGCCGAGCTACATGCAAGATCGGCCTATTAGAGGCCGAGCTTGCTTTAATACGGACTCGGCCACTGACACCAGGAAAGCTCGGCCTATCAGTGGCTGAGCTTGCTTAGTCAATTAAGTGAGCTCGGCCTGTCAATACGGACTCGGCCACTGACACCATGAAAGCTCGGCCTGTCAATGGCCGAGCTTTCTTTATTTTGTAGTCAATAAAGCAAGCTCGGCCACTGACAAGCCGAGCTCACTTTATTGACTAAGCAAGCTCAGCCACTGACAGGCCGAGCTTGCTTTGGCATGGAATCTCTGCATGGTGCAGAGATTCCCCCGCTAGTGTGGAGTCCCATCATTTGGACTCCATGCTAAAATTTCAGACTCAATTATTTTTTTGTCCAAATCAAAGACTAGACTAATGGTGGGCCAAGTCTATTATTTTTTAAAAAATTTTGAGACTCGGCCTATAGCAGGCCGAGTCTCCTTTGAATATTCTTTTTTTTTATTTATTTCTCAATGAAACTTGGCTTGACATGGGTCAAGTTTCAGTAAGAGAAAATACTGATGTGACCGATTTCGTAGTATGCCTCTAAAATTTTTTTCATTCAGTAGCATATTGCTAAATTTTTTTAAAATCTGTAGTATTTGACCAAAAAACTCATATTTATATGTACTTGTCTTGTAAAGATAAATATGATGTTTGTCTTTGTAGCTATCATTAGTTTTTAAATTTAACGGTCTAAATTTTAATGTCTTTTTTTTAAAAAAAAAAAGAAAGAAAACTGTCAAAAATATTATTTAAAATATAGACTGTTGGATTTGAAATCTGTTAGTCCCTATAAAGACAAACACGATACGTATCTTTACAGGACAAGCACCGAATCCTCACTCCAGCCACCTCATGTTCAACTTGATTGTCCTAACTCTTTCAAAAACCCTTTCATTTATGCGTTTCCCTTGAATTTTATGTTAATTGCAACTAGCTTCTTAAATTTTTAAAATTGGGAATAAGGTCGTTGAACTTTATATTCATCCGAATTGACTATCATATTTTGTCTAATTTTCTTTCTTATAGAGCTAACTCATTTGTTATTTCTGACTTCTCATATGTTAATTATCAGACCATTCATTGAAAAGTACAATTCAAAGATATTTATTCTCATATGTGAATAGTTTCAAATAATAAATAAGCAACCCCTATTAGGAAAAAAAAAACAAAAGAAAGAATTAATAGACAAAAGGACCTATTTGTTTGACTATAAAAATTCAAGGACCTCATTAATTGGTAATTATAAAAAATTAGTGCAGTTACAATAATCTCCTTGCGGTCTAGTTAGCACTTAACACTCTTGTAGTTCTAAATATTACACTATATATGCCCCTATGACATGTTGATATATGTTGTAAACCTTTTATTTGGTTACTTTTTATTGAATCAATTAACATTTTGCACAGTATAAGAATGTAATTTTATTTTTAATATGATAATAAATAAATTAAACTTGGGTTAATGTCTAATACGAAACTCTCGTTTCATTTTTAATATGAAAGTAAAAATTATTAAATAGTTTTGTTACTATAAGAAACAAATATTGTGTAAAATCTTAATTTGAGAAAAAATATTTAAGGAGAGTCAGGGTGTAATATTTCAAACTACAAGAATGCTAAAGGTTATCTAACAAAATGATAAAGAAAGGCAATATAACTTATCCGAAAGTTTAAGAGATAATTTACTTTTGCCCTTAATTGAATATATATATATATATATATATATATATCCTGAAATTGAAAGTTCGGTAGATAATGTCATTCGAGTTTGTGAGTTTAAGTTTTCAAATTGAACAAATTCGATCCTAAAATCAGAACTCAATCGAACTTAATCAAATTCACTGAGTTTACACTAAGTCAGCCGACATAACTCAACAACAATCCAAAATTTTTTGTTGTTGTTATTGTTGGTATTTTCTGCTATTTTGTTAAATGTAAACTAAAACTTGTATTAAGACTTGAAAAGATTAGATAATTATACAATAAAAATTAAGATATTAGGTTATTTTAATGTTAATTATGAACTAATATATTAATATGTGTAAATATATATAATTTTAATAGTTTACTTTTTCTAATTTTATTAATTTTAAACGTATTGCATTTGCATTGCATGCGATTCACATGGTATCTGCTTTCCGAATCCTGCTGTGACAGCAATATTTGTTTGATATATATATATATATATATATATATATATATATATATATATATATATATATATATATATATATATATATATATTCAATGTGACTTTTACTTTAATAATAATAATTTTTAAAACAATAAGATAAATGTGATTAATATTTAATATCGAATTTGATAATTTTACTATTGTCAAACTAACAGGCGTCATTGCATGCATTTTTCACATGCTAACTACTTTCGAATACAACTATTTGTCAGATGTTGAAAAGGCAGAACATCCAAACCATCTTTTCAATATATATATATATATATATTCAATTTGACTTTTACTTTAATAATAATAATTTTTAAATCAATAAGATAAATGTGATTAATATTTAATATCGAATTTGATAATTTTACTATTGTCAAACTAACAGGCGTCATTGCATGCATTTTTCACATGGTAACTACTTTCGAATATGTTGAAAAGGCAAAACATCCAAACCATCTTTTCAAATTAACCGAACGTTTATATCGTTTAAAACATCTTCCTAGAATTTGACGTGAAAGACGGAGTAAATTTTTAGCAGACCCCTAGAGGTGGGAAGTTTTGGACTAGACAACTTCTCCTAGGCCTCCACAAATAACAAAATGTTTATACTTGATAGAAAAAAAAAAAAGTTATAAAGAGGTCAACCTCCTCCCTTTTCCTCACACCAACATATATTAGTATACGTTTTGGTCAATTGTTTTTTAAGGACTAGACCCCACAAAAAGTGAAAGATGAGGTGGTAATTTTTAGAGAGGGTGATCTCCCCATATTCAAACCCTAAAAAAAAAAAGTTTCCTTTTAATTGTCTCACAATAATTAATTTGTGATTAAAGTTATATGACACAAGAAATTAGATTATTTTAATGTATATGAAATTGAATTTAAAACTTTCTAACAAGAACCTAATTGTAGGACTTTCTGAGAAAAAATATGAAAGGAATCATGCGCGTGAAGCATGACAAAAAAAAAAAATTAAAATATCATTCTCTTCAAAAGAGCATGTTTCAATCACTACATTCCTTCAACTAGTTCATATAGATCTCTATGGACCCAGAGTTTACGTGGGAAGTTGTGTAGAGGCCTGCCGGAGACGAATCTTTATATATATATATATATATATTAATTTGACCTTTACTTTAAAATAATAATTTTAAAATAATAAAATAAATGTGATTAATATTAATATTAAATTTGATAATTTTTACTATTTTTAAACTAACAGGCGTCATTGTATGCATTTTTCACATGGTAGCTACTCACCGAATACAACCATATATATATATATATATACAAAGCTCTTAATTTTAAATATATATATATATATATATATATATATATATATATATATATATATATATGACAATCAGGATATCGGCTCCCAAGACACGTAAATGAACCATATGAATATATAATTAATAGTTGAAATCAATTCAACAAGGTTGATGATTATACTACGAATAATACTAATATTTAAAATTAAGAGCTTTGCTTTATTTATCAAAATTGTTTCCCCCATGTTGCATGCTATACGGCAAAATTGTCTGGCAAGAAGAACACGTCCGGTTTTTAATTATTAATCCACATATCAAACAAGAGAGGAGATGCGTTACCTGTTGGAATATTATTATAAAATAATAAATAAAAAATTTTTAAATGGATATAAACGGTGCTTCATGATATTTCCGTTGGCTTTGGTCCTTCTCCATTTTGTTGGCATAGCAATCGTGGAAGCGAATCGTCTTTTGCTCTCACAATGCGACCAACCGTGGTTAAAAATGTTATAGTTTTAATTGTGCTTAAATGTAATATATTTTTAGTAACAGTTTTATAATTATGATTATAACCGTGGCTAAAAGAGCGTACACGCCTGATCCAACAATTGAAGCCAGGATGGATCTTAAAAATAATTATTGAGGGGGCTTAAATACTTTTTTTTTGAGGGGGCTAATAAGAGAAAATTAAATTAACAAATATTTTTTAAAAAAATTAATTAAAAAATTAAATGAAGATATGTCAGTGATCGAAGCCACATTTAATCTCTGACAGTTGATCTACAAAGTTGTTAACCCCTTTTTTATTTCTTAAAAGCCAACGGGAAAAGCATAAGGAAATAATTATGAAGTGTTTGAAAATTAATTGGGTATAATTAATTTTGCATAAACGTGATTTATATTTAAAGACTGTTATCAGAAAAGTGATTTTAGAAAATAAATTTTGTTTAGATATTCGTTAAAAAAAACACTTTTAAATGTATAATTATAAAAAATGATATGAATATTATATTGTTTTATTTCATTTATTTTTATTTAATTTATATCATATGGAAATGTAATAAAATAAATTATATTAATGTTTTAATGATAATTTTTTAACTATTGATATTAATATTTGATTAAATTAATAAAAGTGAAAAGATATAAGATATTAGGTTATTAAGTATTAAAAAAAATACAATAACAGATTTCTCAGAACAAGTATATAATTAGAATAAAGTATACTATATTTTATAGTTATATGAAGCAATTATATATTTTGAATATTTTTACAAAATAAAAATGTAATTTTAAAAACTTACAAGCAGAAAGATTTTTTTGCCTTCGTATTTCCATTTTCTTTTTAAATTCTGGCCATATCTTATTTTTATTTTTATTTACCAATATAGGCCATTTTTACTGTGGCCAGATTTCATTTGCACGCGTGTTGTCATGAGTGACACCACTTTACATCAAATAAAGTGATGTCACCCCTGACAAAGACCACTTTACATCAAATAAAGTAATGTCGCCCCGACAAGTGTGTCACTTGTGTATGTGCAAAATACCTTTGATATTATTTATTTGTGAGAGAGAGAAAGAGAGAGACAGAGACAGAGAAAGAAATAGGAGGAAAGGGAAGATACAAACAATAAATGAGAGAGAGACTATTTAATGAATTCTAGAAAAATAGGAAACTACTGACAAAAAACAATAAAGAAGAGAGATTGATATCTAAAAATTTTAATTTAAACACGATTTTTTATTTTGATATTTAATATAATGTATATAATATCTTTAATAAAAATTAAAGATTAATTCTTAATTTATTAATATAAAATTAAAAATATATATATTATGAAAAGATATAATAATATCTTGAAAAGATTAACTCGGCTTTTGAGGTGATGTCCGAGAAGGTGGGCAGCAATGAAAATAGCATGATCAATGTTGCTGGATTGGAGAAATGATCCAGCAGTATTAATAAGAAATGTTAAATATATATATATATATATATATATATATATATTTTTTTTTTTTGGAAAAGAGAAGTCAAAAAGTCATGCACAGCCTCCGACTTTGAAATTTCCTGTGTGACAGCTAACAATATGGAATCTCCAATACAACTGGAATTGCAGAATTAATTATTGCTCGTCTCATTTATAATGCATTAATGTTATTATTAATTACTAAAATAAATTTGATTAATTATCTCCTTTCAGTAGCGTTATAACTGTTAAACCGATATAAATTCTTTTTTATTTTAATCTCGATTTGTCTAACTTTCCTGATTCATCCAAAATGTCATGTTTCACCCGTTTCAAAATTAAAATCGATAATTGTGCGGATTGGACCATTTTATGTTCAATAATCAATATACTACATAAAATATAATCCCATCAAGTAAATGATTTTTTTTCCCCAAACAAGCAAATGTCAATCAACTAAATCACTTGCTTAGGCGTGGTTAAATTTTCGATTTTATTACAACAATGTAACTTTTTAAAAATATATATATATAATATTTTTTTATGATATATTTAACCTTTTGTATTAATATTGCAGAATTTTTTCTCCAATTAAGCAACAGTGATCATGCTGTCTCCACTGCTGTCTAACTTCCCAAACATCACCTCAAAAGCCGAATTAATCTTCAAGATAGTATTATATCTTTTCAAAATATATATTTTTTAATTTTATATTAACAAATTAAGAATTAATCTCTAATTTTTATTAAAAGATATTATTATATATATTCATATTAAATATAAAAACAAAAAATAGTGTTTAAATTAAAATTTTCAGATATCAATCTCTCTTTTTTATAAAGATCATTAATTAGGTCCAAATTAATGATCTTTATAAAATATATTTTAGATTGGACTTATTTGATATATTAAAGTTAGTTTGGGATATTTGTGATTTAATATTATAACACGTGTAAATGTCTAACCCAAATTAATAACAGTAATAGAGTGTTATTGATAAATGTAGTCAACCCATTGGGCCAACTCTTTTGGATTTGATAAATTGGTTATGGTTCTTAAATTAAGTTATAAGCATTTAATTTTGAGTTTTGAAAATGTTTATAAATATGAGTGTATGACCTAATACATATAACTTAAAACTTCCTTTGTGTAAAATTATCTTTACTGACCTTGAACAATATAGTTTTACGAGATTGATTGCTATAGATTAAGATACACTATATTCTCTACTATTCTTTAAATTACTGTTATTATTATTAATTTATCTATCAAATATTTTATTTATTTACAATCAAAACATGATTAGAATAAATAATTTTTTAATTTTTACATTTGAATTTGATCATAAATTTTGATTGATTGAGATTATAATTGTCATTATAACAACCCAACATCTTTTCTCCAAAAGCAGAACCAAACATCCTGTGACACTGTGCTCTCTCCAAACGCATGTTGTGTCGAATCAGGAGACGAGTCGTAAGATGCACGTGATATTAATAACCATGATCCAAACTATCTAAAATCATGTCCTGCATGGCCAAAAAAGGAAGGAAAAGTTATAAAGCTTTACGCACGTACTTGCAACCGCCCCTTTTGTTTCATGTACTTACTGACATAGAAAACCTTCAGCGATTCTAATCTCTATCTTTAATTAGTTGTCTTCAGTCAATTTCAGTTTATACTCCCAAAACGTTTGTTTTCTTAAACTGTAGTGTAGGTTTTCTAGCTTTTCTCCTGGGAGTATGCAACTTTGAACCCTCTGTGTTTAATCTAATTTCAACTTTCACAGAAAAAAAAAAAAGAAGAAAAGTTAATATAATTTATCCAAAAGTTTAAGAGACAATTTTCAAATTACTTAAAATTAGAGGGAGTTTATTTGTACTTTTGCCCTTAATTGATCATAGTTTGAAACTGAAAGTTCGGTCGGTAACGCCAAAGGAATCTGGATTTACTCGTACTGCCTAGAGAGTAGGAGCCTCTGACCTATTCTTTTCTTTTGTCATTGAATCAAATTAGATTTAACGCTGTCCTTTTTTTTTAGTCCTTTTGTCTTTATTAATAAATGCAACTAACCAAAATGTAACATGTGATATTGACTCTTTTAATAATTATTTATTTAGTCTTCTTTTAATCTAAATTTTAAATTTTAAATTCTTATATTTAATTAAATAAATTATAATAAATTAAATTAAAAATTATTGTAAATTTTAAATTTTAAATCTTAAACCTTAAATCATAAACTCTAAATTCTACTCTTAAATCCTAAACTATAAATTCTAAACTCTAAATTTTAGACTTTAATATTTAATTAAATAAATTATAAAAAATAAATTAAATGTTATTGTAATCCCTAAATTCTAATCCCTAAACTCTAATATTTAATCAAATAAATTATAATAAATTAAATTAAATATTATTGTAAATCTTAAACTTTAAATCATAAAACTTGAACTCTAAACATTAAATCTTAAACTCATGATATAAAATATATCTTCAATTCAATATATCTACAATTATTTAAAAAAACAAGTGGCAGGAGAAGTTGTCGCGTAGGAGGAGATCCGTTTTGATACCAGAGTCTCATCATCAAGTACACTCATGAGCGATATATATTAAGTTTACTTTCTCAATAACTTTTTCTTTAAAAAAATAGTTTTACAATAATAAGATCTGTGTAAAAAATATTTATTATTGCTTTTTCTACATTTTATTATTTTAAAACATACAGCTTGCATTGCATTGCATGCGATTCACATGGTATGTGCTTGCCGAATACTTGTGTGACTGCAATATTTGTTTATATATATATATATATATATATATATATATATATATATATATATATATATATATATATATATATATATATATATATATATATATATATATTCAATCTGACTTTTACTTTAAAAATAATAATTTTAAGATAAATGTGATTAATATTTAATATTAAATTTCATAATTTTACTATTTTTAAATTAACAGGCGTTATTGCATACATTTTTCACATGACAACTACTTGCCGAATACAACAACATATATATATATATATATATATGTAATGACTGTCAAGATGTAAATAAACCATATGAATATATAATTAAAATGAAGAGCTTTGCTTTAGTTATCAAAATTGTTTCCCCCACTTTTTAATTATTAATCCACATATCAAACAAGAGAGAAGATGCATTACCTATTAAAATATTATCATAAAATAGTAAATAATAAATGTTTTTTACTGGATATAAATCTTGCTTCATGCTATTTCCGTTGGCTTTGGTCCTTCACCATTTTGTTGGCATAACAATCAAAGCCATATTTAATCTCTCGGACAGTTGATATACACAGTTGTTAATGCCTTTATTTCTTTCTTAAAATCAAATGAGAAAAGCACAATAAAACAACTATATATATAGAGCTACTTTTTGGTACGTACATATATGACACACTCTATGTATTATTTTGGGTAGAAAATATTTGTGAGAAAAAAAGTTATGTTTATATTTTTTGTGCAAGGATTGTAAACCAAACAGACGAGTCATAGGCTGTTATATCTTAGAGATAACAAGTTTTTGTACCCTTGTACTGGGAGATATGAAAAAAAATCAATTATTGAGAGGCGTAAAATTAACTCAAAGAAAGACGAGTTACTTGAACCTCAATTTAATACCACGTAATTTATATTTTTAACATTAACATTCAATTCTTTTAGTTTACGTTTATTCTTATTTTTTATGTTGCTACTCCAACAATTTTAAGATAAATTTCATGTTTAATCTCACGAAAGCAACAAATAAAAAATAAGGAGGCAGAATTTGAATAATTATTTTTATGGGATTTTCTCAATGTGAAATTTCTCTAAGAAGAAATTTTGTGATTCACAAATGAGTAAATCAATGGAAATATTTTTGGTTTGCGATATGGAGTTGTGGATTTATTTGCAAGAAATTGCATAAATATTTTTTTGTGAAATAAAACTCATACTTTTTATGAGCTTTAGAATTCAAGTATTTGTTATTTTTGACACCTTATTTAAGGTGGCAAACATTTGATTTCCAATTACATGTGTTTTAATTTTTTGAGCTAATAAAATATCATTATTTTTATTTAGCGTTGCTCACAAAAAGAGAATTGATTCATGTTGAAATTTTCACTTTATATGAGCTATCCATGAGTGGTTAATTGTTGCTCATGAAAAGAATTTTTGAAATGGGGATTTCTTCTTTCTAAACCATGAGGTATGTGAATTATTTTAATCTTTCTTTATTTTGAGAATTTTACTAATAGTGGGGTCAAGGAAAAAAATATTTGTGGATATTATTTTTATAAGAGCAAGTGGGGAATGTAAGTATGTTGTTATAAAAATATACAATTTGTTTTGGTAAATGTTAATGATCAATAGTTTATAATATTGTGACTTAATAGAACGTTTATGGATTTAATTTTTATTGCAAGTGTATGATCCCATAAAATTCTATTGAGATAACTATTAAAAACATGGAAAAGCCTTTCTCCAAACTTATATGTGATCAAAGTTTAAGTTTGGAAAATGCTAAAAACTGTGTTAATTTGTGGAAGGAATTTTTTAGATTCTATATTTAAATTTTATGGCCTTATTATTGTTAGCTTTTTAAAACTATGTGAAATATTTTCTCTCTGAGGAACTTTTTTATTATACTATTGTGGGCTTTATAAAGTCATGTGACAAATTATACTTTGTGAAAATTATTTTGAAAAAATGCTTATATCTATTTTTGTGAGATATTTAATGGCATGCATGCACACAAATAAATGAATATATGATGTTTTAATAGTGCCTCAAGAGTTATATTTTTGGGTGAACAAAAAAATTGTGAAATTCTTGTGAAAAAGCACAATACCTATCAATAGTACATAATTTTGCGGATATTTAAAAATGAGTTCACCAAAATTATAGATGATATATTTATTGCTATATATGCAATATTGTAAATTGCACATATCAATTTGGAACAAACTCATGCCGTTAATTCTCATGTAGATATTAGAAGTTCTGCATTTTGCTTATTTGAGGATCACTGCAAGACTTAAATGTTTAAGTTTGTGGAAAATTACTTAATAACTAACCTTTCTGGGTAAAGTTATTGATTTATATAGATAAGATTTATGCATCATCATGGTTCTAAATTGCGGCGGCATAATCGCTATGCGGCCGCAATATTGTGGATGCGGTGGCCTCCGCATCTGCATCACCCCGCAATTGCGAGGTGATTAAGTTTCACAGAGTTGCGGCGTAATAGAACGCTGAACGCTGTTATAGCTGCAATGAAACAGAGTTGTGGCCGTCACGGCGTTCTGTTGCTTTTTCTATATAAAAGGACAAAAAAAACAACAGAGCACACAAATTTCAGCCGAATCAACCCTAGATCTAGTCCAGAGAAGAGAGAAACCATTTACCTCGCCGTCGCTGTCGTCCATTGAAGCCTTGGAGGTTGTTGTTCGCAATCGCACATCTTCTCCTCTCATCCTTTGTTTTCCCGATTTCCTCCATCTGGACTCTGGTGTGGTGGTGTTCGTGGTCTCTGTTCTATTCCGTAACTCTCAGCTCTCGGCCTCTCCTCCCGACCTCCCCTCGAATCCCTCCTCCCGTGATCGATGACCTTATGCTGCCTTCGTCCCTACGACCTTAGTGCTTCACCGGCTTCTCTCTGTTCTACAATTCTGTTTCGCTCTGCTCTAGTCTAGTGGGAAGTGAGATCTGAGAATTGAGAGAGATTTAGAATAGAACTTAGAAGAGAAGAACAAAGAGGCTTCTAGAGTCTAAGAACTAAGAGAATGACGATGACTAGATGAGCTTATCAGATGAGACTTGAGAGTGAGTTGAGACATTGAGAGTTAGAGACTGAAGTCGTGAAAGTGAAGGGTTTTAATTCTAATGACTCTATCTGACTTCTGCGTTAGAGTGTGAGAGTGTGACTTTTAGTCTGAGTGTGAGAATTGTGGCATGAGATGATTGGTGTAGTTGGGAAAATAAAAATTAAATTAAAACATAATTATAAATAACAATTAATTAAGGAGGGAGAAGAATATTTAGCAAATTTTGGAGGGAAATATTTGTAAATTTTAGAAAAGGGATATCAGAAAAATAAGAGGCAAAATTTGTCAAAAAAAACAAAATATAAGGAAAAATTTTAAAAATTGAGGAAAATAAAAGAAAATTGAGAGAGAACAAGACTTTTTGAGACTTATTAACATTTAATTATTTATCTTTTAAATAAATTTCACAAATGTCTTTAATATATTTGCATAGAGTATATATTCATTAAATTAATTTAGATATTAAATATAATATATTATATATTTAAAATAAGAGATATAACAATTATATACATTTTTTATATTTTTTTACATTTTGTACAACTCAAAAAAAAATTCACGGCCACAGTGACCACAACCGCAACGTCCGCAATACTCGCAATCACAATAACCCGCAACGCAACCGCAACCGCGACCGCAACTACAATTTAAAACCTTGTACATCATGATATGAGTTTGCTTTATGTGTCAAAAGATGATATGTTTCTTTGATCCTGAAGTGCACTTGTTTTCTCCTTTACTCATTTCAGTTTGTGTAAACTTAAAGGAAATAAAATATGAAATTCCTCTAATTCTTCTCTCTCTCCCTCTCTCTCTCTCTCTCTCTCTCTCTCTCTCTCTCTCTCTCTCTCTCTCTCTCTCTCTCTCTCTCTCTCTCTCTCTCTCTCAGCATATTTAATTAATATAAGAGCTTTGGTATCTTGATAAATTCTTTCATGTCAAATTGTATGAAAGTGATCATAAAACCAAAAAAAGGGCATCAACAACATCGTTAACTTGAGTGGTTCAATATTTTACACTCGCACATATATTTTGTGTGATCTGTTTATGTCCTTTTATATTTGTTTCTCTCTCAAGTTATATTGGCATGTGGTAGTTGGTATGGAGTCATCCTTAGTGTATTTGTTCCATTTTACTCTATGAAGACTGCTTGCAATCTTGCATCCAGATATTATCTACTCCTTGACAATTATGCAGCTTTGGGAATATGAACAATCTGCAATTTCTTTGTGAAAATGGTAGGGTACATAACTTTGCAACTAGCTTTTGTTCACTGGCTTTCACGCTTCATGATGTGAGACAGGATAAGGGTTTTGCTGGAAAGCAGAATTTTTGGAATGCTTGATCTGGATCTTCAAAATGAGAATATTGTAAAACCTGATTCAACTATGGATTTTGGTGGCCTTCCTGCCAATTCTTTATTTTTTTTTCAAATCTGGCATCATTATGTTATTAAGTTGAGCAGCATACTCTGTTCATTCCTTGTGGTTGCAGAAGGTTCAAAATTTCATCATGTTCAAGTATTTGCTGGTTGCAGAATCAGTTTCCAAGCCATTTAAGGTGAATGTCACCAATTACTTATGGTCTTTCTTTTGGGCTGAAACTTGCATTGTTTTGCTCTTTGATGTTCGCCGAAAATTCTAATTTATGATGGTCTTTTTGAATTATGGTGGCTATAAGATCAGAACGTTTTTTAGTGTGCTAGCTAATTTTGTTTCTAGTTTGTTTCTTATAATTTTTTGCAGAGTCTTCATGAGAGTCCTACAGGACATAGTTCTCAACGAATTTCTAAAGATGTTCTTTCTTTTTCACCCATGACACTTGATATTTTCCAGGAAGAGGGAATTTGGCAACTTATCTTCTTAGAGAATTCCTTTAATTTTGAATTAGCTTCTGATAGTAGCTCAGGAGGCAGATTTGCACATGCTCAGGGATTTGCTGACATGAAGTAGAGATTGCATCCAGTTACATAGACTTTTTGTTGAATCAACATATATAAGGGGAAAAAAAAAAGAGAACATATGGTGTAAATCTAGGATGAGGGATGTGGTGCTTGGTAAAAAGATCTAGCTAAGTGACAGAAGTCTAGTTGTGTTGGCGTCTTGCTATGTTGATGGATATTGTAATGTTAATATACTTTAATTTAGTTATGTGTATGACTATTTTTTTGATAATTATATTAACTACAATATTTTCATTTTTTAATTAATAATTGTGAAAATTTAAATAAATATTATAATATTTAAAAATAATACATATTAAATACTTTTATTTTAAAAAAATAATAAAAATGATAATAAAAATGTCCATTAGTGAGGAAATGCCGCAAAATGCAAAATTTTATTTAAAAAACAATGTAAAACTAACTGCGGTTATTAAATCACCACAAACGAGACTGGAGTCTCTGCTTTTCTGTACGAGAAAAATAGGTACTTTTCTTGAAAAACTGTGGCCAACACTTGTAAAGAAGCTTTAGCAACGGTTTTTAAACCGTTGCTATAAGTTTTGTAAAAAAAATGTCATAATTAATATTTATAGCAATGGTTGCAACTTGTAGCAACGGTTTTTGCCGTTGCTACAAGTTGAAAAGTACCTACTTTTCTCATACAGAAAAGCAAGGTCTCCGGTCTCCACCACAAACGAAACAATTAGAGGCGTTTGTAAATACAAAAATTCTTACACAACATATTCAAAAAGCTGCCCCAATAAGAAAGAAAAGCCGTCGCTGACCGTCAATTAAAAAAAATGGCCAGAAAATGAGTGCTGACGCAAACTTGCATTTGATGCATTTATCTGCGGTTTAAACCATCATAAAATGCCAAAAAAAAAATAAATCATTGCTAAATGTAGTTTTTTTAGTGAATTTAGAGACTTTATAATGAAAAAGATTAAATAGAGACAACTATAGTCTTTTAAAACTTATATTGAGATATCTAATCTTTGAAGGATCAAATTGAAACTAATGTAATCTTTTGAAGACTAAACTAATAATTTACAAAAAAAAGTAAAAAATAAAACCCTAAGCATTTTGACATATCAACAACAGTTATATTGAAATGAAAGAGGTCAATACACCAAATATATGAGTGCAGCTCCTCTGAATTTGTGGGGTACAATTTCTCTGCTTTTCGGCAAAGGAAAGCACCTGGTTTCGTATTAGCAACAATTTCGACCGTTGCTAATATTTTTAGCAACGGTTAAATATTAAAAACGTTGCTAAAATACAAGCGTTGCAAAAAATAAAAAGCGTTGTGAAAATTAACAACATTTTTATTTTAGCAACGGTTAAAACCGTTACTAATACGAAAAGTAGGTAGAAAAGCAGAAAAACAGTGCACGAATTTGTGGCACGAACTATACCTTGCAGTTCGGGTCACAATCGTTGTACCATTCTCATCTTGCCACGTATTTTTCAAGAGAATATGCCACGTGTTCTTGCTTCTGCGCTTCTCGTGCATCAGTGAACCGTCTTCTCTGCAGAACAAGTTATTCTCCCTCTGCAACTTTCTCTCTTTTTCTCTCACCCACAAAACCACCCTTGCCGAAGGTTCCTCCACTACCATCACTGCCTCAACGATTAAACCTCTCTTCTTCGTCGACTGGCTTTTCGCCTCAGACCTAGGTTGTGACGAAGTGAACCTGTGTTTAACAAAGACGGGGTCCTCCAATATCGCCGGACTAACTCTGCTTCGTTTCTCCCTTGTTCTGCTGTGGTTATGATCAGTTTGTGAAGAGGATATTCCTGAAACAGAAAGCTATGGGTAATACTTTGGATGCAAAATGAGACAAATTGTGATCAGTGATATAATAGGATGCGATATGGATGGTGGAAAGAGAGATTACCTTGTGTAGATATATATATATATATATATATGCGCAAACACCTATATGGGGTTGAAAAATGACGTATATCAAGAACATGGGCAGGCATAGGTGGTTCATCATATCCCAAATCATTGTGGCTCTTTTCGATGCATTCAAGTTTAGAATATTCAACTTTACTGGTTGATTGAGATTATAATTGTCGTTATAACAACCCAACATCTTTTCTCCAAACGCAGAACCAAACATCCTGTGACACTGTGCTCTCTCCAAACGCATGTTGTGTCGAATCACGTGATATTAATAACCATGATCCAAACTATCTAAAATCATGTCCTGCATGGCCAAAAAAGGAAGGAAAAGTTATAAAGCTTTACGCACGTACTTGCAACCGCCCCTTTTGTTTCATGTACTTACTGACATAGAAAACCTTCAGCGATTCTAATCTCTATCTTTAATTAGTTGTCTTCAGTCAATTTCAGTTTATACTCCCAAAACGTTTGTTTTCTTAAACTGTAGTGTAGGTTTTCTAGCTTTTCTCCTGGGAGTATGCAACTTTGAACCCTCTGTGTTTAATCTAATTTCCACTTTCACCGAAAAAAAAAAAGAAGAAAAGTTAATATAATTTATCCAAAAGTTTAAGAGACAATTTTCAAATTACATAAAATTAGAGGGAGTTTATTTGTACTTTTGCCCTTAATTGATCATATTTTGAAACTGAAAGTTTGGTCGGTAACGCCAAAGGAATCTGGATTTACTCGTACTGCCTAGAGAGTAGGAGCCTCTGACCTATTCTTTTCTTTTGTCATTGGATCAAATTAGATTTAACGGCTGTCCTTTTTTTTTAGTCCTTTTGTCTTTATTAATAAATGCAACTAACCAAAATGTAACATGTGATATTGATTCTTTTAATAATTATTTATTTAGTCTTCTTTTAATCTAAATTTTAAATTTTAAACTCTTATATTTAATTAAATAAATTATAATAAATTAAATTAAAAATTATTGTAAATTTTAAATTTTAAATCTTAAACCCTAAATCATAAATCATAAACTCTAAATTCTACTCTTAAATCCTAAACTATAAATTCTAAACTCTAAATTTTAGACTTTAATATTTAATTAAATAAATTATAAAAAATAAATTAAATGTTATTGTAATCCCTAAATCCTAATCTCTAAACTCTAATATTTAATCAAATAAATTATAATAAATTAAATTAAATATTATTGTAAATCTTAAACTTTAAACCATAAAACTTAAACTCTAAACATTAAATCTTAAATCCATAATATAAAATATATCTTCAATTCAATATATCTACAATTATTTAAAAAAACAAGTGGCAGGAGAAGTTGTCGCGTAGGAGGAGATCCGTTTTGATACCAGGGTCTCATCATCAAGTACACTCATGAGCAATATATATTAAGTTTACTTTCTCAATAACTTTTTCTTTAAAAAAATAGTTTTACAATAATAAAATCTGTGTAAAAAATATTTATTATTGCTTTTTCTACATTTTATTATTTTAAAACGTACAGCTTGCATTGCATTGCATGCGATTCACATGGTATGTGCTTGCCGAATACTTGTGTGACTGCAATATTTGTTTTATATATATATATATATATATATATACAATCTGACTTTTACTTTAAAAATAATAATTTTTAAGATAAATGTGATTAATATTGAATTTCATAATTTTACTATTTTTAAACTAACAGGCGTTATTGCATACATTTTTCACATGGTAACTACTTGCCGAATACAACAACATATATATATATATATATATGACTGTCAGGATGTAAATAAAACCATATGAATATATAATTAAAATGAAGAGCTTTGCTTTAGTTATTAAAATTGTTTCCCCCACTTTTTAATTATTAATCCACGTATCAAACAAGAGAGAAGATGCATTACCTATTAAAATATTATCATAAAATATTAAATAATAAATGTTTTTTACTGGATATAAATCTTGCTTCATGCTATTTCTGTTGGCTTTGGTCCTTCACCATTTTGTTGGCATAACAATTTGATATACACAGTTGTTAATGCCTTTATTTCTTTCTTAAAATCAAATGAGAAAAGCATAATAAAACAACTATATATATAGAGCTACTTTTTGGTACGTACATACATGGAATGAGAAAAATATATATCAAATGATATATGACACACTCTATGTATTATTTTGGGTAGAGAATATTTGTGTGAAAAAAAGTTATGTTTATATTCTTTGTGTAAGGATTGTAGACCAAACAGATGAGTCATAGGCTGTTATATCTTAATTAGAGATAACATGTTTTTGTACCCTTGTACAGGGAGATATGAAAAAAAATCAATTCTTGAGAGGCGTGAAATTAACTTAAAGAAAGACGAATTACTTGAACCTTAATTTAGTACCATGTAATTTATATTTTTAACACTAATATTCAATTCTTTTAGTTTATGTTTATTCTTATTTTTTATGTTGCTACTCCAACAATTTTAAGATAAATTTCATGTTTAATCTCACGAAAGCAACAAATAAAAAATAAGAAGGCATAATTTGAATAATTATTTTTATGGGATTTTCTCAATGTGAAATTTCTCTAAGAAGAAATTTTACGATTCACAAATGAGTAAATCAATGAAAATATTTTTGGGTTGCTATATGGAGTTGTGGATTTATTTGCAAGAAATTGCATAAATATTTTTTTGTGAAATAAAACTCATACTTTTTATGAGCTTTGGAATTCAAGTATTTGTTATTTTTAACACCTTATTTAAGGTGACAAACATTTGATTTCCAATTACACGTGTTTTAATTTTTTGAGCTAATAAAATATCACTATTTTTATTTAGCGTTGCTCACAAAAAGAGAATTGATTCATGTTGAAATTTTCACTTTTTATGAGCTATCTATGAGTGGTTAATTGTTGCTCATGAAAAGAATTTTTGAAATGGGGATTTCTTCTTCCTAAACCATGAGGTATGTGAATTATTTTAATCTTTCTTTATTTTGAGAATTTTACTAATAGTGGGGTCAAGGAAAAAATATTTGTGGATATTATTTTTATAAGAGCAAGTGGAGAATGTAAGTGTGTTGTTATAAAAATATACAATTTGTTTTGGTAAATGTTAATGATCAATAGTGTATAATATTGTGACTTAATAGAACGTTTATGGATTTAATTTTTATTGCAAGTGTATGATCCCATAAAATTCTATTGAGATAACTATTAAAAACATGGAAAAGGCTTTTTACAAACTTATATGTGATCAAAGTTTAAGTTTGGAAAATGCTAAAAACTGTGTTAATTTGTGGACGGAATTTTTTAGATTCTATATTTAAATTTTATGGCCTTAATTATTATTGTCAGCTTTCTAAAACTATGTGAAATATTTTCTTTTTGAGGAACTTTTCATTATACTATTGTGAGCTTTACAAAGTCATGTGACAAATTATACTTTGTGAAAATTATTTTGAAAAAATGCTTATACCTATTTTGTGAGATATTTAATGGCATGCGTGCACACAAATAAATGAATATATGATGTTTTAATAGTGCCTCAAGAGTTATATTTTTGGGTGAACAAAAAAATTATGAAATTCTTGTGAAAAAGCACAATACCTATCAATAATGTGAGTACATAATTTTGTAGATATTTAAAAATGAGTTCACCAAAATTATAGATGATATATTTTTGCTATATATGCAATATTGTAAATTGCACATATCAATTTGGAACAAACTCATGTCCTTAATGCTTATGTAGATATTAGAAGTTCTACATTTTGCTTATTTGAGGATCACTGCAAGACTTAAATGTTTAAGTTTGTGGAAAATTACTTAATAACTAACCTTTCTGGGTAAAGTTATTGATTTATATAGATAAGATTTATGCATCATCATGGTTCTAAATTGCGGCGGCATCATCGCGATGCGGCCGCAATATTGTGGATGCGGTGGCCTCCGCATCTGCATCACCCCACAATTGCGGGGTGATTAAGTTTCACAGAGTTGCGGTGCAATAGAATGCTGGCCTCCGCATCTGCATCACCCCACAATTGCGGGGTGATTAAGTTTCACAGAGTTGCGGTGCAATAGAATGCTGTTACAGCTGTAACGAAACGGAGTTGCAACCGTCACGGTGTTTTGTTGCATTTTTTTTTATATAAAAGTACCAAAAAAACAAACAATAGAGCACACAAATTTCAGCCGAATCAACCCTAGATCTAGTCCAAAGAAAAGAGAAACCATTTACCTCGTCGTCGTTGTCGTCCATTGAAGCCTTGGAGGTTGTTGTTCGCAATCGCACCTCTTCTCCTCTCATCCTCTGTTTTCTCGATTTCCTCCATCTGGACTCTGGTGTGGTGGAGTTTGTAGTCTCTGTTCTATTCTGTAACTCTCGGCTCTCGGCCTCTCCTCCCGACCTCCCCTCAAATCCCTCCTCCCATGACCGATGACCTTGTGCTACCTTTGTCCTCACGGCCTCAGTGCCTCATCGGCTTCTCTCTGTTCTACACTTCTGTTTTGCTCTGTTCTGGTCTAGTGGGAAGTGAGATTTGAGAATTGAGAGAGATTTAGAATAGAACTTAGAAGAGAAGAACAAAGAGGCTTTTAGAGTCTGAGAACTAAGAGAATGAAGATGACTAGATCAGCTTATCAGATGAGACTTGAGAGTGAGTTGAGACACTGAGAGTTAGAGACTGAAGTCGTGAAAGTGAAGGGTCTGAATTCTAATGACTCTATCTGACTTCTGAGTTAGCGTGTGAGAGTGTGACTTTTAGTCTGAGTGTGAGAATTGTGGCGTCAGATGATTGGTGTAGTTGGGAAAATAAAAATTAAATTAAAACATAATTATAAATAACAATTAATTAAGGAGGGAGAAGAATATTTAGCAAATTTTGGAGGGAAATATTCGTAAATTTTAGAAAAGGGATATTAGAAAAATAAGAGGGAAAATTTATCCAAAAAAAATAGAAGGAAAAATTTTAAAAATTGAGGAAAATAAAAAAAAAATTGAGAGAGAACAAGACTTTTTGAGACTTATCAACATTTAATTATTTATCTTTTAAATAAATTTCACAAATGTCTTTAATATATTTGCATAAAGTATATTCATTAAATTAATTTAGATATTAAATATAATATATTATATATTTAAAATTAAGAGATATAACAATTATATACATTTTTTTATATTTTTTTACATTTTGTACAACTCAAAAAAATTCACGGCCGCAGTAACCACAACTGCATCGCAGCGTCCGCAATACTCGCAATCGTAGTAACCCGCAACGGAACCGCAACTGCCACTGCAACTGCAATTTAAAACCTTGTGCATCATGATATGAGTTTGCTTTATATGTCAAAAGATGATATGTTTCTTTGATCCTGAAGTGCACTTGTTTTCTCCTTTACTCATTTCAGTTTTTGTAAACTTAAAGGAAATAAAATATGAAATTCCTCTAATTCTTCTCTCTCTCTCTCTCTCTCTACATATTTAATTAATATAAGAGCTTGGGTATCTTGATAAATTCTTTCATGTCAAATTGTATGAAAGTGATCATAAAACCAAAAAAAGGGCATCAATAACACTGCTAACTGGAGTGGTTCAATATTTTACACTCGCACATATATTTTGTGTGATCTGTTTGTGTCCTTTTATATTTGTTTCTCTCTCAAGTTATATTGGCATGTGGTAGTTGGTATGGAGTCATCCTTAGTGTATTTGTTCCACTTTACTCTATGAAGACTGGTTGCAATCTTGCATCCAGATATTATCTAATCCTTGACAATTATGCAGCTTTGGGAATGTGAACAATCTGCAATTTCTTTGTGAAAATGGTAGGGTACATAACTTTGCAACTAGCTTTTGTTCACTGGCTTTCACGCTTCAAGATGTGGGATAGGATAAGGGTTTTGCTGGAAAGCAGAATTTTTGGAATGCTTGATCTGGATCTTCAAAATGAGAATATTGTAAAACCTTATTCAACTATGGATTTTGGTGGCCTTCCTGCCAATTGTTTATTTTTTTTTTCAAATCTGGCATCATTATGTTATTAAGTTGAGCAACGTACTTTGTTCATTCCTTGTGGTTGCAGAAGGTTCAAAATTTCATCATGTTCAGGTATTTGCTGGTTGCAGAATCAGTTTCCAAGCCATTTAAGGTGAATGTCACCAATTACTTATGGTCTTTCTTTTGGGCTGAAACTTGCATTGTTTTTCTCTTTGATATTCACTGAAAATTCTAATTTATGATGGTCTTTGTGAATTACGGTGGCTATAAGATCAGAACGTTCTTTAGTGTGCTAGCTAATTTTGTTTCTGGTTTGTTTCTTATAATTTTTTCCAGAGTCTTCATGAGAGTCCTACAGGACATAGTTCTCAACGAATTTCTAAAGATGTTCTTTCTTTTTCACCCATGACACTTGATATTTTCCAGGAAGAGGGAATTTGGCAACTTATCTTCTCAGAGAATTCCTTTAATTTTGAATTAGCTTCTGATAGTAGCTCAGGAGGCAGATTTGCACATGCTCAGGGATTTGCTGACATGAAGTAGAGATTGCATCCAGTTACATAGACTTTTTGTTGAATCAACATATATAAGGGGGAAAAAAAAAAGAGAACATATGGTGTAAATCTAGGATGAGGGATGTGGTGCTTGGTAAAAAGATCTAGCTAAGTGACAGAAGTCTAGTGGTGTTGGCGTCTTGCTATGTTGATGGATATTGTAATGTTAATATACTTTAATTTAGTTATGTGTATGACTAGTTTTTTGGTAATTATATTAACTACAATATTTTCATTTTTTAATTAATAATTGTGAAAATTTAAATAAATATTATAATATTTAAAAATAATACATATTAAATACTTTTATTTTAAAAAATAATAAAAATGATAATAAAAATGTCCATTAGTGAGGAAATGCCGCAAAATGCAAAATTTTATTTAAAAAACAATGTAAAACTAGCTGCGGTTATTAAATCACCACAAACGAGACTGGAGTCCCTGCTTTTCTGTACGAGAAAAATAGGTACTTTTCTTGAAAAACTATGGCCAACACTTGTAAAGAAGCTTTAGCAACGGTTTTTAAACCGTTGCTATAAGTTTTGTAAAAAAATGTCATAATTAATATTTATAGCAATGGTTGCAACTTGTAGCAACGGTTTTTGCCGTTGCTACAAGTTGAAAAGTACCTACTTTTCTCATACATAAAAGCAAGGACTCCGGTCTTCACCACAAACGAAACAATTAACGGCGTTTGTAAATACAAAAATTCTTACACAACATATTCAAAAAGCTGCCCCAATAAGAAAGAAAAGTCGTCGCTGACCGTCAATTAAAAAAAATGGCCAGAAAATGAGTGCTGACACAAACTTGCATTTGATGCATTTATCTGCAGTTTAAACCATCATAAAATGCCAAAAAAAAAAAATCGTTGCTAAATGTAGTTTTTTTAGTGAATTTAGAGACTTTATAATGAAAAAAATTAAATAGAGACAACTACAGTCTTTTAAAACTTATATTGAGATATCTAATCTTTGAAGGATCAAATTGAAACTAATGTAATCTTTTGAAGACTAAACTAATAATTTACAAAAAAAAAGTAAAAAATAAAACCCTAAGCATTTTGACATATCAACAAAAGTTATATTGAAATGAAAGAGGTCAATACACCAAATATGTGAGTGCAGCTCCTCTGAATTTGTGGGGTACAATTTCTCTGCTTTTCGGCAAAGGAAAGCACCTGCTTTCGTATTAGCAATGATTTCGACCGTTGCTAATATTTTTAGCAATGGTTAAATATTAAAATCATTGCTAAAATACAAGCGTTGCAAAAAATGAAAATCGTTGCGAAAATTAACAACACTTTTATTTTAGCAACGGTTAAAACCGTTACTAATATGAAAAGTAGGTGCTTTTCTTTGCCAAAAAGCAGAGAAACAGTGCACGAATTTGTGGCATGAACTACACCTTGCAGTTCGGGTCACAATCGTTGTACCGTTCTCATCTTGCCACGTGTTTTTCAAGAGAATATGCCACGTGTTCTTGCTTTTGCGCTTCTTGTGCATCAGTGAACCATCTTCTCTGTAGAACAAGTTATTCTCCCTCTGCAACTTTCTCTCTTTTTCTCTCACCCACAAAATCACCCTCGCCGAAGGTTCCTCCACTACCATCACTGCCTCAACGATTAAACCTCTCTTCTTCGTCGACTGGCTTTTCGCCTCAGACCTAGGTTGTGACGAAGTGAACCTGCGTTTAACAAAGACGGGGTCCTCCAATATCGCCGGACTAACTCTGCTTCGTTTCTCCCTTGTTCTGCTGTAGTTATGATCAGTTTGTGAAGAGGATATTCCTGAAACAGAAAGCCATGGGTAATACTTTGGATGCAAAATGAGACAAATTGTGATCAGTGATATAATAGGATGGCGATATGGATGGTGGAAAGAGAGATTACCTTGTGTAGATATATATATATATATATATATATATATATGTGCAAACACCTATATGGGGTTGAAAAATGACGTATATCAAGAACATGGGCATGCATAGGTGGTTCATCATATCCCAAATCATTGTGGCTCTTTTCGATGCATTCGAGTTTAGAATTGTTAGGTTATTGTAAGGCAATAAATCAAGGAGAAAGATTGAGAAGAACAAACAAAGAAATTACGTGGTTCTGTCAATGCGACCTACGTCCACGGACAGAGAGAATATCTGTATTATTTCTGATAGAGGCTATACAGAGAGAAATTACATCAACAACTTTCACTAATGAATTCCATTACACACATATATATAGAGAAAATAATGGGTCATGGGTCATGGGTCGTGGGTCGGGTTACAAACCGGGTCACCCACAAAATTCAAGTCAAACCCAATAATTTCCCTCCTTGACTTGAATTCTCTCAAATCACCAGAACTAAGTACAAATTTATCTCTGTCATTCAAGCCCTGTAGGGCTTTATAGAATGCGAACATTCACCAAGTCCAAGCTATGCTTGAACTTCTCTGAAGGTAGAGCCTTTGTCAATATATCTATTGGATTATCTATTGTGGCTATCTTCTCGATGGATAATTTCTTGTCTTCTATCACATCTCGAATAAAATTCAATCTGATATCAATATGCTTTGACCTCTCATGGTAGACTGGATTCTTGGCCAAACTTAATGCACTCTGACTATCACAATAAATGATAGGTCTCTGAATATTTAACCCCATACTATCAATCAAACCATGCAACCACATACCTTCCTTAACTCCTTCTGCCAATGACATGTATTCTGCTTCAGTGGTAGACAAGGTAACTGTAGATTGAAGTGTTGCCTTCCAACTGACAGCACATCCATTCAGAGTCAAGACATAGCATGTTAAGGATCTCCTCCTCAAAAGATCTCCAGCATAATCTAAATCAGTATAGCCAACTAAGCCACTATCAGATTTATCAGCATCATAAACTAAGCAAATATTACTTGTACCTTTCAGATACCGCATAATCCATTTAACTGCACTCCAGTGAGCTCTCCCAGGATTACTCATAAACCTGCTTACCACACTGACTGCATAAGCTAGATCAGGCCTAGTACACATCATTGCATACATCAAGCTTCCAACAGGATTACAGTAGGGCACTGAACTTATGTACCCTTTTTCCTCAGCTGTAGTAGGTATTGTACTAGCATCAAGTTTAAAATGTGCCGCCAACGGAGTACTAACCGGCTTAGAATTATTCATCTGGAAAGACTGCAACAATTTTTCTATGTATTTCTGCTGAGATACATACAGTAAACCTACAATTCTATCTCTCTAAATCTCCATGCCTAATATCTTCTTGGCTGCACCTAAATCCTTCATCTCAAACTCACTGCTCAACAAGGCTTTCAAATTATCAATTTCAATCTTGTTCTTTGCAGCAATCAACATATCATCAATATATAGCAACAAATAAATATAAGAATCATCTACAAGTTTCTTAGAGTAGACACAGTTATCAAACTGATTACGTAGAAAATCATGAGAAGTCATAAATGCATCAAATGTCTTGTACCACTGTCTAGGAGACTACTTCAAACCATACAAGGACTTTTTCAGCAAACATACATGATCTTTCTTCCCATAATCAAGAAATCCTTCTGGCTGTGACATATAGATCTGCTCCTCTAAATTTCCATGTAAGAAAACAGTTTTCACATCCAATTGTTCCAACTCCAAGTCAAAAACACTTACCATGGACAAAAGGACACGAATGGTTTTATGCTTCACAACCGGGGAGAAAACTTCATGATAATCAATTCCCTCCTTTTGTGAAAAACCCTTTGCCACGAGTCGTGCTTTGAACCTTGCTAGTTCAACTCCAGGAATACCTTCTTTCTTCTTGAAGACCCATTTGCATCCTACCAGTTTCACTCCCTTTGGTAACGGTACAAGATCCCATGTTTCGTTCTTCTCAAGAGATTGCATCTCTTCATTCATTGTAACCAGCCATTCTGATGCTTCTCTACTCTCAACTGCTTCTTTATATGATCTGGGGTCATCAGAATCAATACTTTCATCTACTGCCAAGGCATAAGCAACTGAATTAACATCAACTATTTCAACACAATTTGCATACCTCATAGGTTTTCTGATTTCCCTTCTTTCCCTCCTTGTTGCTATAGGTTGTGATTCTTCTTCTTCCCTGGGCTGCTATACAGGGTCTGTTATAACCCTTTTGGAAGTTTGAACTTCAATTTCCACCTTCTGGTTGGCACCTTGATCATTATTACCTGCATGACTACCAAGCTCCTCCTTCTGACCAAACATAGCAGACTCATCAAAAGTTACATCTCTGCTAATAATAAATTTTGGAGTTCTATCCTTTTCAGTACACCATAGTCTGTACCCTTTAACTCCAGGTGCATACCCTAGAAATATGCATTTCATTGCCCTAGGCTCTAGTTTACCATCATTCACATGAGCATAAGCAGGACAACCAAATATACGTAGGCTAGAATAATCAGAAGGTTTACCAGACCATACCTCTTGAGGAGTCTTAAAATCAATTGTAGTAGATGGCCATCTATTCACCAGATAACAAGCAGTGTTAACTGCTTCAGCCCAGAATTGTTTTGGCAAGCTAGCATTTAATCGCATGCATCTCGCACGCTGCAATAGTGTTTGATTCATACGTTCTGCAACTCCATTTTGCTGTGGTGTATGACGTACAGTGCGATGCCTCACTATACCTTCTTTCTTGCAAAACTCATCAAATGGAGCGTTACAGAACTCCAACCCATTATCAGTTCTGAGTGTTTTGACCTGTTTTCCAGTCCGTTTCTCAACCATGGTCTTCCACTCTTTGAACTTCCCAAACACTTCATCTTTGGATTTCAGAAAATATACCCAAACCCTTCTAAAGTAGTCATCAATGAAAGTAACAAAGTACTTGCATCTGCCCTGAGATTCAACTGGAGAAAGACCCCATAAGTCTGAGTGAACATATTGCAGAACATCCGTAGAAGTATGCTTCCCAAAAATGAACTTAACTCTGCGTTGTTTACCCATAACACAAACTTCACAGAATTTTAGCTTCCTAGTTTCTGCCCCTTCTAACAATCTTTGTTTACTTAGAATTGACAGCCCTTTCTCACTCATGTGTCCCAATCGGCAATGCCACAACTCTGTACAATCATCATTCATCCCTAAAGATTTAGATACAGCCACTGTCCCCATCACAGAACTACCAATCAGAAAGTAAATGCCATGCTGCAATTTACCTTTCATTATAACCAGAGCACCTTTGGAAATTCTCAAATGTCCATTCTCTCCAGAGTACTTGTACCTTTGTTTATATGGAGTACCAAGAGAAATCAAGTTCTTTTGTAGACCAGGAACATACCAAGCATCAAGCGTTCTGACTATTCCATCATACATCTAAATCTGCACAGAACCACTGCCCTTAACACTGAGCTGTTCATCATCACCCAACCTCACAACACTATTCCACTCCTTGAAAGAAGTAAACAGTTCACGTGAGAAAGTCATATGATAAGATGCACATGTGTCCAAGACCCAAGTATTTGCAGAACCAGAGGTGCTGACTATGAGATCATCAATGTCTTCTTCTTCGTCAGAACTATCTTGCACCACTGTAGCACTACCACTGGTATTCGGTTCCTTCTCGTCATTTCCCTTCTTCCTCTGTGAACAATTCTTCCTGATGTACCCCTTTTGTTTACAGTGATAACATCGAGGTCCTCCTTTGTTCCTCGACTTAGACTATGACTTGCTTCTTTTTCCATCATCCCTTTTAGTGTCTCTGCCTCTGCCAACATACAAACCTGCTTCTGCACCATCCTCATTAGAACTAGAGACTCTTCTCTTCAGCTCTTTAGACTGCAAAGCATCTTTGACATCATTAACAGAGATACTATCTCTACCATACAACATAGTATCAACAAAGTTCTCATATGAATTTGGTAGAGAACACAAAAGAATGATAGCCTGATCTTCATCATCTATCTTAACCCCAACACCCTGTAAATCCAGGATAATCCAGTTAAAATTATCAAGATGAACTTTTACCTGCATATTTTCTATCATTCGCAGGGTATACAAACGCTGCTTCTGATATAACCGGTTTGTGAGAGACTTTTTCTGGTATTTATCATCCAATTTCTTCCACAAACCTGCAGCAGTTGATTCATCAATTACTTCTCTCAACACCTCATCAGTCATACTCAATAGTAATGCACTATGAGCCTTTGTCAAAATTTCCTTCTTCTCCTCTTCTTTCAACGTGTTAGGTAGACTACTTTCTCCTTCTAATGCCACTGCACATCCCTGCTGAACCAGAAGTGCCCTCATTTTTACCTTCCACAAAGTGAAATCATTCGATCCATTGAACTTCTCAATATCGAATTTATGAGTCGACATCTTCTCAAATAACAGCAAATAAATTACTAGCAAATTTCGCAATCAGAAATTGAATTTCACAAAACTATTCAGAACCTTGCAAACTGACCAGAACTTCACTAACAGAAATTCAACACAGCAGTCCAACAAAATTCACAGCAGTAAACCAAAAATCCAATCCAGCATAATCTAACACAATCTAGTAAATTCACACAGAAATTCAGAATTCTTTTCTGAATTAAATATAAACTCACCAGAACCATGTCGACGAAACAATAACGATCACAACAGAAAACTTGGTCCAAACAACAACTATGACCAAACAGCAGCTTTGACCAAACAACAGTTTTTGACTAAACAGCAACTTTAACCAAACAGCAGCTTTGACCAAACAATAGCTTTGACCAAACAGTAACTTTGACCAAATAGTACCGTTGACCGTGCTACAGTGCCGAGTCGCTACAATTCTAAGTCGCTACAGTATTTGTGTGTTCTTCTCTATCCTTCTCCTTGATTTATTGCCTTACAATAACCTAACAAGAATATTCAACTTTACTGGTAGCTGTAATTAAACTCGTATGCATCTTCCAGTGGTTCATTGTTATTGCTCTCCTCTTCAGCCCGAATCCAAACCTCTCTTCCAGTGATTGCTCATCTGCTTGCTTTTCAAAGCAATTCACAAGGCCACTATCTTGCACTCCATCCACCTCCATGGAAGAAGATGAAGAATAAGGGACTGCGAGGCACGTGACGAAACAAACCTGCATTTAATAAAGACTTACTCTGTATCACCACTTACTCTGTTTCGTTTCTCCCTACATTTAACAAAGACTATGGACAATGCAATCTACGATGCTAGTTGGGCATTATACGTTGATTTGAAGAATAGAGTGTTGGCATAGGCGAGAGATGGGCATATCAATAAATTAAAAGAAATTGTTAAGGAGCACTTTGTATGGGTGATGGTTGTTTGGTGTCCAAGTTACTGTAATTAATTTGATTAGTTCAAATATAGTTTTAATTTTCGACTTTCAAATCCATGCGCAGTCAAGCTAGCTAAACGAGTTCATTTTTAATCGTTGAGGTGGTGATGGAGATGGAGGACCTTCGATGATGGTGGTTTTGCGGGTGAGAGAAAAAGAGAGAGAGTTGTAGAGGGAGAATAACTTATTGTACAGAGAAGACGGTTTGGTGATGCACGGGAAGCGCAAAAGCAGGGCACGTGGTGCATTCTCTTGAAGAGCACGTGGAAAATTGAGAACAGCACAATTAGAAACAATCCAATGATTATGACGCAAACTACAGGGTGTAGTTCACACCACAAATTCAGAGGAGCTGCACGCATAAGTTAGCTACACATAACTAGAATATACCAAAGTTCAAATTTAAAAAGAAGAAAAAGAATTAGCATAAAAAAGTTATCAACCACGGCACAAATTGCATAAATATATTAAGCAAGAACTTCTTTAAAAGGCATGATTTTCATATAATTATATGACACTTGGATTTGGCGATGCAAATTCAAGTAGTTCATCATTGGTTTCCATGACGGCTATGTCTTCTTCAGTCAAAGTCACCCAAGCTTCCATTCCCTTACCATCATTTGTATCTATCAAAATAAAATTACTCTTAAAATTCAAACACATAATAGACACCCACTTTGGCTTTCCCCATCCAAAATCCACATCGTAAAATCCATATCGACACCAACTAGTGCAACAAAAATGAAGACAATCTTTGTGCATAAGCTCGAAGTCCTTCAACCCCTTATAAATAACAAGGAAACCATTTTCTTGCTGAAGCTTCTCAACTTGGACCTTGCAAAACTCTTCCAAACCCTTCCTAAGCTGAACCACCAAGTCTTGCAGTTCCATATAATGATTATTGTCATCTTCTTCTGTGTGTGCTATGAACCGAGCTACAAAGTTACCCACACTGGTTTCAGGCAAGGGTGGGGACACCCTTTTGCGAATATTCACAACTTGAGACACCATAGAGTTTCTTCTTGTTGTTATTCCTAGGTTTGTTCGTGAAGCTATTGTGGCACACTTCTATATCAGTGATAACACAGCCTCCACTCGCGTTGGTTGATCCACTATATTGCTTTTGGCTTTGGCCTTCAGTTACTGTATCTTTGAGGAATCAAACACGAACCTGTATATAAGATAGATGGGCATTTGACAATTTAACAAATTAGAACTTGGGCGCATTCATATTTACAAGCAAATTAATAATCTAATTTTATTGAGTAAATTATTAATTTTTATTTTAAAAATTACATGTGTTTTAATTTATACACAGAGGAATGAATTTGAGACAAATTAATACAATTTTTTAGGACTAAGTTGAAAAACAAAATTCAGAAACTAAATAAATATAGAGCAATCAGTCAAATTTGATTATATATAGAGAATGATGGATCGTTAAAACTGATTAAAATTCAAGTCAATTGTGGTTTTAAAAAAGTTGTAAATGTAAGTGTTAACTGTTTAATTTATCTTCTCAATTAATACCTTCTGGCGATGCGTTTGGAGTGTTTGATCTCAAGAGGTGGCAGGACAACAAGACGATCCGTGGAAGGATAGAGAGAGGCAGGAGACTGAACAAACTTGGGAGCCATCTCCTCTGTCATGCACCCCACAGCCACTGAAGACCAAGCTCTGATGAACGATCCCATGGTGCTGGCGTCAGCAATCTTGTGAGACAGACACAACCCAATCACCAAACCCCCACACTCGAACACATTCGCCTGCACTTTCACCAATGGCACATTGACATGATCACCGCTTTTGTCATTGCTGGGCTTGGGCAAAAACTGGTGTGCTGAGTTGGCATCGGGTTCTTTAAGAATGTCGGAGAGGAAGCCGAGCACTCGTGCCACGTAGAACACGGCACCTTCATCATTACATTCAACGACTGCATTGCCTCTAACTCTACCTGCGAGAGGGTAGAAGTGGGTCAGTGTCTGAGACAACGATGTCTTTAGCGTCACCAACTTGTCCTCAGCAGTGAGATGGGGAAGGCCTTCCTCGTGGGTGTTGAGGTAGTAGAGGAGGATTGGAGTAGTTTGCATTGCAGGAACCATTTGGTCGATGAGAGACAGCTTGTGAGTTCCGAGGTTTTGGGGTGTTGGAGAAGATGGCTTTATGATTTCTTTGGACACAAACTCAATCCTCATGGCCTTCGCCATATTGTTTGCTATCGAAGTGATACTAATAATTGGTTTCAACGGCTCATATTGTCTGAATTGAAATGAATATGCATCATCATTTCTTAAATAATTGAGGTGGAAAACGTGAACAATTCCCTTGAATATTTTTTAACTTACACGCTGCTTGGATCTAGACTGCATATGCACCAACACCAATTTTTAATTAATTGAAAGAGGAAAGGCAAAATATTCCCTTCAATTTTATGTTAATTGCAACTAGCTTCTTAAATTTTTAAAATTGAGCATAAGGTCCTTGAACTTTATATTCATGCGAATAGACCAATATATTTTGTCTAATTTTCTTTTTTATAGAGCTAACTCATTTGTCATTTCGGACTTCTCATGTACTGGTATGAGACCATGCATTAAGAAGTGCAATTCAAAGATATGTATTCTCATATGTGAATAATTTCAAATAATAAATAATTAATTTGAAATTATGAAAGATTAGTGCAGTTACAATAATCTCCCTGAGGTTTAGTTAAATTGCACTTAGTTCTCTTGTAGTCTTGTAGTTTTAAATATTACACTCTATATATATATATATATATATATATATATGCTCCTCTGACATTTTGATATATATATATATATATGTTGTAAACCTCTCATTTGATTTATTTCCTATCGAATCAATTAACATTTTACATAATGAGACTATAAAATTATTTTTAATGACAATAAAGAAATTAAACTTATGTTAATATATCTAATATGAAACTCTAATTTCATTTTTTATATGAAAGTAAAAATTGTTAAATAATTTTATAATTATTATAAGAAACAAATATTGTGCAAAACCTTAATTTGAGAAAAAAAAATTCTAGGAGAGTTAGAGTATAATATTTCATACTAAAATAATGCTAAAGGTTATCTAAGCAACTTTTAAAGAAAGTTAATATATTTTATCCAAAAGTTTAAGATAAGACTTCCAAATTACTCAAAAGTAGAGGGAGTTTATCTGTATTTTTGCCCTTAATAATTGAATATATCTTGAAATTGAAAATCGGTAGGTGCTGCCAAACTAGAAGAAAGTCAGAGTGTAATATTTCAAACTAAAAGAATGCTAAAGGTTATCTAACAAAATGTTAAAGAAAGTTAATATAATTTATCCAAAAGTTTAAGAGACAATTTGCAAATTACCCAAAATTGGAGGGAGTGTATTTTTACTTTTGCCCTTAATTGAATATAAATCTTGAAATTGACAAGTCGGTAGGGTAATGCTTAAGAGTCACATCATCGAGCACACTCATGAGCGACATACGTTAAGGCTTCTTTTTCAATAACTATTCCTTTAAAATAATAATTTTACAATAATAACATTAGTATAATTATTAAACTCTCGAGTTAACTTTTAAATTTATTTAATTTTTGAGTTCAATTAAGTTTTTAAATTTAGTAAATTTGATAGTAAAATTAAAACTCGGTTAAATTTAGTCAAACTCATAGAGTTTATATTAAGTCGATCGAATTGACTTAACAGCAATTCAAAAATTTTTTGTTTGATATTTTCTGTTATTTCATTAAATATAAAACTAAAGTTTGTATTGAGACTTAAAGAAATTAGATAATTATATAATAGGAATTAAGATATTAAATATTTTTTATATTAATTATGAATTAAAATATTAATACGTGTAAATATATATAATTTTAATAGTTTATTAATATATATATATATATATATATATATATATATATATATATAAATTCATACTAATTTATAAGTTGAGTTTTCATTTTGAGTTTAACCTCCTTGAATTTATGTAAACTCAAGTATGACAACCTTGGATCAGGGTAATAAATATTTATTATTACTTTTCTAATTTTGTTAATTTTAAAGGTACAACTTGCATTGCATTGCTTGCGATTCACATTCCCAATAGGCGAATACTAGTGTGACAGCAATATTTGTTTGATATATATATATATATATATATATATATATATATATATTCAATTTAACTTTTACTTTAAAAATAATAATTTTTAAAATAATAAGATAAATGTGAATATATATTATTTTTAAATATATATTCAATTTAATATTAAATATTAATCACATTTATCTTATTATTTTAAAAATTATTATTTTTAAAGTAAAAGTTAAATTGAATATATATATATATATATATATATATATATATATATATATATATATATATATATATATATATATATATATATATATTTGACTATCAGATGTTGACAAGGCATAACATCCAAATCATGTTTTCAAATTAACCAACGGCTTCTATGGTTTAAAGCATATTCTTTGAGTTTGGCGTCCGACGTTCTTGCTTTTTTTAAGAAAAGTAGGGTCATGTTTTTCTCCCAAACTGTTGGATCAACGAGATTCAATAGCTGACATCCCACAGTAATTTTTTTTTTTATCTTCAACTATACGAAATGCACTGTTTAGTAAATTTTTTTTTTGAAACGGTGCAAAACTCATCGTTTCATTAAGTTGAAACTTTTTTTTTGTTTTTAGAATGTTCAGCGAACCAGTATGCGACAGGTGTCCTTTTTTTTTTCTTTTCCGTCAGCGTATCAAAAGGAGGACTGAAGTGAACGAAAAATCTTCAACAAAACCCCAGATTCTCTTGTTTTCTTTCAGATACACCCTCCCCTTCAATCCAAAATCTATAGGCTTCATTTTCTTCTTTTCCAAGCTCCAAATTTCATCTTCCCGCCATTTGCAAGCAACGTGGAGCACCATCCTATTGCTCTGTCAGCATCGACCATCATTTTCATTAGTGCCGCGTATCATTGTTGTTCCTCTACCAGCGTGGAGCACCATTTTCATCAGCACCATTTTCATTATTGCCGAGAATCATCGTCGTTCCACTATCGCCGTTCAGCTTTCTCCACCATTTTTATCAGCGCCGAGAATCATCCTCGATCCTCTGTCAGCGTTGAGCACCCACCTCTGGTTCATCTGCAGCCCCCATTACTTCATCTCAGCCCCCATTACTTCATCTGCAGATTCGAGCACCACACCATTCTGTGGGGAGTCTCCGGTATATATATATATATATATATACTTTCATTAGCGAACTTGAGCTATATATATATATATATAGACAATGTGGAACTTGAGCTAATATTTAACAGACTGCCATTGGGTATTTTGATAATATTTAACAGAGCCTCATTTTAACCTAGATTGTTACCTATGGTGTTTTGTGCTTGTACTAGTCTCTTGTAATTCCTAACCAATAATTAAATCAACCTCAGTAGAAAACAAATGGTTTTAATATATTGAAGAGACCAGTCCTTGACTTTTATCATTACATGAGGATGTGGAGAACTTGAATCTAGTTTTATTCAATGGTCACTAAGAGTTTTGTATGTGGATCACAATAATTAATTTGATTAGAAAGTGATATTAAATTGACAATTTACCTGAAGTTATTTCCTTTTTAGTGGTTCAACTTTAGAATTAGGTTGATGTTGTTTTTATGAATTACTTAAATGAACAAATGTACTATGATATAAAAGTTAATACTTAATTTTTATGAATTACTTAAATGAACAAATGTACTGTGATATAAAAGTTAATACTTAATTTTTATGAATTACTTAATTTTTTGTTTAAGCTTTAAGTTAATTTTGGTGTTTAAGATTCAAATATTAATTTTGGAGATTAAGATTCAAGTTAATTTTGTGTCTATGCTTGATTGTAGATAACTACAATGAAAGAAAATTGGAAGCCTAAGGTTGGGATGAAATTTGATAATGGAGAAGAAGGATGGAATTTTTGAAAGAGATATGGAAGAAAAATGGGGTTTGGAGTGCGGAAGGGTTCACACAATACTAGCAAAAAAGATGGGAAAATGATAACATTGGTTACATATGTATGCTCAAAAGAGGGATTTCGAGAGAAGGACAAAAGGGCCGTAAATATCAAGAATTCGTGTGATGAAACTAGAACCAGATGTCAAGCTAGATTGCGATTGAAACTTGTGGAGACAAAGTACGAAGTATACGAGTTCATAGAGCAACACAACCATGAATTACATACGAAAGAAACTAGCACATGTTGCGATCGCAACAAACAATATCCGAAGTACAAGCACATGAGATTGAACTGACAGAAGACTCCGGCCTTAGACAGAAAACGTCATTTGACTTGATGAGCTTACATGTGGGATGAAGGGCGAATCTGGATACACTCGAAGAGATGTGAAGACTTATCTTAAGTCAAGACGTCAGAGGAATATGGTTTATGGGGAGGCGGGGGCATTGTTGCAATATTTCCAGAGGCAATTGGCAGAGAATCTCTCGTTCTACCATGCATACGAAATGGACTATGAGGAGCAGATAACGAATGTGTTTTGGGCCGATGCAATAATGCTTGTGGATTATGTGTTGTTTGGAGATATAGTATCACTGGACACGACTTTTGGAACAAATAAAAACAATAGACCTTTTGCTATTTTTTGTGGATTTAATCATCACCGAGGAATGGTGATTTTTAGAGCTGCATTGATGTATGATGAGACTATTGAGTCCTTTAGTTGGCTCTTTTAGACATTTTTGGAGGCAAACCATCAGAAAAAGCCACTTACAGTGTTCACTAATCAGGATGCGGCGATGGCGAGGTCATTGTCCGATGTGATGCCAAACACTGTGCATGGCCTATGCACATGGCATTTGATGTGGAATGCCAGTAAACATCTAGGCCATTTGTCGAATGGGGAATCTAACATTTTGACCCAACTCTCATGATTGATGTATGAAATTGACAATGAAGATAAATTTGAGGTCGCATGGTGTCGCATGTTGTTAGAGCATAATGTTGGAAATAATTGGTGGCTGACAACAACATACCAAATAAAGGAAAAATGGGCGGCTTGCTTTATGAAAAAAGCCTTCACTCTTGGTATGCGAAGCACGTAATTGAGTGAAAGCCTGAATTAAGACTTAAAGGACTTGTTGAACCCAAATGTGGACCTAGTGCAATTCTTCAAACATTTTGAGCGAATTGTAGATGACAAGAGGTACGATGAGTTGATAAGTGAGTTCGAATGTAGGGAGAAATTGCCTCGGCTGAGGAACCCAATGTCTTTTACATTGAGACAATTGTCTACGATTTACACACTGGCTATTTTGAGTTGTTTCAGATAAAGTATGAAAAGATATTAGGGACGGGCATTAAGGAGAAGAATGAGAGTGGATCGATGTTCCATTATGTAGTCTCTTTTATTGATAGGGGGAGAGATTACATAGTGTCTTTTGACCCGTACTCAAGAATCGTTACATGCAATTGTCAGAAGTTTGAGAACTTTGGCATCTTATGTTCTCATGCTTTGAAGGTTTACGATCGCAATGAAGTACACCTAATCCCCAATCGATATATTATGCCTCGATGGACAAGGAAAGCAAGAGCCGATGTAATATGTGCTATCAAGGAGAAGTGATTGAGGAGGACCCTAGGCGAGAGAGCACAAATTGGTTTAGGGAACTCAGTCGAGATATGATTAGTTTGGCAGCAGAAGCCTCTAGGTCAGAGGAAGCATCTTCCGCACTAAGAGAAATTGCATCCAAGTTTAGAAAGTAATTTTGTGAGTTTCATTCGATGGGACAAGGTTTGGATGTAGATCCCAGTACCACCACCATTCCTACACCGACGGGATTTAAGCATAAAGAGGGTCCAAGAAATAAGAATCGGTATAAAAGTTGTGTCGAAGTTCGAGGATCTAAAAAGAGGAGAGTAACAACCATTGAATCTGCTAGAGTAAGTAAATTTTTTTTTTTATGTTTCTAATTCTTAAACCGTTTTTATTTATCCAATTTGACTCATGTTATTGCATGTAGATGACTGATGCACCACCCGGAATATCATGCTCAGCACTTCTTGTACCCCATACACATGTTTCTACGATGAGTTTTACTAAAATGCTTATGGTTAGTATTCCCGAGATGAGAGTAATGCTAATTGTTACTGTAATTGATGTATAATCGTACTAATTTTTGCAATTTCTTAACACAGACGCCCATTGATTGCTCAATACGATCACTTGAAGCTTTGCAATTTACTCAAGATTTTTCACACATGGACGGTTGAAGTTAGTTCTGGAATGACACATCTAGATATGAAGCAGCCACTAAGTTACATTTTTCATGTTATTTGGTGAAGTTTGCTTAGTAACATGTACCATCTCTGAAGTTTACTGAATGCATATGCTTTACTCATTACCATCTCTAAATTCTACTCAGTGCTTATAATTTAGTCATATTGTTTCTTTATTCTCATCTTTTATTATTATGTTAATCAACATATGGAATAAGAAAATAAGAAAGAATAACATTATATCCAGGAAAAAAAGAACATTTATATTATTCATAACAATTGTCAATCAAAGATTACAAGAGTTTACTACATCTTAATTAAGATTACAAAAGAACCTATTACTACTTGATAGCCTACAACTACAGAATGAGCTTTTACAGTCTAACACAAGTCTAAAACTACTTGATCATCCTTTCTAGTCTAGGAAAATTCTAGCACTACTTGAACAGTCTTTATAGTGCAGCAAAATTTTAGCTCAGTAAAAACAGCACAACATTCAATCCCTACAGCACAAATAGTCCAACAGAAAAAACAATATAGCAAACTTTATATTGCAGTTCCAGTAAAGCAGGTCCAGCAACAGCAAATATAAGTAATGAAACAGTCAAAATAGACTACATGTGTAAGTAGCTGTGCATATATATATATGTGTGTGTGTGTGTGTGTGTGTGTGTGTGTGTGTGTGTGTGTGTGTGTGTGTGTGTGTGTATAGTCTGTGCATATATATATATATATATATATATATATATATGTATGTATGTGTTTCACTTCCATTTTCAGCAGTCTGTGCATAATTATATGATAGGAGTCTGTGCATAATTAGTTTTATGACCTAATCACATGACAAAATGATACTTATATCTTTTACTTCCATTACTTACATAAAAACCAAAAAGCACAGGAAAGCTAAGTCCTTTATGACCTAGCATTTGATACATTTGATACATTGTAGCATTTCCTTAAACTTGAAGTCGTTCTTGGACTTTCCCTCTTTTTCTTGTATCTTTCTCTTCCTTTTCTTCTCATTCTGTACCAAATGACCACATAAATAAATATAAACCAAGACACTTAAAAAACAACTCTAAAATTTTTTTCTATATTGATTATATAACATGTAAAAGTCCTACACAACACACCTTCCAGGGAAAGCATTTTCTGGCTATCCTATGAAGTTTAACATCTATAAAATCCATACTTGGCAAGAAAAACATTTTCCATAGCTTCCAATTCTTTTGGCTGTAATGTAAAGTAACATCTACTTTATCTGACTTCTGACCTCTAAGCAAATCAACCTGAAAGTGATAGCCAGAAACCATGAAAGTGATAGCCAGAAATAGACATAAGGAAAACTAGTCTATGCTTATGTACATCCCTCACAAGAATCGCCAATCTAGAAAACAAATAAAACCAAAATTCATATAAATACTGAAGTTTGAAATCCAGAAACAAAATTCAACAACCACCTAAGTCAGTTCTATCGCATGTAGAATGCAAGCATCAATCTTTCCAATCATGGGCAAATTCATCTTTAAATAACTAGCCAATAAAGTATTTATCAACCCATTAGTTCACCAACAACCAAAACATAAAGGCGCAGGTTTACTGTAAATAAAAATGCCTATCCAGTCAAGAGAATTTACTACCATGAGTGAAGCATGAGAACATAGCATCTGGCTATCACACCTTCGATGACAGAAGAAACTAGTTTAGCAAGGAGATAGGTATTGATAACACCAATTTCTTCAATTTCTCATCCAATGCCGGTAAATGTCGCAACCAATGCATCCAAACTCACCACTTGGTGTCCGTTGATCTTTTCTCGATCACACAAAATTTTTTCTTAGTTCACCACTGGTTTTTACCATAATTCATTACAACAGCTTTCAGGATTTCATCATCCGGATGGGTGGTGCGTATATTTTATAGCACATAAAATATTCCAGCAAGTATACTGGGTCACAACAAGTAATAAAGTGATGAGTAGATTATCGTCCCACAGAGATTGAGGTATCAAATAAAATTCAATTATGCTAAGTGAAATGCTATTAAGACTTATGAAGGAAATTTCAGAAATTATACAAAAAAGGGGGGTGATGATTGAAACAACACAATATAAATAACTGAAATTTAAATAACTAGATAGAAAACAAAACAGAGAAAAGATGTGGATTGGTCACAAATTTCATGGAATTGTACATCATCATCATTTCCTTTGAATATTCTTGGCTAATTCTATTATGTAATCTTCAATCTAAAATTCTCAGAAAGTCTTCTAAGACTGAATTATATTAAAATCATAGCTAGGAAGATCTTCACTAATCTATAACTCAAATATAATCCGATGAAGTCCTAATCACATCAATGCCCCGCAATCGCATATGACATGTTATCTCTTGTCCTACTCATTACAAATACATAGCAAACGCATGCATGTATAAATAACAAGCTTCATAGAACAATAAATAAAATAGAACTTTGGCCAAGAAAATACTCATTGGTCCAAATGAATTAAAGTACAATTTCCATTTCATCAAATGACCGACTACACAAGAAAATGAGATTGATTTCGTTGGTCTAATCCGATTAATTCATAGACAAATTAATCTTTGAATCATTGAAGAACAATTCAATTAAATTACAATCCATTCAATGTTGGCCAATTTTCTAAAATATGATTGAATCCAAAAGCTTTGAAATTACAATCTAACTTATCCAAAATAATTGACTAAAATCTTAGATCAACCATTCAATTAAGTCATGAAGCTCAAGAAAATTATTCAAGCCACAAAAATAAAACTATCTATATCTAGATAATCTAATTTATGGTGGAAATTACAAGGTCAAGCTCAATATCTAGCTAACTCTAACATAGACATAAAAATCCCAAACTCATTGAAGGTTCATCAAACATTCAAGAGGAAGAATAATCAGTAAAATCCATTCCATTAAACGAAAATGCATTAAAATTGAAATTGTTCAGCAATAAAACATCATAGAACCAAACTACATCAATCCTTAAACTTAGAAAATTACATGGAAGAGAAGGAAAAACATGACAGAAAACAGAAAATACAACAGAAATCTAAGAAACTATGAAGGAAAATGCAAGAAAAGGAAGGAAAATGGGAGAAGGAGAGCCATTCCCAAGTGGGAAGGCTTCCTTTCCCTCTAACCAAGCTAAAGAGTTGCCTCTATATTGCTTCCAACCACTGCTGCCCAAGGAAGGCAGAAAAATGGTGCTAGGACCTCACATCAGAAAAATGACTTAGCCTCCTTAATAAATTTCGATTTTTGCAAATATAAAACTGATCTAACACATGCCTAAAGGGATATTCTGCCCTAGATGCCTCCTTGGATGCCTCTTCCATGATATGGCAGCACTTTGACAGCAAAACAGCAGCAAAATTAATATTTCTGCAGCAGCAGAAAAGTATGGCAGCAGCAGAATGGTATGGCAGCAGCAGCAGAATTAATATTTCTGCAGCAGAAAGTGACAAACAGCAGCAGAACAGCAGCAGAATTAATATTTCTGCAGCAGAAAGTGACAAACAACAACAGAACAGCAGCAGAATATCATGGCAAAATTAATATTTCAGCCATGCTTTTCTTGACCTACGAAAATTAATATTTCTGCCCAAAACTTCTGACTACATGGCATTGAATAAGAGTTCAAGTGGGCCCCACATCCAGCATATCCTAATAAGCATCTACATCACCCAAAAAGTGCCACATTAGCATCCAAATCATCATCTTTGTCCATGTCAACACTTTTCTCTCTAAAATTAAAATTTGTAGGAATTAAATTGAGCATTTTACAATTCAAGTTCTAAAAATATAAAAATTGAGACACATTCAATCCATAAATAGTTTATACCCAATAAATTCCAAAACATAATAAAATTAGAGAATTGACAAAATTAAAGAGGCAAAAAGGACTAAAATAGGGACTAAAATAAATGGAAAAAATATGTTATCAATGGGGAATGAGATTGTATGAAAAATTAATGACACTTCATGAATTGGGGGTAAAGAAAAAGAGACAGAGAGCCAAATCAAGAGAAGAAGAGAAGAAGAGATCCTTACCTACTTGACGGCAGAAAAAGAGGAGGACGACCGAACGTTACCAACGGCTATAGCAGGCGACTGAGGGAGAAGGGAAGCCATCGTATGAGGAATGCGGGACGAAGGTCGAACACGAGACAAAAAATCCACCAAAATGGTGCGTTTGAGGCTTTTAAAAAAAAGGCACCTAAACGGTGCATTTTTTTAGAGTCTCCCAAAATGCTGCCTTTTTGGGAGAAAAGCAGGACCCTACTTTTCTTAAGAAAAGCAAGGACGCCGGACGCTAGAGTTTGGTACGAAATGTTGATTAAATTTTTATTAGGCTCCTAGAGGTGGGAAGTTGTATGGGCTACACAACCTCCTAGGCCTCTAGGCCTCTTCGTAAATATGAAAATGTTTATACCTTATCTGATTAAAAAAAAATCTTTCAAGTGTCTCACAACCACTAGTGATTAAAATTAGTTATGGCACAAAAAATTAGATCATCTTAATATGAAATTTATTTTAAAACTTTCTAACAAGAACCTAGTTGTTGGACTCCCTAAGTGTAAATATGAAAAAGATCATGTGTGTGAAGCATGCCAAAAAAGAAAACAAGTTAAAACATCATTCTCTTCTTTTTGTTTTTTGGACAAATGGAAATAGATTCCATTAAAAGCATATAGTCTGAGATACAAGAGATAATACAAGACCAAAAAATAAATCATTACAAATTAGATCTGAACTCATGAGCTACAGGTACATGAAGTACCAATGTCTTAATAGAGGCAACACACCCATAAACCAAGTGGGTTAAGACTAATAAAGCCTAACTTAAAGAGCTACCCAATTTTTTTAAAAAAATTAACAGAACCCAATACACAGAACCAGAAAAACAAACAAACAAAAAAAGCAAAAGAGGATCAAGATTACAGCACAGGGGGAAAGGCCTAAACTTCATCTAACCCTAGCCGAAGGCCAGAGCCTACTCTGGTGACGGCACCATCAGCATTCCCCAGCAGCTTTGTTGAGTTGACCCATTGATATTGCTTAATCACCATCCATCACAGGGCCACACTTCTTTGTCATACTCAATCCGGAGATCAAAGTTGTCACGAGCATCCACACATTCTGGACTGATTGACCAACAAGGCAGGGTAGTGCGTAGCGTAGCTTACCAAAGATTGAAGCAGGGGCTTTGCAAATTTCATTTCCACTCGATATACAAGGACCTGCTGGTAAAACGTCTTTGTCCTATTCAGCATCCTTCCAAGATCTGCATATTATACATACCAAGTTTGTCGGATATCAAGGTCGATGACGGAGAAACCAGCGGCATTACTTGACGACGATGCGAAGAGCTCTTCCACAGAGGACCAAAAAAGGAGCCAATCAATAGAACCGTCAAGGAAGAGATCAATCCCGCAGTAGTCGAAAAACAAGACAAGAAAAAGGAAAAGACTCTCACGGAGAAGAGAGAAAAATCACTCATGCTAGGGGGGAAAAACTCTCCCAAAAAATAGGGGTAGGGGCTACCTGAGGGCAACTCCCACTGGCGCCGCTAGAGGTAGGTTTGCTCTACTAAGATTTATAGAGAGAGGAGGAAGATGAGGTGTAAACATTATTTTCTTCAAACAAGCATGTATCAACCAGTAGATCCTTTCACCTAGTTCACATGGGTCTCTTTGATCCAATAAGAACCCGAAGTTTAGGTGGGAATTTGTGTAGAGGCCTAGGGGCTACGAATCTTTATATATATATATATATATATATATATATTACTTTTTCTTTAAAAATAATAATTTTTAAAATAATCAGATAAAGGTAATTAATATGTAATATTGAATTTGATAATTTTACTAAGCTTAAACTAATAGGCGTCATCGGTCATTGCATGCATTTTTCACATGGTAACTACTTGCCGAATATAACCATCTATACACACACACACACATATATATATATGACTGTCAGCATGTTGGTTCCCAAAACACGTAAATGAACACTTTGCATGAAGAGCTTTGCTTTAGTTATCAAAATTGTTTCCCCCACTTTGCATGATATATGGCAAAATTGTCTGGCGAGAAGAACACTTCCGGTTTTTAATTATTAATCCACATATCAATCAAGAGCGAAGATGCATTACCTATTAAAATATTATTATAAAATAGCAAATAATAATTTTTTTTACTTGATATAAATGTTGCTTCATGCTATTTCCATTGGCTTTGGTCCTTCTCCATTTTGTTGGCATAACAATCAAAGCCATATTTAATCTCTTCGACAGTTAATATACAAAGTTGTCAATGCCTTTATTTTTTTCTTAAAATCCAACGAGAAAAGCACAATAAAACAACTATATATATAGAGCTACTTTTTGGTACATACACGGAATGAGAAAAAATATAAATGTAGAAAAGATGTGTGAGAAAAAAAATTCTATCTACATTTTTTGTGCAAAGATTATAGATCAAACAGACGAGTTTTAGACTGTTGTATTCTAGAGGTAACATGTCGTATACCTTAAAGAAAAACAAGCTACTCAAACCTTAACCTAGTACTACGTAATTTATATTTTTAACACTAACATTCAATTTTTCTATTGTGTGTTTATTCATATTTTTCAAGTTGCTACTCTAACAATTTTAAGGTAAATTTCATGTTTAATCTCATGAAAGCAGCAAATAAAAAATAAAAGTGACAAAGGAATAATTTGAATAATTATTTTTATGAGATTTTCTCAATTATGAAATTTCTCTAAGAAAAAATTTTGTGATTCAGAAATAAGTAAATCAATAGAAATATTTTTGGTTTGCTATATGGAGTTATGGATTTATTTTGCAAGAAATTGCATAAATATTTTTTTGTGAAATAAAACTCATACTTTTTTTTACAGGCTTTGGAATTCAAGTATATGTTTTTTTTTACACCTTATTTTAAGATGACAAATATTTGATTTCCAATTATATGTGTTTTAATTTTTTGTGGGCTTATAAAATATCATTATTTTTATTTTGTGTTTTTCACAAAAAGAGAATTTATTTATGTTGAAATTTTCACTTTTTTATGAGCTATCCATGAGTGGTTAATTGTTGCTCATAAGGAGAATTTGTGAAATGGTGATTTCTTCTCCCTACACTATGAGGTATGTGAACTATTTTAATCTTTCTTTATTTTGAGAATTTTATTGAAACTGGGGGCAAGGAGAAAAATATTTGTGGATATTATTTTTATAATAACAAGTGGGGATGTAAGTGTGTTGTTATAAAAATATACAATTTGTTTTGGTAAATGTTAATGATCAATAGTTTATAATATTGTGGCTTAATAGAACTTTTATGGATTTAATTTTTATTTCAAGAGTATGATCCCGTAAAATTCTATTGAGATGACTATTGGAAACATGGAAAAGGCTTTCTCCAAGCTTATATGTGATCAAAATTTAAGTTTGGAAAATGCTAAAATAATGTGTTTGTGTATGGAATTTTTTAAATTCTACATTTAAATTTCATGGCCATATTATTGTGTGTTTTTTAAAGCTATGTACTACAAAAAAAAAGACTTTTAGTCGCTACCAAAAGTCTAAAAGTCGCCACCAAAAATCTTTGGTGGTGACTTTTAGTGGTGATTAAAGTTATTGTAGAAAATTCGTGATTGATTATTTTTTGGTGGCAACTAAAAGTCATTTTTGTTGTCAAAAAAAATTTCGTGAGAAAAAATGACTTTTGGTGGCTACTTCAGTTGCCATTTAAGGTCACCTTTAGACCTTTGGTGGTGACTAAAAGGCACCACAAAAAATAATTTTAAAGTCGCTGACAAAAGTCACTTACCATCTTTTTAGATTCGGATTGGTCCGATGGGTTGACCCGAGACCTATTCAACCCTACGAATCTTGATAAATCTAATAACTCGTTGTTTTGGGGTGACTTTTTTTTGTATAATATTTAAGTTTATTTGAAATTAAACCAAATATATGTATACATGATATTCGAACCTGAGTCCTTTGTTTTCAACCATGTGTGTCTTGCCATCATGCCACTATTTCATTTATGCTATATAAGGGCAAAATATTATATATATATATATATATATATATATATATATATATATAATCTGTTAAAACTATTTTAAGTCAAAAATATTACAAAACCGAAATAAAACAATATCTAACTTAATAAAAAGCTTATATTTTATTACTATGTGGTGAAGTCAATTTTTTTAAAAAAAATTAAAAAATTATATTTTAAAAAAAAAATTAAAAAAAGTCAGATTTTTTTTAAAAAATTCAGACCTTCCTTTTTCACTCTGTGGATTTTTTCATTCTACTATTGTAGGCTTTATAAAGCCATGTTCCAAATTATACTTTCTGAAAAGTATTTTGAGAAAATGCTTAGATCTATTTTGTGAGATATTTTATGGCACACATGCAGACAAAAAGAAAAATTGTGAATTTTCAAGAAATGCACATATAAATGGTGATATCACATATGATCTTTTAATAGTGCCTCAAGAGTTATATTTTTGGGTGAACAAAAAGTTTGTGAAATTCTTGTAAAAAGGCACAATACCTATCAATAGCGAGGTACATAATTTTGTGGATATCCAAAAATGAATTCACCAAAATTATAGACATTATTTTTATTGCTATATATGCAATATTGTGAATTGCACATATCAGTTTGGAACAAACTCATGGCTTGAGGAGATGGCCCTTTCCGTGTGATCGAGTGGATCAATGACAACGACTACAAGCTTGACCTTCCAGGTGAGTACTCAGTAAGTGCCACTTTTTAATGTTTATGATCATTCTCCTATTGATATAGGTTTGTCCTCGAGGATGAGTCCTTCTCAAGAGTGGGGGAATGATGAGGACAACTAGGGTAGTGTACTATCTAAGGATTAGGATGAGCTAGCTTTGGCAGGCCTAATCACTAGGAGCCATTAAGAAACTACAAAAGACATTGAATGGACTAATTCAAAAGGAGCTGAGTTGTGGGTTGGCCCAAAAAGTTGTCGGAGACATGATCACATGCATTTGGGCAATAGAAGATGAAATTAGCAATTAAAAGATTTTATCTTTTAAATAAAAATTGTATTTTTGATATTTGGGCTATAAACCTTATATGTTTTATTTAAGCCCAAAGTTTCTTTTTTGTTCCATTTGGGCTTTTAACCATTTCTTAGCTAGGCTCAAATTGGGTTAGAGTTGTTTCTAACAAAAATGACTAGACCACTTGTTTTCAAATAGATTGAATGGAATAGAATTGACTAAAGTTATCTTCTAGATTAGAGAGTTTCTAGGGCTCTTGTGGCATCTAGTCTTATTCATTGAGTTCTTCCCTTATTAAGTATTGGGTTCGTGTAATTTATCTTCTGTGATTTTAGGGCATCGATTCCAACATTGTTGTTAAGTCTCCAATCATATGTTGGAGGTTCACATCATATGGTATCAAAGCCAATACAAATCAGATTTGGATTATTTTCTTTGATTCCTTCTTTTGAAAATAAAAATAAAATGTACTATTCATCACCACTGTAGTGCACTATTCATCACTACTATTTATGTGATTTTATGATTCTGAAATTTCTGGCATGCCGTTTATATTTTGCTCTTATTTTTTTGTGTTTATCGTCCGTCGATGTCTTCTTTTATTGCATTCTTCTTTTTTTGCAATTTCTCTGTTTCTTTCATTCTCTATTTCTAAATGTGTGTTGTGTTTTCTCTTTTCTCTAGGTTTGCTGGTTTTGTTTGACTGTTTCTTTCTGTTTGTTTGCTTCTCACTGTCATCGTTGGTCTCTGCCTTTTGTATTGTGCGTCTACTTCCTTGTTCTGCTTTTTATTTGTCTATCTGTTCCCATATACTAGAATATAATTTCTGTATTGATTTTAATTGAACTCGTTGGTGTTGCATTCTCTGTCTGTTAGCAGCATCACCTCTAACTTTGACTAGAAAAGTGAGCCCCTAGGTCAAAAAAAATCCAAAACAAATAAAAAAGAGAGAAATCAGAATAGAATATTGAAAAAGATTAGATTAAAAAATTAAAAAAAAAAATTAGAGCTATCTACTTGACCTAGAGTTTCCATTTTAGCACATCTTATGTCATTAAATCAGTACTTGAAATTACAAATTAATCCATTGAAAGTTACCTCCTTTATTTGTTGTGTCTTCAAATTATTCTTCCTTGTAATCTTGTCCTTTGTTAAAATTTTGTTTGATTTTTTCCTTGCCATTTCCTTTGCTAGAATTTGTGCCTTATAAAACTTACCTAAAGATAGGTTGATCGAATCTCTGTACTGTAGCTTGTGGTACTTAAAGCATAAGGAAATGTTTTGAGTCCGTTTAGTCATAAAGAAAAGAGAAGACAAGCTCATAATTGAAAAGGCCAAAAAGAGAGAAAACACGAGTGAAAAAAGTGATACCATCTTTTAAATGTAAACACGTGGGATTGTGTGCAAGTGAGGTCCAAGAAGTTTTTATTTCTAACCACCTTGTAGGTTCAAAACAAAATGGAGGCTAGCAGTGAACATGGTGGGAGGAGTGAACATGTGGATTTGAATTCTTTATGGAGGGCCATGAATCATCTGTTTGTGAGGATTAATATGCAATTAAGAGACATGAGGGAGTGAATAGACAGGGTGAAAAATAGTTCCTCAAGGGAACAACCACCTCGTTATACAAGAGAAAGGAGGCACAGGAGGAATGTGGGGGAAGAAGTAACAGAAGACATTTGGAGTGATTCAGACCAATCAAGGGAGTTTGATAGACATCAAGAGAGAAAAAGAGATACCTGAAGATTTTATGAAAACTTGGGAAACCGTAAAATGAATATTCCTAGTTTTCAAGGATAGAGTGATTCAAAGGCATATCCTGAGTGGAAGAAGAAGTTAAATCTTATTTATGAATGCCAAAACTACTCAAAGGAGAAAACGGTAAAGCTTACAGCTATTGAGTTTTTTGATTATGCTTTGGTATGGTGGGATCAACTTACTTGGACCTTATAAGAACTTGGAATGAAATGAAAACCATCATGAGGAGGAGATTCATTCCCAGCCACTATCAAAGGGATCTCTTCTAAAGGTTATAAGGGTTAACTCAAGGATCCCAATGCATGGAAGATTACTTTAATGAGATAGAAGGCTATAATTAGAGCCAATATACAGCAGGATGATGAAGCCACCATGGCTAGATTCTTACAGGGGTTGAATAAGGAGATTGGTGATATAGTGGAGTTGCAGCATTATGTGGCCTTGGAAGACATACTACACATGGCCATAAAATTGAGAGGCAGTTGAGGAGGAAACATTCCATTACAAAACAAGGGTTTAGTAGTAATTATTGGAAGTTAGGAGGGAACAAAGAGAAGACAGGTTCATCATACAAAACAAGGGTTTGGTAGTAAGTAAACTTAATGTATATTGCTTATGAGTGTACTTGATGATGTGACTCTTTGACATTACCTACCGAACTTTCAGTTTCAAGATATGATCAATTAAGCGCAAAAGTACAAATAAACTCCCTCTAATTTTGAGTAATTTGCAAATTGTCTCTTAAACTTTTGGATAAATTATATTAACTTTTCTTTTTTTGGTGAAAGTGGTAATTAGATTAGGGCAATGCTACCAAGTGCTAGACTTCATTTGAGTTCGAGTTTTTTTTTCCTCTCCTTTGCATCATTTTCTGTACTCGTCATAATTTTTTTTCATTCTAACACGTTTCCCAAAAAAATTGAGGTGGAGAAGTCGACCTCCATTGAGGTCAACTTCTCCATAGTTTTCCCCATGAGATTAAACACAAAGGGTTCAAAGTTACATACTCCCAGGAGAAAAGCCAGAAAGCCTACATTACAGTCTAAAGAAACAAGCGTTTTGGGAGTACAAATAGAAATTGACATAAAGCAACTAATTAAAGATAGAGATTAGAACCGCTGAAGGTTTTCTATGTAAGTAAGTACATAAAACAAAAGGGGCAGTTGCAAGCATAAAGAATGGAGGGAGATTGATTTACAGTGTTGAAGCCAAATCAAGGAGAAGTAAAAAGGGTTTTAACATAACATTTAACCGCCATAATTTGCAAAAGAAACTGCCGGTAAATGTCTTTATTTACAGCCAGTTAAAAAATTGAGTTTTCAAGACAAATACTATTTTTTTAAAAATAATTAGGCATATGCTACTTGCTTAAAAATAATTAGCCAAATACTACTAAATATGTCACATCATCCTTTCTGTTATTTTTTTAAAAATTTTAACAGGAACTCGGCTACACAGTGGCCAAGTTCCTAACATCTTTTTTTTTCTTATACAAAATTTCAGAGTCTCAGCTGCTAGTTGTTGAGACCCCTTTAAAAAAATAGAACTCCACTGGTCAACAGTCGAGTTCTGATAGCTCTAATGGAATCTCTGCATGGTGCAGAGATTTTGTTATAAAAAAGAGAGACAGATGGGACTGATGATGCATGCGTAGGGGAGTGGGTGAAATGTCAGTGAGAAGTAAATGATATTAGTTTGGGTATATGTATGGAGGGGGGAGGGGCTTCTTCTTCACTCAAAAACACACACACACACTAGTTGGTTACGAGAGAGAGGAGACACAGAGCGAGAAAGAGAGTGAAGACACAGTGAAAGGAAGAAGAAGGAGAAGCTAGCAAGGGAGTTAAGGTTAGAGTAGTATTTTTATTTTTTTTTGTTAGATTAAGTTTAAATTTTTGTTTAAATTTTAAAATGTAGATTAGTAGTTTTTTTGTTTAGAAAACTATGTTTAAATTTTAAAATGTAGATTAGTACTTTTTATGGTTAGAATAATATGTTAAAATTTTTGTGATTAGATATTATATGATGTTTTAATTTTTATGTTTATATATAGATATTTTTTTAATTCCTTTTTATGATTAGATAACATATATGACAGTATCTGTCAATAACTAAAATAATGAAATCATAATTTTGGTAAAAATAAATTGAGACCCATTTAAGACTTTTTTTTTGTGAGATACTACATTTCTTTATAAAATAATTAGGTAAATGCTATTGTTTCAAAATGTCAAATGAACTTGTGAAATCTTTCATTATCACAAGTTCATTTGACATTTTGAAACAATAGCAAAAATATATTTTTTTACTGAAATATTTAAACAAAAAATTAGATTAGCTTGTCTTACTAAAATGTTTATATGATATAAAAATATATTTTTTATTGAAAGATCTAAAAATTAATTAGTAAAAATATGTAAATTTTTTTTACAAAAAAGATTTAAAAAATATATTTTTTACTAAAAGATTTAAAAAACTATAAATAACATAAAAAAATATGCTCTCCTAAAAGAATTAAAAAAACAATCATATAGAATGTAAAAATATATATTTTTTACTATCAGATTTGAAAAATAAATATATAATATTAAAAAATATATTTTTTTAGTAAAAATTTTAAAAAATAATTAAATATAATATAAAAATATATTTACTTTTAAAAGATTTAAGAAATAATTGTACTTTGAAAAAAATTGTAGTTGAAGAAAAATACTAGTTTTCAAAAAATAAAATTGTAAATTGAAAAGTGTAAATTAAGTTGTGTTATTTTTAGATAAAAACTTAATTTTTGTTTAAAAAATTGTATCAGTAAAAAAATTAAAAATATATTTCTCATTAGATTGTGTTATTAATGTAGAAGAAATATATTTTTACAATTACAAAATTGTAATTGACAAAAGTTTGAAAAAATGTAGTTTAGATTGCTCATATTTTTTTTTTACTAATTTTACAATTAGTTTGTGATAATAAAATATTAAAAAATTAAAAATATAAAATATAAAAATAACTTTTTTATGAAAGATATAAAAAAATTTAAATTAAATGCTCTTGTTTCAAAATTATTTAGGCGTAGAATATGGTTGTGAAAATTATAAATTTTTTTGTGATAATAAACTATTTAAAAAAATGAATAGACATAATATAAAAATATATTTTTTTATGAAAAGATTTAAAAAAAATAAATTAGTTTGTGTTACTAAAAGATTTATATAATGTAAAAATATAATTTTTAGAAAATATTTAAAAATAATAAAAAAACATGTTTTCTCCTAAAACATTTAAAACATAATTATATAGAATGAAAAAATATATATTTTGCACTATAATATTTAAAAATAAATATATATTATATAAAAATATACTTTTTTCTAAAATTTTACTAAAAGATTTTAAAAAGAATTATAATTTAGATTGTCTTATTTTAAATGTGGAAGAAATATACTCTAAAAATATATTTTTACAATTACAAAATTGTAATTGAAAAAAGGAAAAAAATAGTTGTTTAGATTTTGTAGATTTTTTTATTTTACAAATTAATTCTAAATTTTCTTTTTTTATTTCATATAATATATTTGAAAAGAATATAGTTATTTATTTTTAGTGTTTGCTTTTGTATATTTATTAGGATATGTTAGAATAGAAGTAACGAGATTTGTCTAGTAAATTAGAAAATATAGATTTTTGGAATAAATATTTGTTGCTTCTTAGTTATTTTATAGGTAGTCAAAATGAGTTCAAGAATAAATGTATATATTTATGTCAACAGAAAGAATGTTAAGCGTGATCAGGGGGCTACATTTATATATGATATTTATGGTATAATGACACTTTATCTGAATATCACCCTGGATGAATTGAAAAGTAAGATTCACGAGAATTTAGATCTCCCCCCCAAATGAATTAGTAGATACAATAAGCTTTAGGGATTTCTTTCAAGGAGAGTATAGAAAAGTAAATGTGAGTTCTGACAATTAGAACAATTATCAACAGAGTGTTAAGGTGTCAAGCTGAGTATCTCGAGCTGCTAGTCAAAACTTCAAGTTGTCAGAAGGATCTTAATACCTCAATCGGTACATCACAAGCCATCATTCCTTGTGATATGTCATCCCAGTCCCCCAGTCAAGGAATGTTCAATAGTCTATTGTTAGCGGATGATGATGAGTCGGTGCCTCAACTGGACGATATTCCTTTATCTCTCCAACTATGCATGGATAACTTTACTGATGAGGAGGAGTGCTTTCGTAATTTAGCCGATAGTGATAATGATGATGCCGATGACTGCGGTGAAGATGATGGTGACGTGCAGGGCGAAGGAGTCGTAGTCCCTCCTATCAGTGAGTATCGACACCCTGCACATAGTTTTTTAACAAACCTTCCAGATGAGGAGGCAATGAGTGATGAAGAACCTGACAGTTCAACAATGAATAATGGCAACTTTTATATTGGGAAGTTGTTTAGTGATAAAAAGTGATTCCAAACTAAAGTAAAAAAGTGGTCTGTCTTGAATCACTACACCTATAGAGTAGTCCACCAGAGAAAAAATGCTAAAGCATACAAGTGTACTGAAAAGGAAAAAGGATGCAGGTGGAGGCTTAGAGCTATCCAAGTGAAGTCTAGTGATTTTTGGTGGATTACAAAGTATCCAGGTTCCCATACCTGTGTCAATGCATCTCTAGTCTAGGATCACCCTAAGTTGGGTGTATATGTTATAGCCTGTCATGTTGAACCCATGGTGCAAGCTGATGTAGACATCCAGTAAGTCAAGTAATTGCACATATACAAGTCAAGTTTGGCTATAAAATTTCTTATTGGACAGTATGGCATGCAAAATGGAAGGCTATTACCAAGGTATATGGGGACTGGGAGGAATCATATGCATTGCTACCTCGGTTTATGACTGTAATCCAGCAGGCGATGCCAGGTTCTATGGTGGAGTAAAAGAAAGATCTATTAGATGATGACAAAGATAGTAACTCGTAGGAGAAGTTCGTCCGGGTATTTTGGTCCTATAAACCTTGCATAGATGCCTTGGCTCACTTGAAGCCAATTTTGTTGGTCGACGGTATATTTTTGTACGAAAAGTATGAAGGAACCTTAATGATTGTTTCATCCCAGGACAGCAACAACAAAGTTGCTTATTATATTTGCGCTAGTGGAACAAGAAAATAATGAATCTTGGTCGTGGTTCCTTCAACTTCTCAAGGAACATGTTGTGGGTAACTAGAACATAATCTTAATTTATGATAGGCATCACAGGCTTGTAATCGGTGTGCCCCAGCATGGTTGGCCCTATATGTATTGTCTGCGGCACTTGGCTAGTAATGTTTGCACTACATTGAGGTCAAAGTTTCTATCTGAGAGGCTCAAGCAAGCCAATATATTTTTATTGATATTTGAATAATATTTGAATTTATAAATAGTTTGTGGACTAATCATTATATTATTTAAATTAGGATATTCATATGATCCTCGGATGGTGGATGCCGTTGTGACTGAAATGCTTGCCTCACCTATAAATAAAAATAGATGGGTGGAGAATTGGCTGAGAGGACTAAGGCTTGATCAATGGGCATGATCATATGATACTATTGGTCATCGATGGGGTCAAACGAGAACAAACTTTGCCAAGCCTATGAACTATGTCTTCAAGACTGTTAGCCATCTCCCTGTTCTGGGGTTAGTGACAACCACATTGTATAAGCTAGCCATTTATTTTGACCAACATTTGGTGACTTGAGGTCACCCACTAACGCTAATGAGATGTACTCAGAGGTCGTGCGTGTGAGGATAGCAGAGAATAGAGTGAAATCATGTTCATGTACTGTACGTGTATTTAATTGAGCGACTAGAGTTTTTGAAGTGGAGGAGTCAGATGACCTTTCCACCCTTTAGGCAGGCGTATTTACAGGCTAAACTTGATTAATGGTCGTCACTGTGATTGTAGCCAGATCCAAGTTTGGCATTTCTCATGCCTACATGTGTTAGCAGCTTGTATGAAGGCAAATGGTTCACACCATTACGATGGTGAATAGTCCAAAATTGAATTCATGGCAATTTTGCGGTATAGTGATCCCCAGGTTGTATTCACTCAAGGAGCTTCACTTATAATCACTAATTAATTATTCTATACACTAATTACACTAATTAACTACACCGAGGGGTTGTTGACAGATTAAGGTTAAAAACAGAATTTAAACTATAGCAATAAACAGCAACACAATAGCAAAACTGAATCTGGACAGAACAAAACAATATCACAGACACATGTAATCAATCTATGGTTTCCCTAGAAGTATAATCATCTTTATTCCATTCTCTAAATTTGTTCCAACTCCATCTATTATTTCGGTTGTCAACTAATATTTCTAGGAAAACCTCCTAGAACTATATTACACTAAGATTATAGTTAGGAAAATCTTCGCTAATCATAACATAATGTAACTCGATTAAACTCTAACCAAAATCTTATCCCGCAATCACATATTGACAATCCATTTTAGTCTAACTTACTAATCTTGCATAGCAATCGCATACATGCAAGTCTAGTAAGCCTTAATCTCTAATAAAGCTATTAAAAACAGAAATCAAGTTTATACATTCCTTCTAACCAAAAAAAAATATACAGATATGAAAACAAGAGGCAAGATAGGGACGAAAATGAAATAGATTGAATCCAAAATACTTATTTGTTCATGGAATTTAGATTACATCCTCTGGATCCACCATTGATTGATTACAAAAGGTGTTTTATCCCTCCATAAGGACTAAAACAAAAAAATATAGAAAAGAAAGTTACAGAACCTAAGCTGCAGAAGAAGAGAGCAAGAAGAAGTTGATGTCTCCCTAAAAATGAAATTCTCCTGTCTCTTCATCTTCTGCCCAAGAATAAGGATGAAAATGCATTGGTTTGTCCCTTTGGAAGTGTCTCTTTCTCTCTTCTGGCTGGTAGTGTTTCAGTAGCAGAAACCAAGGGTCTTTGCATGTAAAGGGATGCTGAACAATTGACTTTTTTGGCCTCTAAAGCTGACCTGCGAATTTTTTTATTTTTGTGCAAGTTCTGATCTTAATAAAATACATACATGCTGCTCTGTCCATATTAGACCTGTGGGACCCACTTGATAGCAAATTAGTCAATGCCAAATTATCAATATATGCCCAGTCAACGTCTACATCATTCTAGCATGCCACATCAGTGAAAATTCCTCCAATAATGGTAGTTCTATAATATGAAATTGGGTATTTAATAAATCATGTCCTAAAAATATAAAATTGAGACATATTCAATCTATAATTAATTTGCACCAAATAAATTTCAAAACATAATAAAATTGGAGAATCATAAGATACAAATAGTAATAGGACTAAGATAGGGACTAAATTGTATATAAAAATGCCTGATATCAGCAAACATTGATCCTAACACGTTTGTCGATCGTGTATATTGGATTGACACAATAATAATGGCTTATAGCTCACCGTGGCAACCTGTCAGCATCTTAGAGCATTGGCCATTGGTCCAAAGTCCATGGTTACTACCAGATCCATCCCTTATCAAACCAAAGGGCGACCAAGATCATTACACCTACTGATGGACATGGATTATAGACAGCATTGCTAGTTATCTAGATGTAGCATATGTCGGCAACAAAGTCACAACCAAGTAAAGTGTCCACAACAATGCCCATCCTAGTTTATTTTATGTACTTGATATAATTGTATATAGTTAAATTCAGAACATATTCGTGTACTTTTGGATAATTTTTTGAATGAATATTGTTTTCATTTAGGCTGTATTGTCCTAATTATGATTATGTGTACTTCATATAATGTTGGATTTTCTTTTCTTGATAAGGTTGTATTCCTAAATTGTATAATTAATAAATAATTGTCTTTATATACTTTATCAGCATTTGATGTTGGATTAATCTTGATTTAATTTATTTACATATAGGTTGTTTGTTTACAATGGCCAATATCAGATGTGTGGTAAACCTTAGCCCCGATGACGAATCATTTTTGTACCTACAAGATCAACACATATCTCAGGATATTTTGGGAACATATGGTACATTTTTTTAAGAACATTATAGAATTGTTTAAAAGAAAAATAAATTTTGAATACTGATTATTTAACTTGCAGTGGAATCACCTTTTACGATCAAGACGATGTATCCTGACGAGTGACCCATCTTCAGTAATCGTTCCTTACCTACACGATGCTGGCTTCTACGGCGTCACTTGATTGGGTACATTTGAGCACAATCTCGCTTTTATTTCAGCACTGATTGAACGGTGGAGGCCAGAGATACACACTTTGCACGTCCCAGTGGATGAGTGCATAATCACACTATAGGATGTGAAGATACAATTTAGTCTCCCATGTGCTGAAAAGCCGATAATTGGGAGAGCATATGCTAATTGATCAGCCTTATGTGAGGAGCTTTTAGGGGATATCCTACCCCATAACAAATTAGATGATGGGTGAATTGTAACGAATTGGCTTAGGGATACCTTCCTTCATTTGCCTGAGGATGCAACACCCGTGGAGGTGCAACGTTTTATACATGCATACATTTTGCAGTTGATTGGAGGGCATCTGATACCTGATAAATCAAGCAACAAGATGTACCTCACATATCTGCAATTCCTCTGCGACTTCGAGGATTGTGGCCACCATAGTTGGGGATTGACGGTACTAACCCACCTCTACAGGGAACTTTGCTTGGCCACTAACCCCAAGCAAAGAGAAATTGGTGAGTGTCATACTCTTACACTTGTGGGCATATAACCGATTCCCCATGTTAGTACCCAGGATACACCCCACCCCAGATCTGGATCTAGATCAATATCCTAAGCTTTCATCTTTGGGTCATTGGTATGCAATTCCTACTTCTCTTTTCAATTATTATTTACTATTTAGTATTTATTGTTCTAACTCGTACATTTATTTATAAATCATTGCAGCTAGAAAGGTATTTGAGATCTATATGGTGGCACTATAGATGCCTTGAAGAATCATTGAGTTCTGTTGGATAGGTTGGCACCTCACAAGGTATCATATTTAATAAACATATGTTCCAAACACAATGATAATATATATTTATTTCACTAAATTGTCTTTTTTTCCAATTTATTTGGTGCCCATGTGACCAATCAGTGTTCGGAATGATCCCAGATTATTGTTGCCCTGACTCTGATGCATGACGTGCATATGTTTCACTCATTTTCATCACATACTCGAGTGGCACCAGGTGAATCGAGTGCTACACCAGTTTGGAGAGGACCAACTGATTCCTGAACCACCGATCAACCTTGGTCGATAGCACATACTGCAAATGTGTGGCAAAATTGAATCTCACTGGTCATTAACGCTTCGGCCCATGGTTGACGAATGGAACCAATGGTGAGAACGGCTGGTCCCACAGTAACCCCTAACATATCCACTAGATCATAGCTCCCAATACATACAATGGTATTGGGCATGTATAAGAAGGTAGATTAATCTAGTCAGCGGTGTCTAGAGTAATGTGGTAGATTTCTTGTTTAGTGTCATTTACATTTTTTATGCATTTTATTCTTTTATTTAATTCTAATTATTTGTCATTGATAGGCTGATGTGACAGAGTACATGCGCAGTCTTGTTCGTGCAGACCCAAGACCTGAGGATCTCTTCGAACACTATAAGAAATGCCTTAATTAGCGACGAAAATTTTTGTCACAAATTTCATCGCAAATTCCGTCGCTGATTTGAAATTGTTATATTGAGAATCTATGATGGAAAATTTTCGTAGCTGATTAGATTTCCGTCGCTAATATTAGTGACGGAATGTTGCGACGGAAAATTCGGTTGCCAAGTGTTTTGTTTTGCGACGGAAAATTTCATCGTAAAATTCTGTCACAATAATTTTTTCCGTCACTAAATTCTATCGCAAATTAGTGACAAAATTTTTTCGTACCAAAAATCCGTCGCAAAGAATTCTTAATTTTGCGATAGAAAATTCCATCGCAAACATTTTTTTGCTAAATTTCGTCACAAATTTGTGACGCAAAATTCCATCGCTAAAATCCGTTGCAAATATTTATTTCCTCTCATTATTTTTCATATTTCCCCTAATTATCAAATCACTTGAAAAAGATAAACATTAATAAAATAGTTTTAGGAGGTTTTTACAAAAAGTGCATATGTCTTACTGCATAATAATAAAATATTATATATATATATATATATATATGATAAAAGATATATTTTGAATTAATTATATATAATAAATTAAATTAATTTAAATATAAAAAATCATAAGAAAATTACTTCAGAGAACCATCCAACTTCAGTTTCACTGCTTCGAAACCCCTCTCTCTGCTCTTCTTCTGTAATGTCCCAAGTATTACTAAGTTAATGAAAGAATTCATTTTGTAATACTCAAGGTTTTTAAGGTAGCTCACAGTGGACTATCAACATGAAGTTGAGAAATTTACAGCATTTAAAAATTTTAATTTTTGAAAACATAAAAGTTTTGTCTAAATTTGAAATAAAATAATATTAAATTATTATTGATTTATTTTTAAAAATTTACAAAGATTGTGTAGGGATTTTACTCTAGTGGAAAACTTAAATAAGGAGTAATAAAATAACTTTAGAATTTTATGGGATGATTTGAAATTTTTAAAGAAAGGATGTAAGGACCCAAATAATAATAAATTATATATTTACAAAATATTTACAAACAAACTAAAATGGAGTGTAGGTATAAGTATTAACTAGTTAATATATTTATAAAATATTTTTGTTACAAATATAGATAATACATACTCTAAAATTAATTTTGCAATCAATGATTTATAAGATGATTACTAATTTTTAATTCTTATTTTATTAGTTAATATTTAATAAAATTATCACCTTTACTAATAATTACAAACTGTAGAAAAAAAATGAAAATTATATCTCTTAAAAATTAAGTTTCATTTAAAATAAATTTTTAGATTTTATTTTATTAATATAATATAAAATTATCATTTTTATATATGTTATATTTTTTATTTTTTTATTTTCTCTTATTCTCTTCTCTTAGTTAACTTTAGTCTTATTTCTTTCTCTCATTTAGCTAAATTCCTCTCAACTCTACCACTCACTCCCTCTGATCTCTCACTCGGCCGGCTTCGTCTTAACTCTGGTATCATGTTTAATTACTCTCATTATCATAATGTGATAATTTTAATTTTAATTATAATTTTTAAAAAATTACATGATATTAAATTAATAATATAATCTAAACTAATAATTCAACTTCTCAGGACACTCACAATCACCCTCAACTCACAGCTCACATATTCAATCAATTGACACCCTGGAGCGGTAGCAATCTCACAATCTCGCACTCACGTAAATAAAATGAACTAAGTATCTATTATAATTAAGTTTTAAATAAAATGAATTAATAATTTAAAACATATTTTATTTTAATTTCACCATTTAATCAAAACTTTTTTGTTTATTCACTTACTTCCCTAGATAAAATTTTTCTTTTGTCCTTTGCTTAATATAAACTTTTATGCTACTTTATGTAGGTCCTTAGTTTGAAAGTATATTTTTCTTTGTTAAAATAACCCCTATAAACTTTTCAATTCATTCATTTTGGTCCCTATTATGCACTATCACTTATTTTTCACTGTTTTGCCCTCCAAATCAGTCCCTAATTTCATTTTTAGAAATATTATGATATGCACATAAAAGCTTTGTTCTTGGTGACAAAAAAATAGGCTCTCTCTCTCTCTTTCTCTTCTTCCACTTAGAGGCTCTGTTCTTTACTACCTCAGCCTCACTCCTTGGTGGCAAAAAACAAAGGCAGAGAATTTTGTAGAAGGGCAGCGCAAGAAAATGTGTATCACAAGGATACTTGACGTGGTTTAATTGCCTGAGAAGCTCCTTCTCTTTGTGGTGGTTGAACATGATTCATAGATAAGATAACATGGTTAATGAGCAAACTGAGCATAACACCAAGTGAGTCATTTTTATGCAAAACACGGTTAAAGTTTTCTAATGTGCTTTGGACATAGTTAAATGCGTTACCAAACACAGTCTAAGTAGTTAATATATTTATAAAATATTTTTATTTCAAATATAGACAATATATATTCTAAAATTAATTTTGCAACCAATAATTTATAAGATAATTACAAATTTTTAATTTTTTCCTTATTAGTTAATTTTTAATAAAATTATTATCTTTTCTAATAATTAAAAACTATAGATAAAAATAAAAATTATGCTTCCTAAAAATTAAGTTTTATTTTAAAATAAAATTGAAGATTTAATTTTATTAATTTAATATTTATATAAAATTATTATTTTAAATATTATTTTATTATCTTTAAAATTATTAATTTTTAAATAGATATTTATTATATTTTTGTAATATTAAAAAAATTTAGTATTATTTTATTTATAATTTGATATATATAAGCAATTTTTGTTACAATTTAAATCTAACATAAGTAGTATGATACTAGATATTGTGAATTTACATGTCAAGATACGAATCCCTTACAAACAAAATATTTTTTAATTATTTATTTAATTACCTTTCATTAAATTTTTATTTTTAAATAAAATAAAAAATTAGTTTCCTCTAAAAATAAATTCTAATTCTTATAATTTTTATTAACTTTTTTCTTTAATTATTTCTTTAATTAAATTATTTAAATTATTATTATTATATATATAATTCATTATATATATATATATATAATTTTTTATTTATAAAAATATAATTATATAACTAGTGAAAAGATAAGATAAAGAGTAATGGGACAAATTTGGGAAAGATTAGGATTTTCAATAAAAATAAAACAAGGACTTGAGCAATAAAATAAATTTGGACTTTTGTGGGGTAATTTGGAATTTTTGAAGAAAGAATGTAAAGTCCCAAATGATAATAAGTTATATACTTAAAAAATATTTACAAACAAACAAACAAATATGGATAATATATATTTTAAAATTAATTTTGCAATCAATAATTTATAAAATAATTACAAATTTTTAATTCTTATTTTATTAGTTAATTTTTAATAAAATTATTATCTTTACTAATAATTACAATCTGTAAAAAGAATGAAAATTATACATCCTCAAAATTAAGTTTCATTTTAAAATAAATTTATAGATTTTATTTTATTAAAATATTTATATAAAATTATTATTCTTATGTATATTATATTTTTTTTATTTTTTTCTTTTCTCCCATTCTCTTCTCTTAGTTAACTCTAGTTTCACGTCTCAATAATTGCTCCCTTTGGTTTTTGTAATATTCAATATTTTGAAATAATTCATAGAGCATAAAATTAAGCAATTTAAGAAATTAATTTTTTTTTAAAATAATAGGATTGGTGTTATATAAAAAACATATTGTATTATATTTTATTATATTAAAATAATAGGAATGGTGTTAAAATCATGCTAGAAATGGACTCTCTCTAGAAACAATTTTTTTATCAATTTAATTTTTTAATAATTAAAAAAATATATAAAATAAAATATTTATTTTCCATCTATTTTTCTTTTAATTTTTTTCTCATATTGATTAATCACCTTTTATATATATTGATTAATTGGGATTGGGATTAGTTAGTAATCAATGAATAATGAGAGATTAATCAAAAAATCAAATAGTAATATAATTAACTATTATTAACTTAAATTACTCAAATTAATTACTTAATTAATTATTCAAATTCCCTGATCCCATCCTCATTTTGCGTGGCGTGGCAGTGATTTCAATTCCCTCCTTTGCGATTTTCATTCTGCTCTTTCCCTCCTTGCAATTTTCGTTTACCTCTATCTCCCTTCTTGCGATTTACATTTCTTTCTACTTGAAGTTGAGTCCTTCGCCTCCTCTGATGCGCACGATTTCTCTCTCCTTCCATATCTACCTCTCTGTTCTTGTTCTTAGTTGTTTGTTTCCGTTTTTTGCTTATGTATTTTCATTTTGCAGTTCGTGTTGCAGCTCGCAATCCACACCTCCATTCGCGTTGCGTCGCATCAGGTATGTCTTCTTAAACCTCCCTTCTTTGCAATATATGTATCTATTAGTAAGTTGGTTTTGATTCTTCTAAAAACGGAAGTGTTTTTTAGGGTTTAGTTAGATGGTTTGTGTGTGGATTTTGGTCATGGTTTATTGTAATTTTGGCGTGTTCTGTGTTTATTTTGTTTGGTTGGGAATAACGAATAGAGCAAATGGATGCTGAAGTTTGAAGTTCTCCCCCCAAGCATTTGACTACTTTCTCTTTAACATTATGAAGAATCTCTTGTTAGTTTTGCCTGTCTTCTTTATTTAGTTGCAAATACATCAGATTTATACTTGGTTGATTTTACAGGATCAAACCGTATATGCATGCTAATATGGTCTCTAATGGTGTTGCTTTGCTCTGGAAAACTGTTATTACCTTTTATTGGTTGAAGTGTGAAGTTCAAGTTGTCATCATTTTGAATGTAAAGATCCAAAATAATGGCATTGGAGTTGATGTGATGTGAGATAGCGTACTTTAATTCTCAAATGATTTTTTATCTTCTTAAAATTCTTTCTTATGAAGTTTTTTTTTTTCTTTCTGATTAAAATGTTGAGCTTTTTATTCATGTCATATTAGTGAATGAAAATATGGGATTTGAGACATGGCAGTTTGCATGATGACAAACTTGTCTGTAATCTAGGCAAGTTTCTTAATTGGAAATATTAGGCTATTTTCCTTTTGTTGAGGCTTTCACTTATTCTATGGTGGGAATAAATTAAGCCTGTCTTCTAGAGATACTTACAGGTGATTTATGTGGAATTCTTTAATAATTCCTTTGTTTCACTTATTCTGTAACCTGGTGACTTATGTGGAATTCTTTAATAATTCATTTATTTCAATGCTTTGGTGATTTCTTTTCTTTGATCTTGTTTTCGTCTTAAATGAATAAATTACGTTATGCTAGAACCAGTATCTACTTTAATAATTCCTTTATCTTGTGCTTGGAGCAATAGATATTTTTCATGATCAAATGATTTCCCTTTTGTTTCTTGTTTGGGCGGATGGAGTGCTTAATAGATTATATCAGTGACTTCCTCGCAAGTTGGAAATGGTTCTGAAGCTTTAAGGAATCCTCTTTACACTTCATCCTTTTAAAAGATTAATTAATATACCTCATTGACAACTTTATTTCAAATAGACTGTTTAATTGTAGTTTAAATCATCTCTAATAGCCCTCCATAGTGTCACACAATGTGGACAGCTAACTGGGAGAGTTGAAGAGTAGCTCTTTTTAACCAAACATCGCACTTTCTGATAAAGAATGGGGAAAGTATATTTGGAGTGATATGGTCAGTGATAGAGATAATTATATGTGAATCAAGAGTTCTCTTGAGATTTTTTTGTTTAGGTGTAATAAAAGAAATAATAAATAAGATCTATTTATTTTAAACTGACCTATTTATTTTCTTTTTTTTGTTTCTTTTAGGGCTTCCTATATAAATAGCCCTCAAAAGTTGTATGATGGCACTACTACTGTTGAATTATATTTGATCTAATTCATTTAGATCCCCCTGTTCCTCTCTTCTCTCCCTTTCCTCCCTCTCTCATCTTCCTATTTTCCCCCTCCTTCAATCTCCATATATTGTCATGCATGACTCTCATTTCCCATTCATAAACTTGGATACTAGAAAGACCACAGACATTTCTCCCAGTGAAGCAATATTCAATTATGTTAAACATGAAATTCCTGAATGCATGGCTGTGTCATGAAATAAGAAAGTGTAGTTCTCTTAGCATTATGAAGTGTATTTGAAGGTTTTTCATGAATATTAAGATGATTGAGTCCTATTGTTAATTTTGTGGTATAGGATTGTGTATCATTTGGTGTTCAGATCATAGTTTCATTTACAGAATCCTTCTCACGGGCATCCAAAGAGATTGAAGGGCTTCACTATATTGAATTTTATAGTGGGGTTTTTGATGTACTTTTTTAGTTTCGGCATATTTTTTCTCTTTTTTTTCTGATTAATATTGTTCCTCTTGTAAAATTTTTAATTGGTGAATTCTTTTTTAATTCAAGAAGAAGTTAAATATGAGGCTCAGAATGATCAAGACCATAATTAAATCCTTTAACCTTATACCCTTCATAAGATGTAGTAGGACTATCTTAACCTTGCCAAGAACTAGAAACTGAACTATGAAAATTTACACATGCATCCTACTCTCTCCTCTGTCAGTTGGCTTAATACTTGTACCCTATTAGAAATCTTTGCTTGGCAATTTCACATATAAAAGGAGGCCTAAGTCTTCCTTCCCATGGAAGTACAAACAGGCTTGTGTGAGGAAATAGAGTATTATTATTTTGCAGCATTCTTTTTGCATTGCCTTAACTATGATATTTTGAAAATAATAGGTTGGGGATGTAGGACCCATTCTTGATTTGATGGCGGTGGTGCTAGAGAATATCTCAAATAATACCATCATAGCAAGAACAACAATCTCTGCTCTTTATCAAACTGCAAAATTGATTTCTTCTGTCCCTAATGTATCATATCACAGGAAGGCAAGTATTCTTACTTAAGACTGAAAATGGGCTTTTCTACAGCTCAGCACTTGTAAAACTGTCTAAAATTTTGGCTTATTGTTGGATATTTCCAGGCTTTCCCAGAGGCTTTATTTCATCAATTGCTTATGGCAATGGCCCATCCAGACCGTGAAGCACGAATTGGAGCACATAGTGTGTTCTCTATAGTGCTTATGCCATTTCTGTTTTCTCCTTGGTTAGACCAGAAAGCTAAGATGGTAGGGAAGGTAGAGAGTGAAAGCTTCGCAGAACCTTTGCAGAGGGAGCTGTTAGAAGAAAATACAACCTTGGTTTTCACATCAACCTTCAATCCAATGATGAATACCATCTCTGGGTATGTGTATTGATTTGAATTTTAGATATTTCCATCCACTTGACATTTATTGGAAACCTGTAATTTGCCAAAAATAACATCTGAATAAGTCCAATTTATGAGTCAATGTCTCAATGACCACACATTTCTCTTTGAAATAATTTGAATTGGAGAAGAAATTAATTAATAATTTTTAATATTACAAGCAAATCTATCCATTTATAGCTTGAAAAAAATACCAGTCAACATAGAAAATAGAAAATATATCGAAGTGACCATTTTGATACACTATAGCATGTTTGGAGCGATGTAATGAGGTAAGTAAAAACAAAGATAATAAAAAATTATCTAAATTATCCTTATAAAAAATAATTGGCTAAAATACACTTTACCTCATTAAACTTTACTCTATGTGCAAAAAACTTCCATAAACTTTCAAACTCAACAAAAAACCTCTCTCAACTTTCATTTTGTGCCAAAAACCTCATACAATTAGTTGATCGTCAGTTGACCGTTAACTAAATGCCATGTCATCAATATACTAGACAACTCAAATGTCACGTCACGGTCAACTAATTGTATGGGGTTTTTGGCACAAAATGAAAGTTGAAGGGGGTTTTTTTGTTGAGTTTGAAAGTTTAGGGTGGTTTTTTACACATAGAATAAAGTTTAGGGGGGTAAAGTGCATTTTAGCCAAAATAATTTCCTTTAGGCAGAGAAGGTTAAAGAGTACTTGAAGGTAGTGTCTTCAAAATTTCAGTTTGCACTCTCAAATAATTTTATATTCTATCAACTTTTCCAAGCTAAACTTAGTAATGTTCTGATGTTTCTCACTACAGGACCCCAACAAGTTTGCGGTTGCAGTAGTTGCTGCTGCTCTTCTATTGTTGATTTTGGTGTAACTGCTGCTGCCAAGGAGGAGGAAAAGAAGGAAGAGCCAATTGAAGAGTCCGATGATGACAGGTCTTTCAATTTAGTTGGTATTTTGTTGTCTTTTTGCTCTTGACGAGATTAGATTTTAATTTTTGAATTTTCAATTAAATTTTGGCACTTTGAATATGTATGACTCTTTTAGTAATTATAATAAATATAATATTTCTTATATTTACTTATGATTGTAATAATTTCCATAAGTATTTAGATAATAGTTAGAAAAAACATAGATTAAATAATTTTTTTAAATGATTTGCGACGGAATTTTTAATCTCTAAATCTGTCGCAAATTAGTGACGAGATTTTTCATCTCTAATTCTGTCACAAATTTGCGACGGAATTAGTGAAAAAAATATCCATCAATGATTAGCGATAGAATTTGTGACGGAAATATTCGTCGCAAATTTGCGACGAAAGTTTTTTCGTCACAAATTTCTAAATTTTGTTTGCGATAGAAAAATTTCGTTGCTGATTTTGCGAAGGATATAATTCGTCACAAATAATTTGCGATGGATGTTTTAGCGACGGATTTTTCCATCACAAAATCCGTCACAAACATGTTTGCAACGGAATTTTATTAAATTAGCGGCGAATTTTTCCGTCGCTAATCAGTAGATTTTTAGTAATGGAACAATTTGAACTTAGAATGACAAACATTATTACCACAATAAACAAATTTGGAGACCACACCCTCTCTCATCCAGCTCTGCCTACTTAGTACTTACTGGAGGCTATCATTCCAGAGGAGGTGCCAAGGAAGAAATCTCGTGGGTTAGTAGGGACCAAACAACATATCCCTTATGATACGTCACTACAAAAAAATGACTTTTGAGTTGCCACCAAAAGTCTTTGATGGCAACTTTTAGTGGTGACTAAAGTTAGCGTAAGTCCGTGGCTGATTGTCTTTTGGCCAAAAGTCATTTTTATTGCAAAAAAAATTGTGAGAAAAAATGACTTTTGGTGGTGACTTTAGTTGCCACTGAAGGTCACATTTAGTGGCGACTTTCAAAGTCGTCACCAAAAGTCACTCGCCATCTTTTTAGATCCGAATTAATCTAACGGGTTGACTCAAGACTCATTCGACTTGTGCGAGTTTTGGTTGATCTAATAACTCGCTGCGCTGGGATAATTCATACTTAGATGCACAGTCATATAAAAATATTTAATTTATATAATTCATATTGATTATTTACTATGTTTATTTAATGGTTATGATTTAAATTAAATAATTATTATTTGTTATACTAATTTATTTAATTTATTAAATTATACTGTTTATTTATATTACTACTTATATATTAAATATAAAATTGTTATTTGTTGTTATATTATGTAAATAACTATAATTATATTATTTATATTTATTCATTACAATTGAATTTTTAGTATATATAATTTTTTAAATAAGTAATAAAAAATATTTTTTCATTCTAAACCTCACAAATTACTCCAACTACTTGCTTAAATTATACCCAATTCTTTATAGACAGCATTTTTTACTTAAGCAAAACATGAAAAAAAATTTTTCTCCTTAATTACTCGACACCATTGTGGCCAAGTATTTGACAGAAAAATTATGTCGGATACTCAATCAGTAACTAGCTAATTCTAATTTTTTTTTTTAAAAAAAGAGACTCGGCTAGTAGATAGCTGAGTACCCTGCATTTTTTTTTTAAAAAATAACGTTAGGAACTTGGCTAGTAGCTCGCTGAGTTTTTGATGCATTTTTTTGAAAACAAATTATGTGGCAGGAACTTGGCCATCTATTGGCCGAGTTCCTGACACATTTAAAAAAATATATAAAAATCGGATAATGGGATATGATTGGTAGCATTTGCCTAAATTTTTTTTTTAAAATAGTAGCATATCTCTAATTTTTTTTTCTAAAAGAGTAGCAATTGGCCACTTTACTCTAAAAAACTGTCGTTATATGTTTCATTTACTGGCTATTTTAAAAAATCCTTGGTAAATGACCACCACAAAATGCTCTTTTTTTTTTAGTGATTAGTGTTAAAAATATAAATTGTGTAGTAATGAGCTGAGGTTCGAGTAGCTCATTTTTTTTTAAAGTAATTTCACGTCTCTCACGAGTTGATTTTGTCATATCATCCGATATAGGAGTACACAAATGTGTTACCTTTAAGATACAATAGTCTAAGACTTGTTTGTTTAGTTTACAATCTCAACACAAAAAATGTAGGCAGAACTCTCTTTCTTACTCACCTCTATCCAAAATAATACAAATAGTGAGTGAATATATATATATATATATATATATTTCATTTCATATGTATTTTTTCTCATTCCATCTATGTACCAAAAAGTAGCTCTATATATATAGTTGTTTCCTTGTGCTTTCCCCGTTGGCTTTTAGGAAAGAAATAAAGGCATTAACAACTTTGTATATCAACTGTCCAAGAAGAGACTACAAAAAATATGGTCATTAGCCACAGTTTAAACCGTGACTAATGGGACAAAAAACTGTAGCTAAGATGGTGTTGCCACGGTTGGAGAAATTGAGGCAAAATTGGGCGTGAGTTTTTTTATTAGCCACGGTTTTGTCAACCATAGTAACATCCACTTTGCCACCATTTAAACCGTGTTAGCCACGGTTAAAACCGTGGTTAATTATTATTTTATTTTAAAAAATAAATTTAATTAACAGTTAGTCACAGTTTAAGCCATGGGAAATATTTTATTTTTTAAAAAATATTTTTGAGTAATTATTAGCCACGGTTTTAACCGTGACAAATAATTACCATTTATTTATTTTTTTAAAATATATATTTACTAAATCAATATATAACAAAATATACATATCAACATATCTAACTACATTTAGTCAAAAAAATATACTAAACATATATAAGATGTAATGTTAACTACCAAACAATATAAACTTATATACAAGGAGAATAGATGGGAAACCATTTACCTTTTCCTTCTCAATCTGCTCCTTCTTCAACTGAGACAGTTCTAATTCCTGATACTATGCATGAAAGACCATTTAGAAAGGTAGTCATAAAAAGTTAGCTTTACAACCATTCTAAACAAACATTGGAATTTGAAAACCATAAAAGAAAATGAAAATTCACTACCAGCATGATTTTGAGATGTTTTATCTCACTTTGGTTTTACGTTTTAGTAGCCTACATCATGATAACACAAAAGAAGCAAAATATTAAGGTCATTAAGAATTGCCAATCAATATAGAATTCCTAAAAAGATGCATAAAGACCTCAGCATCCGAATCTTTGTCAAAATAAGCAGTTTCATCCTTATCTGGCAAGTATTAAATACAAATATATGGAGAGCATAAAGTTCAATTCTTCCAAGATTTAAGAAAAGGTTTAACATTTGAAATCTCAAGAAATAACAATTTTGAGCACCATCATGTATTTATATATTCTCTTCTACTACCTTCTTATCAATCGGAATACACATTAACCAGGAACACCAAAAATATTACAATTAAGAGGAAGTTTTCTAATTCATAAACACCTTGGTGTATCTTGATCCAAAGATCTATATATATCTATATATATATATATATATATATATGAAAAACCAATTTTGTACATCAATTTCCATTGGCTCTGTATTAATTAAGCCCAGTTTGAATTGTAACTCCTAATATCCATCATGCATGCCAAAAGTAGCAGTAATAAAATATCAGAAGCTATTGAACCTAAAGAAGCATCAATCTATAATAGAAATAAATTTAAAGCATGTATAGAGATGTTCCTAAAGAATGATGTCATTACATACATAATGTGGACGATATGGATCTACATGCAATTAAGTTGAATGAATTACAAGTTCCAAAAAACTTGTAGATTAATCATCAATGAAATGATATCTGCTTCAAGTCAGGTGTAAGTTGAACATACCACGTGCAGACATTCAAATGCAGTTAAGTACCAAAATTAGAAACAGTAGCAATACTAACAAACCACAGCAGTCCTAGTTGGCATCCAAAGACACGTCGTATAAAATACTAACCAAATGAAGCGATTAATAGTTGCTATTGGAACAACTTGCTTGGATGTCAGTGAGCTCTCACTAAGTGCCATAGGAGTGTTATCTTCAGGTGGATGTTTAGAGTGCTCTGCATTACTCATCATCTCCATATCATATCCTGATTCAATATGCATTGCACATTCCTCAGATCCGTTTCCATTCAATATGCCAAAAGCATGATCTTCAAAACCAGATAGTTACATTTTGAGAATCTCTAAAAGGCAATAAAAGGAAGAGAATGGAACAATAATGAACAAATTAACTACCAACACTAACAAAAGATGTATATCCAAACAATATTTTATAGTTAGAAAAGTAATACTTCATCTAATTACTTGTAGATAAACGAAGGCAGTAAAAGTTACAAAAAGGACAATTAAATACTTATAATGGGTATTCTGGAAGGAGGCCTTGGTCTCTGAGGTTCCTTTTGTTGATTATCTTCCTTTTTCTACTCTGTATTTCTGTTTCTTCCTTTTTCAGCTCTGTATTTGATGACTCCTTTATTTTGGTTAATTTAGGTTGTTTCTTTAGGGCTTTTTCCTCTCCTTGGCCCCATTTTTGTTATCTTTTTGCTTGCTTTATCATTTATTTTGGCTTTCCTCTTTGTGCATAGTAGTTTCTTTGTTTTATCTTGTTTTACTCTCTTTTCCTTTGCCTTTTAAGCTTTGTGTTTTATTTTCTTGTAGGTATTCTTTTCTGGTCTACTGCAAGTTGGTGTGCTGATTAGATTCAGAGGCAAAATGCTGGAATGATACAAGTCTGGTGGCTGGCGCCTCAAGCGCCAGAAGCTCAACTCTCGGCCTGACCCTTTTATGGCTGGCGTCCAGGCACCACATAGGGCGCCTGGAGGCGCCAGCACTTCAACTCTCGGTCAGAAGCTCCAGAACGTGGCACCCAGGCGCCAGCCCCCTTTTCTCCTTTGTTTCTTCTTGGCGCCTAGGCGCCCCGGCTCAGACCTGCGAGTCTTCTGCTATATATAGGTTTTATATAAAAGTTTTTGGGATCTTTTAGTTGGAGGTGAAAGGAGCTCTGCTAGGGTAAGGATGGAGGAGATGGGAGACATCTTCTCTACTGAGTTTAAAGTTTTTCTTCCTTTTTCTCCTTCCTCTTGATCATATTTTGTTGTGTATTTCTTACTCTTGTTATAAACTCTAGGGTTTAGGGGATTGATGTATATTGACTACCTATGAAGCTTTGTTGTTTGATGCTTAAATACAATTGCTTTTCTGATTATTGGAGTAGTTGTTATTGGTTTATTTCCTTTTACGTGATTTGCAATCATTTAACTTAGATGTATTTGGGGTTTGTATTAATGCTAGATATAGCTTGATATAAACATGCCCTTGTAACTTCTACCGTTAATCGGGTTAGTCTAGACATAGATAATCTTGTTTTCGTGGTCTTATGAGTTCTTGAACTTAAACTCCGAATCAATTAATTGGACTAAGACATTAGCTAATTATTTTGGTTAGGAAGATTTGCTCACTAAGACATTGGGTTCAAATATTTTCGTGAGCTCGACCAACACCAAATGGAATTTGTGAATGTGTCTAAGCACTCTCTAACGATTCAAAGATTGGTTTGTTTATGAATTAATCAGATTATAAGTTAAGAAAGTCAATCCCCTACCCGTTGTGTTATGGCGTAGTTCTTCATTTGGTGTTTAGTTAATTCATTGTCGTTAGTTTAGTTTACTTTCAGTTAATCTTTACATTTTTCATCCATCCAAATATAACTCGATCTAGTGAAATTGGTAATTGTTGAAAGTCAATCCCTGAGAACGATAACTCTTACTCTCTCTTTACTACTCGTGCGACCCGATACACTTGTCAGGAAATAGCGCACCAGTATTTCTGTTTCTTAGCAATAAAATCTTTAGTTCTTCTTTGGCAAAATGTTGGTTTTTATCACAACCTCAAGTTACAGTATATGATATTTTTAGATACTTCAAGGGTCTATATTCAAGTAATAACTACAATAATACTTAATTAGTGGTCTAAAAGAGACATTAAATCTGACGTTTTGGAATTTTTTGATTTTCTATAATTAAGGAATCCTTAGATGTTTAGAATTCATTTCTCATTTCTGATATTCTGGTGGTGGTTTGGAATAAATTAAAGGTTTATACATTCTTTGTTTACATTTCTGGAAAAGAGGAATGATATGCCAACATATTGACAAGGAATTATTTTCTCAATCTCTATTACCTCATAAAGACTTCATATATGTGATGAATCTAAATTACATATGCTGTTTAGACCATAATGATTCAAGATAATTCCAGATTGATTGTAGCATTGTCAATATAACATAACATAGTAAAAATAATTCAAACACAGGAAGCGTAACATACCAAGGAAGTTGCTTGTAACATTTGGAAGTTTAGCATTAGCACAAATAGCCTGGACATACGGACTTCACTCTAGTATCTTTGTGCATAGACAAGTCCTTTGAAAATTCTGAGAACTTAGGGCTTTTCTTCATTGCCTCAACAAAGTCATCAATAATCTCATACTCAACCTTTTCCAAGGCATTAGCTTTTACTGCTGCAATATACACAATAGAGGCATAGTTTCTTGACTGCCCATACAAAGCCAAAGGCACCTTCCTATAAAATGATCACAAAGCCAGAAGACAAGGCATAAACTGATCAAAATTAATGCCGACAACATGAAGAAGAAACAAATTTTAGCATAGAGAAGTAAACGAACTACAATATGCGGTATATCAAATGTTAAGAAGCATCATACAGAGCTTCAAAACAACACATAAACCAGATTTGTAGCACCTAAAGCTCATTTAAAATGAAAAAGAGAGAAAAAAATACATACCTGACATCTGAAAGAAAACAGAGAGAGTGAGTGTGCAGAATTAGATTGAAGGTTAACCTCCCCTTTTTAATAATCCTTCTCTTCAATATGAAACCTAAAATCAAAAAAGGGATTATAAAATCAGAAATCAAAAACATGCAAGGGTCAAAAATACATAATTTGGTGTGCGAAAATAGAGAGAAGAAAATGTTTACTGAAAAATTTCAATTATTTTCTCTGTGTGTTTACAATGAGAGAAGGGGGCAGATTTATATTACAGAAAAGCAAATTCCTACAGCTAAGATCATATTGGCACAACGTGGTGGATGCATCATGGAGGTATGGAGAGAGCATATGAACTTTAATCATGAAGGTACAACTCACATGGAGGGTAGGAGAAATGATTTCAACACTCCCCCTCAAGTTGGTGCATAGATGTTCCACATGCCCAACTTGTCAAGTAACTTTAAGAATATTCGATTTGAAACTGCTTTGGTGAGAATGTCAGCCAGTTGATCTTCAGATCTAATTTTAGGTAGTTCCACAATTCTTTCATCTAGTTTCTCTTTAATGAAAAATCTGTCTATCTCAACATGTTTTGTACGATCATGTTGAACTGGATTATGGGTAATATCACATGCAGCTTTATTATCACAATATAGTTGAATTGGTTGTCTTGATGAGTAACCCAAATCTCGCAAGAGTCGTCTCAGCCATAACACCTCACAAAGACCAAGTGCCATACTTCTAAATTCTGCTTCTACACTTGAGCGAGCAACAACATTTTGTTTCTTGCTTCTCCATGTCACAAGATTACCTCCTACAAAGGTAAAGTAGCCGGAGGTAGATCGTCTATTATCCACAGAACCAGCCCAATCAGCATCCGTATATGCTTCAATGATTTGATGATTTGAATTCTTGGTGAATAAAATTCCCTTTCCAGGGGCAGATTTTAGATACCTTAAGATTCACATGACTGCATTCATATGTTGCTTTCCAGGATTGTGCATAAATTAGCTGATAATACTGAGGGCATAGGCTAGATCAGGTCTTGTATGAGTCAAGTATATCAATCTTCCAACAAGTCTTTGGTATCTTCCTTTATCAACTGGTATTTGATTAGGTTCAACACACAACTTTATACCTTCTTCCAAAGGAATATCAACAGGTTGGCATCCTGACATTCCAGTTTCCTGCAAAAGGTCTAAGGTATATTTCCTTTGAGATAGAAATATTCCTTTATTAGATCGAGATATTTCAATCCCAAGAAAATACTTTAGAGGCCCTAAATTTTTCATTTCAAATTCTCTAAATAAGTGATCTTGTAGGACTTTTCTTTCTTCAGAATCATTTCCCGTAACTACTATGTCATCGACATAAACAATAAGAGCAGTAATCTTACCCTGTCATTTTTTTAAGAACAGGGTATGATCTGAGTTGCTTTGCTTGTAGCCAAAAGTTCTCATAGATTTTGTAAATCTTCCAAACCATGCCCTTGGAGATTGTTTCAATCCATATAATGACTTCTTTAGTATGCACACTTTCTGTTTATGATTTTCTTGTCCCATACATCCAGGAGGAAGTTCCATGTAGATTTCTTCAGATAATTCTCCATGTAGAAATGCATTCTTTACATCATACTGGTGTAATGGCCAATCTAAGTTTGCAGCTAGAGATAGTAGAACACGAACAGTATTGATCTTGGCCACAGGTGCAAATGTCTCAGTGTAGTCGATCTCATAGGTTTGAGTGTATCCCTTTGCTACTAACCTTGCCTTGAAACGTTCAATTGTACCATCCGCTTTGTACTTTATGGTGTAAATCCATCGACATCCAACTGCTTTCTTTCCTGGGGGAAGATAAGCAAGTTTCCAAGTTTTATTCTTTTGCAGGGATTTCATCTCTTCATCCATAGCATTTTTCCATCTGGGATCACTTAAAGCTTCCTGCACATTGTTAGGAATAGATACACTAGATAATTGATTTACAAATGATATGTTTGATTCTGACAACTGATGGTTAGAGACATAATGACTCATGGGATATTTAGTTTTACTAGACAGATCTGGTTCATATGTGAGTTTAGGAATACCTCTAGTGTGGCGTTGTGGTAATTATTTCTTGAATGGTTCAAGAACATCTTCAGGAAGCGATTGGCATGGTACATCAGATGATGGTAGCTCTATGTCTTCATCTTCTGGTAAATTTTATTCAGGTATTGTTGTCTGGTCATTACTTCTTTGATCTAATTCTCCCATCTCATTATTGGTTGGTTCAGCTTGCAAATTCTCACTATCCCCTTCAACATCCAAGAAAATAGTATGATAATCTAGAGTCTGAATTTCCATATAGTACTCCCCCTGAAATTCAGTCTTAGAATAATACATTGTAGATTCATGGAAAATAACATCCATTGTGATAAACATTTGTCGTGTCGGAGGATGATAACACCGATAACCTTTTTGATGAGGGGCATACCCAACAAAGACACATCGCAATGCTCGAGGATGTAACTTGTTGTGTTGATGTTTATGGAGGTGTACAAATACTACACATCCAAATACATGTGGAGGTAAATTTGGTACAGCTGGAGCAACAATCGAATCAGTGAGGGCTTGAAAAGGGGTTTGAAAATTCAGATTGCGAGATGGTACCCGATTAATGAGGTATGCTGCAGAAGTATTTAAAATCTTACCAGAATCTATAGAGGTTACTAACGCAGAAGCTTTCTCAACAACATTATTCTCCTTTTTACTTTCGACAATGGCTGCAGTTGAGTTTTTCTTGGAGTCCTTCTTGCCATTAGGATCCCACCAATCAGGATACCCTATAATTTCAAAGCAACGACTTTTGGTATGACCAGTTTTGTTGCAGTGGGTACACTTGAGAGTTGATTTATCAATATTGGTAGCAGGTCTTGAAGTATTGGTTTTGGAGTTGTCTTGCCATGTTGGAGTTCGTTGTCGGGCAATCATGGCTGAGATCTCATGATTATTTTGATCTTCTTTTAATGTAGAATGACGCACTGCCTCTCTGTGAATTAATGCATAACATTCTTCTAAGCCAGGAATTGGATCTTTTCGTAGAATCTCTCGACGAATCTGCTCAAAATGGCTATTTAGTCCAGCAAGGAATATGTGGACTCGTTGCCTGTCAATGCTCCTTTGGTATGCCACAATATCATCGGGATCTTTCATAATTACCTTGGTGCGATGATCTAATTCGCGGAATATTTCAGTTAATGTACCATAATATTCGGAGAGTGACTTTCCACTTTGTTGAGCAGTAAAGACCCTTTTATGGAGAGTGAAAATTTATAATTCATCACTACCATCATAAAAGGCTTGTGATAGTGCACTCTAAATTTCTCTTGCAGTGGATATGCGAAGATAGCGTTTCATAATCTCTGGTTGCATTGACATTAAGAGTCATCGTTTTACTTTCTGATTTTCAGCATACCATTTTTCATATGCTTCATCAGATTCTGCAGGTGGTTTTTCCTTCCCTCGAATGTAAGAGAGTTTTTCTCTTTTAGCAATGTGCATTTCCATTAATTGTGACCAAACGTCATAGTTTGATTCACTAAGAATTATGCCAGCATTAAAAACACCCTCAGACTGAACAATTACAGGAATAGATTTGGATCCAGAAGATTCAGTATATTTTTCACTCATTTTTTTTTCTTTTTCCCCTTTTTTTTACACTGTCAAGAGATAAATGAAATAAAGAAAAAGAAAACTCTCAATACTTCATTATATATATATATATATATATATATATATATATATATATTTAAGTTTTTTTTAAAAAAAATCTGAAAAGAAAAGAAAAATATGCACGAACAGGCCACAAACAAGGAACTATAATTTTCAAAAAAAAAACTTGAATGACCAACCTGATACCACGAACAGGCCGGAAATGAAGAGACGATGCCGGCGAAGCAACCACCGGTGGCTAACTCATCTCCACGCGCCTTCACGCACCGGCGAGTGGGACGAGAATAGGAAATTTTGATCGGCGCGTGTGACTCACACGCGCCGTTTCAGGTGACCAGACTCCTGGTTCCAGCTGATATCATGGTGGGTCAGCTTCCTGTGGTGGAGGTGAGACCTAGAAGTGACTCCACATAGGTGACCTTACACCAGGGACTTAAACGAAAAATGGAGACCTTGCGACCAGAGCTCTGATACCATGTTTACTGAAAGATTTCAATTATTTTCTCTGTGTGTTTACAATGAGAGAAGGGGGGAGATTTATATTACAGAAAAGCAAATTCCTATAGCTAAGATCATATTGGCACAACGTGGTGGATGCATCATGGAGGTATGGAGAGAGCATATGAACTTTAATCATGAAGGTACAGCTCACATGGAGGGTAGGAGAAATTATTTCAACAGAAAATGTCAAAGATATAAAACACTCAATACAGAGGAAGTGTGCGAGTGCGAATATGGAGGAAGAAGACAGAGAGAGTGTCGAGAAGGAGAAAAAATGCACAAGAGAGAAGAGAAGCTTGAGAAAATGTATCAGCCTTCATGTCATCTTCTTTGGATGGATTTCAGAGTAGAAGTAGTTTTGGGAATTTAGGACTGTGCAATTTCTAAAAAGACTTGGGCTCTAGGATTGTGCGATTTATGAGAGAGTTGAACCAAAAAAAAAAAGTAGGGAGTCATGAAAACAGAGAAGGAAATGAAAAAAAGTAAACGTCACTTAAAATAGCCACAATTTTAGATGAGTGTAGGGAATAAGGTATCTGACACTTGATTTAGCCACAATTAAAGTAACTGTGGGTAATAAACTGTGGCAAATACTCGTTTTTCTTGTAGTGAGAGATTAAATATGGGTTCGATTGTTAGGAAGCGGATTCTCTCCTATGCTTAAAAGTATAGAAGGCTTGTACTCCAACGTAAACTATTGAATGTATTACATCAAATAGTCTATATTTTTCTTGCATCTTTTACTTTTTTTTTTAAATTTCTCTTATCATCTGATTTTGGTTAACGATTATCAAATTGATCAACATCTAATACAATCTTAAAAATAAAAAAATAAAAAAAGAAAAAAAATATGGACCGTTAGATGTATATTTAACGATTTATGTTAGAGTAAGAGCCCCCTATACTTTTCAAGCATAGGAGAGAATCCGCTTCCCAATTGTTATGCCAACAAAATGGAGAAGGACCAAAGCCAACGGAAACAGCATGAAGCAACATTTCATAATAATAATCAAACGGGTAATGCTTCTCCTCTCTTGTTTGATATGTGGATTAATAATTAAAAACCGGACGTGTTCTTGTTGCCAGACAATTTTGATAACGAAAGAAAAGCTCTTAATTTTAAATATTAATATTATTCGTAGTATAATCATCAACCTTGTTGAATTGATTTCAACTAATTAATTATATATTCATCAACCTTGTTCATTTACGTGTTTTGGGAACCAACTTCCTGACAGTCATATATTTATATATAGATGGTTGCATTCGGCAAGTAGTTACCATGTGCAAAATGCACGCGATGGCGTACGCCTGTTAGTTTGAAAATAGTAAAATTATCAAATTTAATATTAAAAATTAATCACATTTATCTTATTATTTTAAAAATTATTATTTTTAAAGTAAAAGTCAAATTGAATATATATATATATATATATATATATATATATATATATATATATATATATATATATATATATATCAAACAAATACTGCTGCCGCACTAGTATTTAGAAAGCAGATCCCATGTGAATCGCATGCAATGCAATGCAAGCTGTACGTCTAAAATTAATAAAATTAGTAAAAGTAATAATAAATATTTATTACATTGATCTAAGGTTATTAAACTTGAGCGATTATGTAAACTTGGAGAAGTAGATTAAACTTAAAATATAAACTCGACTTGTAAACTAATAAAAATTTATATATGGCATTTCTCTTTTAATAAACTATTTAAATATTATATATATATATATATATATATATATTTATATTTACACATATTAACATCTTAATTCATGTTACCTAATTATCTAACATTTCTAAGTTTCAATACATGCTCTAGTTCTACATTTATCGAAATAATAGAAAATACTAAAAAAACAAAAAATAAACATTTTAGATTGTTATTGAGTCAAATCGGCCGACTTAGTGTAAACTCAGCAAGTTTAACTAAGTTCGACCGAGTTTCAATTTTAGAATAGAGTTTACTCGATTTTAGAATCTAAAATTACAAACTGAGATAAGTTTAAGAGTTAACTCAAGAGTTCAACAATCATAGTAATGTTATTATTGTAAAATTATTATTTTAAAGAAGAAGTTATTGAAAAAGAAGACTTAGAGCCCCTTTGGTTCCTTATCAGGGTAGAAAAATGACAGGGAATTCCATTGTACAGTAATTTCTCCCATATTTGCTTCAGTTTAAAGCCCGGAAACATTCCTTTCCTTTCCAAAAAAAATATGCACTGTTTTCCTTGTTATTTTTTCCTCTATCAGTGGCTGGAAAACTGTGTTTCCAGATGGAAAATCAGCAAAATTACCACGTAGTCCTCAACTTCCAGTCTTCCTCTACTCCTATTCATCTGCTTCGTCCCCTCCTCCACACCTCACCATCCTAGAATCCCTGCAGCAAAAACAACTGTGTTTTCTGTACATAAAACAGAGCAAGAACCAAAAGGGAAAAAGGAGCAAGTCCATTTTCTTCGTATTTTGAGCAGTGTGTTGTGCGACTAGCCTACCCAAGATTAGAGGAAGGAGTTCTAGTAATATAGAGCTAAAACTAGAAGGAAAATCCAATCCAGAAGGAGTTCTAGTACGTGGAATGCTTGGGAGGGACTAGCCTGAAATAAGTGAAAAGTTTGCATAGGCTGTTTTAATTCTAGAAAAAATTATATTGTAGGACTAGGGACCTATATGAAACTAAGTATGAACTCAGATCTTGCAAAGGAAAAAGGAAAAATATTGCAAGAGGGACCTAGGTAAATAATAGAAAAGTTTGTAATTCCTCATTAAAGAAATTTGTGGAATTCGAAAAAATTCATTTTAATTCATGTTTTTCCTTGATTTAGGTTGGAAATGATCAAACATGTCCTAAAAATATCTAAGCAGAAGTTTTGGGTAGTTTTAGAAATCAAAAGCATAAGAAAAGAACGTAACTTGTATGGCAGAGACTAAAATGAAAGAAATGAAAAGTTTATAGAGATTGATTTAGTTTTTGAGAAAAATATATTCTGGGACTAGGGGCCTAGATGAAACTAAATATGATCTAAGATCATGCAAAAGACAAAGAAAAAATATTAGCCAAGAATCTAAGTAAATAAAATGAAAAGTTATAGGTTAGAAGTAAAATATTTAAAAATGAATAGAATTATTATAATAAAATAAAAAATAATTGAAGGTATTATGGTAAAATTTATCAATTAAAAAATACATACCAAAATATTTTTTTTTCTTTTTTTCTTTTTCTTACCTTTGCATTTTTTATCAGGCGAACTAAACGTGCCGTTAATGTATATTGTTCCTGAGTGTACTCAATGACGTGTCTCTTTGGCATTACCGACCGGACTTTCAATTTCAGGATATACATATATATATATATATATATATATATATATATATATATATATATATATATATATATATATATATATATATATATATATATATATATATATATGCAATTAAGGCAAAAGTAAAAATAAACTCCCTCTAATTTTTAGTAATTTGCAATATATTAACTTTCTTTAAAATTTTTTTAGATAACCTTTAGCATTCTTTTAGTTTGAAATATTAGATCTAACTCTCCTAAAATTATTCTTTCTCAAATTAAGGTTTTGCACAATATTTGTTTCCTATGGTAACAAAACTATTTAACAATTTTTACTTTCATATTAAAATTGAAACGAGAGTTTTGTATTAGACATGAACCTAAGTTTAATTTATTTATTGTCATATTGAAAATAAAATCACAGTCTTATACTGTACAAAAATGTTAATTGATTCAATAAAAAGTAAACCAAATAAAAGGTTTACAACATATATCAAAATGTCATCTAACAACAACAAGAACAACAAAGTCTTATCCCATTAGGTGAGATCGGCTACATAAATCGCACAACGTTATTGAGCTCTATCAATGACCAACTATTTAGGTATCTTATTTACAAAAAGATCTCGTTCAACGAATTTTCTAAGTGTCTGTCTTGATCTTGGTTGACATTTTTTTATATAACTATATAATATCTGCTCAACCTTGTTTACTGGCGCATCCAACTGTCTTTTCTAAACATGTTCATTTAGAAAATTATTATATATAAATATATGCTACAAAAAGTTGGTGGGGCAAAAATTAGCATACAAATATTTTTATGGAATTTTTGTGGGGCCAAAATAGAAATTTATTATATATATTAATTAAAAAATTTCACATATATTAATTACAAAACAAAAATTTCTTGTGGGGGCTATTGCCCCCACAGACCACAATGTAGGTCCGTCCTTGTATGCTAGTACAAATGCATGTGCTGAGGCAGTGAAGCTGAGCCATTAGAGGCACCAGATCTTTGGCCATTGAAACCATTTATTAGTATCACTTTGACAGCAGACATTCAGACAAGATGGCGAAGGCCATGAGGATTGAGTTTGTGTCCACAGAAACCATAAAGCCATCTTCTCCAACACCCCAAAACCTCAGAACTCACAAGCTGTCTTTCATCGGCCAAATGACCCCTGCAGCGATCCCCACTCCAGTCCTCCTCTACTACCTCAACACCCATGAGGAAGGCCTTCCCCATCTCACTGATGAGGACAAGTTGGTGAGGCTAAAGAAATCGTTGTCTCAGACACTGACCCAATTCTACCCTCTCGCAGGCAGACTCAAAGGCGACAGAATCATCGATTGTAACGACGAAGGTGCGGAGTTCTGCGTGGCTCGAGTGCATGGCTTCCTCTCCGACATTCTTAAAGAACCCGACGCCAACTCAGCACACCAGTTTATGCCCAAGCCCAGCAATGACAAAAGTGGTGATCATGCCGATGTGCCGTTGGTGAAAGTGCAGGCGAATGTGTTTGAGTGTGGGGGTTTGGTGATTGGGTTGTGTCTGTCCCACAAGATTGCTGACGCCGGCACATTGGGATCTTTCATCAGAGCTTGGTCTTCAGTGGCTGTGGGGTGCATGACGGAGGAGATGGCTCCCAAGTTTGTTCTATCTCCTGCCTCTCTCTATCCTTCCACGGATCCTCTTCTGGCCCTGCCACCTCTTGAGCTCAAACACTCCAAATGCATCACCAGAAGGTATCAATTGAGAGAATAAACTAAATAACTAATACTTAATTTACAACCTTTATTAAACCACAATTGACTTGAATTTTAATCAGTTTTAATGGTCCATCATTCTCCATATATAACCAAATTTGATTGATTGCACTATATTTATTTAGTTTCTGAAAAAAAAAATTCAACTTAGTCCTAAAAAATTGTGTATAAAATTAAAATACATGTAATTTTTAAAATCAAAATTATTAATTTACTATGTGATAAAAAAAAGAAATTAATAATTTACTCAATAAAATTATATTATTAACTTGTAAATATGAATGAGCAAGTTCTAATTTGTTAAAATGTCAAATGCCCATCTATCTTATATACAGGTTCGTATTTGATTCCTCAAAGATACAGAAACTGAAGGCCAAAGCCAAAAGCAATATAGTGGATCAACCAACGCGAGTGGAGGCTGTGTTATCACTGATATGGAAGTGTGCCACGATAGCTTCACGAACAAACCTAGGAATAACAACAAGAAGAAACTCCACGGTGTCCCAAATTGTGAATTTTCGCAAAAGGGTGTCCCCACCCTTGCCTGAAACCAATGTGGGTATCTTTGTAACTCCCTTCACGGCACACGCAAAAGAAGACAACAACAATTATTATATGGAACTACAAGACTTGGTGGTTCAGCTGAGGAAGGGTCTGCAAGAGTTTTGCAAGGTCCAAGTGGAGAAGCTTCAGCAAGAGAATGGTTTCCTTGCTATTTATGACACGTTGAAAGACATGGAGCTCGTGTACAAAGATGGTAATGATTTCTATTATGGTTGCAGTAGTTGGTGTCGTTTTGGATTTTACGATGCAAATTTTGGATGGGGCATGCCAAAATGGGTGAGTATTCCGTGTTTGAATTTTAAGAATAATTTTATTTTGATAGATACCGATGATGGTAAGGGAATAGAAGCTTGGGTGACTTTGACTGAAGAAGACATGGCCATCATGGAATCCAATGATGAACTGCTTCAATTTGCATCGCCAAATCCAAGTGTCATATAATTATCTAAAAACCATGCCTTTTAATTAAGTTCCTGCTTAGTATATTTGTGCAACTTATACAGTGGTTTGTAACCTTTTTATGCTCTTTCTTTTTCTTTTTATATGTGAACTTTGGTATAATATTTCAGTTATGTGTAGCTAGCTGATGCTCAAGTATTTGGTGTATCGATCTCTTTCATTTTAAGAACCTTTTGTTGGTATGTAAAAGTGATTGCGGGGTTTTATTTTTTTATTTTTTGTAAATTATTAATTTAGTTTTCAAAAAATTACGTTTGTTTCAATTTGATTTTTTAAAGATTAGGTATTTTAATATAGTTCCTAAAAGATTGTAACTGACTAAATTTAGTTTTTTACATTGTAAAGTTTCTAAATTTACTATTGTCTTGGCCTTCTTGGAAGCCAACGGTAAATTACTTGAACTTTCATAACTGAATCTAAGTGTTATATAATTAAGGGGAAAATGCAAAAAGTCTCTTCATCAACTTCGGGTCATTAGAAAGTTTACATACCTGAAATTTTAACTTCATAAATTATGTTCTTGAACTTTCAATTTTTTGGTAATATATCATTTCATTCATTTTCTTCTATATAGTGTTATCTTTCCTGTCATTCTAGACTCCCTATATGTCAAATCTGATGGTTGAAGAATTTGTGGTGACAAGAAATTTAAGCGTATAGAGTCAAAAATGACGAGAGCTATTGGTATTAGAAAGAAATTAGACAAAAGGTCCTATTTGTTGAAGGTTGAAAATTCAAAGACTTAATTTCTAAATTTTCACTACAAGGATTTTAAAAAATTGTGTTTGAACTTTCAGAAAGAAATGATGGAAATTTAGTCGCAAATATTAATTTGCTACTAAATTTCAACTGAAAAAAGTTGGTCACAAAATTCACAGTCGCAAATATTATTTTCCAACTAAATTCTGAGTGGACCCTTAGTTGAGTGTTCATTTGTGCTCGAGCATTGTCACGCCAAAAAATTTTTTGTAAGCAATAATGGGGCTCGATAATGCCCTTTATGGAGCCCTCGTTTTTTTTTAATTTAGTTTACTTTAACTAAACTCTTATTTTTTTTAATGTTTTAATTATGAAAAAAATTATTTTGTACTCACACAAATAATTTTTGTTTTCATGATAAGTTAATGCATAATTTTGTTTATTATGGCAAAGAAAAATATACAAATAAAACGAATAATTTTATTTTAAATTCTTTTTTTTAATCACGTAATCTTTTTCAAAACATGAACACATAAATAATTATAAATAATATGCTTCAATTTCATAAATAATATAGAACATTCAATATAATTTTTCTTTTCACATCCTTACTTTTTTTAATCATGTAATCATTTTCGAATGACAAAACCGGAAATGATTTTCCTTAAATTGTTCTTCAAATCATATAATCATCTTAATACACCTAGTTCCTTTTTTTTAAAAAAAAATGTTTGTCGAAAAAACAAGAGATTAAAAGTATGCAAAACATGATAAATATTTTATTTTGTCACATCCCTATTCACGTTATGTGACCGGTAGGGTATGAACCCACTCTATACCATAAGCTCAACATACTGATATCTCATGTAATCTGATTCAACTTTTAATTAAATAATTCACAATGCTACATCTGAATTCAAGAAAATCATAACATTAAATTCTCTGAATTATCATACTTTTATATCATCATAAATCTTTGTACATCATCTAGTCTCAAAGTTAACATAACTTCATGTTATGTGCAATCTCACATTTAATCGTATATAAAGTCAGATATGCCTATGGGATTACAGAGCCAATACTCTAGAATTTTAATAAAATTAAAATTACATGAAACAAAGATTACTTGCCCAAGAAACAAGCCCAGTGAGTAACTAAACCATGGCAGCTAAAACACACAACATAAGTAAACTATAAAATTATTATATTGGATGCATGTCATACAAGAATCAACTAATTTTCGAATCATATTAAAATCATTGAGAGCTAAAGCAAAAGAAACTCAATCATAACATGAAATATTAGCCTGCAAGATAATCAAGTCTCAAATCATATGCTTCAATCTGCGCAATATAACTAACATCTATCATAACTTTACGTGCTTAGTTGAATCTATTCCATACAGATATACATGTATCTACAGTAGCTATTTCATTCAAACTAAAGTTGTTCTATCTGCCTATTCGTATATGCTCAACATCAATGTTTTAAAAATCGGATCGGTTATTGAACCAGTAAAGGCACTAATTCAAAGGATCAATGGTTAGACCGTAATTGAACCGTGGTCAAATCGGTAGTATTTAAAAAATATTAAAAAATAAAATATATAATTAAAAATAATAGTTAAAATATTTTACATAATTATAAAATTTGTAAAATAAAGTGTTCTTTGTTTCTTTCTATTTAATTTATTCACCTATTTTTTTCTATTTTGTCGGTTTGAAATCGATTCAACCAATTCCGTACTGATTCAAAAAAAATAGTTTTTTCAAATAACCGGACCAGATCCACCACCAGTTGTCGGTCCGACCGGCCAGTCTGGTCTGGTTTTAAAATCATTGGTTGGAACCTTTTCCGTCTTTTTTTTGTCTTTCCAGAGTGCCATGTGTCCATTATGAGTTGGATGATGGATTTATGAAAAAAAAAAGAAAAAAAGTTGAAAAGGGCAGTTGTTGGATCAAGAGAGATCCAACGGCTGCATTATTGCACCATTGCCTCCAGTGCATTATTGCGCTTGAGGCAACCTGGATTCCCAAGAAGGCCAGGGCAACAATAAATTTGATATTTAATAATAATAAATTTAGAGATTTTACAATGTAAAAGACCAAATTGATTTAGTTACAATCTTTTAAGAACTATATTGAAATGTCTAATATTCATAAGATCAAACTGAAACAAATAATAATATTTTGAGGACTAAATCAATAATTTACAAAAAATAAAAAATAAAATTCCAATCGCATTTACCAACAAAAGTTTTATTAAAATGAAAGAGATCGATACCCCAAATATATAAGCATCAGCTAGCTACACATAACTGGAATATACCAAAGTTCAAATTTAAAAAGTAGAAAAAGAAATAGCATCAAAAAGTTATAAACCATAGTACAAGTTGCACAAATATACTAAGCAGGAACTTAATTAAAAGGCATGGTTTTCAAATATGGTTTCAAATTACACGCGGCCGCATTATCACGATGTGGCCGATTGCGGGGTGATTAAAAATCACCTTGATGCGCGCAATGGAATGGAGTTGAGATTGCAATGGAACAGAGTTGCGGCCACAACAGCGTTCTGTTTACTATAACAATGTCTTTAAATAGCGATTGAAATTTTTCTACTGATTCTGATTGAATTAATAAATGATTGATGCCAAATTTATCTTCGACTAAATGTCAGTAAGAAAATAATTTTTTTGATTAATATATTAAGAAGAGAACATTTTGATTGAAAAAGCTGTTGAAACTGAGTCTGAACAAAAAAAACTACTACAAAAACGACTGATATTAGTAGGAAATAGTGTTGCACGGGTTAGACATCCCCGCATCACAAGGTGTTGCGTAGTGGAGTCTCCCCCAAACCATCATTTATGGCGCGGGGAAATATAACCCGAGCCACATGTCGCCACATGTCTACCACGGCTTGCGCCATACGTTGTGGCGCGGGTGAGACCCCTGTGGTACAAGGGAGCTTATGGCCCAAGGCAAGTTCCCCTGCACCACTCCTTGTGGCATGAGTGAGGCTCACCTGCGAGCATTGCTAAAACAATTCATGGGAAAAAAATTTTAAAAAAAATTGACCAAAGTGTTGGAGGGGATCCCTTTCCGGCATTTTTAATATTTTTTGTATATTTTTAATATTTTTTTATTCTCAGGTCATAATTGCATTTTTAATATTTTTAAATTTATATTAATTGAATTTTTTTTAGGAAACATATGTTTAAAAAGTTTTTTTGTGGAATAATAAGTATATTGTTACCAAAAAAAATGATACGAAAACAAAGTACAAAATATATTATCTTTTAGTATACAAAGAGAGTTGTAGAATTGAAAAGAAAATTAGTTATTACTATCTGTTCTCTCTTCACTTTCCGATTCATTTCTATCTCTCTCTTGGTCCTCATCATCACTTTGTTTGCTATCCTCTTTTTCTTGATCTTCCTCTTTTACTTCTTCAAATCTTATTTCTATATATTGTCCTTCTTCCCTTAAATTTTCATTAAATAAATCGCTATCAATATTAGAAATACGAGATTCTTCATTCTGGTAGGCAACTTCTAGACTTTCTTCATTTTCTACTAGACTTCTGGACTTAGTTTTTATAACAACCCACCAATCAGATTTGTCTCTTATTCTAATTAGATAAGGAACAAAATATACTTGTATTACCTGTTGTGCAAATACAAAAGGATCAAATTTTTCATATCTCCTTGTATGCTTAATCTCTATAATTCCATAGTTTGGGTGCACCCTAGTCCCACGATTCAACACTGGATCAAATTAGTCACAGTAAAACAAAGTAATTTTTTTGTTAAGTTCTCCAAAATACTGTAATTGTACCACCTTTTTAAGGATACCAAAATAATCATTTTCTCCACCACCTTCTCCAGTACCAGTAACACAAACTCCACTATTGATTGTCTTCTTACCAGCGCTACAGTCATCAGTATGAAATTTGTATCCATTCATAAAATATATTGGCCATGTCTTCACCTCTCTAAATGGTCCCCATGCCAAGTCACTCACATTTGGATCATTAAATACATGAGGTTGAGTTTGTACCTAGTTAAAAGTTATAAATGAATAATTGATTAATTAATGCACACCATGCATATTAAAGATGACCCATTATGCATTTAATCCTATTAAATTAGAAGGCCACTTACTAGGCTTTTGAACCATGAGACAAAGTTTAATTTGACAAGTCTTTCAATATTTGCATTACTAAAATGAGGATTTAAATTTCTATGGTATTGTTCAAAATTATTGTCGTGAAAAACCAAACTTATGAGCATACATAGTAGGTATACAAGGTTTAAATGAAAAATAAAAGTGAGAAATAGAATGTATTCTTACTCAAGATATGGCTTCACTTCATCACAATATATTGAGAAGAACGTAAAGTTAAGTTGTCATATACTCTTTATCACTTAAAAATTTAGTGATGCTCTTGCTGGAGGGATGCCTGACTTGGTTAAAAATTGTTAATGTCATCAGTTGGCTAGTCTCCTCTTGTATACAAGGATTCCGACTAACTCTCGTTTTTAATGAATTTACGTGTGACCCAAAATAATAAGAACAAAAGTATGATGTCTCCTATGCAAGTATGCTTCACAAATAGAACCTTCTACCTAAGATTTATTCGTGACTGTCTTCTTAATTTTGTTTAAAAACCTTAACAAAATGAAAAGAACCAATTTGTTAGATTTTAATAAATATAAATTAAAATAATATAAAGAAGAAAAACTAATTAATAATTTAATACCTCTTAAAAGGATACATCCATCGATATTGAAATGGTCCACCAACTTGAGCCTTATATGGGAGATGGACAGGTAAATGCTCCATTGAGTCAAAAAATCCATGAGGGAAGATTTAGCTTGCAGAGCATGATAGGAATGTTGTGCTCCATTTGCAATAGTTCATTCACTTTCAACTTTGTTGAACACAAATCTCTAAAAAATTGACTTATTTCAATTAGAGGGCTCCAAACCTGCTCTAGCAAAGTGCTGAATGCAATAAGTAGCAAACATTCCATAAAAATGTGACAATCATGACTCTTTAGTCTAAACAACTTTTCGTCCTTTATGTCAACACATCTTGACAAATTTGAAGAAAATCCATCAAGCATATATAATCCTTTGACCCACTTGCATATGGCCCTTTGCTGCTCTAGCGTAAATGTGTATTTAGCATTTGGCTTTATCACTCTGCCATTTCCTTGTAACTCTAAATAACGATGCTTGCAGTACACCACAAGATCCATCCTTGCCTTGCTGTTATCCTTTGTCTTCCCTTAGACATCCATAACAATGTTAAATATGTTATCGAACACATTTTTTTCTATGTGCTTGAGATCAAGATTTTGACGAATCATTTGATTTTTCCAATAAGGGAGCTCCCAAAAATACTTTGTTTTGTCCAGTTGTGTTGAACCTCATAACCTTGAGCCCTATAAAGACCACTTTCAACTACTTTAGGAAGTCTCTTGACTTCTTCCCATAATTCTTCCCTAGTCAGTCTTGGCGGTGGGATGTCTTGTTCGATTTTATTCTTTTTAAATTCATCTTTATTCCTCCTAAATGCATGGTCAACGGGCAAAAATTGTCAATGATAATCAAACCAGGAGTTCTTTCTCCCGTTTTGCAGAGTGAAGGCTTTTAAGTTATGCATAAAGTAAGGACAAGCTAACTTACCTGCAGTGCTCTAGCCTGACAACATTCTATACTTTGGAAAGTCACTTATCGTCCACATCAACACTGTACGCATATGAAAATTTTGCTGGGTCGACACATTAAAGGTGGATAGTCTATCCCACAACTTTTTCAGCTCATCAATGGGCAGTTGCATGTACACATCAATGCTAGTCTTTGGATTTCATGGCCTTTGTATAATGGCTGTTAGAAACATATACGGTTTAGTCATACACAGCTCAAGAGGCAAGTTATATGGTGTCACTATAATAGGCCAACACGAGTATGTGTTCCATTCTGACCATAAGGTGTAAACCTATCTGTACACAAATCGAGCCTCACATTACGTGGCTCTCGAGTGAAGTTTAGATATACCATGTCAAAGTGTTTCCATGCTTTCGTATTTGAAGGATGGATTAAAACGCCTTCATTTCTTCTATTATTCCAATGTCATCGCATATACGTAGCAGAACTTATTGAGGCATATAGCTTGTGCAACTTAGGAATAAGAGGTAGATAGTGCATCCTTTTTCACTGATACTTGTATATCTCTTGGTCTTCTCCCAGGGCGTTCTTCTCGGTATTGTGATGCTTTACAAAATTTGTATTTTGCATCATTTATATTGTCATCGTAGTACAACATACAGCCATTCCAACAAACATCAATTTTTTGAAACGTGAAACCAAGTTTGGACACCAATTTTTTGGTTTGGTACAAATTTGTAAGCACAAAATTTTTAGGGGGGCTAGTCTTGCACATAAGACTTGCCATGTCATTGAAAGCTTGAACCGAAATGTTGCCTTCAGATTTCAGAGTCAACATTCTAACCGCAATTGACAACTCTAAATGACTGGTACAACCTGGCCAAAGAGGCCTTTGGTAGGCATTTAGTAGATTAAAGAAATTTTGTGCTTCTGAATTTGGAGGTTCGTCAATATTTAAATTACCGGTGTCATCATTATCTGGTTTCGATTCATCTCCGATATCCAGGTCTTGTCTAATTGTATCTAAGATTATGATACGATATTGTGCATCCCCTGTAGCAACTGTAGATGTCGATATACTTGAACAACCAACATCAACAGAAGTTGATGTTGTGGCTTCACCACCACGCTCACTGTGGGAAGTCCAGTAGCAGTATCCTGGGTCAAAGCCTTTTCTATAAAGATCCACTTTAACATCCTCAACACCCATATAAACTATATTTTTGTGTTTTGAGCAAGAACACCGGATCTTTCCATCTAATGTATGTTGTCCAGCAAAAGCAACAAATTCCTCTACCCCGAGCAAAAATTCTTCTATGTAACCCTTCTTGGCAGGATTTAGTATATTGTACATCCATCTTCTATGAGAAGGGATCTCTATTTTTTCTTCACATAGTGGAAATACAAAGAAAAAAAATTAAGAGAAAAGAGCCCAACCATTCATTGACAAAAGTCTATAAAGTGATAACCAAGAATATTTATTAGCTGCAACAAATTAGTTGAGACAAGACACCTATCATGTTAACTTAAATATATAATTGTATATATCTTGTATCCAGCTTATCTCTCTTTACATGTGTGAGAAGATATATATAAATATATATATATATATGTATGTATTAATATATATTATTGTTTAATATATATTAATATTATACATAAATTTTATATATATAGAAATATAATAAATATATATACACATTTATATGTTGTCATACACGACTTACCTGTAGGTCATTCAACCTCTACATACTAAAATTTTGAATTTTTCTTTTCTTCCAAATATGGATGCCACTTATCACGCTTTCATTGGCTGGAAAGTTAGATAATCATTTTCTTCACAATTTTCCATCCTCTATAAATAATCACTCTTACTCCCTCAATTCCCCACTTTCTACTCCTCCTCTCTCACTCACAACTCATCCCTTATATTGTTTACTTACTTATAAAGTTTGTCATGGAGCCATTCCTATTTGAGAATGACAACTTTCCTGAAGACATTATGATAAACATATTGTCACGATTGTCGATTCCTGACGTGCAGACATATATGACAGTATATTTGAACTGGTTTCATAGCTTTCGTCACAAAACTTTTAAAGAAAATCACATAAAAAGAGCCAACACACATTTTCCTTTTATCTTGCTGTCTTTTTCGAGCTTAAATCATCTAAGGTCGTTCACTGATGTGTATGACATGAGCGATGGGTCAATTAGAAGGCTTGAGATAGGTGAAGGTTGGTCCAACGGATGCTCAAGTGTCAAAGTGGTTGGATGCAAATATGGTTGGATTCTGCTAAGAGGTAGAAGGCCACATCATCGTCACCGACTGCTTCTTCTCAACCTGGTCACCAAACAAAGATGCGAGATGCTTAGGCCCATCATAGGTTGCTTGCTAATTAATTATAGTTGAATCATAAATTTTTTTATGAGTATTGATTATATAAATTTTTTTTGGCAGGAAAAGCTAATTTCTGTCTGCCTATGATATATATCGAGAAAACCTTGTTGTTGTGTGCTACCACTTAATTGAGGAAATTGTGGTGGTCACAAAATTATACTCACGATAACTCCATTGGCTCCCTGCTCAACAAACTCCTTGGGGCGATGAAGCACTTTACAAAAATATTTTTGTTTTCCATAATTTTACTGTGTGGTTATCCCTTGATAATAGGCCAACTGTAGTTGTGTATGACATATAACATGATCATTTCTAGTCTTTGCTTATTCTGGTACTTCCTTTTGAAGACTTGTAAGTGGTTGAATACAAAGATAGCCTAAGCATCATCTTTTCTTTTGAACATTACCTTCAAGGGAATATGTTGCAACTATAGACATGCAATATAGTCCACTGTGATCCACAGTTGTGAAATTTTGTGTGGTCTTTACATATTCTACTGTGTGTTAATCCATTTCTGGCCCTCCCCTATGATGAGTTATTGGTTTTGGACGTGTCTACTATAATGAAAGACGACAAGGAAGATGAGGATCTAGATAAAATTACATGTTCTTGCAGATTTGGCACGGTAGATGCTATGGTCGGACTAGCATTACCAAACATGTTTGGGACCTGGCAGATCCCAGACCATACTTATTTTAATAATGCTTTCATTTTTTTTCCAACCTTAATGTAAATTAAATATGTACTACTTCTTATTTTGAAATAAATTTATATATGCTTAATTGGATTTTAGCTATACTTATTTATATATTATTCATATTAACCATAGAAGTACAAGTTACTGAAAACAAAAAAGAAAAAAATAAAGACTTGATGTACTTTTGAAATAATGATCATAAAAATTATTTTGAAGAAAGGTAAAAAATCAGAACTTGTTGCACTGACACAAGTTAATGAAGACTTTGTGTGTATATATATATATATATATATATATATATATATCTCAAGCCATTCACCTTTTCTTCACTCCCACACCACTCTCTTCTATGCTGATAGTGAAGGATCTTTCACTTAGACTTCTTCCAAGAGACAAGGTTCTTGTACACTCAGTCCGATACTCATTCTCATTTTTTTTCCTATTGGCATTATTCTCATTTTGTTTGTTTCCTTTGGCAGTGTTTGTTGTAAACATGGTAGAGTCACTTTTTAGTAATGCATATTTTCCTGAAAATATCATGGTTGATATTCTATCTCGAGATTCTACCGATAATTGTAAAAATTTGATGTCAATATCTAGAAACTAGTACAATAGCTTTCACAAACGTTTTTTTTTCAAAACAGCCCATTGCAAAAAAGCCAAAGCAACGGATTTCATTTTACCTGTTACTGTCTTGGCCATGTCGATCGTACGGGAGATCTTGTTTAGATATCCTCCATGTAGGAGATGGGTCAATGCGCACACTCCAGCTTCCTCCCTTGCTACACTGTAGGCACTATAATATTCATGCACACCACACTATCAAAGCACTTGGGATAATAACCGGCTGGATATTGCTCCAAGGCAATTATGTATGGGAACATCACCAACTAGTGATTTTAAACCCATTGACATAAAGATGCCAAAAAATCACATCGCCTTTGATAGGTTACTTCTCACATCTTTTTTTTTTCTCGTGCTTGTTTTTCACAAGAAATAGTTGTATTGACATGCAAGACTTTGTTATTATATGTTATCGTTATGAAAATAACATTGTGCAAGTGGCAAAATTATATCTGGAAAGAACGGAGTTCAGGTGGCTTGAATCTTAACCAGAGCAATGTCCACTTCAAGTCGTGATCACATCCTACTCTGATCTTGCCATAGACAATTTCATAGCCACTCTATTTGTAACATCTGACGGGGAAAGCTGTTTGGTCATGCACAATGCATCTGATGATACATTCATATCCTTAATTGTCCCATCAAATACAATGAACGAAAATTACAAGTTGGTAATCTACAAAAATAGTTTAGAGATCATATTTTTTGGTGAGCACCAGCGTCGAGGAATTGTCATCGAACGATGGACATGCAACGTAGTCACCCTTGATCCCCATTCCTGGAACTTAGTTCTCTCTTCTGATTTCGATGATAGCTCAAAAGCGTCACTATGGCTTCTGAACGACGAGTTCTTAATTGCAGATGGATCAAACGGGGATGGCGAATGGGAAGACGAGCCTTGGGCCGTTGATTTTTACACATTAAAGGATGATTAGTGGAGACCATGCAAATCTGTAAACACAGATTTAGAACTTTACAATTGTAACACATATATTGTCACTTTTTTTATAGTATATAAGTGAAATGAATGACTAATATATCTGAATGTAATTTTTATTATATGTACAATTTTTTATTTCTAAAAAATATTTAAAAAATATATTCTACTTGTCAAAACTTTTGAATTAGTAAAAAAATTACAAATTAAAAAACTAAAACAAAACTACACATATTAAATAATTAAAATTAAAAAAATATAAATTAAAAAAATTTTAATACACTGCACCAAGGGAGTCTCCATCGGTGCAGCTTTCCTGCACTGAGCGGTGCAGACCTGCACCGAGGTGACTCCTGGTGCGAGGTTCCAATCCCCTGCACCGAGGGGTGCAGTAGACTACACCAAAGTCTTCGATGCATTCACCTCAGCGAATGCACCGAACTATTTAAAAAAAAATAAAAACTATTTTATATTAAATTTTATAAATTAAAAAATAAAAAAATATATTATTCGAATTAAAAATAACAATTTTTTTTTATAAACAATTTAATTTTTGTATTCAAAACAAATGTAAATAATGAACCAAATATAAATTAACTTTAAAAGATATATAAAATTAACTACATCTAGTTTTAACATATATAAAAGTTCATACAAATGTTCATACGAAATTAAAAAAAAATTGTACAAATAACAAGTCCCATACATTTATTACAAAATAACATCTACCATGCAATTATTACAGATAGTTGCTCTGACTATTCATCTTCTCTATCTGCTGCTTCTTCTTCTTGTCTTTGCTCTCTCCGCCTCCTCCTGATCCTCTTCTTTGGCTTAGTCCAACAGTTTTGCTTGGGCTAGCAACATTACTGGCACCTGCTTCCTCATCCTGGTGTTCAGACCCTTGCGACATTTCAGCATGCATCCGTGCGAATGGTCTCTGGTTCCTCTGTCTCACCCTTCCCTGCATTAATTTTATTTTATGTCGAGCCATAGGGATGAACTGCTCAAGCGAAAATGTAATGGATGCACGTTCTAACAGAAATGCAGTGTCATTCTGCGCCATAGTGTCATTAATTTTTTCAATATGTGAATTAAAAAAATTTGTTGCATGAACTAGAAATATATATTACATGTAATATGGGATAGATACTATACCATAAGAGATAACACTGCACTATTTTGACCAATATACCGGCGGGTAAATATGAAATACCAATCCAAGTAAGGTGAGTTTAGATCCAAGTGTGTGGGTGTTGGTGGGCTCATCCTTCATGATATGGGTTCTCCAGTTGTTCCACATATCAATGGCAAGCTTATGATGGTTAGCCCAGTCATAGTCCCGGTATTTCCCTTCAAACTTATGAGAGTGTAGAATTTCCCATGGTTCTCTTGAGGATTCTGTGGTACCTTTTGCTTGTACCCATGGTCGCATTACCTGATCAGGTAGTTGCATTTCACAAATGTGGAAACAAATTAAAGGCACTCTGGCATGGCCCACTTCATTCCCAGATATACAATATCCAGGAATTTCCCCCCACGCACTTAAATATGGACGTCATTGAATCTAAAACGATTTCATACCTATTAGCATATTTCATATTTAAGGAAAATTAATATATACTAGTAAACTTTGTAATACCTCTTCGTTGCTCGTGCAATCTAATATTTTTCTGTATTTATTTATGGTCATTTTTTATGGAGTTGGCTGTATCCGAGCCCTTGCCCACATATATAGATAGTAATAGATTATTAATTATTAATTAGAAAAATATAAATTATTTAACCATACTTGAAACCCAAAGGTGACAACAATGGATAACTGTCTAGCAATAGATCTAGCTGATGGACAACATCAGGAGAAAAACAAGGAAATAGTGACCAGATCCACATATGTAGTGGGGCTATACACCCCCCAATTTGTTTAGTTTCCTTCAATGCAGTGTTGCAAAGCTCTTTGTAAAAAAGGCCAACACTGCCGAACCCCATGCACTATTACCGCACTGATCAAAGTCAAGGAAGAAAGGGAAGTACTTGAAATTTATAAAATTGTCAGACTTATCTGACATCAAATATCGGCCAATTAATTGCAAAATCCATGCTCTAGAATGAATTTGCAAGGTGCTATGGTCTACAATTTCAGGGATCTCTGCAAATGCCTCGGCGAGTCAATTTAGTGTAACTTTTTGTCCGTTAGTTTCCGATAAAGGCGGCACAACTCCAAGACCTGCCACACACAAATCTTTAGATTTTCTAATGCGGGGATTGCCCGTAATAGGTATCCCTGTACACGGAAGTCCCAATAGCATTCCTACATCTTCAAGCGTAATTGTCGACTCACCCTTGGTGAGGTGAAAATTATGTGTCTCCGGGCTCCACCTTTCAACAAAGGCTGAAACTAGAGCGTATTTGTAGACAAAATCTCTCATGAGAAATACACGATAAAACCCAGATTGTATTAAAAGTGGCATGATAGCAATAAGTGGATCACGTACAAATCACGAATTTGTCCATTTTTTTATAGTAAGGATACAATTTATCTACATAGAATAATTTAATTAATCATAACATTAATGTAAAAGTAAATACATCATTTAGAAAATTGACATAAATGACAAAAAATAGTATTAGTAAAAAAAATATTTAATAACTTCATTAATAATAGTTTTGCTACAATGAATAATAGATACTTACTTGGTCATTTTCCCATATTAGAGAAAAAATATGTTATTCCTGGATATATAGTAAGGTAGGATCTATGGGGCCAGCAATATGTGTATGCTCATTATAATCACATGTTGCCATGACCAAGAACTAAACAGAAGAAGCAGAAAGATGGAGAAGTAGAAAGATGAAAGGAGTAGGAAGATATATAAATATGAAAGACTAGAAGAGAGAGAAGGAAAAGACTAAGTGAGTTCATGAAATGGTGGAAGGTATTTATAGGGGTATGGCGCGGGGTGTGGCATGGGGTATGTGATGTAATTGGACAAATGAAAAAAGAAGTCAAATTATTTAATATTAAATCATATATATTTAATATGGTGGGGTATATATGGTGATGAGTTTAAGATTGCGAGGGAGACTTGGGATTTTTTTTTATAATATACCATGATTTTTTTATACATATTATTTTTATATAATTATAAAAAAATTTATTATTATATTTTACGAAATATTATTTGTAATAATTATTATTTCATAATAACTAATTTTATATTTCTATAAACATGATTCATTTAAATTATATTTTTATAAGTTATTATAATTATTTTATTAAAACTCAAATGCTTTCAATATCTACTTTAATTTATTGGAAATAGGATAATAAAAGGTATGTAGATTTATATATAAATATATGTCTTTAGATAGACATGTAAATCTACTCACATCTTATAAATAAATTTGGCTTCTCAACACTCACATATATCTTTTTCATCTTCATCTCCCTTACTATTTCTCATAACTCCTATCTTTCACTTTTTTGTTTTGTACTTAACATGTCGGGTCATCCATCACAATATGCCAAAAATTTATCTACTGGAAGACTTAGAAGACAACTTCTATTCAAACTCATAATCCTTCTTCTTCAAATAACACAACCAGTACGGACATTGATAATGCTACACCAATGTCATTTCCTTATCCATCTTTTTTTAGCCCACAGCAAAATATGTCTTCCATGACTCCTCCAACTTTTTACTCACCGATAATGCCATGGTAATTTCAAGGAAACATACCGGTACTAATGGCTTATTCCGGATATCCTCCGGTTGGACCACCATCTCCATGGAAATTCTACGCCTATCATGATACATCTAATATGCCAACTACTTTTCCCCAAGTTCCAAATAATTCATCGTCATCTGCAACTCAAAGACATCATAATAACTCTACTTCTTCACAACATTCTCAGTCTTCATACCAACATTTAGGCCCAACACCATCTCCAACTCTACAAAATGCCCCATCTGGATCTTTGCCACCGTCTGGATCCTCGATCTCAATAGATGCAACAACTCATGCTTCACAACATTAAGATAGCAACATGATTATTAGGAAAGACCTCATTGCTCCTGATGGAAACAAGTAATTATTATTCTTTTTCATAATTTACATTTAATCTTATATCAATGAAATTTGTCTATTTTTTAGTTTCTTTATATCAGGTTTTGTCCAAAACATGAAGAGGTTCAAGGCCGGATCGTGTCCATCATTAAAGCAATATACGATGGACCATACACTTGTTGGATAGATGCACCAGAATCCTGCGAAAGTTTTGGTAGATAAATTTTCAGGTACAATTTCATTATAATTATTTTGAATTTATTTTCTTTAGTTTATAGTTTATTGTTATTTAATTAACATTTTTTTAGAAATTCTATACTTGGTTACCACATCATGGCGACAATATTTACAACATTTGGAAAGGTTGTGTGTCAAAGCACCTAAAAGATTTTCTATATACAGAGCGTAAGAAGAATAAAAAACCAGACTAGACTGGAGAATCTATTTGGAATCAATTGTGCAATAAAAGGAGAACGACATATTTCAAACAAATTAGCGAGCAAAAAAAAAATAGATCTTCTGACTCTAATGGGTTTGGCACATCTCTTTACACTGAGGTGTTTTTTCAATGGCTGAACACAAGAGAAGATTGATAACTTGTTTAATTTTTTTGAAATAATCTACATTTACTATTTCATCTTTATAGCTAAAAATTATATGTTTATTTTTTCTACACCATAGACAAAAGAATTATGACAAGAACCTACTGCATTTGAGTTATTTCTCCGGACTCATCAGAATAAGACTGACAAGAGATGGGTTGATAAAAAAATCAGAGGCAACTTTTGTAAGTGTTATTTCATGTATAATTACATATGCATGGTACATATCTAAAAAAGACTTGATATAATTTCATTTTTTTCCAAGGTGGAATATCAAAGGCTACAATCTTAACTAGTTCTGATCAGCAATTATGCCATTTTGATCTATGGATGAAAGCAACCAGAGGAAAAAGAAAAGGACATATATATGGTTTAAGAGTTGAGGCAACAAAAATTGTTGGTACCACAACCTCTAGATATCGTATGCAGGAAGGCTCATCAAAGTTTGATTGGGCTCGCTCCCAAGAATTTCAACAGGTTCTAAGAGATAAACTTATTCTAAGTCTGAGTAAATCTTACGAAGAAGAGTTGAAAAAATACAGGGAAAGGATGAGATGACTAAAAATGAACTCACTACTGTGGAGAGTAGACTAAATGCAATCCAAGGATTTTGTCCACCGATCCACCTTCACAAGGATTTTATGCGAGTTCAAGTCAACTAGGTGAGGTAGAAGTGTACCGGCTAAAAATAACTTCTTTAAATAATGTTACAAATTTTTTTATTCCACTAGATATTCCAGTAACTGACAACATCCATGATAAGGATGAGGAAAATGATGGGGATGGACAAGATGATGATGAAGCATAGATTTATCTTAGGCAAATTAAATGTAATTTATTTGTATTAATATAATAGCTTATTTTTGAGTGTTTAATATAATTTATTTGATTATGTGTTATTTATTATTTTTTAAACATATAAATAATTTAAAATAAATAAAATATTATCTAATAAACTAAGAAACAACTTATTTAATAATTTACAAATAAATATGTAATAAAATAGGTAACAACTTATTTAATAACATGCAATATGTAATAACTAATTAAATTAAATAATAGAAACATATATGTGTGTGTGTGTGTGTGTGTGAGATATATATATATATATATAAAGTACGTACATGAGTGTTATTCTCTCATTATCTATTTCCTTCTCTCATTATCTATTTTGTTTCTCGCATATTCATGTAAATATATTTACATGCCTTTCAAAAATTTTAGATTGCCGCTAAAATATATCTATTAATACCATTTTCTCAAAGTCTTATATCTTGTTGTTTCATCTTTTCTTTTCTTTCTTTCGGCTCATTGTTCAGCTCCTCTTACTGTTCAATTTTTCTCTTTCTGCTCATTATTCAGCTTATCACTCGTTGTGTTGCTTTGTGCTATATTTGTATCTTCAGCTTCAATGTTTTCTTTTTTTTAGCGTTGTTTATTTTTTAGCTTTTATCTTCTATTCTTATCTTTTTGTTCAGTATTTTCTTCACTTTTGTCTTGTCTCTTAGTGTTGTACTATATATTCTAACAAAATTCTTTATGTACTTGTAGAAAATTGTAGCTGCAGTTGAATAAAGTAAAAATTTCATAGAAAGGATGAGAGAGCAGATTGGATTCATTGCATAATGTAGAAAGTGGAGTTGAATAACGTAAAAGTTGCAAACTAGATTTATTGTTGAAGAATGGATTTATTGCAGATTGTAGAAAGTGGAGTTGAATAAGGTAAAAGTTGCAAGACTAGATTTAATGCTGAAGACTAGATTTATTGCTGGAGGAAGAAAATGGAGTTGAATAAAGTAAAATTTTCAAAAAGTACAAGACAGAAAAGGATACTGCAAATTGGATTTATTGAGCATTATGTAAGAAAGTAGAAAGTGAAATTGAATAAGGTCAAATTTCATAGAGAGGATGGACGTGGATTCATTAAGCAATTCAAAAGAAATAGAAAAATTATGTCAAAAACATACTATTAAAATAAAATAGATTTATATATTAAAAAAATAAAGTTATATCTTAACCAAATGAATTATCTATTTTATAAAAGTGATTTATATATTGATAATTTAATTTGTTTAAAGTTAATAATTTATAATTAAATTCTTTTTGCAAGTTTATAAGTTATATCTTTTGTAATAAGATGAATATAAAATCACTAATTTCTTATTGTTGATAAATAAAACATAATAATAAAAAATTACTAAAAAAATATTAACAATACAAAACCAATAAAAAAAATTATTGAGTAGCAGAAAATAAAAAAATTAATATAAAATTTACGGTAAAACATGTGTTGCTCAGGTGGTCTCCACCCGAGCAAGAGCAAGTTGCTCGGGCGTTGACCACCGAGCAACCTTTATTGAGCACCCAAGCTTTCTTTTAGGCAGTCACAGGTAATTTTCAACTAAAAATGTAGATGCAAAAATGTAGTTTTTGACTGAGAACACAGACGTAAAAATGCAGTAGTAATTTTTAGTCAGAATTCAGTCGTTTTCTTATTTTCGACTGTACATTTAACTACTGAACTGTTTTAGTAGGAATTCAGTAGTAAATGTATTTTTTCCTACTAAATCTGATCAATTTTCGGCTGTAATTTCTGTAGCTACTTAGGATTATTGTTGTATTGGTTGCATTTTTAGTATAAAAGGGGAATGGGAGAAGAAGATGCTCTTCTAGGTGAGGAAATAATGGGGTTTTGCTAGTGGAAATAAGCATAATTGCTACAGGGGTCCTGTGGGTCAACAGTCAACATTCAAATCCCAGTCAGCTGCCATATCATCAAAGGTCACCACATCAGCATCCACATCGTCAATTTCGTCCATGTCAGCATTTTTTTCTCCAATAATTTAGTTCTATAAATTAAGCATGAGAATTAAATTGGGCATTTTACAATTCAAGTTCTAAAAATATAAAATTAAGACATATTAAATCCATAAATAATTTACACCCAATAAATTTCAAAACATAATAAAATTAGATAATTTGTAATATTAAAGTGGAAAAGAAACTTGATGCGTAAATTAATTTATAGCATATAAAATTTTAGCAAGTATACTGGGTTGCATCAAGTAATAAAGAGTGACTAGAGTATAGTCCCAAAGAGATTGATGTGTCAATTAAAATTCAATTAAGCTAAGTGAAATTCTATTAAGACTTATTGGAGGAAATTACAGAATTTACATAAAAAGGGAGATTTTGTGATGATTAAAGCAACGTAAAATAAATAACTTAATTTTAAATAATTAAAATAGAAATAAAATAAACAAAATATGTGTAATCAGCCATAGATTCATTAGAATTGTATTTATCAACATCCTTTCCTTTGATTATTTCTAGTTAAATTCTATTATGTAATTATCTATATAATAGACTAAAACAATTCCATTCTAAAGCATTAATTGCCAGTAGATCATTAAATTATGTATAATAGAATAAATTTAAATGAATAAATTAGGTAAATTAATCACATCACATTAATAAATTTGAAAAAAAATAGGATAAATTGCTATATAATTGCTATGTAATCACATTAAATGAATTTGAAAAAATTAGGGTAAATTACTACATAATTGATATAATCATTATATAATTGCTATATAATTGATAAATTAGGTAAACTTTTCAATTGAAATATAATGCATTGTCTTTTGGTAAATTAGCATTTATTCTACACAAATGAAGCGATAAACTACAGAGTTTTGTTCTCTATCATGCATGTCCATTTTCCTTATCTGAATACACTGGTACAATTCGACAACGCTCTATCTCCCAATCAAGCTCTTGCTGCTCATCTTTCCCCATTTGATCTCATTCTTCCATTTATCGGGAACCCAACTGACACCTGGTGATATGGCTTCTTAAAGCTCCAGCCTTTTTTCTCCTGTAGTTATTTTTCTTCAATTCTTTTTTTTTCGTCCATATATATATCTCAAAGAAGAAGATCATGATACAATGGACTGGCACTACTACTCTGCCACCGTTTTCTTAATCAAAGAAGAATATTATGGTCTAATGAACTAGCACTATTTCCCTGGCACCGTGTTCCTCCATAGCTTTGGCAGACTATCTACTCAATGTCCATGCCTATTATTGCAATAATTTGTTTCCTCTCAGAGGTGCAAATTTTCTTGCAAGAACAAGCTCAAAAATATTAAGTTCTTTTAGTTTATGTTGTAAGTCTATTATCACTTCTCTTATACGTTTTGTAAAACTTCTATTTTTAATATGTATCCTTATTCTATGAATTTTTTTTCCATATTTTCACGAGTTTAAATATTCTCAAAGACTCACCTCTATCTTCCTCAAAATTATAGTAGTTCTTACTCCAAAATTCAAACCTATTTCCCCATATATCTCAATTACAGGTGCTTTCCGGTTAGCAATAGTAAGAAGAGTAGTTTCTACTGCCGAGGAAATCCATTTAAATTTTTCGAGGTATGTGAATTTTCATTTTCATCAGATCTTAATATTTTTTTTTTCTATTTGACTTTCAGAGTAGATTCTTCCTGTATAATTGATATCATATAAACTTGAACCTTGTGGTACACTGTTACACACAGTATCCCTGAAATTATGTTTTGTAGTTGCATTGTCTGAAACTGTGAGATAGTGAAAAACCGTGAATTAGAAACTGATATAGGTGTCATAATTTTTTAGGTAAATTAATAAATTTCGTAAATTAATGACATCACATAATATTAATTATTTGATTTAAATTGATTGAAATGATTTGAATTTCAATTAAAAAAATAATTACGTTTATTATTTGGCTACTGTAGGATAATTAATGACATCACATTAAAGAAAGAGATGAAAACCAAATTTTTGAAAGATGAAATCTGAGGCCTGGAGATCTAATTTAAACGTAACAGTAACCTTCAGTATTTTTCTTCTTTTGATTCAATTAAAACAAAAAAAAGATGCATTCAAAAGTAAAGATGAAATTAATATTCAATCAATTACCAATCTGTGCAATAAATAATTTATAATAATTAACAAATAATCCGCAAATTAACCAATTTACTTATTTTATTCATTTAAATTTATTCTATTAAATAAATAAATCAATTCAAATTAAAGTTTGAGTAGATAAAATAGATTTAATTATGAAACTGATAAATTAATTCAGAATATTTGTGTTTAAAAAATATATATTATAACTCATAAGTTTCATATAAATCAATTGTAATTATTATTATTTTTATAAGTTACGAAAATTTTTAGAGTTGTGATTTATCTGTGCATCGCACGGGTCATAACACTAGTTAATTCTAAAGTTCTCAGAAAACCTTCCAATACTGGATTATATTAGAGATATGCCCCGCAACTGCATACTGACATATTCCTTAATATTAACCCGATGAAGTTCTAATCATATTCATGCCCAGAAATTGCATATTGACATGTTAATATCTTATTCTGTTTACTACCTATACACAACAACTGCATTCATGGATAAATAGCAAGCTTCACAGAATAAGAATTGAAACGAAACTTTGGCCAAAAAATGCTCATTGGGTTGAATGATTCAAAATACAATTTTCAATTCATCAAATGACTGATTATACAAGAAAATAGGATTGATTTCATTTGGTTTAATCTGATTAATTCATAGATAAATTAATCTTTGAATCATTGAAGAATAATTCAATTAAATTACAATTCTTCTAATATTGGCTGCCAAAAAAATGATTGATCCTAAAACCTTGAAATTACAATTTGACTTAATTAAAATAATTGACTAAAAACTTAGATCAACCATTTAATTAAGTGATTAAGCTCAAGAAAATTATTCAAGCCACATAAATAAAATTATCTGAACCCAGAGTAATCTGATTTATGGTGAAATATTTACATGGTCAAGATTAATATCTACCTAAATCTAGAATAGATAAAAATCCCAAACTCATTGAATGATAGCAAAGCATCCAAGAGGAAATTTAATCGGTAAAGTCGACTGTATTAAACAAAATTGAATTAAAACTAAATATATTCAACAACAAAGCTTCATAAATCTAAACTACATCAATCCATAAACTCAGAAAATTACATGAAAATTAAGAACAACATGGAAGAAAGACATAAAATACAAAGAAAATTAAGAAAACATGAAGAAAAGAGGAAGAAAAGGGAAAGAATCAGGAGAAGGAGAGCCATTTCCAAGTGGGAAGTCTTCCTCTCCCTTAAACCGAGCTCTGGAAAGTTGCCTCTATGTCGCAGTCGTAGCTCCTCAATTCCAGATGTGTGAAACTTCACCTAAAACTCTCACTTAATCTATTTATATGCAAATAGCACGTGATAGTAGAAAGAACCATCACTTAGGCAATGAATTAAGACAAAGAGCATCAAAAATTATCACTACAAAAAAAAAGACTTTCAGTGGCGACTAAAAATTTTGTCACTGAATGTCTATCTTCTGTGGCGATATAAAATGTCGCCACTAAAAGTGAAACTTTCAGTGACAACAAAACATATCGCCACTAAAAATGGCACTTTTAGTGGCGACTTTTTTAGGTCGTCACTGAAACATGAAATAATAAATTTTTAATTGAAATTTCAGTGACAAAATCATACTGTCGCCATTGAAAGTCTACTTTCAGTGGCGACAATTTGGTCACTGAAAGTTTCACTTTCTGTGGCGACAGTAGTGGCCACTGAAAGTCTACTTTCAGTGACAAATAGTTTTTGTCGTCACTAAAAGTCTTTAAATATAATAATTATTTTTTCAAAATAGAGTTTCAGTGACAAATCATATTGTCGCCATTGAAAGTCTACTTTCAGTGGCGACAATTTGCGTCACTGAAAGTCTCACTTTCTGTGGCGAGAGTGGTCGTCACTGAAAGTCACATTTCAGTGACAACTACCTTTTGTCGCCACTAAATATTTTTAAATATAATAATTATTTTTTTAAAATAGAGTTTCAGTGACAAAATCATATTGTCGTCATTGAAAGTCTACTTTCAGTGGCGACAATTTACGTCACTGAAAATCTCTCTTTCTGTGGCGACAGTAGTTGTCACAAAAAGTCACCTTTCAGTGACAACTACATTTTGTCACCACTGAAAATCTTTAATATAATGACTAATTTTTTTTTGAAGTGGAGTTTCAGTGATAACTGAATTATGTCGCCACTGAAAGTCTACTTTTAGTGGCAAGAATATGATTGTCACTGAAGGTCTTCAATATCATTTTTTTAATTTCTAAATACTTTTAATATATATATATATATATATATATATATATATATATATATATATATATATATATATATATATATATATATTTCTAAAAATTTTGAGTCCCATTTCTATAATTTTTTAACTTAAATATATTATTAAAAATATATTACTTATTATTTTTATTTTATATTAAAATATTCTAAATTATATCATATTAGATTATATAATATTAATAATTAATTTAATAAAATGATATTAATTTAATAATACAATATCATTTTTTTATTTTCTAATACTTCTAAAAATTTATATATATTTCATAAAATTTTGAGTCCCGTTTCTTTAAATTTTTTATTTAAATATATTATTAAATTATATATTATTTATTATTAATATAAAGTTTCTATATTTATATTTTTTATTATTTTATATTAAAATATTCTGAATTATATAATATTAAATTATATAATAATAATAATAATTTATTTAATAAAATAAAATTAATATTAATTTAATAAAATGATATGAATTTAATAATACAATATCATTTTTTTATTTTCTAATACTTCGAAAAATTTATATATATTTCTAAAAAAATTGAGTCACATTTTATAAATTTTTGATTTAAATATATTATTTATTATATTTATATTATTTTATATTAAAATATTCTGAATTATATAATATTAATAACTTATTTAATAAAATAATATTAATATTAATTTAGTAAAATGATACTAATTCATTAATATAGTTGGAATCGAAAGTGAGACCTCTTGAATTGAGAAGTGCACACTTAGCATTGGATCCATCATATTATTTTGATTTGTGGTACTTATAATTTATATAAGAGGTCTTTAAATTAAAAGATGTTGACATGCAAAGATGGAGAATCGAACGCGTGACTTCCTTTGTAAACAATGATAATAGTTACCAGTCTTGCCACTAAGTGTCTTTTGGATGCTGTCCTGTGATTTTAAATATAAAGTGTTTCTGACATATTAATATATCACAGATTAAATAACTTCGCGCCTCTCCATTTTCTTCCGCCATTTTCTTTCGCACGTCTGCATTTTCTCTAAAACCCAGTACAGTCATCTTGTCCCTCAGAAAAAAGGCACCATTGTTCGTCGTCTTTTGCCGTGTATCTTCACCATTTCACGCTCCAATAGTTTCGATCTCCGTCAAAGGTAAGCGTGTTTCTATATTTTCGTTTTTTTTTTGTGCTTTCCCCCAATCTAATGGTTTTCCCCTTCCTTTCTAAATGTCTAATGATTTTCGCCGTATACCTTCTTAGGACTAATTATCTTCGAATTTAGCTGTCAAAAGAGAGAGCTGAACTTGGGTGAACCAAGGAAGAAAAAACATGGAAATGAGTAAGTAAAAATTCTCCCAAATTATTTTCGCCTTCATGAAAAGGGTTCCTTTTGGGTTTTATGGCTGTGGTTGCTGCAACAAAACACAAAATTGTATGAAAAATATATATAATTAGGGAGAAATCCAAATTTCTATGACCATATTTTGATTGCCCCCTTTTTCCTGTTTCGTACCCTTTTCCTTGACCCTACCATGGTTGTTTCACTTGCGAGGGAGGGTAATAACACTTTACACTATTCTCTTGTAAATGAACATTGTGAAGAGGCTACGCAGAATATCAATGTATTACATATAGATATAGCTACTTATTTACATAAACAGAGAACTGATTATAGCATGTAAAGGCTATTAATTAATTAATTGCATGAACAAATTATATATTTATAATTCAGACCCCTGTTTTTCTTCCACTTGTTTAACACCATTTGTAAGTTAATATGTTCAGTTCACTTATCGTAGATTGGATTATCACTTATCATTAAGATGTATAATTGATAAAACATATTCCAATCAAAATAGTTAGAATGAAAAAGAAAAGTGGTAGTTAGAGATGATATTGATACAATAATTTATGTGCAGAGAACTTTACAGTTGGTACATTAATGTTAAAGCACCATTATGTTATTAATTATATATGATTTGAAATCTAATTCAGAGTCTGTAACCAATGAAACCATGTTGCGTGGCTTAGTTTCTAGGCCAACAAGTGCACAGCATGACCTCATATTTACTCAACATTATATAAGGAACAACAAAATTCAAAGGACGTGTGTGTGTATCTATATATATATATATATATATGTATATTTAGTCTCTACTTTTTAATTACTTTGGTTCATAATAAATGTATTTCTAACAATTTTGCAAAAAAGAAATTAACTCATATAGTTTAATTTAGCCAATATCAGTTTAAATTATTTTTAGTAATACTTTGTTTTATATATATATAATCTAGCTCCAATTTTTTTTTTAGTATGTATTGAATGTGTTAAAATAGAATTCACTTTACTTCTTTTACTCCTTTATTTCACCTTCAACCTCACCTCAAAACCAAACCCATATCTACTCATTATTTTATTTGCTTTTTCTTTTTTCCTAGAATCTTTGTAACAATTTTTTCTTTATATTTCCAGAGAAAGGGTGAAGCTCAAGGAATATGTGATTTTTCATCATCATCCACTTGTGTTTATCCCTCAAGTCCTAAGTATGCTTCTTGATTCTGTATTGGTCTTGAAACTTTTATGCTATGTAATTGCACATATATACATATAGAATGTAGCATTATTTCTATTCACTTTTATGTATTTGTGTAGCTTTATATTCTCAAACTTTGGGAAAAATATTTGTAGATCTTAATTCACTTTTCCCATGACTAAAATTTCACTTTAGATTTATTTAATTTATATTAGCATTTGGGAACTTTTCTTTCTGGGTTTGTTTATGAAACTACTTTATTCTCTTAGAATGTGTTGCTCTATTTCTTTACTGATTCACTTTGTTGTGGGACCAATTTTATGCTGTAAATTAATGAATATTAAAAGTGAGAGAATTATATTGCTACACTTGTTATTATTTGATTGTAGGAAAAATGATAGACAAAAGTTGGATGCAAATTAAGAATAGAGCTGATCCATCATATATACGAGGAATTGATGGTTTTCTCAATTGGGCTTTTGGTCAACCTGGAGTAAATAATATGATTAGATGTCCTTGTAAGGGTTGTATGAATGTAAGGTTTAAGTTGAGGAATAATATAAGGGAAGATTTATTGAAGAAGGGATTCTGAGAGAGTTATAAAGTGTGGAATTCACACGGGGAAGCTCTTTTAAGATATCAAAGTCCCTCTCTGGCTGAAGTTGAAGTGCATAGTGATGAAGATGATGATATTATTGAGATGGTACATGATGCTTTTGGATTTGCAAATACAGAGCAGGCAATCAATGATGTGTTACTAATGCTATTGCTAACAAATATCACTTTGTTTTTAGGAAAAATTTACAACTATTGGCGGCATGAAGGAATATGAATTTCAAGGGTATGTAGTGCAAACGCTACAAAAACTATTTAGGAGGTGGAAGAGTCAATTGCATGAGCACTACAAAAAGTATAACACTGATGAGGAGAGATTGGCTCATCCACCAGAGGGTGTGAAACCTGAAGATTGGCAATGGCTAGTCCAAGAGCACTTTTCCTCTAATGCGTTCAAGGTATTATGTTGTTGACATATTTTGACAAAGTATTTTTTTTCAATGTATTTATATTTATGAATGTTAACTATAGGCTAAAAGTGAGAGAAATAAAGCAAACAGGCAGTTACAAAGAACAAAACATACTTGTGGAACAAGATCATTTGCAGAAATAGAAGCATCTACGGTAAAAATGCATTTGTCTTCTTAAATTATTAAACAGTTCTTTTTTATTGATATATCTATAATTATATTTCACTGTTATTGTAATATTTTGTAGAGAGACCCAGAAACTGGGGAAAGGGCACCACCTGATCGAGTATGGGAACTACAACACACTCGTAAAACAAAAGAAGGAGAAATGATGTGGTCGGATCCTCATTCACAAGAAATTCATGTGTGTTTACAAATAAATTTGCTTTGTGTTTAAGTTGAATTTACACTTTGATGCTATTATTCTAAGTTGATGCTTTAATTGCAGGGTCGCCTCCAAGATCTTGTAGCACAACAAAATACACAAGAAAGTGGGCCACAACTCACAAGAGATGAGATTTTGGTGAATGTACTTGGTGAAAGATCCGGATATGTCCGAGGGAAAGGTTATGGAGGAAAACCTCAAAGAAAAAGAGGATTGACACAGGTTGATGTTGAAGACCGCATAGAGACTGTTCGCATAGAGATGGAAAGAAAAAGAGAAGAAGACCGTATTGAGATGCACGCCGAGATGGAAAGAAAGCTGGAACAAAAGCGTGACGAGATGGAAAGAACGTTGGAACAAAAGCGTGCCGAGATGGAGAGTAAGATGCAAGAAGAGATTGATCGACGAATCCAAACTCAATTAGCAGCCATAATGGCAACTATCCAAGTAGGTTTTCTAATCCCTCTATCTGATGTCATGACTTTAGTGCTCTCATTGTAAACTCCATTATGGGTGTTTAGTGTATTGTCTATGGTTGATAATTTCTTGATGACATCATCCGATTTCACTTCAAATTATTGGTAGAACTTTCCAAACCATGGATTGATGTTTAAAGTGCATAATATACATATATTACAGGGGAATTCTTTATTTATTCTGGTTAATGCCTTTAGAGAGCATGTATTGGAAGGTGGGTTTGGTTGAATGGTACTGGCACTTAAGATTATTTGTTGTCTCTGTAACATAGTGAGCCACAAGAAAAAAAAAATCATTAATTGCATACTTTGATGATTTGTTATGAAAGAAGTTGATATATGTGTTGGCCTATTGGGAATTTGTAGAAGAATTAATTGGATAAACCATAAAGAAACAAAGATGGGGTTTTTCTTTTCCTTTCTTTTCATTAATGTTCTATTTTTTTTCTTTGCTTTTTCTTTTGTTTCTTGTTAATTTATGGTTTCTTGTGGCATAGCATTATAGTGGATTTATTACATAGTGTTTATATATAGTTTGATCATCGTAAGACCCTTTAATTAAAGCCAAACTAAGCACCAATACAATTTTTTTGCCAATCTATTTGTTTCAAATTATGAAATACATATATAAGCAACATATCAATGTATGGTGTAACTTGCTTGAAAATGGAAATAGAAGAATGAAAGGAAGCCAACAAATGAATCAAGAGCGTAACTCCCCTGTGAATAAATTAAAAGTTTCCATGGAATTAACCTCTTTGTCTTCTCCAATTGAAAAGTGAAATTACATTGCTTTCTATGACTCTTCATAATTAATGAATTGATATCAATTTCATTATCATATATATATATATATATATATATATATATATATATATATAATGAGTGGATAGCTCCACTAAGATATTATAATTTTTCTTATTATAGTTAATGATTTAATAGTTCTAACATCTTGAATTCTATTTGGTAAGTTGAAATTTTAATTCTTGAAATATTTGGAAGCACATTAATAACGTGGACATGGAAATATGAGAAAAAAATAAAAAAATGTATTTTATATGTTTTAAATAATATAGAATTTTTTTCCACGTTACTAAGAAATTTTTACAAATATTTTTTAAAGTACTTGAGAATTAAGATGTGCACATATCAAATAGTAAAAGAATTAAATACTTAAAATTTATAAACATATATACCAAAAGTGATTCATAGATACTAAAAATTCATGACTACTTCATGTTATATGAATGCTTTTTACATTTTGGTTGCAATTTTTTGTCTTAATCTTAATGATATATTTTCTCTTTCTATGAGATCTTAAGTGACACTTGTTTTACTTGTATCATAACAGGGAACAAGTCAAGCACCAAATATAAATACCATTGGAAACTCCGGAGTCACCAAAGATGGAAGGAAACATAAGAAATGATAGATTATTTGTACTAATTTCTTTTTGTATTAGTTTCCTTTTGTATTTTGTAAAATACATTATGTATTCGAATCATTTTCTAATATATGATAATTTGTACAAATATATATTGTGCTTGTATGAATTTAGTATAATGTCACTTAAAATATTAAATTAATAGCTTGATTGTACAGGAAAAAAAAAGTAAAAGCTTTTAGTGGCAATTAAATGTTGCCACTGAAGATACTTTCAGTGGCGACCCTATGTCGTCACTGAAAGTCCTACATTTCTCTATATCTTTTCAGTGACCACAATTAGTCGCCACTAAAAGTGACTTTCAGTAGCGACTCTATGTTGTCACCGAAAGTATTACATTTCTCTAATACTTTCAGTGACCACAAATGGTTGCCACTGAAAGTCATGATACTTTTAGTGGCGACAAAATGTGGTCACTGAAAGTCACTTTCAGTGGCGACCCTTTGTGGTCACTGAAAGTATTACATTTCTCTTATACATTCAGTTACCACATATGGTCGTCACTGAAGGTGACTTTCAGGGACCACATTTTGTTGCCACTGAAAGTGACTTTCAGTGGCGATAGTGTTTTGCCACTAAAACTTTCTTCAGTAACGACTTGTTGTCGCCACTAAAAGTATTTTCAGTAGCGATATTTCTTTCGTCTGTAACTTACTTTTGGTGACACATATTATACTTTTAGTGGCGACCAAATTAGCCACTGAAAGTTTGTTTCCGTGATGACTTTTTAGTGACAATAAAGTCGCCACTGAATACTTTCAGTAACGGAACTTTAGGTGGCGACCATGTGTCGCCACTGAACCACTTTCAGTGACAACTTATTAACTTTTAGTGACAACTTTTGTCGTCACTGAAAGTCAAGTTTTTTGTAGTGTATAAAGCATGTTGCTTAGGCAACAGAAGGTAGCAAAGAGGCTTCTTCAGCAAACTTCCTCGCTTAGGTGAGAATATCTGTCGCTTAAGCGACAATGTTCCAGAATGCAGCACGAGTTTCTTCAATTTTGGATAAAAGCAAGTTGGCTTCATATTTTCTTCAATCAACCACTAACTTATCTCCCACTAGCCACCAACTTGTCTTCTACTTTTAGCCACCTTTGTTGACCAAGTCTAGTAGGCACCCATGTCCTCTTGGCAATTGGGAAGAAGAAAGACAAAAGACAGGAAAATGCTCTTCTAGGTGGGGAATTGATGGTGTTTTGCCAATGGAAATAAGCATAATTGTTGCAGGGGGCCCGTCAGTCAACAGTCAACATTCAAAGCCCAGTCAGGTGCCATGTCATCAAGGGTTGCCATATCAACGTCTACATCATCAATTTTGTCCATGTCAGCATTTTTCTCTCCAATAATTTAATTCTGTAAATTAAGCTTAAGAATTAAATTGGGCATTTTACAATTCAAGTTCTAAAAATATAAAATTAAGACATATTCAATCCATAAATAATTTATACCCAAGAAATTATAAAACATAATAAAATTGAAGAATTTGTAAGATTAAAGTGGCAATAAGACTAAGTTAAAGGGGCTAAAATTAGTGTAAAATGCTAGATATCAGCCATGAAACTAAAGGATGATATCTTGGTTATGCTTTTCTGCAGGTTCTCTGTGTGTCTACTGCCAAGATTACTTCTTTGAATCATTTCATGTGTTATTGATACAAATTAACCCATAAAGCCACTTAACACAAACATGAACCTTGGACATGAATTGGGTTGAATTCAAGTAGTTATAAAAGGTGGTTATTTGCCAATCTGAATTTTTGCGCAGAAGACTAGTCTGGCCAGCTACACCTTTTAGTTCTTTTCAAGGATCAAATGATCTTATATTAATACCAAATTTTTATGGAATCAGTTAAGACCTTACTCTTCTAGCCTACCAAATTTGGTTACATTTGGATGTGTTTTGATTGCTAAAATAAATAGAAGAAATCGAACCTGTGAAAATTTAAACAGTTCTAATAGCTAGTCACTAATGTGACCATTAGAGGGGTCAAACGGTGAAGTTTTGAGCTAAAATTTTTTCCTTAATATACCAAAACATGAATAAGGATATGTGTCAAATTTCATGAATTTTGGGGCTCTGGATCAATACCAGAAGTTTTCTAAAGTAAGGACTGAAATCAGCCTCAAAATAGAACATAATATATGCCGAATTCTTGAAGTTTTGCAATTAAATTTTTGATTGGCATGATGAGGTACTATTGACAAAAGAATCATAAAGAATGAATAAGTGACTAGATTCTTGATGTAGTACATGTTAGTCAGTAAGTATGTACGAACAAGATTCGGGATTGCAATATGCTAAATCTTAGAAAGTTCTGCACTTTAATTATGTTGGTCAGATGTTGCAGTACTGAAAGTAAGATTAATGTTAGATATATGAAATAAGTTATAAGTTAAAATGATGAGTAGGATATTAGACAGTATAGAAATTGAAAGAAAGAGCATAATACAAAAGTGCACTAAAATTATAGGTACCTAACCAAGAGTAATCCCTTGTTTTGTACAATGATGCATCATTAAGTTTCTAAATCAGATTTTGATCCTATAATTCTCTCTCTCTTATATATAACTCCTAAGCAACATCAAAGTTTAATAACTTCGGGGTCTGATTAAGTGTTAAAGGAAGTATGTAAGTTGTGTTTCAGGTGAGTGCTCTACTCATATAAGTGTAAGTCTTATGGAAATGTCTTGGTTTGAAATATTTTCCTATTTCATGAAAATGTTTTCATGAAATAGGAAAATATTTCATGAAAATGTTTTGTACAATGATGCATCATTAAGTTTCTAAAATGTTTTCTAAAAGGAATTCTCAAGTACCTTGGCATAAATGTATTTTAAAGCACTTTTGAAAATTTATGATGATATGAAAGATTATTTGACATGAGTTCTCTTGATTTAATACTTATGTGCAACAATTCATCATTTCTTTTTGATTAAATGATTTTATTGAAATTTTCTAATATGATACCTTATGAGTTATGACTATGATATCATGGAAGAATGTGTTACTTAAGACTTAAAAAAATGATTTTGAGATATGAGATATCTATATGTTGTTATTACACATGCATAGAGAGGAACCATTTCTGGAACGATAGTACTACAACGACACTATAGTCCTTGGCATGCCTTGGTATCCAAAAACCCCAACTAGTAGAGGATTAAGGAGCGTGCTAGCCCCATGACCAGAGGCCACTCATAAGAGGGAGGCTACATGATATGCAGAGATTGTATGTGAGGGTCACATCAGGTGACCAGATGGTGGTTGTGGTGATTATGGTGTTATGGTGGGCTGATATGGAGAGTACTTGGATTAATGTTCTGATTGTAGTTCCTCGGATATATCATATTTATATGGTTACGATCTCATTACTTTATAAATTTGATTCTATATCATATTTTCTAAAATCTCTTGAATATGAGTTTGCATGATTTGAATTTATATATGAACCATTGCTACTTATTTTTATCTCTGAGTTATTTCCTTTGTACTTATCCTATCATGAGTATTAGTATTCACTGGGCTTTCTAGCTCACTCTATTCCTTATTTTCCCCAGATATTAGAGCCGAGCCAGGAGTCCTTTATAATGCATAACAAAAGAAAGCATACTAGTCAGTTGAGGCCTGAATTGATTCTTGGGCTAGTATATGTGTTTATTGTTGTAAATCTATGTATATTGGCTCTACATGTGCTCTGTAAAGTCCATGGGCAAGATTCCCGACCTGTGTTAGTGTATTTATGTATATCAGTAAGCTATAAGTGTTATGAGTACTTAGTGTATAACAGTAGATATGCTTAAACTAGATAAATATGATTGGGATCAGTTTATGACTTGATAAAAGGCCAGTGTGCCTAGATGTGTATTACGTCTAAAAACATTTGTTGAAAATATTTTTATATAAATGAATATCAAATGATGTTTTCTTTGATATCTTGAGTAAAGTACTGAAACAGGTTATAATGATTGATATAGAGCATCTCAAGAATTTGTTTTAGTTCCTAAAAGTACATGTGTTGGGTTGTCTTATTAGAATAGGTTTAAGTGTAGAGGTGGACTTTATCCTTGCCGGTCATGCCCTCGGACAGGGTGTGACAGCATTATATGTGCAAAATAGAGAAGGAATACATGGAGATGATCACACATAGAAGGGTATAAAATGTGTTAATCCTCAAGTCAAGATTGATGTGATTATAATATGTCACCAAGATAAAAACATGTAATTATGCATATTGCTCAATTGTGATGTATGGATGAGTTTACTCATGTATTGGCTTGAATGTGCATGGTTGTTAATCGTTGTCATGATTGCTATGCTATGTGATTGCAATTATGCATGTGCCCTTAGATAGGCCATGATGTGTGTTGAATACATTTCGCTACCAGGATGAATGAATGCCTAGTATGCACTTACAAAAAGGAGTTAGGAATGTAAGGAAGGTTAGTCTACCTAGTGTGTCCCTTAAGTAAGATTAGTTGATGTTAATGCATACCCATGCTACCACCTTAATTGTCACGACCCATTACCTGGGCTCATTACCGATACAGTAACGACACTTTTCGTTACTATAAGCCTGACCTATTCCCGAAATATCCTACAGTTCTTGTCATAGTTATGTAAAATTTTAAAACAAATTAAATACGTATTATATAAATTAATGTTAACCAAATAAAATTAAGGGTGTCTGACATCACCTTATATGCAAAATCCTTCTTTCAAAACATTTAAATTTTCAAATGAAAAAATATCTTTTTAAAATAATTAAGTCTCAATGGAAATTCTCTTTCAAAAAGAAACATTTTCATAATAAAAATCCATTTTTAAAATAAATTCAACGTTAACTCCCTTTTTCAAGAATGTCCAAAAATAAAACAGAAGCAAAAGGTGTCGTTTCACTCACTTGGATTCTAATTTTATAGTTACTGGCTTTCGCATGTTGTCCCCAGAGAGAGAAGGCATATGGAAGATTCCGAGATGAAATTCTAATAATTTCAATAAAAAAATTTGCGAAAAGAAATCAAAATCATAAAATCAGAAAACTTCTCTTTTTTTTTGACCTTCGGTCACTATTTCGATCATATATCCTAAACAATAAGAAATTGTTCAAACAAAATTGGTCTCGTTTGAAACTAGACTCAAATAGATTTCTAATAATATTTAATTTGTTGAAAATGAAATCCAATTGAGGGAGTTATAAATAAGGTTTCTAGTTCTTACCTTTGTTTCTTGAAGTTTCCGACATCGGGAAAGGCTATCGAAGATATGTTCCTCGAAGGCTAGGTTTAGATTGGTGGCCAAGGAAGAGAGCGGAGAGGGAGGAGAGTGTATGAAGAAAAGTGAAGGTCTTGGGGTCTATTTGTAGGTGGGGGTATAGGGTAAGATAGAAGGAACAATTTAAATTCAAATTAGATTCTATAGATTTTTGTTTATCCTAAATTTATTTATTTATTTAATATTTTATCTTAATTATCTTATTTTATTTTTTATTTATCTAGTTTCTAGAAGGTTTAATTCTATTAGGCGTATTTGTTTATTATTATTATTTTCTTTATTTAATATTTTAATTGTGATTTTTAACTAATATTCAAGTAGTATTTTTATTATTTAATCCTAATCCCATTAGGTTTGATTATATTGTTTTAGTTTAATTAATATTATTTCATTATCCTTCTAGAAGCTAGACTAAAATTTTCTCTTTTTATATTGATTTATCTAGTATTTAATTAATTGATTGTTTATATTAGTTTTAAGATATCCTTATCCAAATCTTATTTAAAGTCTTCTTAGGATTTAAGTTAATTATTTTTCTTAATGGACTTCACTCATACTAGCTCTAGTTGGGCCAACTCCATTAATTTGTCAACCCACATTTATTCTAATTGATTTTTAGGTCTATCTATTGGATTTTTAGTTCGGGCCTTCTAATTAACACCTAATTTATTTTTACTGAGCCCTTGCGTATCTTACTTAATCACTATTGGGCTTAGTTTTACATTTAATTAGATAACTATATTTAGGCCTTAGATTATTAATTCATCCTTACTATTTATTTATTTTATTAAATACTTAAGGGTTTCTTTTTATTATTTTGATTATTTTTAATTTTTCTCCAACCCTGACACTTTTTATCTCCTTAGGGTCTCACATTTGCCTTACTATAACATTTCTTATTCAACGTCACAATTTGAAGTATTTTCAATTTGACCCCTAGCCAACTTTTATTTTTCACTTTAGTCCCTTATACAACTTATGAAGAAATAATAATCATACAAATAAAATAACTGAAACACATTTATCATAGACATAAACTTAATATTTGAATGACAAACATGGCAAAATTCCTACTGGTATCTGTCTATTTACGAAAAATTTTCCCAACTTCCTAATTTACTATTTCTTGCTGCATCGTAAGAACTAGGGTATTACATTAACCAAGGTAAGTTAAATAAGTAAGGTAAAAATATTTATACATATACATGTAGGTTTATATTGTTAAGGATCCGTGAGCATTATGTGTGGTGCTAGATTGAAAGCAAATGAAGGGAAAGGTCACATAAAGTGGATAAGGGTAATTCAAGTAATAATAAGGAGATGTTAAGTTTGAGTAAATAGCTAATCACTCTTAAGTTGTTTATGGAAGTTTAACTTACACCGAAGCACCTCACATTATGAGTTGTAGTACTAGGAAGTGTGGAGTAAAGCTTGAAGGCATTTATCTCTGTTTGTACTAAGAGTTGCCCTCTAAATTAAGATGATTAAGACACACTAGGTAAATACTAGAAGTAAGAGGTAAGCTTTTAAAAGATTGGGTAACTATTTCACAACATGATGTTTATGTACATTATGCTTGTCTGCATGTATGACTAAGTATGTATGGGTTATGAATGATTGTGTTTGCATATGTTGAGCGCCTAGGTTGAGTAGGACTCATAGCAACCATGGTAGGAAAAGGGCTTGGTGGGTCAACCTTCCCTAGAGACCAGATGGATATTGAGGGCTTAGGTTGAGTAGGAATCATAGCGACCTCGGTAGCAAAAGGGCTTGGTAGGCCATTGGCTCATAGCAACGCCAGTAACGAAAGGGCTTGGTGGGTTAAACTTCCTTAGAGACCCGACGGATGTTGAGGGCCTAGGTTGAGTAGGACTAATAGCGACCACGGTAGCAAAAGGGCTTGGTGGGTCAACTCTCCCTAGAGACCGATAGGTGATGAGGACCTTGGTTGAGTGAGTTTCTTAAGCAATCCGATAGACTATATATGAATGTATGTTTTCCCATGTTATATAAGATGCATGTATTTGTACTGATAAATATGTGCTGATGTGTGCTAAGTAATCCTAGTTGTTGCCACCAGTTAAATGTAGAGGGATAAATGCCCTTGCCTATTTATGTGCAAGAATATTTTTATGCATTTATAAATGTTTGCACATGACTACGTTATTCTAGTATTCGAATCCAAGCTACGTAAGGTACGTACACATCCACTACGAAAAAAAATGACTTAGTCGCCACCAAAAGCCTTTGGTGGCGACTAAAGTTGTTGGCGTAAGTCCGTAGTTGATTGTTTTTTTGTGGCGACTCTCAAAAGTCGTCACCAAAAGTCACTCTTTAGTAGAGATTATAGTCACTACCAAAAGTCATCTTTATTGCAAAAAAAAATTTTCGTAAGAAAAAGCGACTTTTGGTAGTAACTTTAGTTGCCACTGAAGGTCACCTTTAGTGGCGACTTTCAAAGTAGCCACCAAAAATCACTCGCCATCTTTTTAGATTTAGATTGGCCCGACGATTCGACCCGAGACCCATTCAACTAGTATGAGTCTTGGCCGATCCAATAACTTGCTACTCCGGGGTGACTTTTTTTTTGTGTGTAATATTCAAGTTTATTTGAAATTAAACCAAATATATGCATGCTTGAGATTCGAACCTAGGTCCATTGCTTGTAACAATGTGTGTCTTGTCATCCTGCCACTACTTCATTTGTGTTATGTAAGTGCAAAATATTATATATATATATATATATATATATATATATATATTACAAAATAGAAATAAAATAATATTTAACTTAACAAAAAGCAAATATATTATAACTATGAGAGTTACCACAAAAAGTCCGACTTCAACTAATTTCATAAAAAAAAAATTGACTTCGGTTAAAAAAATTAGACTTTAATCGCCACAAAAAATCTGATTTTTAAAAAAAATAAAAAATAAATAAAAAAATTTGAATTTCTTTTAAATAAAATTAAGAAAATTAAAAAAAAATCAATTTTTTAAATAAAATAAAAAATGACTTTTTTAATTTTTTAATTATTTAAAAAAATAAATTTTTTTAAAAATAGACTAGCCACCAAAAGCCTGATTTTTTTATTTTATTTAAAAAAATTTAACCTTTTTATTTTTTTAGAAAAAAAATTGACTTTTAGTAGCGACTATGGGAGTCACCACCAAAAGTCTGACTTTTGGTGGCGACTATGAGAGTTGTCACCAAAAGTGTGATTTTTTTAATTTTATTTTTAAAAAATTTGACTTTTTTTTTTTTGAAAAATCGACTTTTGGTGGCGACTATATAGAAATCGCCACCAAAAGTTTGACTTTTTGTGGCAACTATGAGAGTCGCCACTAAAAGTCTGATTTTTTAATTTTACTTTTAAAAATTTTCAATATTTTTTATTTTTTATTTTTTTAAAATTAACTTTTGGTGATGACTATGAGAGTCATCACCAAAAGTCTAATTTTTTATTTTTTTAAAAAATTTGACTTTTTTTATTTTTTAAAAAAAATTTGACTTTTTTTATTTTTTAAAAAAAATTTGACTTTTTTTAATTATTTTAAAAAAAAATTTACTTTTGGTAGTGACTCTCAATTGACTGGGTGGTAGAGTTGTGGAAACACATCTTTCTTCCATATTTTGGACCTTAGCTCCATGGAACAATATGCTACTACGGAAACATGGAAGAATTGAAATCTTAGATCAAAACATTATATATGGATGGTATGAACTACCTAAACAAGAATTCTTGAAGAGCGAACACCGGTCCCTGCGGAAAGGAAAAAGAATTTCACGTTCTTCCTTTCGGGAAGGGAAGATTAGGAAAATCCTATTGATTGCCATTTTCCCCAGACCCCCAGGAAAAGCATGAAAAAAAGGCTCAAATGGTATGATCTCGCCGTCACCCCAGAATGAAAAGGGCGATCTCATAGTTCTTGGTCTGTGAAGATACGTTGTTAGGGTTTAATTTTTGACTTTTTTTAAAAAAAATTTCACTTTTGGTGGCAACTATGAGAGTCGCCACCAAAAGTCTAATATCGCCGCTGAAAGTCAATTTTCTTATAGTAATCCTGTGTAATGCTAAGTGATGGTATGCTACTCATGACCTAGAGAATTAGGTCATATGTTTGAGAGGTTTCGAAAGGAGCCAGACGATTATGAGGCTCAACACATCTATGCATGAGTCTAGCGTTATGCAATTGTATGAAAATTTTCTAATGTGAGTTAAAAAGCATGTATGGGTGTATAAGCTCATGTATTCATGTTTTTATGATAGGATTATCTGCTTATTGAGTTATCTCGCCTCACTTCGTAGTTTTCCACTTTTTGATGCAACCTAGCAAAGGAGCACTTATTCGTAGGACAACGGGTTCAGTTGACCTGGTCTTTGCTGAGTTCTTAATTATTTGGTAAGTAAGTTTAGTGTACTCTGTAGCTACATATGTCACTTAGGTCCTGGAATTATTGTGTTTATCTGCGATATTTATGGTGTCTATGTTCAAATTTAGGGAAGTTGTAGTAAATGTGTATGATAATAAATTTAGAGACTTTATAATATAAAAGACCAAATTGAGACAGTTACAATTTTTTAGGAACTATATTGAGATGTCTAATCTTTAAATGGTCAAATGAAGAAAAACGTAATATTTTGAAGACTAAATTAATAATTTACAAAAATAAAACCCCAAGCATTTTCACATACCAACAGAAGTTATATTGAAATGAAAGAGATCGATACACCAAATATATGAGCATAAGCTAGCTACACATAACTAGAATATACCAAAGTTCAAATTTAAAAAAGAAGAAAAAGAAATAGCATCAAAAGGTTATCAACCACGGTACAAATTGCACAAATATATTAAGCAAGAACTTTTTTTAAAAGGCATGGTTTTCAGACAATTATGTGACACTTATATTTGGCGCTGCAAATTCAAACAGTTCATCATTGGTTTCCAAGACGGCCATGTCTTCTTCAGTCAAAGTCACCCAAGCTTCTATTCCCTTACTATCATTGGTATCTGTCAAAATAAAATTATTCTTAAAATTCAAACACGGAATACTCACCCATTTTGGCATGCCCCATCCAAAATTTGCATCGCAAAATCCAAAACAACACCAACTACTGCAACCATAATAGAAATCAATACCATCTTTGTACACGAGCTCCATGTCTTTCAACGCGTCATAAATAGCAAGGAAACCATTCTCTTGCTGAAGCTTCTCAACTTGGACCTTGCAAAACTCTTGCAGACCCTTCTGGATTTAAAATTTACATGTGTTTTAATTTTATACACAGAAATAAAATTTAGACAAATACATTTTTTTAGGACTAAGTTGAAAAAAAATTGTTTTTCAGAAACTAAATAAATATAGAGCAATCAATCAAATTTGATTATATATGGAGAATGATGGACCGGTAAAACATAATAAAATTCAAGTCAATCGTGGTTTAAAAAAAGTTGTAAATTCAATACCTTCTGGTGACGCATTTGGGGTGTTTGAGCTCAATAGGTGGCACTGTGGCAGGGCAAGAAGAGGATCCGTGGACGGATAGAGAGAGGTAAGAGATAGAACAAACTTGGGAGCCATCTCCTGCGTCACAGCCACTGAAGACCAAGCTCTGATGAACGATCCCATGGTGCTGGCGTCAGTAATCTTGTGAGACAGGAAACAACCCAATCACCAAACCCCCACACTCAAACACATTCGCCTGCACTTTCACCAATGGCACATCGCTTTTGTCATCGCTGGGCTTGGGCATTAACGCTTGTGCTGAGTTGGCGTCGAGTTCTTTAAGAATGTCAGAGAGGAAGCCGTGCACTCGAGCCACGTACAAGTCCCCGCCTTCATCGTTACAGTCTATGATTCTGTTGCCTTTGAGTCTGCCTATGAGAGGGTAGAAGTGGGTCAGTGTCTGAGACAACTATGTCTTTAGTCTCACCAACTTGTCCTCATCAGTGAGATGGGGAAGGCTTTCCTCGTGGGTGTTGAGATAGTAGAGGAGGACTGGAGTAGTGATCGCTGCAGGAGTCATTTGGCCGATGAAAGACAGCTTGTGAGTTCTGAGGTTTTGGGTTGTTGGAGAAGATGGCTTTATGGTGTCTTTGGACACAAACTCAATCCTCATGTCCTTCGCCATCTTGTCTGCTATCAAAGTGATACTAATAATTGGTTTCAATGACCCAAGATATGGTGCCTCTAATGCCTCAGCCATAGCCTTAGCATATGCATTTATATTGGCTTGTTTGGAATTGAATTGAATTGAATATGCATCATCATTTCTCAAATAATTGAGGTGGAAAATTAACGTGAACAATTCCCTTGAATATTTTTAACTTACAAGCTGCTCGCTTCTTAAGTTTTTATATATGTGCTAGCTGATTTGGATCTAGACTGAATATGCACCCACCAACACCAATTTTTAATTAATTGAAGGAATAAAGGCAAAATATTCCCTTCAATTTTATGTTAATTGCAACTAGCTTCTTAAATTTTTAAAATTGAGAATAAGGTCCTTGAACTTTATATTCAAGTGAATAGACTATTATATTTTGTCTAATTTTCTTTCTTATAGAGCTAACTCATTTGTCATTTCGGACTTCTCATATGCTGATTATGAGACCATGCATTGAGAACTGCAATTTAAAGATGTATATTCTCTTATGTGAATAATTTCAAATAATTTATAAGTAACCGCTATTAGGAAAAATAAAAAAGAGAGAAAAGACAAAAGGACCTATTTGTTTGACTATAAAAATTCAAGGACCTAATTAATTGGTAATTATAAAAGATTAGCGCAGTTACAATAATCTCCCTGAGGTTTAGTTAAATTGCACTTAGTGCTCTTGTAATTTTAAATATTACACTCTATATATATATATATGCTCCTCGGACATTTTGATATATGTTGTAAACCTCTCATTTGATTTATTTTCTATAGAATCAATTAACATTTTACACAATGAGATTGTAAAATTATTTTTAATATGACAATAAAGAAATTAAACTAATGTTAATATATCTAATACGAAAATCTGGTTTTATTTTAAGGTTAAACTATACTTTTAGTCCATGTAGTTTCCCTCAATTTGTAAATCAGTGTACAATTTATTTTCACGTAAGTTGGTCCTTATAGTTTCTAAACATTTGTAAAAATGTCCCTGTTGTTAGAGTCTATTAATTTTTCATCCATATCGTGCTTACATGGTATGACAAATCATCTAAAACAATTCAGATGGCACTCCAAATCAACATATGCAAAGCCACATCACAATATAATTTGTAAAATACCACTTTGCCCCTTTGTTCATTCTGTGCCACCATGAAGCTTGTTGCTCTGAATCACAGCACTCAACATTACTCAATTTTCCCATATTCTCTCTCTCAATGCCTTTACACTTTCCAATACGTTATCCACCATCAAAGTTGCGATAATCCTTAACATTTTCATTATTTTATTTGCTGAAAACGGAGTTTCTTCCCTCACATGGAATTTTTGGATGGCATCGCTTCTCCTCTCCCTATAGAGAATAAGAAAGAAGCCTATTTGTTTTAACTTCAATATCAAAATCAGCGCTAGCCCAAATGTGAAGACTTAGTGCTGCAAGAATTGAACTTTGTCCGTCTTCTCCAACTATCACAACCCCTTCAAGAAACTTCTCCTCATTGTGTCCCTCTCTTCCCTTCTTTGTTTCAAGGCAAATGCAACTTGTCTTCTAGACGTCTCCATGCCAAACACCCTCTTCGTTCGCCACTCCAACTCCTGTACCAAACGGCGCCATTCTCAGAGTCCACCCTCTTCTCATATAACTCTGTAAAGATAGCGAGAATCCAGAGCTTTGAATAACGATCTATGTGTTTGAAGAAACTCCATTTCTAGCAAATAAAATAATGAAAATGTTAAGGAGTAACCCACATTTGTTGGTAGATAACATTAATGGAAAGTGTGAAGGCATTGAGGGAAGAGGATATGGGAACAACAAGAGTGATGTTGAGTACTTTGATGCAGAGTATCAAGATTCACGCTAGCACGAAATGAACAAAGGGGCAAAATGATATTTTACAAATTATATTATGATGTGGCTTTGCATAGCTGATTTGGAGTGCCATTTGAATTGTTTTAGATGATTTGTCATGCCATGTAAGCACAACATGGATGAAAAATTAACAGACTCTAATAGCAGGAACTTTTTTACAATGTTTGGAGACTATAGGAATCAACTTACACAAAAATAAATTGTAGGGACTGAGTTACAAATTGAGTAAAATTATAGGAATCAAAAGTATATTTTAACCTTATTTTAATATGAAAGAAAATATTGCTAAACAGTTTAGGGATTAAGGGTTAGGGTATATATTGTTCAAAACCTTAATTTGAGAAGAATAAATAAATTTTTAGGAGAGATAGAGTGTAATAATTCAAACTAAAAGAATGCTAAAGGTTATCTAACCAAATTTTAAAGAAAGTTAATATATTTTGGCCAAAAGTTTAAGATAAGACTTGCAAATTACTCAAAAGTAGAGGGAGTTTTTCTGTATTTTTGCCCTTAATAATTGAATATATCTTGAAATTGAAAGTCGGTCGATGCTGCCAAACTAAAAGAGAGTCAAAATGTAATATTTCAATCTGAAAGAATGATAAAGGTTATCTAACAAAATTTTAAAGAAAGTTAGTATTATTTATCCAAAAGTTTAAGAGACAATTTGCAAATTGCTCAAAATTAGAGGGAGTTGATTTGTACTTTTGCCCTTAATTGAGTATATCTTGAAATTGAAAGTTCGGTAGGTAACGCCAAAGAGTCACACGATCGAGTACAATCATCAGCAATATATATTAAGTTTACTTTCTCAATAACTTTTTCCTTGAAATAATAATTTTACAATAATAGATCAGTGTAATAAAATTTATTATTAATTTTTCTAATTTTATTATTTTTAAACGTACAGCTTGCATTGCATTGCATGCAATTCACATTGTATCTACTTGCCGAATACTTGTGTGACAGCAATATTTGTTTGAGATGTTCGCGTTATTTTTATTATTAAATATATTTTATATATTTATTATTTATTTTATAAATAACTATTAACACTAATAAATATTTATGTGGATTGATATATTAATTATTGTATATGTCTACATATTTTGGAGCGTATATATTAATATTATTTTTAATTAGGTCCATTATAAAATTTTCATTAATTTGTGTTAGCGACCTATTTGATATATATTTGTGTTGGTCTGGGGTGTTATAGTGAAAATAATAAATTTGTAGATGTCTGACCTTAAATAATAATAGTGATTGGGTGTTATTATAAAAGGAGTCAATCTATGGGTCGACCCGTGAGTTGACCCATGGATATATGGTTATGGGTAGTGATTCTCTGGGTTATATATGGTTGGTTCACTTTTTAAAGTTTATGATTCATTTGTATTTTCACCAGAAAAAGTGAGTGAGAGCCACCCATATTTTCTTAGAAAAACCTACCCTCCTTCTACTCTTTTTCGGGTTAACAATAGATCAATGTACGCTCTTTATATTGTTTATTTTGTGTTCTTATTACTTGTTATGATATATTACTTGCCTAATACATCATCATCTATTAGTCTTTGGACAGAATAAATGTATGTTAGTGGCACTCTCTATTAAATATAGTTAATCAATGTAGAACTCTCACACTTACTTAACACATGCCTTCCTTTAAGTTGACACATATCAGGCAAGTTCTGATAAGTAATAAGAGTCAATTTTGTTTCAAAATCAAATTTGGGTTCAAAAATTGAAATTTTTGTGAAGAACCCTAGACGTGTAAAATTTTGATTTTGTTAAAATTAAGAAGTTTTAGGGTTCTTTTGTGTCAATTCTCTAATTATATTATATTTTTGCATCTTATTTTATAAATTTTTAAAGGAATAAATTAGATTTTGAAAATTTGTGAAAATAAGGGATTTTTTATATGAATCATAAAAATTGGGATTTTCTAATTAAATAATGATTTGGGTGTTTTTGGGTGATTTTCACCGTTTATTTAATAGTTTTAATCAATTCTTTGAATAATTTTGAGTTGGAATTCATGAAAAATGGGTTTTAGAATGTGATTTTGAAGGAAGAAGCATGAAGAACATTTAGGTTATTTCTGGAAAAATTTGAAGGAAACTGTATTGTTCATGCGTTTATTTTTCTAGAATTTTGAGTGACTGTTTCTGTTCATCTATCAGTTATTTGAGATAGTGGTTACTGGTCAATCGTTGACCATTGACAATAATTGACCGTTGACCGACAATAGTTGACTATTGACTTTTTTTTTATTTCAAATCACATCATATGATTTTCTCATGAATTCTAATCAATCTAAATTATGTTTTCTTGTTAAAATTAGGTTAATGTAAACATGGTTACCAAAGTAGCTAATTTAGTAAAGTTGACTTAGTTTTAACAAGAAAATTATATAAAAGCCTATGCATGTTAAATATCCCAAAGGAATTTAGTTGGTCAAGCTTAAGTTAATTAATCATTGTATAATTTATTTGAGAAACTTGCTTGATATGTGTCGGCTTAAAGGAAGGCATACGTTAAGTGAGTGTGAGAGTTCTTCATTAATTAACTATATTTGTGTAGAAAATGCCACTAACATACACTTATTTTGTCCAAAGACTAATAGGTGGTGATGTATTAGGCATCTCTAAAATGATTAAAACCTTATACAATCATGTGAATTTTGTGTTATATCATATTGCTAATTTGTTAAATAGAGTTATATTGTGTTTCACATGTTTAAGATTGTATATAATTTGTTGTAAAACTTGGATACCAACACGAAAATAATCTGAGTCACGTCTTTATAATAGACACTGTCCTTAAGGAATTTATTCTGCGACGACAGCTAAAAATCTGCGTCTGCAGAACTCCCTCCAGGATTAAACAGATTCTTCTGAGAAAGGTTCTCAGGCCACAGAACAGCAGAAATTTTGAAGAGCGTAACCCAAAGAGTTTGAGAGAGGGAAGAGAGAAGAGCACAACAGTTTGTTGTGTGAGTGTTAAAAATGAGGGGAATGAGTTCTCCTTTTATAGCTGCTGAACATTAATGAGACAGACAAGAATTTTAATACAATTAAAATTCGGTTTCAAAAATTAATGGACAGTTTCAAAAATTAATGGGCAGTTTCAGAAAATTAATGGGCAGTTTCAAAAAAATTAATTATATTTAAAACAAATAAAACAAAACTGTCAGCCCTTAATTTTCTGACATTAATCCAAATTAATTTCATAATAATAAAATTTGCCTCTGTTCAGGTAAGCTATTAAAAAGATATTTTGAAATACAAAGCCTTTAAAAGGCTATTTTCACAACAATCCTCTACATATTTCAAAAGATATTTCAAAAACTTTTGGGTTACATATATGAGTGTAGATGCATTAATCCAGTGTCTCTTTTTAGACTATGAACTAGACCTAGACCGATAAGATTTATCTTACAGAGTAGTCAGTGAAGCATATAGCTTTTATGAACCAACATACTCTTAGTCGTAAGATAGTGACCCTAAGAGTCGCATCTCACCCCCAACATTTCTACTATTAACGCGGTTGTGCGCGTAGAATTCATGAGTACTCTAGAGACTTCGCCACGATCTCATAGGAGCGGCCCCACTCCACACTCATATAGGTGACTTCATCAAGTGTATCTGCAATGAATACACCACCCTCAATGTAGGGCTATGAAGATCATAAAGAGCTTATGCTTAACCCACAAGTCAATGCATTCTAGCACTTTCACACTTAACACCATAGGAAATGGACTGAGAATATAGTGCTAGCAGGATTAACAGACGACTTGTTATTATCCATATGAACCTTCTTCATGGGATCTCCAATCACAAAGGTTGGGTTCCCACCGCTGTTAATTTCATATTGGCTTAAGTCTAATTTCCCTCGATGTGTGAAGGACTAATTTCCTTCTTACATGCATGTTTAGTCAGTGAATTGGCCAAATTCACTTTTGACTTTATAGAACTGATCAGTATACTTCAAATTTCATATTTTAGCAATTGCTTGATAACTTTTTTGTCTCAACACAAGTGTCTACTCTTACCATTGAAAGTTTGTTCTTTACAATGGCTATTGCCACTTGGCAATCACAAAACACAGACACTAACATCATTGGGCTCTTACCCAATTAAAAAATTTGCTAAGTAGTTTTTCTGCTACTTAGTCTTATTTTTAGCCAACTCCAGAGTACTAAACTCTGATTTTATAGTGAACTTATAAATTTGTATGGCTACTCTCTCCAAAATAACGTCCCACCACCAAAAGTGAGGTTTAACCACTAGTGGACTTTGTCTCATCTGAATCTAAAATTCAGTTAACATCATTGTATTTTTCTAATACAATGAGAAATCCACTTTATATGATATCGTAAATTACGATACCTCTCAACTCTTTTATTGGAATTGTGTACATATTGACACTCATCTAACACATAACACATGATATGTCAAGCTAGGTAAAGTTTATTAAATACAACAGAGACTCTCCTCTGTTTTCCTTTACTGAGTGTTAAAATCATAAGGAGTTTTTCACCAGTTTGTCATCTTGATGATCAAACTTTTAAGACAATTTTGAACATAACGTTCTTGTGATAATAAAATACCATCACCTTTCCTTATGGTTTTAATCCCAAAATCTCATTCACTTTACCCATGTCTTTCATGTCAACACTAGATGTAAATGAATATTTGACTTTATGTAACATCTACGTCACACATATACGGACAAATAATCATCCTTACCATCTATCACTTCCACATATATACACATCCATCTTTAATTAAAAGAGATATATTCACTAATCACAAAGAGAAAATTAACAACATAATAACTAAGGTTTTTATAGTTAATTTATTTTTTCTCATAGTCATGTAACATAAACTTTGCAAAATACCCCCACATTTTTAAATTTATCAGAGTATGGTTACATAACTCATATAAAACCTCATACAAAACCTTATAATTATTATAGATGGGCATCAAACGCATAACATATATGCGTATCTAAATTCATCCATCATATAATATTATTTTTCAAGAGAATAATTTCACAGAATTATTTTGGAACTTTTCAATCTCATTTGTGACCAATAACTCAACGAAATTGTACCTCTATGTACAATTAAAGAGTTACCATGGATTGGAATTAGAAAATGCTAATTCCAATTTATATATATATATAACATATCATCATCTCAATGAGATGGGTTCTTCAACTTGAAAATTGACAGCGTATCATCATCTCAAAGAGACGATTTTCTTAATTTCCAAATTGACCCAAAATTTATATGTCAATATCTTCAAATTTGATCACAAATCCACAAAAATCATATTCCAAAATAAAACTCTCAAAAGCTTAAAATTAAGCTATTTTGAATTCTTAAATTAAAACTCTCACACATATGTTAATTTCAAGAATTCCACATAAATAAAATTCTCAAAATAGAGAAATTTTAAAATAGTTCACATGTAAGCTTTAAGGAGGCCTTTTCATATTATCAATAGTTATGTTAATAGAAATTTATGGGACATACTCAATACACAAATATAATAAACCCATAATTTCTATTAAACCACAATATCATTAACTATTGATCATAAAACATTTTTATCAAAGCTTGTATTATTTTTATAACAACATATTTACATAACAACACACATCCATCACTTGTTGTTATAAAAATATTATCCAAAAATATTTTTTTTCTTGCCCCCACTATTAATATAAATTCTCAAAAAGAGAAAGATTAAAATAGTGTAACATACCTCATGATGTAGGGAGAAGAAATCACCATTGCACAAATTTGCTTCATGAGCAAAATTGATGACTTCATGATCACTCAAAATTAGAACTCTAAAAAATTATGAGTTATACTCATAAAAATAATAGCAAATACTAATTTCACCCCATGTATATGATATTTGATAATAAATCAAATCAATATGTATTTGCTCCACATAATACAAATGCTATATATATATATATATGCACAATCTACTTTAAAAGAATTTTTCCAAACCAAGTTAAAAGAACTTGTAATATTTTAGATACACAAGACACTATATAGCCAAAGTTAAAGTCTTGTATTAACACACGTCATCATATGTATCTCATATAGTGAAAAATTCTCTCAAATAAAATCTCTTTTTGTGAGCAACAACCAAAAAATCATAATTTTTTTTAATAAGCTCACAAAAAATTAAAATACACATAATTGAAAATCAAATATTTATCACCTTAGATAAAGTGTTAGAAATATCATGTACTTAAATTATATAATACCACACAAATATATATCTCATATATATATATATATATATATATATATATATATATATATATATATATATATATATATATATATATATATATATTGTGTTTGCCTTTCCAATTCTTCTCTTTCCCTTGAAAACCGTTGGCCAGGACACAGAATTAAAGTTTTAATTGCAAATAAAACAGAGGCAACGTCCAAACAACATAAGGTAACTTTAATATATATCAGAACTACGGTTATACATATCCAATATATATCATTGCTCTCCAACATCATCGTCCCTCATAAAAAGCCATAATTATATATATATCATTAACTCCCACGGTTATATATATATATATATAAATGCACCCACAGTTATGAATCATTATTCCGAAATGATTATATACATTCATATATGTAAAAGCCATTAAAAGCCAACGATAAAAGGAATGGTGAAAAGGACTTAATGGACCAAGATGAACGACAAGGAAAACAACGTCCAATAAGCAAGGTAAATATCATTGATACAACAATAGCATAGACATTAATATAATGTCTTCCAATTCTGATTTAATATCAAAAAGTTTTACAACGTATAAATATTGCCATTCTAAATCTTTTTTCTGATTTAATATGATGGCAATAAAAACGTGAACGAAATTGAAACATGGTTCTTGTAAAACAATTTTTTTTATCTAATATATTGTGATAATAAATTCCAACATCACATATATACACATATATGTAGCTAGCAAATTGAAAAAATCAAATTTCAAGACAAAATATCATGTAACTAAAATCAATAAAGGTTGAAAAAGATGTTACCGGTGTCCCTTAAGAAGATAATCAAGGCGCGACTGTAGCAGCGTTGGTAGATAAATTCCTTAAGATTGTTGTAAAACTTGGATACCAACACGAAAATAATCTGAGTCGCGTCTTTATAATAGACACTGTCCTTAAGGAATTTATTCTGCGACCACAGTTAAAAATCTGCGTCTGCAGAACTCCCTCCAGGATTAAACAGATTCTTCTGAGAAATGTTCTTAGGCCACAGAACAGCAGAAATTTTGAAGAGCGTAACCCAAAGAGTTTGAGAGAGGAAAGAGAGAAGAGCACAATAGTTTGTTGTGTGAGTGTTAAAAATGAGGGGAATGAGTCCTCCTTTTATAGCTGCTGAACATTAATGAGATAGACAAGAATTTTAATACAATTAAAATTCGGTTTCAAAAATTAATGGACAGTTTCAGAAAATTAATGGGCAGTTTCAAAAAAATTAATTATATTTAAAACAAATAAAACAAAACTGTCAGCCCTTAATTTTCTGACATTAATCCAAATTAATTTCATAATAATAAAATTTACCTCTGTTCAGGTAAGCTATTAAAAAGATATTTTGAAATACAAAGCCTTTAAAAGGCTATTTTCACAACATAATTTGTGTATGATGTATATATATGAGTATTATCCTGAGCATATTATTGGTTATTTTCTGTTGTAGTATCTGTATTTCTGCAAGAAGCCTAATGAGAAAAAGCTAGACTCAAGGATTGTTAGCTGCTTCTTTGTGGGTTATCCTAAGAGATCAAAGGATTTCAAGTTTTATGACCCTTCGACCAGGTTCTTCTTTGAGATCGGGAATGCCAAATTTATTGAGGATATTGGTCATAATGAGAGTGATCAACTTATAGAAATTGTGTTTGAAGACGAATACACCAGTATTCCTACTATGGTCACGGGAACGTCTAATTAGGTAACATTACCTGAGATGGTCGTACATGTGAATGAGGAACCCATAGAGAGTACAATTGATACAGAGATCACTCCTATTTAAGATCAAGAGATTTATTCTCCTGAACCTAAAGTATAGCAACAACCTCAAGTAGAAGTGCCTTTGAGGAGGTCCACTAGAGAGAAAAAGAATGCTATATCAAACGATTATGTCATTTTCTTACAAGAGCACGAATCTAACATAGGCATGCGAGATGATCCAGTCATTTGTAGGGAGGCTATGTCATGCAATAATTCTCAAAACTAGATAGATACCATGAGGGATGAGATGAAATCCATGGCTAACAACAAGGTGTGGGATTTAGTAGAATTACCACATAGTGCGAGACCGATTGGTTGTAAATGGATATTTATAACCAATCGGGCTCAAGTGGTAATAATGAAATAAGAGTTTCACCCAAAAAGAAGGCATTGACTTTAAGGAAACCTTCTCTCCAGTTTCTACAAAGGATTCTTTTAGAGTCATAATAGCACTTGTAGCTCGTTATGATTTGGAGCTACATCAAATGGACATAAAGCAGCGTTTCTCAATGGTGACATTGAAGAAATAATATATGGTGCAGCCAAAAAACTTTGAATCGAAAGATTCAAAACACCTTGTATGTAAGTTAAAGAAGTCCATTTATAGTCTCAAACAGGCATCCCAACAGTTGTATTGAAAATTTGATGAAGTGATTTCATCTTTCGGGTTCAATGAGAATCTAGTTGATCAACGTATGTACCTCAAGATGAGTGAGAGCAAGTTTGTGATTCTGTATGCATATGACATACTTTTGGCTAGTAATGATATGTTTTTCTTGCATGAAACTAAATCCTTTCTTTCTAGGAAATTTGAGATAAAGGATCTTGGTGAGGCGTCTTTTGTTATGGGGATTCAAATCTATAAGGATTGTACCAGATAAACTTTGGGTTTATAGCAAAAGGCATATATTTAGAAAGTATTGAGCCATTTTGGCATGCAGGATTGTACACTGGGTGATATGCCCATAACTAGAGGTAACAAATTTAGCTTGCTTCAATGTCCTAAATTGGACATAGAGATGAGGGAAATGGAGAAAATCCCATATGCTTCGGCAGTGGGTAGTCTCATGTATACACAAGTATGTACGCATCCAAATTTTACGTATGTTGTGGGAATATTGGGCAGATACTAAAGTAACCCTAGTATAACTCACTGGAAAGTAGCAAAGAGGGTTATGAAGTACCTTTAAAGGACAAATGACTACATGCTCACCTATCAGAGGTCGGATCGACTTGGGGTCGTGGGATACTCCCATGCTAATTTTGTTGGATGCATGGATTCGAGGAGATCTACATCAGACTACGAAAATTGAATTCACAGCCTGCTATCAGGCATCCAACTAGGCGGTTTGGCTGAGGAACTTCATCACAGCTTTACAAATAGTCGAAGGCTTTGAGAGAACTTTGAAATCATACTATGATAGTAGAGTTGCCAAGTTGTTCATTAAGAACAACTGGAATTCATCTAGGTCGAAGTAAATAGACATTAGATTTCTAGTTGTTAGAGAGAGGGTTCATAGTCATATTGTATTTATAGAGCACATTAGTATTGATCATATGATTGTGGATCTGCTGGCTAATAGTTTACCACCTAGAGTTTTTTATGAACATGTGGCTCATATGAGTATGGTAAAACCTTTAGACATATGAGTGTATTTGTATATTTTATTTGTACTTGATCAGTGTATTTATTTTATGACATATGATATATATATATATATATATATATATATATATATGATTGTGTATTTATTCATATGTTATGCTTTCTCAATACGGTTTAGCAATTATTGTTTAGCATAAAGTAGAGAAGGTATAGGAATCAGTTGGAAATAGGCATGTATGAAGGTCCTAGACGTGTAATTTCTATGCTACACATCCAGACTTAATCTATGTCATTAGCTATGTTAGTACTGTGATCATTGTTAGGTTTAGTTTCAATTCAACTAGTTACAAAAGCCTCTTTAGTTCTATACTAATGTAGTTAGTAGACGAGATTGTTTGTGATATATATGTTAGATAGCAAAATGTACACACCTTGAGTTTATATATGTATATGATATGTGAATATACAATTTTAGAATCATATGTCGTTCAAGTGGTAGATTTGTTGGTGTTATTTTTATTATTACTTTAGAATCATATGTCGTTCAAGTGGTAGATTTGTTGGTGTTATTTTTATTATTACATATATTATATATATTTATTATTCATTTTATAAATAACTATTAATATTAATAAATATTTATGTGAACAGACATATTAATTATTGTATATCTCTACATATTTTTTTGGTAGAATATATATCTATATATTTTGGGGCATATATATTAACGATATCTTTGATTAGGTCCATTATAAAATCTTCATTAATTTATGTTAGGGACATATTTGATATATATTTATGTTGATCTGGGGTGTTAGTAAAAATAATAAATGTGAAGATGCTCGACCCTAAATAATAATAATGATGGGCTGTTATTATAAAATGGATCAATCTATGGGTCGACCGGTGGATAGATGTTTATGAATAGTGGTTCCTTGGGTTATATGGGGTTGGTTCACTTTTTGGAGTTTACAATTCATTTGTGTTTCCATCAAAAAAAGTACGTGAGAGCCACTCATATCTTTGTAGAAGAGCCTACCCTCTTTTGACTCTTTCTCAGATTAACTATTGATCAAGGTACATTCTTTATGTTGTTTATTTTGTATTCTTATTACTTATCATGATCTACAAATAGTAGATTATAGATTTAAGAAATTTTTTCACATTTGAGTTTTCTATGAATCTATCTGTTTAGTTTGTGATTATGTAAAATAATCCTAACATGATATATATATATATATATATATATATATATATATATATATATATGTACATATATTCAATTTGACTTATACTTTAAAAATAATAATTTTTAAAACAATAGGATAAATGTGATTAATATTTATTATTGAATTTGATAATTTTACTATTTTTAAAATAACAGGCGTCATTGCATGCATTTAACATGGTAACTACTTGCCAAATACAACTATATATATATAAATTTATATATGACTGTCAGGATAATGGTTCCCAAAACACGTAAATAAACCATATGAATTTATAATTAATTATTTGAAATCAATTCAAGAAGGGTTGATGATTATACTACGTTAAACTATGGTCGCATCACTGTGATGCGGCGACCAGCGCCGCAACAGAATGGTATTGCTGCTGTAACATCGTTTCGTTATGTTTTCTGTATAAAAAAGAAATTTTAGAATTCACATCCAAATTTCACATTCAGATCTGAGAAGAGAGAGAGAGTAATGAGAGAGACTCAAGAACGAGAGACTTGCCTTTGCTTGTAGAAGTCGAAGGTTGAAGAAGCTTAGTCATCAGTCATCGGTCGCCCATCTTGAAGCTTGAAGGACTTGTCGCTTGTCGGAGATCGTGATTCATGAAGGTGAAGCAAGTTGCGTTGCCACTAATTACTGAAGGTAGATATCGTGAAGTCTGACCTCTGTTCATCTTCAGCTCACAGCATCACATTCACAGCACAAGTAACCAACCTTCGTCTTCTTCCTCTTCAGTTCAACTGTCCAAGCGTTGTCGCCGCTGCCGCCTTGCCGGAGATTTGTTGCGGTGTGCTTTTGTTTTGCTCCAAGGACCTTCTTCTTCTTCTTCGACTATGCTCTGCGCCTCTACCTCAAATCTACCCTATCTTTGTTCATTTGTTGTGTGTGTGTAACTCTGTCTCTGTGTAGTGGTGTGTGGTCCGTGTAGAGTACTAAAGTGGACCAGTGGGGAGTTGTCTGGAGAGTGGAGATCTAAATTTAGTGGAGAGAGAGACCGTGTGGCGTGTGGTATACTAGAGTGGCATAGGCTAAAGCTAATTATTTATGGATGATAAAATATTTTCAAATTTCAATTTTATTTGATTTATTGATTATAATTTTTATTTTATATGATATATGTTGTAAACTTCTTAGTTGATTTATTTTCTATCGAATCAATTAACATTTTACAGAATATGAAACTATAAAATTATTTTTAATATCACAATAAAAAAATTAAACTAATGTTAATATCTAATATGAAAATAAAAATTGTTAAATAGTTTAGGGTTTAAGTTTTATATTGTGCAAAACCTTAATTTGAGAAGAATAAATAATTTTTTAGGAGAATTAGAGTATAATATTTCAAACTACAAGAATGCTAAAGGTTATCTAACCAAAATTTAAAGAAAGTCAATATATTTTATTCAAAAGTTTAAGACTCGCAAATTACTCAAACGTAGAGGGAGTTTTCTGTATTTTTGCTAATTGAATATGTATCTTGAAATTGAAAGTTGGTAGGTGCTGCCAAAGAGTCAAGATAAGAGTAATAAATATTTATTATTAAATTTAATAATTTTATTATTTTTAAACTTACAAATAGCATTAATTGCATGTGAGCCATCTACTTACCAAATCGTATACTTGTGTGACACACGCTACTAGAAAAGCATCCGCTAATTTAAGAAAATTTCGTCGCAAATAAGTTTGCGACGGATTTTGCGACGATTCACTTTTCGTCACAAATTTAGCGACAAAAATATTCCGTCGTAAATTTAAAAATCCGTCGCAAACAAAATTTAAGAATTTGTGACGGAAAACGTTCCGTCGCAAATTTGCGACAACTAATTCCGTCGCAAATTTGCGATGAAAAATTTTCCGTCGCTAATTCCGTCACAAATTTTTGATGAAATTTGCGACAAAAAATTCCGTCGCAAAACAGTAACAAATATTTCTGACGCTACTTGCATTTGTGACAAAAAATTCCATCACAAATCATTTATTAATTTATTTAAAAAATTATTTAATTCATGATATTATATTATCTAAATACTTATGTAAATTATTACAATCACAAGCAAAGAAAAGAAATATTATATTTATTGTAATTATTGAAATAGTCATACATATTCAAAGTGCCAAAATTTAACTAAAAATTTAAAGATTAAAATCTAACCTCATCAAGAACAAAAATACAACAAAGTACTAGCTAAATCGAAAGACCTACTACCAACTTTGTTAATCTATATAAATTTTAAACTCAAACTGCTCTCAAGAAAACAACAACTAATCAAACAGACTAAAACTCATGTCACCATCGGACTTTTCAGCTAGCTCTTCTTTCTTTTCCTCCTCCTTGGCAGCAACAATTGCACTAGCACTGAAATTAGCAACATGCATAGCAACTGCTGCAACAAGTTTGCTTGGGTCCTGTGGTTAGAAACATGAGAACATTTAGTAAAATTGACAATGTAGAATTATTTGAGAGTGCAAACAAAAATTTACTTCATCAAGTACAATAACCACTTTACCATCAGGTCTCCCTTAGTGAAAATCAGTCCCACCTCCCACGTTTCCCTAAGTCAACCAACGAATTATAACACATACATTGAGAAAAAGGAATGAAAGAGAAACACCGTTCCAAACTCATTAATCAAATTGAGTATACTCAATCCTAACCTCTCGGTTTGCTCCTCTATTCTCACTCTCCTTCCCAAGCTCTGGAATGAAATTTTAAACAATAATCACACCAATTTAGTCCTTGTTAAGGAGATTTAAGACATACTTGAACCATATGAAAAGAATCACACAGTATAACAACCCACTTTGCTTAACCTTAGAATACACAATTTAAAGTAAGTTTTGCTTCACTAGCTTCATTGGCACACCAATGTACCACATCACGGTCTACATATATATATATATATATATGTATGTATATATATATATATATATTTATTATTAAGTATACTCAATCTTATAGGTAGCTCACATATGCTACAAACATCAATCAACTATATCACTTGCACACATGCAGAATTTACTTCTCAACAAGCATACAAGAAGTATTTCAAAATCCATGAATTCATAATGATAGGTTTATATTTAGAAAATACAATCAACTAGTGTAACAATCCCCTCACCTCGGTAGAGAAATTAAAATTAAAATTAAGATCGAGTCAATGGGTAACAAGGTAGTGAAATTAAAAACTAATAATTCATTTCAAATTAAAATTATGACTCTCATGTATATTGGTATATATAATATGTACACTCCAAAATTCAAGAATTCTATTAATAAAAAACGCAGCTAATGAACATACAAATACCCAAAATAAGATTTCAGTATAGACTAAATGATTCAGGGAGTCAACAATTTGTAAATATCTTAAAATATTCATTACTAAAAACAAAAGAACAAAGAAAAACTTGTGAAAAGAATCCTCTTCCAGTATATGAAGTAAATATGTGGACCCAAGCCCATGAAGTATATGAAGAAACTTATGTTATATACCAACAATGGTCATGTCTTTTTCACATTTTCCGTCAATTCTCACTATCACACAAGTTGTTTGTTGAGCATTTTGCTTTTTAGTAATTTGAAGTGAAGGAATGACCCCATCTAACAAACAATGGGCACCAATGGTTTTAAGACTTTATCATATATACCACAGGCTTGGACATGAATTAAAAAAATAAAAAACATCAATAATCGAATAAAAATCCAAACAAAACCAGATCAATATATGAACTATGAAGTATATGAAGTTCTTGAACAAAACTGATACAGAGAGCGGCGACGAGAAGACTGGCGAGGCAACCACGCGACGGAGGTGACCAGATTTGCGACATCCTCTCTCTCTTTCTCACTTACTGCCACCCATATCGCAACTATGGGTCTCCTCTTAGGGGGCCTGAGCGCCGATGAAGCACCAGCACAGCGACGATGAAGACCGGCGAGGCAACCATGCGACGGAGAGGCAACTATAGAGTGGTCCATCGCCAAAGGTGCTCGTAGCCGACATGATTCCGACCAGGGGGCGCTGATCTCCTTCCTCCCTCGGTTCTCTCTCTCTTTCGCACACCAGGAAAAAATTTGGGGATCCAATGTTTTGATTGTGGCTTTCTAAGAACCCAACCCTTCATCTAAGGGTGGAGAATGACACACATGTCATTATTTTCATCAGCCACAATACTCATTTTTGAATTTGGGGGGGGGGGGGGAGGGTTTGGGGGAAATTGGGAATGAGTGAAGTGGGGGGAAATTGAAAATGGAGGGAAGCAAATTTTTTTAAAGAGTTTTACCATACTGAATATTAAATTAATAAAATAAAATATTAAATTTTATTTTAAAATTCAACTTAATTTTTATGAGGTATAATTTTCATTTTTATCAACAGTTTGTAATTATTAGTAAAGATAATAATTCTATTAAAATATAAAAATTATCTTATAATTAATTAAGCTAGTATATATATGTATGCATTGTCATATTTGGAATGGTAGTTCATAGTATTGAAAAATATATAGTGAAAATTTCACATTTAATTTTATTTTTATAACTTTTAATTATGATATTAAGTATGTAAAATTTACTTATAACGATACTTTGTGTCATAATATTCGTGACAATGATAGATGTATACTAAATTAATACCTCTGAAATAATACAAAAGATATAATGATGAATTTAAGTCATAAAATTGTTCCCAGGAGATTTTGACTTTGAAGATTTTGATTCCCAGGAGATTCTATATAATTAATTAGTACATGTCAACAGAGTTGAGTTGGAAAGAATTAATTTCTTACAAGGATAGGTCATGTTCAATTTCAGTAAGAAATGCACAACTCTAATATCTTTCAGAGTTTCAGTGACTCAAATAAAATTGTTCCCAATGGAGTATGGAAATGAATATATATATATATATATATGATAGATAGAGATGCAATAAATAATTTATGAGAAAAATGAGGTGAATATTGCATCTATTGTGAAAAACAGAAACAGATTATCTAACGGCTCTCATAAAAAGTGTTGGACCACCTTTTTTTTTAATTGAAAAATATCGTTTCACTTGAACGATGCGTTTTTTCATTCGCTAGATGAGTCATTTAATGGCTGAGATGCTTCTCCCTTTTTATAAGTTTTTCTTATTTTACAAAAAGCTAACCACTAAGAGTGCAATATGTGGCACAGTCTAACAAATGTCTCAACCAGTTATCACGCAGCAGATGGCACCAGTTTTAAATGTAAAATCACAAATTTGTATATAAGGTAAATTCCAAACCCAATTTTCCAGCTTTTATATGATAAATATATTATTTACGAATGTAAAATCACAATAAAATTAAGGTAAATATAACATTTAATTTATAAAAATGTATAATATCACCAAATATATAAATTAATTTATAAAAAGGTAAAATTAAAATAAAATTAAGGTAGATGTATTATTTAATTTAAAAAATGTATAATTTTACCAAATATACAAATTAATTTATAAAATGGTAAAATCACAATAAAATTAAGGTATACTTCTTAATATTATGTCCTATAATTAATAACATCCAATAATTAATAAAATTTGCCTTGATTCTAATTACGAATTCATTTTTCTTATTAGGGATGTCATTAACGCAAAATCTCATGTAGAAATCATGGTACATGCATGCAATCTTTACATTGCAGAAATCACCACCTGGACCAGATGGCTCTTACAGTGGCAATGTATGCAAGAAAATATTAAGGGTTCTTTTAATCTACTTATTAATTTTTTAATAAAAGCCATATATTGTAACTTTAAATTATTAATAAGTTATATCTCAAATTTTAAACAAAAGTTATTTATTTATCAAAATATGAATAAAAGTAGTACTGAATTCTTTAGTACTTACAGGCATAGTAAATGTTTCCAAAAAATCGAAGTATTGTAAATGACTTCCAGTAGCCTCCTCTTCATATATTACAAATGTAGCATTTAATTTAAAAAAATGTATAACAACACAAAGTATATGCTCATTATCAAATTCATTGACTATTCACCAAATACTTCAGCGTTGGCAAACTGGGCATTTCTGAAAAGAACAAGGCAAAATGAGGTTACGAAGAACTAAGGAACTTTACGATTTAGAAGAATGCATCAACGACTTACCTTGGGGAAGGAGCAACACATACACAGCACATGACATGAAAAGGCAAAAGTGAACTTTATTTTAATCTGTAAATCAATCTATTTTTTGTTAGTACCTCATACACAGCACATGACATGAAAAGGCAAAAGTGAACTTTATTTTAATCTGTAAATGATTCAATCTATTTTTTGTTAGTACCTCATGACATGAGAAGTCAAAAATAAAACTTTCACAATCAGAAATTTGTAACAGAATGTTCCCAACAACACATACACAGCACAACCAATAAACATATTGAAATAAATCTATTAAACTAATCAAAATAGCCTAGTAACTGTAATAGGCAATTTCAACAGGTGTTAGGAAGAGTTTAAATACAATATGGAAGAGTTTAAATCAATTGTGAGTTGTTAAACAAACCTTGACCCGTATGTGTGAAATGGCTGTTGAAGTCTAATGCATCGAGTGATGGCGTGCAATCATCAATAGGCGCCTACAATAAGAGATTCAGAAATCAATAGAGCAATAACAATAATCAGTTAGAAAAAATTAATTCATTCATTTACTTATTCACCATTAACAATTCAGTGAAGCTGAAATCAGCAACATGTGTTTGGGGTGCTAGAGGTGCCGAGCATGAGACCAGACTTGGATGTTGTGCTTTATCCATCTACAAATTCCAAAGGCGAATCATGTTAGACATATAGATACACATGTAGACATACAAATATATACATCAAAACATATTTTACTTACTCGTGAATCTTTAACAATTGTAAATGTTTTTTTTCCCCTTTCTCTGACCCTCCAAACAACTCCTATGACGTTTCTTAGAACTCGTGTTGGCTCTTTGCTTGAATCTGGTTGGCTGAGGTGTGCACTGAGTTGCCGACTCTTGCTCTTTTTGTAGTGAAGGAAGATTACTTAATCTCTTGTTGCCTTCGAAAATCCAATCTAGAATCATCGAGTATCCTTCTTCAGTGTTAGTAACTTCAACTATTAATCTTATTACTTCTCGAATGGCATGTCTGAATCGTTGTGTGTTCTATAGTTTATGATTTGCTTGTATTTGTTTTCTCCTAACATCGAGTATCATACTAGTTCTTGCTTTTATCGTCCACCGATGTAAAATATACTGTTCCTGGAGTAGTTTGATATCAGTCACATCAAATACCTTCAAGACATGAGAATAATTAAATTAAATAGATATTTAAATAGATATTATTTTTAAATAAATATTTAATTAAATTAAATTAAATTCCTTCAAGGCATGAGGATAATTAAATCAAATTAAATACCTTTAAGGTATGACAACATAGAATACCAACACTTTCAAATATTCAACAATTGCAAGTAATTGTCTAACCTGAAGGGTTAAAAGATACGATGAAGTCTCTCGACTATCGTCATTGGACATATAGATACATATCTTATACATATAGATATACATAAGGAAGCATATTTTACTTATCTAAGATGGCAACAACATATGTTTTTATTTGCTCACTCTTGTTTCTTTCCTTGACATATACATCCATTACTTCATCGTATTCTTTCTAAAATAATTCAAACACAGCACGTGTATAAATCCCAGAAAATTGTTTCAACATATGATACCTTGTCATTTTTCAACCAAGGGAGTTTTTCCCTAGAATTATAATCAAACTTCAGTTCATTGTACCGCTTGTCATCCACAATCCTGTCAAAGTGCTTGAAAAATTGTACAACATCTAAGTCCGGTCTCATCAAGGACTTCAGGTCAGCATTTAAATTCTCACTGAGTTGTGTGCTTTGCATTCCAAGGGTGAGAGTTTGACTTATGAAACATACCGCCCATTTTTGCCTGATCCTATAAATGATGCAAACCATTGATTCAACATTGTGGTCTGCCAATAATTTTATCCATGCCACCTCAAATTGTTGTTCATCCACAATGGTGTATATGCACCGTAAAAGATCAGTTAAAATATGAGAATGGCTCCAAGGAAGATGAGACAAGTGTTTGGTAGTATTTTGCATCAAATGCCAAGTGCACAGCCCATGCATAGTGTCAGACATCACCTTACTCAACGCCTTTGTCATTGCTGCATCCTAGTCGATGAATATTGTAAGAGGTTTTTTTTTGGCCAATGAACCTCCAAAAATGTCTTAAAAAGCCGTTTGAACAATTCAGTAGTTTCATCATATAACAAAGCCACTCCAAAAATAACTATCCCTCGATAATGATTAAACCCACTAAAAACAGCAAGCGATCTATTTTTTTTATTAGTGTCAAATGTTGTGTCAAGTGACACCATATCCCCAAAAAACTCATAATCTATTAGCATCTGTGGGTCAGCCCAAAATACATTTGTCATCTGCTCCTCTGAATCCATCTAGTAAGCATGAAATTATGATGGATTCTGTACCAATTGTTTTTGAAAATAATCCAACAATGCACCTACCTTCCTGTATGCCATGTTTCTCTACCTTCTGGACTTCAAATAATTCTTGACATCCATGCGTATGTATTCAAGATTTGATCTTCTCCCCACATACATACTCCTCAAGTCAAAAGTTGCCTTTTGTTGAAGTCCAAAATCTTCTACCAGCTCGATTTCATATGCTTGAACTTCTGATATTTTTCATTGAGATGGAAGCATATGACTAGCTTTTATAGTATCAAGTTCATGATTGTGCTCCTTTATAAACTCTTGAACTTTACATTTACTGTTGCACAATTTCACAAATATTTTCGTTATGCAACCGGTTCTAGTCTCTTGGCGAAGATTCTTAGTATTTAAATATCTTTTGTTTGGCTTTCAAAACCCTTCCTTTAAATATACAAATTTCTAACCATTTTTGCTTCCATCCTTGTCCCTACTATGCCATTATTTACGCACTCCAAATCCAACTCTTTTACCATATGCCCTACAAAATTCTCATGCCTCTTCTTTAAAGTGTCAAACTTCATCCTAACCTCGGGTTTCATGGCCTCCATCGAAGTGCTTAACTACATTATTATATTTTAAACTTTTTTTGAAATAACTCTACCAAATAACAGAGATAACAGTGGCATAGCTAATTCAACATTAATTCTATCGATATGAACTTTATATTGCCCATGATTTATATACTGCTCTTTGTTCTAATTTCATTATGTAGAGTGAGGTTTTACAATGAGTTCTCCTAGAACCTTCTATATTATCAAGTGGATATGTTTGATACCTTATCTTACCATTTATTGGAAGCAAAAGTATCTGCATGACTTTGAGCATCTTTTCTACTGTAAATAGTTTTTTTTTTATTTCCTCTAGTTTATTTCTATGTTGTTTTGTGTGTATATACACTTTTTCATGCAGGTTTGCTTTGCTTAATCATCATTCAGAGAAAATTCAAGTCATTGCTTCCAAATTAGCTAACCTTGCAGTATGTTTTTACCATCTATTGGTAACTTTGCATCTTGGTTTACAAGTTAATGCCCTTTGGTTTTACAATATTGCATTGTAGTTATAAAGTTAATGCCTTTTGATCTTATTTCTTTCAACATATACCATCACCAACATCAAAAAATTACCAGCAGAAATGAAACAGTAAGGAAGCTAGTGAAGAGGGGATTGGTGACAGAAAGGGAGAGAGGGAAAAAAGGAATGGACCTCACGATGACAGAAAGGAAGAGAGGAAAACTGGTGAACGAAGACCGGCGGAGGAACAAAAGGGACTTCCGATTACCCAGGTCGACAAAACAAGAAATGCACCTCACGATGACGGGAAGGACCGGCCTCTCCCACTCTCTCAGGTGGCTTTCAGGTATATCGAATCTCAGCTTACATTGGCAAGGACCAGAGGGAGAACAGAAGGTTGGTGGCAGAAAAAACGACTGACTAGGTGAACTTCTGTCGAAACGCATGCAGATGCTGACAAAAGCATAATGAAGGCACAAACAAGACGTGAATGCAGTCACTAAATGAAGACGCAGACGTGAAGAAGCAGCTTCAGACGGTGCCACATGTCGCGCTCTTAGTGGCTGGCTTCTTGTAAATTGAAAAAAAATTATAAAAGGCAGGAGTGCATCGCAGCCGTTGGATGAAAAGTCATCCAACGGCTAAGAAAACGTACCATTTAAGTGAAACGAGGTGTTTTAATTTTTAAAACAATTATTAAAAAAAAGGTGGTTCAGTGCTTTTCGCAAGAGCTATCCAATGGCCGAAATACGCCTCTAGAGGGATTTGGAGTGAAGCCATAGAGAGTGAATCTGTTTCCGTGACAAACCATAACACTTTGCCTGGAAGAAACAGACGTATAAGATCTTGTCTAAACCGAACATCTTGTCTCCTGACAAAGTCTCAAGATTTTAAGCGTATAATTTGGCTCAACATAATAAATATAATTTTTAAATTTTATAATGTTGTTATTTTTAAACGTATTGCATTGCATTACACGTGGTATATATCTACTTGACGAATAATCGTGTGACAGCAATATTTGTTTGAGATATGTGTATATATATATATATATATATCTGTGTGTATTCAATTTGACTTTTCTTAAAAATAATAATAATTTTTAAAATAATAAGATAAATGTTATTAATATTTATTTTTGAATTTGATAATTTTACTAATTATGTTTAACTTATATATTTTTTATATCCTTCTTTTGAACTGTTTCATTAAGGTTTGATGTTATGGTTTTGAAAGGTGAGCTTCCAACTATTCCATTTTTGTTTATCTTTATCGTTTCTAGTGGATGAATGACTTCTATTTCTTTTCCTTCCAAGGTTTTCCATGTTTCTATTATTGTATAAGTATTTGTACTAAGTTCTATTTTTGCAAAAGGATTAAATATGTTGTTATTATCAGTACACATATTGGACCAATAAAAAAATATATTTTTTCTTGAATTAGTTCTAGGTAATTATAATATTGTAATAACCAATCATCTTTTTGTTGCTTTGAGGACTTTGAAAATTAGCTTTTTCTTTGTTGTTTATTATGTTCTCCTGAAACTTCTCGTTTTAGTAATTCCTTATCTACTTTAAATCTTTTGGTTATTACCAAGATTTGTGATCTTGTGGGAGAATTATTTGGTGATTCTTGTTCTATATATTAAACTTGAAAATATTAAATGCAATTCAGGGTTTACTTGAAATTATTGAATGCTTAAACTTACAAGAGTTTGGTACAAAGATTTTGGATCAAGTAGCACACCAACAAGAAAAGTAAAAAGTAGAAAATGTTTACAAGGAAAATTTGCATAGAGAATTTAAGTCAAAAATTTTCGAATGCTTAAACTATTGGAAATAATTGATTGAAAGTGGTGAGACCTACAAGAAGAAAATTTGTAAATGTGAATGAAGCTCTTTGAAGTCCCACATTGGCTGGGTTTTAATGTGAGAAGCTTGGTTCCTTACTATATATAGGACTAAGTGTTACGGTTATAGGTGTACCAATACAAGACACATTAGCTTGTATTTAACTTTTTCTTTCTTTATACTCTTATTCTAGAGTGGTGAGAGATGTAAGTTAAATATATGCTTGAGAGTGTGTGGGTATATTTGGGTATCGGTTGGTATCTGGTATTGAGTACTGAGTATTTAAGAGAAGTTTCTGTGTGTTGTAAAAATTTACTCATAGTATTTTCTCTGGTTGTTTTTGACAATGGTTGTGGTTTTTTTTCGATTTTGGAATTTCCACGTTATTTTTTTGTTTGTGATTGTGAGTATTGTTTCTTATTATTTTTCTGGTTTATTTGTGCCAAGGTATTTTTCAAGGGGGAAAGGTGTTTTTCCCAACATTGATCTCTTTCCTATTTACAAACTTGTTGAGACAAAATTGTGATCGCTTGGAATCCACAGACTTGAAACCAGATGAAATCCACGAAATTAAATTGTGTTGCAATCCACTAAATTATTGAGCTGAGACTGATATGATTGCGTCCTTGAGCATGTTTTGCAGAACTTGTCATCCTTTTTAATTATTGAGAATGTTTTACAGAGCTTTTGAAACTTTGCATGAGTTGTTATTGTAACTGCTTAGGTCGATCTGTTGGGAAGTTAATGCTTTCCTCTCAAGCCCGTATTTGTATTTAAGTCCATTATTCCATAAATGATATATGAAGTTTTCTTTCACTCTCTTTGTCTTCTCTCTCGATGTCGTCTTCCTCCTCCAGACTTCAGGTTTCATCATCAAACAAGTACACAAACATTTTAGAAAATTTTAGAAAATGCACAAAAAATTCAGAAAATTTTGGAAAACATAATTAGTCAAAAATCATTAAAATAAAATTTGTAGGCTGCTAACCTTACTTCAGTGACCTTCAATCAACTAAGAACCACCCAAAAATGGAAGAATCTCCAGGCTACACAAACAAACGGAAGAACCAACACCAAAGACAACTGATGCAAAACTCACCCAAAAGCCTCCCAACAAAAAGGCTAAAATGGCTTAAAATGACGGAAGGGACATCAGAATGGAAGAACTTGAGTGTAGGAAGTGATTTTTGAGAGTTATGGATTAGATCACAGGGCGCTAGAGGGTCCTATTCTAGTAGAAGTTATTGAATCATTTGATCCCATGGCTCTTACTTTTTAATTTTTTTTTTAAATTTACAATTATTAATTAATCTAATGATGATTATAAACATAATAATAAACATATAATTTATAATTGTAAAAAATTTTTAACAAAAACAAAAATTAATATTTAAAGGTTAAATTGGGACAAAATTGAAACAAAACAAATATTAAGGATGAAATTAAAACTAAATTTAATTAATATAATATGTTTGTAGTAGAAAATTATAAAATCAATTAGTATAATTGTAAAAAAAATTGTAAAATTTAAAAAAAAAGGTTAATTTTAAAAAAAATATATTGAAACTGGACCGTCCAACCCCCAAAGGACGCTGGAAGGTGATCCACATCGGATTATTAGCATGGAAAATTGGCCCCTTGGTGTCTTCCATATTTCTGGTAGTGAGACACTATTGATAATTAATTTATTTATGAGATAAAATTGAAAAGGCAATTATGATGGACTAAGTTGAGAAACATCCTATCTATAAAACCAAATTGAGGAGACAACTTTTATTAGATTAAATTTAAAAATACTATATTTGTAAGAACCAAAATAAAATTTTAGAAACATAAATATTGCAACACGTATAACTGTCAAACTGGTATACACAACACAGGCCCCAACGTGTTTTGGTATATATATAACAGCTAGGATTTTGATAATAAGAATTAATAATCTAATATGAGTGCCTTAAAAGTGTATTATATTAAATAATTGGCCAATTTTTTAAATTATTCATAATTAATGTCTAATTGTTTTTAATATAATAAGTTTATCTTTAAAATAATTAAATAAGCATAATTAATTTTTATTATTATTTTTTTAATTTTTGGGTTGGATATGACAAGAAGGGCTAAGGCCCCAAAAACCAAAGGAAACAATCCAGTGAATAAAGCATATAAATATATATATATATATATATATATATATTGACCTATATTTTAATTTTATTCTAGAACTTTATTTCATATAAATTATATATGATATATTTTTAATTTTTTCAATTATACTTCTAAAATTAAATTTGTCTAAATATTTGACAATAAATATTAAGATGACATCCTATCTTAAATGTATTAACGTCAAATTAAATATAATTTAATTATGTCATCAATTCCTTCATTAATGACAAAAATGTGTCCGTCTAACCTTTTTCTGTTTTACGCAATGGACATGTTCTTTCTCTGTCTTGCTGCTTCCTTTGGGCCTTTCCCTTCTTCCTCTTTCAAGTTTAATTTGACCAAAGAAGAATGGGCCAAAGCTACGAGTCACTCCCTCAAAGCCCACTAACATTGATTATGAGCCCAGCAAGTCACTTTTAGTCTTAGAAGAGATTTGGAGGAGGTGAAAAAAAAATAAAAAAAAAGAGATTTTGATCCTAGGGAGAATAATGAACTGGGCCCTTATATAATTTAATTAAGAAAAGAAAAACTATGAGCCCACCTTACATGAAAGCTGAAAAAGATGGTAGAGAAAGAGTTGATTACCCAAAAACCAACCAAATAGACAGGGTAAAATAAAACAAAAAACTCCTCAAGTACGTGAATCTACTTGTAGTGGACATATATCAGCTTGTATTTTATTTGAGTTGTTAGAAGACTAATTCTAAATTAGGTTTAGAGGTGTGTTGCCTCTTTTTAATTCGCTAGTTTTAGGGTCAGGAGTATGTTGCTTCTGTTTAGTTTCATAGTTCTGCTATATATGTTTAGTACTGATTTTTAAGATATGTTATCTTAAATTATGTACTATTCTCTTATAAGTTCAAACTTAAAATGTATTTAACTATTTGTAAGACTTGATCTATCTTATGTATTCCTAGCTTAATGCCAATTTAATAAAACTGATATTATTTGACCAAAAAAAAAATGGAGTTGATCACGATATTTACTTATATTTGAACTTCTAATTTGTCTTTTATATGCTTTCTTTATTTTTATTTATTTATTTTATCTTAATCATAGCCATAAGCTTCCATGATTATTCACTAATCTCTTGGAATTTGCGTGGGGCCATGAAAATTGTGACCAAAAGATACATTAAAAAGCTTACGTTGAGTTTCAAACTACTCTTAGTCTACATACTTGAATTACATTATTTTCAATTTTACAAAATATTTTTTTTTGGATAGCCTTGCCTATCAATCTATTGCCATTAACGATGCTGTTGGATACTTGGGTGGCATTTTGGGTTATCTCTTCTTTTGCTAATCTCTCTGTTAATATTATTTCCTTCCTTAGACAAGCTATTACTTTCTCTTTGACCCATAACAACCCTTTGTGGTTTATGTTTATACTTCACATATTTAACAAACTCCATGAGCACATAAACCCACTTTGAGTAGGACTTGCTCAAGAAACTCCCACTCAATTCGGTCATATTCCTTCTTCATGTCCATCTTAATATCTAAATCACACTTCCTCCCACTCTTCTTAAACTGATTAGTCTGAACTAACCCACCACCTCAGGAGTACCCACTTTAGGGATCAAAACAATATTTGTGTCATTGATGTGTTTTATTAAAGATCCATTATTTGAAAAAAAAAATATCTTTAACAGTCTCCACAATCTGCTGCTTAACACAATCCCAAGAGGCATGAAAAAACTCCCTGTGATAGCGAATTGAAAAGCATGTTTAATATCGTAGTCAGACACTAGAGCAATTAATGTTTCATTCATATTATTTGTAACAGCACAATTTACAATAGCTAAGACATCATCAAAAGACTTAAGCCCCACTAATGTGAACAAATTATTATAAATCTCCATAAAGGACCTGGCTATATCAACTTTGTCTAACACTTATTATTCATCAATTTTAAAATATTATTTCTCTGCCTCCTATGAACAGTAATAAAGTGGAAGAAGTGCATGTTGGAATCTCCCGCTTTCAACGATCTAGCTCTCACACATTGGGCCTAGTATTTCTCCCCCTTACCCCACAATTCTTTAACCTTAACGCTTACACTTTCTTTATCTTCAATCCCTTCATTACATTTTGACAGTTCCCTCATTAGCCTATCTAACTCTTTCTATTGTTAGGAAAGGTTCTTTTACTCTAATTATCAAGAACTTTTCAAATAAGATCAATTTACTGATTAAACAACACATAACTTTCATAACATTATGAAGAACTTTTCATACACATCACTCTTCTCGATAGAAAACAAGGAGGCATTGGTTCCAAGATCAGCAACGGTGATCAGCCCATTGAAACTCCACCATTTCAGAATCTTGCAAGAAAAGAATTTACCACATTCTTTTTAGTTTTTCTGTACTAATAAAATTTATAATTAACTTTAGAAAAAAAAAAGTCTTTCTTATATTTGTGTTTCTCAATATATAAAATTTTATAAATGAGATGGCCGATATCTTATATTGGCGTCAAGGCAATAATAGAATACTTATTTTTATAATGTTAAATTTCACAGAATTCAATTTGTGATATTCATGCCCGTTATCTATTAATTGGGCGGCAACCAAAAAGTAGAGTCATAAAATTATTTAAATTTTAATATTAGATACTCAATTCATATATAGTCACATATAAAACTTAATCGTACTCATAAATCAGCTATTATGAAAATAAATAAATAAATAAATATCATACTAATTAATTTACGTGACCCATTTGGCCTTCTCTGTCTTCCATTAATCTTTGCATTGCCACCACATATAACTAGGCATAGTGTCTTTGGATGCAGATTGAATCGGATGGATTGACCCAGGAACCGATGATATAGAGCCTAACTTGGTCCAAGCAACTTCATTGGAGGATGCAATCGCCTCGTTCAAGACTCGTTGACTTGGTTGGGTTTTGATCGAATCAGTCATCCCGTGACCCGATTAAACTTTAGTTTAAACCTGTGTTAAGCACATTACCTAGGAGAAAAGTAATATTTCAACCATCAAAGAAGCAAGTTATGATTATCATATAAATGCATCAAAAAATATATATATAAAAATAACAATAGTATTTTGAAACATAAAATGTTATTATTTTGTGTAAGTTATAGCATTATATCATCTAAAATGATTTTATTTCGTAAAAGATGAAAAATGTTAGCCACAAATTTTATAATATCATATAAAGTTAAAAAAATAACTAAATAATCATCAGATATTCAAAAATAAATTATTTTTAAATTAATTTTTACAATTTATTAATATAATTATAAAAGATTATATTTATTTATTTATTAAATATGTTATTTGTATGCTAAAATTACTTTAAGATATATTTTTAGGATATTTTGATTATAAAATTTACATATAAATTATTTGTTTTACTTATTTTGATATTTATTTATGAGTATATATATATATATATATTCCAATTCAACAATTAACCGGTAATGGTTGAACAAGTGATCCAATGACTTAAAAACTAATCTTAGTCAATGATCAAACTGGTTCTTAAAACAATGATGAGGCATTCATGAAATTTCACAATTGCAAGCATGAAATGGGATACTATTAATGTAATACCCGTTAATTTCAGAATATAATTCGCTTAAGAGTATTTTAGAATTCTACAACGTTACTTTAGTTATTTATTTTGGTCATTTTTAATTTTCATATTTAATTGTTCTCTTTGAATATTATTTATGAAAATTGAGTTAAATGACTGGACTGAATATTTGCACCATGTGGGATATATTCTAAGAATGGTGAAATTCATGGAAAAGTGGTTTAAGAATAGTCAATTAGTCCATTTATTATAAATTGACTGGATGGGTTTGGATGTTAGGTTATGGATACCCATGGGTTATTCAATAACCCATTAGAAATATTTAAAATAAAACTTCAATAGTAACTTCTCATAATTCGCGTCTGAAGCAAAAGGTTGGAAGGAACAGTAACTTCAGTTTCTCTCGTTTCTTCATCTTCTTCTCAAATCCTTTCCTTGATATTCAGAGTTTTGATTATTTGTTCGGTTCAAAAGCTATGTGAGGATCAAATGTAAGCTTTAATCTCATTATTTTCCTTAAATTTCAGTTTATATGAAAGATTAGAGGAGGTTTTGTTCTTGAAGATTTTGATGATAATTCGTGAATCTCAGTTGTTTTAGAAGTTATATTTGAGTTATAATCGGTTAAAAGAGTTGAGATTCTGGTTTTGAAACAAGAAAGAAAAGGATAAATTTGTTAGAAATTTCTGCAAAAACTTCTGCAAAAACCGAGTTACTGTAGCGACCAGAAATTTCGGGAAAATTTGAAAATTTTTCTTCGAGTACTGTAGCAGTTACTGTAGTGTCGGCAGTCAACGGTACTGTAGCAGTCAACGTTACTGTAGCGAACCGTTACTGTAGCAAACCGTACTGTAGCAAACCGTTAATATAGCAATCAGAAAATTTTGCGTATTTTCGTGATTTTGTTTCCTTTCTTATGTTTCCTTGTAATATATTTTACTAGGAAATTTTCCTAGACAAATTCTAGTGTGGAACAAGGTAAACTTGGACAAACATCAAGGTGAGTGAATAACCTTGCTCAGCCAATTTGATATTACTAGTCAAAGTACAATATAAGTCTCATTTACAATATTATTTGGATAATAAGCAATTAATTTTTCATATGGGAGTATATGATGATCAGCAGAAATAAGAGTATGTACAAATTATTTATTTCATGACAATTGTACTATGTGATGAATTCTCACTATCTTATTAATGAGTAAAGATCTACGGGATCTAATACACGAGTGTGAAAGGGTTAAAGTCCCATACTACTCGGTGTATATCTAAGAAATCTTATACACGAGTTTGAAAGGGTTAAAGTCTCATACTACTCAGTGCATATCTATGCAACCTATACACGAGTTGAAAGGGTTAAAGTCCCATACTACTCGGTGTATATCTAAGAAAGCTTATACACGAGTTTGAAAGGGTTAAAGTCCCATACTACTCAGTGCATATCTATGAAACCTATACACGAGTTGAAAGGGTTAAAGTCTCATTCTTCTCGGTGTATACCTATGAGATCTTATTCACGAGTTTGAAAGGGTTAGAGTCCCATACTACTCGGTGTATATCTATGAAATCTTATTCATGAGTTTGAAAGGGTTAGAGTCTCATACTACTCGATGTATAAAACAATTAATTATATGAGTAAATGTGGTATTTGTACTTTTGATATTTTATATAGTACAGTTATTTACTTACTGAGTTTTTAAATAAACTCACACTGCCTATGATTATTTTTTTTCAGATTCAGAAAACAAAGAACAAGAGTATCCGTTTGAAGAATAGAAGCCTTTTGGAATTATCCTCTATTTCTGTCTGGTGGGGTACCAGTACTTATTAAAGTGGATACTAGGAACGCTCTGTACTTTCTATAGGTCTCCTAGGCTTGCGATGAGATAGAAATATCAGACTATGTATGTCTATATTTGCTTATCAGATGAATATAATTCTATAGTGTGGAATGAATGATTAAGGTTGAATGTAAAACCTTACAGAATATATGTAAATAACGTATGTTTGACAATTTTATCAAATGAGTAGTATCTTTTCACATGCTCAATTTTGGGATGTGACAATTAATTTCTATTTTGTCAAATATATACGCAAAATATAGTTTCCATTATGTATATGGAATCATATAATTAATGGTATATAAATAAAAAATAAATTTAAACATTAATCTCAATTGTAAATTGTTAGAAACTTGATGTGCTTGATTAAGTGTGATGAGTAACCTTATGTCTAAAATGCCTCCGGTGATTTAGTTTTCCTCCATTAACACTTTATAAACCACTACATTCTCTAACCCATATGTAGGTCTTCTTTCTAACTCTCCCCATATAGTCCAACTGGCCTGGTCTTGTGACTTTTGCCATTTTTTTTGTTTTTGGTTCTCGGGCTTATATTTCTTAGATCGTAGAGGCCTCAAATCTTTTTTCTTTTGTCTAATCTTGTACTCTTTGAATTTACTTGTTTGGGGTCTTCCTCACTAAGTCTTCTTTCTTATTGGGCATTAAATCTTAAGCGACAAGTTTTCAACATTTTTATAAGTGTGTGTGTGTGTGTGTGTGTTTTTTTTTTTTTACACATTATTGTTGGGCTTCTCCTTGTTTTGGATTGTGGATCTTCATGGGTCGCAAGGCCATTTTACTTTGATACCATGTTGGAAAACTTGATGGATCTGACTTCATAAATAGTTCAACATCTTAACAATTAAAACCATAATTTAAGTAACATGCCCAGTCATTATTGACCTAAAGAGGACGTTGGGTCATCAGATCAATGATTGAAGTAGAAGAATAAATAAAATATGTATAATATATATATCTCCACAAATAAATATCGAAGTTAGTAAAACATATAATTTATATGTTAATTTCACAATTAATGTATCATAAAATAATTTATCACACAAATTTCATATTTAATGAATATATATATAATCATTTATAATTAAATTAATAAATTACAAAATTAAAATTAAAAGTAAATTATTTTTGGGAATAGTTGATTGTTATTTTTAATATTATATGATACTATAAATTTTTTGCTGACATTTTATAAATTTTTTTGCATAAAATAATAATATTTTATGTTTTGTAATATTTTGTCTAATGGTATATATAAAATCATAAAGAAATTTCAGCCATGAGGATGAAGGTTATTGTTTCTTATCCATATTGTCATAGATTCTACTTTTCTCAAAACTTATTTTGTTCTCACTTTCACATTACAAATTAAAAAAAAAGAAAATTAAAAAAAGAAAAAAGAAAACTAAGTCGTGGATCAACCGAGTTGATCGAGTCATTTGCAACCCAATTTAATTAAATGACTTGGCCCAAGTTAGCATCCAAGTTGACTTAATTGATTCGGACTAGATTCAAAAACACTCACTAAAACTCTCTAAATTATGCCCCCCCCCCCCCCGGCCCGCTCCAAAAAAAATCAAACACTATAAACATTGGATTTAATTGCAATAATTATATTTAACGGATATGCGTTTAGGACCCAAATTAAGTTGTAAATAATAAATGAAAGGATAAATTATAGTTTAATTTCTTGTGATTTGGTCTAAAATTAGTTTGTTGCGCTGTAACTGTATGTGGTTTAAATTAAGTGTTTAATTATTAATTTTAACCACCATGTGGTGTTGTTGTTATTAATTTTAACTGAATTAATAATAATGGGGAATCAAAAACAACATATAATGTCATTTTGAAACTATATTTTACTTAATATTATATCATAGTCTTTTAAAATTAATATTGGGATGAAGCCAAAATTTCAAAACAGATATAGTCCATTTAATTCTATCAACTATCTTAAAAATTGTAAAAATATTTAAAAATAAAAAATAAAACAAACATTAACAAAAAAAATGATTTTCATGATTATTTTCACTAAGATTTTAGATATAAAAATATTTATGAATGTTAAATGTAATGTTTTAAAAATTAGACCGACCATTGAATCAAAGAAACAAATGATTTATACTTTAATGGTTGAATTGTAATTGAAATAGTTAAATTAAAACATTTAAAATGAATATTTCAAAATATGTTATACTTATATTTATAGTAAAATCTTTTATAATAATTAAATTTGTAAATTACAAAATTTAGATTACAAGTAAATTTATGACATTTGATTATTATCATTAATATCATATTATATTACAAATGACAAAGATGTTAAATGATGTATTTTAAACCTTGCGCTAGGACTCCATATTGATTAGTTCAAGTGATTTGATACTTAATTTTTTAAAATAAAATTTTAAATTTAAGTCTTGTAAATATCAAAAAATATTCAATATTGAGAGAGTTCTACACTTTTATGATATGATCAAATTAAAACAATTGATTAGTCAAGAGTTTAGTGACTTTTCCAATACTAATAATTAAAAAAAATGCATAATGGGACTATTGATTTTGGACTAATTGTAAATATATCCTAATAAAAATAAACTCCCATAAATTCCCATGACTCCACTAATGCTACATGTTCATTTTTTATTTCATCATTACTTACAATATTATAAACACATGCCGACTTGACTCTAGGAACTAATTATATTATTCCATCTATAGCCAGCAATTAAATAGGAATTAATTAAAATAGAAAAAAGAAGAAAGACTACATCACATTAAATACTAGTTTATGGTTGACGTCATTTTTCTTCGTACGACGATCCGAAAACTCCAACCGAATGTGAAACCCAAATTAAATATTTAAAGGCACACACATTACCGAAGATTCCCCATAGAAAGTCTTAGAACAGCTCATTTTCACTTCACCAAAACCCTTTGAACATTTCTTCTACACACATAAGAATTAAAAGGTCATCATCAGTTCTTTACCAAAATAAAATGTGTAGAAAGTCTCTTAAAATGTTAACATCTGATATAAAATTATGATTTTATTTTATATAAGCATCTCTACTTAAATGTTTTCTTTAATTTAATGTTAACATCTAATATAAAATTATGATTTTATTTTTAATAAGATAGTAAAATTAATTAATTAGGAGTACATACCTGCAAAGGCAATTCCAAATGAAGAAAAAAAGAATAGATGGGAACATAGTGTAATGTTTGAAAAAATAGGGATGCTAATTTAATTTAACCAAATTTCATAGGAGGTTAGTGCAATTTCCCCAGCACTTTTAAAACAACTCTTTCGTTCACCAAAACCCTTTGAAGTTTGAAAATTTTTTCATATAAATTAAATCTCCAATTTCAAGATCGTCATCAAACATAACACGCTTCGAAGATCTACTATATACCAAGCAAACTAATTAAGATGACAAGTACTCCTTCAAGAACTCTGGCTTCCAATATGACTGTGACGATGATGTCCCCTGATGAGGAGCAATTAGCAACAAGACAATTGTCTAATTTGTCGAACGAAGCTTACCATAGTGGCGAATCTGCTTCCGTTGCCTTTGTGTGGGAATCTGAACCAGGTACTCCTAAGTTCAAGTCCTCACATAACCATTCCCTTCCTCCTCTTACTCCTCCTCCTTCCTACCAGTACACTTCTTCTTCCAAGCCCAAGAAAAGCCCATCAAAACCTAATCTTTTTCAAGCCATATTTGCCAAACAAAAGTTACGTAACAGTACTAGAAAAAAGCCTCGTCTCTCTCCCCTGGCTTCTTCATCTTCTTCCATTGCTTCTTCTTCTTCATCCTTCTCATCGCCCTCCTGCTCTTGGGTGCCGTCTTCTCCGGTGACATGCTCGCAGCAGGATGAAGAAGAACAACAAGAAGATCCGTATGAGATGGCTGTTTGCAATGCTGCTAGGTCTGGAGGTTGCTATGCGTCCATGATCAAGAAGGTGCTGCTCAGAAATTGTATGTGATATATACGTATGCACACAGACACACACACACATAGAGGTTAACGTTTCTCGTCGGCCTTGTTAATGAGATTTGATTGCTGAAGACATTATTGTATATGTGCCAGATTTGTGCATAAGGAATGAAATGGATCGTCTGTTTTCTGAAAAAAACATAAAGAAGCTTAAACTTATATAGGGTCATTTTGAAGTAGGTTTCTAAATAATTTCCAAAATAAGAACTATGGACTTTTGATTTTTGGAAATAAGTTATTTTTTCAATTTCTTCTTAATAATTAATATTCAATGTCAAACTTCATATGTTAAATATGATAGTTAGGGAAGCTAAGATAGCAAAAAAATTCGAACATATATAAAAAGTCTAATATGTAAAGAGAGCTATTGTCATGATTAGGGTGAAATTTGATAGAAGGACTTATAAAATTCAATGCAAGTGACTCAAAATTTAAGACAACTCTTTCGAACTTTTACCTACATATTTTTGACTTTGTTATTAATTACCATATATTGTCAGACTGTTCCCTCATTCTCTTCTCACCTTCCTATCAACAGAAACACATATAATTATCCCATTTTGGGCAAACGTGCAATTGATAAATCCACTACGTCAGTGACTTATCATAAATGCGATTAATTGGTAAATAAACTCTCTCACGAGGTTAAAGTCCTTGAAATCAAATTTTGTCCGTTTATCAGTGTTGGCGTATTTAAGGGGTATTATATTTATTCTCCTTAAACAAAGTTTTAAATTTAAATCATCTTATAAATAAAGAAAACCAACATTAAAAAAATTTTACATATTTATAATTTAACTCAACTTAAATCACATTAATTGAAAATAATGAATTTTCGTATATTAATTGGTTTCAACCAAAAAATAATGTTGATAATCTTTATCCACTTTTAATTTTTTTCATTGGGCTATTCAATTTCACTTTATCCTTTCAAATATATCCTATAATTGAGGAAGTGGAAAAAAAAAATAAGGGACTGTTTGATATTCAGGAAAGAGTAGGAATGGAAAGAAAGTAGGAAAATGAAAAGAAAAAGAGAATGGACAAAAGAGAAGAAAAAAGAAAAAAAAACTTGTTTGGTATGCACTGAAAAAGAAAGGAAGAAAATAAGATTATTATATTTTTTTAAAGATAATAGAAAATAAATATAAAAATAATTTACTATTTTGCCCTTCATTACTTAACCCCAAGAGCAGCCAGTCGACCAGCTGCCAGGCACCGGCTAATCCCCTGGTGCCTCCTGAGGTGCAGATGTAGGAAAAGATGAGAGAAAATAGAGTTTAATGTGAGAACTGATGAATCGGAGACACCACGGCGTGCATGCCTCTGGACTCAGTTGAATGCTTCAACAACACGGAGGGGGGTGACAAGGGGGAAGAGGCAGACTTTACAGCGGCGAGGACAAACACACATGAGACCTTGAACAAATGTAGGGTAACATTAAAGGGCAACATTGACAATCTACTAAATAGTAAAAGGCAAATAGAACAAGTTGTTTCTTTTCCATCGAGATAATCGAATTTCCATCGCTTATGCGATGGAAAAAAAATTTGTCAAAATGATGGAAGAGAGAAGACCATTTTCTATGTCTAGCGTCTACAGTACAACTAACCAAACGCAAAAAAAAATAAACAATAATGGAACTCTCCTTTCCTTTTCAATGCTTTTTCGCCTATCAGACGACCCCTAAATATTGTTTCTCACAATATTTTGTAACAATTATAATCAAAAAGAATATATTCAATTCAGTTAGAAAACCCAGAGTTTTGCTTGACTACAATAATAGCTATAGTTTAAATTCCAAAAACAACAAAAGTTTAGGGTTTCGATTTCTAAAACTCTACCTTTTATACTCAATAAATTCGAAAAAAGTTTAGTCTTCTATCTAATTAAGCGGGAGTCTTATACCCTTGGTAAAATTTTAAAAAAAATCAGTTAAAAACAATCCATTGTAGGATTACATATAGGCAAAATTAACTACTGACATTTTTTTGGTACATAAAAATAATTACGATTTGAACATTCATTTGAATTATTCATTATATAAATGTTTAGTTCCATTAGCTACTATATTATACTCTTCAAAGGTGCATAATTAGCATAGGTAAGTCCAAAAGTACATCTAACTTTAAAAGTAATTATAACAGAATAAAATCATGATCTAAATTCCTGTGATCAGTGTATAAAAAAAAATCAGTAAGTTTTATGTGAAACAAAAACAAATTAAGACCAAAAAAAAATCACACTCAAATGTCAAATATTTTGGTATTTGTGTATATATATGTATTGACGTGATCAGCAGATATTGAGATTATGAATTAAAAAGGAATTTGTGCTTTCTTCCCGCATATGATTGAGAGAAAAGACAAAAGCAGGTAAGTCGACATATGCATTTTGATCACACAGTGCCTAAATTTATTCACTTATTTATTTCTCTTTCAACGTATTATTTTTAAGAAAAAGTCACTAACAATACTTAATCCCGAGGACTTATTGGCATTTTTATATTATTTATAGATGGGAGTGGATCTCATGATCTAAAATACACTTTGATAAATTCAAAAGTCACCGACAATCAATTTAGAGATCTTGAGATAAAAATCATAGAATATCAATTTTTCATTAAAGTTCTAGTAATTAAATCCTCCAAAGCTATTAATTTAAGTGGTTTAACACTTATTTTTTTAAGTAAAATTATTAAGTTTAACTCAAATGTTAAAAAAAAAATTAATGTTAGAAATAGATTCGTTAGAACACAATAAAATTTAGGATACTGGTAATTCTATAAGTAATAGACAAAAAAAAAAAAGACGCTAGTCTCTTTCAAAGTTGTTGATTATTTGTTACTATATATATAATAATATGGGAAAAAGAATTAATAGTGACATTTATATGTCTTATTATGTATTGCATACATAATAAATATATTTGATCTAAAAATAATTTAAATGAGATTTATTATGGAAAATTTAAGAATGAAATATTTTATTTATTTTGTACAGTAGAAATGCACTGTAATTAATAGATATGTTTAAACAAAGAGAATTGTTTCTCAATCGGAGAATCAAAATAAAAATTATAGAGTCAATGCAATCAATTCGAGATTTTATTAATTAACCCAATATTATATTGGTTAAAAGATTTTATTTAATTTGAATAAAATAATATTCTCAAATACGCAAATAATTTTGCAACCAGTTTAGGAGGCTCCTCACATCTCTAAATCGTTGGATCAAATCTGATCCAATAGTCCCCGATTCCCACGCGCCTCCTCCTCTTTTTTATTTTTAAAAATTACGTCAAGGGCAGCTTTTTAAATTGCATCCAACCAGGAATCGTCACGTGACATCCTGGTTGGCAAATTCTGGTGACCCTTCTTTTTTCTTTTTTTTTTCAAAAATTATTTTAATAGCCTTTTTTTATCAATTTTTGTTGTATATTTAATTAAATTTTTTTAGATATTTTTAATTAAATAAATTTCAACAAATTAAATTAATTTAAAGTAGATTTAATTAATTATTTTTTATAATTAAATACAATAAATTACAATAAACAAAATTAAAATAGTTAATTAAATATTTCAATATATTATTTTTAATTAAATATAATATTTTACTCAAACAAATTAATTTATAAAAATTAAAATTAAAATAAAATCTGATCCTACTAACTGTTACCTTGTTTCAATATATATATATATATATATATATATATATATATATATATATATATATATATAAAAGCATAAGTAATATACACTAAATATAATTTTAAATTAAATATAATATTAAATTAATCTATATTTACAATAAATTAATTTTTAATAACTGAATAAATGATGCCGAACTGTTAGAGTTTAAAGCAATTTTGACACCACACGCCGTTTATTAAAAACAAAAAGGGTGTTTGTATATGTAAATCAAATTTATAGATAGCTTGATGAGAGGATCAAGAAGAAGAAAGTACAGCAACTAATAATTCAATTTGGCCGCAAGGAGGGAGGTCAGATATCTATCTCTTCTATCTGCTAATCCATCTTCCCCCTTAGCTTTTCATAATTTGGTTCTCCTTGTTTCTTGTTTCTAATAAGCAATATGTGTTCTTTTTCTTTCTTTCTTCCTAGCTGACATTCTTTTGCTAAATTAACAAGTTTTGTACGTATTTTATAACATGCTTTTCATTCTTGGGTTTAAAATTAATATTGGTTGCGTACTAATTCTTTTGTCTCTAAATTAAATCAAATTAATATATGTAGTATAATATATAATATATAATTTATATTTCTTGGGTACTAAAAGTTACTTCTATGATTTCTATCTTGCATTACATTATTGGCATTTGTAAATTTTAATATTGGATTTCTTGTTAATTTATTTTTTCAATTTGGCATTCCATTTTGTCTTTTACTGCACGGATTGAGGATTTCACTTCATTCTAGTTAGAATATTTAATTGTTTTGTAATATTCTTTAATATTGACTTTAAATCCTCTTTCGATCATAAAGTGCTAGAGATTTGCTAGAGATATATGAAAATTTTCCTAGATCTATATGCTGTATTAGAATTTGTTTTTATATAAACTGAGAGTAACAAGGAAGTTTTGGCCATTGAAGTTTTACATAAGTTTTGGCCATTGAGTTTTAGTTAGGTTTTCAATTCTTTTATGTTTTTGTGTAGTTTAAAACTTCAATAGAGGTGATATTGAAACCTAAAGTTGGGATGGAATTCAACACTATAGATGAGACATGGGAATTTTGGAGGACCTATGGTAGACGAATTGGATTTGGAGTGAGAAATGAATGGCATGGAAAGAGCAGGAAGGATAGAAGCACAATCGTCCAAAGATTTGTTTGCTTAAAGGAGGGGTTTCGAAAACTAGATAAAAGAAATTTGAGCTTTACGAATCCCCGCCTAAAGACTAGAACCGGTTGCAAGGTGAAAATAGTTTTGAAACGTAGCAAAGAGAAATTTAAAGTTTATGAATTTGTAGAGAAACACAATCATGAACTTGAAACTATGGAGACTAATCATATGCTTCGATCTCAACGTCAAATCTCAGAAGTGCAAGTACATGAGATTGAATTAGCAGAGGATTCTGAAATCCAACAAAAAGCCTCCTTTGACTTGATGAGTATGCATGTCAGAGGGAGATCTAATCTTGGATATATGCGCATAGATGTAAAATATTATTTGAAGTCCAGAAGGTAAAGAAACATAGAGTACAGAGAGGCTAGTGCATTGTTGAATTATTTTCAAAAGCAATTGATAGAAAATCCATCATATTTTCATGCTTATCTGGTGGATTCAGAGGAGCAGATAAAAATTTATTTTGGGCGAATCCAAAAATGCTAATTGATTATGGGTTTTTTGAAAATGTGGTGTTACTTAATACAACGTTCGACACCAATAAAAGAAATAAGCTAGTTGCTATGTTTTGTGGGTTTAATCATTATAAAGGAATAGTTATATTCAGAGCAGTTCTATTATATGATGCAACTACTGATTCTTTCAAGTGGCTTTTTGAAACATTTTTATAGGCTCATCGATAAAAAAGACCACTTACAATGTTCACTGACCAAGATGCAGTAATGACAAAGGCATTAAGTGAGGTCATACCTAACACCGTGCATGGACTATATACTTGGCATTTGATGTAAAATACCATCAAACACTTGTCTTATCTTCATAAGGCTGGTTCTCATATTTTAACTGATATTTCACGGTGCATGTACAATATTATGGACGAACAACAATTTAAGGCAGCATGGACTCAATTATTAGCAAACCATGGTGTTGAAGATAATCAATGGGCTAGCATCGCTTTATAGTATCAGGCAAAAATGGGCGACATGTTTTCTGAGGCAAACTCTCACCCTTGGAATGCAAAGCACACAACTCAGTGAGAGTTTTAATGCTGGCCTAAAGGTGTTGATGAGACTGAACTTGGATAGTGTACAATTCTTCATGCACTTTGATAGGATTGTAGATGACAAGAGGTATAATAAATTGATATCTGATTATAATTCTAGGGAAAAACTCCCATGGTTGAGAGTGCCAAGTCGTATGCTGAAACAAATTTCTAGGATTTATACTTGTATTGTATTTGAATTATTCCAAAAGGAATATGATAGTATGGTGGATGCATATATTAAGGAAAGAAACGAGAGTGAGGAACACAGGACATATGTTGTTATCCTCTTAGGTAAGTAAAATATTCTCTCATATATGTATTTATATGTCTAAAATGTGTATCTATACGTCTAACATAATTGGCCTTTTAGGTAAGCCGGGAGACTTTACCGTATCTTTTCATCCTTTAGATTAGATAGTTACATACAATTGTCGGATGTTTGAAAACATTGGTCTTCTATGTTGTCATGCCTTGAAGGTATTGAATCTAAATAATGTGAAACTACTCCCCGGAGCACTATATTTTACCTCGGTGGATGAAAAAAGCAAGAACAAGTCGATGTTAGAGGGAAAGAGATACAAGAAAATCCTAGAGTAGAAAGTATACAATGATTCAAACATCTCAGTCGAGAAGGAATAAGATTATTTTCCGAAGTCTCTAATAGTAAAGAAGGATACTCGATGATTTTAGACATAATTTCTGAAAGCTTTAAGAGATTATGTAATATTCAGTCATTGCAAATAGAGGAAGAGCCTCATGTTGATGGTTCGCGCCATTACGACTACCAAGTTGCCCAGAATTAAATTCATGACAATTTTGCAGTATAGTAGTCTTCTCAAGTCGTTTCACTCTTGGAACCTTGCTTCTAAATTACCTAACTAATTGGTCTAAACACTAATCTACCCTAATTATCTACTAATTACCACCGGGGTGTGCAATTAAACTGTAAAACAGAAACTAACAACAGCTAAACAAAACATAGCATAAATACTAAACAGAACGAAAACGAAATCACATCACAAACATGTAATCAGCCATTCAATCCCTAGAGTTTGCATCTATCATCATCTCATCCTTGGTTTATTCTGATCTAATCATACCATTCAATTTCCAACTAAAATTCCTGAAAGATCTTCCAAGATTAAATCATATTAGAATCATAATCACAACCTAATATAATTTGTTTAAGCTCCTGACCGAATCATGCTTGATAATCACCCAAGGCAAGCCATTTCGTTCTACTCACTCCACAACCAGTAAAGCAAGATTACACCTCAAATAAAGTTCTTAAAACTGAACCTATGTCTACTCTGTCATATCAGAACATAAATAAACATAAGAACTAGAGGCAAGTGCAGAACAGAAATGAGATAGGATTAGAACCAGAAACTTATCTGTTATTAAGCCAAAGATTCAAAATACAAGGCTTCAGTTCATGTTTGACTAATTACAACACTCTTTAGCCTTCCATGGAGGCCAAGATACAGAAAGAGAAGGGGGATAGAGAAAAACAAAAATACAGAAAGTGGAAGAAGACAACTTCAATATCTCGAAAATGGTGTCTGATGGTCCCTAAATACAACCAGAAGAGGGAAGGACGAAAATGCATTATGGTTAGGTCCCTTTCAGCTTCTGCTACTGCCTTGCTAATTTTGTCTGCTATTTGTTTTTCTGCAGAAAGCAATTCTGCTGGGTACCTTTTTTCTTGATGCTCTTTTCTGCTGCTATTTTTATTGTTGTGTTCTGTTCTGCTACTGTGCAGAAAAAGAAATCAAAATAGTGGGCTCCACTAGTTAATCTAGTCAGCCCTAGTCAACTAGTCAATGTCCAGTCAGCAAGTCTAGGTGGCCTCAAAATAAGCAAAACGTCCATGTCAGCATTTTCTCTCTAATAATTAAATCTGAAAATTAAGCACATGAATTAATTGGGATAAAATTATGAAATTGAAGCATATTAATTCTATAATTAATTTACACCCAATAAATCTAAAATATAATAAAATAGGAAAGTTGGCAACATTGAAATAGCAATAGGACTAAGATAGGGACTAAATAGCATATAAAAATGCCCGATATCAGTTGATGCCACCGATGTGCTCATAATTCAGTGCACACCTCAGCCAACTGGATCTAAGCAAAGATCAGGCAAGAGTTCTAAAAAATGCCATAGGAGTTGTTTGGATTGTCAGGAAAAAAGGGAACAAAAAGATCTACAATTATTCAAAATTTACGAGTATTGCCGTTTGGAGTAAGGAAAATATGTTCCTATATTTTTTTAAGTAAACTGTGTGTAAATACATGTTTAAGATTCACTTAACATCGTTCCCCTTACCCATATTTGCAGATGAATGAAGCACAATATCCAAGTCCAGTCTCATACTTGGCACCTCTAGCACCCCAAACACATGCTACCAATTTGAGCTTTATCGAGTTGCTAAGGGTTAATATACTATGACATGATAGAATTTAATTTTTTTTCCTATCTGATTTTAATTCCTCTATTGATTTCAGTGTTGTCTTAATGTAGGTATCTAATGACCATTGCACGCCATCACTAGAGGCATTGGATTTTAATAGACATTGCTCCCAACCAGGTATATATATATAGATATATATTTATGCATTGATTAACATTTTATGATATATATGTATATATGTATTGCGGAGTCTGGATGGAAGGACAATTAGAGTAAATGTTGCAAAGGAAAGGCATAGGCGTGACTTCTTTTCATATGTGTTTAAAGTAATGATTAAATATAATACAATGTAGTTTAATATAATACAAGTGAGTGTTTGATTACTAATTTTTTTATTTAATTTTTCTTTGCAATTTTAGGGTTCTCAATTTCCAAAGGATAAGGGCAGGATAGTGTGATCTCAATGCCGCTATACTCTTTCTAGTGTTTCAATTTTTTTGTATTCTCAAATTCTTAGTTTTGCAATATGGAAAGGTTAATGGATTGACATCAAGATATGACTTAGGTTATGACTGGAGTTTATTTTATTTTAATGAATTTTATTTTAATTTTAATTTTTTATAAATTAATTTGTATATATTTACTTTACCTTTTTATATATTAAATTTAATTTAATTAAATATTATATTTATTTAAAAATAATATATTAAAATGTTTAATTAAAAATAATATAATTTAATTTATTTTAATTTATTTAATTAAAAATCTTTTAAAAAATCTACAACAATATATATATATATATATATATATATATATATATATATATATATATATATATATATATATATATATATATATATAGTGGAACAAGGTAACAGTTAGTAGGATCAGATTTTATTTTAATTTAAATTTTTTATAAATTAATTTGATTGAATAAAATATTATATTTAATTAAAAATAATATATTTAAATTTTTAATTAAATATTTTATTTTTTTATTGTAATTTATTGTATTTAATTATAAAAATTAATTAATTAAATGTACTTTAAATTAATTTAATTTATTGAAATCTATTCAATTAAAAAATCTACAAAAAAAATTAATTAAACATACAACAAAAAATGATAAAAAAGGCTTTTAAACCAATTTTTGGAAAAAAAAAAGAAAAAAGAAAGGTCACCAGAATTTGCCAACTAGGATGCCCATCCTGGTTAGCTGCAGATTCAAAAAGATGCCCTTGACGCAATTTTTTTTTAAAAAAAAAGAGGGAGAGGCATGTGGGAATTGGGGACCATTGGATCAAATTTGATCCAACGGTCCAAAGATGCAAAGGAGCCTCCTACGCGGTCCCCGCGTAAGAGGGAAGCCGGTCGCAATAATTTTAGTATATCATAAGAGAAACAAAGAAGAGAAAGAAGAGATTTCAAAATTGGGAAAGACCCAAGGCTAAGTCTGTAGAGGCAAAGATAATATCAAAATTGGGAAAGACCCACATATTTTTTCATTTTATTATTATTATTATTTTCTTTTCTTTTGGCTACAAGAAACATTAAGAGAAAACCAAGAAAATAAGTAGAACAAGTGAAAACAATAGCTCACTAGCCAAAACCCTCCCTAAAGCTCATAAAACCTATAGAATCCCAAGCCAAGAACGCAACCAAGGAGGATGGGGTGAAGCCACCCGACCAAATAGGCACATCCCTTTGCAGGTCATGGAAGCTACCCAATCAAAAGCTTTGTTTAAAGATCTATTAATCCACGTTGACCTAAAATTCGAGCCCAAGGATATAATGTTATCCAACACTAATCTTGCTCTCTAGTTAAAATCCAAAGGGTCATTGAAAACTTTGACTAATTCCAAACAATTTGATTCCAGCAACGCATATTGAAGCCCTAGCCAAAATGCATAGGACATGCCCTCTTTCAAAGCTAAAGCTTTAGCCATGAAAACAGAGGATGTAGAGGAGACACCTGTCCACCCATGGATCAGAACTCCATTGGGCCCACAAAGACAATTCCAAAACTACTTTTTTGTCTCCTATAAAACATGCAACATCAATATTAACTTCATGTAACCAGACAATGGGGGGGACCATGACATGTGATCGCGGACTTTATCACTCTCCTGGTTGCTTTTTCACTCCATAAAGCCCATTAGCTTCCCAATAACTACCAATCACAAATTCAGCCATTCTAGTTGTCCACACAGGCTTCAACCGTTCTTTCTGAAAGACCCAAGAGCACCTGCTTTTTCAAATGTACTAGAGAGTTATGGCTATCTCGTAGCTTTGCCAAACTCATCCAAAGTACTCCTAGACGTAAGCATATCATCACACTAAGCTTCAAATTTTGTAAAACTTACTAGGATAAACCTAAGTGATAAAGAGTCAGAGAACTATACTTTCCTCAATTGTTCACAGAAGAAGAAAAGGCAGTCTAAGGTCTCAGGATAAAGCACACACCTTAGACAAATCACATCACGAGCACACTTTCTCTTCAACAACAACTCTTTAATGGGATTAGCAGAAGAAATTTCTCTGCAAAGGAATTTCATTACTTTTGGGGGAGCCGTTATCTTCAATATAGCCCTCCAAAGAGAGTTGAGAACAACAAAAGAGGAGCTTATGCTCTTTGTATCCTAGTTGGGCACCTTGGCTTTCTCTTGGTAATACCCAGACTTCACCTAGTACTTATCATTCTTGGAGAAGGTTCATACCATCTTATCTTTGCTCCCCTATGTAAAGACATGAATCAACTTGATGGCCTCTATCTCTTTCTTGCTCACTAGGAGACCTATAGAAAGTACAGAGCGTTTCTAATATCCACATTAATAAGTACTGGTATCCCACCAGACAGAAATAGAGAGTAATCCCAAGGGGCTTCTAATCTTCCAACGGATACTCTTCTTTTTTGTTTTCTGTATCTGAAAAATAATCATATGGAGTGTGAGTTTATTTAAAAACTCAGTAAGTAAATAACTGTACTATATAGAATATCAAAAGTACAAATACCACATTTACTCATATAATTAATTGTCTTATACATCGAGTAGTATGAGACTCTAACCCCTTTCAAACTCATGAATAAGATTTCTTAGATATACAACGAGTAGTATGGGACTTTAACCCTTTCAAACTCGTGAATAAGATCTCATCGGTATACACCGAGTAGTATGGGACTCTAACCCTTTCAACTCGTGTATAGGTTTCATAGATATGTACTGAGTAGTATGGGACTTTAACCCTTTCAAACTCGTGTATAAGCTTTCTTAGATATACACCGAGTAGTATGAGACTTTAACCCTTTCAACTCGTGTATAGGTTTCATAGATATGCACTGAGTAGTATGGGACTTTAACCCTTTCAAACTCGTGTATTAGATCCCGTAGATCTTTACTCATTGACAAGATAGTGAGAATTTATCACATAGCACAATTGTCATGAAATAAAATAATTTCTACATACTCTTATTTCTACCGATCATCATATACTCCCATATGAAACTTGATTGCTTATTATCCAAGTAATATTGTAAATGGGACTTATATTGTACTTTGACTAGTAATATCAAATTAGCTGAGCAAGGTTATTCACTCACCTTGATGTTTGTCCAAGTTTACCTTGTTCCACACTAGAATTTGTGTAGGAAAATTTTCTAGTAAAATATATTACAAGGAAACATAAGAAAGGAAACAAAATCACGAAAATACGCAAAATTTTCTGATTGCTACAGTAACGGTTTGCTACAGTAACGGTTCGCTACAGTGCCGGTTCGCTACAGTAACGTTGACTGCTACAGTAACGTTGACTGCTACAGTAACGTTGACTGCCGACACTACAGTAACTGCTACAGTACCTGAAGAAAATTTTCCAGATTTTTTTTTCCAAATTTCTGGTCGCTACAGTAACTCGAAGAAAAATTCCAGATTTTCAGTTGCTACAGTACTTCGAATTTTGCAGAAAATCTTTCAAAAAATTCATCATTTCCTTTCTTTTGATTCAAAACCAGAATCTCAACTCTTTTAATCGATTATAACTCAAATATAACTTCTAAAACAACTGAGATTCACGAATTATCATCAAAATCTTCAAGAACAAAACCTCCTCTAATCTTCCATATAAACTTAGATTTAAGGAAAATAATGAGATTAAAGCTTACCTTTGATCCTTACAAAGCTTTTGAACCGAACAAACAATCAAAACTCTGAAGATCAAGGAAAGGATTTGAAAAGAGGATGAAGAAAGGAGAGAAAACTTCCACTGTTCAGTTTTCAGCTTTTCCTTCTGCGTGAGAAATGAGGGGGGTACTATTGAAACTTTATATTAAATATTTCTAATGGGTTATTCAATAACTCATGGGTATCCATAACCCAACATCCAAACCCATCCAGTCAATTTACAATAAATGGACTAATTGACCATTCTGAAACCACTTTTCCATGAATTTCACCATTCTTAGAATATATCCCACATTGTGCAAATATTTAGTCCAGTCATTTAACTCAATTTTCATAAATAATATTCAAAGAGAACAATTAAATATGAAAATTAAATATGACCAAAATAAATAACTAAAGTAACGTTGTAAAATTCTAAAATACTCTTAAACGAGTTATATTCCGAAATTAACGGGTATTACAAAATACAAGCAACCTAGGTCGAGGCTTAGCTTCTCATTTTTATGCTAAACACTTTGGCAACCTCCAACACTGGTTCATCAGGGCCCTATTTTTACACTTACACAATTGGGCCTTTACGTGTCCCTAGCAAATGTTTCACTAGGAAACCTTTCCTCCAGAAAGGCACAGTCACATGACTTTTACTCCAAAACAATCAAGGTCCACACCAAGGCCCTAAAGCAAAGTCCACTCGGGGACAAATACTAGAATAGATGAAATAGGTTGGTTCACATAGTATTTTTTACACAGAGAGCTAACTCAATCAAAGAATGTATAATAATGCAGTAACTCTCTCAATTATTACAAAAAATAAGCATACCTCTCAAACTCAGAGATATTATCTTATTTGTATTTCACAAGGACTTCAATATAACTCAATGTGCTTCTTTTATAGATTTATGAAAGTAGCCGTTGGAGATGAGCCTTCATCTTAATGGGACTTGAATGATCTAAGTTGTAATACCCAAGAAAAATAAAATATAAATATTTGTTTACAAACTACTGTTACTATTTCAGTATACGATACTATTCACCCATATAACACTATTTACGTATACGATACTGTTCATTTATACAATCGAAATGTCAAGTACTAGATGTGGTTTGGTTATAAGAGAAAACTAGAAAGAAGTTCGTGGGAGAAAATGACGTTTTATGTGTAAAAATACCCTCATGGACTAAAGTGAAAGGACTGAATTGAAAAGAAACTTAAAGGTTTAAGGTGAAAGGATAGTTTTCCTTTTAAGTTTCCAATAGTAATAAAAATTTTCCATGAGGTGTACAGTAACTTCATTATTAGAAATGTCATTTTCATAAATAGTAAATTGAATATTTTATTAGCGCATAGTATCAAATAGTACCCTTGACTTTTGCTATAAATAGGTCATTCCATTTCACTTCTAAACTCACACCTTCAACTTCTCTTCTTCTCTCCTTAAGTTTCTCTTACTTCAAAGCTAGGCCTCTGAGATTTTGGGCCTTTCCTTTTCAGCTTAGGTAAGGATACTATGCCCTTTCTATGTCTTTCAAATTTTAGAAGTTATTTTCTTAAGTATGCTCTGTGGTTGCGGCCTTGGCTGATCTTTCACATCAGAAAAACTGTCTTTAACTGTTTATATGTTATTTTGATTCTCTGATTACCGAAATAGAATGTAAACTGTGAAGAATACATGTCTAGGAAAGTTCTGGCTAAGGAAAGACCTGGTTTTTAAGTGTGTCCAGTGTGACCTCCACTTTTTCTTGGGAACTTACCTGGTCTACTCTTTTACAGATTGTATTCTCTATTTCTTGTATAAATAGTAACCGTACGTATGAATAGTAACCGTACGTATGAATAGTGACCATACGTATGAATAGTAACCGTATATATGAACAGTATCTGTACGAAAAACAATCCTAACGTATTTTCTCTAATCTTTCATGAAAATCTCCGTAGCAGAACACTAAAATTCACCTGTGTACTCTTGTCCGTAACGACTTAAAGAAGTGATACTCGTACGGAATCCAGGTGAGTGAAACGACCCCGTTTTAATAGAGTTTTAGCATTACTGGTGATAAAAAGTATGTCGTAGGACACTCCCAAGATTCATAGGGGGAAATTGGATTCAGAATGACGAATATAATGAGATAATTAATCCAGAAGTATGGATAAGAAAAAGCAAGTATCTCATGATGATGTGAAGATTGAATCTCTTGAATTGTAGTTTATAAAGCTATAATATAATTATATACTATACCTGTTATATGGATGAATATTATATTGAGCTTCTGATTATGATATGAAATGCTATTGATTGTGATTGAGCGGGATAGTACCCCCTCTCACGGCAAGGCGGAAAACCTGGTTGACAGGGTGTCTTGACCAATGAGTGTGGAGACAACGATTCCCTCAGTAGGGATATAGCCCGGATTGGTGATAAATCCGTGAGGCGCTCTAGCTAAGAGGATGAGGTTGTGCGTCATGGCGGAAATATACATAATTGGTGAGCCGGCCTGTGTGCGCTCTCCGGGATATATTACCATTGACGAGTACTAGTAACGTTTGTTGAATTGGATGAGTTTTTATCTTCTTGTATGTAAGATGATGATGTTGTGCGTCATGGCGAAAATATACATAATTGGTGAGCCGGCCTGTGTGCGCTCTCTGGGATATATTGCCATTGACGAGTACTAGTAACGTTTGTTGAATTGGATGAATTTTTATCTTCTGTCTATTGGTTGAGTATGAGCCTTTGGATATGCTTGCATGACTGGTAATGTATTTGAATTTTATTAACGCGAGGCCGATTCGCTCATTGAGTTTAAAAGCTCACACTGTTTGTACAACCTTTTTGTTCAGATCAGGTTGCCAGCGAAGAATATCTGCTAGAGGAGTAGATCATTTTGGACCTTCCCGTTGTCGGGTAGACCCCTCTTTTGTTATAGATTATGTTGTTCTGTAATCGTCTAGGACATCTAGGTCAGGGGTTCGACATTTGGCTTGTATGTCAGTATAATAATGTATTTTAAATTGATAATATATTATTACATGCAAATCATCTCTATGATTTTCAGATAAGAAAATTTGATATATTTATCGGAAGGCTTATAGTGATGAGAGATTCATCATTGTGCCGGTCATGTGCCCAGAAAACGGGTCGTGACATAAGTCAACTCTTTGATTCTTTGTCATCACCTAAGAATCAGGTACCTTGAACTATATATGGTAACAAATATTTGTATACCATTCCCAGTTTTACATTTTTCCTTTCTGAGGTGATTTCATGCTTTAATCTGACATTCTTGATCGATTTCTTCCATTTGCAGCGTCTTCTAGATTGTAAATAATCTCAACGACTTCTTTTCCTTATTATAGGTGATCTTCATTTAATTGCATGATCTTGCAAATTGATTTGCATAAAATACTTTTGATTTTACAAGTTTGATTGATTCCACATATTTGATTTCAGATAGCTGTACATGTTCTAACTTTTATTGATCTTCCATATTGACTTTCCTTTTCTATGTTGATTCTGCATTTAATGCCTCTAATATGCCAGGGCCCTGATTGATACATTAATCAAAAACCTTGCTTCAATATGTACCCTTCCTAATATTAGGAAAAGCTCTCCTACCCCACTCACTTAAAACCCTCATAACAATTCCCAAATTAACCATAAATCTGCTCAGTGTGTTTAAATCGTGAAAGGAGCCTCTATTTGATGCTTCAAAAATAATGCCCAAGAAATTTAGGGCTCAACTCAGTACTTTTCATATTTGAACATTCTAGAAGTCTTTTGATCCATGTAGCACAAATTCAGAATCATGGAACAATAGTATAAACCCATTTGCTCTGTATGCAGAATTTGGGCCTTAGGGGTACAATTCTCTAAAAACTCAACTACACAAACCAGTATCAAGCCTCTCCTTGATATGTGAGTTTTCAATGCTTATTTGATCATGTGTATTTTGGGCCCTAAAGCCCAAATCCATCAAGCAACTATCTAATTGAAAGGAATGAAATCTAATGATGTCCGACACTAAGACCAACCTCCCCAAAGTTTCTCAGCCTAGTTAGCCACCCATTGAGGTCTCTTATACAGAATCTCGACATATCTTTCACCATCTTTAACCTCCTGATGTTGTCCCAAACCTTTTGACAATCATAAACCTTTGTTGTCGCATATATGAAGGTAAAAAAGAAAGATTTACTCATTGAGTAAACTCTCAACTACGAATGAATAAAATTTTTTGAGTGCCTTATAATACTGACGTCCTAGTCCCCTAACCACCACAAAGTCGTGGCCCTACTTCATCCCACAAGGTCCACTTCAAAGGAAAAATCTAAATCCCCACAACATCTTCTAATACAAGCCAATTTATTCTTCAGTAACATGGTCTCTCCATTAAACAAACCAAAGAGGGTTTATGTCTTCTATGTAAATCCTTGAGCTCTTCATTGTTAGGAAAACCCCTAATCCCTAACAATTCCATGATAAGAAGATAATGACTCTTTGGTGGCTATGAAAGGCCAGCCACCAGAGTCCACATCATCTCTAACTTTTGCAAATGTTAACAAACCTTCTATTAATTTTACTAAAACTTTGCCTGAGACCATAGGCACCTCCACTAAACCATAATTGAGGTCTAGTTTCGTTTTCAAAATGCCCCCTTTTCCTCCCTTTTTTCCTTCCTTTCTCTATAACTTATGAGATTTTCCCATCAAGAAATCTAGAGTAATTGATTGTGAACAATCCTAATTCACATCCCTCGAGATCTTCAATTTCTTCTTCGCTTAGGAGATTCAAGCTATCCACATCTTAAAGTTAAGTTGAATCATATTTAGAATGCTTATTTAAAATTTAGGTATTATCCGAGTATGGCTAAAGTATTCTAACACCAAACCTTGATTTGAAAACACATTCTACATCAAAATCAAAGTTCAAGTTTTACAGAGAAAAAAAGTTAGAAAGTTACTTACCCCATCGCTACGTTCTCTTTAAGGATTATGAGTTTGAGTTCAAAGTTAGTTACCCCATCGCTACATTCTCTTTGAGAATTACAAGTTTGAGTTCTAAATATCCAATTTGAGACTTCGAGTGCAAGAAAGCCAAGAATTATATATCAGTTTAAGACTTTGAGTGCAAAGAAGTTGAGAATCGCATATCAGTTCAAGTTTTTATATTCAATGGTCCAACCTTCAAGTTTTAGCATGTGCAAATGGTTTTAAATAAGTATCCATCGATCAACCCAATTATGACCCACAATATAGAGGTTAAATTTTGACTCAACCCAATTATGACTGAGTCAAATATACATGGGTTAATTGAGAGTCCAATTATGATCAGATTAGGTTGAGTAAATCAGTTTTGTCAAATCTGACACCCTAGCCTTAATAGATAAAAGAAAATTTGATATTATATTTATATTATGAAAGAATCAGTTCCCAACCTTATTATTAATGGAAAAAAATAGTATTCATATCCATCAACTTTAATCCATATTTCAATTATAACTCAGAATTTTATTTCATGTCAATTATAACTCATGTTTTCAATTAGTTTCAATTATATTCGAGCTTTAAACCATTATAATATTTAATAGCAGAAATTGATGTGACATTTCATCTTACACATGTCAACATTAATCATTTATCCTAAATGTGCCACTTCATATACCAATTTAAAATGACTAAAATAACCCTGTGAGCTCTCTAAAATTTCTCATTCTTTTTATCATTAATGAAAGTTTATAAGATCATTTTAAGTTAGTATCTAACATGACACATCCAAAATAAATAATTTGACGCTAACATATGTAAGATGGGATGACATGTGAACGTTTACTATTACATACTTTAACGAAGTTAAGTTTATAGGCATAATCAAAACTTATTGAAAATATATAAGTTATAATTGACACGAAATAAAATTTTTATTTATAATTAAATCATATCTCAATGTTCATAGGCATAAATACTTTTGCCTATTATTAATTAGATGGTGACTCACTTTTAATCATGCTTTACTCTAATCCCATCAACATTAATTATTAGAATGTTGTCCAAATATTTATGACTTCAACATCTTACTACTTTTTCTCTCATGCCATTTGGTTTTGCTAGATGTGGACCATTCAGACGGAAAATTCCATATTTCTGCCATCATAAAGGAGCTTGATATTTGTTGGTTTGAATATCTGTTTGACAATTGGTCCACCTTGATGATCTTACACTTATATTGGCTATGATTTTGAATAATATTTGGCATGCACGTAACAAATGTCTTATTGACAGAATTAATAATTTAAGTTTCAGGTAATTAACAACTTTTCTCAAATTTAAAAGAAATAATGCTATTAATATCAAACCCTTTTTTTCTTTGTCAGGATTACTTCTTGTCGGTCGTCTAACCAACTTTTGTTCCATTTCTAAAATTTTAGATGTTCAATAAATTGCTTGAACCAATCAATATTAGTTCAAGTAGTTAAATTTGTGTTGATAAAAGTTGAAATATCTTAAGGATTGAAATTTTTATCTAATATGAATATCTATATGATTAATGTAATTGTTTAATAATAATATGGTTAAGATGTCCTTTTATTCTGTTGTCTTCGATTAAAAAAAATTGGCTTTAGGATTTTTTTTTTCCTCCTCTTTACATAAACACAGGTGATACAGTAGTAATTAAAATAAACATTAAAATATTAGACATATTAAAATTTAAAATTATATTTAATAGAACACTAAAATAAAAAGCTGATAGCCTAATTCTGCTTGAGCAAAAGATTGTCGAGGGGGCATGTGTGCGTGTTAGAAGAGTAAGAAATAAGTAACTTCCCACTATTTATTTTTTTCATTTTATATGCCAAATGGAAACCATAAAAAAATATTTTAAATCTGTAATTGTCAAGGAAACCCTAAGCTTTGACAATTTCAGTTCTAAAACACTCAAAACTTCTTGGTGCTTCCAGAAGGCTAGCCATCAATTTCTTTTTTTTTTTTTCTGATAATAAGGCCAGCCATCAATTTCAAGTGTCTCGTTGAAAGTGTCAAAATTCGATAAAATTTTGGACATTTTCAAAATTAAAGTCAGATTACGCTTTTCATTTGGTTGAAAAAAACAAACGCAAACAGTCATGTAATTCATTATTTAATTAAGTTAAATTATTTTCATTTTTATAATTTTACTCAATGTTTAATTTAGTTCCTATAACTTAGATTTTTGTGATTCAATCTTTATAATGTTACAAAATTTTTATTTAGTTTTCATCACTAATCTTTCACTTATTTTTCACTAAACTTTGCTAACATAGTTAATTTTGTGACATTCTGATTATGCGGAACTTATGCCGATCAAATATATAAATAAATAATTAATTAAGTGAAATTAAGTCTCATGTGTAAAACATGCAATGCAATATATATTAAGTAATTTAAGTAAATTAGTTTTTTATACCATAACCGTATAAAAAGAAATAAGAAGAATAACTTGAAAGATGTTAAAGGCGTGTACATTTAAATACCAAGATGATACGAAATTAATTATATTATAAAAAATTTTAACAGAATATAATTACCAAAAGTTTAGCAATAGAGGTTAAATAAAAAATATTTTTTTGAAAAAGAATACATCTTTATTAAAATGAATAAGATCATACATCAGAGACAATGCTTTGCAAAGATGCAATTACAAATTTCTAAAATATAAGAACCTAATTAAAAATTAAATAGAAATAAAGAGATTGAAACAATATTTAAAACAATGTATATAGAGACCCATATGTAAATTGCGCAGAAAAATAAGCAGAGGCCTGCTAGGTTTTTAGCAACGGTTTTTACCGTTGCTAAAAACCTTTAGCAACAGTTTAGCAATAATAAAACTGTTGCTGAAAGTTTTTAGCAACGGTAAAAACCGTTGCTAAAAACTGAGCAGTCAAAATTATAAGCTGAGGATCCGGATCCATGTAAATTGGTCTAACGTAACGTATTAGAAAATTTCCATTTGCCAATGACTTGACATTATATTTGAATTATTGACCAATTCAAATGAATAAAAAGTAAAAATCAGAGAAATGAGAATTTAGAACCCCACCCCTCCTAAAGTCCTAATTTCGAAAAGAAAATCCCCTAAATTTTCAACAGCTTGGCCTTAATTTGCATCCACTGCCCTCCTCTCTTTCATCTGGCGGACGCCATAACCACCGTTGGCAGCCTGAAAATCGAGCCACCTCACTGTCTAGCCAAATGCCATACTCTCTGTGAGTCCTAACGCATTTCATTCTCTACTCTCTTTGCGCCAGGTCAGCGCCGGCGGGTGCGAGTCAAAGCAACTGCAGCATCGGATTTCAATCCCTTCCTCTGTCCCCACAATACTGGTTAACCTCTATTTCAATTGTTTCTTTCAAAATTTACGTCTATTTAGTTTTCTTGGTTGAATTTGATGCTTTTCTTCAATGCAATGCTGGGCTTGAGATGCCTTCTGAGTTTGTACTTCTGGTTGTCGTGCATTTTTGGTTAAAACAAAGTTAAATAGTTGCGGTCGAGTATTTTCTCTTTTGTTTTTTGGGGGGGGGGGGGGGGGGGACGGTGGCTGGGAAGAAATTTCCAATTTGCTGCTGCACTGTGGTGGGGAAGTTGTTATAGTGCTGTCAAGTTTCTAGTTTTGCATGATGTTTATACCTTGCTTCATTTGGTTATTACTTATTGTGGCATATATATAACTGCAAACTCATACAGGCAAATCCCAATAAAAAACATACACAATCAAATGGGTTCGTCATGTAGTCCTTGGTTAATCCTGTTTATTCACTATAGTGTTTTATATTTTACTGAGAAATTTGACGTCCATCTATAATGTTAATATTATTTTTAATAAATAATCAAACCTATTTCAAACTGTATCGAAGTTTGATCCAGTAAAAACCAGTTCACAATCAAACTTTATCCAGCACTTAAGCAGGAGGCATTTTTAGGTCAAGCTGAACCTAGAGTCCTACGTTACTTTTATATTGACTATGCTATTCTTGTTATCAGCTCTAGGTAGATAGACCTGTGTGGATCTCTGAGGAGTACAATCCTGGTACCTATTCTGGTGTAACAAAACAAAAATTTACCCAATACAGTACGGCTTCTATAGCGCCATAGACATGCGTCATAAGCTATTGTGCATGCGTGCAAGCCTTCCAGTTCATTTTATTTTTGTTTTAACTCTAAATTTTTGCGGGATCATAGCAGGGGGAAAAATTTTCATTAACAGGTTTAATTTTGGAATGATGATATTCTTTGTTGCTGTGAATGTGAGAAAGAAGACCTCTAGTGGTGCCTAATATGTAAACTTTGTGTTATAGATGATTTAAGTTGGATGTTCTTTATTATAAATGCCACTTCAGTTTTGCTTGAGTCTTTTATGTATTGCACTGGAAACTCAAACTTTTGGCATTTTCCTTTTATTGGTGAATTAGAATTTTCAAGCACATGTTTCACGCTTCTTATTTGTTTACCAGAAATCAACTGAAAATAATAGCGCTGATTTACAAGGTAGAACCTATTTTATGCCTTTTCCATCAGACCCACATGCAATTTATTTGTTACTGATGCAGGTGTTATGGAGTTATCCTTGTTAACGGTGCTTGTTAATGGCATGTCCACGTTTTTGCAACTATCAGCTTCCAGAAACATGAAATCAGAACCTGTCTTGAAGTATTACCAAAAGGCAGAGGAGATACTTAAGTGGTTGAAGCCATTAATTGATGCAATTGCTAGTTCTGATTTAGCTTCTGATGAAGTGCTTAGGAGTATATTTGATGAACTGTTTCGGACTGTTGAGGAATTGAGGGAGCTTATTGAGAGCTGGCAACTATTATCTAGCAAAGTTTTCACTGTAAGTCTCATAATATCTCTCAAGTGCTTTATTTTTTTTTTTTCATATTGATTGCACATGTATTATCATTGTTAATCAATATAAACTGAGCTTTCATTATGGGAGGGATTTCCTTGTCATTTGCTTCTTCTTCTTTTTTTTTAAATATTTTTTATTTTTAATTTTATATATATATATATATATATATTTTTTTTTTTAACAGAAGCAAGTTTAGTTAAGCCCTCATTCAATTGTATGATATGCATTTTTTAATATATTGCTTTCTGGCTGGTAAAAGGAGATCATGCTCTTAAATGCTGTCCTGTATTAACAGAACTATGCTGCCCGCAATTGGTTTATCTTCATCCTGAATCTCCATCCCTTCCATTCACTTTCTGTTCTCTCTGTCATTCAACGTTACTTCCTATAGTTTTACATCTTGCTTAGTTGACAATTTACTTTGGGTTTTAAAGTTTACTTTTTGAGAACCGGAAGTCCTACTTTAGGATTCTGATATCTTGAAAGAGGTGGTGGTATGGTAAAATTGTTTGTGCTTAATATAGAAGATGTGGTGGAATGAATGTGATTAGGGTAGATGTGGACGTGTTCTTGTAAAATTGCTTGAATCAGATTGTCATGTTGTATAGAGGTAGAACATGTAAAGGATCTTCACTGTGCCTGCTTCCAATGGATGTAGTTGGTCTTATTCTTTCAATTTAAGTACCTGTTGGATTCTTACCAATTCTGTCTTGCTCACTAGGTTATGCAAGTTGAATCCTTGTTATCTAAGATTCGGAATTTGGGACTCAATATTTTTGAGCAGTTGAAGGCTTCTCATCAATATCTCCCCAATGAATTGAGTTCTGAACATGTTGAGGTAAAATTCTATAATTCAAAGATTCCCATTCTAATTCAGGTCCCATGTCTCTAAGAAGAAACTTAAGTAGGATGTCTAAAATCAAAATGATTTATTGCTGCACTCTTTTCAGAAAATAAAGAATTTGGGACATGAAGAAACAACATCGATCATTAAGGAAGCTATTAGGGAAAAAGAGGAAGGTGTAGTGCCTAGTTCAGAAGTCCTGGAAACAATTGCTGAGGACCTGGGTCTGATGTCTAACCAGGAGGTTCTGATTGAGGCAATGGCCCTCGAAAAGTTGAAGGAAAATGCAGAACAAATTGAAAAAACTGCAGAAGCTGAATTTATTGACCAGGTAATTGCTCTTGTAACTCATATGCACGAGCGTCTTCTTAAGGAAGCCCAGAGCTGTAGCCCAGTTCCAATACCTCCCGATTTTTGCTGTCCTCTCTCTTTGGAGTTAATGACAGATCCAGTGATTGTGGCATCCGGGCAAACTTATGAGCGAGCTTTCATAAAAAACTGGATTGATCTGGGTCTTGCTGTTTGTCCAAAGACACGTCAAACTCTGGCTCACACCAACCTAATACCTAACTACACTGTAAAGGCACTAATTGCAAACTGGTGTGAAATGAACAATGTCAAGCTGGTTGATCCTACAAAGTCCTCAAACTTAAATCAAGCATCCTTCCTTCATGGGCACAGAGAATCTGTTGCAACCAAGGTTTTGCCTGTTTTAGGTCATTCCAGGGGCAAACAGTCATCCTCTCCTGAGTCAGCTCATTCTCATTCCATCAGTTCTGTGGATATGAATTTAACTTCTAGTCAAATTCACCAGGAGGGATCATCACCATTGCATCCCCATTCAACTACAGAAGGTTCCTTAAGTGGCATGACTATTGGACAGAGTTTGGATATTGCTAGAATACCACTAACAGGTTCAGATGAGATGTCTTCTAGCTTAGATGAAAGGAGTGTGGACTCAGTTAGTCAGCACCCAATGTCACCATCTAGAAGGGATTCTTCCGATGCCTTGAGCTTGGAAAGATCCCTACCCCATGTTAGAACTGCTTCTGATTCCAGTGCACTTTCTAGTGAAAATTTTCCTCAAGGTGCACAAGGTGATGGCAACAGTGCTTTCCAGCCATTATGCAATTCAAGTGACAGTGGAGATGCTTCTGGGGATGTAAATTCAGGGCCGGATACTGCCGGTGCTGCTACCTTGAATGCTCTGCAGAGAGAACCTGAGTTCTCACCTCAATTTGTAGAGGCAAGGCCTCAAAGGCAAAGTATAAGGCATCGGCTATCAGAGAGGCTTGTACCTAGGATGCCTTCTGCTACTGCTGCTGAAACTAAAGCTGATCTTTCTGGTATTGAAACCCAGGTCTGGAATTTGGTTGAAGACTTAAAGAGCTCTTCACTTGATAATCAAAGAGAGGCGACAGCTGAACTCCGCCTTCTTGCTAAGCACAATATGGATAACCGAATTGTGATTGCAAACTGTGGAGTTATTAACTTATTAGTTGGCCTACTCCAATCAACTGATGCTGAGATCCAAGAGAATGCTGTTACAGCACTTCTCAACCTATCAATCAATGATAATAACAAAATTGCACTTGCAAATGCTGGTGCAATTGATGCTCTGATTCATGTCCTTGAAATAGGAAATCCTGAAGCCAAAGAAAATTCAGCTGCCACGCTTTACAGCTTATCAGTGATGGAAGAAAACAAGATCAGGATAGGGAGATCTGGGGCAATTAGGCCACTGGTTGATTTATTAGCAAATGGAACTCGTAGGGGGAAAAAAGATGCTGCAACTGCTTTGTTTAATCTGTCAATATTTCATGAAAATAAGGGTCGGATTGTGCAAGCTGGTGCTGTGAAGCACCTCGTGGAATTAATGGACCCAGCATCTGGAATGGTAGACAGGGCAGTGGCTGTTTTAGCAAATCTTGCTACAATTCCAGAAGGAAGAGCTGCAATTGGACAGGAAGGTGGGATTCCTGTTCTGGTTGAGGTTGTTGAATTGGGTTCCGCAAGAGGAAAGGAAAATGCAGCAGCTGCTCTTCTACATCTTTGCTCAAACAGTACCAGGTTTTTAAGCATAGTGCTCCATGAAGGTGCTATCCCGCCATTAGTGGCTTTGTCACAGTCAGGAACCCCAAGGGCCAGAGAAAAGGTATGGCTTTTTCTTTGCAGATTCATATATTAGTTGCCTTTTATACCAGAATAAAGTGTTGATGGAATTTTCATTTTTATTTTTCTTTCCTTTTTGTTTAGGCTCAAGCTCTGATTAACCAATTCAGAAGTCAAAGACACGGTGCTAGGAGAGGCTGATTTGAAAACCCTACCTTTGTATCATCCAAATTTTTTAGAGTCAACTCTAATAGCACATCTCTAATCTATACATTACGTGGTGTAAAAAGTGCATGTATAGCTATTCTGTATTGTTTCTTAGCTATTAGTCTAGGGATTTTTTTTTTTTTAAATTTTTTATGGAGGGTCGATTATGTCCTCTTCTGAATGACTTGGAAAAAATTATACATGTAAGTTATTTTGTTTCCATTAAGAAAAAAGTTATATATGTGTGTTACATCGTATTTGTTGCTGAGACTGGGCAAGACAATGGCTCATCTGGGTTTATTTAATGCCACTATCCTTTTTGTTGACATTCCTCGTCGTGCTAAGTTGATTTTATTTTTAACGCAGGCAAGGCAACCATTTCTAGGTTGCACATAGCTGTTGCCATATTATTGCCTTTAATCTTTCCATGGACTGCATTTCATGGAAGCTTGCATATGCTGATGGACCTTGGGTTTGTATTTTCCTTTTTCTGTGAACCGAAGCCTGTTTCTGTGCATCTATTTCCCTCTCGTTTAAAGATCTACTCTTCCAATTTGCATGGAATGTCGCCTCATTTTTGCTGAGGTGATGACTAGAAGCTAGCATGACATCAAAATTTCAATTCGGTACTTGCTTATGCATTACCTAATTGCCGTCCTTGCCTTCTCATTCTTGAATTGCCTTGTACTATCACTCATGTCAGAAGATAGTGCACAACATTTGTCTTTTACACCCATCTCTAGAGGATAGTGCCATTTGTACGCCATCTTTTCACAGCTTATCCATATATCTGTTGTTATTGATTTAATATAAAAATTTTATTCATATAAATACTTAAATTCTGAGGCTTGTGATGAAGAATCACTATGAAGTTAAGCATTTGAGTTATAGTATGTTGCATAGCAGGTGATAGCGAAGTGTCTCATCTAGCAGTTTATTTTTACTAACATGTGCCTACTAATTTTGCTGTTCTTTATTGGTCTAACAAACATTTTCCCATATACCCAATTTGTATGCAGTGTTTACATTGTATGTTTGGCTTAAACCAGCAGTATTTCTTTGAATGATTGTCTTTGTTGTTTGGACAATGTTACAAATTTTGTCCTTTTTTTCCCCCATCGTTGCCTTTATCAGTATTAATGCAAGGATTTTCATAAAGGTATTTTGACTAATTTAATCCTTTTTGAACCTAAGCAAAATCGTGTGTTTAAGAAAATAAAGATGTTTTAGAAATTCGGTTTCAAAATCATGGGCCTAAGTTGTTACTAAGAAGGATTCTAGGTTCTGGGTTCTATTTCTAGTTGGGCCTTAGAATTCACTTTTCCATTAGAGCCCAAAATATCTATTTTGAACATTATGCGCTCTCGTCTCTTTGCTTTTATGCATAGAAAAAGAAAACAAAGATAGAGGATACAAGGATAAAAGGAGGGGACAACCTGGAAAGAAGCTCATAACTGTAACAAACCTAAAGGCAAACAATAAAATATAGAGAACCTCCTTCTACCTGTAGTTTAAGACCTTGATTTCCAATGAAAGATAATCTTTAAGCAAATATTTTTTGAAAATTGAGTAAGAACATCTTACAATCAAATATTTTGAAATCATATTTTTTGTGGTCTTAGAAAAATATAAAGAACTCTTCAAAAGAAAAGAAAAAAATTTTATAAGATTATTAGGTTTTTTGGTATTATTTTCGTCTGACAATTTTTGTTCTCATTCTCTTTTTTCCTTCAGAATTTGTTTAAGCACTTCATTGGGGTATTGCAGGGTTATGTAGCAAGGGTTTGACAAATTCAGGATTGGGTTCCCTGTGGCCCTCTTGTAACATTTAATAGGCCAAGTTGATCGCAAAACTGGTGTTACCCTCTGAAAAAACTGGTAAATTTTATATGCTATTTATTAATATGTAAGTGCTATTCATATATTATTTTCTATTTATTTTCAAATTTTGTTTCAAAATTATAATTTTTTTTATATTGGCACTATTATTCAATTTATACAAAAGATGCTTAATAACTTTTTTAGGAAATAATTTATTAGATTATATTTAGATTTTAATATATAAAATTGATATATATATATATATATATATATATATAATTGTTACTAGTTTAATCATAGTTAGATCAACAAATTAACTTTGAATAAATGTTTTTACTAATTTAATGACCTATTAGATTTTTAAAACATTGGTTTTTTGGTTTAAAGTTCTGCTTTAGTATTTATAAAATTGAAATAATTTAATTTAATTTTAGATAGAAATTTCAATAATACATAGTCAAATAATCCAATCTCACCTTTTCAATTCAAACTAAATTCAATAACATTAATATCTTGAATATACTATGATAACTATGCTTTTATATAAATATATATTTTATATTATAAACAAGGTTAGGTCAAGCCTCCACCATGTTCTCACTTCTCTCACTCATACCATGACGGTCTACCATATCCATTTGAAGGCATTTTCAGCAGACCAAGAAGGGAAAGGCAGCGAACTACCTTCATTTATGTTCATTAGAATATATATATATATATATATATATATATATATATATATATATATATATATATATATATAATCATAGAAGGAACAAAATCAGAATCGAAGGCCTTATCATGTTGGCTATAAGTTCGAACTAGTGAGAGAATAGTAAAGCTGAGCTAAGAATTCTGTTACAATATATATGTCTCTCTCTTGCTCTCTAATGTGAAACTCCAATGGACTCGTGCCCTAAATTTTCAGAGGACAGATGGCGTGAACTCTACCCTACTTAGGCAAGAACTCAACACATAAAGTCAGGCGCCACAACCCTAGTTGATAAGCCTGAGAGAAAGAAGGAAAGATCCCTTATTGAATTCTCATTCACCTTTAAAAAAATGTTTCCCAAAAATCCTCTACCACAAGGGGTTCAAATTCCTTTTAGGCTTTTTTTTAGATAAACAACTTATTTAAACGCTTATCATATAAGCGGTTATATATACATTATTTCTATAATTAAAGAGTTTATGAGGACAAATTTCACAAAAGTTGTTTTTAGCTTATTTTCATAATCTATCCTATAAAGCTGATGAAAATAAGCTGAAAATAGCTTATAGATATGTCATAAATTATTTCTATAAGCTCTCTCAAACACATGTATAAATATTTATACCATAAGATAAACCAGATAAACTCAAAATAAATTCTTTCAAACACATTCTTATAAAAGAAACTCTAATCTAATTGGGCCTAGCTTAATAGGTAATTATGAATAACTAATAAAAGCCCATAGTAAAGAAAAATATTATCTTTGGGCCTAAATCAAGCAAAACACAAGTAAATTATAGTTTACTACCCAAATAAAACGATACAATCAGATTTTTTTTAAAAAAACATCCTTGTAGTTGCTCATTAGTCTCCTTAGCCCAAATGCATATGATCATGTCTCCAAGAGCTTTCTAGGTCAAACCACAATTCAGCTCATTTTTAACTAGCCCCTCCAGCACCTCCTAAAATTTCTTAGCTCAGCTTCTAGTGATTGGTCCCTCCATAATTAGTTCTTCATGATCCCTAGATGGCGCATTGCTTTGACCCTAATCATTCCCAAATCTTTCAGAGCCACCATTGAAGAGGATGCACCTGTATCCTGATCAGAGTGAAGGAATATCATTTTGTTGATAATCAGGTTCTTGAAGTATCTGCTGCCAAAATAATTAGGGTTTTGAATGTCTAGGGTTTGCTACATTATCATCTCCTGAACCAATTGTGTGGCCTCCTATAAAACCACAAAGAAAACATCCTATTATCCATCAGTTATTTAAGATAGTTTTGTGAGGATTTAGATCCTCTTGTTAACATGATCAAGTAATGAGAAAGATAAGCATTCATGTATCAGTATCTATCAAAACTCTCAAGAATCATGGAAACCCATGATTATAAATTGCTGATAAACTAGACAAATATAGCTTATCTTTGTTTAGTCTAAATATCCATGGGAGCTGAAAAACGATCAAGCCATCACCTGCCAAGAGATACAGAAGTACCTCAACATAAATCATATAAGACCAAGTTCATTTCACTTTGCATTTAGTGTTTGAATATATATATGTCATAGTCATGCATGTATATACGGTTAATTAAATCTTAGATTTTAGGTGAATATTATCTATCTGTCAAAACATAACAGTATTTTGAATTTTTTTAGTATTACATGGGGACTTACACAATCCCTATAAACATGTATTATATATATATATGTATATATGTATATATAGAAAGAGAGAGAGAGTTTAGATTTCAAATAATTTAACCTAAATAATTTCTTTTTAAACCCTTAAATAACCATATTGTTTTATATATTTAAAGAGCACAACTAAAATTAATAACTTGATTGGATTATTGGACTACTACTCTTGGGCATATGCTATATATTAGTGAGCTTAATTATATGGATGTCCAGCAGCTTGCAACGGCAACATAAGTTATAGTAAACTTAATTTGTAATCATGCCAACTTTTTAAATGTCATACCATGTCAATAGAGATTTTTTTACATGAATCAACTAATTCAACTAATGTCAATGGTGGACGTAAATAATTAACAACACATGGATCCTGGGCAGCTAATTGAATGAAAACTTTTGAAGCATTTGATTGGCAAAATCTATATATTAAGGAAATGATTACATTTTGGAGAACGTGATTTTTAAAAATTATATTGCCAAGAATGTGACATTTTCACCTTTGTTTCGTCAAAGATATTCCAACCCATTGCTACATGGGCTTCTTTAATTTCAAATGGTGGAGGGAAAGTCTTCTAATATGCCAATTGCTATAATTTCTTTGAGCGATAATCCAACTGCAATTTGCAACATGCGGACTGTCATGAGTCACATCTATTAATTATAATATTTATTCCTTCTCTGTACTGTACTCTTACATGTTCTATCCTCCTTCCAATTTATCTGATTTAATCTTATTCCTTTTCTCTTTTCTTCACTTTTGACCAAGATTTGTTGACATTTATCTATACTATTATGTATAGGCTTTTTGGACTTTCTGATTATTGGTTCTTAAATCATATATTAGCACTTAAATAAAATTGAATATGAATCATAATATAAAAATGAAAAATTTAAATAAAATTGAATATGAATCATAATATAAAAATGAAAAATTAAAATGAAGTAGAAAATGAAGTAGAAAGTTATTTGAGTTCTTACTATTCTTTTTTTTATTCAAAATTTAAAGAATTAATGTTATTTAATTTTGTATTAGAAAATTATTTAGAATTAAATTAAAAGAGAAATACATGTCAAACTACTAGTCTTTATTATTGTTCTTGTTATTTTAGTGAAGGGCAAAAATAGAGAACCTATTAGCTTCAAAATTTAGCAAGGCGTATCCTAAATTAAACTTCCTTGCATGCAACTGTGTCGTTTTCATATAGAAATAAATTATTGAGTCATCGTATAAAATGAATAGAGCCATATCAAGTATATCAACCAAGTTTTCTACATTTAAGGATTAAGTAATCAGAGAATGCTTGTATTTTATTCAGTTTAATTAATCTATGAACAATTTTTAAGTATATCGAGATTTTATTTTATATTTATCTAAAGAAATTCTCATGCATCTTATTAATTAGAGACATTAAAGAAATTTTCAAGAATATTGATACTCGTCATATTATATAATATAAGCATTATTGAAGTAATAAAATTATTGGCGCCCCCAAAAGATCTGGGAGAAGGATTTTAGATGGACTTATAAAAGCTTAAATCACACATTTATTTCCATTTGAATGGATTTAATTGCAAGTGACGGTGAGCCCACTTTATACATCTCAAGAAAGAAAACAATGATGAATTTCTTATAATTTAATATATCTACCATATATTATTCTTAAAAAAATTCATAGCACCCTCTGTGACAATTGTCAGGTAATGTTTTGAATCCTGTACAACGATATTCTCACAACATCCATTACTTAGTACAGCATCTTAAAAAGATTATAATGCTTTCCAAATATGTCTTACTTCTTAGTACACATAATCATTACTTCTTAAATTAAACCTCTGCACTCTAATGCAAACTTGCAAAGTTTTCTCACTGGAACATCAATAAAGTATGATATCATATATAGAAGGAAACATTTAAAAATTAAAGAAAGAAAACAAACTTAATAATAAGGACAAGTTAGCTAAAGTTTACATCATTAATTAATTATATAATATTAATGTTGCTTTGAAAGTTCCCTCCAGTTTTGAATAGCTTGGAACACAATTTGTTCAACCACTTGAGCATCCATAATTTCTTCATCGTCCTCCTGAAAAAATAATAAAAAGAATGCACATTAATATTGTTCCAGAGGCTCCACACAACAGTTAAAGTACTCATAAGGGTGAGCTACCTAGTGATTGTCTTATATATAGAGGAATAGAATTATTGAGATATGTGTCATATGTGCATGTGATTTTCCGTGGTCGAGGCCGTGGGTTGTACACTTATTACAAGGCTAAAATATCGTTCTGGTCTTTTAATTTAATTTTATTTCAGTTTAGTCCTATAATTTTATCTTAGGTTTCACTTTAATCCCTTAATTTACTTTGTTCCACTGATCCTTTATCTTAGGTTTGATCATGACTTTACCTCAGATTTTACTTTGATTCCTTAATTTTATTTTATTATTCCCATTTAGTCCCTTAACTTTTTCATAGATTTCTCCCTTCATTGTCTTTCATTTCGATTTGCTTTTTTAACTTACAAAAGCTACTAAAATATTTTCTTCTTTTTAACAACACCAAGATGCTTATTAGAAAAAAATTATATGATTTCTTGCTTAACTTGATAACCTCATGAAACTTTTACTAAGCACTTTGGTGGTGTTAAATTAAAAATATATATATATATTTGGGTGATTTTTGTAAGTTAAAGGATCAAATGGAAACAACAAATTAAAATTAAGGGACTAAAAGAAAATCTAAGATAAAGTTAAGGGACTAAAATAAAACAAAATAAAATTAAGGAACCAAAATGAAACTAGGAGAAAGTTGAGGCCAAAATGAAACTTAAGGTAAAGTTAAGGGACCGTATAGAAGCAAAAATTAAGTTAAGATATAAGGGATCAAAATTATATTTTAGCCGTTTATTTGAATTATGAATGAACGTAATTGGTTTCCCATTATTATTACTTTGGCTGCAATTGCTTCTAAGCAAAAGGTGTCCACACAAGTAACCCTAGCTTCCACCACATCAAGACCCATTTCTTCAAAAGCTTCCAATATGAAAATCAGCAAACCCTGGCAACTCCTTTCACTCAACACCCTAATCACAAAGCCCTGCTCTTCTTTTTCAACTTTAAGCTGCACAAGTAAACAATTAGTCAATCGATCGGATTTCAGATTCAGCAAAGTCATCAAGAAATTATTGAAGGCATATAAATTAAATATACACTAACTTTTCTTAGGTTTGGTTAATTAGGTTCCATTAAGCATCCATCGAGTTTCAAATTAATATTTGAAACTAAATGGGGTTCTAACTGCTGAGTGTTATTTAATCAGACATTGAAGAAAGTTAGTGTAATTTATCCAATTATTAAGCCTAAAAGTGGAAAATGCTTTCAAATATATATGTAGTGTGTATATAAAACTCATGAGGGTCTAGCTTGTACCATAGGCATGGGAACATGGTCAGAGAAGTTATGTGTGGCAAGTACTGCTTCATCCAATTTCTCCAGCTTTCTCTTCATCCCTTGAATGTACTGACATGCATCCAACACCACAGAGCTTTTATGACACTGCATATACGTAGAAAATATTTTATATATATATATATATATATCAATTACTGGCCATATAATCATTATCTGATTCTGAGGCTAAAACTTAAGCAACAGAGACAAGTAATATATATCTCTATAAGGACGGCCGAGATTAAAAAAAAAATTTCTAAGAAACAAAATTGATATTTGATCAAACATAATATAAATTACTCAGATATCTTCATGGTAAGTATCGTCAAGTATAGTCATCAATTTCATCTCCCTTAGTATTCTTATTTAACCTTTTGCCTTTTCAAATTTCTACTCAATAATAATTGAAAAAGTCAAACTTTGTTCCAGTATATATAATAGCATTCTAATATAGCTCATCTAATTAAACTTTTTCCATTTGACTTCATATCATTGATTGTTAGGGAGATGAAAATTAAGTATTAGATAATAAGAGAAAAAGAGAATAAGATAGCATAAGAGACTAGCATGTAAAAGGTTATATGGGTATTTTTCTTAAGCGAGATTTTAGATTTGAATATCAGTGTTAGAAAAATTTTTCACCTTTATAAATATGGTCAGGTCTAACTCGAAACAAAGTAGTCGAAAGCTAACAAATTTCTGAATATTAATAATTTTAACCAGAAAAAGGGTATAAAAGTGGTGATGAGTGGTGATGAGTGGTGACTGATGATACAAAAGGGAGAAAGAAAGAGATATTTCAGAGTAATCACCTCAGTGGATTTAGTAATTGAGAGCAGCCTTGGGTTTCTATACATGCCTCTTCTCTTTTGGCCCTTCGACACCATTCTCTCTCTCTCTCTACTCAGAGCTAAGGAATTTAGAGAAAAATGAACGGTTTATAAAGAGGATGAGGATAGAGGATAGATATTTGTTTGATCACATCTCAGTCTCACATGTGATACAGTTTAATTTGGAATTACCATATGCATGTGTTAACTTCAAGGCAGGTCTCGATATTTTCCCCCCAAGCTAATTACTCTCATTTCCTTTTTAACCAACCTTTTTCTTTTGTTAACCTGATTTTTATCTTATATAACTTATTTTGGGTAACAAAACCGCCCCTCTCCCACCCCAAAAAATCCAAAAAAATAAAAAAAATAAAAAAAGGAGATTCGACGTTCGACCCATAATCACAATTTAGAACATAAATATATATATATATAACCGTAGTTAATTGATCAAGTAGTCACATGTTTAAGAGGATTTCTTTTTTTTTTTCAAAAATCACTTAGTCCAAATTACCAAGCCACAAGAAGTAGTTGTCCCAAGTATACACAGATTATCTATCTTTTTTTTTTCTCTATAGATCTTTTTGTTTGTTGTTTTATCTAGTCTTTCAATTTACTGTACGTACGTTTCTAACAGATATAAAAGTTTTCCATACTTTCACTCTATCTAAATGCCAGATTTAATTAAAAAATTCTATATATTTAACCTATGTTCTCTTTAGGTGGAGTTTTCGGTTTATTCTTATTTTTGAAGATAAAGACCAATATTTTGTTGGGAAATTCAATGAATCTAATATGTAAACGAAATAGAAGTAACTGCCTTATTGCAGTACCGGATAAAAAAGTGATGAATTTTAACCTTAGAGCATAAATCAACAAAGATTTTATTCTCTTCAGTTCTCCAGGAAAATTAATATGTTTTTACTTTAGAATTAGTTAGGTTTGGAATATTACAAATGCATGTAAGTGGCGTTAACTAGACTATCATGTGGATGGAATCAATTTATGCCTTATATATATAATATATGCACATAATTGACCTTTTTATATATATAAGTCATAATTTTATTGAAAAATTATAACATAAAAACATAAAAATTCTACCTAAACATTTTTGTCATAGATATTATATTTAGTACTGTTAGTGTTGATTAATTATAAGAGCAAGAACTACACACACGCGCACACACACACACACGCACGCACACACACAGACACAGTTAATTAGGATAATGGATATTGTTAATTCACCACACTGTATTCGTCAAGTTGGACTTCAGAAATAGACAAGACCTAGCTGGTGTTGGTGTCATGTCTCAAAATAAACCATAAATGTGTGAAACATGTACATTAAATCAAGGAAACAGTAGAAAAAGGTTAGTGTCCAAAACATGTTACAGCTTTGGGTTCCATTCTTTAAATGCCTCCAAATTTTCATCACGGGGAACACATCCTCTCTCTACTCTACTCTTTGGTTTTTGTTTTTCCTAATATAATATATATTTATTTAATTACCAATAAATTAACTTTAATTAATACATTTTGGTTTTATTATAGGGTGCTTAGGAAAAACGATGCAACTTGTTAAATGCTTTCCACCAGTTCCTCCAAATCCACACAGCTAAAAGGTTTCAGATTGTGTCGTATTCTTGTGTCGTTTTTTTATGCTTTGATAAGAGAATTCATCTAAAATGATAAAAAAGAAAAAAAATACATACAATAATCGAGATTAGGTGCCTATATTTATTTACTATTTTTAATTTCGGAATAACATCATTAAGAATTTTGAATTTTTAAAGTATATATAGTGGTATTCGTTAGCTAGTTAATTTGTTTAAAAACTTTGATATTTATTCGATTTCTTTAAAAATTTTACTTTGTTTATCTGAGCACTACATATTGTCCCCTCGACACATGTATCTTGTTTAAAAATTAGAATAATTAAAATTGTGGTCTATATATACCATAACCATAAAAATATTATAGTTCACAACAATCATAATTTTTTATTTTATACATATTTGCCAATTTTTTTATTATAGCAATCCGATGTACATGTAACACAGTTAACCACCAATTAATATTTAAAAATTCACTTTACTCTGACTGTAATCTAATTTAAATCGAATTAGATTATAAATGTAAAAAATTCTCTTAATATTAACTTTTTTTATTTATAAAATTCAAAATTTTATTTAAAGAAAACAGTGTCAAATTACTTGAGCTAAATACATGTCAGTTACATGTAACAAAGTTGATTGTAATATTTTTGCCCGTCATAGCGAGAACAGTTGAATAAATTGGCTGAAATTTATGCCCCACACAGATTAGAAATATATATATATATATATATATATATATATATATATATATATATATATATATATATATATATATATATATATATATATATCACACTTTATGAATATGATTGACTCTGGAGAACCATTTCAAGACATTACATTCACATTATTGTACTTGCACGCTTGATGGCTATTGGGCTTGTAGCAACAAGAAGACACTTTCATACTTGTCATTTGTCAACCTTTCTATGTATCATCCTTCTCTTCTTTGTACCTTTTCTTTCAGTTCTCATAAAAACATAGTTTTTTATTCTCCCTGTGGTAAAATTACTTTGTTTCAAGAATTTTCATTAAGTCATTAACTATATTAACACTAATATTCTAAATAACTCTGAAAAAAAATTATAATTTCACTACCAAAAAATTAATTTTTAGTGGCAACAAAAGTTGCCACTAAAAGTCAAAAAATCTTCATTGAAAGTGTTTCAGTGATGACACCAAGTAGTCATATAAAGTCTCGTTACTGAAAATTTCAATGGCAACTTTTATTATCACAAAAAAATCATCATTGAAATCTATAATTAGTAAGAACTATTATCGCCATTGAAAGTATAATTTTCATCACCTAAAATTGGTTTTAAGAAATAAGGGGAAAAAATGTCGCTACTAAAAGTCACCAAAGACAACTTTTGAGTGGCCACTTTGCTACTATCACTGAAAGTGTCTTTTAGTGGCGACTAATGTCACGGAAGGTTCATACTAATATTCTCTTCTTTACTCCTCTTATATATAATATTTTCTTCTCTTTCAAAGGATTAAGTCTTCTTTCCTAATTTGCTCCTCTAGAGGCAGTGTCAGCGCTAAATATGGACACCTCTTAGAGCAAAGATTTAAATCTAGATTCACTATTTTGTGAGGAATTATAGTCCTTCTGTTAGATATTGATAAAGGATAAAAATATATTATAACTATATATGTTTGGTAAAAATAGCTAATAAGTTAATTGAAAGCTTAAAAATTAATTTTTAGCTAAAAACATAAAGCTGTTAAGTTAGCTTATTAAATTAGAAGTATTTTAAAAAAATTAACTATGAAGTAACTAATAAATGTAAGATGAGATTAAAGGACATATACATATGGTATTCTATACAAATTTTATTTTTAAACAAAAATATATATTTTATATTATTTTTAAACTATTAATATTACTTCAATTTAATTGTGTACTAAAAATAATTTATACAAAAAAAATTCACAAATCAAATTTACAAATAATGGGTTCTGCATCTCCCTTCTCCCAAACAATTTCGCAGAAAATGAATTTTGATTCTCCCTTCTCATTTTATTTTCGACAAATGAAAAGCATAAGCAATACCACATATATATCCCTTCATCAAAGCAGCTTGAAGCAGATGGATGACGGACGGTAGGGATGAGAAGTGGGAACACAATTTGGGATTTAGGGCAGCAAAAAGGATGAATAAGAGAAATAAGAATATAATAGAAATTTTAATAAAATAATAAAGATAAAAGAGAAAGAAAAATATAAAAGCTATGAGTTACTCAAACAAACACTTTTATTTTAGTCAAATAAATTTACAAACTAATCAAATAAGTTATAAGTTAGCTTAAATACCGTGTCAAACACAATCATAATATAAAGAAAAAAGGGAAAAAAAATATTAGGAAGAGAAAGATGAGTAAGAGTGGGGTTTTGATTAGCTTACTGCATACAATTTATGACAGAGAATAGAGAATGTGACAGAAGGTACCGCAGACATTCCTTTTATAATATCTTCCACAGATCACCCACAGAAAAGAATATTATCTTCAAGTTAATTAATTTCATTAAAGTATTATTGATTCTTATTAATTACTTATTTAGGAATGATGTGATTGGTCATTGGTGGTTCATGTGTTCATGAACTTTGTATATTTGTCTCCTCATTTGTCTGCACCACACATGAATAAATTATAAGTCCAAACAAAATTAAAAGAAAAACATTAGGCTAAAATATCATTTGATCCTTTTAACGTTGTCTCAAGTTTTATTTTGATCTATTAATTTCGTTCCAACTTGATTCCTTAATTTTACCTTACATTTCATTTTGGTCGACCTTTACTTTATTTCCTTCTAATTTGATCCATCAACTTCACCTTAAGTTTCCCATTGGCTCGTTAACTTTTCATTGTAAGTTTCATTTTAGTCCTTTAATTTTGTTTTGTTCCATTTTGGTCCCTCAGTTTTATTTTGTTTCAATTTGACCCCTTATATTACAAAAATTACTCAAATATTTTTTTCTCTTTAACATAACTAAGATACTTCACAAAAAGGTTTTATTGGGTTACCAGAGTTAAACAAAAAACCATATAAAATCTTTCTTATAAGCATCTTAATTGTATTAAAGAGGAGAAAATATATATTTGAGTATTTTTGTATTGAAGGGTTAAATTGAAACAAAATAACATTAGGAGACTAAAGAAAAATCTAAGATAAAGATAAGGAACTATACAAATTGGAACAAAACAAAATTAATGAAGGGACCAAAACCTAAGGTAGAGTTATGGGACCAAATTGGAACAGAAATAAAATTAATAAGGACTAAAGTGAAACATAAGACACAAGACCAAATTAGAATAAAATTAAATTAAAGGACCAAAATAAAATTTAAGATGAAGTTAAAGAACCAAAATAATACTTCCAAAACAGTAATTAAAACATGTGTTCACATGAGTGGCTCTTGTTTAAAATAATCACAAATCACAGGTCACAAAACAGTAATTAGTGTCGTCATTTCAATTCCCTTCTGTCATTTTGTCCTTTGCATTCTTATGATGATGCATTTTTAAGGCTGCATGTAATGTAATTCTGTGATTCACTTTTAGGTACGTTCGTCGCGCAGGGTTTAATAACTAATCATTTAGCAGTTCCTTCCAATTATAAGAACCTTCACCATATTTTCAATCTCACAATAATAACGATATTGTGTTACTGCTGATTCAAATTATGGGCACATTAATATGATATTAATTACTGTTGGAGTAAATCTTACAAACTGGATTGACTAAGATTGTTATTACGATAGAAAAAAAAAATCCAAACCTCGATTAAATTAGGCTCTATTTGCAATATATATCTCCTGATTTATGACAATTGACAAGTAGCTTCCTTCAATTATATATGATTTATTTGTGGATGCTCTATCATGTTTGTAATTGAATCTATTTGTCCACCTTTCTGATAACAAAGTTGACAGAGTTTTGACGTCAAATTCTACATATGAGCTAATTAATTAATACAATTTTGTTGGTTATTGGAAATAATTTTTTCCGGCCAGTTTATTTATTTATTTTTTTTAAATTCAGAGGATGCTTGAAAATAAATCATAATGTAATTAGGGGGATGTTTGCGTTTTTTTCCCTATTATGATCCACAATAATATTTTTTTACGCATGTTATAGGTTTATCAGTCATTACCATTTTATAACATATAGGGGACATTATACATAATCAAAGATTTCAATAACAATATAGCATAGTGTGGAAGTCCCATGTGGATCATAGATTTGAGAATAACCTTGGAAACAAAATTTTACGTATATATATATATATATATATATATCCAAAGTCCAATAACATTATTGGTATATTTTCTTATTTGTGCTTAAAGTTCCTTGAAAACCTGTGTAGCAATGATCATCAATTCTCGTAATGGAAGCACATTAGAGATGCTACCATTTGATGCTGGTGAAAAAACCTAGAACAGTACACCACATGCATGGTCAAGGCAATAAATAAAGCATAATTAATCGGTGGACTCAATAAATGCAAACAAATTAAATGGAATACTATTTATTTGCACTATTTTTGGCATGCATGGTTGCTGTTGATTCACGTGGCTCACAATCAAATTCTTCCTTTCGAGGTAAAATATCTTACTCCTCTATCTCCTCTATTTCTCTACATTTTAATTTTTGTTTAACCACATCTAATCGTAACACAATTGGATAAATTAAACAACTTCCACAGCGACATATATAGATCCTCTTCCTAATCCTTCTCTCATGGCTTCTTGAATTACCACTCTTTGAAGTATATATATATATATATATATATATATATATATATATTTGAAGTATCTTCTGTATTAAAGTATCTTTAAATGATATATATCTTGCCAAACTCAACCATCATTAATGCTTTTAAATAGTCGGTCATGTTTTAGAAATTTAGAATGTTTTACAGTGCTTTTATCCTGGAATTAAAGAAAAATTGTGACAAGAGTACTGAGCCATTAAAAATAGGGTAAACTAAATTAATTTTCCCTGAGATTTGGTTAAATTACCTTTAGCATCCCTTTAGTTTCAAATATTACAAATAACTCTCTTTCCATTTTGATGTTGTTAAAAAATCCCCTTCAGTTCATTTTCTGATAAATTAGTTAACTTCCTATACGACATAATAGTAATGAAATTAAATTAATATTAACATATCTAACATGAAACTCTGGATTTATGTTTAAGTTAAGAGTAAAAAAGGTTAAGTAATTTTATTACTGAAAAGAACACATATTGTGCAAAAAGTTAATTTCAATGACAAAAAAAAAATTAGGAGTCAAATGTAATGTTTGAAATTAGAGGATGCTAAGTGTAATTTAACCTTAAAAATTTTGTTTTGCAAAATTATTTTCAGAATTTTAAATAGAAAAAAGTTGCAAAAAAACAAAAGAAGATTTAGAAAAATGACAAAGATATATATATGCGTGGATCTAGTTTTAACATATGGAACCTGACATAAACATATGTGGTATGAATAATTAATTCATAATTAAGTTATTACTGGGAAGTTTGCTGGATTTGTTGTATTATCAGCATGTGTTAACCAGATTCTCATGTATGCCTCTCACTGCAGTAAATATGGCCCGTGAAACATAAATCCATTCCATATATAGTTTCCATCAAAACAATTTTCATTAAAAAAAAATTAAAAAATATCAAGGCAATTTTGCTACAATAAATTAAATTCATCAAATTCCAAGTTTCATGCGGCAAATGTGTGTCTGTTTGACTGCAAATATGAATATTAAGATTTAAAAAACTACGATTGCTGTTGGTTATAGTTAACTATAGTAACTAGATGATATTTTATTTCTCAAATGATTCAATTTTTTTTTAATATAATTTGGTGATTCAAATTCTATCTTTTAATTTCTTTACTCCCAACTGTAATAAAATATTTACGTTAGATCTATTAACAAGCTCATAAAAAGATAAGGATAAAGCTATTAAATTATAAGACCCAACTTAGCACTCACAACTCACAAAGTTATTAAATTTAAACATGTCAAAACAAACTAATCCAATTCGTTTGAGTTGCTTTTTAAAAGGACTAAGTTGTGTTGGTCCATTTTAATATGAGCCAACATAATACTCTCTCAATTCATTTTACATGAGCTAAATGAGTCAGCCCACACCATCTTTTTAAGAAAAAAAATTGCTTTTTTAAAACAATAAAATAATAAAAAAAAGTCAATTTACTTAAAAAAAATAAAATGATATAGTTTTAAAGATTTAGAATTAAAAAAACTAAAAAAGAATTATTCTTTTTCTTTTATCTTTAGTGTTATCTTTTCTAATTAATTAGATCAAATGATTATACAAATTTAACATGAAATTATCTTCAAATGATATCTGTTACTTTCTTTATATTATTCAACTTAATATATAAGATTAATATTTAATATATATATATATATATATACACAATAATAAAATAAAAAGAAATGGGTTACCTATAGGTTATGCAGGCTCAACCTGCGGGTTAGGCAGACTGGGCCAGCTCAACCTAATTCTAAATGGGCTGGCTAAGAGTTAGCCTAACCCATCTCTTAAGCGGGTTAAAGTTGGGCCTGTTTCATCAATTCCATTAAATTATGTATTAATTCACTAAAAAAATAAAGGATAAATTACATTTCGTACCTAAAACCCTCTAATTTATTATAAACTATTGTTAGTTAGAAGTATTTTGCAAATCAAACTTAAAGTTGTAGACTTGTGTTTAATTGAGCATTTCTTTATTTTAAAAAATATATTTGTATATTTTCACGGATTAAGCCATTTTTTTATCAGAGAATATATCAGGCATTGTCGGCGGCTGGATCTATTGCTCGGGTTCGAGGAGGACAGGAAGATCTGGGCCGTGGTTTTAGTGTCGTATCGTGTGGTTCTGGTGTCGTATCTTGTAGATTTTTCAGAATGAAAGTATTGTCGCTTCGTCCTTTATTTTTTGGTAGGCCTTACTAGAAGGCCCAAAACTTTGTAGAGTCTTTGTTAGGCCCACACATAATGCAAGACTGAACTCAACATAATTTATTAACAAACAAAAACCACTCAACATCTATATATGCAGATAGGTGTTTGCTAGATATGTCGTATAAAGTTCGTATAATAGTAGTTATATAATGTTATAATATATAATATCAATCAAGGACAAAAAGATATTCAAGGTTGGGTGGTTTAATGAAAAGAAGAGAATGAAAATGAAAATCATGAAAATAAGGTAATTTATTAAATTATTTTTATTTAAAAAAATTAATATATTTAAAGAGAGTAATTTAAATAATTTCTTATTATTTTTCTTATTACTTTAATAATTTCATCGCTCCTTTTCAACTAACCAAACAATGTATTAAATATGCTACAAAATATCTAAGCTTCAGATTTTTTTTTTCTCTTTTTTTTTCTTGGAGGGGTGATTCTTTTGGGTTAGAATATCAAATTACCCATTTAAAATGATTTAAATAGCATCATATTTTAATTACATTGTTATCAATGGCAAATACACAATGACCGATACCCCTTTTTTAATTGTTAAATATCACAAACTTACTAAACTCTAATTAACATGGATCTAGTCAGTTCAAACTACAAAAATATAAATTTTTTTAACGTTGATTTTTTTTCATTTATAAAAATTAAGCCTAAAACATTATTTTAAAAAACAAGTATCAAGATCCTTGAACTAAAAAAAGGTTACTTACAATATGATATTTATATATGCATATATACCGTCATTATTAAAAGGGGTCATTAGAAGTCACAACTCAAATATATAAGATTAAGTTCATTTTTTGTGTTGTACATTATTCGAATATAAATTCAGTGGAATAGAACTAACAAATGTTTTATAATTTTTTTAATTAAGTTTTTATTGCCTATTAAAGTGACATGGAGCATCTAGTAAGAGTTTTTTAATATACTTTTTATGTTGTCCCACAATGAAATATATTTTGATTGCATTTTTTTTTTAAGGCGGCACTATAGGCGCTAGCTATACTTTAAACAGTATTCGAAATATAAACATGTGGCAAGAATAATGGATAAATTATGAAAGGATATAATTAAGTATCTGAAATTAGAAAAAAAAATGTCAGGTTAAATCACTACAAAAAAAATCTTAGATGAATTTTTTCATCTTTAAAACAGGCATTGCTAATTTGCTGAACGGGAAGAAAAAATTTTGTTTTAAATTTCATCTCAAATTTGTGACAAAATCTCTAATTTGTTTTAAAAAAAAAAGATGGCCAGATAGTTGGCAAACTGGTTTTATTGTTATATATATTATGAAATTTAGTTTAAAAATTTTGAGACAAAAATATTTTATCTCTAAATTTGTTGCGAATTTGATGTCAAAATTTTAAAAAAAATATATGGAGATGAAATTTGAGATAGAAAAGTTTACCTCTCTAAATCTGTGGCTAATTTTGTCTCTAAAAATTTTTTAATTTATAAAAAAAATTCCGTCTCTATTTTTCGTCTCTAAATCTATTGCAAATTTAGTCTCTAATTTTTTTTAAATTTTCATTTCTAAATTTGTCTTAAATGCTTATTTTAAAAAAATAAATAAATATATCAAAGATGGAATTTGAAAAAAAATATCTATCTCTAAATTTATCTCACATTTTAATTTTTATTTTCTTATAAAAATAAAAGCGTTAATGGTGAAATTTGAAATAAAATTATAACAAATAAGGATAAAACAAAAATTTCGTCTCAATTTTTGCATTTCTTTTAAGCTGCGTTTAGAAGAGTTTATTGTGAATTTATTGAGCTTATTTTATAGTATAAACACTTATACATATGTTTAAGAGAATTTATAAAAATAATTTATGACATACTCATAAGTTATTTTTAATTTATTTTCATAAATTTTTTAAAATAATTTATTAAAATAAACTAAGAACAGTTTATATAAAGTTTATCCTTATAAATTCTTTAATTATATAAATAATTTATATATAAGTATTTATATAATAAATATTTAATTTATAAAATTTTAAATAAATTATATATCCAAACAAAACATTAACAATGAATGTATTAGCTATCTCTTGTGAATCTGAAAGAGGATATCGTAACAATTTTCCCAATAAAAGAAATCCATTTCTTAATATTGTGGATAGAAATTTTTTCCATACTTCCAAGACATAGATTTTATATATAAAAAATAATATCGAATAAGGAAAAGTCTTAGGTTCAAGTACAACATATTAATTACAAGGAAATATATATCGATGAAGTGAACAGCAACGTTAGCAAATAATACAACTTCCAAGTCTTAGTTTCACGTACCACGTCTAAAATGACGTTTACACGTGTATGGCAGTTAAAATTAGGTCTAGTTACGTCCTTCATATTAATATATACCATTCATATTAATATATACCATAAATGATGGTAAAGTGTGTTCCACGTAAGATTTTATAATTTATAAATTAATTTATAATTTATAAACTTGTTAAAAATATTTTATATGAATTTATTTTAGTAGCTTATAATTTAATTTATACTCTATATACTTTTTTTTTATTTTTTTTATTTTATGAAAATATCCATTATATTTTTTATATTTATTATACCCTTATATATAAATATATAATATATATATATATATAATATATAAATATAAAAAATATGTAAATATATTTTATTAAATATAATAAAATATAATATATATATATATATATAAATATATTTTTAATGAATTATATATGTATATATAAAAATTTAAATTAATTTAATTAAAAAAAATGATATTTTTATTTATATTATTTTGAAATTAAAAAATATATGTCCTTTTATATCATTTTATACTTTTCAATTACTTCAATAATTATTTTTACCAAACACTTATAATTCAATAAGTTAGCTTAATTTATAAGCTAATTTTGCCGAATAAAACCTTAGTCTTCCTTCAACTTTAGTTAAATTAAATTTAATTGGAAAAATTATACTTAGTTTTCCTCCACTTTTTGTTACTGAAATTAATTTCTTTTTACACAATATGTGTACCCTTTAGTAATAAAATTACTTAACAATTCTTATCATCATATTAAAATAAAGTTAGAGGTTCACGTTAAATGTTAATATTAGTTTAATTTCTTTTAAATGACATGTTAAAAAAAAGTAGATTCCTGAAAAGATTTCAATTATTTCATTTTTTACCTTTTATTACTTTAAAGATTATATTTGTCTCAATTTGATTTAAATCGTAAAATGTGTAATTGTTAAATGTCAAATTTTTATTGTCAAAAGTCATGCTGAAAAATTGGTGGACAAAATTGAGACAGAGAAAATTTTTAATGGACTAAATTGAAACACCTAATTTCTGAATGCCAAATTAAAATAATTGCAATCATTTGGGAACCAAAATAATAATTTACTCTAAAAGTAAAACTATATTCTCATGGTGTATGGAAAGTTAACTATTGATTCAATAGAAAGTAAATTATAAGTTTCTATCACAACATGTATATATCAAAATATTAAGGGAGTCGATTGATTATAATATTAATTATACTTAAAGAGTGCTAAATACAATTTAAGCAAATTGCATATCATGTTATTGTAAATTTGTAATTTACCCATTATATATTTAGTTCCATTGTAATTTGAAATTTGGATTGTAGACGTACGTGATGGTCACATTAAAATTTGTAACGATGGTCTTTCTAAGTTTTAGTTTGATTTTATATTCGAGTTAATGCTAATTAAGAGAATCCATCACAGAACTGTTACTAAATTGATGTCGTTTAATTGTTAAATTAATTTAGAACTAATTTCAATTAATGTGGTCGTTAACCAAACAGGTTCTCGATATATATAAAAACACGTAACCTAATTATTTGTATGTTTGAAACGTACTATGTTTAACAAATCAGTGGAAGATAAAAGAAAAGACATCATCATCAGATTGGAAATACCTAGTTTTCAATCGATTCCATGTTTACGTATAATTAAGGCAGTCTAATTCGGGTTCCAATCATAAAAGTCAAAATTCATAACAATTAAACTAAAAACTTCTAAAAGCATAAGACTAATGTAATTAATTTAATTAAATTCAGGTAAAATTACAGGAACGAATAACAGTTAAATTAAAAAGATACATTCTATATCATTTAATCCCTGAAATTGAAGTATTGATCAGTCTTTATAAATTACAAACTCAATAAAAATTGGTCTTTTGTAAGACTAAATTATTGTATATTTACTTATATTATTGAACGAATTCATAATATTTAAAGATTAGATAGTATAGAATTAAATTTACAAGAACTAAACAATCAATTCATATATCTTTTAAGGATTAAATTATTATGATAGGTAACTTTAAAAGTATGATGACACAATTAATTGAAATAAGGAGTAATTGAAGATTCCCTGAAGTTCCTGTGTGTACGGTAATCTAGAAAATGACAAAGATGAAATGAATCAGTGGCCAAAAACTAATGTTAAACTTTTCCAAAACAAAAAAAAAATCCAGAGGTGAAACCCTAATATTGGGAAAGACTATTCCTAAATAAACCAAATATGTACCCAATGAAATTAACCATTTTATGTAGAATGATAGGTAAGTTGGGTGTTCATATTGGCCTGTTCTTACGTGCATGGGCCACAATAAGGCAAGAACCATTCGTATCCACAACACAACACTGAAATGATGAAATCATTATCATCATCATCATCAAGTAATTAATTGCGTGCAAGTTAGGTTGTATAAATATGGCCTCATCAATCTGTATTGGTCACTGCAAATTAAATTTGTATGTTTGGTGTTCATATTAGAATTTGCTCATATGTTTTACAGGTTATAGCGATATCTTTCTAGATAGTGTAGAGCGTGGGTGTGCATTATTTAATTAAAAAGAGTAAACATACAAATTCTTCCTTAAAAGATATGTTTTTTTATGGTTTAATTCTGAAATTTAAGTGTTGGAATTTAAACGGGGTTAATTTCTATAAGTTATAGACTCAACAATAGTCTTTTTATAGAACTAAATTGTATATTTATTAATCTTTGAGTGACCAACTCAATAATAATGTGTTTAACAAATTTATAATATTTATGAACTAATTAAATCGTGCATGTTAGAACCAAAATTTTAGATACTACATAGTTGACCCTTCTGTTCTTTGGGGACTAAATTGTTAATATAGTCTATTTGAAAGGTTGAATTATTCTTATAGTTCTTATAATTTACTTAATTTTTTCTTTATAATTTAAAATTTTATAATTAAGTTTTTATAGTTTTATTAATTTTTAATTTGGTCCCTACCATTAAATTTTTTTCAGTGTTTCATTATAAATTTTATTGAAGTAGTCAATCATATGCATATTAATACTATAAATATGTATGATTTAATTCCAACAAGAAGTAAAATTAGACAATAAAATGAAATTAATTCACATATGTTAAGGTGCTGTATGACTTGCCACAAAATAAAAAGCGAACTAAATATTGATGAAAGTTTAACGGTAAAGACTAAATTAAAATTTTTTGAAACTATACAGATCTAATTATACTATGTTTTAAAATATAAGGATCTAATTAAAAATTGAGTAAAAAATAATTTAACCTATTTAAAATTTAAAGAGGTGTTAGTAATCTAATTGAACTTTCGAGAAGATTAATGTTAAATTAACCATGAATAAAATGTTCTATAAGTATAGAATATTCACAATATTGTGACGTTACTTTATACGTCACATTTGAAATTGAAGTCTTGGATTTCCTTACAATTAATGGCAGAAAATATTGGTTGCAATTATAATGTCACATTCCCACACCTATAGTCAAAGGGGTCACCATATTTTTCCTCACCACTGACAATCAGTTGAAATTAAAGGAATATAATTTTAACCAAAAAAAAGTAATATAATTAATCAATGCAGCAATATTGTTCTTATTGGCTCAACGCCTATGAACTTCAACATTCACCTAAAATTCAATTACACAGCCAAAATTCAAAATCAATCCCAGAAACGTTTTAATTTTCTAGCTATCCTTTTAAATTATTAACACATAACTAGAAGAAACACACAGAAGTCAATACGATTACAAGCTAATGGGGAAGAAATTGACCCAGAAAATTTTCTTCTTTCAAGTGTTAGTTATATTTGGCCAAGATGCAATAAATTCTGCGTTGTCCAATTTATTCTTAATTTTTAAAAGTTGGCAATGAATCTTTTGAAACTTCTCTGTTGATTTTTTCGTACAAACTCTTACATTACTTGTTTATGTAGTTTAAAAAAATACCAAATTAACAAAAAGAAATATCTAATTTATTGTCTTGAGAGACTTTTTTTGTTGCAAAAATGTAAGAAGAAAATGACAAAAAAATCACTATCTTATCACTTAGAATGATAGTTCGAAATTTTTTTCCTCAACTTATCATTTTTCAAGCAGCATGAATAAGTAGTGTCAGAATTTCCTAAAAATGTTATATTTTATTATTGTGTAAATCTGAATATTATATTATATTGTATATTGTGTTTATTTTTATATTAAAATTAAGTTATTTATATTTATATTGATGGTCAACTATTTTAAAATTATTACTTCAATAATCATATAGATTGAAGTAAAGATTTTTAATTTTTTTTTTTGAAGACATTAATTACTTCTCAAACCAATAAAAATTAAACATATATAAAGAATATATATGGTATGCTTTCCCGGAACGTGTGATCATCATTGACACTCAAGTCCTTTCAAAAAAAAAATTGACATTGGGGAGTTTATTGTCATTTTGTAAAAAGTTAAGGAAGTAAATATTTCATAACTTCCTAAATTAAAGAATTTTTTTATTTGGCCAAAATGCAATGAACCACATTTAATTAATTTGGGGGAGCGTACAATTTATTCTTAATTTTTAATCTTACAATTAATATTCAATTTGTAGAGCATAACCTTTCCGTTAACTTTTTCGTACAAAATACATCTAATCATCCTAGCTAGCTATGGCTTTTTTTTTTTTAAGAAAATAACAAAAAAAATTGCTTTGTCACTTAAAATGATTTAATATATTTTGTTTCTGAATTTAACCTTTTTCAATATGCATAAATTAAGGTTTTGGATGAAAAAGTTAATGAAAGGACTTTCTTGCAAAAACAAAAATGGAAGTTTAGAGAGATTTATTACCAATTTGAAGTTGAGGAAGTAACTAAATTGCCCAATTCCCTGTATTAAGAGAGGTTCTGTGTATTTTGACTCTTTTTTTATTATTTTCATGACATGATCCAACTTTGAAAAATAAATTATCCTAAAAAAATAGTTATATAGAGGGTAAATTATAGTCTTGATCCTTATAGTTTCACTCAATTTTTAATTTGGTCATTATAGTTTAAAAATTTGTAATTAAATTCTTATAGTTTTTCAATTTTTTATTTTAATCACTATTATTAAAATATTGTTAATGTTCTATTAAATTTTTGGCTATAAGACCAATAATATACTATCTTAACTTTCTAAATATACATAACTTAAACTAATTCATCCTAACTGTTTCACATAAATTACATTAAATGTCATACACATATGAGTTAATATCACTTAATTATTTGCTTTTTTTTTCTTTTCATTAGCATAAATCATGTACATTTATAGTGTTAATTTGTATTTGGTTAGTCATGTTGTCAAAATTTAGTGAAATACTAATGAACAATGTTTTTAGACCAGACCAGCCAAGCAAGTTGATCTGGGACTTGGCGACTAAGGGCTGGCTTTTAGACCGGTACGCAAGTGACCCGGAGACAACCCAGTCAACCTGACTTGGTCAAACTGATTGACCCTTACCTCTTATTTTAAAAAAATATTCAAATTTGTATAAAAATTTAGAAAAAATATGCGCTTATCAAGAATCAAACTCTATCCCTCCCACCTATAAGTTGTGTGTCTTACCATCTTGCTATCAACTTTTTAATTTATATGGGCGAAATATTATATATATATATATATATATATATATATATATATATATATATATATATATAAGGTGCTAAAATTATTCTAACTCAAAAATCAAAATGTGCATGTGGCAAAATGGCAAAAATTAAAATGAAAAAGACATTTAATTTAACAAAAATAAATATATTATTACTAATGAATTAGGATATAAGAAAAAAATAATTATATATATTTCATGTAAAATTAAATGTCTAATTTATATATTTGATATATATATATATATATATATATATATATATTATATTTGATATAATTATTTGATGTAAAAAAAATTAAATCAAAAAAATTGAAGAGCATGAACAAAAAATCTTATATAATCATTTAATTTAAAAAATAACAATCAAATATTTTTAAAAAATTATTTGTAATTTTATGACAAAAAAGTTACTTATGGATATTTGTATTTTAATTATTTATAATTAATAATTGTGGTTTTAAGACTTTAAAGTGTGAAATTTATATATAAATTATTTATTTTACATCGTTTTAAATTGATTTGTAAACAAATATAAGTATATATATAATTTTTAATTTATTTATTTATTTATCCAGTTCACCAATTGATCCGGTGACTCGACAGTTAAATTAAGAACCGGATAATCCGAATGTTAGACTGGGTCAATAACTAGACCAATTCTAAAAACATTGCTAATAAAAGCTTAACAGCAAGGGCTAAGTTAAAAGTTAGTGAAACTACAAGGATTCAATTACAGATTTTCAAATTGTAGGGACTAAATTAAAAATTAAGTGAAATTATAAAGACCAAAAGAATAATTTAAGCTTATATGAATAAAGAGAGATGGTAATAATGTCGGGAGGATTATGGGGAGAGATAAAGTCAAGGACGGCGCCACCATGGGCATGCACTATATTGATGCTTCCATACAAGCTTAGATTTCATGGGGTAGCTCTTCTGGTTCATGATATAAATAAATGTGTGTGTGTGTATATATATATATATATATATATATATTAATTCTGATTTCGCCATTGATCTACTCTTTAATATTTTATATAAAATATCCTACTTTAGCACCATAGCCCCAATTGAATTTTTGACCATAATAATATTGAATTTTAAGAAAGAAAGAGTCAGTGATCACCTAATTAATGTGTAGGTGAAAGCACATGATCGATGGCCTGCCTCATATGAGTTTGGAGTCAATAAAGAGAATAGGAAGTGCCCAAATAACTGTCCATTAGGAGAAGTTGTGGATACTATGAGTGGTAAACACATCAACTTCTTTTGAAAGAAGTGTCAAAGTTTCATTGTTTTGAAAGCATGAAATCAAACTCCATTCCCATGGACAGATAGATAACCCTACAATAAAGCCAACCTCTTCCCTGGACGGTGGGAAACAATGTATAATAAATATATTATATATATTAATGCTTGTTATTTCAAGAGGTGAATGGGTACTTGTGAAGGGAAATGAATTGAACATAAATTCTCTTGTATTTGTGGTGGAAATATAACAGATGTCGTATTTTTGATGACAAACGTTCATTTTCAATTAAATGATATAAGTTAAAAGAAAACAATTGAAAGAAAACAAAATTAGACTTCATGAGATATATTTTTTTAAATTGAATCGTTTATTCTAAAATGACTTATTACAATTAGAGACACGAAAATTACGTTCCTACCACAAACATGAAAAAATTTATTTTCATATATCAAGTTTAAATCTTGTAACTGAAGAAAATCAGTATTAAAATTTTTTTACACATTTATTATTCAACTATAATTAAATTAGTCAAAATTCAATATATTCTTGAATGATTGAGATTGGTATCATATATATATATATATATATATGTATTGGAAACACGGTGCACATGTACATGTGCATGAGTGGACGTCGACATCAACGTTCCTTTGAAGTTAATCTTGAAAACTTGCGGCACTGCTTCCCTATTAAACCAGCATTCTCAATCCCATCATTTACTCCCTATTGTTGCCTCAGATTTTGCCTAACCTTTCAAGGACTTCATTACGTGTTGCATATGTGAAAGATGACCACATAAATGTATACACTCATTTTCGTATATTATAAGATAATGCTATATATCATCAAAAGGGAATCAAATGAACTCAGCATTACATGGTGAATGTTTTCAACTCCATAAATGATAATGATTTAGCAACGCTAATTATAAAAAGAGTTTTATCAATAAATTTAAAAGAAATTACTATTTATTTTTTATTGAGTAAAAAGATATCTTTTAACTTAAAAAAATTACAAAAAACTCAAGTTTCAAAGGGTTACTGAGAGCTTAAATTCTTTACTATTAAACTTTTTTTTGAAAATATATGAGAATTTATATATAAAACCTCGTACGGAAATGATTATGCATTTTTTGTGATATTTAAAGAATTTAAGCTCGCGATTCAAAAAAGTAAAAATTATAGCAGAAAACGTACAAGTCCTACAAAAGTTAAATTAAATTAAATTAAATTAAATTATAAAAAAAAAGGATGTCACATGGAATCTTCATAGTTTTTAACAGATATGACGTTAAATATCACTCAATTTTATCATTCTATAACATTTTGGCATTTTAACAGATTTTGAATGCCAACCAACATTCAAAGTTTCAAACCATCAAATTCAAGACAGTAAATAGTATTACAAACACTTCTAAAATCTAAATTACCTACCAAACCTGTTATTGTGGTCAAAGTTAAGATCAAGCCTATAATAACCATCTAATAAAGTGAGTATTTGTCTTTGTTTTCTTTTTATCTAATAACACAATTTTATCTACATACATTTAATCATACAAATACCGAGTTATCATATAAATATATCTGAACTGAATTAAAAGAAGAAAAAAAAATCAATGAACAGCTATGCATAATCTATCAGTATATTGCATGACGTCAAAACCATACACAACGTTGCAGTTTGGGAAACCACAAATTCAGGACACTTGACAGCATGTTGTAGCCAAGAAACTATATCATATGGTATTATTAATTAATTAATTAGGCGGGTGTGTCGGGATACATTTATGGCTTGTATCTATATTTTCTGGCTGTAGTACATCACTTGGTTTTGAGATGGTCCATAACCTACCAAAAAGGGTATAGTATGTAAAACGCTTCTATTGTTTCTGTGAGTAAAATTTGCGAGTTCTGGCATGTAGAATCAAAGCCAAGAAAGTCCCAAAGAAACAGAGAGAACCCCAGATGATGAAAGTGGCTCTGTAGCATTCCATGCCTATGCATTTTGCGTGTCCATCTCCTTCCTTACGGTACAGAAGAGCAGCTGAGAAACCAAAGAGGAAGGAGCCAAAGGGAATGTTGGAGACTAACACATTGTGGTTGACAGAGAAATTTTTTGTGCCAAAAAGCTCAGTGGTTGTGGACACAGAAATGGAAGTGATGGCCCCAGTGCACACTCCAATTATGGCTGTACTGAAGTACAGAGCAGCGTCTGTTTGATTCAGAAGTAAGAAGAATGCTGCAGCTGTTGGAGCCATCAATGCCACCATAGAAACTGGCCCTGAAATTGTACGCCTACCCCTGAAAATAGTATACACCAGAAATTTATATCCATGTGTCAGTAAAAGAGGAGAGAATCCAATTGAGAGATTCTTAAGAATATTCAGCTTACACCAAAAAAGAAAAAAAGTAAATTATTAATTTAGTCCTTGAAAGATTATACTTTCTTTAATTTGATTACTAAAAGATCAAGCTTCACAATTGAGTTTTTGTTCCAATTTTGTCCTTCCATTTGTTAGACTGAACTTTAATAACGAAAAATTTAGCATTTAGCAAAAATAAATTTGATAATTTAACAACGAAAAGAACCCAATTGAAGCAAATATAATTTTTCAAAAATTAAATTAAAACACTTAATTTTTAAAAATTAATTTGATTTTTGAAAGATTAAATGCTTCAAATTAATCCGTTTCAATTTTGTTCTACTTGTCAAAGTGACTTTTGGTGATGAAAATTTTGGCATTTAACAACAAAATGAAAACAAACATAATTTTTCAAGAATTAAATTAAAACACTTAATTTTTTAAAAACGAAATTGAAATAAAATTATAATCTTTCAGGTCTCAAAATTAAGTAGACCAATTCTATCAGGTAAACATTTTTCACTAAAAAGTGCATTAACTTGCTTTATCTATTTATGACTGGCTTATTCTATCTATCTTCTGTGAGCAGAGTTTACAAAGAATTTTTAAATTAAAGTTAAAAATCCACACCATTAGTTTCATGACCTCATTAATGTCGATCAACTAACACATCCATAAAATTGCTGGAATTAAATGGCAAGGTAAATAAATGCACTTTATGATGTTAGATAGGAGATGAGAGAGCGAGGGAATGAAAGAATATGAAAGTTACCTGTAGAAGTAGTCCATGAAAGAAGGAATGAGACGGCCAAAGAAACCGAAAGATGAAGACAATGAAACCAATGATGAAGTGCCGGAACAACCCCTGGATTCAGCTATTTGTCCCAAGTTATTCAGATACACCAAACCAACTGTGGCACCAAAAAAATAGACAAAGAAATATAACCAGAAATCTACTCTTCTAAGCATCACCTTCACTCCAATCTCTTCTCTTACACCGACTTCATGAACTTCTCTGCTGTCTTCTCCCTCCTTTACCTCATTCTCTGTCCTCTCTTCATTAGTGCTCTCTTCCACAGTGAAATGATAGACTCTTAGCCTCTCTCTATTTGTTTTCCATGACCCCACTAATTCCTTGATCTTCTCTGAAACTGGAACTAACAAAGGAAGGAGAAGAAACACTAGAATACCAATCAGACTACTCAGTGGGGATAACTTTCCTGACACAAATTGCAAGCTGGTCATCACAGCATATATTCCAGTGCATATTGTAATGACAAACATTATAACAAAGCCAACACCCATGCGTGTAGACCCAGTGTGTTTAGGTTCTCTAATTACAGGAGCTGCCATTAGGCTAACTATCAGAGGACTGATGGAGTTCAGTAAAAGAAAGGTTCTAGCCTTTTTGTGTGGAGAAACAGCTTCAACAACATCGGTGTAAATCTTTGCACTTAATCCTTGGTAACTAGTTGATAACCCCACAGCAACTTGGCGATCAGATGGGAAGTTCCTGATTGTGACGACATAGCAGACAGTGTTAATCCAACAAATGCTATTCCCTGCCAGAACAGTTAGGAAGAAGACATGCCAATAGGAGAGCGAGGAAATTTGATTTGTTATGAATAGATACTGCACACCATAACCTATTAACCCAAGAGTTGAACCAATCATGAGGACAAGCCAAAGGGGGAGATAGACAGCAGCCATGCCGGACAACCAACCGAAAAGTTTCCCGGCATCAGAGGCAAAAGCCAAGTTATTGAGCTCCAGCTGAGATATGGAAAGGAGTTCCTTCAGCTGTGAGGAGTAAGCAGGAAAATTGGTGTTTGTGCCATTGATGGCTTGGAGCCAAATTATGCCCACAAGGCTCAGCCATTGAAGAGCAGTTGAAGGCATGATGATGAAGAAGCTAGGGAGAAAATTTGAGCTACAGTAACAAGAACGGTTGCATATGAAGGCTTATATATTGAGAAGCAAGAAAGGGTGGGCTAGAGGCTATGGTGTGAAACCAAATTCGGAAATACTACTGGTTGATTGAAATAGTGTGGCTGTACATGTAAAATGTGGTTTTCTATCGACCACCACCTTTACATGGAAAGACTTTGCGTGAGAGAGAAAATAACATCTATGTTTCAATGAGAAGCATATAAGAATAGTTAAGATTTTGCAGTAATCTCAAACACAGATTAATTGGCCCTGCTGTGGAGATGAACTTATAATGCAGGGAGATTGTACAACAGCTTATGGTTGTTTGGTAATAAAGTTGTCATTTAAGAGTTTCAACTCTCGTGCCAGTCCCAACAAGGAGAGTATCATTTGAACCTTAAAAAATAAATAAATAAATAAAATAAAAAAAGAGCAAATTACTGATTTAGTCCTTGAAGTATTACAATTTTATCAATTTATTCTTTAAAAGATCAAGCATCTTAATTTAGTCCCTAAAAAATACATTTGTTTCAATTTGGTCCTTTTCAGTACTAGATCACAAAATTTATCATTGCTAAATCTAAAAATTTTCATTGCTAAAAATCACTTTGACAATAAGATGAACCAAATTGAAACAAACATAATATTTTAAGAATTAAATTGAGACAATTATAATCTTTTGAGGACTAATCAGTAATTTACTCAAAAAAATTGAGTTTGTGTGATAATATATTTTGTCATTCTGACATCATCCATGAGTTTATGTGGGCCAGCCAGAAAAATTTTGTCTTTTGAACCATCCAGAAAGTGAGTGGACCCGCTTTGAAAGAGAGAAATGGTTTAGCACATCCGAAAAAAAATCAAACACCTGATTGAATTAATTGTGGACTAATCCACCAACATAAGCAAGAAAACTCAAATATCTGACTGAAAAGTCATGGAATTCTGCAGCAACAGTCCTTGTACATTTTATACCACAAAACAATATACGAGTTATTAGCATCTGTAGTAGTTTTGCCTCATGGTCACTGCTGAGTCGCCTCACATATAAGCAATTCAACAGTGAAAACTGAAAAGAAACCTGAAGATACGAACAACAGTGTTCTAACTACTAGAACGATCTCGATGAAAGAGGAGTTTCTGAAATTCTTCTCCATGTCCTCATAGAACAAATCACTTGACAAAGGTGTTTTCTCTTCTTTGGCCAATTAAAAAAAAAAAAAAAAAAGGTGATTTCTCTTCAGAAGAAAAAGATGATTAAGTAAAATCTTAGTTCTGGTGAAACTGAGGTCCACCTGTAGACCCAAACATGACAGTGCCAACAAGACCTATAAGATTCACACATCAACGAATCCTAGTGACCGTTTAACCCATCATGACATCAATAGAGGGAAAATTCGTATATATCATATCTTATTTGTCCCAGTGCTTATCCCTGATTATCTCCATAATCAAATCTCTTCAAAAGGAAGCTTTCCTCATTAAAAGGAAACATGAGGAAACTAATTATGATAACCCCTGTTCTAGTGGAATGGACTAACGGAGGTTATTTTTCTGAACGACAACCATAGTTTAAGCTAGAACATAATATTCAAGAATTGAAAAATTAGACCCAACCAACCAATTCAATCAGCAGCCATGAGTCCGGTACATTCAAACCTCGAAACTGGCCATCTATAAAACTAGTCAACAACTGGCCAAACCAGTGAAAACTAGAAGAGTGAACGGTAGACTGGCTCAAGCATTTTTCCCTCTAATTTTCTCATACATTTTGTGATTACTAATGTGTTATTTGATGTATTAGTATTATTCATACTTTTGTATGTTTGTCAAGCCGAATTATAGAAAGATATATTATTTATTATATAAAGTTGACTTCATTCCACATCATAAGTGCCTATGCACCACAGGTAGGGACAAATGCATATCTTAAAGAAAAGTTTTGGGAAGATTTGAAGGGATTGGTTAGAAACATACCTTTAGAAGAGAAGATTTTCATCAGAGGGGACCTTAATGGTCATGTTGGGAAAGAAGCAGGACAGTATGAGAGGATCCATGGTGGCTTTGGTTTTGGGGAGCTTAACGAGGAAGGACAGTCTATATTGGATTTTTCAATGGCTTATAATTTCAAGGTTGTCAATACCTGCTTCAAGAAACGAGAGGAACATTTAATCACATACAAGAGTGGAGCTTCAAGGTCCCAGATTGACTTCTTTCTGGTAAGGAATCCAGATAGAAAAATTTGTCAAAATTGTAAAGTTATTCCTGGGGAACCCGTGGCAACTCAACATAGGGTTTTGGTCCTTGACGTGGTTATTAAGGGTCGGAAACAAAAGCATCGTCAGGCGATGAACCCTAGGATCAAGTGGTGGCAGCTAAAGGGGGAGAATCAACAGACTTTCAAGAGAAGATTGCTGGAGGAAGGATCTTGGGAGCTACGAGAAGATGCTAACACCATGTGGGAGGAGATGGCCAAGAAGGTTAGAAAAGTAGCTAAAGTACTTTTAGGAGAATCAAAAGGTTTTAGACAAAGAGATAAGGAATCATGGTGGTGGAATGAGGCTGTTCAAGAGAAGATCAAATTTAAAAAAGAATGCTTTAAAGCTATCCATCTGTGCAATAACTCGAAAAATTGAGAAAGGTATCGGAAGGCTAATAAGGAGACAAAAAAAGCAGTAAGTGAAGCACGATCTAAAGCGTTTGAAGGGTTTTACAAGGATTAAGGAACGAAAAAAGGGGAACAAAAGATTTACAAGATTGCGAAAGCTAGAGAGAGGAAATCTAGAGATTTGGATCAAGTAAGATGTGTTAAGGATGAAGAAGGAAAAGTTCTGGTTACAGACAGAGATATTAAAAACAGATGGCAGGGTTATTTTTATAAGCTCTTTAATGACGGAACGGAGTCGACTTGTGATATAGAAGATCTAATGACCTTGGAGAGAGAACAAAATTTGGCATATTATCGCAGGATCAAGGTTGATGAAGTCAAGGAAGCTATTAGAAAAATGGATAATGGTAAAGCTGTTGGTCCCGATAGTATTCCTATTGAAGTTTGGAAGTGTTTAGGAGAGGAGGGTACTATCTGGCTAACTAAGCTCTTTAATGAGATTTTAAGGTCTAAGAAAATGCCTGAGGAATAGAGAAGAAGCACTTTAGTGCCTATTTACAAGAATAAAGGAGACATTCAGAATTGCGCAAACTATCGTGGGATTAAGCTTATGAGTCACACTCTAAAATTATGGGAGAGAGTGATTGAACGTAGGTTAAGAATCGAGACCAGTATTTCTGAAAATCAATTTGGATTCATGCCAGGACGATCTACTATGGAAGCTATATATCTTCTAAGGGGGTTGATAGAAAGATATCGGAGTAAACAAAGAGACCTTCATATAGCATTTATTGACTTGGAAAAAGCCTATGATCGAGTACCAAGAGAGGTGCTGTGGAAAGCCTTGGAACAGAAAGGTGTACGGGTTGCGTATATTATAGCCATAAAATATATGTACGAGGGGGCTACGACTAGTATGAGAACGTCTGGAGGGGAGACTAGAGACTTTCCTATTAAAATTGGCCTACATCAGGGATCATCCTTAAGCCCTTATTTGTTTGACTTGGTTTTAGATGTTCTGACGAAATATATCCAAGAAGAAATCCCTAAGTGCATGCTTTTTGCAGATGACGTTGTTCTCATAGCAGAGACAAGGGAAGAGATCAATTTTAAACTTGAGTTATGGAGAACTACTTTGGAATCGAAAGGTTTTCGTCTGAGCAGGAGTAAGATCGAATATATGCATTGTAAGTTTAACAAGCGACAAGCTAGGAACAAGATGGAGGTTAAACTGGGTAATCAGGTCATATCACAAGTGTCAAAGTTTAGGTATTTGGGATCAATTATACAAGATGACGGCGAAATTATTAGAGATGTGGAACATAAGATACAAGCTGGGTGGTTGAAGTGGAGAATGGCATCAGGGGTTGTTTGTGATCGGAAAGTACCTGATAAACTCAAAAGAAAGTTTTATCGTACTGCTATAAGACCAGCAATTTTATATGGGAGTGAATGTTGGACAATGAAAGGACAACAAGAACATAAAATTGGAGTGGCGGAGATGAGAATATTACGTTGGATGTGTGGTCATACAAGAAGAGATAGGATCCGTAATGATCATATACGAGGTAGAGTTGGGGTGGCACCTATTGAGGAAAAAATGATTGAAAACCGTTTAAGATGGTTTGGGCATGTGCAAAGAAGACCGTTGGAAGCACCAGTTAGGAGAGTTGAGCAGATGGTTTGGAGTCTTGTGAAAAAAGGTCAAGGAAGACCAAAAAAGACACTTAGCGAAATTATTGAACGGGACCTTTTATTAAATGAGATATCTAAAGAGTTGGTCATTGATAGAGCTCAATGGCGTCGTGCGATCCATATAGCCGACCCCACTTAGTGGGATAAGGCTATGTTGTTGTTTATTTGTTTGTATATAAAGTTGACTTCATATATAAGTTTCTACTAGCTAAATTACAATTGGACCAATGAACTTTAAACCCATGCTTCTGGTAATTTAATGACTGGTTTCATTTTAAAAATACTGATAATTTTACATAGATATAAAGCTCACCCCAATAATATGTATTATTGACCCATCAATAGTCAAGATCACTCAACATCATGTTGCCTGTGCTAATAAAATCATACTCCCTATAGCAATTAAACTAACCCCACCATAATTTACATCCAAAATTTGAAGACGAATGTGAGCAAAAAACTGCTATTTTTTTATATTAAAAGATAGCAGAGAGTAAGAAAACATGTATAATCCTTATTAATTTCTCCTACCAATATTGTCTTGCCTTGAATTGAATCAAAATGCTTCATTAATGCTTCACTTCTTCATGAATATTGTAAATAACGCCCAGAAAGGGAAAGCTATAATAAAAAAATAGAGAATTCTCATCTTTTACAAGCCAAAACTCTTCTCAAATACTTCATACGTTTACAGTCCTCATATTGTACAACCCATATTTCAGCTGACTTATGTATAATTATAAATACTTCACAATTTAGAAAGGTTTTCTTTTGGGGGGGAAAAAAAGGACCTGAAGGGGATGAGAATTGAAGAGGGGGAAAAAATATAGCAGAAAAGCCAGTCTACTTGTTCTTCTGCATAATACAGATTTTCATGGTTTAGCGACACAAATTATTCTCATGTGAGACGCAAATGTTATATTGTAGATATTTCACAAGTATATGAAACGCAGAAGACTAAAGGCATGTTTGGTATAATTTGGTGGAAACCAAAGCAATAAAATCCCATTACATCACATATCCAATGTAATCTCACTCCCTTAAATTTGGCTCACATGAAATCCCTTTCCATCAAAATTAATGTATACCAAACACAAAAATAAAGGAATGCAAGGAAATGAGAATCCCTTTCCATCAAAATGAATGCATATACCAAACATACCCTAAAATCCTAGCCGGGGATATTTAACCATATTGAAATTTGTTAGATCCTTTTCTGTGACACGTGTAATTTAATAAAAAGAGTTCAATCCTCTAGACAAGCATACATACATTTCAAAACTAGTAAATTATGAGAACAGCATGCAGAAGTTCAGGAAGTGAGACTTAATATGTACAATCCAAAATATATCGCTAGGCGATTAATGTTAAGTACATGGTTGTTGTGAACTTAAAATTAAAAAAAAAAAAAAACAAGAAACTAATATTCCCAAGTAGAAGTTAGGAACAAAAGACCTTATATTCATGTGAAAACCCTATTCATTATGCGCTTGTCATTAATGCAGTCAACAATCTTGACTATTGAGCGGCTCCCTGCTTTGTTCATACTTCAACCTAAAACTCAGTCTGGACAGTCCTATTTAATCACACATTTTTAAGATAAAGATATCAAATAATAATTCATCAGTGAGCAGCAGGAGATATAATCTCAGCTCTGATTGGTATTATGTTCATGCACTCTACATTAATCACTTCATAACAATCGTCACACTTAGAAATAGATAACAGTTAATCTTGTTCTAAACTGTAATATTGACAAGTACAGTTTCCATTTTTTAAGATGATGGACATTTCTATATAATCTGCCTCTCAATTAACATCTTAGGAGATAAGATAATCTTGATCATCTTATGACAATGATGACAAATTCTCAAATGCATCAGAATTTTTATGCATCTCCAACTTATGTCACTAGGTGTAAATCATTCGCTTACCTCTAACTACGTCCTTCAATTGCAATTTCACTTTGTATTCTCTGAAATGTAGCACAGATGTGAGATTTGATTGATAACCAGCTTCAACCATTCCCAGTCCCCTTGCCTTTGAATGATTATCCGTGTTTAAATCAAGATTCAATGTCTAGTTCTATAAATGATGCTTTGTTGAATCAATAATTTGAGAACTACAGCTACATCTTCCCATTTTCATGCTTTTAGAATTATATACAATTCCCATTGTTGTTTCAAACAAATGTATCAACTTACACACATTAGGCAGTCATGAGACTCATGACCACAATGAAAAGACTAGTTGAACCACCATTTTGAGCTTCATCTATGAAAAGCATATGCTGAGAGATCAACCACAACCAAAATGCACCATCTCTGATTAAATGTTATCATCATGCTTCATTAACTTAGTTGTTGGAGAACTCGTCACTTGTCAACTTCTGTCAGAGAACTAGCATGCTTAGCGGATGAACAAGTCAGGCTAACCCAGAAATTACAGCAGTCCACATCCAGAATTCCTAGTCACAGCATATCATGAACAAGAATACACATTTTGCTTCCATTTCCATTCAAGTTGTTCCTAAAAGAATGGCTTCTTGGTATACTAGAGAACTCAATTATGAAACAAATTTGTTTACTATACTCAACTGGCCAAGTAAACCGAAATCGCCTGAAGCTGAACAGAATACACAGAATATGGCCTAAATTGCTCACACGTTTTTCTCTTACATCTCTAAACATTATGTGCTTGGCCTAAATTGCTCACACGTTTTTCTCTTACATCTCTAAACATTATGTGCTTGTCGCGAGTGCAATCATCAGTGTTAGATACAGTTAGCTAAAGCCTCTGCTCCTATATTTCACGCTAAAACTTATTCCTGACTCCTGTTTGAATTGTACATCAATTAAATAATTAAAATCCACTGAAATTATAACCGAACAGCCAGCAGCAGGAAAATATATTCTTAGATCTTATGGTCTAAGAAGATATGCAGTTAATCATGTTCTACCAATAGTCAAGACAGGAACATTTGCCTTCCTTAAAATGATGAAATCTACTGCCATCCCTCACTACTATCTCCCTCTCAAACATCCTGGAAATTATCTTGCTCACCTCGTGACAATCCTCACAAATTCTCAAGTTCTTCACTACTCTGATGCAATCACCAGCTTCTGTTACAAGAATGCCAAAAGCAATTGCTAACCTCTCACTATGCTCTTTAATTGCATTTTCTTTTTCTTCCTCCCCTATATCATGCAGTACTGGTGAGATATTTGGTGAGTAGCCAGCCTGAGCTATTCTCATCTCTATTGTTTGCAGCATTTTGTTAATGTCAGAAGAACGTTCATGCTCTCTGTCTCCTGCAACAAAGCGATGAACTCTACCCTGATCCTCAATCAAGCTCCAACCCACAACTTTATTGGTGTTTCGCTCAATCATTAATCTGCGAACTCTAACTACATCTTCCCATTTTCTGGCTTTCGCATATATTCCAGCCAGTTGCACATAATGGCCATCATGGGTTGGTTCCAATTGTATCAACTTATTTCCAATCCTTTCTCCCATTTCTACTAACCCATAAATCTTACAAGCACCTAGTAGTGTTGCCCACAAGACAAGGTCTGGCGGAATCATCATCGTCTCAATCAACTGAAAAGCTTCATCTATTAATCCAGCACGAGCAAAAAGATCAACCATGCACCCATAGTGCTCCATCTCTGGTGGAATTCCATAATTATTTACCATTAACTTAAAGTATTGCCTACCCTCATTAACCAGACCTGCTCTACTACAAGCATTTAGGACCCCTATGAAAGTTATGTTGATGGGACAGAAACCTTCACTTATAAAGTTCTGAAAGAGTGCAAGCGCTTCCTTTGCATGACCATGTAAGGCTAGGCCACAAATCATGACATTCCAAGTCCAGATGTCCTTCTTGGGCATATCATTGAACAAGAGTATTGACTTCTCTATGCAACCACACTTTGCATACATGTCAATTAGAGCTGTTCCTATGGGGACGGTTATAGGGAAATTCAAGGATTCAATGGTAGAATGAATCAATTGACTGTGGCCAAGCAAACCTAACTGAGCTGAAGCTGAGATTACTGTAACTAATATAGCCTCATTAGGTCTTATACCTTTTGCTCTCATCTCTTTAAAGCGCCCCAATCCTTGTTCCAAGAGTCCATTTTGGACATATCCCTTTATCATGATGCTCCAAGAGATGACATCTTTCTCCTGCATTTCTCCAAACAACTGCTCTGCAACATTTATCTGTCCATCCCTCAACAAAGCTGCCACCATTGAGTTCCAAGTGACAACATCTCTGTAGATGACTTCTTCAAATACTCGTTTTGAGCATTCAACTCTATAACAAGCACAATACAGGTGAATCAAGGCATTTTGAATGAACAAATCTCTTCCAAAACCAAGTTTGATCACATGGGCATGAAGTTGAACCCCTTCATTTATAGCCAAAACCTTGCTACAAGCTTGCAACACAAAGGTGAAAGTGTGCTTATTGGGTTTAAAGCAACTATGCCACAATGATGAGTATAAAGCAATGGAATCATATGGCAACTTCCCTTTGGCGAGGCAGCGAATCATATTATTGAGGGCAAAGACACTTGGGAAGCTGATTGTGTGGAAGATCGCAAAGCAATAGTCAAATGGAATTGATGAAGACAAAGATAGGTAAGCAAGAAGATGACCCAAGAAGCGGGCGTCGCCAGAGATGCCGGAGACAATAATGTGAGCATGGGCTTGCTTGATTTGACTCAATGAAGGTCGAGGTGGAAGATAACGGAGAGGCAGCGAGTGAGAGATATGCTGAGAACTTGAAATCTGCTTACATAAGGAAAGGAGGTGGTTGATTTTACTTGCAAGCATAAAGAGATTTCTGTGATCAAACTAGAATCCTGCAGTGAACCAGAAATTTAAACTGTAAACCAGAATCTATACACAAACCCAAATTAGTAATGTAATCCAGAACATTACTCTGAATACCACTATTTTAACACAACCCAGTATTATCAAAGTAATCTAGAATTTTGAACCAAAGACAATATTTTAACATAACCTAGAATTTGTGAAATAAACCAGAAATTTGAAACTCAAAATAAAAATTTTGAACATAAATCGCAATCTTAAACTGAAAACCAAAAGTTCTGGTAAGCACAAGTGAACCAGAATTTTAGAAACAGAAACCAAAATCTTGCTAGTTTTCAAAAAGATAAAACCTACCTTGAGCTATTACCTGAACTGATGAAAAGCTTTCTAACCTCAAGGAAATAAATAAACAGTAACAAACATAAACAGCCATGGAACTTGACCAGATGTGACCAAAAGTTCGATTAGATGTACATCTACAGTTACATCTAATAGTAAAACTTGCTATCTACATCTACAGCAACCAACTAAAGGTAGAAAGACTATATTAAAGTTATAGAAACAAAAGTTCATTCAAATTCTTTAAGCAAACATTTTTGGTGGCATGCTAGCATTATATTGGAAATCTTTTTTTCAATAATAATTAAAATATCAGCAAACTTGGCACTTACGTATTGCAAATTAATAAGTTGAATTCTGTCAAGCAATTTTCCCAAAACCATCTCACTCAAAATAAATTACACAAAATTGAACAGAATAATTAGCCCACACTTTACCATAGGAAGAATTACCAGTTTAAAAGCTCACAGCTACAAGTGTTTTAAGAAAATGTTATCAAAAGCACTACCTTAGAACAAGACAAGAGATGTAATGTTTTTAGGAAAATGGGGGTGACACATGTGGACCTGAAACACTTATATTTGTATAGATATGACTACAAAGACCTGCAAAGCCACTAAATCTTACCGCCAAGAGCCATCTCCCATCCAAGAAAAAAGAAACTAAAATATCTTACGTAGGCATTTTATCAAACATGTAAATGGAAGCAATTCTGGAGTAAAAGTGAAGCCCTTTTCAATGCATCCCCACCTAAGCACAAAGCATAAAACGTTGATTTCGATCAAACCCTAAGATGCATTTTGTCAAACACACGAATGACATTAAAATATACCGCACCACTATCAATCACAAATCTCACATCATTGAAGGCCCTAGGGAGTGAAAATAACAACCTGTTTTTTGTTGCCCAAATCCCAAGTCGATGTGCTGAAGTAGTGGGAGCGCAGTCCCGCTGCTCGGTGTGTGGTGGTAGTTCGTGCTCGCTACTGGTGACGGCGAAGATTGAGAGAAAGAGCCAGATGAGTATTTGAGAATAGCAAAACTCCCAATTATAAATCTGAGGCGATTCTGTTTACTACTTGCAAGCATAAAGAGAGTCATCAGTCTAGTATTTCACTGAAAAATATGATTCTACTGAATACTCCATTTTTCATATGTTCGTTTTGAAGCTATCCGTAAATTGCATGATCGTTTGCCTCTCAATTTAACAAAAGATCATCTGTAATTTAACAAAAAATCAGAACTTCCAAAAGCTGCAGTGGATTGGGCATTCGGACTTCTATCACAGTACAGGGAGGCCAATACGAAAATTACTGATCACCCATCTGATGCCGTTCGTGGTGCTTGGTGTCCGCCGCCGGCTGGGCCTTCGGGGCAGTGGTTCGCGATTCTGCAGGACGTGCGGCGGCTACGGCAACCCATCAGATCGGTGGAGACTCTGATTCCGGCATGGCTGCAGCACTCGCAGTCAGGTGGGCTCTGAGATTGCAGAACGAAGTGGCCCTTCGCAGCTGGAGGTGGAGACTGGAGACTGACAGAATTGTGGGGGCGGAGGCTTGCAGACTTAATCAGGACCGTTCATTCTTTGATGATGCTTTTTTCTAGGCCAAATTAAGGGTGTGTTTTTATTTCATTAGCTTATAACTTATTTTAAAATATTATTTTTTAGAGTTTATAGTTTATAATTTATGTACTTCTCTCTTTATTTTATCTTTATTATTTTATCTTAATATTAATTATATCCTTTTGTTTCATTTATAGCTTAAATTTTCAAAATACTTTCATTGTAATTAATTTTTATTTTTATTTAAATTTTTTATCTTTAATTAAATTTATTTTAAACAAATATATATATTAAAGATAAAAAAATATGATATATTTAATATGTAAATATATACTACACTTTTTCAACATAATTATATATATATACACGTAAGTATAATATATAAAATATAATAATATATATATATATGATATAATAATATATATTAATTAATTATATATATATATATAATAATTTAAATTAATTTAATTAAAAAACTAATATGTTTATTTTATATTATTTTAAGATTATAAAACAATATAAACACTTCTATGTCCTTTTATATCATTTTACACTTTTCATCTATTTCAACAACTACTTTTACCAAACACTTCTAATTTCATAAGTTAGCTTATACAACATATGCTAAATTATACTAATTTAGTACAATTTAAGAAAAATTGTAATAAAGATCTTGTCAAAATTATGGTTAAAACCATGAAAACTTTTCTGAAAAGTCTTGCAAAATATCTGATTATATAAAAATAAGGCAACTTGAAATGTTTGCAAGATACAATTTTGAACTGGCAGAGGACAATCGATCGACTGATCTGAGACTATCGGTTGACTGATAGTCTTCAGAATTATATATATCTAAAATCGAGGGGTATCAGTCGATTGATTTATGGACATCGATCTGCTGATGTGCCCTGAGCTTCAGATTTCAAAAAAAAAAAAGTTAACTTGAAAACATGGTAAAATTATCTAGTTTCATTATGCACATGATCTACAACACTTCTTCAACTCTTTTTTGCAAGTTCTCTTCTAGAATGAAGTTATAATACAATGGACTTACATGAAACTCATATTTCTATACATATACACAAATTGTGTATAAATCTCTAAGGGTTTACATAGGAAATTAAGTTTACATTCATTTTCTATGTATAACTCCCTAGCAACTATGCTAGCTTGTTTTTTGCTATCTCTTACTTCTTTACTTCAAATCCTGAAATAGTTAGTTAAAACATAAAACATGAGACATATAATCTCAGTAGCTAGTTTAATTAAAGAAATCATTTCAAGAACCATTTTAGTTATAAAAGCAATTCTCAATAACTAGTTCATACTTCCATGAACATAAAAGAACTATCATAAGAGCAATCTCAAAAGGAAACTCATTCCATAAAAAATAAACTGACATACTAGCACATAACTTGTGTCATAACTTCTTTCTCAATATAATGTATTATTCTTTAGTTACTCTATCTACTTTAGCTACTTTAGCTACTTTTTCAAAAAAAGTATTGAATGTCCCATGAGGAATTTCTGTCATCTCACGAGAAATTTTTGGGGTTCTGTCTTCCCATAAAGATTTTACATCCTATGACGTATTTCTGTCATCTCATGAGGAATTTCTGTTCTGACATCCCATAAGGACAAAATTTCTACTTTTCAAGAGAAAGTTAATTCTATATTCTTATGAAAAACTTCAACATATCTATACTTGCTAAAACATAAAGAATATGGTAAATAACTAAATTAACTTGCTTTCTAACTTTCTTATGAAGAGAACTCTTCATCCTATGAAGAATTACTACATCCCATGAGAAGTCAAGTTCTATGTTCATAAGAAAACATGTTCTCAGACATTCATAGATAGCTTTATCACAAAACTATAGCATATCATACACAAGCATGATAAATAACTGAAAATAAATTACTTTTATGAATAACTAGCTACCTTGAATTCTTTCTATAGCTGAACTTGTGGATTTTCTCCTAGTTTCTCTCTAGCTCCATTTGCTTCCTTAATTTTTAGACTTTCCTTTCTTCTTTTTTCTTCCTCTTAGTCTGAAAATGGCTATTCTATGAATTCTCAAGCACTAGAATCCATCTAAACTAGGGAAATTAAGTTAGGAAGCTTACCTTTGATGATTTCCTTATTAGAAACCCAACTAGGAGTCCCTTCTCTCTCTTCTTCTTCTTCTCCAAGTTTCTCTCTCTCTCTTCTCTAAAATTTCAGAAAATCTCATTTCTCTCTCTCTTCTTGCTTCTAAAGGGTTTAAAGAGTCCCTTTAACATAGAAATCCCCTTTTTACCCCTATTTTCTTGTTTTTAAGCTTCCTTGGCATGTTAGGGGCATTCTAGTCAATTTCTCATTGATTTTTCAGTTGAAACCGATTTACTTTCGCACTCCAGCAAGCGATTAGTCAACTGCTTGCTCATGATTAGTCGACTGATTTGAAATTAGTCGACTGATTCAAACCGATTAGTCGACTGATTGCTACAAGACCCAAAATTTCAGCATGACAGAGAATCATCAATCGACTGATCTCTCATAATCAATCGACTGATTGTAGATATCAGCAACCTAGTCTTTTTCTGATTCTATTAGTTGACTGATTGTTACCATTAGTCGACTAATTCTCTCATAACTTTATTTTTTTCTATTCTTAGCTCATTTATCCTAATTTCTCATGTCTTTTCTTGATGACTTGCTTCTAGACATCCCAAAAGTATATTTTACTATTTTCTAACATCATTTCCAACTTAATAAAGAAAATATAACTTCAATAGAGGAAAAATATAGGATGTTACAATTCTCCCCTCCTTTAAAAATTTTGTCCTCAAAATTTGAACTAGCATATATTCTAACATAGAAAAACATGGTTATAAGATAGGCTTCATCACATTATCTTGAAGAATTATTCTTTTCCTCCTTTGGAAAAGAATTCTATTATAAAACAAAACACTCTCAATCATTATAACCACTTCCATAAATATAAAAGATGAATATAAGCGTATAGCATTGGTGCACTATAAATCTATTTATTTTATAAGGTTTCACAATGCAATATAAGTCTATCCACTGTGAGGGCTTGTATTGCACCATGAATTCACCCTATTTATGGGTTCATAATACATAAGGAGTTTTTTCCTCATAAGGGTTCCTAGTGCACTATGAATTTACTAGAGTATGAGTTTATAATGCACCACCTTTATAAAATACTTTCTTTTATAATCATGGAAGATTTTTCACAGTTCGTCATGAAATTTTTATAACTTCACTCATTTGAGAGGTTTGCACTACATTGTCATAAAGCTACCTTCCTCTTTGAGTCTAATATATTGTAGGTCTATCTAACGCTTTAGGTCTACAATACATCATATATTCATGAAGAAGTCTCTTATAAATAATATCTTGTTAAGGACCTTACTAATCATATCTACCTCTAGCTAGCTTCCGTGCTTCCATTATGAATCTTGCTAAAGGCATTGTCTTTTGATTTTTACCTTATCCAGTCTCTATTTCTCTCTATGGAATATATCCTTGCTAAGGTCTCATAATTATTTCTACCTTCAGAATGAAATTCTATTTGTTCCATATGTCTTCTTACATAAGGTTTAATGCTTCTTTTAGCTTCTTAGCCTTAATTCTATTCTCAGAAGAACTAAGACTCCTATACTGAACATATCAACTTTTGCTTGCTTTATGCTTATGAATAACATCGCTTGCCTCATAGTAAAAGTATTCAACATGTATATTTCTTTTAGTTACTTGGAAAGTTAGCTGGAATACTTGCATCGTTCATCATTATACGTAATACTATGCAAGGCAAGTTTCTAAGTTCTATGGAAGCAAGTCTTAAATCTTCTTGAAGAGAAAATCTTCTTCAAGCTAAAGAGATGTAAAATCATAAAAGATAAACTTTCAAACTTCATGAAGACAAATCCTCAAGCTTTATATCAAAAGTGTATTCTTACACATTAAAACACAAAACTAGAGTAAATCATGAAATTTCTTTTTATCATTGACAAATAGAAAACAACATACATGATATTCTTATACTGAGAATGATTCCTTCTATAATATCTACTTGTTACAATACACACAACTTTTCTTACTTTATTCTGTTGTAAAACTTATGGTCTATTCTGTAGAAACCATACTTATATAAGCCTTGGAACTAGTGTGTATTCTACTTATCTACTTATGGAATAAATATACTCTTACCCTCTCTAGGGTTGTTATTCCATTCTATCTAATTTATCATAACATACTATTGTTTTTCTAATTTAATTATGATTGTCTCCTTGTTCTTTTATATAAAAGAACAAGTCTTAACTCCTTGTTTCCCTTTATGGAAAAAGTCTTTCTTTTCTTATTCTTCTTTTGGAATAAGAGTCTGTCCCTCAATCTCAATCATCATAGCTACTTCCATGAATATATAGGTTGTCATAAACATTCTCATTCTTTCTTATAGTGTACTATAACTTCTAGTTATTTCTCAAGAAAAGTATTCTATATCCCATGAGGTATTCTATCATCTCATGAGGAATTTCTATCGTCTCACGGGGAATTTCTGGTTTTGTCATCTCATAAAGAGTTTACTCCCTTTGAGGAATTTCTATTCTCCCATGAGGAAAAGTTCTGAGTTCTCATCCTATAGGAAATTTTTGCATCCCATAAGAAGAGATTCTGTCATCACTTGAGGATTTATTCTATATCCCATGGGAAATTTATCTGCATCCCATGAGGAAAAGTTCTGATTCTATCATCTCAAGAAACATCCATGAGGAACATTCTACATCCCATGGGGAATTTATCTGCATCCCATGAGAAAATTCTGGAGTTCTGTCTTCTCATAAGAAATTCTACGTCTTATGAGGAATTCTGTCATCTCATGGGGTTTCTGTTCTGGTATAGTGCACTATAAGTTCTTGTTCTGATTTCATAAAAATACTTACTCATATATTCATGGAAAATTTATCATAATTTTGTTCACATGAGTCATAATATGAAACAATTCTTTCTAATCTTTCTTTATTCTTCTTTTGAGATAATCACCTCCATCCTCTTTACTTGATTGAAGGAGACTTCTCTACTCAACTTTAGTACGAAACTATACCATACCTCCCCTTTTATGAATTTGGATTATAATGGGTTCTTATCTGTAAAATATACTAGCCAGGTATATATTACAAATAAGACTCTACTATCTCCTCATTCTCCAAAGGTGTCTGATATGCTTTTATCTAATTTCATTTATGTTTCTCTAAATGCTATCAGTAAGTCCTAACCTTGAATCCTTAACATGAATAGGTCTACTAGCCATCACATTCCCAATCAAGAATTTGCATTTAAATTCTTTGGTCATAGATATTCATATAATTTAATTTCTAGTCTTTCTCTATCATATGACCACCTTTCTAATTTGAGATAACCATCACATGCCCTCAAACTATTGATAATATGTTGACATGTAATCATTTATTTCAATCTCAAACAAACATTTGTCATAGAATATGAGCAAGAATCATGCAAGAAAATTTCACATGTTAAACAATTCATTGCACCCAATAAGGTTTCTTGGCTCTTTAAATTTCTTGATTACTAGCTCATTGTGAACCTTTAGTCCATTAAGTTCATTCTCATTATGCACAAAATAACTTTTTTTTATCATAACATACTAGTCACTCTTGTGCATACGGTTAGTCTTTCAAAATTTCATGTTATTCTAACATCATCTACTCCTCAAGGAAGAGTGATATCATAAAATGGATTATACAACATATAAAGCATAAACAATACTTGTACTCATATTAGAATACATCATGCATATTCAAATTTTCCATAATACATTTATGTGTAATCACTTTCTTAGAAAGACTACATATTATACATGTATGCAATTTCTATGTACATAAACTAAAGCCAATTAGACTAACATCTACTTTTTTGTAAGCTAGCCTATTTCTTTAAGGATCTAACATCATCAATATATATATTCCTTGAATGTAAGAAATCTTACCTCCTTAAGGGCTCAAGCTTTATGTTTGAATTTCTTATTCTGTCCACTACTTTCCATTTTCATGGATTTACAGACATTCTGTGTCACGTCCCAAAATCTGAGCACGTGACCGGCACGGAAAGTGAATTTCATTTTACCTCCGTAAGCCTATCTTTCTCTTAAAAAAATCATACAATTCTTTTTCATGCAACCAAACCGAGTCCTCTATACATACTACAATTATTCACATTACATCACTGAATGAACCTACCCGATTACAGAGATTTCTAGATTTATACAACTTAGAATAAGACTTAACTATTATACCTTTATCCTGAACAAATGAAAGGTAATCATGGACTAAGGATCCATAATTCCTTGTACCGCTATTTACCTTCAGCTATCAACTCTGAAAAAAAATGTCAATAAGAGGGGTATGAGCAAACCACGTGCCCAATGAGTAGACAACACAACACTATGACAAAAAAAATATCATGCATCATAATGATAACATGCAGCAATCATACGTAAATCGATCATCATATAATATAATATTATTCATAATACCTCACAACAATATCCAAGTAAATCAAATACATTTCAAATAATTCACAACAGTAATCGGTGAAATCAATTTCACACACATTTCCCGTACCAACCGGGTCGTCCAGAATACCTCTGGATTGTTGCCCGCGGCCCCCGCCGCATCCACCCTTATCGCTCCATTTATATTCTCCACCCTTATAACTTCACATAAATTTCTCTATGGGGTGCACTACCATGCCTTTCCTTTCTAGTCAAACACAATCACAATCACATCCAAGAACATGCTCAATCATAATCTTGAGCCACACACACAACTCAGTCATTTACAATTCAAGTCGCAACATAATCAATATGGTTCCAGCAACATAGTATGTATACAACATAATCCATAATATAGAACAATTATTCAACAATAACATACTTCAACTATCCGCATATGAACGAACTCAACAATCAAAGTATGATATATTTCAACTCAGTTCACATGCCATTGACAAACCATCATATAACCTCCATTCATGAGAAAATAAGAAAATATAATTATATACATTACCAGACACGTTCCACAATTGTTTATGCCTCATCGTTCCACATCATCCTCTTCAAATTTGGATATACAATATATTTCCACTATGATGCAAAAAGTCAATAACAGATATTTAATCATAGCAAGTATTAACCCACTCACCTTAATTCCTAGCTAAGTTGTACTCTTCAATTTGGAGAAAGATGCCAAAAACCTTATAAGAGGCCTAGAAAATAAACTACAAAAGAAAAAAAACACCATTTTAGAATTTAACGCACCAAGCACTCAACATTGTTCTGTTTTTCTGTTAAATTCTGTACTAAACTTTACAAAATTGCTGGTACCAATTCATAGCTCTAAAATTCATGATACTTGACATATATCTTTATTCATGTGTTAATATGATAGGATAACAATTTCAGCCCAAAAATCCACCATTTGGCCCTTCAAATCATCACTTTAGTACCATTACATCAGAACTGCTTACTTCTGCTATAGGTTCTGTGTTTTTGTTTGAAAGACCATCCTAACCATATCCAAATGCAAATAAAATTTTGTATATCATTGGTTTCATGTCTTAGCTAAATACCATAAAAACTTCAGATCAAAAAGAGATGTTTAGCTACCAAGACCAAACCAATTTCCTAAATTGCCCAAACTTTACTCTACACTGAACAAGTGCTGTTTCCATGCCTATTTGACCAAGCAAATCAATTTTAATGACCATGAAACTTTCCAGATCACACTGCCACTATATTAATAATTTCTCACAAAAATTTCATGATTTTAGGAGTTGATTTAGTTATCCAAAACTCACAAAAACGGCAGCATGCCATAACAGTCTCATTTTTTATATTCATCAAACTTCAGCTACTGTTTTTGGTGCATTAGGGATACCAAATCAACCTAGAAAATTCCAAAATAATTAGGACACACTCTTGGACACCATTTCAACTAGGATACCAAATTTCACGATCATCTGAGCAAATTTCATACCACAAACAGTCAAAAACATTAACAGCAGTAAGTGACAACAACCATGATTCAATTTCCACTATCCTTTTCTTCTTATTTTTCTTTCTGCTAAAACTTCTGTTATAGACCTTCACCCAACTTCAACACATCCTCTGTCAACCCAAGACACAAATTAAAAGAAAGAGAACTGAACTCCTCTTGGCACACGTGCTATAGCATGAAAAAGAAAGAAAATCCCAGACAAAATCAATTTCTATTCGCCCTTACCCCTTGCTAGATGGTTTCGCTGTCGAGACCCACTGCTCCAGCACCTTTCATGGTGAAGAACCACCACAACCAGCGACATCGGCAGGGTTTTCTGCAGCAAAAAGGAGAAGGATGGTTCACGATTTTTGCTACAAGTGCTGTCATATACTTTCCATCATGTTGCTGCATGTGCTTTGGTCTTCCATTATTTGCTGCATTGTATTCTCTACTGGCCAAAAGCATAAGGGACCACTTGATAAGATTTTTCTGCTGCAAAGTGCTATCCTTTGGCCGAAAGTGTGGGTAGCTAAATGTATAAAGAAACATCATCCAATAATTGTTGCCCACTATCAATTATCTAGCTAATGGCCGAAAATGTGGGGGCTTGTGGATGTATTGCAATCCTTCTTTTCTTAGTTAATTTTAAAGTTCCACTACACCACTAAAAAAAAATATCTGGGATATTACATTCTGCTTCTTCTTTCTTTTATTTTGTTCATTCATCTCATGAATATCCTTTCTCCAATCCCTTATCTCTTCCAGAATGGAGGTAAATATATTCAACTCAGTTGCCCGTTGGTTTGCTTGTCTTTCTCACTGGATTCCTAGGATATCTATACTTTCCATAAGTTCTTCTAGAACTCCTCTTCGCTGAATGGCCATCCTACAATTAAAACCATAGCATCTATCTCACTGGCATAAAACAGATGGTCAGCAATACCTAATAGGGATTCTAAAGGTACCTGGGCCATACTAATGCATATTATCCTAATCTTATATGCACAATTCTAAGGATATCAACCATATTTCCTCCGCTTAGTACCCAATCTTCACCCACATAGTGCCTAAGACCATGCTCTGATACCAAAAATGTAATGTCTGCTAAATTATACTAATTTAGTACAATTTAAGAAAAATTGTAATAAAGATCTTGTCAAAATTATGGTTAAAACCATGAAAACTTTTCTGAAAAGTCTTACAAAATATCTTATTATATAAAAATAAGGCAACTTGGAAATTTTTGCAAGATACAATTTTGAACTGGCAGAGGACAATCAGTCAACTGATCTGGAGCTATCGGTCCACTGATAGTCTTCAGAATTATATATGTCTAAACTCGAGGGGTATCAGTCGATTGATTTATGGACATCAATCTACTGATGTGCCCTGAGCTTCAGATTTCAAAAAAAGTTAACTTGAAAACATGGTAAAATTATCTAATTTCATTATGCACATGATCTACAATACTTCTTCAACTCTTTTTTGCAAGTTCTCTTCTAGAATGAAGCTATAATACAATGGACTTACATGAAACTCATATTTCTATACATATACACAAATTGTGTATAGATCTCTAAGGGTTTACATAGGAAATTAAGTTTACATTCTTTTTCTATGTATAACTACCTAGTAACTATGCTAGCTTGTTTCTTACTATCTCTTGCTTCTTTACTTCAAATCCTGAAATGGTTAGTTAAAACATAAAACATGAGACATATAATCTTAGTAGCTAGTTTAATTAAAGAAATCATTTCAAGAACCATTTCAGTTATAAAAGAAATTCTGAATAACTAGTTCATACTTTCATGAACATAAAAGAACTATCATAAGAGCAATCTCGAAAGGAAACTCAATCCATAAAATATAAACTGACATACTAGCACATAACTTGTGTCATAACTTCTTTCTCAATATAGTGCACTATTCTTTAGCTACTCTAGCTACTCTAGCTACTTTAGCTACTTTAGTTATTTTAGCTAATTTCTCAGGAAAAGTACTGAATGTTCCATGAAGAATTTCTGTCATCTCACGAGGAATTTCTAGGGTTCTGTCTTCCCATAAAGATTTTACATCCTATGAGGTATTTCTGTCGTCTTATAAGGAATTTCTGTTCTGACATCCCATAAGGATAAAATTTCTACTTTTCAAGAGAAGGTTAATTCTATGTTCTTATGGAAAACTTCAACATATCTATACTTACTGAAACATAAAGAATATGATAAATAACTAAATTAACTTGCTTTCTAGCTTTCTTATGAAGAGAACTCTTCATCCTATGAGGAATTACTACATCCCATGAGGAGTCAAGTTATATGTTCATAAGAAAACATGTTCTCAAACATTTATGGATAGCTTTATCATAAAATTATAGCATATCATACACAAGCATGATAAATAACTAAAAATAAATTGCTTTTATGAATAACTAGCTACCTTGAATTCTTTCTATAGCTAAACTTGTAGATTTTCTCCTAGTTTCTCTCTAGCTCCATTTGCTTCCTTAATTTTCAGATTTTCCTTTCTTCTTTTTTCTTCCTCTTAGTCTGAAAAATGGCTATTCTATAAATTCTCAAGCACTAGAATCCATCTAAACTAAGGAAATTAAGTTAGGAAGCTTACCTTTGGTGATTTCCTTATTAGAAACCCAACTAGGAATCCCTTCTCTCTCTTCTTCTTCTTCTCCACGTTTCTCTCTCTCTCTTCTCTAAAATTTCAGAAAATCTCATTTTTCTCTCTCTTCTTGCTTCTAAAGGGTTTAGAGTCTCTCTTCTTGCTTCTAAAGGGTTTAGAGAGTCCCTTTAGCATGGAAATCTCCCTTTTACCCTTATTTTCTTGTTTCTAAGCTTCTTTGGCATGTTAGGGGCATTCTAGTTAATTTTTCATTGATTTTTTAGTTGAAATCGACTTACTTTCACACTCCAACAAGCAATTAGTCGACTGATTGCTCATGATTAGTTGACTGATTTGAAATTAGTCGACTGATTTAACCCTATTAGTCAACTTATTGCTACAGGACCCAAATTTTCAACATGACAGAGAGATTGATTTCTCATAATCAGTCGACTGATTTCTCATAATCAGTCGACTGATTGCAGATATCAGCAACCTAGTCTTTTTCTGATGCTATTAGTCGACTGATTGTTACCATTAGTCGACTAATTCCCTCATAACTTCATTTTTCTTCTATTCTTAGCTCATTTATTCTAATTTCTTATGTCTTTTCTTGATGACTTGCTTCTAGGCATTCCAAAAATATATTTTACTATTTTCTAACATCATTTCCAACTTAATAAAGAAAATATACCTTCAATAGAGGAAAAATATAAGATGTTATAATTATAAGCTTTCAGCTTTCAGCTAAAAATTAGCTTATAAACTTTCAGCTAGCTTATCAGCTATTTTTGCCAAACACACCATAGGAGAAATCATAATTTCTTTGCTAATCACTTAGCTAAGCAAGGTTATGGTTCTGACATATCTATAAATTATTTTGTTTTGTTTGATCATGTTATGAGCTTGGCTCATGCTATTGCTGACCTTCAGAATTTTTTTTTTGGTCAAAACCTTTAGAATTTTCAAATAATGAGAAATTAGACCACACTAGTCAATTTATAAATATATATATATATTGTTCAACCAGCAATGTGAAGACTCAAAAGAGTTCAAAACAAAAATGGTGTGAGACTGGAATCTATGTAATAGATTAAAATAATTTAACTCTAGAGCATTAATTGTCGGTAAGTTATTAAATTATTATAATAAAATAAATCTAAATGAATAAATTTGATAAATTAATCGTATCACATTAAATGAATTTGAAAATATTAGGGTATATTGCTATATAATTAGTTTATAATTGATATAATTGCTATGTAATTGCTATAATTATTATATAATTGATAAATTAGGCAAATTTTTCAATTGAAATATAATATGCTATTATTTGGTAAATTAGTATTTATTATATATAAATAATCAAATAATTAATTGCTATATAAAAACTAACCTACAAATGCTCAAATTATTTATTTCTTTTCTTAAATAATTATAATAAAATTTAAAATTACCTCCATCAGCTCAAATTATAATAATAAATTATCACTTATTTTTCTTTTCTTTTTTTATACAAGCACACTAGATTTCTTTATTGCACCATCATCAATGGTCAATCTCTTATCTTTATACAGAGATTTTAAAAAAGTGGCCATCACTATGGCCAATTTGGAGGCTTTTTCGTTTTTTAAAATTCAAAATTAATGTAGACATCTATATATTTCTTTCGACGATTTCATCCATATTTGCATATCTCTTTCTCTCACACAATTTCCCTTCTTTTTCTCTTCGATTTTGCTTCTTCTTCCCTTACATGGATGAAGGATAACAATGGTGATTTATCATCAAAGCTTTAAAGTGATGTTTCTCTCACATTATTTGGTATCATAGTTCAGTTTTCTTTTTATTTATTTTTTCTGATCTATATGATTCATGTACTGTTCACATTTACAATTACTGTTCATTTGATTGTGATTTTTGATTTTCTATTTCTCTTTCATTCCTGCATTTTTTTTCTACTTTCTTCATTTCTGTATTCATTCTCCATTGTTGTTTTTCGTGTTTCTGGTTAATCTATGTTTCTGTTTTTGGTCTTCTGTTTTTTTATTTCTGTCTGTTATATTTTATTTTTACATTGTTCTGGTTTTCTAATTCCAATTTCACTTTGTTGTTTCTGTCATTACGTTTTCTTGAGAAAAGCAAATCATGAGAAAGATCAAAGCCTAAAAGAAAAAAAAGATGTCATTGAGGTAATTACTTGTGTTTGAATAATATAATTTGACTATTTTTAAATTAATTTTTTCCTGATTTTCTCATCTAGTAAGATTAATTAATAAACCCTTTTAGGCTTAATGTGAGCAAATAATATAGCCCTCCCTATGAAGAGAAATTTCAGGCAATGCCGAGATTACATTTGTGCGGATTGATTAAATGCTAATTTAGGATTTAAAGTATTAAATTTTAAAGTTAGAATGTGATGTATATTTCCTCCCTTGATTATCTTCTTTTTGTTGTTTTAAGATTTTGTGCGTATGTAAGTTATGTATTAAATTTTAATAGGTTGCTAATACAAATGTATATTTGCAGTAATAGAAGAAATAATTAAAGGAAGACAAAGATTTTGATCCTAGCAGACCCATTAGATTAGTAACTTTTATTTCAACTCATTTTTATCATTAATTAATATATTTATCTAAATTAATTTATGTAATACGTTAATTTTTTATTCTTATTTTTATTTGACGTTATTCACGTTCAATCTTCAAGGCATTTATATCTAATGAATCATTTTATAATATATATATATATATATAATCATTTTATAATTAAAATAATAAATTATAAAAAAATTAAAATTAATTTATTTTTAATTATTTGATTTTTATTTTTAATATTATATGAAATTATAAAAAATGTTGCTTCAATTTTTATGATTTAAAATCATTTTACACAAGATAATAATATAATTTTTATAAAATAATAACATTTTAAGTTTTATGATAATAATATTATGGGTTTTACTTCTCTTAAAATTTATTTTGCTCTCGTTCCCACTTTATGAATTTAAGCAAAAAATTTGCAAGAAAAAAAATAGAGATAGAGAGAGATCAAGTTGCAGGCCAACTAAGTTGATGGGGCACTCAGATTTTGATTGAGTTGCTTACAACCTAATTTAATTGAATGAGTCAAAGTAGATTATCAATAAGATGCTAGGTTCCAAGTCAGTTCAATGCAACCTAAAAAAAGTAATGTTTATAATCACAGAAAATAGTAGCAAGAGACTTTTATTTTTTGGATATAAGTTGGACCTAAAGCCCACGAGGACACAGCAAGAGGCTATTTATTTTTCGGCCCATAAAGCAAGAGACTATAAACGAAAAATACATAGGTAAGATTCGTCGATGGGCCAGTGTACGGTTAAACCGGCGACCAAAATTGAAGTTTGGTTAATCAGCGATAACCAAAACCGATCAGAGTCTATTTAGTTTATGAAAACATTTCTTATTTTTATTTTCAGTCTTCATTTCTTGAAATGCATTTTCTGAAACACTAAAAATATTTTTTTGGTATTTTCAGATTTAAGCATATTTTAAAAAATATTTTTAAGAAAACATTTTTAGTTAACTCAAGTATTTTTAAGTCCATTTTCTATTTTCAGTGAAAATAAAAACAAAAAATACCCAACCAAACAAGTTCATTTTAATATATGTTTTAAAAAAATTATTTAATTTTAAACATTTTGACAAAAATAAATTAGAGAAGAAGCCAATGTAATATTTGAAATAAAAAAGTGCTAAATTTAATTTAACCACACTTCAAAGAAGATGAATATAATTTAACCTATTTCTATTTGTGCCATTTTAAAATATAAAATGTCACATCTTAAATTTTCATAGTAAAATTTTATGTGGAAGTTTTCATCCAATATTAAATAAATTTTATATTAATTTTTTTTTTGGACCATTGACACTCACCTTTCTAAAACCATATTTACTTTGGGTTTTATTAAAATGAAAATTACATAGGTCAGATACATTAGAAACAAAACATCAAAACACGTATTTAAATGCCTTATGTGACTGGTATGAATTATGAAATAATCTCTTTCTAGCCTCCTCCTTTTGTAATAAGATGATGTATCCAACAATATACAAGATAATTTAACAAGGCATCTATGCTTATAATATCTCCCTTGCCATGGACCTCTTAAGAAGCTACATTCCAAAACAACGAAAGAGATTCCACAGCCACAAGTTATTTTCAGTGAGATCCATCATCCATGTACCAATTGGAATCTAGATTCTCCACACTTCGGCACCACAACTACAAAGTCTTTATCTCACAATTGTGACCATCCATTTTAGATCGGACAACTACAATTAAAGAAAGGTGTGACCACATGCGACGGTTTTTTCTTTTTTTCCTTTCTTCAATCATAATTATTCAGTTCGTAACAAATGACTACAATTGTATAACGAAACTTTGCAATTGTGGCATGAACTATAGAAAATCCAGATTCATAGCAATTGACCTTTAGCTCAATGTCTTTCAGTGTTGCTCAAGGGTGACAGAAATTAATCATGATGATAATCATACTCAACAAAGTCTGTATACAATAGAGAGCCATCCTCTGCTGCGTGAAGAAGAGAGAAGCATTCATCACAAAAATAGCAAGGGTTTTCTGGAGTCCACTTGTCATCCACAGTGACTTTTGTAGCTCTGAAAATTTTACAGACACTACATTTTTGAAACCGTAATTTTAGTTGAAAAGTGATTATTGGATAAGCAGCCCGATTGTGCACATCATTAGGATGAATCAACCTCATATCTCTTATTACTAGGGTATGCGTGCAGTCTCCCTACAGTTATAAGCAAAGAAACAAATTACCTCATCTTCGAACAAGAACTAAGTGCAAAGAATCATAATAATGATAGGGATAAATCACGTGAACCTCTCTTGAGATTTAGATAAATTACATTTAGCACCATTATGGTTTCAAATATTACACTCAACTTCCCTCTAATTTATTTTTTTGTCATTGAAATTCAAATTTGCACATGTGCTCACTTTAGTAATGAAATTACTTAAAAAATTTTACTGTCATCTTAAAAATAGAGTCAAAATTCATATTACAAACAAAATTTTACTTATGTTAAAAATAAAATTAAAGTCTCATGTTATGTAAAGTTAATTGATTTGACAAAAAGTAAACTGGAAGGAACTGCAACATATATCAAAATGTTAGGGAAGTCAAGTGTAATATTTAAAACTAGAGGAATATTAAGTGTAATTTAGCCAAACTTCAGGGGAAATTAACATAATTTATCCAAATAATACTAATAAGCACATACAAGCAATACTCAACCTAGGTCACTTAATAAACCATTACCTTTGTTGGGATCTAATAAACATAGCAGTTTTGGCATTTCCTAGAACTTGAAAAGGCATCTCTTTTTCTAATTAATACCAGCATCAATGATCTCATGCTTTTGCCATTGAACCCTGTCATTTCCTAATCTCCATAGGACCAAAAACTGGGCAATAACTTCAGAATTTCCTCCCGCCCTCAACCTTATAAACAAATTTCCATACATTATCTTTCTTTTGTTACACCACCGATTCTCCCTAATAATACTCATTATCATATGCAGTTTTGTGGACGATGTCCTACTTGAAATTGAAAAATGAAAACGCAACGCGAAAATAAAATACCTGGTGACAATAGAGGTATCCAGCACCAACTCGGAACATTATGTCATAGAAACGTATCCTATGCATGTCAACAGATGTCAAGCGAGGCATGTGTGAGACTGTTGCTTCACCCATGATTGCTTTTTGTTTCTGTTGTAATTCCCCAGTTATAATACATTGCCATTTTTTTTCTGCCTCCTCCTTGGAGTCTCTAAGCCAATCGAAGATAGGTTTGGTATAATCAATAGCAGATGGATCCCTCATATCTTTGTAGAATACATCCTACAGATAAAAGGCTTTTTATCAGATTGAATGAAAAATAACCGCCTCACTAAAGAGCAAGTACAGGTGCTTACTTCAATGAGAAAATAACCAGATGGATCATGCCGCCCTGCTTTTTGCATCACCTGGTCCATTGAGCAGAAGATCTTGTCCCTTAAAGCAGTCAAGGTCTGTCCTCCAAGAACCAATAACTCTTGCGTCTTTAAAAAAAAAAAATTAAAAGAAGAAGAAAACGAAATCAAGCTCTTTGATGGCAGAATGATAAATATTAGAAAATAGATAATGAAGTTTATTGTCATCAACAGCAGCAATGCATTAAAATACCTTGACACACTTTCGAACATTATGGTAAACTTCCACGGTTAGTACAACTTCAGGATATTGCACGGGGATGTGCTCTTGAAGGCCCACAGAGTTTACCTGCCAAACATTAAACCGGAAGAATGATCAGGAATATAAACATGAAAGATGGGGGGGAGTGGGGGGAAAGCACTTGAAATTCCATTATACTCCAAGAATAGACCCGGAAGAATGATTAGGAATATAAACATCAAAGATGGGGGGAAAAAGCACTTGAAATTCCATTATACTCCAAGAATAGACTGAACTATATTATGAGAATTCTGGAAATCCTATCTGCAGTCATTTATTGAAAGGACGATAGCAACATAACATCAGTATTTAGTAAAGAATATTAGCATAGCCATCATATAGATTTAAATAATCAAAAAACTTTCCCTCCAAAAATGATTACTTTTATCTTTAGGTAATTGTAATTTTTCCACAGCTGTTGTAAAATGTAAAATCATCACCCCAACAGAGACAAGTTAAATCAAAGGATAAAAAGATATCACATTATTAGTTGCATCTCACCATTTATTTTTATAATAAAGGTAAATCAAAGGATAAAATGATACCAAATCAAGTGACAACTAAAAGTTGCAATACTCACCACCGACCTTGTAGCTCAAGTGGCATGGGACTTGGGTTTATAGATTAGGGGTCATGGATTTGGGACCCCTTGTAATTTAAAAAAAAAAAAGTTGCCGTACTCACCATTTTACTAAGTCAAATTGCAAATTTTAACATTTAGTATTGATGATTCTAGATGTCATATGATATGGCATCCTTTTTTTTTTCTGTTTTTTTTTATTTACCTTTCTAACACCTAAGACAAGACATGTAAAAGTTGTGATATCTATAGTGTAGATATTTCATATTTCCAAAATGAACTCCAAAAAAATTCTAATGTAGATAATGAGTAAAGAATCTCAAAGCAACCTTTTCCGAAGAACTTGTAGACCTAAGGGATCTCATCCTTTCAGTTCTTGATGATTTATGGGCAGATTCATTGATCTTGCAAGCAGGACTAGACAAAAAAAAAGAGAAAGTCAGAACTTATATAGAACATAGAATATTCATGTAAATATTAATAATACAGACTTGAATGAATGAAGTCTGACTGCCACTTTGTCCTCTTCTTGCTTTTGTTTGATTTTCACAACTTCTTCCACCTTTTCTTTACAACCACTCTGGAAATCAGTCAAATATAAGATGTGAGAAATAACTGAGAAATCAAGAAAAGCAAATACCTATTTATTACCAAAAAAAAAAAAGGGGGGGGGGCTGATGATAAGTATGAAAGGGTGAAAGACACTTCAGGAACATTTTCTAAAGGAAAAGGAACTTTTCAACTGCTAATCGGAACATTTTCTAAAGGAACTTTTCAACAGCTGAACTGTCCATGCAGACAGATGTAGGCACACATATCCTGTCAAAGTCCACATGTATAAACAAGTTCTTAACTGTTTACTCAGATCTTCCTAATCTATTCTTTCTGCAATTAATTAAATTGGAGATGGCGTTATTATAGAAACTAGTCAAACTACCATGGACACACTTTTCGTGCTTGACTTAAACTAGTTTATACCCTATTGATCATAAGCTCAACAACCTTCATTTTCTTTTTCTTATTCTTTTTCTTTATTTATTTATTTTGGTTAGCCAAGAAAAGATTTGGCATTCTCGTCAGAATGAAGGCAGAAAGAATCAAATTGATACGAATGGTATTTTTGCTATATCAGGTTATAGTTTTCATTCACAAACCAAGAATATTTAACTTCATATTTTAGAAAGATCACCTCATAAATTGTAATAGATGCATAACAGTTAAGTAGTGTCACTTAGTGTTGTACTGTTATCGTTTAGTGTTGTGCTGTTAGTAGTGTCGTTTTATTTCAGTAACTAGTTTTTCTTTACTGTCGTTTTGAGTAATTAGTTTTTTGTTTCTCTTCTGGTCACTTATGACCGTTATATGTTTGTGTATAAATGCTAAGGCATTGATTGAATAATACTTGGACAATTCTCCTAAAGATTCTCTCTGGGTCTTTCACCTATCTCTCATAGAGTTTCTCTTGGTATCAGAGCGTCAAGATCCTGCGCTTCGACATGGACCAGCATTCAAACTCACCTGCGACAAATGCCTCTGCTAGTGATGCGACAGAGACGAATTCAACGGGTGTGAATCAAAGCAAGATGAACTCATACATTTCAACACTAAGTCAGGTCTGCTCAATCAAGCTTGATTGATCGAATTGTGGAGTTTCCTCATCCTACCAATGATTTGGGGCAACAAACTAGATGGGTTTATCCTAGGAACAAAACCATGCCCAGATATCTTCCTCTTTGGAAAATGGCGAAAGGAAGATAAACCCAAAGTTTGAGGAATGGGTCACCTTCAACCAGATGCTTCTTGGCTGGCTTTATAATAGAATGACACTTGAAGTAATCTTCCACTTTCTTGGTTGCAAGACCTTGCAACAACTCTAGAATTCTATTAAAGAATTCTCTGGGGCCCAAACACGATCACGCATCTCTCTTCAACACTTAGGGAAAGGATGGTCAAAGATGGATGAATATCTGCGTGAAGTAAAGGAGTTAGCGGATAATCTTCAAATGGCTAGCTGCCTTCTTGCTAATGATGACTTGGTTACTCAGACCCTCGCCGGACTTGACGCAGAGTATGGACCTATCATTGTCCAATTGCCTGAGAAGACAACCCTTTCTTAGGTTGAGCTCCAAATGTCATTACTCACTTATGAGTCAACTTGAACAGTGGTCGACCTTGGGACAATACGCCTCTCCGAGCGTCAACATGATTTCTGGTAAGGCGAAAACCACTAACAGCAACAAAGAGGAAGGTCTAATCGAGGTGGCAGAAGTGGTAGACGAGGTTCTAGACCCACATGTCAATTACGTGGTCGTGGAAAAGTGGGTCACTTAGTGGTCAACTGCTTCTACAAGTTTGACCAAAATTTCACTGGAATGATGGGAACAAATTCAGAAAATAAAGACTCTAGCTCCTCTCATTCTACTTACCTCATCACCCAAGACAATCTTGATAATCAAGATTGGTGCCTAGACAGTGGTGCTTCAGACCACATGACAAATGATGCCAAAGTGATTGAACACGGTAAAATCTCTCCTCTGAAAACTTATCTTGTTGGCAATGGAGAAAAAGTGTCCACGGAAAGAATTGGAAGAACTGATATTCAAGATACATCTCTTAAATTGAATAAGTTTCTTTTGGTGCTCAAGATTAGTAAAAACTTGATAAGCATTTCTCAATTGTCCTCAGATAATGATGTGGATGTCATTTTAATTCTTTGGTTGTATGGTGAAGGACAGAGCAACAGGAAAGATTCTACTATAAGGAGTTCAAGTTGATGGACTGTACAAAACAAAAGGATCATCTTATCCTAGGTGTTTTCTTACAAAGGAAGATGGAGAGAGAATGGAAAAGGAATTATGGCATAGGAGGTTGGGTCATCCCTCAGAAAGGATACTGAACGATGTATTGAAAAGATGTAATAAGACCAATTTGATTAATAAAGGAAACCCTTTTTGTAATACTTGTCAAGTTGGAAAAATGAAGGCCCTTCCTTTTAAGAAATCTTTATCTAGAGCAGAAAAACCTCTAGACCTTATTCATACTGATTTATGGGGTCCAGCCCCAGTACTGTCTAGATTTGGTTTCAAGTATTATATCTCCTATTTAGATGATTATAGTAGATTTTTATGAATTTATCCACTAAAAACTAAAGGAGATGCAGTTCAAGCTTTTGTTCAGTTCAAGAGAATGGTGGAGAATCAGTTAGGGAGAAAAATTAAAGTTATTCAAAGTGATGGAGGAGTAGAGTTCAAACCCTTCTTGATATTGTAAAAAATTGTGGGGTTATGAGGTTTTCCTATCCCTATACCTCTATCCAGAACGGAAGAGTGGAGAGAAAGCATTGTCAAATTGTGGAAATAGGTTTGAGCATTATTTCTCAAGCTCGTATACCCATGTGTTATTGGATTGATGCTTTCCAAACTGCTGTAAGACTAATAAATCTATCGCCCACCACTGCCTTGCAAGGGGAAGTACCTTACTCTGTGTTATTTAAGAAAAGGCCCTGATTTTAAAGAATTAAAAGTGCCTTATAATCAACACAAATTAAATTTTCATTATGTGAAATGTGTCTATCTTGGTCCAAGTATGGACCACAAGGGATTTAAATGCCTATCTTTCACTGGGAGAATTTATATCTCTAGGCATGTGGCTAATATGATTGCTCCCGTAAGACCTAGTCAAGGGACGACTTACAGGAAAATCTTTCTTTCCTTTGTTCGAATTCCTTTCTTTTTTGGATCCTATTATGGCGGATTGAGAGAAAGAACTCTCTAAGTTTTATGGGTAAAATATTTGATGCCTTTCTTATTCCTTCTTAGCCTTTAAATAGGCACAGTACATAAAGTAATCTAGGAAGTAAATAAGAGAGAAATCAGCTAGTGATTTCCTTACCATCAAAATCTTTCCCTAAAGGAAATCTTTCCTAAAACATAAACTTAAAGTCAAATGATTGCTGAGAATAAAACATGCCTAAAATAAAATTGATTCTCTGAAATTAATAAGAAATCAAGTGATTGCTGAAAATAAAACATGCCAAAAATAAAATTGATTCTCTAAAATCAATCTGAAATCAAGACTTTCCTTATTCAGCCCTTTCCTTAATCTCCTTTATTCCCTTTCTCAAGTATTGTTTCCCAATGAATGTGTTGGGCCCCCAATCAAGCTACAGTATTACAAGAGGAGGGGAACTAAGGAAGATATTGGGCTAAAGGAGTCCTCTCAAGTGGGCCTTATGGTTTACTCCAGGAAAGACAAAAAAGAGAGTGAGTTGGCAGTAGAGAGAGAACCCACTAACGACCAACAGCAGAGTATTGTGGGTGAGGAGGTTGAAAAGGACAGTAAGGGGTGAGAAATGGGCAGGAAAGGACTAAGGGACTTGGAGGGAGAGTGCTAGCCTCTCGAAAGCTAGCTGTTATGTGTTCTTGGCTGTTTAGGTGTCTTTGCTGCATTGTGTTTAGTTGTTTAGTGAGTCTATGTTGATTGAGAGAGTGTTTTTACTATTAGAGAGGTTTACAATTCCGTTGCTGTGAGTGTCTTGGTGAGTGTATTCATCTTTACCCCACTGGTAGAGATTCATGGTTATTTAAGTAGTAATTTCAACTATATTTCTGCTGTATTTGTTGTGTTCTTCATTATTATATCCTTGGGTTTCCATCAGAATGCATCAGTGACTTTTCCTGAATTGGAATTTCCTTTTAAAAGGGGCTTTCTAAATACCAAGAGGCCTCAAGAGACTAAAGAAATTGTTCATGTTGTGCCTCTATCATCTTACTGTGAAAATGAAATAAGTGCCCATATGACTTCCAATGATGTGCAGGAGATAACAAAAAAGATAACAGAGGAAAGTGCTGGGTCTACAAGTACAGAAAGTCCTAATGGGATTCCAGGTGACCAGAGAACTGAAGAAGTTAGTGATCAACCTGTGCAAAGCTCTCATGCAGCAGAAAGAGACAAAGTCAGGTCTGGTTCCACTCATCCCATGGTGACCAGACTAAAAAGTGGGGTGATATAGTACAAATCTCCTTATGCTGGCCTAGCAAAGCTGAATACTGATGCAAGGGAGCCTTGTAATGCTGTTGAGGCTTATAAGATTGCACAATGGAGAAGGGCAATGGAGGTTGAAATGGAAGCTCTGAAGAAGAATGGTACTTGGGAGTCAGTACCTTACAGAGGGCAGAGTACAGTGGACTGCAAGTGGATATTTAAGACTATAATTGCTCCTGATGGGAGTGTGCAGAAATATAAAGCCAGGTTGGTGGCCAAAGGGCTACTGATGGGAGTGTACAGAAATATAAAGCCAGGTTGTTGGCCAAAGGGTTCCAACAGGACCCTAGAATATGTGTTGGAGAAACTTTTAGTCCCGTGTTTGCAACAGTAAGGTCAATTTAAACCATTGCAGTATCTCTTAATTGGCCAATCAGACAAATTGATGTGGATATTGCCTTTTTGAATGGCAATCTCAAGGAACTCCTTTATATGAAAAAACCTCAATGCTTTGAAAATGTGAGGTATCCCAATTATGTTTGTAAACTGAGAAAAGCTCTTCATGGGCTAAAACAAGCCCCAAGGGCTAGGTATGATAGTTTAAGCGATGTTTTGTTGCAGTGGGGTTTTCAGCATACCTATCATGATCACTCTCTCTTTGTTATGCATACTGAGAACCATGTTTTGATTGTTCTTTCTATGTAGACGACATGCTGGTTACTGGAGATGGCAGGGAACTGGTCGACACTTTCATTAAAAGACTGAACAATGTTTTTTCACTAAAAGACCTTGGTGATGTTCATTATTTCTTGGGCATTGAGGTAATAAGGAATAGTAATGGGATCTTTTTAAGTCAGGAGAAATATGTGCACAGCTTGCTTGAAAAATACAATATGAGAGAGGCCTCACCTTGTCCAACTCCTCTAACTCTCCGTAAGCATGCAACTAAGGTAAAGGAGCAGGCTCTGGATAATCCTTCTCTTTATAGAAGTCTAGTTGGGGCTCTACATTATCTGACGAGTACCAGGCCATATATTTGTTTTACTGTTAATCAAATGAGTCAGCGTCTAAGTTCTCCTATTGGCTGAAGGCAAAACGAACTCTGAGATACCTAAAAGGTTCAGCATCATTGAGTTTGCATATCAAACCATCTATTGATCTCTCTTTGACTAGTTTTTCTAATGCAGATTAGGCAAATGACATTGTAGATAGAAGGTCAGAAGGTGGTTATCGTGTGTTTTTGGGTGATGCTTTGGTGTCTTGGTCTAGCAAGAAGCAAGGAGTTGTTTCAAGGTCTAGAGCTGAGGCTGAGTATAGGGCGTTGGCATCTTTGACAAGTGAGGTTGTTTGGCTATTACTCCTATGTGAATTAAAATGTGGTGTATCAAGGGTTCCTATTCTTTGGTGTGATAACTTGAGTGCCAAAGCAATTGCTACTAATCCTGTTCTGCATGCTAGAACTAAGCATGTAGAGATTGACCTTCATTTTGTGAGAGATAAGGTTTTGGCTAAGGAGATTTCAATTTGTTATGTGCCTAGTTCTGAGCAGCCCGCAACTGTTCTTACTAAGCCCTTGGCTGGTTCCAGGTTTGGGGTTTTATGTGGCAAACTCAGGTTGGCTGTTGCCCCTCTTCATTTGAGGGGGACAATTAAGTAATAAGTAGTGTCGTTTAGTGATGTGCAGCTAATAGTGTCGTTTTATTTCGGTAATTAGTTTTTCTTTACTGTCGTTTTGAGTAGTTAGTTTTTTATTTCTCTTCTGGTCAGTTATGGCCATTATATGTTTGTGTATAAATGCTAAGGCATTGATTGAATAATACTTAGACGATTCTCCTAAAGATTTTCTCTCAATGTCTTTCACCTATCTCTCTTAAATTTTCTCTATGACATTTAACCTGTGTCTTTGACATTATACTGATAAGAGTTAGATATCATAAGCTGCAGACAATAACCAAGAATCATGCATGCTTTCAAAAAAAAAAAAAATACCATACTTGTATGATGGAATTATTTGTGCCCCTTCCTTTTCTCTTTGAGCTCTTTCCAGTCATATTTCTGTTGAAAGAAGAAGAGCCATTTGATGGCTGAAATGAAGTAGGAGCATCTGATCCTGTACCAGAGACATTTGAAAAAGCATGATCAAGGCTTAAAATTCTTTGGCCATCTTCTATCCTGGAGTATAATACTTTGAAACAAAAAGTTCTTGAGCTCATCCTAAGTGAGTGTGCAAGACTATAACAGATCACAGTCACATAGAACATCAGTCACTATCAGGCAGAAGGCTCACACTCCATGTCTAATGGAATAAAATAAAATTCTGGCTAAAATGCACTTTACCCCCTTAAACTTTACTCTATGTGCAAAAAACCCCCCTAAACTTTCAAACTCAACAAAAAACCCCCTGAACTTTCATTTTGTGCCAAAAACCCCATTCAGTTAGTTGACCATCAGTTGACCGTTAACTAATTGTTATGTCATCAGTATACTAGACATCTCAAATGCCACGTCAAACTTTTTTTACAATTCACTTGCCATGTCAGCGCTGCCAAATCGTCACTATCAATATTTGAGGTGTAAAAAATATTTGACGTGGCATTTGAGGTGTCTAATATACTAACGACATGGCATTAGTTAACAGTCAACTGACGGTCAACTAACTGTAAGGAGTTTTTGACACAAAATGAAAGTTGAGAGGGGTTTTTTGTTGAGTTCGAAAGTTTAGGGGGGTTTTTTGCACATAGAGTAAAGTTTAGGGGGTAAAGTGCATTTTAGCCTAAAATTCTGATATGATAAAGCGAGAATGCGATGATTTAGTAAGCAAAGAAAAAAGAGACTACATTCTGATGCAACAAAATAAGAAACTGTGGCATACATGATAACTGCCATACTTCCCCTCAAATACTTGTTAAGAACCACAATGATGTTTCTTTAATAGTTTCTGTACATCCATCAGTTGGAGAATAGAATTTACAGGGACAAGGTGCTCAAAATAGATGACACCTGCCACCTGATCTAAGAACAATTTCTTTTGTTTACGAAGTCCAATAATGCATAATATCACAACACCTAGAAGAACTTTTAGGGAGGGAGAGGGAGAGAGAGAGAGAGAATAGAAACTTGATGAGCAAAGCAAATAAAATAAAATAGTGAAAATTTTGTATTCTTACTTGCAAGTTTTTAAATGAGAAAAGCAATACTAATGGAGTAAACATAACAAATATCTCAAATTTGGGGCTCAACCTGCATTGGATTGGTCCAGAACTGGAGGATGATTTTCATTGTTCTCCCTACCCTGGAATTGCACAATCGTCACGAAAATAATCTGAGGGAGGAAAATATAAAGAACTATAAATAGAATTACGCACCATACCTTGAATGCTTCCTTCAAAGCCATATCCATTAACTCATCTTCAGTATATACTTTAAGCTCATCAATTCTAAAATGGCATGACTTAGTGATTCAAGAAGAAAAAGAAATTAAGCATGAAAATTTACAGACGAACAAAGCATAAGAGGGATACATACAAGAAATCATCATTACATAGTTCAGAAGTATCTTGACATAATTCTGCCTCTAAATTCTGCATAATCAAACCAAATATTATACATTTTGAGTAAAAGAATGCATAAGAACAATGACAAACAAGAACCTTTCACACTATCTTTCAACAAAGAGGAATCAAGGATTAATTGAAGACTCATACCTGAAGTTCACAGACAACAGAAGTCTCAAACTCACCAACCCTAGTGTAGGGCCCCACCAGATTTGGAACATATATGGGCCCACCCTTTGGAATTGAGAATTCACATTCTTCTGCCTCAGGAGCTGTGGATTCTATAATTTCCATTCCTTGTCAAAAATAAATTACAAGTAATTTTCCAGCAACTGCAAAGGGGAGAAGAACATATTGGTGGATATGAAAAACAAAAAGAAAAAGGAGCAGCAAGGAAGGTGGTGTGGGCTGTAAAGCTTTCAGAGCATAACCTAATCTTACTCACTGCTAAAGCCTTCTCACTAATTGAAATAATACCCAGATATTTGTCTTTCATGATATCTAAATAGACTGCAACACTCCAAAAGATTTTGATTTTGCACCAAGAATGAAGTGCATCTCAATGCATCTTATGTTTAAACTCGAGAAGATTTCAATGATGACCAAATAAATTATTCAAGAGCATCAAGTAAAAACATATGCTCTTAACCTCCAAGGACGTTATGGAATTTCCCAAATTGTATATCAAAGGTACAAAATAGATATCTATTATCATACTAGAATACAAGAATCCTGTGGGGAACTAGAAATTTGAACTGTAAACCAGAATCTAAACACAAACTCAAATTTGAATTGTAATCCAGAATATTATTTTATAAACCATTATTTTAACATGGATTTTCAAAGTAACCCAGAATTTTGGACTGAAAGCTAGTATTTTTAACACGACCCAGAATTTGCAAAATAATCCAGAACTTCATAAAGCCTTTCACGGTGCATCCTCACCAGCTCAAGAGCATGAAGTGTTGAAGTTAAAATAAAACTCTAGAAGGAATCTTCTCAAACATAAGAAGGACATGGAAAAATAAACCTATCAGTGAAAATCACTGGCAAAAACATCACAAATTATTGAAGGTTGAAGCCAGTGGCAACCACAAGCGAACATGCTTGAGATAATGGTAAACCCTCTAAGCAACAAACAAAACGGTAGCAAACGGATTATTAACTCACCACCATGTTTTTGAACAATCAAATCATGCAACCTCATCCTATTATCAAGACGAGTTTAATTTAACACATCATGAATGGGTACAACCAACATTAAGAAAACAACGGATAGACTGAAATCAAAATGCTTGCCTATGAAAAATTACAAGCTTACCCGAAATTTGAAATATCCTTCTGCATTTTGTGAAATTGGAAAGATAACATAAAAACATAAGCACCTTATATACAAGAAACTTTATACTCCTAATAGGAGGGTAAGAACCGCAAATATCAAGAAAATCCTAATTCCAACCGCTTACTTAAATTCACATAACCAAATCAAAATTCCATGCATGCCAAATCGGAAAAAGAAACAGAACACATATGATAATCAATACATCTGAAACAGGGCATTGAAAAAAGGGCAGCAAGCATTTCCTCAAACAACTTGTAGGCACTTACCAAATCCTTTTGGCCCAGAGAGCATTACACAGAAATAAACATTGTAAATTCCAGAACAACTAGAACAAGGTCTAGAACAATTGAAGATAAGAATTTCTAATCATAAATGAGAGATGAAAACACCAAAAAAGGATATTATCAAAGCAAAAAATCCAGTAGAATAACCATCACAGACCGAAGCTAAGCCAACACTTGATAATCAAAAAGCCATTCTAACCGAATACAGATTGAAAATCAGCCCAGCAATCTAAATAACGGAGACTACCTTAAGAGCTCCTTTCCCTCTTTGCTATGTATGTCCTGCTTCCTATATCAGTCCGCTTCCTTCTTCCTGTGTGTGTATTTTGCGTGCGCGAGCAGAAGCATGGATTTGGCAAGAGACGGCGATGAGTCTGGCGTGTATTATTTTCTTTCTTTTTTCTTTTTTTTTAACTCAGTTTTTAATTTATTAATCATGTTAATTAATAGTGAAATTAAAATTAATATGAACAAGAGACGTTTGTTCAATTAAAATTCGAGGAAATACTTTTTTTTTATTTCGAACATTTGATAATCTTAAAAGATAAGAAAAAAAAATATCTGAGCTTCATTTTTGTTTTTCGTAATAACAAAATGAAAAACACTTATTTGCACTTTTTATATGTTGCGGCTAAATTTATTTCAAAGAAAATTTGCTTTAAATGTTCAAATCGTGACAAAAAAAATTAAATTAATTATTTAGTTCTTTTTTTAAAAATTTGATCCCTTAAATTTTAAAATATTTTAATTAGTCTTTTTTAAGCCAAAAATTGTATTTTAATCCTAAAAATGTCACTTTCTTTCAATTTCATCCACAAAAATAAAACTCCTTAAATAAGCCATAAAACATTTTTCTCAATTAAAATGGTTTTTCTAATTAATTTAGACAAAAATATATTTTATCACTACAAACTTTATTTAATGTGTATTTCACTTATTCAAGCTTTAAAACTCAACAGATAATTAAGGATGACAATTTTAACTCAAACTTAATTAACTTAACTCTATTCTATCCCAGTTCAAGTTAGATAATTTAATCTTTGACCAAATAACGAAGTGGGTTCAGAGGATCCCTAAATGTATGATTTATTGCTAAGTATTGGGATGTGAACCAAACTAGGAAGGCTAACAAGTGATTCGAATATTGAAATAAACCGATTTGATCAATCAGATTTCGCAATTTATCCAATCATAACTTGATTAAGCTAGTTAGTTTTTGTTTGACTTGGTGACTCAAAGCTAAATCAGTTGAGTTGGGCTCAAAAAGAAAATTAGTCCTAATTTGTGAAATTTAAAATATATAATTAAATCTCACAAAAAAAACATAGTTTGTGTTGGCTTTGAGAAGAAACTTGTTGGGCACTTAAACTTCAAAAACTAAATAATAAGAGAATATAACTTTTAAAGACTATTTTAGTATTTTATATATTTACTCTAAGGTCTCTATTTTTGTCAATTACCATTTTTCAATTTACCTCATAATGGAACCATTTGATTTTTCTGTTTGACCATATGCCTTAGAGCTAAACCAATTCAATTGGGCTTTAAAAAAAAAAAATAGCCCTAATTTTTGAAATTTTTGGTTTTCCTTTATGATTTAATGAAATTAACTTTTAAGTTAAAGTTTTGTGACTACTGTTACAATCATAGTTCATTTCCATTTGTTTTGCTTCAATGGCTAGTTCTGAAAAAAAAATTGGTGATTTGAATTTCATATATATTTGTAGTTTACTTTGATTTTTTAACAGGTATAATTTTGTTAAACTTTTAGTTGATTAGAAATTATTTCAATTAACTAAATCTTAAAACTTAGAAAGTTATGAAATAATTTTTCAGTTTACTTGAAACAATGTCAATTAACTGAAACTTGTCTAAAAACCAAAACTGCAAAACAATAAGAGAGAAGGAGATAAAATACATACAATACTTTTTCCTATTTCAAAATTGGAACCTAGACCAAACTAGGCAGTAGGTTAACTTGTGATTCGAATGATGCTTGAACTAAATCGATTTGGTTAATTTGACCATTTTGTAATTAACCAATCATTTACTTGGTTGAAATAATTAATTTTTTGTTTGACTAGGTGATTTAGTGCTAAATCAGTTTGGTTGGGTTGAAGAAAGAAAATAACTCTAATTTATGAAATTTGTGGTTTTCCTTTAAGATTCAGTAAAGTTTATTCTTATATTGAAGTATTGTGTGTTGCTTCAATGGCTAGTTATTAAAAAATCCGGTGATTTGAATTGCACTTATATTTTTAGTTTACTTTAATATTTTTTGATAAGTTACTCGTATTCATTTGATTTACCTGGAAATTTGTATTTAATATTGGTTTAAAGATTCAATTTTTTTAATTGATTTTATAGTGCCCCAAAGATTGAATGAATGACCTAATAACATGAACCCTTCACCAAGTCATGACTAGTCCAAATCTAAAAATTATGATTTGTTGTATTTTAATCTAATTAATCTCTTGTTACTACTTATGTAGTTTTTGTGGGTGTCTAATGTTGCATAATGAGCTTCTTTACTATTAGAACATGGAGAGTGGATTAATTATTTTTGACTTGAGGCCTTTAATCAACCTTGGAAGAGAGGTGTATTTAGATAATTCTCATTGGCCTCCACTCAGCAGTTAGCATTTTTCAAGCCCTGAATATATAATTTTGCAACCAATGACAATAGATTTTAATTATCCCCAAGGCTCGCCAAGAATTTTTCTTTATTGTTGTAACTGTAGGACTCCATGGAAACTGATCTTCTGCTTGGTTTTAAAGGACAAGTATGGTGTTTGGTTCATCTAAATTGTTGATTTTCACAGTCAACAACTCAAATTTTAAGATATTATTTTAAAACAAAATTAAAAAAATAAAAACAAGATTTTGAAATCTTGACTGTTGATTATAAAAATCAACGATGCAAATGGGTTAAACACTCTAATTGACTTTCAAAGCCAGACAAAAAATCTATTGCCGACTTCATGACCCATTTGATTATGCCACATCCTGTAGTTCAATACCTTTTTTGCAATTGACTACTTGATCAATAACTTTTTGTATCTCATATTTTGAGAATCTCATTTATTTCTTTTTTCTTATACGTATACCTAATGCTTGTAATTAATGTAGCTCTAAGATTAGTAGGAAGTACTAAAATCTCTTATAATAAAATATTTACCATTTTCTTTCCCTGTTTTTAATATCTTAATTTATTGTTATAAAAATATATTTGAAATATATATGGTAACAGAGTAGAATAAAGCAATTTTTTACTATTCGTTCACGCCTCGTTTATCATACCCGCACCTTATATTCTCTTAAATTCTTTCGTATTTCCTTCATCCTCAAATTTGTAAGGAATATTTTCTCACATGCCTATCGTAAAAACACTAATTCATATATTAAATTATTTTTAAACATAATAACGTTACTCAATTTTTTTAACAAAACTATCCAAACACTCTAAGAAGCAAATAAAAATTATAAAAACAAAGGAACAATATCTATTCATACAATAAAATCAATTAGCAAATAAATTTGTCTATATATACATACATACATGAAGTCAATTAATTTTTTGAATTTTATTTTCAAAAACCCCATCATCCAATCCAATCTAAATTAATTATGGTCAATTTTGATTGGATTGAAGTAAATTAATCGGTTGGATTGGATGAAATTTCTTCTGATCCAATTAAAAATCGTTTCATGAGTTACTCGAAGGGGCCAAACTGAACTAATCTAATATGATGTACAACCGTGCATGAAATGTATTTAGTAGGCAATTATATGCTCATAAAGTCAAAGTGCTGCAAGGGTTTTATGGTAAATTCATTAGGCATGCAATTGACCACACCTTGTGATTCAAATCTACGACGAGATCATCAATGTGGAGGCCTTTTGTGCCATAAGTCAAAAGTAGTATTTGTGCACTATATAGATCATACAATAATCTCTAGTGATTAATTAATGTGGTGCACTAAACAATGACTAAATTAAATGAGTTGAGTTGATAAGTAAAAACTTAAGAGCAATTCTTTATAGTTTTGCTATTGGGTTTTTCAATTATGACAAATGTATTATCTTTTAAAAAAATAACTTTATATTTTTTTATAAGGCAAAAGTACCTTTGGCTTTCCTAACATTTTTTCTCAAGTTTCAATATCATCCCTATTATTTTTTGTGCTAATTTTGTTTCACATGTTTATTTTTTGTTTCAATCATGTCCTTAGGGTTAACACTGTTAACTTAGTTAACAGAAAATGTTGACATAGACTCCTCTAAATACTATGTGGACTCTTCCATATGATATGTCACTGCCACATATCATATTAATTTAGTTTCGATATCATCCCAAATGTTTGGCCAAATTTCAATTTCGTTCCAAATGATACATTTTCATCTCTCTCTCTCTCTAAGAAGAATAAGAACTTCTTCCTCTTCTTCTCTTCTTGGGGAAGAGAGAGAGAGAAAGAAAAATGAAAAAAGTACCACTTTGGATGAAATTAAAATTTAGTCAAACGTTTAGGATGAAATGTGCCAATTCTAGCTTCTTCCTAGAGGAGTTTATATACACACACACTCGTTCATACTTATTCGAACTCTTTTATTTTAGGAATTGGATATGGATATACGTGTATATATATATATATGTACATTATAGACATGTACATGTTCCCAAACCATGTAATTATAAGAAATGGGACGTATAAACACTATTGGGAATAATTTATGGAACAAAATGGTGTGTGGATGGTGTGTCATATGACTGAATATTGGACTTGTGTGAGCATAGCTTGTATTGTATAATTTCAATCTTGAAGAAATTCCATGAGTGTCTGTGTATGTGTTGTACCAAGATTGAGGAAACTCTGTGTATTGTGGATGATGACATAAATAGACATGTAGAATATCATGGATGATAATATTATATTTAGTTGTGGATAATTGAGATATGCATGTTTCTTATGATTGTGATTGTGATTTTGTTTGACTGCAAAATAAAGGCATGGTGGTGCACTGCATTGAAAACTCTATAATGAGTTATAAGGGTAGAGATTTATAAATGGAGTAATAAGGGTGGATGCGGCGGGAGCAATGGGCAATGATCCAAAAGTATCATAGACGACCCGATTTGTATAGGAATATGTGCAATTGATTGATTGGTTGGTTGATTGTTATGAGTTATTCTGAATTGTGTTATACTATATTATGTTGGCTGATTGTGGATTTATTTGGGATGTGTATATTATTGTTGCATGTGCAAATTGTGTCACTCTGGAACACATTGTTTTGTGTGTGTGTGTGTGTGTGTGTGTGTCTATATATATATATATATATATATATGCATTGTGTGTAGTTGTGATAGGGTAGTGGTTTCTTCACTAGGTCAGTGTAACTCATATCCCAACGTTTTCATATGTGAAAGAAGAGAAACTATCAAGTCGCGTATGGTGATCAACTCTCCATTTATTCAGGGTAAAGTGTATTTGTTAGTCCTTCTTTTTTTTTTTTAAGAATCTAGTTGAGGCTCTATAATCAGGTAGGTTGTTCTATGATGGAAAATGTATAAGTGGAATAAGATTGAATATGTTGAAATACAATATATAATGGAACTGTATTGATGAATCATGGATATTGTATGATTAGTTTTGTCAATGAAATATAAAATTGATAGTTAATTATGAGCATATTAATATATATTGGTTTTGTGAATTAACAAAAATATAGAATAAAGTTATGTCAATCAGGCTTACAGAGGTGAGGTAAAGCTCATCATCCATGCCAATCACATAACCGGGTTGGGATGTGAATCTACAAAAGCTAGACCTATTCAAATTAACAAATAAACTTTAGAATATTGTAAAAAAGAAATCCAAGAATTATTAGATAAAAAAAATTAATTAGACCAAGTAAGTCTCCTTGAAGCTGTTCGGCCTTTTATGTTTAAAATCAAGTAGAGATAGAAAGAGGAGCTCCTAGAATGATAATTAATTATAAACCTATCAATAAAACTTTAAGATTGATTAGATACCATATCCCAAATAAAAGAGATTTCATCACTAAAATTCAACGGGCCTCTATATTTTCAAAGTTTGACATAAAATCAGAATATTATCAAATACAAATAGTTAAAAAAGATAAGTACAAAACAACCTTCACAGTTCCCTTTGCATATTACAAATGGAATGTAATGTCCTTTGGTTTAAAAAATACCCCTTTAAAATTTCAAAACATAATCTTTGGTTTGGATTCGAAACGAGGGCTTTATATCTTACTTTGATTTTATTTTTCTAAATATACATTTTATATTCTATTAATATGAGCTCAAGGTTTATAACCCTCTTTGCGTACTATTAAATAGTAATAATGCATGTATGTGAAGTGTATGATGATTGTTGACTGTTGATGTATGTGTGATTATGTGAATGAGATTTATGAATGGTTAATTGGGAGCTTCGGTCAACAAGCCTTGTGTGTAACAGTGTATGTGTAGCTCTTAAGCTAAGTTGTGTATGATTATGGAACTAAATGGTAATTATATGTATATATATATGTGTGTGTGTGTCCCTACTAAACGATCTAAGAAGATCAAATAAGGGTGAGTGTATGTGTATGCTTATTTGTCTACTTCCCAAATTGTGTATGACAGAAATGGTTAATATCTGCTAGTAATATCGAATATTCACTTTAAACTCAAAATTTTTAAACCTACGTTCCTATGAAAACTTAGAAAAACATAAAATACATATAATTTAATATAAATTATCAAAATATTTCCTAATTATTTTTTTATTCAAATTCTGTGCTACTCTCATGCAGTGTTCTAAAAATTGATTCAGACCAGACAGTTGAATTGAAAAACTGGCGAATTGGCCAATCATTTAATCTAGATTAGTCTAAAAAATTGAAGAATCATTAAATTAATACAGAACCGGTTAAATGGTCAAATCGATGAAAAGTAATCGATTTTATGAATTAATTGGTTCAATGACTACTTAAAAAAAATAAAAAAAAAAACACTTTAGCACGGCAGGAGTGGCTATAGAAGAAGAAAAAAGAGCTTTGTTTTTCGGTTTTTCCATAGCTTCCATGATGTCTAGTCTATAAAGTCGTGCCATCACCATCTTCATCGCTGTCGTCTGTAGCTCGGTCAGCACGAGCTCAGATTCCACCACAAACATCATCGTCTGTCTTTCTTTGCTTGTTTCTATCTGCAAATGAAGATAAACGCTGAAGGAAGACAGGAAGCCTTGAAAAGACCGAAGATGAATTAAGGAAGAAAGCACCCAAAAGACATAAGTTTGTGGTAATGGGTTGCTTGTGGGCCCTACTCCAGCCTCTAATTATAAATTATAAAATAAACAAAGAATGCTAACTCACGCCACTTTTTCGGATTCGTAATGTCACTTTCATATATAATCACCCCCCCAGCAACCACCCCCCACACACACATACATATAATATTTTTAATTATATATTTTATTTTTTTAATATTTATAAAGTATCACTATTTTCACTATAATTTGACTTTAATTTAAAGCAGGAAAACCTCTTTCTATGTTTATTAAAGCATTGGGGATACACGTGTCCAATCCTCTTTCTATGTTTATTAAAGCACGAAAACCCCTTACGATTGGCGTAAAGCTTGAAGTGTGACGTGCATGACACTAAACGCTCATGATGCGAGAATTGGCGGTGAGAATTGCAAAGTGACAAGGATTAAAAAAACACTAAATGAGAATGAATAAATGGGAGATTAAAAGCAAAGCAAACACATTTGTCCAATTATGCTTTTCTTCTTTTTTCAAATTAAGAGCAAATTATTGATTTCAATTATTAAAAGGTCTAAATTATTAATTTTGTCTTCAAAATTATATATTTTTTAATTTGATCCTTGAAAGTTCAAGTATTTTATTTATTTTTTGAAAGATTGCATTTGTTATAATTTAATACTTTTTATTGCTAAATCACAAAATCTATAATTGTTAAATCTCAAAATTTTTATTGCTAAAAGTCAGTAGGACAAAAAAAAGTTAAATTAATACAAACACAATTTTTGAATGACTAAATTGAGACATTTGATTTTTTTAAAGACTAAATTGAAAGAGTTTTAACTTTTTTGGGACCAAATTAGTATAATTTACTCATTTTTTAGGATTCATGTTCTAATTTGATCTTCTAAACAAATTAAATGACTTAATTTAGTGTTTAAAAAATTACATTTATTCTAATTTTATCTCTCTATCTTATTATCCCTTCATCTAGCATTTTAGTAACAATAAATTTAAAATTTAACAATGATAAATTTTATAATTTAATAATAAAAATGATCAAATTGAGACTATTTAATATTTTGATAATTTAATTGAGGCACTTGATCATTTAAAAATTAAATTAAGAAAATTATAATATTTTGATGACTAAATTAATAAATTATTCTTATATTAATGCATTTGTGGTTGTAAGTATAGCGACCCAAAAACCTCGTATGTTTACAATGAATATGTTGTGTGTTTTGCAATACATGTAATAAACTATTGTCATGCTTAAACGTATAAGCCCTTTATCAATGCATATACTGTGAGTTTCATGAGGAAAGAATAAAAATTTCAAATGAAGATAGAATCAAAATGGTTTTGCAGTTTTACAAATATTATTTTTAAAGAGTTTATAATTGTGTATTGAAAAATTATATGCAAACTCTTTCAAGATAAAATAAAGCCATTTGAAACTTTTTGTCTAGATATTTTCTATTTAAATTACCATATGTAAAATTTTAATAGGATATATAAATGTCTAAATAATTAAGTATGTTTAATTTTCAATAAATGTGTTTGTTTAAATTTAAACAATATGTCAATTCAAATTTTAAAATAAATTTAAAATTTAACCAACACATTATTTTGAATTTATTAAAATAATTCAAAATTTAATTGACACGTCATTTTAAATAAATTAATCCAAAAATAATAATTAATTTAAAGGAAGGCTCACTGGAAAATCTAAGTTATATATATATATCATTTGTATATACTATATTAAATTAATTTAGATTTGATAAATAAAACATTATTTAAATACTTTTACAATTATCCTTTTATATTTAACGTGAGAATTCAATTATACTTTAATATTATAAATTATATAACAAATGAACTCTATATTTATAAAATTTCAAGTTAATGTTATTGTTAATTTGAATTTTTTTTAGTGAAAAATGTATGAAAAATGATGTTTTTCTAAATCTAACATTAAAAAAAAGAAGAATTTCGGAATTCACAGATGAATCAATTTCTCTCATATGTCGTTGTGTTAAATATTAGTCTTTCAAAAGCACTTAATGAATAAAGGAAAGTATGAATTTGATTTTTATAATTTTGCGGTAGCTATAGGTAGCTATTGAATATATAATACAATCGCAATTTTTAAAATTGCATTTAAATAAGTATATATCTCATATAAAGGTATTTCAATTAGTGGAAATTTCTTTTATTATTTATTGTTTTTAAAATATACTGACCATAAGAAATATTTGAGTAAAGAACTCAGCCTGAATCGAACACAAATCATAATAGTAAAACTAAGATAATACACTTAACATTTTAAAATTTTATTTTTATGCAACTTAATTCTCTATTAATTTTTCCATTAACCCTAAACCACTTGTTCATATAAATTTGAAGATTTCAAATCCACATAAAAAAAAACTTTCACTTATCATTTTAGGCGATAAATTAATAATATTTTATTCATCTTCTTTGATATTTTCGGTAAAAAGCTCCTTAATATAATAGATTTAACCTTTTTTTTGTTGATTTGTCTTTTCTCAAACTACATATGAAGAGATAAAATTAAGGTTTTGGACCCAAAAATTTAATGAATGATTATGTTGCACAAATTAAAAGTTATTAGTAAATATGTAAATAATTTTTAAAGTAGGAATTATAAATTGTACAATTGAAAATATAAAATGGCATATATATATATATATACATGATTTTTTGACCACCCAAAGGTTGATATTATAAATGTTATGTATAGTCTTTAAATTGACCCCAGCCACTGAATCACTAGAATTGTCTCTTAATGAACACCAAAGTTCCTCCAACCTAATATATATCAAAAACAGAGATTTAATCGTCCCTCGAATTTTGAAGTTTAATAGATAAAATAATGCAAATAATGAATTAATTTAAACTTTTTTCCAACAAAACTTTCTTTTTTGGTAATTTTAAAACAACAAGTGATTTACTCAAATGTTTAATCAAATAACTAGTCATATTCTGTACAACTGGGGCTTTAAAGTGATTATTGAGAGAAAGTGCATTTTTTCTTCTTCTTCACCTAGATCTAAGATTGCGCTTGTTTTTGGTTTTTTCGGTGGTAGTAGTCAGGAGGAGGCTAGCTATCACTTCCCTTCATCCTCCTTTAGTCCTCCCAAGTAAATCTTTTTCGAGTAATAGTTTTCTTTCCCGTGGTTTCATATTTCTTCTGTGTTTTTTCTCTTTTGAGTGTATTGTTTGACTTTGAATCCTTTAAGAGAGCTTCGAAACTAAGAGTGATTTTGGAAAAAATGAACTTCATTATTAGTCAAAACGTATAAATATTTGTCAATATAATCCGAACAATGATAAATGAAACAAATTCAGATGTTCCAGCGGTATACCTTGTTTTCTCTCATTTGGTCGGTAAGTCGATGTATACTTTTTTCTCTAGATTCCTTGATAGGTTTTAGAGTTTTTTTAAGAATTTTTTCTTTTTTTATTTTCTGTCTCAATTTTTTTGAGATCGTTTATTGCATGTGGCCAATGCAATCTACTAATTTTTTTTTAATATGATTTGTCTTGAGCCTTTTGGCCATTATAAAAAAAATATTTTGTACAATTGTCACAAAAGCAAAATCATAAAAATGTAATAATAATTCATATTCACAAAATTAAACTTATATAATCTTAGAGTACTGAAGTGTGTTAAATATTAATTTTGACGGACATGATTTTCTTGTTGTCAATTTTCTGTATCTTTAATTTGTTCCAATATAATTAAAAAAATGGAATTAGCCATGGAAAAAATAATCACAATGGAGTCTCTCTTCTATTTTGTTTTTTAGAATTACCAATATTTATAGATGCATTAAATTTTAACTAATTTATTTTTTATTTATAAAACTTAAATTTAAAATTTTATTTAAAAAAAATATGTCGAACCATTTAAATTAATTATATTGTAGGTGAATTTTATTTTAGTCTAGCTTGTTACATTTGGTTAGCACAATTGATTATTCGAAAAATTTTGAGAAACATCTAACAAGATATTAGCAACATTTGTCTTTAAGATAAATTATAGTTTATCTTTCAGTAATGGTTGGGTTCAAAATTAATTCTTTCTTTTACTTAAAATGTGTCATTTAATACACATTTTCAATCTACATAATTATTTTTATCTTGTTTTATAGTATTTTACATTTCAAATTCATCGAAACCTATCATAAGCGAATGTTAAAATGATAAAGTTTTATTATCAAATTGTTGTTTCATTTAAATTTTAAACATTTTGTTGTTATTAAAATTATTATTATGATTAGTTAAAGAATTTTATTTTTAACAAGTTAATTTAATCAATAGTCGACGTTGGAAGACCATGAAACTTTCAAAATAGAATAATTCATCATTTTACATATATTTATAAAAATTACTTCTGTTGTAACCAGTAATTACAGAACTAGATCGGACCGGCCGGTTCAATTGAGAACCGATAACTAGTCCGGTCTAGTTTACCTTAAAATCGGTCAAGATTTTTCGTAAAAAAAAAAGATTTATAAAATACAATTATTTCTTTTCAAAATTTAACAATTTGTTATATTTTTTATTCTTTTATATCATATTATATATTTTTCTTCTCAATTATTTTTTATAACAATATTATTTTTTTACAAAAATAAATAAGGGAACCAAATAAATAAAGGAGCAATTACATATATATATATATATATATATAATATAAGTTTACTAAAATTTAGTACGAAAATTTTTATTAATTTATTATATTATATATTTTTAGTAAATAAAATAAAAAAATATATAATTTAATTATTGTCGATTCAATTCTACTTAAATTAATAAACTGTGAATAAACATATTTTTAAGTTTTACTAATTTAACGATGACTTCAAATATTAAAATATTGGGGATAACTGACAGAGTGAGATTCACTAGTTAAAGTCTAAAAGCAAAATGGAATTGGAAAAAATTTTTATATTATCCAACAGAAAGTCAAAAAGATAAAATTATAGAAAGAGGAATCGCCATAAACAAATTTTTGTGCTTTGTGACACAAGTCCAACAACACATATGCGACGAATTAAATATGGTCATAATTGATCAATATGGTGGCAATATGGGACTTCCACTTTTAAAACCTGACACCTCAAAAGCCTCAAATAATTCTTAAGTGATTAGTGGTTATAAAATTAAAATTATTACTATTTTTTAAAGATTAGACAACTGCTAACTTGTGATTAAAAAATGAAAGTATCACATAGATATATAACCACAATGAGGATGTCCCATTACATTAAAAATGTAGTGTCTAAAAGAAACTTAAGTTAATTGTTTAATTTTTAAAAGTTTACCATACACAATTTAATTTTTAGATGTTATGAATTTATTAAACATTATTATTAAGTTAGTTTCTTAAAAATAAATAAATATCCAATTTAATCATACTAAATAATTAATCTATATTAAATTTGTAAATTACAGAAAATAGCATGTATTACATCTTCTAAGGTATATATATATATATATATATATATATATAACTCCCACGTTTTCTAAATATAAACAAACTAAATGGAATAACAAACAAGAAATAAAGAAAAAACCAATAGCCACATCCAGTCGTGAAGCCCTTGGAAACTTTTTATAATGGTTGTTAAATTTTCAAGTTAATTCTTAAACTAATTTGAATTTGTAAGTTTAGATCTCCAAATTAAATAAGTTCGATCACAAAATCAAAATTTGGTCAAATTTACTAAATTTACATCGAGTCGATCAAGTTAGATTAGTAACAGTCTAATTTCTTTTTTAGTACACAATCCAAAAAAATTAGGTCACTCATATCCAAAATTCAAAAGAACTTAGTTGATCTTCATTGTTGAATACTTAAAAAAATTATTTTAGTTTGTTACATTTGATTTAGTAATGTGATAAGTTGTCATTTGATATTTTACCTTTTATGATTTGTATTGTATGAACATATTATGACTTCAATTGATACTTTCATTTATGTAATTTGATATTTTTTTAACTTTGAACTAAAAATTTTAGGATTGATCATATGTTACATTAAGTATTTTTAATTATTTATAACTTTATGTGTTATTGTGTTACAATATATATATATATATATATATATATATATATATATATATATATATTTAGTAGTCTATTGAAAGGGGGAAGGGTATATATAAATTTTTATGAGTTTACGTTCTAAGTATATTCCTCTTTATCAGATTTAAGTAAACTCTCAAGTTGACATAATTAAAACTGGAATTTCAATGCCTACTTAATTTGGATATAACTTCAATACCACAATTCTTTTGGTTTTAAACTATCAGTATTTAAAAACACACTAAATTTTAAATAATCTTGTTGAATGTTAATCGAATTTTAAGGCGTAAAATTTTTTGGCACTATTTTTTTTTAACAAGAAAATTAGTGTCCAACCTCTTTAACTAATTAATATTATTTAAAACCAAAACAATTGAAGTATCAAAACTTTTCACATTATCATTGCAATTTGACCTATGGAATTAAACCAACTTTTATATCTACTCATGCATCATAATATAGTGCAGGCATGCAGGCTAACTAATTTGAATTTAAAATGTTTGTGGTGGAATCCATAGATCACGTAGGCCCTTTTGACCTCTATTTTAGACAAATTTGGCCAGAAGCTATTATTTTAAAAATAAATTATCTAAATACTATCTTTAAAAAAAATAACTATATACTACAAATTCACATCAACTAAGAATTAAAAGCTCATGAAACTAATTCATTGGAATGATTTTTTTTTTAAAAATAATATTTTGATGAAAATCGGCATCTCATTTATAAATAAAAAAAAATATATTGTCAGTGTGGGACTCCATGCAGACTGCTGTGAGGGTGGGTGAGGGGTTTACAATTTAGAGTTTAGAATTTATTTATTAAATATATTAATTTATTGATTACTTATAATTATATAATTATTTTTCCTAATTATATAACATTAACTATTTTGAATTAAAATTAATAATTAATTATGTTTAAATAGTTTATTTTAATTATTTTAAATAACCAACAAAAAGTCAAAAAATTATTATATACTAGAAAATTTTAAGTTAAACAAAAAAATTAAAGAAATTATTATATATAATTAATTATTATATATTAAATATATGATTAATTATTAATTATTAAAAAATATATAACAATTAAAAATTAAAATTATTAAAAAACTAAAATTGTTAACAATGTCTCACAGCAATTTCTTTCTTCTCTTCCCCCGCGCGCGGGTGAACAATGCCTCTCCTTTCCATTTATAAGCATCATACAAACCTACCCAATTAGGCAATTACACAGCACTCAGCGTGGAGTCTCGCACTAACACATTTTTTTTTCAATTTAATTTATAAATGAGACGTGGAGTGTCATCAAAATATTTAAAGAAAAAATCGTTCTAACAAAAACTTAGTTGACTTGACAAGGCACATATCGTCTCTTATGCTTATAAAGTGTAGGAGAATCCTATGAGTTTTTAGTTACTATTATAATCGTGACAAATGAAATTTTTAATCGTGATTATAATCATGATTAAATATATTTCTAACAATGGTTTTTATAGCTAAGATTATAACTGTGACTAAATGTATTTTTTGCCACAATTATATTTTAGTCACGGTTAAAATCGTGGCTAAATGCGCTTAAAATAAGTGACCAAATTTTTTAAAAATAAAAGTATTTAGACAATTTTTTTTAAAAAAAAAAATTGGTAGCATCTATCTAAATTTGTCTCTTCTACTTTATAATTTTTTTGTAGGAATATCGTCTGACATATCAAATATATTTTTTTAAAATGTGTTGTAATTATAAGAAATCACTTCGTTAATCGATGATCTATAACCATGAATATATAAGTCCTTCTTATTTGCAATATATATATATATATATGAATGAGGTTGGACTAGTTGACACTTGTTTAAATATTATACTATGGGCTACCAATGTCAGGTGATTTTTGGTTTTTCATAGATATTTATATAATATACTAAAATAACTTTACTTCTAAATGTTTAATGCACATATTAATGGCATGACAAAAAAATATGAATCATTAATTATATAATTTTTAATTTGAATACATTCTTAATAAGGTAATTAATTAAGACTAATTTAATTTTTGCAAATCAATTGTCTTGATTTTAGTTATCTATCACAATCCATTTTTCCTATACTAAAATGAGTTGATTGGATTTGACTTTAATTTCTTTTCGAATTACAATATTTTTAAATTAATGCAATTTTCTTTCTTTAATTTTGACATAAATAGCATTTATAATAAAATTGCTTAGTGATTTGATGACCATAATGTGTTATTTTTGAAATTCTTCTTAAAATTAATCTTTTTATGCTATAGTTTTCTATTTAAACAAATATAATCATGTGGGAGAAGGCAAAAATTTTGAACAAAAAAAAAATGAAAAACAACAATATATACACATACCTCTTACAGTAATAGAAAATTTTATTTTAGAATACAATGTGAATAAATTAGTATTAGTTTATATTTAGTGTGAACCCTCTAACTAATGTAATTAGTGTCACGCCCCAAAATTTGAGCACGTGACCGGCACGGAAAGTGAATTTCATTTCACCTCCGTAAGTCTATCTTTCTCTTAAAAAAAAATCATACAATTCTTTTTCATGCAACCAAAACGAGTTCTGTATACATACTACAATTACTCACATTACATCACTGAATGAACCTACCCGATTACAGAGATTTCTAGATTTATACAACTTAGAATAAAACTTAACTATTATACCTTTATCCTGAACAAATGAAAAGGTAATTATGGACTAAGGATCCATAATTCCTTGTTCCGATATTTACCTTCAGCTGTCAACTCTGGATTTCATGCTCTCAGCACTCCCACCTTGCACTTGACCATTCCTATTGTAACCAGATAAAAACCATCAGGGTTACGAAATAGAGAAATTTCCTACCACTATTCTCGACCTTCATCCACTTCTCAAATCATAACTCCTAACTGGTAATGAATATCCAGATGAAACTTATACCATTGGAAACTAGACTCAAAGAGCTTTTCAACGATATTAAAAAAAAAACTGATGCTACAGTAACGGTCAACGGTCAACGCAGCTACAGTAACGTTGACCGAGTCAACGCTACAGTAACGTTGACCGAGTCAACGCTACAGTAACGAGAAAATCTGGAAAAATTTTCTCGGTGAACAGTAATTCTGGGGAAAATTTTCGATGTTCTTCATGGTCTTCATCCAAAAATCCAAAAATCATATCTAAAACAACATTTCTTTTGATTTCTTCCATGGGTTTTCATCCTTAATGTCTAAGGAGTGTTTTAACACCAAAACCCCCAATTTCTACCAACAATCCAAGCTCAAATCTCAAATTTTCATCAAGAACACTAACTTTTTCAAATATCCAAATTCTACGAATCTCATAGTTTTCTCCAAATTTCTTGTTCTAATAACATCATAAACCACCTAGGAATGTTTTAGATTAACATCCACACTTAAATTCATCCATTAAAATATTCTACAAAAATTTTGCAAAAATAATAACCAAGGATTTGATCTTGTAATAAGAGGAAGAAGAAGAAGAACATCAACTTACCAATCATCCTAACTTTCATAGCTTCCTTCCCAAAGCAAAAATTGCATGAATGATTGATGAAGAAATTCCTTTGCAAGCATAATCGAGAGAGAGAGAAAGTGAAGCTACGGGAGGGAGAATGAGAAAAAGAAAAGAATAAGGAGAAGTGTATACGCGTGGGCCCCACCAATTTCTTTTTCGATAAAATCGCTCATAGCCACCTTAGCTTATAAGATTTGTTCACTTTAATCCCTCTCGATGTCTCAAACTCCACTTTAACCTCGAATCTGTCACGACCCGTTTTCTGGGCACATGACCGGCACAATGATGAATCTCTCATCACTGTAAGCCTTCCTATAAATATATCAAATTTTCTTATATGAAAATCATAGATTATCAATTTAAAATACATTATTATACTGACATACAAGCCAAATGTCGAACCCCTGAACTAGATGTCCTAGACGATTACAGAGCAACATAATCTATAACAGAAGAGAGGTCTACCCGACAACGGGAAGGTCCAAAGTGATCTACTCCTCTAGCAGATATTCTTCGATGGCAACCTGATCTGAACAAAAAGGTTGTACAAACAATGTGAGCTTTTAAACTCAATGAGCGAATCGGCCTCGCATTAATAAAATTCAAATACATTACCAGTCATGCAAGCATATCCAAAGGCTCATACTCAACCAATAGACAGAAGATAAAAATTTATCCAATTCAACAAACGTTACTAGTACTCGTCAATGGCAATATATCCCGGAGAGCGCACACAGGCCGGCTCACCAATTATGTATATTTCCGCCATGACGCACAACATCATCCTCTTACATACAAGATAAAAATTCATCCAATTCAACAAACGTTACTAGTACTCGTCAATGGCAATATATCCCGGAGAGCGCACACAGGCCGGCTCACCAATTATGTATATTTCCGCCATGACGCACAACCTCATCCTCTTAGCTAGGGCGCCTCACGGATTTATCACCAATCCGGGCTATATCCCTACTGAGGGAATCGTTGTCTCCACACTCATTGGTCAAGACACCCTGTCAACCGGGTTTTCCGCCTTGCCGTGAGAGGGGGTACTGTCCCGCTCAATCACAATCAATAGCATTTCATATCATAATCAGAAGCTCAATATAATATTCATCCATATAACAGGTATAGTATATAACTATATTATGGATTTATAAACCACATATCAAGATAACAATTAATCCATTTTTGAAAACATTCAAACTTCACATCATCATAAGATACTTATTTCATTTTATCCATACTTATAGATTAATTATCTCATTTAGATTCGTCATTCTGAATCCAATTTCCCCATATGAATCTTGGGAGTGTCCTACGACATACTTTTTATCACCAGTAATGCTAAAATTCTATTAAAACGGGGTCGTTTCACTCACCTGGATTCTGTACGAACATCGCTTCTCTAAGTCATTACAGACAAGAGTTCTCAGGTGAATTTCGGTGTTCTGCTACGGAGATTTTCATGAAAGATTAGAGAAAATACGTCAGGATTGTTTTCGTACAGATACTGTTCATATGTACTGTTACTGTTCATATATACGGTTACTATTCATACGGTCACTATTCATACGTACGGTCACTATTCATACGTACGATCACTATTCATACCAGAAATAGAGAATACAATCTGTAAAAGAGTACACCAGGTAAGTTCCCAGGAAAGAGTGGAGGGTCACACTGGACACACTTAAAAACCAGGTCTTTCCTTAGCCAGAACTTTCCTAGACATGTATTCTTCACAGTTTACATTCTATTTCGGTAATCAGAGAATCAAAATAACATATAAACAGCTAAGGACAGTTTTTCTGATGTGGAAGATCAGCCAAGGCCGCAACCACAGAGCATACTTAAGAAATTAACTTCTAAAATTTGAAAGACATAGAAAGGGCATAGTATCCTTACCTAAGCTGAAAAGGAAAGGCCCAAAATCTCAGATGCCTAGCATTGAAGTAAGAGAAACTTAAGGAGAGAAGAAGAGAAGTTGAAGGTGTGAGTTTAGAAGTGAAATGGAAGGGCCTATTTATAGCAAAAGTCAAGGGTACTATTTGACACTATGCGCTAATAAAATATTCAATTTACTATTCATGAAAATGACATTTCTAATAATGCAGTTACTGTACATCTCACGCGTACGATGGAAAATTTTTCTGTTATTACTATTGGAAACTTAAAAGGAAAACTATCCTTTCACCTTAAACCTTTAAGTTTCTTTTCAATTCAGTCCTTTCACTTTAGTCCCTGAGGGTATTTTCACCCATAAAACGTCATTTTCTCCTACGAACTTCTTCCTAGTTTTCTCTTATGACCAAACCACATCTAGTACTTGACATTTCGATTGTATAAATGAACAGTATCGTATACGTAAATAGTATTATACGGGTGAATAGTACCGTATACTGAAATAGTAACAGTAGTTTATAAACAAATATTTATATTTTATTTTTCTTGGGTATTACATTATCACCCCCTTAAGAGAATTCGGTCCTCCGAATTCAAAACTCATCTCAAGACTGAAATAAATGTGATTACTTCGTCTATATCTCATTCTTTGTATCTCTTTCTTCCAAAACCTCATCACACCCTTGGTGAGATTTACAAGAACATTATACCATTGACTGTGAACTCTAAACCATATTATCAATAATTTTCATAGGACTTTTGCCTTTTCTAAATAGCAATCAATCTCTTCCTCATCAGTTTGATCTTCTCCACAACCTTTTGTACCATAAAGTGTCTCATACTCATAACCTTTACCAAACTCAAACCACCTAATCAGAGACGAACTCTGTCTCTATGTAAAACCTCAAATAAGTGTCTTCTTAACAGTGGCACGTGGTCTTTCCAGTTCACATTGAATATCAGAACACATGTTTCCACACACATAGCTTATAACTTTTACGAATACAAGCACCCTATCCGAAGGCATCATTTTGGTCATAGGTAATACTCTTGCCCGAAGGCAATCCTTCTACCTTAAGGCGATACTCTCAACTGAATGCGTCATATAAAAGGAAAAATCACGTAAAATTATTATATAAATATCTAGGAAGAACAATCCCAGAAAATGTGTTAAGTAAATAATATACTCCTCATGCATAATTATATATATGGAAATTCCTCTCACCTCAATGACTCATATAGAGTCGCATCCCTTCAATGCTTAGGGCAAACCCATAGTTCTCTATACATAGGTTCATAAAATACTTATTCAGCATTCCTCCATAGCTCAGAAGTGCAATGAAATATCATTTAGTAACTTTGCTCAGTCAAAAAGATATTACCATACTATGCTTTAGAATTAAGTATGAAATATAACAAGTCCAACATCTTCTCATTCCTCAAGTTCTTTCAGTAAAATGAATCACTTCAACAAATAAGATCTAGATACTAACTTAAATTTTATTTCTAGTACATAGATAATTTTAATACGTGAAGCTTACACCAAATGTAGCTTTAGGTACAAACAAAAGAAAAATAAATTAAGGACGAGGAGGCTTTTGAAATGTAAAAGGTGCTCCAGGTCTAGAAGAGGAAGGTGCTTCAGACCTTAAGGAGGAAGCTAATCGTTGCAGCCTAGAAAGAGTTTCTGGAGGAAGTGCCAGAGAAATTTGGCGAAGAGCAGAAGTTACTCCGCTCATACAGTCAATGCACCTTGCTTGTTGGTCACGAAAATTTTGAGTTGCAAACATTGAATGTCTATCAACTCGATTAGCCAGTTCCCCGAAACGACGATTTATCAATTTCTCTTGGTTTTCAAAGAGATGACTTATTAGTCGCTTCTGGTCCTCTATCTTGTATTCCAGGCTCTCTATCTTACGCTCCAGATTTTCGATCTTACGCTCCAGGAACGCAAGCTTATTTTCTGAGGATGTTGCAGTACTGTCCTCCTCCAACTCTATTACATCCCTCTTTCTCTTCTTAATTTCTGGTGACCTGTCTACAGGTCTCTTCCCTTTGTTGTCTCCGAGACTTAGATTTAAATCAAGCTCTACATTGCCAGTCTCAAAATTCAAGTTGAAAGACTTATTATCAGCCATTGCTCTAAGGATCTCAGAAATAACTTCGAAGGAGAAAGGAATGAAAATTGAGAAATAGGTATGTAATGAAAGAAGTAGGTTTGCTTGGTGCGATGAGTAGAGTAACGGGCATACAAGATTTATAGACAACCCGAAGCCCCTGGAGCTAAAGCCACCACAACCTACACGCCGCTCGCTATAAGGTTTACAGATCACATATGTCGCAATGCCAGCAATTAATGTCGGACATGCAGATAAATAGTAAATATAATTTAATGCAATTAACATAAGTCAAAGATTTCCTCAAAAAAATTTTCGGCTAATCTTGACCTTTCTCAAAATTTTCAACTAATCGCCGTTTCAATCTATAATTTCCTCACTCTATACTTGTCTTATAGTGTAATCTTAGATCACGATATCACTCTATGATCGGGTAGTCTCATATTAGCCTTATCTTAGATTCTGATCGGTGTCTTTATTCTGGATTTACACATAATATATGTATATCAATATATTAAAACAAAGTTAACTGCTTACGGTCACATGCCTTAAGCATTATCATGATGTAAGGAAATCACTGCCTTTCATTTGCCCATGAGAGCATTATATGTAAGTATGTGTAACCATGAAGATATATCATCATCTACACATTTCATTCTATCCAAGTCATTTTGATTTCACATCTTTATGAGTATATGTAGGATCATCACATATTTTCCTTGATCGTAGCCTTCACTCATTATGCATGAATAACATACATACATGTAATTACAACATGATTCAATCTATTATGTATATTATACTCAACTGAAGGCTCTTAAGAACAACGCAATAAAACGGAGAAATGTATTTCAGTTCATCATAAAAGCATCCAAGGCAATCTTTGATGGCTATGTTATCAACTTCTTTGAATTTCGGAAAATGCCAACGGGAGAAATGGGAAAACCAAGTAAAATCAGCCGCAAATCCACCGAATACTGACTTTCGTGGTTTTGGCATTAATGCGATGCGCTATCGGTGTGCACGCCTACCCTAGACTTCTGGCTTCCAGCTTGCAGAAATCCATAGGTTGATCGTGTAGGGGTGCGGTGAAGAGATATCTTCTTTGTCTCTTAGTCCAAATTTTTTCTCTATAAAAACCTTCTCAGCGTTCTCAGTTATCACACCACAAAGAGTAATAATCTCCGAGCCTACAATCCCCCAGTATTCCTCTCGCCTCATACTCTTACAAAAATTTCTAAATTTTTCCAAATCATGGCCTCAAGGAAGTACATTGATCTCACAGTAGAGGCTAAGGAAGAAGAGCTCGACTTAAACTTAAGTCTGGGAAAAGACAAGGGCAAAAGACCTTTTGAGGGGTCTCCAGAGAAGCAGAAGGAGAAGAAAATGAAGAAGATCGAGGAAGCTGAGGAGACTAGCACGGGCCATACCTCGGAGGACAAAATCGCCTGTCTAGAGCAGGAGGTGAAAAATCTGAAAAAGATGATAGGAGACCTGGAGAAGTTAACTAAACGCAATCATGCAGAAATGACTTCAAGAATAGACAGGTTCTTTTATTGGTCTACCCAGTGCTTCTGCAATCAACAACAAAGAAGTGTTGATTGTATGAATGGGATTTACACTACCCTCCGCGACATTGCTATGTCCCTTGCTCCAAGGAATGGTCGAGGGGTGATGATACAATACAACCCTCCTAATCCAAGACCACCTCGCTTTTAGATTACTCATGCATGAGTAAACTTCTCTTTCCTTTTTTTTTTGTAATGTAATCCTTCAGTGTTTTTTTTAATACAAGTGGTTTCTTTTATTGGCTGGTACCCTAAAATAATATAGCTACACAAAATCAATCATGAATTCAGCTTATAAAATCCACCATATAAAAATTTGATCCGACAGCAACGGAATCAAAACAAGTAACAACTTTTCCTTGACTAAGTTCAAAAGTGTAGCCACATCTGTCTAAAACTAAAACTGAGAACATACTTCTTAAGAAGAGATAAGTCTCGGAGGGAAAGGAAATGAAAACATCCTACAGGACCTTCAGTAGAGCCGTCTCTCTATAGTTGTGCCCGGGTTCACAACGATAGAGGAGGTCCTACTAAGGTTACCTTGCTCTGTAATCACTAGGAGACCTAACAACCTTTGCTCTGATACCAACTTTGTCACGACCCGTTTTCTGGGCACATGACCGGCACAATGATGAATCTCTCATCACTGTAAGCCTTCCTATAAATATATCAAATTTTCTTATATGAAAATCATAGATTATCAATTTAAAATACATTATTATACTGACATACAAGCCAAATGTCGAACCCCTGAACTAGATGTCCTAGACGATTACAGAGCAACATAATCTATAACAGAAGAGAGGTCTACCCGACAACGGGAAGGTCCAAAGTGATCTACTCCTCTAGCAGATATTCTTCGATGGCAACCTGATCTGAACAAAAAGGTTGTACAAACAATGTGAGCTTTTAAACTCAATGAGCGAATCGGCCTCGCATTAATAAAATTCAAATACATTACCAGTCATGCAAGCATATCCAAAGGCTCATACTCAACCAATAGACAGAAGATAAAAATTTATCCAATTCAACAAACGTTACTAGTACTCGTCAATGGCAATATATCCCGGAGAGCGCACACAGGCCGGCTCACCAATTATGTATATTTCCGCCATGACGCACAACATCATCCTCTTACATACAAGATAAAAATTCATCCAATTCAACAAACGTTACTAGTACTCGTCAATGGCAATATATCCCGGAGAGCGCACACAGGCCGGCTCACCAATTATGTATATTTCCGCCATGACGCACAACCTCATCCTCTTAGCTAGGGCGCCTCACGGATTTATCACCAATCCGGGCTATATCCCTACTGAGGGAATCGTTGTCTCCACACTCATTGGTCAAGACACCCTGTCAACCGGGTTTTCCGCCTTGCCGTGAGAGGGGGTACTGTCCCGCTCAATCACAATCAATAGCATTTCATATCATAATCAGAAGCTCAATATAATATTCATCCATATAACAGGTATAGTATATAACTATATTATGGATTTATAAACCACATATCAAGATAACAATTAATCCATTTTTGAAAACATTCAAACTTCACATCATCATAAGATACTTATTTCATTTTATCCATACTTATAGATTAATTATCTCATTTAGATTCGTCATTCTGAATCCAATTTCCCCATATGAATCTTGGGAGTGTCCTACGACATACTTTTTATCACCAGTAATGCTAAAATTCTATTAAAACGGGGTCGTTTCACTCACCTGGATTCTGTACGAACATCGCTTCTCTAAGTCATTACAGACAAGAGTTCTCAGGTGAATTTCGGTGTTCTGCTACGGAGATTTTCATGAAAGATTAGAGAAAATACGTCAGGATTGTTTTCGTACAGATACTGTTCATATGTACTGTTACTGTTCATATATACGGTTACTATTCATACGGTCACTATTCATACGTACGGTCACTATTCATACGTACGATCACTATTCATACCAGAAATAGAGAATACAATCTGTAAAAGAGTACACCAGGTAAGTTCCCAGGAAAGAGTGGAGGGTCACACTGGACACACTTAAAAACCAGGTCTTTCCTTAGCCAGAACTTTCCTAGACATGTATTCTTCACAGTTTACATTCTATTTCGGTAATCAGAGAATCAAAATAACATATAAACAGCTAAGGACAGTTTTTCTGATGTGGAAGATCAGCCAAGGCCGCAACCACAGAGCATACTTAAGAAATTAACTTCTAAAATTTGAAAGACATAGAAAGGGCATAGTATCCTTACCTAAGCTGAAAAGGAAAGGCCCAAAATCTCAGATGCCTAGCATTGAAGTAAGAGAAACTTAAGGAGAGAAGAAGAGAAGTTGAAGGTGTGAGTTTAGAAGTGAAATGGAAGGGCCTATTTATAGCAAAAGTCAAGGGTACTATTTGACACTATGCGCTAATAAAATATTCAATTTACTATTCATGAAAATGACATTTCTAATAATGCAGTTACTGTACATCTCACGCGTACGATGGAAAATTTTTCTGTTATTACTATTGGAAACTTAAAAGGAAAACTATCTTTTCACCTTAAACCTTTAAGTTTCTTTTCAATTCAGTCCTTTCACTTTAGTCCCTGAGGGTATTTTCACCCATAAAACGTCATTTTCTCCTACGAACTTCTTCCTAGTTTTCTCTTATGACCAAACCACATCTAGTACTTGACATTTCGATTGTATAAATGAACAGTATCGTATACGTAAATAGTATTATACGGGTGAATAGTACCGTATACTGAAATAGTAACAGTAGTTTATAAACAAATATTTATATTTTATTTTTCTTGGGTATTACAGAATCCATCATCTTTTCGGTACCGGACTCATAATTCATTCTCATAAGCTCTATTTTTCTTCTCGGGTTCCTACTTGGTCATTTTTCAAAAGTCCTCTATACTTTCTTTTCTTTTCACTTTAGTCCTTGAGAATTTGTAAAAAATTCCTAAATTAAAAATAAAAATTTCTATTCTCACATTTTCTTCACTAATTCAAAAAGAAAATTTTTCACGTAATTAAATTTTTCACTAAACTTCAAAATAAGCTTTAAATATTCATATAAATTCTTGGGATATTACAATTAGTAATGCCCTATATGTGTCTAATAATTTGTTCTCTGTTCCAACTTTTTAATTAAAAGTTCTTTTTTATATTAAATGTTTTTTATGGTAATCAAAATTTCTATTTTATAATACAATATGAATAAATAAATTAATATTATTCATATTAATGCAAAATATTAAAAATCTTCACAAAATTGTTAACATTGTAATTGATATAATTAGTAATAGCCTATACGTGCCTAATAATTTGTTCCATATTCCAACTTTTCAATTAAATGTTTCTTTTTCTATATTAAATGCAATTGAATGTCTGTTAGGTAATCGAAAATTTTATTTTAAAATAAAATGTGAATAAATTAATATTAACTCGTATTTAATGTGAAATATTGAAAATTTTCACATATTTGTCAACTCTATAATTAACGTAATTAGTAATGACCTCACCATGCGTAATAATTTGTTCAACTTTTTCAATTAAATGTTTTTTTCATGTTCTATGCAATTAAATGTTTTTTAAATTGGAGATCTTCACAGATTTGTTAACCTTGTAATTAATGTAATTAATAATGACCTATATATGCCTAATAGGCAAGGGGATTCTTTACGTTTGAGAATCTCTATCTTTTTCTACTTTTAAACAGGAACCATCGGATCGCATAGAATAAAAGACATCTAGTTTAACAATTTTATTGATGTTGGGATACTGTCCATCCTGCACGATTAGACGACTCCTATTTAAAAGTAAAGAAAGACATGATTCTCAAAGGTAGAGAATCTCTTTTTAATAATTTATTTCCTATTTCAACTTTATAATTAAATATCTTTTTCCATATTAAATGCAATTGAATGTCTCTAGTAATCGAAAATTCTATTTTAGAATACAGTGTAAATAAATTAAAACTTACTCATATTTAATGTAGAATATTAAAAAATCTTCACATATTTGTCAACCTTATAATTAATGTAATTAGTAATGACATATACGTATCTAATAATTTGTTCTATATTATAACTTTTCAATTAAATGTTTTTTATCCATATTAAACGTAATTGAATATTTTTTACGGTAATCGAAAATTTTATTTTAGAATACAGTGTGAATAAATTAATATTAATTCATATTTAATGTAGAATATTGACAATTTTGATAGATTTGTCAACCTTATAATTAATGTAATTAGTAATGACATATACGTGTCTAATAATTTGTTCCATATTATAACTTTTCAATTAAATGTTTTTTATCCATATTAAACGTAATTGAATATCTCTTACGGTAATCGAAAATTCTATTTTAGAATACAGTGTGAATAAATTAATATTAATTTATATTTAATGTAGAATATGACAATCTTGATAGATTTGTCAACCCTGTAATTAATGTAATTTGTTCCTTATTGCAACTTTTCAATTAAATGTTTTGTTTTTTATATTCAATGAAGTTAAATGTTTCTTGCAGTAATCGAAAATTTTATTTTAGAATACAGTATGAAACTACGAATAAATTATTATTAATTCATATTTAATACATAATATTCAAAATCTTCACATATTTGTTAACTTTGTAATTAATGTAATTAATAATTACTCTAGACATCTGAAATTTCTAATGACTATTGAAAATCGTCACAAAATATTTGTGAGTCAACAATTGAAATTTCTAATGACTTACTAATCAAAATTGTTGATGATTCTATATCTTAGATTGTAAAAAACATATATCATGATCTCATAAACAATTTAAACAATTTGAATTACTTCAAAGAAAGAGCAATTCTTTCTCCAGATTGAAATATATTGACACTATAAATGAAAACATGTTATCTTTACTTCTCGGAGAAGAACAAGAATATTTAAGTTCTGATAGCGTCTGTAAAGTTGATGCAAATACTGATATAATAGACAATTTCTCCACACAATAATTTTTGAACAACATCAGATTTTTTGGTATTCCAAATAATGAATTAAATTAAGTTGAAGACTGGTGCTACAATAATGTTACTTAAAAATATTGAAAAATCAATAGGTATTTGTAATGATAGTAGACTGATTGTGTCTTGACTTGGTAAACATGTCATCGAAGCTACAATAATCTCTAGAAAAAATATTAGAGAAAAAGTTATGATAATTACCCCCATCAAATTCAAGATTATTTTTTCAACTTAGAAGATAATAATTTCTAATAACATTATGTTTTGCAATGACAATCAATAAAAGTCAATGTCAATCATTTTCGATAATTAATTTGTATCTAGCAAACCCAGTTTTTACACATGAACAACTATATCTAAAAGTTTCAAGAATGAGAAGTAAAAATGGTTTGAAAATTTTGACACTTGACAAATGTGATAATCCTACCATAAGAACATCAAATATAATACATAAATAAGTTTTTAATAATTTGTGTTGAAGTAAGTATATATATATATATATATATATAAATTAAAACATATCTATTATATCTATATCTTGATGAAATAGCCATGTATTGCACGGGTTGTCACACTAATTTTTCACTAAAGCAATCATATTCGAGGCATTATCGAGTATTAAATGTGAAAATAATTTGAATGAGAATTTGAACATGAGTTCACTACTTTGTGAGTAACCATCCCTTTAAATAAACCCAACTTTTAGTTAATATTAGTTGATTTAAATAGTTTAACACTTGTTTTTATAAATAAGATCTCGAATTTTGAGTTATGAAAATTAGCGTTGAAATAAGTTTTATATATTTGAAGTTAGGCTAAATTACACTATGGGTTACTAATGTTAGTTGATTTAACTTTAGTGGTTTGATACTTATTTTTCTTTTAAGTAAAATTTTGAGTTCAAGTTTTATGATTGAGAAAATCAATATTGAAAGAGTTTTATATTTTTGTGGTTTAAGATAATTTGAACTAAGTTAGCCAAAGTCTAGTAAATTAAATATTAGTGATTCAAAAGAAAATGTTATATTATGTAAAACCTGGATCATTTGCTTGACCTAGTATGGTGTTGGGTCAGCAAAGACTGTCTGATTGGATGTTGGTGTCACGTGATGTTATATTATGTAAAACCTGGATCATTTGCTTGACATAGTATGGTGTTGGGTCAGCAAAGATTGTCTGATTGGATGTTGGTGTCACGTGATACTTGATCAGATAGTCCACAATTACTGATATATATATGTTCCAGAAACCTCTATACGAATGTACTTTCTACATATTAGATCTATTAATTTTTTGTACAATAGGATTTATTTTCAATATAACAATAAATTAAATAATTTTTATTATTAGAACAAACACATGTTGTGAAATAGTTTATTCTAGTAAAAATAAACAATTTTAAAAGAAGTGGAATATAACATTTAAATTAATTGACTACTTAACATAATTTAACTAAAACTTAGGTTAGTATAATTTTTTTAGTTTCTCACATGTATACTTCATTAGACACAATCTTGTTTAAAACACCATCGGACACTAAATGCGATTACCTTTTGCTGTGGGGATTTGAACTTGAGTTTACTATATTATATGAGACTAAATTCTTTCACTAGACTCAAGCAAGTGATTTTTAATTAAAGTTTTGGGGAAGATTATGTATAGCATAGTTGTATGACTCGGCCCAAACCACAAGGTTACAAGTGACTCAGCCGAAACTTGGTTGGATATGCCGACTCTGGCTTTGACCCGGCCTAGTCGACCTAGACCACTTTTTTTTTAAATGTTTAAATTTGTATGAAAATTTAGAAAAATATACATTTATCAAGAATCAAATTCTATCCCACACTTATAGGTTGTGTGTCTTACCATTTTAGTATCAATTTCTTCTTAATTTATATGGGTGAAATATTATATATATAAGGTGCTAAAATTATTTTAATCAAAAAATCAAAATATGCATGTAGCAAGATGATAAAAATTAAAATAAAAAAGACATTTAATTTAACAAAAAATAAGTATATTATTACTAATTAATTAGGAGATAAAAAATAATTATATTTATATAATTATTTGATGTAAGAAAATTAAATCAAGAAAAATTGAAGAGCATAAACAAAAAAAATATTATATAATAAAAAACAATCAAGTATTTTAAAAAAATTATTTGTAATTTTATGACTAATAACATTATTATGAATATTTATATTTTAATTATTTATAACTAATGGTGATGATTTTAGAATTTTAAAGTATAAAATTTGTATATATATTATTTATTTTACTTATTTTTAAATTTATTTGTAAAAATATATAGGTATATAATATAAAATTTTTAATTTTTTAATTTATTTACTTAGATCAACAATTAATTCTGTAACCCAATAATTGAATCAGTAACTTAATGACCTAAAAACTTGTTTAAATAAATGATCAGACCAAATTTTATAACTATAATGTATAGAAAAAGCGAGCGCTCAAAAAACCAATATATATATATATATGTATACACGTATATAGACTCCGACCACTCATTTCATAAACAATCTGCCTCCTCATTTCATAAATATATACTCTGCCCCTATCTCATCTCACCACTAATCCACTATATATATATATCAAATCCTCCCCACCCCACTCGCATTCAAACAGAAATACCTCTCTCTAGCTCCCTGTGTGTGTGTGTGTGTGAACATACATAGAGAAGAAGCAATACAACTCATTATTAGAAACTGGCAAATAACTCAGAGGCATGCCTACAGGAGGAAGAGGAGAGAAACAAGAGACTCATCACACACTTATACGAATCCCTTTTCTCCAGAGACACCACCACCCTCCGCCGCCTTCTCGCCTCCGACGTGGAATGGTGGTTCCACGGCCCTCCACGTCACCGTCACCACTTGCTTCCTTTCCTCACTGCCTCGGAGCCAAACCACACCGTCGTTTTGGTTCCTGATCTCGTCGTGGGGTTCGGATCGGTGGTCGTCGCCGAAGGATACGACGAAGCCAACCTTGTGTGGTGGGTTCATGCTTGGACCCTCGTTGATGGCTTAGTCACGCAGGTCAGGGAGTATGTCAACACCTCCCTCACGGTGACTCGGCTGGGGATACCAGAAGACTCCGCATCGCCGTCGTCATCTCCGTCGTCGTCGTCGTCGTCGTCATCCTCAGCCGGTGTTGGTTCCAAGTGTGAAAGCATTTGGCAGAGCAAGCTCTGTGATGAGTCCGTGCCCGGACTTATTCTGGCTATCTAGTTTATATATATAACACAAATCCAACAAAAATACCAGATCAAAAAATAAGGGAAAAATGGTAAAAAAACTTTGGGTCATTTGAAAGTAAATTCTTCAACTTTTAATATAAGAAATCAGGTACTTCAACTTTTAACTTTGGTGGTTTCATCCAGTTTCTTTCTGTTGAGTAAAATAGTGATTTAGTTTTTTAAAAAAATTCAATTTTCTCTTGAAATATTATGTGTTCTAATTTAATTTTTAAAAAATTATATTTATCTTCATTTGGTTATTTTTATTGTTAAATCTCAAATGTTTTTATTGTCAAAAGTAACTATAAGAAGTAGTTAAAGTTACTAAATTGAGACAAATACAATTTTTAATAATTAAATTGAGATACTTAATCTTTTAAATATATAATTAAAAAAATTGTAATTTCTTAAAGATCAAATCAGTGTTTTACTCTTTTTGTTGTTTTTGTAATAATCTTAAACTCCCCGCAACTATTAGATATATATGATATGTGACAAGAGGACAATATTGTTACGAAGAAATTGGATTGAAAGACTTACTTTCTAAACGTCAAAAGTTGAAGAATTTAATTTCTGAGATTAAAAATTTGTGAGTCTACTTTTAAGTGACCTAAAATTTTAAGGGCTTTATGTTGTTCCCCTAATTCATAAGTATAATTAATTAGTCCATATATATAGGAAGAATTTTATGTGAAAATGTCTCTCTTTGTATATGGAAATATACAGGGAATCCAAATTTGTGTGCGAAATAATCCTGTGAAAAACGGATTGGGGGTACTCGAAGAGCAGGCTCCTTTGCCTGTTGGCCACGGTTAAAACCGTGGCCAACACTAATAAATAAGTTTCAGCAACGGTTTAAAAACCGTTGCTATAAGTTTTGTTAAAAAATAAATATTTATAGCAACGTTGTTACTGTTGCTACAACTTGTAGCAACGGTTTTTACCGTTGCTACAAGTAAAAGAGCAGCCTGCTCTTCTTTTCCGAAGAGCAGGCACCCCCGTGAAAAACCATGTCCAATTGATGTCGGATTGGTATGATTTGATTTGACATCATATATAGTTGGTGTTATTTCATATTTGTGATTTTCTTTCTTCCTTTCTCTTTTTACAAGAAACTGTTACTTATCGCATGTTGATTGTTGAGTTGAGATGCCAAGCTGCGAAATATGCAAAGTCGGAGTCGAATGAGGGATCCAATGCAATAATACAAGTGTTTCTTATTGTTATGGTGCTCCAAAAATTATATTTCCCTTAAATTAATCTTTATAAATTAAAACATCTCAATGCAAAAGATTTAAATTTGTCTTGATATGATTTTTTTATTGCTAAATTAAAAAAATTATTTTTCGAAGACTTAATTAAAATAAATGTAATCTTAAAAAAATTAAATCAATAATTCGATATAATATTGTCATAAAAGTAATGTAAACAAGTCTCAAAATACAAAAACAAATTTATATCTATAAATACCCAATTACTTACTTGTGCTAATTGATTGGCATATGAAAAACTTCTCTTTCTTAATGTATTTAAAAATTTATTTATAAAATATCTGAAAATAAAATTTTATGAATATGAAAATTTTACTTATATATATATAAGTAAATTATTTATTTAGAATCTTAAATATTAGAGTTATTTCATTTTAATTTTTTTAAAATATGTTTAAATCAATTTAATATTTTCAAATTGTTAAATCACTAAATATCTTGTCACTGAATCTCAAATCTTTCGTTATTAAATTGTGAGTTTGAAAGATGAAAGAATAAATTAAAATAAATATAATTTTTTGATAATTAAATTAAAATAATTATAAATTTTCAAAGAGTAAATAAGTAATTAACTTTGTAAATTTATTCTTTTATTTTCATTTTTATATTTCCCAATTGTATCAGTTTGAATCAGGGCCAAAGTGAAGGGCTTGGCCTGGCTTCAAGATTGAATGTATGGGATGGACGATGGCCCAAATGAAGTTTCGCTCTTCATTTCTTAGGGCTCCACCGTCTCCGACCTTATTGCACCGCAGAACCCAGCTCCTTCGTCTTTGTCTATCGGAGAGAGTAAAGGGACGCAGAGACCATGCTATCAGGGGACATACCTCCTAATCAGACTATATACATAAAAAATCTCAACGAGAAGATCAAGAAAGAAGGTAATATTCCTACTCTCATTTCCTTTTTCCACTACTATTAGGTCTGTTACAACTTACAACTATGTCTGCTTCCATCATTCATTCAGTTACTACTAGAACAAACGGAGCGTTATTGTGGCGTCGGTGTTGTAAGATTTATAAGTTTGTTTCGAAATTGAGTGATTAGTGAATGTTGCTTTGTCACGCCATTTTGATTAGCTTCTGATGGAATGTGTTAAACACTGAACAGCGAAGTGAATTAATGATAGCTTCATTTGAGACAGCAATAACTTGGTGGCAGAAGTATTTCCAACACTTGAATCTGGTTTATGTTTCTGAGGACTTTGCTGGTTTGTTGCATTTTTATTTCTTAGTGAGTAGAAAGCGTACAAGTAACAGGAATATATATATGGAAATTTATTAATTTTATAATAATTTATCGTATCACAAAATGTTGTTGCCTGTTGCAGACAAATTATAAAATGGAGTGTTTGATCTGAAAGGACAGCATAGATATGCATTAACATGGAATTAAATTTCAGAGTAATTTGCCCAAAGTCCAAATTGAGACATAGACTATAGTGGTCTTGCTTGATTCTTTCTCATGAGTTCGCTTTTGAGATATTAAAGTTATCTTTGATCTTCGCTGTTTTTGTTTATAATTTTGGAGTTTGTGACTATCGATGATTTTATTGCAAACCCATTATATGATGTAACATTCTGTTTCCTTCTCTTCAGAGCTAAAGAGATCGCTGTATTGCTTATTCTCACAATATGGAAGGATATTGGATGTTGTTGCTCTAAAGACACCCAAGCTTCGAGGGCAAGCATGGGTTTGCTTTAGTGAAGTAACTGCTGCTAGTAATGCTGTGCGGCAGATGCAAAACTTCCCTTTCTATGACAAACCAATGGTAATAGGATCACAATCCCATGGGTGATTTATTTGCGGTTTTGTTAAAAAATCATTCAGTAAATAGAACTTATCTTCCCTGTCATTTCTCAATGCGTATGGCAAAAATCTCCCCTTCAACTTACCTTTTGTTAAATAAATTAACTTTTTGCACGTTAAACTGTAATTTTATTCTCAATATGACAATAAAGATTGCCAAGTTATTTTATTATTGGAATGAATACATTATGCTGAGAAAGGTAATTTTAATGAAAGAAAATAATTTAGAGGGGAGCTGAACGTAATATTTAAAATAAGAGGGGTATTATGTGTAGTTTAGCTAAATCTCAAGGAGATATGTGTAATTTACTCTAAATCATTCATATATGAAGGTATTCTAATTGTCTGTTCATGTTCACTCTAACTTTGTATTATCACATACTTGTCTATTCTTTATCATGCTTATGCTAGACAATACTTGGGCATTTCTTATTAGACACTACTATGTTATGCATTTGCTGGATCTAAACATTTATGGTGTACTCAGGAGTTTTAAGGGAATTGGAGTGGAGTTACTATTGACAGAGTAGGTGGGAAGAGGAAGAGTTACCACTCTATTGTTTGGATGTTTAAGGAGGAAAGGGATGGTTTCTGTTGTTTGGAAGCCAAAATGTTTATCAACAAAATGGTTGGGTTAGAAACGTAAAACTCCATTATTGCCCTTTTACTATTATTTACTTCAATGCTTATTAAGGGGAAGAAAAGTAATCAAATTAATAATAGGGAGGCAAACAATTTCAACTCCCACAATTATTTTAAAAACACACAAGCAATAATTTAGGTTCTTTTTCTACCACAATTCATTGAAACAAAAAAGTCCTTACCATCCTGTAAGCATTATGTGTATGATCATGTCTGAGAGCGAAAAATCTGCACGATATATGTTGGGTGCTAAATAGTCCCTTTTCCTAAAGTTGCTGGGTATTCTGGATATTCTACTTGTATATCTCCAAGATGTAATAAAGGTTTTTTGTGGTGAAGTGTTAGTAACTTTTATTCAAATAACATGATGCAGCGAATTCAATATGCAAAAACAAAGTCAGATTGTATTGCTAAAGAAGAGGGCAGTTATGTTCCAAGGGAAAAGAAAAAGAAGCAAGAGGAAAAAGGTAAATGGCTGTCATTTTTTTCAAAACCAGAGCTATGTTGTTTTCTGAAGTTATATCTACAAGTTTTGCATGCTCTGTATGGCTAGCATTGGTTGGTACTTGCTAAAAGTGATGATGTCAGTTTGGATGACTGAACTGTTTGTCTGTCTATCTTACATAATTAGATTTTAGCATTGAATTACTGGTGATTAGAATGAACAACTTTTAAGTAGTAGAAATACTTTAGCATGTCATCACCAGGGGGCAAAAATATGTGAACAAGTAACAAAAGATTGTTTTCAGACACACACACTGACAAAAAGACTTGATTATTTGAAAAGCATGATAACTGATATGAATGGGAGAACTAATTTGGTTATTCGACTTTATTCATTTAACTCATTCAGGGGGCTTTCCTATTGCTTGCTTTTTATATGCTTGACTAAATTATTGCTTATGTGATGAATATTTGAAGTTTGTGTTATTTCATAGACGATTTTCTACTTACTAGTCTATTAAAATGGGCCTCATTAAACAATCCACTGCCTTCCCCCCCCCCCCCCCCGGCCCAAAAAAAAACACACACACAAAAAAAAAAAAAAGGAAGAAGGAAGAAGAAATTTGGAAAATAAATTAAATATAAAAGATGGGCTTAAACCTTGAACATCTGAAGGGAAACAGAGTAAATCAGGAAACAGCATTTTATGTCTAAGTTAAATCTGCCTTCCACCATCATTTTCTGATCTTGTTCTATCAAAATTAATGTTAGTTCCTATGTTGAACTGACTGATTTATTATGAAATCCTTTTTGTTTGACTGGTGTCATTTTGCATGTTCAGCTGAAAAAAAGAGACGTGCTGAAGAATCTCAGCAACCTACCATGGCTAATGGTACACAAGGTGCAAGCAATGGTGCAGCGGTAAGTTCTTTAAATCCATCTTTGGCTGTGGAACACGAACTGCTTGCTAAGACTTGCAGCAAATCCACTTTTTCCCATCCCCTCCAATGAATTTTGGGCCTTTGGAGTTTGGAGGAAATTTTTAATCTTAATTGCGTGACCATAAAAGAAACCTTTTTCTTTTTTAAAATAGACAATAAAAAATATTGATAGTTATCAGTTTGGTTATTGTCCTGGAGATATAATGGGTGTGAAGGCTAACTTTCTTGAACATATATATGCTGCTATAACTTCCTCAAAAAATTATCTGCAGGCCTCATTCCGCCAAGGATCAGCTGCCCAAGAAGCAGCTGCTCCTAACAATATTTTGTTCATTGAGAATTTGCCCCATGAAACCACCAGCAGGATGCTTGAGATGCTATTCCAACAATACCCTGGTTTTAAGGAAGTACGTTTGATTGAAGCAAAACCAGGTATTGCATTTGTAGACTTTGAAGATGAAATACAGTCCTCCATGGCCATGCAGGCACTTCAGGGCTTCAAAATCACCCCTCAGAACCCCATGATTGTAACCTTTGCCAAGAAGTAACAGATCTTTCTTCACAAGTCTGTTTGTTCCGATTCTTACCTGTGTTTGTGGAAAGGAGCACTTGAAGAGCTTTTTACATTCTGTACTGGTGTAGAAATCTTTTAAGAAACTAACTGTAGAAACTGTATGTTTACCAGAAATTAAGAACCCTGGAGATGCAATGTGAGAATTTAACCCACTTGTGGAAAGAATCAGATAGAGCTGGCATAATAATTATGGTTCTATTTATATGTAGTTTACTTCAATTCTCTTAATTAAAACATTGGTAGAGCTTATGATAAAACTATTAGCTTTCAAGCTAAAGTGGTTCTGAATATCCATTGGCGTCTCCCTTCTTAATTAAATGAAGTTTCAGTAAAATGATGAGTTTATACTAGGCATTCAAGTTTAAAAAGTTGTCAGTGTGTAAGGAAGCGTGTTACAGAATATAACTAAACTAGTGTAAATTATTCTTTCCTCTTTAAAGAGATAGTGTAAATTATTCTTTTACTCATTTAAATCAAATATTTACTTCATAGTAAATATTTATAATGTAGTATAATAAATATTTAGTATGAAGTAAATATTTATTATGGCTTCATACTGATGGCTTTGATGGTATAATATTCTGTTTTTCACCTTGCCTTGGCTTCTATTTATTTTGTTAAGGCAAGTTGGAATTATGTAACAGTGCTAAACGGGTTGGACTTGACTGCCCTGTTGTCGGCTACAAATTAAAGGCCCGGCTTGCGTGTCACTTTTTTTTAAATATAATTTTATAGTTAAAAATTTAATATTTTTGTATTAAAATATAATTTATTATACCAATAATTTTAATTTTAATGTTTTTAAATAATCAATAATTTTAATTTTTTATTTTTTAAAATTAAATAAATTATATTTAAATTTAAAAATTCTATATGTTTTAAAAAATTACAAAAATTTTTCTATCTAAATTAAATATTTATGTTATAAAATATAAAAATGTGATAAAGTGAAATTATTTATATTAATATAATTTTTTAAAAAAATAAAAAATAAACAAGCCTAACCCTTGAACATTTATGGGTGGGCCTATGCGGCCAGTACTAGAATAAAATATTCATGTCATTTTGGAGTGAAATAGTTTGTCCATGGACAAAAGAGTTTTCTTCAAGGTTTCTCAAGGTACATATGATATCTTATCCTTCCGTATATCATAAAAAATCCAGATGTCATTACATAAAGTGCATTTTACATTCGCGCATAAATGAAAAATTTACTTAAAATGTTATGTGATATTGGGTTATTTTAAATAAACATTAAAATCTACTTCCCATGTCTCTTTTTCATTCCCCCTTTTCCAGACTTTGTGCCTCTTTATAACAGAAAAAAAAAATCAACATTAAAATTGTTAGTTTATTTAAAAATCAACATTAAAAACTTCTTATTTATACAAATAAGCAATATAATTAAGAGGCTTGTCAGTCCTCTTAATTTGAATTAATATACATCTAAAATAGAAGAAATCTTTCATGTAAAATTATTAGAATCATAAATTATTAGAAGTTTTTAAAAAAGTTGCACAAAGTATTATTGCAATATACATGCAAATTTAATAATCGGTTAAGAACCAATTTTGAGAACCAAAAGATGACATCTACCAAAAGGCATTTACATGTTTGGAAAATCATAAGGAGAAGAATGATAAAAAACAAACAAGAGCATTAAATTTGATCTACAAGAGGTACACAGAAATTTCAAACATGAGCGTGCACATCAAAATTTGAACAAACTAGCAAAATTCATTGGCGCAGTTACACAAGAATGTACATAAAAATTTGAACAAACTCGCAAATTCACATGATGAGCAGTCATGACACAACAAACTGTTGTAGATATCAACTTAGACAAATTAGTCATAATTAGCATACAAAGTAGTCATAATGTACATCAAATTCAGAGCAGCTGTACACAAAGTTGATTGTTGAACCATGAAGCACCCGTTACTCAATAAAGAAGAGCACTGCGTTGCATTTGGACACGCATATTCTGTGTTGTCACAGTATTTGTTTGTATAATGTCCATAACCATGTTTCTTAGATGGTGAGAGCAATGGTCAAACTTAACGAATACGGTTCACGTTTGGAAATGGCTCGGCTCTTGCTTTTGGAGCAGGTTTAGTTGCTTCTGGGGCGGCTCCAAACACATTCCAGAATCTCAATGTTTCATCTGCTGCTGCTGATGCTACTGTGCAGCCATCTGGGCTCTGCGGTAAGTTGATATAACACAATCAGAAAAAAAAAAAAATCATACAAAATCTGTGCTTGAAGAAAACCATTATCTATAAAATTCACCTGAGCCATATAAAGAACTCTAGAAGTATGACCATTAAGTTCAGCCATTTTCACCATTGATGGGTATTTCCAAAGTGTTAGCTGGTTCTGGCTAAAGCCATGAGAGCTAAGTAACTCCTTCTCATTCTTGTTCCACAACAAGGCACAAACCTGAGATCCAGTATCGACTGAGTTCAAGCAAGCACCTGTGTGGGTGTTCCAAAACTTAATGCATCGATCTCCGCTGCCTCCTCCAGAAGCGAGCAAATTCCCTTGGAAAGGACACCAAGCAAGGGCTTTTACTGCAGATGTGTGTTCTTCAAGTCTGTGAAGCCACTGTGTTGCTGAGTTAGAAGATGCCATAGCTCTGTCCCATATGAAAAGCAGATTGTCATTCCCTCCGCTAGCTAATTGTTGTCCGGAGGCAGACCATTTCAGCCCGCAAACCTCTTGTTCATGCCCTCTGTATGTCTCAACAATGTGCGATCTAATTCTCACGTCATTGTTCACAATTCTACCATCCATTCCTCCTGTTGTTAGTATGTGATTGTTCCATGCCAAAGACCCTACTCGCTGCCTATGACCGCCTTTCAATGTTCTCAACTGGAGAAATAAGTCATAAACAACAAAGAATTTTAGCCTAAGAACTAAGAAGCAGAGATGCTGGTTCAGATTACATGACATTTACCACAAAACCAGAAGTGAAATGATAAATATGATGAAAATTTCTTAAAAAGGAATAAACCTGTCGATTTGAAGTGGTGTCCCAAAGTTGAACTTCAGAATTGTTCAAGCCAACAGCGAAATGTCTTCCATCTGGAGCCCAACTAATGCTTGTGATAGGGCCGTTTTCATCATCAACAGTGACAAGTTCTGAAGTAGATCCGTTAGAGGCGTCCCATAAGTACACAGTGTTTCCAAGTGCTATTGCTAGAACATTTTTGCTGCCCCAATCTAGTAAATTAAGGTAGTAATCATCCACAAGGTCTGGAGCATCCAATGTCCTCTCAGAACTCTGATTAACCAACAAATACATATCAGAACATAATCCAAGTTAACTTACATTAATGAATTATATTAACACACAGTCAGAGTCTCAAGGAGCATTACTTGAGATTTCAAATGCAAACTCAGTCAACAAAGATAAAAAGAAAAAAAAAATGAAAAATTCAGATCCATTACTCGAGATTTCAAATGCAAATTTTAAGAACAGAACTGTGAGCATGAATGGGATTTCATGTTTCCCAACCATTAGGAAAAGCCAGTTCTGGTGAAATCCGTAATCCAATTTAACTCAATTAACTAAGGATTAAAGAAAATTTCACATAAAACCCTAAACCCGTAATAAGAAACAAGTCAGACCCATTGAAATACACAATCCAGATTAAGTGATTAACTATTGCAGTAATGAACTGCACCCTTTTACTTATGAAATTGAGTCTAATAAAATAGTAGTGTTTAAAAACAAATGATCCTTTTCTGAGAAATGTTTTCAACAAGATTCCGAGTTTAACTGAAATCTATGAACAATGAAAATAAATCAGATCTAGTAATGCACCTGAGGAATGAACCGTCGAGGCTTAATGTTTTTATTCTGTTGAAGAGTAGAGGAGGACTCATGTGGCATTAATTCAACTGGTTTAGGTGGTTTGTTCTTGAACGCTAGAATTCGGGTCCGATTCATGTTCATGGCTTCTGCAAGCTGCTTCCTGTAGGCTTCTGTAGATGGGGAGCTCACAGTGGGATTTTCCTTACCTTTTGCCCCTTCTGTAAGCATGTAGTGCGCATAATCGAAGTCCATTGCTGAACGATTCGGTATGAACCTATCCAACTGAAATAAAAAATGTCAAGTCTGAGATTCTCAATTCAGTGAAATCCGAACTAATTCTTGAAAGATGTGGAATCCAGAAAGCCCAAATGATTTCTCTGGCTAGAAATCTTGAAGTAGGGTTCTTACGTTTTCTTGGGACTTTTTTCGCTGAATAAACTGCTCCTGAAGAGGGCAGCGAGATTGTACTTTCGAATTTGAGAGAGGACTGAGAGATCCTGCATCCATTATAAAAAACCAAAACGGAACACAAAAAACAAAAATAGAAAATACAACAGAGAAAATAATAGAAATCAAGAATCACAAAGAACACCCTGCAAAATAGATAGTTAGAGAAAAGAAAAATCAAACGAAACAAATTGAAGAAATGAAAAAAAACACAGGAGGCTTTTCTTTCAGAATTAGAGCGCTGTTGTGAATAGAGAGCTAGAGAGCGAGAGAGGGGAGAAGAATATAGTCTGAACTGTGAGAATTGAAAAGTGAGAACGATTAGGGCTTAGAAGGGATTATATAACATAACAGTGTTTATGCCTTTTCGAGGGAGGAAAAAAAAAAAAAACGATAGTATTTCCGCTTTGTGGGAGGCGCAACAACGGCTATGTTTATGGAACTAGCCGTTGTAATTTGTATTGACGAAATTGTCCCCACTTCTTTTGTTTTGTCTTTTAATAATAGATTATTGGTTTGGATAGTATTCAAAACAATGCAATTACTTTAGTCTCAAATTAAGTATCTTTAAAAATTGTTTTTGTTTTAATTTAATTTTTTAATTTATCAAAACAATTTTAGATAATAAAAAATTTAAAATTTAATAGCAGAACGGAACATTTCATAATTTAATAATAAAAAAATTTTAATTGAAATGAATATAATTTTTTAAGAGTTAAATTAAAGTTCTTATTTTTTCAGGAATCAAATTAAAATAATTATAACTTTCTAAGGATTATATTAATAATTTACCCTAAATAATAAAATGGAATTAAGAATTAGGACTTAGGAGCTTGATTAAAGTGATACTATGTTAAAAATAAGAAAAAAAAACTTCACAAAACTAAAATGTGGATGGATATGAAGAAATTTTCACTTATAATTTTTTTAAAAGATTAAGAATTAGATTAAACTAATATTCCTTGAAATTTAATTAAATTGTACTTGATATATATCTTTTTTGTAATCTATCCAAAATAAAGAATGGATTAAAATGGATTGAAATGTGTGTAATTTATAAAATAAAATCCGATTAATTTTGCAACTCAACTCAACAAACTGAAGCGCAGTGTCCACAAAACCCTAACACAGCATTCCCAGTGAGCCGCCATCCAGTCAAATACACCAACTTTGACCACACAAATAATTCTGAAACCAACAAAAAATAAATATTTATTTTGGTCCCTAATTTAATTTTCTCAATTGATTCTTGAAGAATTAAATATTTCAATTCAATTATTAAAAAATTATATTCATCTCAACTTAATAACCATAGTGGCTAAATGACTAAAGCTAAGTTAAATTATTTTTTTAGTTCTAATAATTTTACTTAATTTTTATTTGAATATCTATAATTTCAAAATTGTAATGAGATTCGTATAATTTAAAATGTTTTCAATTTAGTCTATGTCATTTAATTTTTTACTATATTTTCTTAAATATTACTAGCTTGATTGCTAATCATATGCTGTTATGACACTAAATATATACGTATGATTTAAGTTAACTCCGTTGAAATTATTTTATATAAGTTTTACTATATGCCATCTCAATTTCACAAAATAATGTTGGCATAAATAATGTATTTTTAGGTTGTTAATATGATACTGATTCCCTAAGTTTATATCAGGCCAATGTTTAGAAAATGGTATACCCCATTAATCAGTTAATTGATAAAAAGGTTGTCATAATTAATAAAAGTCTTCAGAGTCATCTTTGGCATAATTATTAAACTCAGACGGGTTCAACGAGTTGATTTGGGACCAACTGACCTAGAGTCAGGACTAGTCTAGATCATACTTTTCAAACTAGCTGCAATCGATTAGGGATTGACCTGGGCTTTGACCTGACTAGGTAATCTTATTGACTTGGGCCTTTTTTTTAATATTTGAATTTGTATAAAAATTTAGAAAAATGTGCACTTACTAAGAATCAAACTCTATTCCCCACCTATAGGTTGTGTATCTTATCATCTTGTTATCAACTTCTCATTAATTTATATGGGTGAAATATTATATATATAAGGTACTAAAATTATTCTAACCTAAAAACTAAAATGTGCATGCAGCAAAATAGTAGAAACTAAAATGGAAAAGACATTTAATTTAACAAAAAATAAGTATATTATTACTAATGAATTATGAGATAAGAAAAAAATAATTATATTTAAATAATTATTTGATGTAAAAAATTAAATCAAGAAAAATTGAAGAGCATGAAAAAAATTTTATACAATCATCTAATTTAAAAAATGACAATGAAACATTTTAAAAAAATTATTTGTAATTTTATGACAAAAAATATTTATGGATATTTGTATTTTAATTATTTGTGACTAATGACTATGGTTTTAAGATTTTAAAGTGTGAAATTTGCATATAAATTATTTATTTTACTTAATTTTAAATTTATTTGAAAACAAATATAAGTATATATATAATTTTTAATTTTTTAATTTATTTATCCAAGTTAGCAATTGACCCACTAACTTAGCGATTGAACTAGTGACACAGTGATTCGAATGCCTATATGAGTCAATGGTCAGGCCGTATCCAATAACTATGGTCTCTTCGAATGTAGTTGTGTTAAATTTGGTAGGGAGAGCTTTGCCACATATTGTAATCATATTTGACTTGAATCTGAATTAGTCGATACTTGCGATTTGGTGATTGGACATCATATGGTTGTTTACCAAAAAAAAAAATAATATCATTAATTTGCTAACATGTCCTCATATTGGCCACTAGATGAAATTTTACTTGCTTCAATGGTCAAGATAGGGCAAATTTTATTGGATAAATTTCTAAAGAAAATTTGGACAATCCACTTCCATCAAAATGTATATAGTTAGTTGCGTAAATAAAATCATACAGAACACCAATGAAAATATAATACTAAAATAACAATTTATAAAATTATTAAGGTTCATTTATAAGTTTTTAAATTATAGAGACTAAGAGAATAATTTAACATTAAATTTATCGTTGTAAAACATGTTAGATAGGCGAAATTAAAATAAATATAATATTTTATTAACTAAATAAATGCTGTGGATGTTTCAAAAACTAAATAAATGCAACTATTATTTTTGAAAAACTAAACTGGGACAATTAATCTCATGTAAGTGTTCTTGCAGTCTTGCTAACTCTGTTTGGTTTGTCAGAAAATTTTTGTGCAGAGCAGAGTGACCCAGAGAAATCACTCAGACACAACATGGTTTTGCTGCTTGTGATTCTTACTGCATCTGCTATGGGACTTCTGAGATTTTCTTATGTGTTCTTCCTGACTCTGTTTGGTTCATGAGAAAATTTTTGTACAAAGCAGAGTGACCCAGAGGAATTACTCAGAAGTCAGAACATGCTTTTGTTGTTTGTGAATCCTATTGCATCTGCTATGGAACTTTGTGAAATGATTGAATTAATGAGTATGGGGCTTTTGCGATTTTCCTTATATATAGATTCAAGCCTTAAATTCTGGGAAAAATCACCAAAACATAAAGGAAGAAGACAGAAACAGAAACTTCTCTACTCTAAGTCCTCTCTCCAAACACAACCTTGGCCTCCTCCTCCGTCATCATCCACAATGGAAACTGTAAGTGATTCCATTTCAATACAGATACTGGTATACAGAACTCTCTTTCTTGTCTTAAAAAAGTGTCTATGATGACCATCATATATGATTGATATTGATTCTTCAATTCTTAAAATGCTTTTAACCCCACCTTGCAACTTCAAGTGCATTCCACGTTATTATCTTCATGGTCTTTGCATTTTCGACCTGTTAAGAGTAATGACTGATTAATTATCATTTCTCTTTGGTTTTGTTATAGAAGGTTCTGTTTGGTGACTTGTAAAGTCTGTAAATTAATTGTAGTGGTAGTGCTGAGCCTTTATGCCAGCTGTAATTGTATTTACTGTATCAATTCTTTGTATAGAACACTCTATATATAGCAATAGCTAACCTCTGTTCTTCACTGAGCTATACACCAAAATCTTTTCTATCATCTCTTTCATCTTATTCACTCGACCAATTCTTCTGCCCTGTGTTCCATCTCTTCGCCTGTTCAATGCACCCCATCATCAACTTGATTCACCTAGTTCCTGCACTTATAAAGTGTAGGAGAATCACAGTGGGTAAATTTACTTTTTATTACGGTTTTTATAAATACTTATAGCAATGATTAGAACTGTGGCTAAATGTACTTTTAGCCATGGTTTTAACCGTGACATTTTACGGATAAAACTGCGGCAAAAAACGCACAAATTTCTCCTGCATTCTATAAGAAATTTCATTTAACTTGTATCTTATCATTTATCAAAATATACAAGCCCATAATACTAGATGGTTCAAGTGATTTAGCACTTATTCATTTTAAGCAAAGTCTTTGTTTGAGTCTTGTAAATGTAATAGTGTTAAAAAAGTTTTACGCTTTTGTGGTCCGACCCAACTCTAACATGTAAGAGTTTATGAATTTCTGGACATTGATGGTTATAAAAAAAAAGTATTTGTTATTTTAAAAGGCTAATAAATATGGCTTTTGTGACATAAAAGCTTGACATGTGTAATATTTAGGATTGAAGGCCTAATATTATTTTAATACAAATAAAATTAAAATATTATCATTCGAGGTATAGATAAGAGAACATGTCATTTGCCAAGATTTGAGAGCTCCCATATCAACGTCAATCAAAGAGTTCCAAATTAAACACATAATATTTTCTTCAATAGAGTCTAGCAAATATATAAACTCTGTTGTAGCCATTAGACTTGTAGTTGTATTTTGAGTATTGAATGAGAAGTAATGGAGAAAGCTGTGGCGGTGATTAATATCAATTTGTAACACACGTCTACTACCACAAATTAGGTGCTAAAAATATGACCAGCAAAAAAAAAATCACAATTAAATGTAAAACTATTTTTGAAATACAAAACCCTTAATTAAGCTTAGCCGCTCGAAGTCAATGAATTTTCTGAAGTTAGAGGTGGCGTTTGTATGGTGTATTGTGCGTCAAATAAAGGCCAAAGGCTGTTCTCAAATTAAGTTGATAGACATTTTTCCCTTCTAATTCCATCCATGCCTCCCATGCATGTTTTTCTGTATTATACGTACGTAAAACCCTAATTACGCCCTAAGTTATCCCTTCCTCTGTACACATATATGTGATTAATTATTCATTCTGAGAGATCAATTAATAAATTATTTGGTAAAATGGTCGTCAGCAGTTCCCTCAGTAATACCACCAAAGTATGGCATTGCGAAATACGAGAGAGGTATCCAAATCCAAGAGGAATCTTCTTCGGACATAGCCCTTTCAGTCATATGCTTCCTGTGCTTTATATTCAGATCACAGTGACATGTTTTGTTGCCATTTTCTTACACCTTCTGCTTTCCTCTCTTGGCCAGGGAAGCTTCATTCCCTATATGCTGGTAATTACTCATTAAGTCATTATTAACCTCCTCAGTTCATCTTCATATAGATTATATTGATTTAGAAACCAAATTTGAAATGTTGATTAATACTTAGATTAAATTATTTAGTTTTTAAAAGATTGTAACTATATATTTGATCTTTAAAATATTGAGTATGTCAATTTTTAGTCTTCGAACTATTATAACTTCTATAAATTAGTCATTTTCATTGTCAAATCTCTAAAATGGACTATTGCTAAATTTCAAATTTATTGTAGTCAAAACACATGGAAAGATAAAATTGAGACAAATATAATTTTTTAGGGACTAAATTGAGATGCTTGATTTTTTAGGGAGCAAACCGAGACAATTATAATTTTTTAAAGACCCAATTAGTAATTTACTCTAATACTTATGCAACATAAATTCAAACCCTCATTAAGAAAATATAGTTTTGTAGCATTTGATGTTTTGTTAATTACATATATAAAAAAATGATTAATCCATTGTCGAACTAGAAATTGCCTTTACATAGTTTTGAGAGATGGAAAATTAACTGTACTTGGCCAATTAACTCTTAAAATAAAGAAATTATGCTCCGTGAAAATGATATAAGCAAAGTTATCCGGTCTATATGTATTGCCACTTCTCATAAAGGTAACCGTATTATTAGTGTTACTAGGTTAAATTGGTCCTTGAATAGTTTCTCTTTTTCTTTTTTTGGTGAAAGTGGAAATATTACTTGAAAAAGAGGAAATACATGATAAGTTGAGCTAGTATCATAGCTAAAAGGAGAAACAGTAACAACAACTAAGAAGGATACATTAAAACCAGGAAAGAAAAGCAACCTAGTAAGAACATCTATTACAGTAAAGTTGAAATTATAGTTCATGAGCATAAGCGTTCATGACAAAGGTGTTGGGGGGGGGGGGGGAGAGGGGAGCTGAAAGTCCTCATAGGTGTTTTGTAGTTTCTTGCATTTTTGGCTAGTAAGTCTGCACAGTTGTTCTTTCTTCTAGAGATTTTAAGAAGCTTGTATTCTTCAAAGCAAGGGAGAAGGTGCCAGTAATTTGAGAGTAAAATAGCCTAAGGATGAAAGTCATTTACAGCAGTTTGAACAAGTTTGAATGTGTCCTTGCTATCGGTTTCAATTTCAATCTTTTAATGTTCAGTTGGACAGCACTCTGTAATCCTAAGAATAAAGACCATGCCTCAGCCAAGGCCACCGTACCAATTTCTAAGAATTTTGAGAAACCAATTATCCATTCACCTGTGTCAGTTCTAATCAGATCACTCCTCTAGCTGCTAGAAGATTCTTTTTTGCTGATCCATCAACATTTAGTTTATGCCATTCAAAAGGAGGTTTTTCCCAAGAAAAATTGTTAATTTGAGAATCTGGATGGGAATCAGAGGAGGCAATATGACAAAGTTTTTGAGGAATAGAGGACCAAAACTCTGCAGCTCTAAATAATATGTTATTTTTGATGTTGGAGATAGGAGACCGAAAGGATTGGAAGACAAACTTGTTTTTGCTTAGCCATAATTCTTTAATGGAGTAGAGGAAAATAGTTTTCCAGGGAATATTCAAATGGTTTGGGAGTGCCAAACATGTTTTGAGAAGTTCCAATCTCTAAGTCTGTGAAGATGCGTTTCAGGTTCTAAAAGGCAGAGAGGGCATGCATTAATGTTGTTCAAGCCAGAGGCTCTATGAAGTCTAATGTTTGTTGGAAGACCTTTAGTGTAAGATTGCCAAAGGAAAAATTTTTCTCTTGGATGACAAGTAGTTCTCCAGATCCAGGAGTGATTTTGATAATGGTGGATGTGCTGTTGAGAGGAGGTTTTTAAGACATGGATATAAGCTGCTTTGGGAGAAAAAATGCCATTTTGAGTAAATTTCCAAGTCTTTTTGTCACTTGGGATATCATTAAATTGGAGAGGTTGAGAAATGATTTCCATTAGTATGTTTTTTGGAAACTCAAAGGGAAGATTATGTAGGTACCAAGAATTATGGTGGCTATTATTATGGATAACTGAATCTACAGTTCGTTTGTCTTCAGCAAGAGGGAGGGGGCCGTGGATGAGTTCTCTAAGTTGTTTCCCTAACCAGGGGTCAAACCAGAAGTTTGTGTTTTTTCCATCTCCTATGACTACTCTAATGCTAGAGTTATAGAGAGGAATGTATTGAATAATGCTTTTGAAAGTGAGAGAACGTTGAGTTTTCCTTTTTGAGAGATCAGTCCCATATTTGTTGAAAAAGATATTAATCCAAGGCTTGCCATGTTAGATACTGTGGAGGTTAACAGCTCGGTCCTACCTGTTTTAGAGAGAAGTTGGGATTTCCATCCCTGAAGTTTAGAATTAACTTTATCAATAATGAAGTTAAAATCAGACTTCTTTTAGTTTGGTTTTAAAGGGAACCCAAGCCAAGATCAGTGAAGTGATTGATGTTAAAAGTAGATTTGAAAGTCTCTATTTTATTATTATTAACAGTTTTGGAAAACCAAGCCCTTAATTTTTCGGAGTTGATAGTCATACCACTTGAGTCACAAAAAGTAGTAAGAACATCATGCATTGCATCAAAGGTTTTGGAATTTGCTTTTCCAAAAAGGAGAATATCATCAACAAAGTAGAGGTGGGAAATATTAGGTTCTTTGTTGTTAAATTTAAAGGGTTGCCACTCCTTCTTGTCCAATTTTTTAATGATTAAGCTATATTAATGCATGCCTTGTCATGCTTAATTATGTGCTGTATATCTTAACTTTTAAAATATGCATGATTCATACTAATTCATCCAAACTAACATATATAATTAACATTATATATGCCCCACCCACACGCACACACACCAAACTAGCATATATAATTAAGTAATTTTATATGCGTGGACGGAGAGAGTTAATTAGTTTGTTAAAAGTTTTCATGTGCAGGCAGGTGTGTTGTTGGGACCATCAATGTTGGGTTCGATTGAGTCCGTAAAAGTGACGTTTTTCCCTACCAAGACATTCTACGTGAATGAAACCCTAGCATTCTTTGGATGCACATTGTTCATGTTCCTGGTGGCAGTCAAAATGGACCCAGCAATCGTTCTAAGAACAGGAAAGAAGACTTGGTGCATTGGCATTTTGTGCTTCGCAGTGCCTCTCTTTGCCAGCATCATCTTCGCTGTCATTATCAAGATGTTCGTCGACGACGTCATGGAACCAAAGCTTAGTGGCTCCCTCTACTACATGGCTTTCTACTTATCCACAAGCTCCTTCCATGTCATTGCATGCCAGTTAGCAGACCTAAAGCTCTTAAACTCTGAGCTGGGTCGTTTAGCAGCGTCCTCCTCTATGATCAGTGGCATTATCTCGTGGATAGCAGTGACCGCTTTGACCACAGTGAGGCAAAGCTATCTCTTAGAATCTGTCCAACGCATCCCATGGATGTTTATAACTGTTATTCTCCTGGTGGCTTTCATATTCTTCGTACTTCGCCCTATCATGCTTTGGATGGTTCGTCGCACACCAGAAGGTGGGCCCATCAGACAGAGCTACGTGGATTCGGTGTTCCTCATGTTGTTGTTGTGTTCAATAATTGGGGAGCTCATAGGGCAGCATTTCATGGTTGGGCCGATCATTCTAGGCCTGGCAGTGCCTGATGGGCCCCCACTAGGGACAGCCCTAGTGGAGAAGCTTGAGCCCTTTGTGTCCACCATCTTGTTGCCACTGTATTTCTTGTACAGTGGAATCAACTTCAACTTCTCGTTGATAACGATTGGTGGGTTTGTGGCTGTGGAGGTGATAGCCTTCTGCGCCTTCTGTGGGAAGGTCATTGGTACCATGTTGCCTTTACTTTACTGCAAAATGCCAGTCTTTGATTCTCTCTCCTTAGGCCTCATCATGAGTGCTCAAGGCATCACTGATATCATCTATGGTCAGACTGCCTGCCACCTCCTTGTAAGAATTAATATATGTTTTGGAAACAATTTATATGTATGTTTAGTCTAATTAAGTTCAATTAACGTGAATGAATGAATGCATGTATGTGATTGCAGATAATCGATGAAGAATCCTATAGCATCATGGTGTTAACAACGATTTTGTTAACAGGAGTGTCCACGCCCATGGTGAAATTCCTGTACGACCCCTCAAAGCGATACGTGTGCCTCAACAGAAGACGCAACTTGGAACACACCGCCCCCACTGACGAGTATCGCGTAATCGCCTGCCTCCATAGCGAAGAAAGCGCTCCTTCCCTCATTCGTCTTCTCGAAATGTCCAACCCCACCTATCACAGCCCCATCTGCTTGTACCTCATACACCTCATCCAGCTTACCGGTCGGAGCTCCCCTCTCCTCATCGACCATCGTCGCCCGTGGAAGAAGAGTGGCAGCCACTCCAACTACTCCCAGCGCCTCATCAACGTCTTCTTCTCCTACGAGCGCCACATGTCCGGCAAGGTCACCATCTACCCCTTCACCTCGATCTCCCCGTACGAGACCATGCACGACGAGATCTGCATGCTCGCCGCTGTCAAGCGGATCTCGATGATCATAATGCCGTTTCACCAGTACTTGACGCTGAACGGGATTTTCGAGTCGTCAAACTCGATTCGAGCCGTCAACCGTCACGTGTTGAGAACCGCACCGTGCTCGGTGGGGATTCTCGTGGAACGAGGAATATTATGCAGGACGAACTCGTCAGGGAATGTGACGTTTTATAGCGTAGGGATGATTTTCGTAGGAGGGCCTGACGATAGGGAGGCCTTGGCTTACGCAATGAGGATGGGGGAACATAGCAACGTGAGAGTGACGGTTATAAGGTTGGTGGAACCTAGGAAGAGCAAGGGCAAGATCATGACCGGAAGGGGGGACCATGATGGGGACGTGATACATAGGTTTAGGACAGGGTGCCTGCAGATAAAACGACATGATTACAGGGAGGAGATGATCGTTGATAGTGTGGAGATGGTGAGTGTGATAAAGTCGTTGGAGGGGTGCTTTGATCTCATATTGGCGGGTAGACGACATGAGTCGTCGTTGTTCATGGGGATGACGGAGTGGAACGAAAACCCAGAGTTGGGGGTTGTCGGAGACATGTTGTTCAGTTCAGAATCCACTTCTGCTTCCTCCATTTTGGTCGTGCAGCAACAGCTTTTGAGTGGTGAAAATGAGTTTCCTTTCATACATATATCCTATGAAAAATGACACATGAATATGAACCCCATTTATTTATTTTAGTCTTAATTATATGCCACAGATTAACATGTCCTTTTAGCTAGATTCCATATCCAAATATATGGCTTAGGAATTTTGTAAATACTTTGTAAGTTTATAAATATAATTTAACTTTTTGTCTGCCTATAATTAGATGAGTGCGATTTAGACTAGCTTCTATATCAAACTTGTAAGTTTGAATAAACTCACAAGAGGCAGGTAAACTTGACATGTGAATTTACTTCCTTGTTCCTTCAACAAATAACTATATATATATATATAAAAATGGATCAAGTCTAGCTACTTGGAGACTCCAACTTTTTATTAGTCGCAATTTTAATCGTGACTAAATCAAAACGTGACTAAAATTTATATATAACTATGATTTTCACTATGACTAAATAAATAAAATCGTAATTAACAAATAGTTAGAATCTCTAAGTGCCTAGAGTTGATGCTGATCTTATATATATATATATATATGTGTGTGTGTGTATGTACGTACCTATATTAGCTTAATTATAATTAATGAGAAAATAGAAATAATTAAGGGGAGATATATTTGATGCGCATTGATGTAGTTTTTGTTATCAGAAAGTGTACGCGCGAGTGTGGGAGTTGATTAGTTTTCTTATTTTGTACAGTACTTGAACTGGTCCAGATTTATAAAAGTTAACGTACGATTTCGAATTGTTAAGATTGTGAAAAATAGTATGAAGAAAATTAATGAATCTTGTGTATTAATAATGAATGAGTACAGTGTCACTACCACATTTTATTAGGTACGCAACGTTGAAAAATTATTACAAATCATAAAAAAAAGTTGCTGCTGATGTTTTTTTGCAACGATTATGTATAACTTTTTTTAGGTATTGCATTAGTTGCCGCTGCTTTTACTTTTAAGCAACAATTTTAGAAAGCAAAAACAACGGTTGTTTACGATATCATTATACAACAGTATTATTTTACTATATGCAACAGTTTTTATCATTTTAGACAATATTTTTAAATTGTTACAATAAAGATTGCAACAGTTTTTATCATCTTAGGCAACATTTTTAAACTAATACAATAAGGATTGCAACACTTTTATTAAATTTTAAGCAACATCTTTAAACTGTTGCCAATTTATAATCTCAGCAATACGTAAAAATTATTGCCTTTTGAATGCCTTTTGATATTTGTAATTTATTATTTTTATACTACCATTTTTTTGCATATTTGTTGATTTTATTCTAATATCAAGTAATAAACACAAGTTTTAAAAAATCTATATAAAATTTTAATTGATTCTTTTCATTAAGATATCCACTAACAGCACCATCAAATATTTACTGTTATCATAAAAACTATTAAAAGTTTATTCTACAAATTCAAATTAAAATCTTCAAAGCATTCATTTTCGTCTTTTTTTGCACCATCTTGCACACGACTGTCAATATAATCTGTTTTTCCAGCCACTTCAATTTCCTATATGATATTAAAGATATTTATTAGAATACACAATAACAGTTTGCAATATTACCTTTCTGCAGAATTGTTGCAGAATATGCAACATAATCATGGAATATCAGTTTGCAATATTACCTTTATGCAGAATTTTTTTTCTTGAAAAAGTATCTTTATGCAGAAAAACACAAGTTACTAAAGAAGTGAACATACATGAAGTATCCCGGCTATTCACAGGTTTGTCTTCTTTGACAGTTTTTGCAACTTTGAGCAACTTGCTAACCCCAAAGTTTGCAACTTTCAGATGCCCAGAATCATCCCGCAGTATATTTCTGTACAATGAAGAAACTTCTAACAGTTTCAATCATTCAGGAATGAACAATGCATGTCTTTGGCTATATAATCAATGACAGTTCATATTCATGCTGGACAAAAATTAAAATCAACTAGAAGACAGAGAGTAGAAGACATACAAAGGTTCGAGATCTCGGTGTATAATTGCTTCCGGTCTATTCTCTTGCAAATAATTCATTCCCCTGCAAAAAAATACAAAGATATGCATTTATTACAAGCACCCAATTGCACAATTTCATAGTAAAGAAAACATTATACTATTAAGAGGGCTAAAGGAAGAGCAACAAATTAGGAATAACAGAGAGATACTTTAAAGAAGCATAACACTAGCAGTAACTAGGTATTATGGTAATTCATTTTTCCAAAAAGGGAAGTCTTGTCCTTCTCATTTTTAAACATAATTCTTTAACTCACAAATTATGTAAAGAAAAAGCAGTATCAATTGAAGAACCATGGTTTATTTCAAACTTTTTATCTACTTACAGTTCCATTTCTGCGTTGTGAGATAAATTCAACCAAAACAATTTTGGTTTTCTGCTTCAAATTTCTTCTTGTTCTGGGAGGATGGGGAGAGTTTCATCAGAGGTTAACATGTTATTGTAATACTAGACAAGCTCCAAGATAACTCAGTACCTATAGTCAGGAACCATGGCCAGCTAAACTGCTATGAAACCCTTCCACAATTGGTTAATGGACATTTTACGCTCATTACTGATCGATGGGATGTTTAATCAAATAAAACATTTGGAGGCTCTTTTTTGTTGAGTATGCAATTTTGTTACCAGAAAAATTCATTCTTGTAAACTAGATGTATGTAACATCTAAAATCTGCCAAGGTCAGCATCAAATATTCAACTCTTCAGAATCAAATAATAAAGGAACTCCATTCCTTGCAATCGCAATGAAAGCTACCAATAGATTTGTTATAAGAAAACACATGACGAACCTTACAATGTCAAGTGCAAACTTTACAACTGTTACTGGTTTTAATGCACCTTTCCTCTTCAAGTAGGCACGAAGGTCTCCCTGAAAAAAAGGTGATAACAGAATCCAAATGGTTCAAAATATATTTGATAAAGAAACTCTGAATGAACAAAAGTGGAGGCAAGGAATCCTTCCAAATCATAAATAAGAAAACTAAAAGATCTAATAGCTCAAGAGACCTCACAATCCCTTTATAAAGGAAGAAAGGACAAGAAAAAGGAAGCAATGCTCAAGCAATAAATCAAATCTTCAAGAAAACATGAAAAGGAATCTTCAAGAACAGGACAGATTTGAGCAAATCTGATATCCTCTTATAAGAGTTATTGGTATTAATATCCTCAGAATCTTGCCTGGCCTAAGGAACATGATTAGGTATCAAAATCCATTGCAATATTGTGTATAATAAATAACTAAACTCAATATAATTGTCTATGTGATAAAGTTATATTAACATTGGATTTAATAGAAAGTTAAAGCAATTAGGAGGTTAGTTGTGCCTTGAAATCATTAGATTATTTGATTGATTTCTTTTAGACAAAAAATCGAACACCTAGTGTGCAACTTTAGATTCACAGGATTTTCTTGACTTTTCATCAAAACTTATTTCTTTGTTTGGCTCCAATTCCCCTCTATTCTTACCTTGAAAGTTCTTAGAGAGAAGTGAATTTGTAAGAAGCAAACAGAGAATTTGCCATTCAGACATTTGTCTTTACATAGAAACAAAACTTTATAATGGAAAAGCATGAAAGAAAAGGGTAAAACAAATTAAATTGAAGTAAAATAGAAAAAGACAAAAAACAGAGGATAAGATATTCTCAATGTAAAGCAAAATAGAAAACCAGAAACAAAAAGGAAATATAACATAAAGATCAGCTTGCAGAACAAAGCTCTTGCTTGTCTACTTTAAAAAGAACAAAGCTCTTGCTTGTCTACTTTAAAAAGAACAAAGCTCTTGCTTGTCTACATTAAAAAGAGGAATAAACAAACTTCAGAAAAATTTAGTGATATGATAGAATTTAACATGCATTTAATTTCTGTCAGAATGACATGTTCCAACACATTTTCTTGCAAAGCTCTTGTTTGTCTACATTAAAAATATCAACAACAAACAATGTATAAAATATGAAATAAAAGAAAATAAACTATAACCAACAATAGAGAAAAGATAATGGGAATTTTTGAAAAATAATCAAAAAACTGTCAACTTCTAACTCTTTCAAAGTTTAAACGTAAAATATGCATCCTTTTTTTGGTTTTTCCTTTTTTGCTCCATCATATGGTCTATCTCTAACCTAAAAAAAAGGAGACTAAAGTTTGGAAAAAGACTTTTGATTATCTGACAACTAAATTAATAATACTTTATGCTTAATGGGCAATCAGTCTAGCTCAATTCATAAGTTGTTAACATCCTGAATTACAATCTCTCTCAATTCCCTTAGAAAGTAGGAATTTTACAACAAAAACAAAAAAAATTAAAATTATAAGTTTTTGCTATTTTCTAATTAGCTTATAGAGATATATAGAGGCACATATGTAAAAAGGTTATTATATGAATTAACAGTAAACCACCAATTATCCGTGCAAAAGGTGCAGGAGGGACTGCGTTTGGCTTTGAAGTAGAAAGGAAAAAAAAAATATCACCTCCATCAAAGAAGCTCCAAACGAAAATTAATTAAGACTACTAAAGTAGAGCAAAGACATATTTAGTCTAAGTTCAAAGAGGAGATGAGAATTCATATATATATATATATATATATATATATATATATTAAGCTACTTTCATTGCCTTAAAACAACTAAATTAAGTTGATAATATAGAACTTAAATAAAAATTGAGATGAATTCAAAAATGCAATGCTTACATGGCGCAAAATGTCAACTGAAGACTACACAAATTGGCCGCAGGTAGAAATGAGAGATGAACAAAGATGTTAATAGAGATCTCTAGAGGGAAAGATTCATTCTAAATTCCTCCTTTCCCTTTCTAAATTCTAAATAAAGATCAACAACGACAAAAAAATGTCAGGAAAACAAATGAGGGTAGACAATAGTGACGGTGGAGGTGGCGACGTCAGAGGCAGCGACGGCGGAGACAAGCACTACTCAACAGAGACGATGCACAGTGCAAAAGAAGTCCAAAATATTAAAATATATATAAATATAAATTGGTATTTGGTAATTAATAAATTGCTTCAGCTCATTTGGTAAGCATTTTCTAACTTAAAGGTAGTGGGTTCAAGACCACTTTGTTGTTTTTATATATTTTATTATAAATAATTTTTATTAAAGAAATAGAGTACAAATTAATTAATATTCATTTAGTTTTTTAAAATTTAAAATTTAAATTTTTTACATAAATGTATTATATTTATTTTATACATAAATTTAGTATATTTGAAAATTAACTTTTTTATTTAAAATTTAAATTTAAATATAATATATTAATGAATAAAGTAAAACATAAAATTTTGTAACGGTTTTATACCTTATGCAAAAATTTGTTCCTTAAATCTTATAATTTTTTCGAAAAATATTACAACAATTGAAAACCGTTGCATCACCATTGCAATTAAGATCAAATGCAACATTTTTATAGATGTCACATAAAATTGTTGCCTATGCCTCTAAATAATTTGCAATAGTATAAAACTGTTGCCTATTCCATCAAATGCAACAATTTTTTAAGTGATCTCTCTCTCTCTCTCTCTCTCTCTCTCTCTCTCTCTCTCTATATATATATATATATATATATATATATATATATATACAGAAAATGAACTCAATCTGTTAGGTTTAACTAACTCTGTATTACCACAACCCAATTAGCTAACAGAAGACCATAACTAATTACAGCCCATGTATACGCACCATGAACAGAATAGCATCTAAACTAGCACCTATATATTTATATATTAAAAGTTGCCAAGAAAAGTTATTTTACATTTTGATGATAACAAAGTAATTAAAACTCATATGACTAGCAATGCAATCGTGTGATGAAAAAGAGGTTATTTTTTTATTCAAAGTGTGGTTAATAATTTGTTAATACAATGTAAATATTTAAAATCTGTGCATGGCTATTAATTTGCGAATACAAATATGTAAATTCATGGCTGATATTTTATTCTGTTATATGAAAAATTTGGGCTTAGTACCGAAATTTATATACACTGTTAGATTTAAAAAAAAAAAATAGGCGAGAACGAATAGAATTTACTCCAAAATGCTTTAACTATAGGTGTATGGACTGACTTCTTTAATTAATACATCGCCACACATATTGCTCGCGACTTCTTGAATTTAATCACATTCATATGAGAATTTTGGTATAAAATCATTCTTTTGCTTCATCATGTTTAAAATTTCGATACAGATAGAATGCATTATCCTCTAAAATTGAGGTACATTAAATTAAATTTAGTCTTTAGCAAGGTTCAAAAAATAAGACCAGCCATTGAATCGATCAAGACATCAATTTTAGGGTCAATAGTTGAATCACAGGATAGTATTTAAAATATATTAAAATATTAAAATATATAATTAATGTATGTGTTGCAGATATTAAAATATTAAAATATATAATATTAAAATAATAAAATATTTAAGGCATGTGACATATATATATATATATTTATTTATTTATACGGTCTTACATCTTCTTTTAATAGTTTAAATTTTTGGAGATTTCTTAAAAATACATAATAATTTTCAATAAAAATTCACTAATTCAAAAAAAAAAGAACCAGTTGAACTGGCTAATTTTATCGATTTGAGATCGATTCGACCGTTTTTTCGCTGATTTAAATGTTCATTAGTTTCTAAGTCCAAATCAAATTGAAAATTTGACAAGTTTATTAGTTTTCTGATCAAACCAGTTAATTCGATCTGGTTCTTTGAACAATAATCTTTAAGTCTCCGAATGTTAATGATTAGTATGGAGAGCAATGTGAATATATATAATTAGAACGTGATTAGATGAAAGCAAATAATATTTGTTGTAAATACAATATATATATATATATATATATATATATATATATATATATATATATATATATCTTCATGTATATATCGTACTGGTCCACATTATAGTTAAACACTTACTATCTTAGCTACCATTAGTATGTATGTGTCACTAACATGCAAGCGAGTTGGAGGAGACTTGACAGGGTTTGATGTAACCTACGTAATCTTGGGGCTTCTATAGTGGTCTTTCCAATCACATGAAAAAGGTAAGCTCACTGAAAGCAACAACAGAGAGAACACGCACTAACAATAATAAATAAACAATAAAATCTTCTTCTCAAAGTTTCATACTCAAGCTCTAACTCTCAAGATGTATCTATATTGTTTCCAAGCATTTAATATCTTCAATGAGGATGGAAGCAAGCAATGAATACCCGGACCCCTTCAAGTACCTCATTAGAGCTCAAACCCCAGCCCATTAATGGAGCTCTTCTCTTGGTTTGAAAGGTGGCAACGACTAAAATTAACCGCAATCAATGCTCTATTTTACCTTCCATTTTTCGCCAGCCCTCATGTTTCTGTCGATGTAAATTTGAGGAGGGAGAAGACACACTTTTTTATGGTGGTGGCTCACCAAGATAAAGTTTTGCTTCTTTTGAGCTTGGGTTCTCTAGCCAACACTGTGCTGAGCTAGTACAGACAAACCGATCAAAGTGGGGTTTACACATAACACTCAATCAGACGGTTCACGCTGGCCCAACTCTATGTTAAGTCAACAGAGTATCCTAGCATGCTTCTTTTATCCAGCAATATGATGTTTTGACTTGAGTATCTAACAGCCTCTAATATAGCCACTTGATTGTAACATAAATTTTGTCCTTTATTCTTAAAAAAGCTATTAACATTTCAGCATGCCCTACAAAAGACTAAGGGTATATGTTTGATGGGTTTGGAGGCTTCAACTCTTTGTTAGTCACACTTTTATTTATTTAGTAACGGTTTAAATGTAAATTTTAGCTACAATTTAATTTAGTCACAGTTTATTAAAATTTCTAAATATTTGTAGCTGATACGTTTTCATGATTAATAGGATGTAAAGAGAAGGAGAGAGTAGGTAATATAAAAGAGAAAAAGTGAGAAAATAAGAGAGATAGTGAGAAATCGTCTAAGTTACCATTTTAAAAAAAATATTAAACTATCACTCACTCTCTCTCTCTTTTTTTTTTAAGTTGAAGTATTTTATTATTAATAAAATGCTTCATCCCTTTTTTCTTTCCTTTTCTTTTTTCGTTTATCTTTCTGCGTACCAAACACATTGAAAAACAGGCACAAACTTCTTTCCTACGTAAAACATTCAGGGCCCAAAAACACAGTAAATCAAAAGCCCAATTCCATAATTTATTTATTTAGTAACGGTTTAAATGTAAATTTTAGCTACGATTTAATTTAACCACGATTTATTAGAATCTCTAAATATTTATAGTTGATATGTTTCCATGATTGATAGGATGTAAAGAGAAGGAGAGAGTAAGTAATATAAAAGAGAAAAAGTGAGAAAATAAGAGAGATAGTGAGAAATTGTCTAAGTTACCATTTTTAAAAAAATATTAAACTCTCTCTCTCTCTCTCTCTCTCTCTCTCTCTCTCTCTCTCTCTCTTTTAAGTTGAATTATTTTATTATTAATAAAATGCTTCATTCCTTTTTTCTTTCCTTTTATTTTTTCGTTTATCTTTCTGCATACCAAACACATTGAAAAACGGGCACAAATTTGTATGGTAGCTGTTAAAGCTTCATGGGCCATATGTGAGACCGTGGGCTTTCTTATAATTGGAAACTTCGATTCAAGTGAAAATGTGAGAGTTGTTGAGCCAAAAATACTTAAAACATTCAGGGTGCCAAAAACACAGAAATCAAAAGCCCAGTTCCATAAATTCATTCAAAGCAAACAAGGGCCCATTTTCACAAAAGCCCAATATTACACACTCCAAAATGGTTATAATTAATCGATAAAAAATCCTTGCTGTTAACACCTAGCAAGCTTATAAAAGATAGGTTAACTAGGAGTGAACATAGATGAGTCATGAGTGGGATGTGTCTCAGTGTGGACCCAAAGCCCAGATGTGTCCCCACTTTAACTGAACCCGTGAACATGAGATCCTAAGTCCAAACAAATTGGTTGCAAGGCTCAATGCCACTAACTCCCTTGGGATCTCCCTCTTCTCTTATTTCTTTTCAATATAATTTCTCCATTAATGCTTCACCAATTGGATTTACTCACAACCAAGTCCAAGCCATCCACTTTTCTAGGTCTAGTCCTATATATATATATATATATATATAGAGCTTTTCTAGATAGGTTCAATCCTATATATACACGTAACTACCTAAGTAATTAAGTTTAAGGCAAATTACCCCATGTCCTCCCTTTTAATCAAACAAACAAATTTTTGCCTTGTAAGGAGGGCATAACCATAAAAATTAAACTCAAGTATATTTTTTAGGTACTTGGTATCAATTATCATCTAAATTATAATTTTTGGAAACTCAAGTATATATTGATCGAGTTGTATAGGAAATACTTATTTGAGTAATTACACTTAAATTTATCACTAACTGATAATAAATATGCAATAGTAAAGCAGGTTGGGGTCCCGCTCTCGTGTCAACTCTTGTTCTTTATGTCTTCCATCCCTTTTAACTAAGAAAAGAATCATTTCCAATTTTCCATCATATTTTTCACATGAATGCAAGAATTTACGGGGATTCACAGGGACTCTAAAATGGTACGGAAAAAATATAAAAAAGTTAATAAAAACATGTAATCATGAAAAAACTTATTGATTAGAAAATATTATGATTTTAAAAAAAAACTTTAGAAACACATTCAGTAAGTTTTTACATGCAAAGTAGCATTGTGATGATATGAAGTCTTCCTCTCAAGTTTTGAAGAATTAAAGTCTAGGATCTCCTTTTTTTTTAATTTTTATAACTGAAATAAATAAGAAACAAAGAAAAATTAAAAAAAGGACTTTTTATTAATACATACATAATTAAATAAAAAGGATATTGATATAATTTAAGGGATTGTCCCTAATCCCTATTTCTGTGAGAAAAATATCCTAATGCAAGTCTCCAAATAGTACAATTCCCATAGTGGTATCTCTCAAACATAGGAATTTTTTGTCATCCTTAACTAATAATAAATTTTAGGTTAAATTATTCTTTTCATCCTTTTAGTTTTACTCAATTTTTATTTGGACCCTTGCAATTTAAAAATTTACAACTTGATCCATATAAATTTCAAAAGAATTTAATTTAGTCCCTCTTATTAAACTTTTGTCAATATTCTATTATGAATTATGTTGATGCTCTGGATATACTTAATTTAAGTTAATTTAATTTGCTTAAGTCATAACATAGGTTTCATCATATATTATATGTATGAATTGATTTCACTTCACTATCTATTTTTACTGCTATAATTCATGCATATTAATGATGTCAATATGCACATAATTTTTCCCATCAAGAAAGTTTAATAAAACACTAAAAAAAATTTAGAGAATGAAGTAAATTATATAGAATTTTGCTAAAATATGAGGAGCTAATTACAAATTTTTAAAATTACAAAAAACAAATGTGCATGGATTTATGAATTTCATATAGAGAGAACAAAAACAAAAGTAGGTATAGGGTCCAACTCCAAAGCAAATAGGAGATATATAAATTATTGATGAGGTGAAGTACTTTGAGAAAGGGATGTGCAGACAATTTGTTGTGTAATATGAATTATTAGTATGGGAATCCATGTGAAGAAGCGAGTGATAAGAAATATCAAATATGTAAGTACTGCAAGAAATGCCAGCTTGTTTGCTTTTTGTTTTTTTCCCTTGTGTAGCGTGGAGATGTCGCTGTTTGAGTCTTTAGATTGGACTTGTGTGACAACAAGATAAGCAAACCTTTTTCTTTTCTCTTTTATCCAAACATTTTAGAGTAAATTACTTATTTTGTTCCAATTTCATCCTTAAATCTCAAATTAATGAATGGATGAATAAAATTGAGATAAATACTTTTTTTTACTATATTAATAATTTAATCTTTAAAAGATATATAGATAAATTATTTAGACTTTAAAATTTTAATTTATCACGATTTAGTCCATAAATGCATTGCACAGACTAAACAATAAAAATTGCATCTGACTGATTTGCGTAATTACTTTAAAATTTTTCAAGGACTAAATTATAATGATTAATCTTTTAAAGATTAAATTAAAAAAAATTATAATCTTTCAAGAATCAAATTAGTAATTTAATCTAATCTATTTTAGATAATGGGGATGGACCAAATTAAAATGATTAATACGGAACCGGATTCCCTCTTGCACCTGCAAGGTGAATGAGGCTAGCTTCAAGTCTTATCAGATTGTTGGATGTGACACCCAAATTCTATTTTAATTTTTTTCTTAAATTGTACTGTTAGATCAGATATAAGTGTAATTTTAAAATAAAAATAAAAAAATTAAACAAATTGGAGTCATTAGATCATGGGGGTGGGCCGAATTAAAATGATTAATACGAAATAGGATTCCTCTTGCACTTGGAAGGCGAATGAGGTTAACTTCAGGTTGCATCAGAATTGTTAGATGTGACACTTAAATTTTGTAAATATTTTTTAAATTATACTGATCGTTAAATTAGATCCAATAATAAATATAATTTTAAAATAAAAAAGTAAAAAAAATTATAGTTATTAGATACAATATTTAACAACAATAATAGAGCGTTAAGTTTCTGCGCGTAAAATACGTAGGAAGAAATTCATGTCTGATTAATACTCTCCTTCATGCACCTCGCTAGGTAGGCCCCCACCTTAATTTTCTCCCTTTTTGATGTTTCTGTTAGATTCTGAATTTCTTCCCATGTCAAGCATTTCTACATTCACACTACAACTGAAATGAAGTTTACTTGTTTTCTAAATCTCTCGTCACACATTATTCATGGGTCTCCCGTTTCCATTTTCCTTATCCTTTTTTTTTTTTTAATCTTATTCTCTTTTGAAGATACATGGCAAGCACAATTTGATTTAGTACTTGTGAAAAATACTTGCCAAAGAGTTTATCCAAAAATTGAGGTAAATGTAATGTTTTAGAAATTAAATTAAGATATTTTATTTTTAAACTACTAAATTTAAAAATTCGTAATTTTTGAAAGGTTAAATTAGTACTTTACTTTTAATAAAATTAGGTATGTTACAACCCCCACACAAATTCTAAAAATTAGTTTTATGTGCAAGAACTTACATATATTTTGAGAAATGTTCCATATCTTATAGAGATTTTTGTATATAAATATCCTTAATATTGTCAAATAGATTGACCTGTTACAGGTTAAAGATAAATGAGTCTCTTCATTGAAGACTAAGATCATTTGTCATGACTCACATGTTACTCTTTTTTTTTATATATATTTAAATAATATAATTTTAAAATTTTTTAGTAAAAAATTTAATAATTTTTTATTAAAATATAATTTATACATGTAAAATATTATATTTTTAATATTTTTAAATAATCAATAATTTTAAATTTTCATTTTTTTTGAACTAACTATATTATATTTAAATTTAAAAATTTTATATTTATTTTTTAAAAATTACAAACATTTTTATATCTAAATTTACTATATTTATTAAATATAATGTTATAAATATAAAAATGTAATAAAGTAAAATTATTTATATTAAATAATATAATTTTTATTTTTTAAAAAAACCAACCTACTTTTAAACAAGCTTAATTTTCTAAATCTAAAATTATCATTGATAAGTTGACCCGCTGGTTATGGGCCAAAATGACACAATAATATCTCTTTAAAAATCTATCTTTATGTTGAATAATTAATTAAATCCTTTTTTTAGGCGTACGATTAATTCTTTTAAACAGTAATAATGGCCAGCTAGATGTACCAATCTAGCGTGTTGACCATAAAATAACGATAAGAGAAAAAAAAATGAAATAGGGAGGAGAGGGAGGAAACTTAAGTTCATGACATAAAAATTCAATAATTAGAGTTATACAGATATACTTAATTTTAATTAACAATTTAATTAAAAATTTCCGAAAATTTCTCCGTTTTGTTGCATTAGAAAATGCCCTTGTCTACATAAGTTTTACTTTGACTTCTAATCCTGAACATAGAATTGCTATATTTCTTTAATTATACTCCCTTTTTGGTTTGAACCCAAGATATCTCAAAGACACTGTTGACTTAAAACTAATTCATATTAGGGTGAGAAGCGTTAAGGTCAAAACCTTTTTAAAAAGTGTACTTTTTGAAATTTAAACTTGTGTTCTTCTCCTTACAAGAGTCGAGACCGCTTATCATCTCAATCAACAACTTGTTAGTTCTTTAATTATATTTCAATTTGTTCCAATATTAACACAATTAATTATAAATTATCATCTTAAAGTGGCACAAACTAACAAATTGTATAGCACTACTAATACTAATAACAAGAAGGTCAACCAAATTAAGTCTTCTCTTTTGGTCTCATTTTTCCCATATAGATTCCTTGCGTGGACAAATTAAATATATATATATATATATATATATATATATATGTACCTAACATGCATGTGTTACTTAAACATCAAAATTAAAACTTTGAGCTCAATCATTGAAGTATGGATCTTACTTTCAAAATGAGTTCATCGATCATTTCAATGAAATAATAAATTGGATCACCAACCAAAACAACACCTATATAGGAGTTAGGAGATGCAAGTAGTTTAATATCTAGTATCTACTGCAGTTAAATGTTTGATTTAATTTACATGCAACTTGAGGTTGTAACAGTAATATATTTATCTTCTTGGTACAAACTTTTCTTGTGTCACTTTGAAGTAAATTCTAGAACTTTCAATTTTTTAAAAAATAAGTTCTTTCATTTAACTTTTTTTTTTGACAATTTTACTTTTTTGGTCATGTCAGACCTCCAATATTTCAAATCCGAAAGTTGAAGAGTCTGATATAGTATAAAAAAAAAACCCCGTTGAGAAAGCTGGATAGAAGAGCTTATTTCCAGAAAGTCTAAAGTTTAATAACTTAAATTTTTAAAATCGAATACTTTGAGATCTACTTCCAAGTGATACAAAGTTAGCATATGAAACCTAATTAAATCGATGAAAATGATTCTACCATCATAATCAGAAGGTCTAAAATGAAAAAGAAAATCAAATTTCGGAAAAACAAGGTAACTGTATATCATATATCCACAAAATCAAATACCCACATACATATGTTTTAAAAAAAAGAAAAAAAAAAGGTTCTTTGGCTATATGCTGCCAAAACTTAACCATGTTTAGCTCCTCCAGAGTGCCAGATTATCCCGGCGCCGGCAGCCCCACCACAAGACCACTACTGGTCCTCCGAGATGCTGTCCAAATGCGGCCGCCACACGCGGGACGACCGGCTCTGCCGCCGGTCATGGCGCGAGCTTTTCCTTTTATCCGATCGTAAATTTTCCGTCAATTTCACGTTTTGCGACGAAAAATCTCCAGCGACGCCACACTTGTCGTTACCGTTGCTCTTCTCCGACGCCACTCTGTTCTTCTTCTTGCACTTCTCCGGCATCGACGAAGCCGGAATCAGGAAATAGATGCCTCCTCTCTTGAGCTCTGTGTGCGGCGAGAGGATCAGAATCCGGCGAACCATTCCCTGCGAGCTTGGTTTGCTGAGAACGTGATTTGGATTTGCCGTTAAGACTTCCCCGGCAGTGATCGGACCTGTGATTTCTTCGACGCAGCCATTCAAATGGACGATTCGGATCAAGTCGAGAGCCCCACAGGGAAGAACACAAGCCAGACAACACCTTAAGCTATTGCCCATTTTCTTGTTGATTGATTGCCTCTGTATATGGCTTTCAGCTTTGAAGTCTGAAGTTTCAAGTTTGATCTCTCTTTTCCCCTCCGTTTCTCTGTGTATCGATCTGTAGGCTAAAGCTCTGATTTTGGAGAATTGTTTGTATTGTGAAGCTCGGAACTTGGAAGGGGTTGAAATGATGGATGAGCTGGGGCTGTTTTTTGTGTGTGTGTGTATATATATATATATATAAACATCGACCCTCACCTATAAAATGATAATAATTAGGATAAATTACAACAATCGGCCATCGGGTTTGATTGAATTATACTTGTCACTTTTTATTTTAAATATCGTTCTATTTTTTTATATATGTTGCATAAGTATTCCCTTTGGTTTACTTTTTGTTGAATCAGCTAACTTTTTACACAGATCGTAATTTTATTTTTAACGGTGAAGACAACTAATTTCATTGAGAGTAGATTATGAATTTCATTTTTTAAAATATGGGTGTTCAAAATCAAACTACATCAATTAAAGATGGACTAAAATAAAAAGAGATTCAAATCAGTTTTTAAAATATAAAATTTAATTGATTTAGTTCAGTTGTCGATTTAATTTAATTAAATTGAACTAAATTTATATATATAAAATTATATTATATATATATAAATATTATATTTATATATTTTTATGTCAACAAAATTATTTTTATATATATTTTAATTAATTTGATCTTTCTTTTTATATTTATATATATTTCATTAAAATTAAAAAATATAAATTATTATAAATAAAATAATTTAAAATTGAATCAAATCGTTTTCCAAAATCAAACCAAACCCGTCCATAAAATTAAAATTAAATTCTATAATTTTGTAAAATTGATACTCTTAGTTCAGTTTAGTTAAAATTCAAAATCGAACTGAACCACTTGAAAGGTTAGGTTTGTTTCATTTTGATTATATTTTTTACACATTCAGTGTCTCAATTTACCCTATGTAATATTATAATTGTCTCACTTTATAATTTTTGTTGCCAAATTTCTAAATCTAATGTTGCTAATTTACCAATGACCCAATTTGAGATGAACATAACTTTTGAAGTATTATAAATTGAGATACATAATTTTTAAAAAATTAAATTGAGATAACAATAATTTTTTAAAAATTAAATAAATAATTTACCCTTAATGTTAATATTTTTCACGGACTATGACAGTGAAAATTGTTAAGTAATTTTATTACAGGAAGGAACACATGAGCAAAACATTTATTTCAATTTCCGTGACAACTAATAAATCAGATGGGAGGCAATTGTAATATTTGAAACTACAAAGGTTGTTAAGTGTAATTTACCCAAAAGATAATAATAATAATAATGAAGAGGGTTGAAATAGACGAAAATGTCCCTTTAGGAAAGAGTGATTTTCAAATGGAATTAGGGGTTTGGATAGGTTGTCACATGGCGGTGGGGTTTGCTTCTGAGTGTGATTTAACTTGAAGCTGACTTGTGGTGCTTTTCAATCTATTGTGGCTGCTCAAGTAAATTACTTGAACAATTTGGTCATGGCCTTTTAATTATTTTTTCTATTTTTCATTTTATGGAATACGTATAACACGCATATGATTAATGTGCGTTTTATATTCAAAGTATGCAGACAGAGATAAACAGTCAAATAATGTGCATGGAAGAAAAAAAATAAATTAATACCCAAGAAAATACTCATGGATCTTGATCATCTCTGATTAGGTTGGAAAGTTTCCATGAAATTGAGTTTTAAAAAAAAATTTGTTAAAAATGTCAATGTAAATTTATATTTCTAATTAATTTTGATTTAAAAAGTTCTTTTCGATTCGTAAGTATTACTTATCCTAATCATAAGTGTTATGGAAGTTAGTACTATGAAAATAAACAGTGCAAAAAAAATAATATACATGAATTTATGTAATTCAACTAATGTGAACTGTATTTATGGATAGAAAAAAATCTATATTATTATTTTTAATTTAAGTCTTTATATATATATATATATATATTCAGTTTTATCTTTCCCTAAGTATATTATTTTTTGAAAAAATTGTACTTTACTCTTCTAAATTTTTTTTATATGCAGAAAGTCCTCCTAAAGTTTTAAACTAATAAAAAAAACTGCCGTTCAACTTTCATCTTGTGCAGAAAATCCTTTAAAGTTAGTTAATTGTCATTTAAATGCTGATGTAGACTGAAGCTCTTGTCATGTTATCTTTTTTTTACAGCTTAGTTTTCCTAGTTAGTCATCTTTTTACTAATTACTTGTCACATTATCCCCGCCACGTCATCTTTAATTTATTTCCCTATAAGAATTTATTTAAATACTTATGTAGACTAAAGTTCCTGCTATGTCATCTTTTTTTTTTTTTACAGTTGAGTAGAGAAATAAAAGAAAGGTGACGTAGCGAGGATGATGTGGTAAATAATTAGTAAAAAGATGGTTGATTAGGAAAACTGAGCTATAAAAAAAAGATAATATAACAGGAGCTTCCGTCCACATCAGCATTTAAATAACTGTCAACTGATGGTCAACTAACTTTAAGGGATTTTTTGCATAAAATGAAAGTTGAGGGGAGTCTTTTGATAAGTTTGGAACTTTAGGGAGTTTTCTGTACACAGAGAAAAGTTTAGGGGGGATAAAGTATAATTTTTTCTAATTTTTTTAATATTTTTGCTCTAACTATAAATAAATGATTATTAAATTAAATCAGAAGAAACAAAACACCATTTCCCATGAACAGAGACCTTGGTTGATTAAATTAAAATTTGCGTAGATCCAGAAGATGCCATTGTAAGTAGAATGCAGATTGTTATTGGTAAACATTAGAACTCAACCATTCATCATCGATAAAAGAAACAAAATGGAAGAAAATTGAAAAAAAAAGATCATATCCGTGTATATATATACATATATATATATATATATATATTAGTCAAACGGGCTATTTATTAATTATATATATATATATATAGTTGCGTACGGAATTAATTTAGAAATTAAAGTACATTATCTTTTAATTAAGTATGTTTGGCTATGCATGTCTCTTGAAAGGTGCTTTAATCATTTAATGATTGCTTGCCATCTAATGAAACCTTAATTAAAAAACGCAGATACTAATTATCTGATGATTAATCATTTTGTAAGTGTAGGTAAATTGTGCAGTCTATATATAGTCTGGTTTTTTATTATTCTCTTTGCATTTGCTTTATATATTAATGTGTTCAAGAAAAAAAATAAAAATTAAATTTTTTATATCAAAATTCATAGATGGTTTAGATTTTTGTTAACTATAAAATAGTAATTATATTCTCTTGAGGCTTTAGAAGGAATGTATGTATAAAATAGGTTAAATTTCTCTTTTAATCCTTACGGATTACTATTTTAAAAAAAAAATTGGTAATTAACATCGCCAACAATATACTATCTTGGTATTTGGAGTATATGTAATTTAAGCTAATTTGTCAAAATTATGTACTTCATACAAGTTGCATCACATATATAAGTGTTAATTAATTTCACTTAATTATCTATTTTTTCTTTTTTGTCGCACAAGTTATTTATATTTTGATTCTTAATCTGCGTATGCATGATTAATCATATCAACAACATTCAATGAAATATTGCAAATGAAAGTTTAGTAATAATGACTAAATTAAAATATGTAAAAAAAATTTCAATTAAAAATTTTGATCTATAAGAACTCAATTATAAAATTTTCAACTATAAGGATCGAATAAAAAATTAAGTGAAATTATAAAGCTCAAGAAAATAATTTAACCTATAATTATATTAACAGTAATTGATATTTATCTTCAGATGATACCTAATTAACAACTCCCAATATTTTCATTTGCATGATGATTTTTGGACCAGCCTGGCTTAGGTCTCAATGCAAATAATTGAAACCATCATGATCATATTCATCATATAGTACTTTATGATATGTACCAAAAAACTTTAATTTTTGCCTTTTAGTTAATCGTGGACCTAAGCTAACCTGTTTCACATAATTGGAGAAGATGGCATCTAGCAGTCAAAATAATTTTTCTTTCATGCTTGTTATCATTTTGGGTTGGCATTCCTATAAATTAATTTTGTACTTTTTTTAAATGAATAAATTATATTATTCTAATTAACGAAACTTGCTTCTGCGTCTCAAATTTAGGAAGCTGTTTCTGTATTCAATTGGGACCTACTTCATTAATTAACTCAACAAAATTTGATCTTCTTCTCCTATTTAATTTGCTTGTTCTTTTCTGGACTAAAAATTCGACATTTATTGAATTGTTATATAGCTAATAGCTGGCTACTTCAATTAATTATATATGTTACTTAAATAGTTCTCTTCTTAATTAATTTCTGTTAGTGGTTGCAAATTAAATGATAGTTCAATAATATATGTAATATGTACGTATTTGTACTACTAAACCATATTTTGCGGCCTTTATGTTAACGATAACCTATATATTTTATTTAAATGGATATATCTTAGACATACATTTATGAAATCTTAATTTACAAAAAAAATTATATTATTCAAAATTTACATTATTAGCACGCCACAGTGGATTGAATTTTAATTAATCAATGACATCAGGAGAGAAATGAAGAAAGCAATTAGAACGTTCTTTTGGTAGTTCTTTTTTTTTTGATAGCATTTTTTTGGTAGATAATTTTATCAAAGAAATTGAATGACTTTTTTTTTTATAATAGCCAATAAGACCCAAACCAAATTATATTAAAAAAAAAAATAGAAGGTTGCATTGGTCAAATGCAATAGAAGCTCCAAAAGAAACTAAAACAAAAAAAAAAAAATCCTAAGAAACTCTAAAACTTAACAAAGGATCTAGAGAAAAAGCATACAACTACTTACTAACTAAAGGAGACAAATCAAGATATATCATTGGAACTTTTGAAGTTGTTTCATCTATCTATTCTTAGATCATATCGACAAGTGTTAACACAGTTTGACTGATAGTGAGTTTTGTTTTCTTCAAAATCACAAAGTAAATTCCAAGCTCTCTTAAAGGAATGAAATAAAAAACAATAAACAAAACAAAAAACTTAAAGAGAAATAAGATCTGAACACATATCTGGAAAAAAAGCCCAGAAAACAAAAAAAAATTACAAAAAGACAATATCTGAAAATAAAAACTTTTACCAAGAAGAGATGAAAACTTCTATAGAAAAAAGACGAAAACTCTCAGAGAAGAGACTAAGAAAAAAGCCAAAAAAGAGGAGGAAAGAGGGTGGGGGTGGCTCTCAAACAACCCCCACTAGATAAGAAGCAGTGGGAAGAGAAAGGAAGGAAAACAATAATAGCTTTAGAACACTTTCTCCCCTCCAGTCATAGAAAAAAAATTAAAACTACTGAATGACTTTCTCAAAGAAAGAAAGAACTAGTTTTTGCTACAATATATAATTAATTATGGCATAAAACTATGAAACTATCAAATATTTTCTTTCAATCATTATTTAATTTTACAAAATTTTGTAAAATATTGATTATGTTATTTGTTAATAGTTTCTTACATACTAAATATTTTGTATACCAAAAGTATATACATCCGATACTCAAAATACTTGTCCAAATTCCAAAATTTATATACTAGCCAATATTGTTCTATATCAATAATCAATTCCAAAATTTTTATATCTCGCCTTTCTAACGGTGTGTGTGTGTTTTATTTATAAGATGATTGTGTAAAACTCAAGATTTAGAAAATCATACTAATCATTAAATTAGTGGAACTATTTATTCATGGGTTAATAGTCGGACCATGGTCGGACTAATAATACTTAAAATATATTAAAATATTAAAATATATAATTAATGTATATGTTACAAATATTAAAATATATAATATATTATATTAAAATATTCATGTAGTTAAGTCTATAGGCTTACCATAAGCACACACACATAGTATATATTTCTTTATAATGACTCAACATTTCTTAGTTACACTAGGTGGCATTATTAGCGTTATTTTCGCATTCTGTTATGTATAGCTGTATTATTCTTTTCAATTCCATTTGTAAAGATCTCCTATATATTGATTCTCGGAGCTACAGTAATGCAAGCTTCTATCCTGCAAATTGCCTTTTGTCCTTTTCTCATCTTGGTATCAGAGCCATACTATTTTTTTCCTTCCATCATGAGCTCGTCGACCTCTACTGATTTCTCAAATTCTCAGCAAAATGAAAGTCTGCATTCATTTCCAAACAAACCTTTTTCTTCGTCATTCTCACAGCTGTGTTCTGTCAAGATGGATAGAACAAACTTTCTCTTGTGGGAATCCAGCATTTTGCCCATTATTAAAGGGCGCAGACTTGAAGGGTTCATTATAGGAACCAAAGCTTGCTCGCAACAATTTATTACTGAAGGATCCATAACTAAAATTAATCCCGCTTTTGAAGATTGGTCAACCACTGACCAACTTCTACTGGGTTGGATCTATAATACCCTGACCTCTGAAATAGCGTCTCAGGTCATAGGATGTAAAACGTTCCAAGAGTTATAGTTTGCTATTAAAAGCCTTTTTGGTGTCCAGACTCGTGCCAGAGTCACTCTCCTCAAAGGAGAACTACACAGAACCCGCAAAGGGGGCCTTAAGATGGCTAAATATTTGGCTAAAATGAAGGCCATTGCAGACAATTTACTTCTTGCTGGTTCCCTATTATCAACTAATGATCTTATCACTCAAACACTTGCAGGATTAGATGCTGAATACAATCCCATAGTGGTTTAGCTATTTGATAAAGAAGTCACCTGAGTTGAATTGCAATTAGCACTGTTGACTTATGACAATAGACTTGAACAACTCAATAGCCTGACGTTCGTGTTTCAAGCTCAAGCAAATATTGTCATTAGGACTAGAAATGGAAATAACCAGAGTAATGATTATTCTCATTCAACTTGGTGAACTCAAAACCAGCAAAACCAGAATCAGCGAGGTGGTAGACAAAATAGAGGACGAGGCAAGGAAGGTCTAGTAACAATAGACTTATATGTCACACCGCTACCTACTGCTAATTCAGGTACGATCAAAGTTATATGGGGTCTGTTCCAAATGTTGCTAACATTGTGTTCAACATTCCTAGCAGCTCAGATGGACACCCAGCTTATTTTGCCACTGCTAATACTGTCATTGATCTAAGTTGGTATATGGATAGTGGTGTTAGCAACCACATCACTCATGATGCTTCCAATCTATATCAAGCGACCAACAACTATGGTAAGACTAATATCTTCGTTGGAAATGGTGAAAATTTGCAAGTCTGTGATACTGGAATTTCATCTTTGCCTTGCATTAATTGTAATACCCATTATTATTATTATTTTTTTTTTAAGTTATAAGTATTTAAGAATTTCGATAAATTTATTTTGAAGAAAATAAATTCCCTATCAGTTGAATTTTTGCATACTCGTTTGTGCATATTGTTGAAAATATAAATTTTTAATTATAGATTCTATAAATTATGGGATATAATGGATGATATGATATGGAATTAATCCCATTAAGTAAATATACAGTTCAAAAGTGGAATCTAGAATGAAAACTGGTAAGTGAGACTAGTAGATGAAATAGTATAGGAGAATGGTAGATGAAAACTGGTAAGTGAAACTGGTAGATGAAATAGTATAGGAGAATGGTAGATGAAAACTGGTAAGTGAAACTGGTAGATAAAATAGTATAGGAGAATGGTAGATGGAATAGTAGCAAATAGTACCATAATTTCTCCTATAAATAGGCCATTCCATTTCAATTCAAAACACACACCTTCAGTTTCTCTTCTCTCCTTTCCTCAAAACTTCTCTTACTCCGGCGTTAGGGCTCTGAGATTCTAGGTCTTTCTTCCTTAGCCTAGATCCAAGGTAAGAATACTATGCCCCTTTTCTGTGCCATTCAGATTTTTAAAAGTTATTTTCTTAAGTATGCTCTGTGGTTGCGGCTTTGGCCGATCTTCCACATCAGAAAAACTGTCCTTAGCTACCTATATGTTGTTTTGATTCTCTGATTACCGAAATAGAATGTAAACTGTGAAGAATACATGTCTAGGAAAGTTCTGGCTAAGGAAAGACATGGTTGTTAAGTGTGTCCATTGGGACTCTCCACTCTTTCCTGGGAACTTACCTGGTGTACTCTTTTACAGATTATATTCTCTATTTCTGGTATGAATAGTACTTGTACGTATGAATAGTAACCGTACGTATGAATAGTAACCATACATATGAATAGTAACCGTATATATGAATAGTAACTATACGTATAAATGAATAGTAACTATATATAAATAGTATTTATATGTATTTTTAAATAGTACATATACGTGTATTAAAGAATTATATTAATTGAATCCATTAAATGTAATTGTGTAGATTTAAAGAAGATATAGTAACTTGGATTTCAGGTGAGTAGCTAACCTACTTGGATACTTATTTAATTATATGAATAGTCCAAGTAATTTACATATTCAGAGTATATCTACTATTACCTTTGACTGAATATTTCAATTAATATGGCTGTGTGCCGAATATGATTATGGTCATATGCTATGGCTGTGTACCGAATGTGAATATGGCTGTGTGCCGAATATGATTATGGTCATATTTATGGCTGTGTGCCGAATGTGAAGATGGCTGTGTGCCGAATATGAATATGGCTGTGTGCCAAATATGATTATGGTCATATGCTATGGCTGTATGCCAAATGTGGAGATAGCTGTGTGCCGAATATGATTATGGTCATATTCTATGGCTGTTTGTCGATTATAAGTATGATATGATTTTACTTATGTATTTTATACATATACTTGTGTATTGTTAATCACTTGATGATTATCTGTAATTAAGTTTCTATCCTTGTAACGTTATCTATTCATTGAGATTATTATCTCATATTGTGGTGGATATATTTTTTTCAGATCCTGAGATTAACGAAAAACATCTGTCTGAGGAGTAGCGCAAGTTCAATATCCTAACCCTCTTTGCTTCAAGGGTTGGTGTTTATTAAAGCTGTTTCTTCAGTTTTAAATTCTAGAAAGCTCTGCAGTCAAATAGGACATCTAGGAGGAAGTGGTTATTGTACATATTTATGTTATTACAGTACTTTAAGTTTACTGTATGTTTTGTAAGATTGTAGCTTATTAAGCAAAATCGGAGTATTTAACTAAGATAAGTCTTTGTTATATTATTACTCTCACATTTTAGAATGATTATTATATGGAGCTAAAAGCATTAGGCTTACAACTAGAGAGTATCTCTAAGTTGTGCCGGTCACGTACCATTTTGAGGGTCGTGACAAAGTTGGTATCAGAGGGTTGGGTTTTTAGGTCTCCTATTGGCTACAGAGCAAAAGGTGTCTTCGGTAGACCCTCCCCTATTATTGTGAACCGCGGCACAATCATAGGATGAGGTTCCACAGAAGGCAGCATAGGATGTCATTAATATTCCTTTGGTGTCATACTCCTTAATTAGTATTGCGCTCTAAGGTATTCTTAATATCTAAAGGTGTTTGCTAAATCTGTGTAGATTTTGACACCTTTAATGGCAAGAGGAAGACCATCTAACCAAGGTAGGCGTTTGGGCTCTAGAAGAGTGCCAACACCTTCCTCCTCAGTGAATGCATCACAAGAAAGCAGTGAACGTACTGAGACTGTAGGTGCTGATGAGATACCTCCTCCAAATGATCCATTTCTAAGGGCTATGTTCAATACTATCCAAGAACGAATGGATAGAATGGAGGCAATGATAATAGGGCAATCTATTCTAAACAATCCCCCAGTGGCACCTCAAACAAATACGCAAGCACCTCTTCCCCAACAAGAGGAGATTTTGACAGAAAAACAACTTACAAGCTTCCTAAAGCTCAAACCTCCATCATTCTCTGGAGAAGATCCAAATGAAGACCCAAGAAAATTCTTGGATGGTATTGAAAAGGCCTGCACAGCTTTGGGATGTTCAAGTGTCCGGAAAGTGGCATTAGCTGTTTACCAATTGAATGGAGTTGCTGAAGAATGGTGGAACAGCTTTAAAGGGGGTAGAGCTAGTAATGCCCCACCAGTGGAATGGGAAGAATTTGAGAGGATGTTCATGGAAAGATTCCTCCCTCAAAGTGTACGAGGCGCAAAAACCCAAGAATTTGAAACCCTCAAGCAAGGGTCTATGTCGATCCACGATTATAACACTAAGTTCATACAGCTCTCTCGATTTGCAGCTAACAAAAATCTTGATGAAAGAGAAAAGATAAGGAGATTTGTCATGGGCCTTCGCCCCTTTTTAAGACAACTTGTGGGGACCCAAATTGAAACATATCCTTCTTATGCCGCAATGATAAGTACTGCAAGATTCATGGAAATGGCAGAAGAGGTGAAGAGTGAACAAAGAACGAAGAAAAAGCGAGGACGGGAAGAAAAGCCCTACAATAGCTCAGCAGGAACACCAAAGCCGCCAAATCGAGGCCAATCAAATCCTATAGCATTTTCGGGGCAAACTATTGCGTCATCCAGTGTAGTACAACCGAGTTTCAATCAAAGGAGGGATGATCAAGCACCAATTCAACAAAGGCATGCTAAGCCTATGTGCCCGCAATGTGGGAAGTTTCATTCAGGAATATGTTATAAAGAGAGCAAAATTTGCTACCATTGTGGTCAAGCGGGTCACTTTGCAAGGGAATGTCCACAATTACTTATTGGGGCTAGGTCTGCACAACCATCATATTCTCAAGCAATGACAACATCAGCTAGTGTAGCTCATTCATCTGCAGGAAGGGGTGGACTAGGAAGAGGAGCCGGAAGAGGAGCAGGAGGAAGAGGGCAGCAGTCTTTTAATCATGGTCCAGCTAGGGTGTTTGCTCTTACCAGACAAGACGCCCAAGCATCTAATGCTGTTGTCACAGGTATTTTGACCATTTACTCACATAAAGCTCATGTATTATTCGACTCTGGATCTACCCATTCATATGTATCTCCAAATTTTGTTAAATACATCCTTAAGAAACCGATAAGTTTAGAACAACCGTTTCTTGTGTCTACCCCTATGGGAGAAAGGGTTCTAATAGAGAAAAAGTATAAAGAATGTAGTGTGGTTGTAGAAGGGCTAGAAACCGTGGCAGATCTTATGATCCTTGATATGATAGATTTTGATGTACTTTTAGGCATGGATTGGTTGGCTTCATGCCACGCAACCCTCGATTGTCATAGTAAATCCATAAAAATTTCTATGCCCGGAGAAGCCACATTTGTATTCCAGGGAGACCAAAGTAGGACACCGCATAACTTGATCTCCCTAATGGGCGCCCAACGATTATTGAGAAAAGGGTGCAGAGGGTTCTTAGCCTTCGTACAAGACGTAGAGAAGGAAAAGCTCAAACCTGAAGATGTGCCAATTGTGAGAGAGTTTTTAGACGTGTTTCCAGACGAATTACCAGGACTACCCCCGGATCGAGAAATTGAGTTCAATGTAGATCTGGCACCAGAAACTCAACCTATCTCAATTCCACCTTACAGAATGGCACCGACTGAGCTGAAAGAACTCAAGGAACAACTGCAGGATCTTCTAGATAAGGGTTTCATAAGACCCAGTTATTCCCCGTGGGGTGCCCCTGTTCTCTTCGTAAAGAAGAAAGATGGATCAATGAGACTTTACATTGATTACAGGCAACTGAATAGGGTCACTATAAAAAATAAGTACCCTCTGCCTCGTATAGATGATCTCTTTGATCAGTTGCAGGGAGCTAAGCATTTTTCTAAGATTGACTTGAGGTCTGGTTATCACCAACTCAAGGTCAAAAAGGCAGATATACCCAAGACAGCATTTCGTACTAGGTATGGACATTACGAGTTCACAGTTATGTCTTTCGGACTAACAAATGCCCCGGCAGCTTTCATGGATCTCATGAACCGGGTATTTAAACCATACCTTGATCGATTTGTCATAGTATTTATAGATGATATATTAGTTTACTCAAGGAGCTCGGAGGAGCACGAGCAACATCTTCGTATGGCATTGCAGAAGCTGAGAGAACATCAACTTTATGCGAAGTTCTCAAAGTGTGAGTTCTGGATTGACCGAGTAACCTTCTTAGGTCATGTGATTTCAAAAGATGGCATACAGGCGGACCCAAGCAAGGTTGAAGCAATCAAGATGTGGCCGAGACCTACTTCGGTAACAGAAATTCGGAGCTTCCTAGGATTGGCTGGTTATTACCGACGTTTCATCCAGGACTTTTCAAAGATAGCTGCCCCTCTCACACAGCTAACACGAAAGAATGTAAAGTATCAGTGGGATGATGAATGCGAGAAGAGTTTCTTACAACTTAAGCTGCGGTTGGTTACAGCGCCAATACTTGTATTACCATCCGGACCAGGAGGGTTCACGGTATATTGTGACGCCTCTCGAATAGGACTTGGTTGTGTCCTCATGCAGAATGGTAAAGTGATAGCATATGCCTCCAGACAACTCAAGAAACATGAGCAGAATTACCCGACACATGACCTAGAAATGGCAGCGGTTGTGTTTGCACTTAAGATATGGCGGCACTATCTCTATGGGGAAAAGTGTGAAATATTCACTGATCATAAGAGCCTTAAATATATCTTTGATCAGCGTGACCTTAATTTACGACAAAGGCGCTGGATGGAATTGATGAAGGATTATGACTGCAATATCCTATACCACCCTGGAAAAGCAAATGTGGTAGCAGATGCCTTAAGTAGAAAATCCTCAGGTACTTTTGCACATATAACTGAGGTAAGAAAGCCCTTAGTACAGGAGTTACAAGAATTAGAGTCTCGTGGGGTATACTTTGAGATATCTGACTCTGGCATGTTCTTGGCTCACGTTAAGGCTAAATCTTCCTTATCCGACCATATTCGTCTATTTCAGAAGGATGACCCAGAATTGGCCAAGATCATGGACAAGGTACACAGTGGAGATACCCAAGAGTTTACACTTGATGACACAGGCACACTTTGGTTTAAAAATCGATTGTGTGTTCCTAATATGCCGGCTCTGAGGAGAGAGATTATGGAGGAAGGACATAACACGGCATACACAGTTCACCCTGGTATGGCCAAGATGTACCAAGACTTGAAACAAATTTACTGGTGGGATGGAATGAAGTGTGACGTGGCAGATTTTGTATCAAGATGTTTAACTTGTCAGCAAGTTAAAGCTGAACACCTGAGATCGGCAGGGAAACTTCAGCAAATTAAAATTCCTGAGTGGAAATGGGAAGATGTGACGATGGACTTCGTAGTAGGGTTACCACATTCTTCTAGTGGCTATGATTCTATCTGGGTCATCGTTGACCGGTTAACTAAGACGGCCCAATTTATACCGGTTAAGACAACATATAGTGTGTCTAGACTGGCTGAGCTCTACATTAAAGAAGTTGTGAAGTTACATGGAGTTCCTTTGACGATTATCTCCGATCGTGGGCCACAATTCACGTCTCGATTTTGGAGAACTTTTCAAGAAGCCCTTGGCACCAGAGTAAATCTTAGCACGGCTTTTCACCCGCAGGCTGACGGACAAACAGAGCGGACCATTCAGACTTTGGAAGACATGTTGAGGGCATGCATCCTTGACTTTGGTGGAAGCTGGGAAAAGCACCTTCCGCTAGTGGAGTTTGCCTACAACAACAGTTACCAATCAAGTATCAAGATGGCACCTTATGAGGCCTTATATGGTCGCCGGTGTCGATCACCGATTGGATGGTTCGAGATGGGTGAGGTAAAACTCCTGGGACCCGATTTAGTGCAAGAAGCAATCACCAAGGTAAGAGTTATCCGAGAACGGATGTTAGCAGCCCATAATAGGCAGAAAGCCTATGCTGACCATAGACGAAGAGACTTAGAGTTCATCATTGGAGACATGGTGTTTCTCAAGGTTTCACCCATGAAAGGCATAATGAGGTTTGGGAAGAAAGGAAAATTAAGCCCCAGGTATATTGGACCTTATGAGATCCTAGAGAGAATAGGCAATGTTGCCTACAAGCTAGCCTTACCCACAGAATTAGGGGGAATCCACCCCGTCTTCCATGTGTCTATGTTAAGGAAGTACCTTCCTGACCCTTCACACGTACTTCATCAAGATACCCTCCAATTAGATGAAGATTTGTCATACGAGGAAGTACCGATAGCTATCCTGGATAGCCAGATTAAGAAGCTCCGATCTAGAGAGATTCCATCGATAAAAGTACTATGGCGGAATCAGACTCACGAGGAGGCCACATGGGAAGCCGAGGCTGATATGCGAATTAGATACCCACATCTATTTGAATCTTCAAGGTAATTTAAATTCGGGGACCGAATTTTTTTTAAGGGGGGTAGAATGTAATACCCATTATTATTATTATTATTTTTTTTTAAGTTATAAGTATTTAAGAATTTCGATAAATTTATTTTGAAGAAAATAAATTCCCTATCAGTTGAATTTTTGCATACTCGTTTGTGCATATTGTTGAAAATATAAATTTTTAATTATAGATTCTATAAATTATGGGATATAATGGATGATATGATATGGAATTAATCCCATTAAGTAAATATACAGTTCAAAAGTGGAATCTAGAATGAAAACTGGTAAGTGAGACTAGTAGATGAAATAGTATAGGAGAATGGTAGATGAAAACTGGTAAGTGAAACTGGTAGATGAAATAGTATAGGAGAATGGTAGATGAAAACTGGTAAGTGAAACTGGTAGATGAAATAGTATAGGAGAATGGTAGATGGAATAGTAGCAAATAGTACCATAATTTCTCCTATAAATAGGCCATTCCATTTCAATTCAAAACACACACCTTCAGTTTCTCTTCTCTCCTTTCCTCAAAACTTCTCTTACTCCGGCGTTAGGGCTCTGAGATTCTAGGTCTTTCTTCCTTAGCCTAGATCCAAGGTAAGAATACTATGCCCCTTTTCTGTGCCATTCAGATTTTTAAAAGTTATTTTCTTAAGTATGCTCTGTGGTTGCGGCTTTGGCCGATCTTCCACATCAGAAAAACTGTCCTTAGCTACCTATATGTTGTTTTGATTCTCTGATTACCGAAATAGAATGTAAACTGTGAAGAATACATGTCTAGGAAAGTTCTGGCTAAGGAAAGACATGGTTGTTAAGTGTGTCCATTGGGACTCTCCACTCTTTCCTGGGAACTTACCTGGTGTACTCTTTTACAGATTATATTCTCTATTTCTGGTATGAATAGTACTTGTACGTATGAATAGTAACCGTACGTATGAATAGTAACCATACATATGAATAGTAACCGTATATATGAATAGTAACTATACGTATAAATGAATAGTAACTATATATAAATAGTATTTATATGTATTTTTAAATAGTACATATACGTGTATTAAAGAATTATATTAATTGAATCCATTAAATGTAATTGTGTAGATTTAAAGAAGATATAGTAACTTGGATTTCAGGTGAGTAGCTAACCTACTTGGATACTTATTTAATTATATGAATAGTCCAAGTAATTTACATATTCAGAGTATATCTACTATTACCTTTGACTGAATATTTCAATTAATATGGCTGTGTGCCGAATATGATTATGGTCATATGCTATGGCTGTGTACCGAATGTGAATATGGCTGTGTGCCGAATATGATTATGGTCATATTTATGGCTGTGTGCCGAATGTGAAGATGGCTGTGTGCCGAATATGAATATGGCTGTGTGCCAAATATGATTATGGTCATATGCTATGGCTGTATGCCAAATGTGGAGATAGCTGTGTGCCGAATATGATTATGGTCATATTCTATGGCTGTTTGTCGATTATAAGTATGATATGATTTTACTTATGTATTTTATACATATACTTGTGTATTGTTAATCACTTGATGATTATCTGTAATTAAGTTTCTATCCTTGTAACGTTATCTATTCATTGAGATTATTATCTCATATTGTGGTGGATATATTTTTTTCAGATCCTGAGATTAACGAAAAACATCTGTCTGAGGAGTAGCGCAAGTTCAATATCCTAACCCTCTTTGCTTCAAGGGTTGGTGTTTATTAAAGCTGTTTCTTCAGTTTTAAATTCTAGAAAGCTCTGCAGTCAAATAGGACATCTAGGAGGAAGTGGTTATTGTACATATTTATGTTATTACAGTACTTTAAGTTTACTGTATGTTTTGTAAGATTGTAGCTTATTAAGCAAAATCGGAGTATTTAACTAAGATAAGTCTTTGTTATATTATTACTCTCACATTTTAGAATGATTATTATATGGAGCTAAAAGCATTAGGCTTACAACTAGAGAGTATCTCTAAGTTGTGCTGGTCACGTACCATTTTGAGGGTCGTGACATTAATCAAACATTAAAATTGAATCATGGAAGAGTTTTTTTTTTGGTACAAATAAACCATAAAGAAAGGAGTAAGGGAGAAGATATCGTATAGATTGAGCTATCTAATACAAGGAGATTGGAAGGAATACATTCAAATATTGAATATCCCCAGTTCATGATAGAGAACATACCAAAGATATAAGAGATTCCTAATTGCCAAAGCCTATGTCTTATATTTTTTAACAAATTTCCTTCCGCAATTGATCCCTTGTGAATGAATTAACTTTGAAGCACTGGAAGGCTGTTAAAAGAATCATGTGCTACTTGAAGGGAACAACTAACTTTGCACTTCACTTCAAACCTTCTTCCTCGTTGAGTTTAACCGGTTACTGGGATATAGACTGAGCTATGTCACATGAAGACCGGAGATCCATAACTAGTTATTGCATTTACCTTGGAAATGCTCTAATCTCATGGTCATCCAAAAGGCAAGGTGTGGTCTCTCGATCCAGTACAGAGTTTGAATACAAAGCAGTGGCTGATTTGATTGCTGAACTGGTTTGGCTTACCTTTCTACTTAAGGAAATTAGCTGCTCGATTTCCAGTACCCCTGTTATTTGGTGTGATAATATGGGTGCATGGTCTCTAGCCTCTAATCCTGTATATCACTCCAGAATGAATCATGTTGAGGTGGACATTCATTTCGTTCGTGACAAGGTAGCAGCAAAGGAAGTGAAAGTCTGCTATGTTCCCACTTATGAACAGATGGCTGACTGTCTTACTAAACCTCTCACTTCAAGTAGATTTGTGTTTCTTAGGGACAAACTTGGTGTAGTGGAACCACCCTTAAGTTTGAAGGGGTGAGTTAAGTCTATAGGCTTACCATAAGCACACACACATAGTATATATTTGTCTGTAATGACTCAGCATTTCTTAGTTACACCAAGTGGCGTTATCAGTGTTATTTTTGCATTCTGTTATGTAGAGTTGTATTATTCTTTTCAATTCCATTTGTAAAGATCTCCTACATGTTGATTCCTGGAGCTACAGTAATGCAAACTTCTGTCCTGCAAATTGCCTTTTGTCCTTTTGTCATCTCATGTTACAAATATATATTTGTACCAGTTCTAAATATTCTCTTAATAGTTTAAATTTTTGGATATTTTTTAAAAATACATAATAATATTCAGTAAAATTTCAAAAAAAAAAGTTAGAAAATTCAAAAATTAAAAAAAAATGAACAGGTTGAATTGACTTAATTTTTTAGTTTGACTAATTTAAACGCTAATCAGTTCATTGGTTCAAATTAAATTGGAGACCTGACTGATTCACTGATTTTTCGGTCTAACTGACCAATTTAGTCTGACTCTCTAAGCACTAGTAAAACTTGATAACAAGTACCAGAGAACTAAATCTTAAACGAATATACTTTTTGATTTGAGAAGAGTTTTTTTTGGTACAAACAAACCATAAATAAAGGATTAAGGGAGAAGATATCATATAGATTGAGCTATCTAATACAAGGAGATTGGAAGGAATACATTCAACTAGTGAATATCCCCAGTTCATGATAGATCACATACTAAAGATATAAGAGATTCCTAATTGCCAAAGCCTATGCCTTATATCTTTTATCAAATTTTCTTCCACAATTGATCCCTCGTGAGTGAGTTAATTTACTGGCTAGACTGGTATCTACAGTGGCAATGAGGTTGATGTTTAAGGAAGAATCACAATAGTTCTTGATCATAAGATTTAGGAAGTTAAGAGCATCAAGAGTGTTGAACTCATTTTTTCTTTTGGATTTCCTACATTTAACTATTTTGCAAATCCTTATTATGTTGTAAAAATCGACGACAGAAAAGAGGTATGGTAGGTCAAGTATTTCCTAGTAGAACATAAGGCTAACTAGTGCGAACTAATTAAACGGGTTATACCTACTTTGGGAATTGCTTGATCCATATAATGATTGTCATTAGACTGATGCAAACTTTCTTCTTTATTAAAAACTAAAATGTATTTTTTCCATCTAGCTTTGATCTCTTCGAGGACAACATTGTTACCAATTCATTACTTATTATGAAGAACCTCGTTATGAGATTTCTAGATGTAATCAAAGACAAGCATAATTAAGATGATGGTGTTATTCAACTCATGCTTATTTGCACTCAATTGCTAAAACTGTTCATCTAGCCACTTGATTAGAGAGTTTCTTGGGATAGACTCAAATTTGACACCATATCTATGCCAAATCACAATCTTTTACAAGGGGTTAGAGGAGAAGAGTGTCATCCAAAGTTTCTTCAGTATGGCCATATAGAGGGCATGCACAGTCATTATGAATGTGGTGCTTCTTTAGGGTCTTGCTACAAGGTATAGCTTCCATTCTTACTTACTGGACAAAAACTAAGAGTCTTTGAGGAATTTTGATTTTCTAGTAATTTGTCTAAGGGAAGTGAGTGTTAAGATTTTTTCCATTACATTTGCAAAAAAGAGGTGTCTAGAAGAGAACCCAAACCAGATAATTATGTCATTTGCAAACTCTGAGATCTTGGTGTTGAGAATATGCTTGGCTATTGAAGGATCATATAGCCGAAGGATCAGGTTTTACTTCGAGCTAAGATTATTAAAATTAATGAGATATGTAACATGACTAAGGTTTAGAGATATATAGGCGGGAGAGAACCACATATTCTTGCTCTTAATAAGAATACATTTCCCATTACCAAGTTGCCAACATAAGCAATTAAGAACAAGGTCTTTCCCCCACATTAAGCTTTTTAAACACCATGTAACATTTGAGGGGGTATGAAAGGAGAGGGAATCCTACAAGGATCCATACTTGTGGATCATCCATTGGCTAAAAAGGGAGCTCTTATAGGATATCACATGCTAGAGCTAATTGCAAAAGAGGACCTGTTAAATTTTTTCATTTTTTTTATAGAATGACCACCTTGAGATTTTGGGGCATGAAGAATATCCTTGTGGATCAATTGAAGCCTCTTCTAATTCTCTTTTAAGGCAAAAAAAAAAGCATTAATATTACTTGAATCAATTTTCCTAACAACTTTTTGAGGGACCCTATGGGTAGAGATAGACAAGAATGGATTGATTCACAACTTTAATGAGAATCAATCTTCTTGCTTGACCTTTCCAACTAGTAAGGTTCTTTTAAATTTGTCTATAAGCTCCTGATAGTGATAACTTTTGTTCTTTCCTTGGTCAATCGCAATACCCAAGCATTTTCCTCACTTCTTTTGGTGATCGACTCAAAAGATTTGTGACATCATCTTCCTAAATATAGGGGGTGTTAGAGCTGAAAATAAGAGAGGGTTTCTCTATATTTATGCTTAGGCCCAAATACTACAAAAATGATCGATTATAGAATTAATTTTGCCACGGGACTCCAAATCTACTTGGAAAAAAAGGATGGTATCATTTGCAAACATGACATTATTGATTCTTGGCCCTCTTTTGCCAAATTAGATTCCCCTAATTCCCTTTGCTTATTTCGCTTTCTCAAGCATGCAGGAAAACACATTTGTACAAAGGATGAAAAAAGTAAGTTGACAATGAATCACATTACCTTTAACCTCCATGAGGAAATAAGCTAAATGTCTTGTGCCCATTAAAAAGTATGGTATATGTAATTGTTCGGGCGCATTGCATAACCAAATTAAGCTAAACCTCAGGGAAGTTCATAGACTTCATGACACCTTTAATGAAGTTTCAAGAAATTTTATCAAAAACCTTTTGGATATCCATCTTAAAGGCACACCACCTCTTTTTTGTAGCCTTGGCTTTTTTAATGTAACTCATAAGCTAAGGCTATGTTAGAGTTGTTTGAAATTCTCCTTCCTTTAACAAAAACATTTTTATTTGGACAAATCCACTTTGACATGAAATCTTGCATCCGATTGACTAGGACTTTAAAGATTATTTTGTAGACCACATTTCAATGGGCCTAAAATCTTTGACAAATTCAGGGCAAGGATTTTTAGGAATTAGAGCAATATAGTAGTGATTGAATTCCTTGAGCAAGAATCGCCTTTCAAAAAAAAAAAGGAAAAAAGAAACTCCTCATCATTCTTATGATGTAATTCTTGAGGAGATCCCAATGTTTTTGGAAAAAGATAGCAAGGAACCCATTAGGGCTAGGGGCTTTGTTGGAACCAATATGAAAAGGAGCAATCTCAATTTCTTTCTTTGAAATTGGCTCTTGGAGGGTTTGCTTCTGATGGTTGCTAACTTTGGGTAAATCAATGTTACTTAAGAACATGGTAATGTCAAGGGTAGGGGTCTCTGCCTCATTAATGTAGCAGGCCTTCCTAAAGAAATCCGAGACCATTTCTTTCATTTAATAGTAGTAAGAGATCCAGGTGTTATTCATGTCCTTAATTCTAGTAATTTTTTTTATTGATTCACCATCTTTTGACTAATGTATAGAAGTAGATCTCCTTTGATCAATCACTACTGTCTCATTTTCTGAGCCTACATAATTTCCTTATAGTCTAGGAGTATCTCAAGTTCATCTTTGATTGATTTTTCGAGGGTGAGATCACTTGAACTATCAAAATTTGTTTAAATGGATCTTAACTCCTTAATGAGCTTATGGATTCTGCCATTAATATTACCTTCATGATTTTTGTTCCAATTAATAAGCTCTTTTCTAACTTTCTTTAATCTATTAAGCAAGGAAAAGGCCAGAGACCTATTCACTTCCTTATTGCATGCATAAAACACTTCATTAGCGTAAGCTATCTCATACATCTAGAAGTTCTCAAACTTGAAAGGCCTTGGCCAACACAAAATATGGAGTGAATTATGGACCACAATAGGACAATGGTTGTCACGCCTCCAACTTACGCACGTGACCGGCACGATAGATGAGCTTTTACCTCACCACCGTAAGCCTAATTCCGTATCAATTTGATATATATAAAAATGCTATCTCATGAAAAAGAGTACAATAAATATTTCAAATATATCCATTTATTCATTAATAAATGATATTCTCAACGAGCATTGTTCGTCCAAGATTTACCTACCCAAATTACAGAGCTACTACTATAATACTTTTGATAAAGTTTTACATAATAACAAATATTTACCCCGATCAATGGGGTTGAGGACTCGAACGATTAGCTGGTTGTGCCTCTACTTCTTCTTGAGAATCTGTGAGGGGAGGAATGGCATGAGTATATTTTACTCAGTGAGGAAATATATTATTCTATCACAAACATAAGAAACAATCATATAAAATCACAAAACATATCATATAGTTCCAAATTAAATTCTCAGACATTTTTCGGGTCCAATCCACATAAGGTGGTCGTTGTCCCACGGCCCATGCCGCATCCTCCCTTATTACTGCTTTCATAAATGCCTCCCTTATTTCACCCCTATATTTTCAATACTCTTTGTATTGGAATAAATTTTTGTTTAACATGATTTGCCACCCTTATTATCTCCTGCTCCTCCCTTTTTCCTCCCACACAGGGACCCGTCCCCGTAACATTCTCCATCAATCACAAACATAACAATAATTCAACCTTACACACAATACTACCCATGTATGTGATGTTGTTCACACATATAGTATATGATACTCTTCATAAATATAGCACTGTTCACATATACGTACAATACTGTTCATATGTACAGTATGATACTATTCATAAATATGGCATTGTTCATATGTATGGTATAATACTATTCACAAATACGATACGATACTATTCATGAATACGTCACTGTTCATATGTACATATAATATTGTTTATATGTACGGTATAATACTATTCACAAATACGATATAATACTATTCATGAATACGTCACTGTTCATATGTACATATGATATTGTTCATATGTACTGTATGATACTATTCATAAATACGATACTGTTCATATGTATAATATGATACTATTCATATATACAGTATAATACTATTTATAAATATAGTACTGTTCATATATACGATATAATACTATTCATAAATATAACACTGTTCATATGTATATACGATACTGTTCATATATACGATATAATACTATTCATAAATACAGCACTGTTCATATGTACTGTATAATATTATTTACAACATGGTACTATTTATATATGCGATAATCAGAAATAATTTTCAAGTAGCTGAGGATAATTCTTTTCTGATGTGGAGGATCGGCTAAGGCCGCAACCACAGAGCATACTAAGAACTTATCACACAGGTATTTGTAAAAATATAGTATCCTCACAGTATCTTAGTAATCAATAAATAATTCTTAAACAATCGAGGTTAGTTCCTTTCTGATATGGAAGATCAGCTAAGGCCGCAACCACAGAGCATACTAAGAATTTAACGTCTAAATTATTATAAGAATTTAAAAGAGCATAGTAAAATATTCCCTCACCTCGAATCCAAGCTATAAAGGAGGACTTTTATAATAACTCAGAATCTTAACACCAGAATCAGAAGAATTAGAGGAGAGGAGAGAATAGAATCTGAAGGTGTGTGTTTAGAAGTGAAATGGAAGAGCCTATTTATAGGAGAAGTTATGGTACTATTTGCTACTATTCTATCTACCATTCTCCTATACTATTTCATCTACCAATTTTACTTACCAGTTTTCATCTACCAGTTTCACTTACCAGTTTTCATCTACCATTCTCTTATACTATTTCATCTACCAGTTTTCATCTACCATTCTCTTATACTATTTCATCTACCAGTTTCACTTACCAGTTTTCATCTACCGTTCTCATATACTATTACATCTACCAGTCTCACTTTCAGCTATACATTCTAAATTCCACTTTTGAATTGTATTTTACTTAATAGGATAAATTCCATAACATACCATTCATTATATCTCACAATTTATTCAATTTATAATTGAAAATTCATATTTTCAACATCATACACAGCCAAGATAAAATTTACGTAAAAATTTAAGTAGACATAATTTTTTTTTGACGGGTATTACAATGGTTTAAGCCAAAGATTGGCAATGCCTCAACTTTAGTGTTAAAGAGGAGGTTGACTCAAACAACATTACAAATAACTGGGTCTAATTATTCCTAAACTGAATTATAGCGGTTCACGCCACCATGGTTGCCAAACCGCCCAAAATTGAGTTATGTTACAATTCTGTAGTATAGTGATCCTCTAGTCATATTCTTTCTCAAAACTTATTCTTTTATCACTAATTTAGTTTTTTAGACACTTATTTACACTTATTACATAATTAATTACACACACAGCAGGTATTAACAAAATTAAAATAATATATGACAATACTAAACTAATGAAATAATAACAATAAATAGAGAGCATGCAACTAGTCATAGGTTTCCTAGAATTTTAGCTATCATAATTATCATCTCTAAATTAATTTCTAGTTTTTTTTTTCTGTCATTTGGTTTTCAATGCTATTGTTTCCAGAAAATATCCTAAAACTAGACTTCATTCAAATTATGGTAAGGAAAATCTTCACTAATCCATAACCTAATGAAATTTGATTAAGTCCTAACCAACATCTGTACAACAACCATATTCCCATATTCATACATGTCATTTCTATCCTATTTGCTATACCAATCGGTCATAACAAGATTAAACCTCACATAAAAGTTTAGAAACAAAAATCATGTTCATATATTGTCTAGCCAGAGTAAGTATAAACATAAAAATATAGAGGTGAAATTAGGATAGAAATGAAATAGAAACAATAAGAACTTATCTGATTGCTCAAAAAATTCAAACTAAAGCCTCCAATTCATTATATGATTATATATATAAGAGTTTTAGCCTTCCATGGAGGCTAAAACGAAATTACAAAAGTTAAAACAGAGGAAGAACTAAACCTACAAAAATACAAAGAAAAATGGAAGAAGAGGGAAGGTTTTCAACAAATGGAAATGGTAGTATGAAGGTGTTTTTAATCTGCCCAAGGAGGAGAAAATGCCTTCTGCACAAGTGCCTTTCACTATTCTGTTCTGGTCAGCAACACAGCATAAATCAGAGAAGTTTTGCATGGAAATAGGGGGTACAGAATTGTCTTTTCTGCCTATGAGAGTTGACCTTCTAATTTTCTGTTTTGGGGAAGGTTCTAGCCTGCAAATCAGAATAGGATTGTAGTACTGAATGCATGCTAAAATCAGAATAGATTTGTAGACCAGTGGGGTCCACACTAATCAGCATCTAGTCAGCATATTATATCCACGTCAGTATCAATGGACAATGCTTAGTCAATGCCTACTTAGCTAATTTCATCCATGTTAGCATAGAACTCTCAAATTAATTAATTCTGCAAGATTAGCACAAGGATTAATTAGGTCTTTAATCATTCAGGTCCTAAAAATATGAAATTAAAGCATATCCAATCTATAATTAATTTAGATCCAATAAATTCAAAAATATAATAAAATTAAAGAGTTGTTCTTGATTGAATAATAGATATCAACTCTTTTCAAGTGTTGGTCCCAGTTTACTAATTGCCAGAAAGGATGATGTTGATTAGATTAAAGGAGCAGAGGAGATCAGAAAGATACTGAGAACTAGATATAGATGCATTAGAATTGAATTTTTCACTACACTATACAACCTGATTAAAGTCCTCCAAGATGATCTAAGGACCATTTATAGAGCACCTTGGCTAATACAGAAAAATCCAAAAAAAATTCCTAATACATAGTCTAGGTAGAGCATAAAAAAAAGATACAAAACAAGCGGCTCTAGAAGCAAAGGAAGTCCTTACATGGATGCATAAGTTAAAAACATTCATGATCTCACAAGAGAAGTTGTCTTGTCATGCAAGGAAAGAGCCACCACTTCTTCTTGATGCATTCGTTCCTACACTATTGGAGAAACCTAGCTAGGCAACTTTCTTTGAGGCCTTCTCTTTTGTCATGTGGGTTTCATAAAGGATATAAAGTAGGGATGCTGAGAATGGGTGAGTTTCTTGGGTCTGTGAACTGTCAAGGTATAGTTGATACCTCGACAACTCCTAACAAGGAGGCTCCTGGTGCTAGGCGAGGCCTCTACTCTACATGTCGCCTCCCTGACCCACAAGTCTTGGTTTGACAAAGCAGAGGAGAATGGATAGCATTTCGCTTTCTGTTGGGGCTTTGCTCACTAAACTAGTGAAAGAGGGTCTGGAAATAGCATGTTTCTCAAAAGGACATGCTTGTATGATGTCTGCTCCATTACTTCTCTAGGCCTCAGCTATTGTGGTACGTTCCTCATGTGATTTGCAAATTAGATAAAGGGGATCCAATTCTTTTTAGTCATGTAGCAATCCATCCCACTGTCGTAGAAAGAGACCCACAAGGCCTAGAGATGTTCAATGGGCTACACAAATTGTGGATTCTCATTGGGCCACACAAATTGTAGGAGATTGGGCCTAGCAAGGCTTGATGGATGAGCCAATCTTAAGGGTTGAGAAAACTAATGAGCCCTTATTTACACGGTTTCTTTTTCTCTAGAGGCATTAATCCTGGGCAAGCCAAAATTCCACAAAATGGATAGGGGTGAGGAGGAAAATATTAATTTTTAAGGCCCAAGAAGAACTGAAGAAATAAGCCCAAGCTGAATCCAAGAAAATGCCAACATGGGTTACTAGATAAGGCCCATCAAGACTTGGGAGGATAAAAAAGGTTGTCAGTGAACTAAAAAAATTAAAGAAAACATTCCATGTGTATGATCAAAAGGTCCCACTTGACATTTATAGGGTTTCTGAAGTAAGCTATGATGCCCTACCCCTAAAGAATGATAGTGTGATAAAGGTGGGTCCATAATAAGCATCTTAATTGTCAGAAGATCCTAGTTATTGTACTAAAAGGAGAGGATAAATTGCAAGTGATCTTCAACATTTTTGACAATGTGGGCTAGGGTCAAGACTCCAATGCCAGGGGTGATGTCCATATGGTTTTGGAGTGGCATGGTGGCTAGGTTGAGCTCAGGCAGAGGTAAGTTGAGATTAAGATCATTTTGATAGTCCATGATGTCAATCTCTTCTTCCAAACTCAAAAGAGTTTGAGGAAGAGGATGAAGTGAAAGAGTCAAAGTCAGAGGGGAGATTTGTATCAAAGAAAATAGTCAGAATTTTTATGGGAGTATGATCCAAGGTAAAATACTTTGTTCCTTCTAGATGGAAATGGGAAATCATTGAAGTTGTCTTCCTTCCATTAACACCTTTGATGTGAAAATGAACACTTCCAAAGTAGGCCTTATTGGGATCAAAGGTAAAATTAATATTCAATCGTTGCATGATTTCTTGCCTTTGGATGACTTGCTTATGCCTGACCCTGTTTTCAAACCAATCACATTTTGTGATTATATGACCCTGTTTTTAAACCAATCACAATTTGCGATTATATGGCCAATCCTACCACAATTTTTACAAATTCTAAAACGCCTATCAGGATGGCTCTTGACCCAAATTCTTCTCCCATTATCCAACATCACGTAGAAGTCCATAAGGAGATGTTTGCAGAACTTGACCATCACTTTAATTGATGCATATTCAACGTTGAAATCTTCCCTATCCATGGGATTGACTTTAACAACTTCACCCAGCATGGAGCCTAAAGTTTTGACAATAGTGGGAGAAGTATACTCCATTGGGAGTCTATAAAGACAAAACCAAATAGCCATTGTTGTGACTCTCATCCTTGGTAGAGCAGTGTTGGGTTTCCAAGTGTTAAGGACCAACAACTTGTCTTCTACTACCAGGGGCCATTTGCCAACATGAAGCAAAGGTCGTCCACATTGTAAAACTTGAAAATGTAAAGGTTGCAACATTATGCTCTAACTCAGACAAGTCCCATAAAATTCCATCTAACATTGATGATTTGCTGCATATGATGCTTAGGAATCTCCTTCTTAATTATCCATCAAAATGCCTAAGGGCATAGTTATCCTAGTTCATTTTAAAATTCCTAATGAGGTTAAGCTTGAAGCCAAGCTAAGGGCCACTTCTTTGAAAAGCAATGTTTGAGAGAGCATTGGGCGAGAGCCGTGAGGATTGCTAAACTTAAAGAAAGAGGCCATAATAAGATGGCATAAAAGAGAAGAGATAATAAGATAAGGTATGGAGATGAAGGTAAGGGCCAAAAGGAGAAGAAGGATCCAAAGGAGGGATTATATATAGGGGAGGGAGGCAAAGATGCATAAAGAAGGAGATGATGAAATGGGGTAGGTAAGATCTTAAAAAAGAGGGGAAGTGAAAGAAAAGGAAAGAACGGTATCCTAAGCTAAAGGAAGGCTTGCTAGGCACAAAGGGGAGTAAGCACAACCAGAGGCCATTACGGGAGGGAAAGAAGCAAGAATTAGGATAACGAAGAAATAGAGAGGGGACAAAAAAGGTAGGAAAAAGGATACAAAAAGGATTACAGAGGCGATTAACATTGCTTAAGAAAAGTACATAAGAACAATGAGAGAAGAAAATAGCAGCAACAAAAAGAAAGCTAATAAGAAAGAGGATAAGGATAGAGACTCTTATAGGACAGAGCAAGGAACACTTATGCAAGGACACATTGAGAAGAGTTTTGGAGATTTAATATATTCAAAAAATTCCAAGCCAATTGACATGTTTGATTGAGACATTTTTTATGTCCAAAATCTCTTGTTTTGTTATGTTATAAGATTATTTTATCTAATTTTGTTTTTAAAATTTATCATGATTTTTATTAATTTCCTTTAATTAGTAGTCACTACTTTTTATTATCATAGCTGACTATTGAATTTTTTATAAATATATTATTTTAACATATTAATTATATTAGAAACACTTTTCCCCCCTTAAAAATTAGTTTCATCCTTATCTTTTTGCTCACTTTGCTATCATAAGGATTCTTTCTTGTAATAAGAGGGGATCCAGGTGGTTGCTAGACTGCTGATGAATCGTCCAAAATTGGATTCTAAGGCTGGTTTGTAGTATAGTGCTCACCAAGTCGTCTCTCTTGCGGAGCCGCACTCTTATAATCAAATTAAAAGCTTGGACACTTATTTACACTAATTACTGATAGGAGGTGTTTACAGAAACTAAAAATAGCATGAAAGTAAAGCAAAAGAATAGAACAATAACAACTATATCAAAAAATGTATAACCAGTCACTTAGTTTCCTTGGTAGTGCAGCGATCATCATTCAACCTCTATATTAAGTTTTGGTTGTGTTTTTTCACTAGTTTATCATGGTAAAATATCCAGAAAACCTTCCAAAAGTGAATTATATCAAAGATATGGTCAAGAAGACATCCATTAACCTATAATTTGATGAAATCTCATGAAGTCCTAACCAAGATCATGGACAACAATTGTCCATACATTCCATTTTCATCTTGCTTACTATACCAATTGGTTATAGTAAGTTAAATCCTAAAATGGAACTTTAGAAATAGAAAATAAGCCCATGCAAATCTAACCAGAAGCAAGCAATAAGCATAAAACAAAGAGGCAACTGAAATATGGAAAATGGAATAAAACATCAAACAAGAAACGTATTTGCATTAAGAATTCAAGTTACAACTTCTAGTTCAACCTTGTGACAAAAGGGATAAGTCTTCCATGAGGCAAAACCGAAATTACATAATGAGAAAGAAAAACTCAAAACCTACAATAAGAAAAGAAGATGAGGAACTCATGCAAAATACAAGTCTGAAGTTATTTTAATCTGAGTCCCCAGGAGAGAGAGTAGACTTCAAGCAGCAATTCGTCACTTTATTTGTCTGACAGACCTTCTGTCCCTTGTTCAGAGGAATTGGCATGAAATGGGAGCTAGAAATTGCCCTTTTATGGTCCTCAGATTTGACCTAAGCAGTTTGCCAATTTTGGGAAAGTATTAGGTAGAGCCAAAGTCTGATGTGTGTCATTAAGCCAAATTACTTTCAGGTCAGTGTGGGCCCACGTCCAGTCATCAAATTATCCTCTAATTAATCTGATATGCAAGATTAACAAATGAAATAATGGGTCTGTAATCATCCAAGGTATAAAAATGTGTATATTCATTCAAGAATTAATTTAGATCTACTAAATTTCAAATCATCAAATAATTAGAGTTTTTCATGATTAATTTGCAATAAGACTGAGTTAAAAATTATAATTAACTTAAATAATACACATGTTATTACTAGGTCTTACTGTGTTATTATACACTTTTTGTTAATTTTTTTCTGGGTGATAACACTTTTTGTTAATTTGTTAATTAACACATTTTTTTGGCTGCGTTTTTTTTTTCTCACATTAGAGGACGAAGCTTCGTAGCACTGAGGTTTTCGGCACCGACCTTAGCAACAAAACCCTAAATTAACGCTTCTAATTAATAAAAGCCATTTATAAGATTAATTAAATGTGGTTATGGTAACGCACGAGTCATCCCATTTATAAGATTCCCAAAATGTGCCATTAAATCTAATACATAAGAAAGACTGTGATTCCATTATTGAACAACGTGAGCTTAGCCTGTCTTTACACAAAAGCCAAGAAGGAAACCCAATAATTAATAATGACATTTTTATTTTAGTCGATGGGTGTCAAGGACAGACTGCTACTTTGACTGATGTATAAATGATAGGTAATCATATATACATGTATGTCAGCTATTGTATATGACTATTATAAGTTATATTCTACCATGGTACTATATATGCATATTTTATTAATCTTCTTGTACTCTAATATAATGTAACTATCTTCAAGGCGCTTTTCTTTTGTCAATAGCTATTTTTTTAGAAGTTGCCTTCCCACTCTCTCAATTTTTTGGGGGTCTCAACCCTATAAAAAAAAGAATTTAATTAACATGTAAAACAATGTGTATTGTGAGGGGATATGGTAGATTTCCAAATTTTTTTTTGTCTTCGATCTCTCTACATCCAAATCTTTTTTTTTTGTCTTTAAATTTTTATATAAGCATTGATTTCGTTCTAAAAGAAATAATTACATTAGTGTTTGTCATTTACAATTTAAACAATATTAAATTTATGGAACAAAATTAAAATTAGTTAAACTATGAGATTAAATTGATATAAAATAAAATTAAAATCTGAATTAGAGTTTAGGACAAAAATAATGCTTTTGTCTTTATAATTTAAGTGTTTAGTATCCCCAGAAGGCCCAATACTTGAGGCATTTATATATGTTCATAAATAGAAAATAACTGGCAATAATGTTGGCTTGGGTTTTAAGGGAATGGAAGGAAGGTAACAATTTGCCATATTAATTGGACACAAATCAAATTGGAGAGTTAGTGCCTAATTAATTTTGGTTCAGTGAATTAAGTATATATACATATATATGTACACATTTAAATTAGTTCACTTCCTGTTCAAGCAAGGCCTTATTTAAATTAGTTCACCTGATTTCTTTAGAGACTAGTTGAGGAGTGAAATTCTAGATATAGTAAGCAAATATGGGGAAATGGACCCATATCCTCATATATGCATGTATATATAAATAGCAAATAATTATTCTTATATGGCAAAATAATGGTCTAAATTGACGTGGAAACGATTAATATAAATTTTATTTTTTATTACATATTTATACAATGAATTATTGATCAATCAATACTATTGATTTGTAATCGATGATTAATTATCAGAAGTGAATTTTTATTGATTTGACCTTACTGTATTGATATTCTATATGAAATTTTATAAAAAAAATTGAGTAACCACTACAACAAAATTAGGCAATAGTAGCAAATTTTTAGTTTTACCAACAAATATAATAATTACTACTAAAAAGATAGTTCACAAACAATTTTTCTCAATGTTAATTAGAATAACTACTAACTTACAATATTTTCCAATTTTCGAGAAAATGTTATAGATATCTTAGCAAATCACAAGTGCTACGAAAGTGAAAAAGATAAAAGAAAGTATTTATTTTCTATTTTAGCAAGTCCCACATTGGTTAGTTTTGTAAGTGGAGACTAATGATTGTAGTATAAAAGAGAGAAACTCTATAATTTGAAAGTTCAATATCGCCCAGCTTAAAAATATGAGACTAACTAGTGGTTGTGCTATAAAAGAGAAGAACTTGTACATAGATATATGAGTGTGGAATATAACAGGAACCATATTTTTAACCAAGGTTGGTTCATTAGTTTTTTTTATTGAACTGATTGGTCAAATTGTGTTTTTTATTTGTGGTTTAGTAAATTTAAATTATGTATGTTTTAAAATTTGAAAACATATACTACTAGTTTTATTTATATTAGTATTTAATAACAAAATGGAATTTACAACAGTTTTTTTTACACTATAGTAGCAAATATTAATGTCACAAAAATTAAGATTTACTAGCAATTTTTTTACTCTAAGGTAACATTGTGCTAATGTTAGTAGAAAAACAATTATATACCAGCTATTGAATATCTGTTAGTAAAAAAATATCCAAACAAGAACATAGTAGCAACTTTTAACTTAATAGTGGCAATCAAGAGAATTGTTATATAAGTTTTAGCAGCAATTTTTGTTGTTTGTAGTAATTAATTGTTGCTGTATCTCATTTTTCTAATAGTCAACTGTAAGTATTCAATCTTTTGGTTGATAGTTTCTTACATCTCAATTGTATATTATAGCTAGGTTGATTTTTGAATTTATTAATGGAGTATAAAACAAGCAATATGATATTTAAAGTAAGAAATTTAAAATAAAAAAATGTTATAAAAAGTTATTCAATGGTAGCAAGAATATACATTCATACATATGTTGGTCAAAGTGTGACATCAATTGTCCCATAACAAAGGTTTAAATGAGGAGTTGAGTTATAGTTAAATCATAACACTTGGATGTCTGCTCTATTATGAGAAAAGGAAATAGAGTTGCATTCTGATTAACAATTATAACTTTTAAACTAGTGGTAAGTGTTTAATCCTATCAATTGTATAAGAGCTAATGTGTTCGATTCTTAAGAAAACAATTGCTAAGAAAGAGATTGTTGACCAAGGTGTGACAACACTTGTATTCTATGGCAGAAGCCCAATTGAGAGGTCGAGTTATAGTTGAATCATGACATTTAAATATTTTCTCTACTATGAGTTAAAGAAATAGATTTGTGTCCGAATTAATTAATAGTTATAGTTTTTGGTGCTCTAAGCACTTAATTCTAACAATACACACATATATGAGGGATATATTTAATTAGTGAGAAGAATGATCAAATGTAAGAGATGATAGAAAAAATAATCAGGTTAGATTATAAATCAATGATTCAAATTGATGCATTGTCAATGTATTTATGTTTATATTAAAGGATGCTATTGAACTAAAATGATTCCTATGCATAATTTTTGTCAACACTATTTATGATCAAAATCTTTTTATGAAATTCTTGTTTAATTGTTTTGATGCATTTCAAGATTTCACTTTAACAATCTATTAATTAAATAATATATTGAAAAGAAAAATAAATCGCAAAATGTATTTAACAATATAAAATATTATACATCTTCAAAATTCAAGAAAAGTTGGGGCATTGTTGACAAAGTGGCGGTGGGGCAACAAATATTATAAATTGAAATGTTTTTAATTGGTACACATAAGACAAGAACAAGATTTATACAAATGAGGAATCCTAAGTGACATCAAATCAGTTCAGTACACGACAAAATTTAGGATTATGTTCTAAGCTAAATATACCATGAATTATATTCTGCTATGTTTGTGACATGGGAATTTGGATTAGACTTGCTACTTTTTGTTGAAATTAAAGATAGTTTATTCATTGCATTGAAGCCTCTCTTTAATATCTCTATTGCTTTTTTGTCACTTGATGTTAGATCCATTGTATCAATTATGAATAACTGAATTTTTATATATTTTTTAAGTACATAATTAACGCAATTTTATGAGGCTCTAAGTTTATCAGGAAAACTTTGATAAGAATTAGATATGTTCAAATTATAATTTATAAAGATCATCTATGTATGTTGCTGGTGATAAAATCATGTATATGCTGTATTTATTAAAACTCTAAGCGTGATTAATATTAATTTAATTAGTTCTTTTATTTTTTAAGAAGTTTTTACATTAATTGGTCTCTAAATTACACTTACACTACCTGAATGGCTGTTATTGTTAAGACTTTAACAAGGAAGAAGAAGTCAATTAATTGTACAAAATAACGAAATAATTAAGATTAAGTATCTTTTTGTTGTTTAAATTAGGGGTTAACTTCAATTTCGTTATAAATGTTTTCATTAACAAATTTCGTTTTATATCTTTATATAAATTAATAGCTTTGTAATTGTTAAAGGTATTTAAATTGTTAACAAAATTAGCTGAATGAACATGCAGCTATTAATATCATTGAACTTTTGATTGTAAATGTTGTTTTGTGTAATTTGATATCAAATTTTATTTTTAATTGAATTTTTAAATTTATATTTATAATCTTTTATTATGTATATTATTTTTTAAAATATTTTAAAATAGACTTGTTCAATCATAGTTCAACCACAATCTGACCTTTGACCTTAGAATCAGTGCCTCCGTTGGTTCAATGACTAGTTTAATTTTCATAAGCTTGATTAATATGTTAACAATTTAAACTACAAGACACTAGCTAGGATACCAAATTTTAGGCCATAGGGTCATAAAATAAAAATGGGTTAAACCCCAAAATATCAAGCTATAATTTAATCTAAATATTTTCTTTACAAAGATGAAATTGATGTACAAACCGCGCCTATCAATGGAACAAAGTGATTCACTCATTCTAAATTTGAATGCATTTAATTAATTCATCAGAAGAAGAAGGAAATGAACAAACAAATTGAGGACATTTCATCCGGAATTTTTATGAGACAACTTGTAAATTTAGGGGTGGGCACCAACCCGCTCAATTCAACCCAAACGTGTAGTTTGAGTTAGATTGGGTCTAAATTTTTTAACTCTTCAAGTAGCGGTTTTAGGTGATGGGTTAAAAGTTTTTCAACCTAATCTAACCCGTCAACCCAATAGATATATAATTTTTTTAAAAAAATTTTAGCCACTTTGTCTCTCATCTCCTACCTTCTCTGTCTTCTCAGATTTAGCCATCACTATCGCCATCTCTCTCTGTCTCTTATCTCCTTCGGTCCTTTCTTTTCCATCGGACCATCACCATCTCTCTTTGAGTCTTTGTCCCTGGTTCATATGAACTAGAAATTTTTGGTTCGTATCCAAAGGGATGAGAGATGGAGAGAGATGGCAATGGAGAAGGAAGAGAGAGAGAGAGAGAGAGAGAGAGAGAGAGAGAGAGAGAGAAGAACAAGGGGAAAAAAAGGGGGGGAGGGGATGCGCCAACCGACCCAACTAGTTAGAGTATAGGTTATGTTGGTTTGGGCCCATTTTTTTAAAAAGTTTAATAACCCGACCCGACCCGACCCTATTTAATCGATTTGGATTAAAAAAATTTTTTTTTAATCCGACCCATGCCCATCTTTACTTGTAAAGATTGATCAACAATTGACAAGTATAGTAAATAATGCAGAGCTGGCATATTCATGAAGCAAAGTTAATTATTTGGCAATGTATTAATTGTAGCCCCATGAGATATATAAATTTGAGAAGGGACCCAAAAATATAAGAACTTGTTAAAATCAATCTCTTGATTTCCGGCACCGTCCGAATCATTGAGTAACTGATATGATTGAAGATCGTTGAATGGACCTTTCATTTTGGCCATTCATCTTATATGGCTCTTCTTTCTTTGGGACCCATAACATCATATTTGTATTAATTGTTTGCAACTATTGGGACTATGTCCATCTGCATATATATGATTTTCTCAGAAATTAGGTTACCAAATACCAAATGATGCAGCCAAATAAACGTAAAATAAAAATGAAATCAAACTTTAAGATAAAAACATGTTTTTGGATAATCATTGATACCAAAATAATAAATTTATACTAATGTTAATTGGTTTAAATGATTTAGAATTCATTCCTTTTAAACAATGATCTAAGTTCAAATTTTATGAATAGAGAAAATCAATCTTAAAAAAACTCTAAACTTATGTGGTTTGATTTAGTTTAAACTTGATCAGTTGGAGTTTAGTAAGTGACAGATTTATAACATGAAAATCTATCTCTAAATAATATACAACATTGTTTGACGCTAAATTATTTAGAGATGGATTTGTCACAAAATAATCTATATCTAATTTTTTTTTTCACAAACATGGATTTTTTCGTGACAAAAATTTGTTTTTAATATTTAAAAATCAAATTTAGATTTTAAATAACTTGAAACTGATTTTGGGACAACCATAAAATCCTTCGGAAATCCAAGAAAAATATTTTGACTAAAAAGTACTAGTAAAAAACATATTTGTAACGTATAAATCTATCTTTAATTATAAATGTCTAAAAAATATAATTGAATAAAAAATTAGAAACAAAAATTAAAAAAAAAAATCAGAGACGGAACATTTCTGTCCAAAATTCATTTCTATATATGAATATTTTTCCTCTATTCCAAATTCTAATTAAGGATAGATTTGCAGCATGTTAAAGATAAAATTTGAACAGAAGAAATTTTGTCTCTAATTTTTTATATCTAATTTAAGTTTTACTTAAGAGTGTTAAACGAAATTAATGAATTTTTTTATAAAACAACTTTAAAACTTGCAAAATGAAAGATTTTGGGCCCAAAACGACCTCAATCGATAGACCCCAGTTGCCAAGTCGATCAATTAAAAAAAAAAACTTTTGGTAAAAATATGACAATAGCAAAACTATTCCCAGATCTTTTTTAAAAAAAGTTTGAAATTTAATTGTACGATATACTTTTATTTGACTTTATACTTCGACTTTTGACAATTAGCCTGATCCAAGAAATATTTTGCTGGACACTCTACATCACCGAAAATATTGTGAATTCTAAAATTTTGTCTGAATACGTGGTATGCTTTTAATTGAATCAAAGATATGAACAAGATAACGCATGCAAATATATTCCAATTAATAATATTATTAATTAAACATCATATAGAGTTATCTAGATTTTGTAGTAGGGGTTGCATCATCTTGGGGATGTGATAATGATTGATATTTAGTCCAAACAGATTAGGTTGAATACGAGATAGTCATATCCATGCATACATTTGTCGAAAGGGAGGCAAGAAAATCTTGAGATTATGGTCTATCTCAGGCATAGATAAGAACTGTACATTAATAATATATATATATATGTGTGTGTGTGTGTGTGTGTGTGTGTGTGTGTGTGTGTGTGTCTTTTTGGGGGGGGGGGGAATTTTCTTCGGTGTGGAAATGAAAATTGCATTGATTAATGATAAAGGAAATGTTGGTTTATATAGTTTCGTTATAATTAATTTGTTGAAAGGGACGTAAGAAAATCTTGAAGTCGGGGTCTATCTTATGCATAGACAAGAACTGCATATCAATATATTATATATATTTGAGATGGAAAGTTTCCTCTGTGTGGAAATGATAAAGATATTTATTAATTGTGAAGGAATTGTTGGTTTATAATTCATATGAGAAGAACTGATAGGACTAGAGTACCGTCTTATTTTACTTAAAACCATATTTTTATATGAAAAGTACAACCAGATATATATATATATATATATATATATATATATATATATATATATATATATAATTTCAAGATCAGGTTTTTGTTCAAAAACCACGTTAACCAAACCATAATGAAAGGTTTATATATACCCAAAATTGAAAAGAAGAGCTCAGCTAATTAGTTAAGTTATTAAAACTCAAAATTATTAATACTAATTAAGTTAAAGTACATTCATTTTTCATTAAATTTTGAAGATATATATATATATACACACTCAGGCCACACTCTTGTCTAAAAATTAAGTTTTCATCAGAATTAACTTAATTAATTAGGCTACAATTTTTAAAGAGATAAAAAAGGTGCAAGATTCAAGATATAAGGTCCATTAATTGACAATTCCGTTAATAGAAGGAGGGTCATTACAAATTTACATCTAAATATGTTTATTCGACATTGGTTAGTTGCAGAGGCAATAATTGTTTCAACTTTAAAAATGATAAAGATTCAATTTTTAGATATATCACTTTGAGGAGAGCTCTATACTTTGTACTCAATAAATCCAAATGAGATCAACCTTCTATTTTATAAAATGAAAAGATCATGTAGAGTCAAAAAATAGATAATTAAAATAATCGTTTATTAGTACTCTAAAAGTTTTATTAGTAGATGATCAACTACCCTCAACAACCCTTTTGGGAATCGATCTCATCGCATTGAGACTAAACGCTTATCATTAGATAAAAAATTATCATTTCTAACGATTAGAACACTACTCTTTTTCATTAAGTCAATGTAAAACAAACATCTAAACACTACCGTATATTGGTAAAAAATAATCTTACATTGCTAGCTGTCACTGATATTGCCGTTCAAATGTTATAATGACGCTAGAAAACTTAAAATATATAAGAAGCAAAAGAAACAGAATCATTGAGTAGAGCATTCAGATTCTCTACATATAATAATTGTAAGTAAGAAATTAAAAAATAAAGCAAGAATATCTGAAGCATCTTTTCTTACGTACGTAGCCTGTTGACACAAGAAGTACAAATCCAAGTCCAACTGTAAATTTTAAGAGTAATATTATATAAATAATAGGTGAGATTTAAGTATCTTCAATTCTAGACTATTATATTAAATTCAACTTACCTCAACTTTGTCATTATAACTCCCTTTAAATCATGTATGGCTTCATGTTTAGAGACATTGAATGGGATCTTAGGAGTGATTTTGAACAATATATGAAATATGCACGAGTGGGTTAGTATCTTATCGAATCTAATTTTTAAAAACCAGCTCTATGTCCTAGATTAATTTGATAGCTGTTACTGTGATATATATTGGCATCATTTCCCATGCATCGAACATTTCGACCAGAGACCCAGAGACAGAGTGGCCACAATTACATTTAGATGAGAAGGATGCTAAGTATTGGGCTAAAATATTTTGTCTCTTGATTTTAGTTTGTTTTATTATTTTTGTCTTCTGACTAAATTTTGTATCAATTTAATCCCTTTAGTTATTTTAAGTTTTACTTTGGTCCATTTAGTTCACTTTAGATTTCATTTTAATCCTTTAATTTAATTTTATTTTAATTTATCCTATGACTTACAAAAACTACTCAAATATTAACTAGGTTATAAGAGTAAGCAAGAAACTACAAAAAATTTTTCTGTTAAACATCTTGGTGGCATTAAAGAGAAAAAAAAATACTTGAGTAGTTTTAATAAATTAAATGATCAAATTAAATAAAATAAAATAAAGGGGCTAAAGAGAAACCTAAGTTAAAGTTAAGGGACTAAATTGGAACAAACTAAAATTAAGAGACCAAAATAAATCCTAAAGGTAAAGTTATGAGACTAAATTGAAATCTAAGATAAAGTTAGTAAGAAAACAAAATGAAGCAAATTAAAATTAAGGGACTAAAGCAGAACTTAAAAGTAAAGTTAAATGATCAAGTTGAAACAAAATTAAGGAAGAACTAAAATAAAATATGAAGCAAAATGAAGGGACTAAAACGACATTTTAATCATAGGTATTTAAATTAATTAGTTGAATAAAATCTACTGGAGTTGACACTTGAAAGATATATCTTTAATGAACTAAAAGATGTAGTAGACCATTATTTATCAATATTTCATTATATAACAAAGGATGGTGTGGGGAAATGTAATATGGTAAGGAAGGCCAAGAAAAGAGAATAAGAACCAACGGGGGTGGACTCCAGAGTAACACTCCAAACCACTACCAAACAATCCCAACTAATTCCTTCTAAAATTCCACCCTCCTTACAGTTCCCAAGATTTACAGCCAGAGAAAAATTTATGACAGATTTTTGTAGTTCTAGTGATGAATTTTTTCGTCACTAAAAATGATAGAAAAAAGAAAGGCAATATGGCTAACTATTCAATGATAGATATTGGAGCCTCTAGTTCAAACAACTTAGAGCTTGACAACATATTTGAGTTGCTTGGGTGTTATGATTTTAGTTTAATTGTATTTGTGACATACTCAATTCTAACTCTGTTATGTATGTATATGCCTAATAACTTATGTTATTGGCAAGTTTGGAAGATACTTAATTAAGACTTTTTTTTTTCTAAACCATCAATATTTAGAAGATTGTTAAATTTTGATTAATCTAGTTAGAAATATGTTAAAGTAAACTCTCCCAGTGTTAACTTTTTCTATTTATAATACTTAAATTGAGATATTATTTAAGAGAAAAACAAGTGTTAAATCACTTTAGAGCGTCGGTTAATTTTAGGCTTTTTTATTTTGTGAAAAACGGAAGTTTTTTTAAACTTATTTTCATTTAAAAATTTTTTATGAAAATTTTTATTTGGGTGCAAACTTAACACCCGGTAAATTTCAATGATAATGTTAGCTTATGATAGGTGATAATGGCAATAATAATCGTACAGTAAAAAGTCAAAGTGAAAATGAACTGACTTTCTTACTCATTTTAAAATTTTTTAATAACTATGAGGTAAAATTAGGTTAAAGTTTTACGACAACATAAACACAACGTTTTTTTTTTTTTTTGGGGTGAACCAAAGAAGCATTATAATGAATTAAAAAGCTGCATAGGAAAACTTGTGACGAAGCTCATATTTCACAAAATAAGAAGGATTTGTTTGTGAATCCTACGTATATAATTAAATTCTAGATGCTTGCTAGCCTTCCGTAAGCTTGGAAAATAGTATGAAAGATATTAGTTTGGTTGAATCTATGTATTTAGAATTTGACGATGAAGGTATGGTTTGCAGAACTTTGGGCTTTTATCCTATATAAGGCCTGTTTAATTATTTAGATATCGGCCTGCATAAGGTCCCAATCTATTGTGGGCCTACAGGCCCAAGAGTACAATCGGGCTGACGATTTTGCCAATGTACCGTTATAATCAAAAGAAAACGAAAATGAGTAAGGAGCCGTTTGGTTTTAGAAGAAAATTTTTGTATGAATAAAAAGAAGAATAAGAATGAGAATAATTTTTTAATGGAATAGAATTTTGTGTTCAAAATTTTGTTTGGTAAACTATCGAAAAGAATGAGAAAATTATTTCATTCTATTGTTTAGTTAGAATAATTTTCGCCCAGTAACATAGAACGAAAGAACTGCTTTGTATTTATTATTTAGATATGAGGTAATATAACACGAAGAAAAAAAAGTATATTACTTAATATAGAGGACATAATATAAATTTGAGTAAAATATTGATTTGATCACTAATAAATTATAGTTGTTTTAATTCGTTTTTGAAATATTAAATTTTTAATCCTTAAAAAATTTATTTGTTTTATATTTGTTTTTATGTTTGTTAAAATGACTTTTGACAATAATAAATTTTGAAATATAACAACAAAAATAATCAAATTAAAAAAGATGCAATGTTTCAAGATGAAAATTGAGACATTTAATATTTTAAAAATTAAATTGAAATAATTATAATATTCCAAAGACTAAATAAATAATTTATTCTATAAATTTTGCAATTTCAACATAAAAATAATTATAACATAAATTTCACAAAATTACATAAATAAGATAGTTCAAAAAAATTTCATTCACTTAGAAATCTAAATTCTTGCATAAATTTTGATTTTCTCTCTCTCATTTTTTGTCCTTACTTTTGTATTTTATCAACCCCCTACATGAAAATTAGCAACCTTCAGGGGCGGACCTAGGACCCTTAGGTCAGGGGGTCAAAATACATAAATATTAAGATCAACGAAAAATAGAGAGTAAAATGAAAAAAAATAAAATGTAGGGCCAAAATATAAATTTTTAAAATATTTTCCTTAAATCTATAATTTTAGTCAAAATTTCAAGAATGCATTTGCAGCCCCTGACTTCAACGTGGGTCTGCCCTGGCAACCTTGACTTCCTCATCTTTGACTCCATTACAACAAGTCCATTCAGGGACATCCACTAAAATTAAACTCCATTAGATCAAAAATAAAATAAGCTTGATATGAAAAAATATAGTTCAAACACAATTTTCAAACCATCAAATCAACATCTTTCAACTACTTGAACTACTGGGTAATGACTATGCTATGGTTACAACGGCCAGATTACAACATTATCTAGACTTTATGACAACACTAATATTCTACAGCCTTGCGTTCTCTTCCTTGTCAAGGAGGGTTTTTGACTGTGAGCGCTAAGTACCCTTCTTAACTTACGGCGCTAATGAAGGGAACGTGGTCCTCATCAGTCTCCCTTGACTTTGTGGTTCTTTCCATCTAAATTTTTGTTCTATCCCTTATAACCTTTTCACTCTCCTCAATCCAATGCCTACAATTCGAATTCCCAATTCCCCAATCCATCCTGAACTATACAGATTAAGTCTTATATGGTTTCTTCGTTATGCTTTGAGTTCCTCTTTCCAACATCTATTTGGAAAATGAAACTTTCTCGACATCATAATCTATATTGTGGTAAGTTTAATTAATCTAAGTTGTATGATGTTGTTTGCTTTGAGTTTAATTAATCCTAAACTTTCTACTCAGTTTATCTAAATTTTATGATTCTTATGCTCAGAAAACTCTCTGCCTATAATTCTTACAACGCTCAAATTCTTTTTTTAGCCCTTGTAACCATTACAGTCTCCTTAATCCGATCGCCATGATTCGAATTCCCAATTTTTCTGTCCATCCTAAACTCTGGAGATTTCTTGGTTTCTTTTCAAGTCTTGTTGGGCTCCTCTGTTACGCTCTGAGTTCCTCTTTCAAATGTCTATTTGGGGAATGGAATTTTTTGAAGATCATAATTTACGTTGTGGTAAGTTCAATCCTAAGCTGTACGATGTTGTTTGCAAAGAAATGGAAACTGTCGAGGAGTTTTCTGCTCAAAGTTCATCTGAGTTTTGTGATTCTGATGCTCACGACTTTGTACTCCTTCTTCTCCGACAAGGAAACGAAGGGAAAACCAGACATACTGAGCTTGATTTCCTGTGCTGCCTTCGCTGTCATGTCCTTGAGTTTATCCAGACAGATAGACCTCGGATTCGAGGTGGATCTTCTTAACTTCTTCCTAGGTATTCTCACTGTACAACTCATGAAGATCAACCTGTTCCTTGGCTTTGTTGCTGCCATTTTCTGCTATTTCCTCATCGTTCTTCGTCGTAACTCCAATTCCCTGTCACAAATTGGAGCCATTAGTGTAGAAGACAATTCCCCGTCACAAATTGGAGCCATTAGTGGAGAAGACCCTGTAGAATTAGAAATTGTCACTGTGGGAAGAGGTGAAGATGATAGGATCAGAAATCATCTTCATGACCAGCAAACGCAGACATTAATCAGAAGAAGGTTTGATGATGGGTACAATTGGAAGAAGTACGAGGAAAAACAAATGAGAGGGAGTGAGAAGCATAGCAGTTACTACAAATGCACAATCCCAAATTGCCCAGTGAATAAGATAGTTGAGAAATCTATAGATGGACATATAAGTGCGGTACTTTATAAGGGTACTCATAACCATTGCAAGGCTCGGCCTACAATGATGAGGAACTTGTCAACTGAATCTCTTCATCCCAGTGATAAAACCCCATATCAATCATTAGAGTTTGAGGAATATGAACAGTTGGATTCGGATGACACACCAGAGAAGTCATCACTGTCAGTATGAGAGCTGAGGTAGAGGATATTGAAATTTACATATATGAGCTTAAGTGAAAGTGAAGCCAATGATCATGTGTTTTTGTGGATAGATACTGAGATGTAAATGAAGTCAAGCAAAAGATAGAGAATACTGAAGTTCACATATTTAAACTGGGTAGTCAAGTGAATGTGAAGCCAATGATTATTTCTGTGTATGTGTATAATTCGTAGATCATTTATTATAATTCCATTAATTTATGGGTGAAAAATTCTGACAGTTTTATTGCATACTAATATATTATATATATTTGAGATAGAAAGTTTCTTCGGTGCGAAAATGATAAAAGTATTTATTAATTGTGAAGCAATTTTTAGTTTATAATTCATATGTCAGGTTGAATTTTTGACAAAAATTTTAAAAAAAATTAATTTGTCAGGAACTTCACCTAACACAGACTGAGTTTTAATAGAATAAAATACTTACAATTTATGATTTGATAGATTTTATAGCATTTGCCTAAATAATTTTTCAAAAGTAATATATATCTAATTTTTTTTTTATAAAAAATAGCATAGGGACAAATGAGTCCTTAAAAGAGTACATTCACTTCTCATTAAATTTTGAAGATATATATATATCCTCAGGTCACACTCTTGTCTAAAAATTAAGTTTTCATCAGCATTATCTTAATTAATTAGGCTGCAATTTTTAAAGACATCAAAAAGGTGCAAGATTCAAGATTAATTGACAATTCTGTTAATAGAAGAAGGGTCATTACAAATTGACATCTGAATATGTTTTCAACATTGGTTAATTGCAGAATGTTTCAACTTTAAAAATGATAAAGATTCAATTTTTAGATATGTTACTTTGAGGAGAGTTCTATTACTTGTACTCAATAAACTCAAATGAGATTAGCCTTCTATATTATCAAATAAAAAAGATCATATAGAGTTAAAAAACACATAACGTTTAAAATAAACGTTTATTAGTATCCTAAAAATTTTATTAGTAGATGATCAACTACTTACTACCCCTCGTTTGAGATTCAGCCATGAGATAATTACTCTCATAACCTTGGCCAACCCCCTCAACAACCTTATTGGGATCGAACTTATAGCATTGAGCCTAATATCAATTGTTAGGATTAAGCGCCTATCATTAGACCAAATATCATAACTGCTAATGATTAGAACACAACTCTTTTCCTTTTACTCAATGTAAAACAAACGTTGAACACTACTATATATTGGTAAAAAATAATCTTACAATACTAGCAGTCATTGATATTGCCATTCAAATGTTATAATAATAGTTATTAGATTCGGTCCAATCATTGACTCGAGTAGGTTTTTGGATACCAGATCAATTACTGACATGAGTAAATAAATTAAAAAATTAAAAATTATATATACCTATATATTTTTATAAATAAATTAAAAAACAAGTAAAATAAATAATATATATACAAATTTCACACTTTAAAGTCTTAAAACTATTGTCATTAGTCATAAATAATTAAAATATAAATATTCATAAATAATGTTATTAATCATAAAATTACAAATAATTTTTTAAAAATATTTTATTGTTATTTTTTATATTAGATGATTATATAAAATTTTTTGTTTATGCTCTTCAATTTTTCTTGATTAATTTTCTTACATCAAATAATATATAAATATAATTATTTTTTTCTTATCTCCTAATTAATAAGTAATAATATACTTATTTTTTGTTAAATTAAATTTTTTTTATTTTAGTTTTTGTCATCATGCCACATACACATTTTGATTTTTGAATTAGAATAAATTTAGCATTTTATATATACAATATTTCACCCATATAAATTAAGAAAAAATTGATAGTAAGATGGTAAGATACACAACTTATAAGTATGGGATAGAGTTTAATTTTAGGTAAATGCATATTTTTCTAAATTTTTATACCAATTTGAACATTTAAAAAAAAAAAAGAGGTTCGAGTTAAAGCTCCGAGTCGACATTGACCCGACGGGATCAATTGAATCACTTGCAATCAGATCCAAACATTCGACCCGAACTAATATCGGTCCTAAGTCGTTGGATTCAAGTCATACAACTATGACTAATAACGCTAGGAAACTTAAAATTTATAAGAACAAAAAGAAACAGAATCATTGAGTAGAGCATTAAGATTCTCTACATATAATAGTTGTAAGTAAGAAATTAAAAAATAAAGCAAGAATATCTGAAGCATCTTCCCTTACGTACGTAGCCTATTAACAAAACAAGTACAAATCCAAGTCCAATTGTAAATTTTAAGAGTAATATTATAGAAATAGTAGCTTCATGATGTGCTATTTCTGACAAGTGTATCGGGTCGCACAAGTAGTAAAGTGAGAGAGAAAGAGTTATCGTCCTCAGGAATTGACTTTAACAAGTACCAATTTCACTAGCTCAAATTATATTTGGACAATTGAAAAGGTAGAGTGGTTGAGTCTATAGTCAAAGACAACAAATTAAATTAAGACACTAAGTTGGCTAGTACAACGAAATCTATACGAGAACAAAGCGGGCATAGGGGATTGATTTTACTTAACTCCTAATCCGATTAATTCATAGGCAAACTAATCTTTGAGTCATTAGAAAATACTTCAATACATTTGCAAATTCCTCTTTTTGTTGATTAAGTTCACAAAGATATTTGAACCCAATGTCTTAGTGAAACAAATCTACCTCACTCAATTAATTAGCTAATGTCTTAGTCAAATTAATTGATTCGGCGTTTAAGCGTAAGAACTCATAAAAACCAAGCAATTAAGGTTATCTATGTCTAGACTAACCCGAATTACGGTAGAAATTACAAAGACAAGTCCATATCAAGCTATGTCTAGCACTAATATAAACCCTAGATTCATTGAAGATGGTAGCTAAGCATCCAAGAGTAATAAAAAAGGTAAAGTCTACTCCAAAAATCGAAATTGCAAATATATTAAAGCATTCAATAACAAAGCTTCATAGGAGTCAATTACATCAATCCCTTAACCCTAGAAACTTAGTTAAACATGGTGGAAGAAGAGAAAAACATCACAAATACATAGATAAATATGATACAAGAGGAAAGAGAGAAGGAAATAAGCATCAAACTCAATGGAGAGTAGGTTTCCCTTCTTCCCCGATTTTACCCTAGCAGAGCTCCTTCTCCTCCAAAACCAAAAGCTCCCCAAAATGCTTCAGAAATCCTCTTTATAGGCGCATGCCAGGACCCCGACGCCCAGGTGCCATGCAGAAAATGAAGGGAGAAGACACTGTGTGGCGCCTGGGCGCCACCTTCATTAATTTAGCCAGAGAGTTGGGTTGCTGGTGCCTCGAGGCGCCATGTGTGGCGCCTGGGCGCCAACCATTCATATTTCAGGCCAAGAGTAGAGCATATGGCGCCTGAGGCGCCATGCATGGCGCTTGGGCACCAGCCTCCAAACTTGCCTATATCAGCAATTTGCTTCAGAATCTCATCAGCAAACCAGCTAGCAGCAGACCAAAAAAGAAAGCCTACAAGGAAAACACAACAAAAAGCATTAAAAGGTAAGGAAAGAGATTAAAACAAGAAAAAGCAAGGAAAGCCAAAAACAAAGAACAAAGCAAGCAAAAGATAACAAAAACGGGATCAAGGAGAGGAAAAAGTCCTAAGAAAGTAATCTAATTTAACCAAAATAAAGGACTCATCACTTCAATTCTAGACTAATATTATATTAAATTCAACGTACCTCAACAATGTCATTAAAACTATCTTTAAATCACGTATGGCTTCATGTTTAGAGACATTGAATGGGATCTTAGGAGTGATTTTGAGCAATATATGAATATGCACGAGTGCGCTAGTATAGAATCTAATATTTAAAAACCATCTATTAATGTGATATATATAGGCATCAATGTTATTGAAACCGACCTGGTCATTGATCTGGACTGACTTTTAAGTAATCGGGTCACTGATTCAACCGTTATGTTACTAGGTCAATTGTTGAATAGGATAAATAATTTAAAAATTAAAAAATAAATATATACTTATATATATTTACAAATAAAGTAAAAAACAAGTAAAATAAATAACTTATATGCAAATTTTATACTTAAAAACCTTTAAATTATGGTCATTATTCATAAATAATTAAAATGTAAATATTCAAAGAGTCATAAACATTCATAATAATTCACATATAAAGTTAAATTTTAATTAAATAAAAAAAGAAGAAATAAAGAAGAACAAAAAGGACTAAAATACACGGATTTGGGGATCAAAGTGTTAAGTTTATAATCATGATAGTCTAAAATGCAAGGATTTGGGGCGACCAAAGCCACACAACTGTACCTAATTTTCTCTCATTTTCTGTGTGCACGTTTGTTTCTTTCTTCTTGGTATGAAGGGTAATTGGGGTGTTCATGGCTCTTCAATTAGTATTTTGATTAGGAAATTACTTTGAAAAGTTATTACAGCCTAGAAGAATACATTTTCGGTGGAAATCTGTTTTTAAACTTATGGTTTCTGATATGATCATTTTATGTATTTAAGAGTTTGTTTACAGTTAGGAAGAGAAGAAAGTCTTATGCTACATTAGGAGTTCCATATCGACCAATTTTGACAATAGCCTCACTTACTTTGCTTACATATACCTAGCAATTGGAGTCTTCAACTGCTAAGTGGTTGAAGGTTTGCAGACTTTGGAGTGTTACTCTAGAGTCTTCCCCTATTAGTTCTCATTCTCTTTTCTTGGCCTTCCTTAGCCATATAACATTTCCCCACACAGAGTGTTACTTTGCAGACCTTCAGCCACTTAGCACTTGGAGTGTTACTTTGCAGACCTTTAGCCACTTAACACTTGGAGACTCCAATTGCTAGGTATATATAGGCAAAGTAAGTGAGGCTATTGCTAGGTACATATAGGCAAAGTAAGTGAGGCTATTGTCAAAATTGGTCGATGTGGGACTCCTAATGCAGCATAAAACTTTATTCTCTTCCCAACTGTAAACAAACTCTTAAATCCATGAAATTATCGTGTCAGAAACCATAAGATTAGAAACAGATTTCCATCAAAAATGTATTCTTCTAGGTTGCAATAACTTTTCAAAGTAATTTCCTAATCAAAACTTAACTTTATGTTTGAATTATTATGAATGTTTATGACTCTTTGAATATTTACATTTTAATTATTTATGAATAATGACCATAATTTTAAGACTTTAAAATGTAAAATTTACATATAAATTATTTATTTTACTTGTTTTTAACTTTATTTGTAAATATATATAAGTATATATTTATTTTTCAATTTTTAAATTATTTATCTGGTTTAACAATTGACCAGGTGACTCAACGATTAAACCAGTGATCCGATGACTCAAAACCAATCCGAGTCAATGATCGGACCGATTTCAATAACATTGTTCCAAACCACTACCAATCAATCCCAACTAATTCCTTTTAAGATTCCACCCTCCTTATAGGTCCCAACATTTATAGCCAGAGAAAAATTAGTGACAGATTTGCAGTTTTAGTGATGAATTTTTTCATCACTAAAAATGTTTTTTCTTGCATTGTATTACTTTCTGATGGGGAAAAAAATGTAATATGGCTAACTATTCAATGATAGATATTGGAGCTTCTAGTTCATACAAAGCTTAATAACATATTTAAGTTGCTTGGGTGTTATAATTTTAGTTTAATTGTATTTGTGACATAATTCTATCTCAGTTTTGTATGTATGTGCTTAACTTATGTTATTGGTAAGTATGGAAGATACTTTTCTCTAAACCATCAATATTTAGAAAGTTACTAAGTTTTGACTAATTTAATTCAAAATAGGTTAAATTATAAAAGTGTAAAATTTTTTCGGTGCTGATTATTTTTACTTACAACACTTGAATTTGAGATTTTGTTTAAGAGAAAAACAAGTTCTAAATCACTTCCGAGCATTAGCTAATTTAGGGCTATTTTTATTTTGTGAGAAACCAAGATTTTTTTCCCTTATTTTTCATCAAACAAGTTTTTAATAAAAATTTTTATTTGGGTCCAAACTTAACAGCTGGTAAATTTCAATGATAATTTTAGCTTATGATAGGTGATAATGGCAATAATAATCTTATAGCAAAAAGTTAAAGAGAAAATGAACTGACTTTCTTACTCATTTTTAAATTTTTTAAGAAAACATGGAGGTAAGATTAGGTTAAAATTTTACGACAAAATAAACACAAAAGGGTTTTAGTTTTTTGGGTGAACCAAAGAAGCCTTATAATGAATTAAAAAGTTGCATAGGAAAACTTGTGACGAAGCTCATATTTCACAAAAATAAGAAGGATCTGTTTGTGAATCCCACATATATAATAAAATTCTAAATGCTTGCTAGCCTTCCGTAAGCTTGGAAAATAGTATGAAAGATATTAGTTTAGTTGAATCTATATTATTTAGAATTTGACAATGAAGGTACGGTTTACAGGACTGTGGGCTTTTATCCAATATAAGGCCTGTTTAATTATTTAGATATCGGCCTGTATAAGGTCTCAATTTATTGTGGGCCTAAAGGCCCACGAATAAAATCGGGCTGCAATTTTGCAAATGTACCGTTCTAATAAAAAATTGTATTACGGAGCCATTTGGTTTTGGACGAAATTTTTTATATGAATAAAAATAGGACTGGGAATGAGAATATATATATATATATATATATATTTTTTTTTTATGGAATAGTATTTTATGTTCAAAATTTCGTTTGGTAAACTATCAAAAAGAATGAGAAAATTATTTCATTCTATTGTTTGGTTAAAATAATTTTCTCCCAGTAACATAAAATGAAAGAACTGCTCTGTATTTATTATTTAAGTATAAAGAAATATAACACGAAGAAAAAAAGTATATTACTTAATATAGAGAATATAAATTTGAGTAAAATATTGATTTAATACCTGATAAATTAGAGTTAATTTAATTTGGTTATTAAAAAATTAAATGTGTAGTTTTTAAAAATATTATATTTGTTTTTATGTTTATCAAAATAAATTTTGACAACAAGAGATTTAACATTTGATAATAGTAAATTTTAAAATATAACAATAAAAAAATAATCAAATTAAAAAAATACAATATTTTAAGATAAAATTGAGATATTTAATTTTTTAAAAATTAAATTGATATAATTGTAATATTTCAAAAATTAAATGAAAAAATTATTTTATAAATTTTGCAATTTCAACATAAAGATATCTATAACATAAATTTCACAATATTACATAAATAAGATAGTCCAAAAAAATTTCATTCACTGGAATAAAAAGCCATTATATCATATGAACTTAGAAATCTAAATTCTCTCATAATTTTTGATTTTCTCTTTCTCATTTTCTTTGAAATATGCTGCTCCAAGATTGAAACAAGTGCTTCAGTGGGCTCGTGAGAAGGAGAAGAAAGCAGAGGGATTCAGGGAAGAAACTTCAACCCCACTGAGAGAAAGATTCTCTAGGCCATCTTCACTTCCCAACAACAAGAGGACTCTGTCTGCGAGGATCAACCGGTCAAGCTCCAACGTGAAGAAGTTTGCTTCAGAGAACGATACCTCTGTTTTTCGGCCCTGAAACAGGGCCCTCTGCACACAGTGAATCAAAGAGATGGAGAGGGAGACCTGCGAGGAAGGCTTTCCAGTCGAAATGAGGAAACAACGTGGACACATGCGAGCCCGTTGGATTAGCGCTGATCACACGGTAACAGTTCTACGTCACCGTTACGTTCCTTTCCTCAACGTCAGACAATCACTTCAATCTAATCAGACTCTATGAGAACAAAAATAAAATAAGCTTGATTTGAAAAATGTATTTCACGCACGCTTTTCGAACCAATTCAACTTCTTTCAATCACTTCAATCTAATCAGACTTTAGGGCAACACCAACACTCCACCAGCCTCCCTTGGCTTTCTGGCTATAATTCTTTCACTGTTCTTCCCATCTAAATCTTAGTTCTATCCCTTATAAACTTTTCACTCTCCTCAATCCAATGCCCACAATTCGAATTCCCAATTCTTCCATCCATCCTAAACTATAGAGATTAAGCCTTAATAGGGTTTCTTCGTTATGCTCTGAGTTCCTCTTTCCAACATCTATTTGGAGAATGAAATTTTCTCGACATCATAATTTATATTATGGTAATTAAGTTCAATCACAAGTTGTATGATGTTGTTTGCAAAGAAATGGTGACTCTCGAGGAGTGTTCTGCTCAAAGTTTATATGAATTTTATGATTATGATTTCTGATGCTCACAAAACTCTCTGGCTATAATTCTTACAACTCTCAACTTCTTTTTTGGCCCTTGTAACCCTTACAGTCTCCTCAATCAAATGGCCATGATTCGAATTCCCAATTTTTCTATCCATCCTAAACTGTGGAGATTTCTTGGTTTCTTCTCAAGCCTTGTGGGACTTGTCTGTTACGCTCGGAGTTCCTCTTTTCAGCATCTAATTGGAGAATGGAACTTTCTCAAGATCATAATCTACGTTGTGGTAAGTTCAATCATAAGTTGTACGATGTTGTTTGCTAGGAAATGGAAACTGTCGAGGAATTTTCTGCTCAAAGTTCATCTGAGTTTTGTGATTCTGATGCTCACGACTTTGTACTCCTTCTTCTCCGACAAGGAAATGAAGGGAAAACCAGACATACTGAGCTTGATTTCCTCGGCTGCCTTCGCTGTCATGTCCTTGAGTTTATCCAGACAGATAGACCTCGGATTCGAGGTGGATCTTCTTAACTTCTTCCTAGGTATTCTCACTGTAAAACTCATGAAGATCAACATGTTCCTTGGCTTCGTTGCTGCTATTTTCTGCTATTTCCTTATCGTTCTTCGTTCGAACTCCAATCCCCGGTCACAAATTGGAGCCATTAGAGAAGAAGACCATGTAGGATTAGATATTGACACTGTAAGAGAAGGTGATGACGATGGGGTCGGAAATCATCTTCATCACCAGCAAATGCAGACATTAATCAGAAGAAGAAGGTTTGATGATGGGTACAATTGGAAGAAGTACGAGGAAAAACTAATGAGAGGGAGTGAGAAGCATAGCAGTTACTACAAATGCACAATCCCAAATTGCCCAGTGAAGAAGAGAGTTGAGAAAACTATGGATGGACATATTAGTGAGGTAGTTTATAAGGGTACTCATAACCATGGTAAACATTGGCTTACAATGACGAGAAACTTATCATTTGAATCTGTTCATCCCAATGATGAAACCCCATATCAATCATTGGAGTTTCCGGAATATGAACAGTTGGATTCGGATGACACACCAGAGAAGTCATCAATATCAGTATGAGAGCTGAGGTAGAGGATATTGAAGTTTACATATATGAGCTTAACTGAAAGTAACGCCAATGATCACGTACTTTTGTGGATACTGATATGTAAATGAAGTCAAGCAAAAGATAGAGAATATTGAAGTTCACATATATAAATTGGGTAGTCAAGTGAATGTCAAGCCAATGATTATTTCTGTCTGTGTGTATAATTCGTAGATCATTTATTATAATTCCATTAATTTATGGGTGAAATACTCTCGACAGTTTTATTGCAGAAATAGCTGAAAATAATTACTCTGGTTTATTCTTTACTTTGGAAGTTTAAACTAAGTGGACTAATGAAATTTCAAACCCTGATAGTACTGTTTCACTGTGCTTTTCCAATTCCCATTTTGAAAACTTGTCTGGCTCTGACAATTTCACCATCTCACAAGGTCCCTTTTTTCTTTTTTATAACTACTGGCATTGGGTCGGACTATAAAGGTGAAATCCCATGTGAGGTTTTTGTACAACGTAGATTATGATCTTCAAAAAGTTTTATTCTCCAAGTAGATTCTGGCGGAAAGAGGAACTTGAGCGTAAGAGAAACGCCCAATAAAGCTTGAAAGGAAACCCAGAAATCTCCAGAGAAATAGAATCATGGCCATGTGATTGATGAAAGTGTAATGGCTATAGTATAAGAGCTATAAAAGATTTTGAAAGTTGTGAGATTTATAGCCATAAAATCAAGAGAGGCAAGTAGTGTTGAATATATAGCCTGACGTATTAGTGAGTTTTCACAGTACAAAGACAGCTATGACAGTGTGTGGTGGTGTTATTAACAGGAGATTTGATTATATAGAAGCATATTCCTCCGATGCTTTATTAGATATATATTTAACAATATATATATTTTTATTTTTTATATTTTTTAATTTTTTAATTTATATTAGATATTGATCAATTTGATGATTGTTGACCAAAATTAGATGATTAGTGAAATTTAAAAAAAATAAAAAAATAAAAATATATATATAAGAAAAACATAGACCATTAAATATGACGTATTCAATAGTCCATGTTAAATTATGAACCTCTTATATTTTTCAAGTATAGGAGAGAATTCACTTTATGATTATATTATACTTAATAGATTTTTCGGTTTAAATATTACATTTCCTTGTATTGACATTTTAATATATATTATAGAAACTTTAATTTTAATTTATTTATGTCAAATTAATTAACTTTTAGTAGCTAAATTAATATTAACATTTAATATGAAAATTGTAACTTTGTTTTTTACTATATTAACAATTTAGTCCCTAAAAAATGTATAGATTAACTGTTTAATCTTTAAAAGTTTAACTCTACTTAAGTTAGTCATTAAATATTATGCACTTGTTACTAACTATTATTAAGTTAATCTCTAATAAATAAATAAATATATAATTTAAGCCGGACTATTTTGTACTGATCCCATAATTTATATGGACAAATAACTTGTTTAATACTTCAATTTTAAGAACTAAACAAAAAAAATGCATTTTTGAGGATCAATTTATACATTTACTGCTTTATTTCGAGTATCATAATAAAAATTATTCAATAATTTGTTATTATGTACAAAATAATTTTGATGACAAAAAATAAATTAAAACAATGAGAGAGAATCAATGTTGATAATATTTAGTCAATGTTTGATATGTATTACTTGAATAGGAAAAGAATTTTTATTCTCTTGTTTTATATTTAGTACTAATTAATTAATGAAAAAAGAAATTTTATGCAAATAAAATTTGAAAGAATGAAATTTCATCAAAATTATAAAATCATTTCATTACTTTTATTTCTTTTAAATTATACCAAACGTGTTCTTAATATTATTGTAATTTGACTCAATTTAAACAAAATTAATTAAAAATCAAATGAATTTTTAAATGCTAATAGTTCCGCCAGAAGACCGTCACACTGTGTCTGTGGTAGCGGTCTTTGTACCGTGATATGCAACACTTCAGTCCTCTTGACTTTGTGGCTCCAATTCTTACAACGCTTGAATTCTTTTTTGGCCCTTATAACTATTACAGTCTCCTCAATCAAAACGCCATGAATCGAATTCCCAATTTTTCTGTCCATCCTAAACTCTGGAGATTTCTTGGTTTCTTCTCAAGCCTTGTGGGGCTTGTCTGTTACGCTCGGAGTTCCTCTTTTCAACATCTAATTGGAGAATGGAACTTTCTCAAGATCATAATCTACACGCTGGTAAGTTCAATCATAAGTTGCATGATGTTGTTTGCTAGGAAATGGAAACTATCGAGGAGTTTTCTGCTCAAAGTTCATCTGAGTTTTGTGATTCTGATGCTTACGACTTTGTACTCCTTCTTCTCCGATAAGGAAATGAAGGGAAAACCAGACATACTGAGCTTGATTTCCTGTGCTGCTTTCGCTGTCATGTCCTTGAGTTTATCCAGACAGATAGACCTCGGATTCGAGGTGGATCTTCTTAACTTCTTCCTAGGTATTCTCACTGTAAAACTCATGAAGATCAACCTGTTCCTTGGGTTTGTTGCTGCTATTTTTTGCTATTTCCTAATCGTTCTTCGTTCCAACTCCAATCCCCCGTCACAAATTGGAGCCATTAGAGCAGAAGACCATTTACTATTAGAAATTGACACTGTAAGAGGAGGTGATGATAGGGTCAGAAGTCATCTTCATTACCAGAAAATGCAGACATTAAGCAGAAGAAGAAGGTTTGATGATGGGTACCATTGGAGGAAATATGAGGAAAAGCAAGTGAGAGGAAGTGATAAGCGTAAGAGTTACTACAAATGCACACTCCCAAATTGCCCAGTAAAGAAGAGAGTTGAGAGATTCACAGATGGGCAGGTTAGGGAGGTTGCTTATAAGGGTGTTCATAACCATTGCAAGCGTGAGCTCCCATTGATGAGAAACTTTTCATTTGAATCTGTTCATCCCAACGATGAAACCCCATGTCAATCATTGGAGTTTCAGGAATATGAGCAGTTGGATTTGGATGACACACCAGAGAACTCATCAATGTCAATATTAGAGCTCAGGTAGAGGATATTGAAGTTTACATACTTGAACTTAATTGAAAGTGAAGCCAATCTCTGTTTTTGTTGATACTGATATGTAAATGAAGTCAATCAAAAGATAGAACATACAGAAGTTCATATTTAAATTGGTAGTTCCGTTGCATTGTGCTTTTCCAGTTTTCCTCCTGAAATCTTGTTAGGCTATAATAATTTCGAATTCAGATTGTCTCCTTAGCTTTAGAGTTAAAGAAACTCCTTAATTTCCTATAGTTAGTGGATGGCTGTGAGACCTACCTTCCTATGTGGGTCTCATAGCAATTCAATGACTGTAGGAAGTTAAGGAGCTTCCTTAACTCCAAAGCTAAAGAGGCAACCCCTTTCCAATAATTTCACCATCTTACAAGGTTTTTTTTTTAATGACTACTGACATTTGAAAAATCATTGAACTTTGACTATCTAGTTTGAAGTAAGTTGAACTATAAAGGTTTAAAGTTTTTGTAGTGTTGGATTTTGTTTATTAACTACTAGCACAGCGTTGTTTGCAAAGAAAATTTAAGTTTCAAGGTATTTTATAGTAAAATCCCATGTGGGGTTTCTTGTTCATGCTCACATTTCTGTATTCCCGTTACGATGATATATCTGTGAGTGGAAAACCAGACACATTCAGCATCATCTCTTATGCTGTGCTGTAATTGCTTCTATGTCACTATGCTTCTCAAAGAAGATAAAGCTTTAATTCGAAGTGGGTGTCTTATGCTGTGCTGTAATTGCTTCTATGTCACTATGCTTCTCAAAGAAGATAAAGCTTTAATTCGAAGTGGGTGTCTTATTAAGTATCTTGATAGTGTTAAAGAGAACCATATATACATATGAGTAGTTTCTATAAATTAAAAGATGACATTAAAAAAAATGAATGGACTAAAAGAATATTCAAGATAAAGTTAAGGGACTAAAATAGAACAAACTAATATTAAGATACCAAAGTTAATCTAGGTTAGAAAATTAAATTCTATTGAACTGAAAACTAAGAAAAAAATTATGTTGACTTGGAATGAAATTGATGACTTGGCATGTTTATATGTGCAAAACTGTGTCACATCATCTGTCTGTCAATCCTACATATTAAATCAAATTCTTGATGCTTGCTAGCCTTCCGTAAGCTTGAAAAAATGAAAATAGAATGAAAGAAAATGGTTTGGTTGAATCTATATTATTCAGAATTTGACAATGAAGGTATGGTTTCCAGGGCTTTGGGCCTTTATCCTATATAAGGCCTGTTTAATTATTTACATTTGGGCCTACATAACGTCCCAATTTATTTGTGGGTCATAGGCCAAGAGTAAAATCGGGCTGACAATTTTGCATATGTACCATTATAATACAAAAAAAAAACGTGTATAAGGAGCCGTTTGGTTTTGGAGGAAAATTTTTATATGAATGAGAATGAGAATAATATTTTTTTGTGGAATATAATTTTAAGTTCAAAATTTTGTTTTGTAAACTACCGAAAAGAATGAGAAAATTATTTCATTCTATAGTTTAGTTAGAATAATTATATAAACGTGAAAAGGAAATATAGACAAATGACCACAATACTTAGATTAAAAAAAAAGTAGATAATAATTTTCGCCCAGTAACATAAAATGAAAGAACTGCTTTGTATTTAATATTTAAGTATAAAGGAATACAACAAGAAAAAGAATGTTATTTAATATAGAGGACATAATATAAATTTGAGTAAAACATTGATTTGGTAATGTGTAGTTCTTAAAAAATTCTAATTTGATAATGTGTAGTTTTTAAAAAATTGTATTTGTTTTATATTCGTCATTATGTTTGTCAAAATGACTTTTGACAATAGAAAATTTGAGATTTGACAATAACAGATTTTAAGATATAATAACAAAAAGGACTAAATTAAAACAAATATAATATTTTAAGACAAAAATTAAGACACTTAATCTTTCATGAATGAATTTTGCAATTTCAACATAAAGACAATTATAACATAAATTTCACAATATTATATAAATAAGATAGTTAAAAAAAAGTTTAATTCACTAGAATAAAAAGCTATTCTATCAAAGGAACTTTAGAAATCTAAATTCTTGCATAAACTTTGATCTATCTCTTTCTCATTTTCTTTCCTTACTTTTGTATTTTATCAATCCCCGACATGAAAAATGGCAACCCAGCCTTCCTCATCTCTAACTCTATTAGAACAGAAGTCAGATAAGCTTGATTTGAAAAATATATTTCACACCCATTTTTCAAACCATCAAGTCAACATCTTTCAATGCTATGGCAACACCAACACTCCACCAGCCTCCCTTGGCTTTGTGGCTATAATTCTTTCACTCTTCTTCCCACTCTCCTCAATCCAATGCCCACGATTCGAATTCCCAATTCCCCAATCCATCCTAAACTATAGAGATTTTTGGGTTTCTTTTCAAGCTTTATAGCGTTATGAGTTCCTCTTTCCAACATCTACTTGGAAAATGAAACTTTCTCAATATCATAATCTATATTGTGGTAAGTTTAATCATAAGTTGTACGATGTTGTTTGTAAAGAAATGGTGACTCTCCAGGAGTTTTCTGCTCAAAATTCATCTAAGTTTTGTGATTCTAATGTTCACAACTCTGTCCTCCTTCTATGACAAATCAATGATAGGAAATCTAAATATATTGAGCTTGATTTCCTGTGCTGCCTTTGTTGTCATGTCCTTGAGCATATCCAGACAATTAGACCTCGGACTGGAAGTGGATCTTCTTAACTTCTTCCTAGGTTGTCCCAACATACAACTTTTGATGATAGGATCAGAAATCAGCTTTATCACTAGCAAAAGCATAATTAAGTAGAAGAAGAAGGTTTAATGATGGGTACCATTGGAGGAAATATCAGGAGAAGCAAGTGAGGGGGAGTGAAAAGCATAGGAGTTACTAGAAATGCACCAAATTGCGGAGTAAATAAGAGAGTTAAGAGACCTATAGATGGGCAGGTTGGTGAGGTTGTTTATAAGGGTACTCATAACCACAGCAAGCGTGAGCTCCCGATGATGAGAAACTTATCGTTTGAATCTCTTCATCCCAGTGATGAAACCCCATTTCAATCATTGGATTCTCAGGGGTATGAACAGTTAAATTCGAATGACACACCAGACAAGTCATCAATGTCAATATGAGATACTGAATTTGGAATTGAAGATATTGATATGTGAATAAAGTCAATCAAAAGGCAGAGGATATTGAAGTTTATATATTTGAGCTTAAGTGAAAGTGAAGCTAATGATCTTGTGGTGTAATACCTGGGGATTTAAAATTCCTATGTCTGTTTCACTTTCTGATTCTATATTGGAAATTATGCCATTTTTGTCTCTGTGTGTGTGTGTGCACAAGTTCTTTGTTAGCGTGAATTGTGTGGAACCATGGATGCTATATGCTACATTGTCTAGTTGTCTGTTTTCTTTTGTGTGGATAACAATCCGAGCTGGTAAGGGACTTGATGAGAAATTAATTGATGATTTGTCTGTAATGTCAAATTAGTGGCGTGTGGATCAGGTTAATAGGTTATTATTAACGTATGGCCTTGGAGGACTTTGAGGTGCAAAATTACAGAAGGATTTATATGATTAACAAAGAAGAAATGGATTAGGGTCCTTATAAGTAATGAATAAGTAATAAAACAAATAAAGGAAAAAGAAAAAAAGAATAAAAGAATAAAACATACTTAAGATAATTAGGCTTGTAAGATGTCTTGTAATGTTGGTAAATTAAATAAAAATAATTAAAACTATTAATTAATTATCAAGATTTGGGAAATAAAATAATTGGAGATATAGGAGAAAAGGAAAAAAATCACAAGAAATAATCAAGGAAGGTATAGGCATATGAATTAATTAAAATGGTCATAACTTTTTCATCCAAACTCCATTTTTAACTAATTAGATATCACTGGAAAGCCCTGTGAGTCTATTTTCCAACGCGATGAAAATTGTTAAAAAATTCCTTATCGTTGGGGTTATGACTAAAATATAATAGTGACATAGATTGTGTGCAGAAACATGCAGTTTTTTGGTTTCATAGTTTTGACCTTTTCTTGCAATATCTTGTATTGTAGTTGTGAATAGGCTATCTTACCCTCATACCCCTCTTAATAACACTCGGGACATGGTAGAAAGTTTAATATTGAATCTAGGTGAGTGGAATGACCATACTTTAACTTAGTCTTAATGTCACTCATTATATGTGTGTATTTGTAGGTAGTCTCTTGAGAAATGTAAAGGGTTATGACCAGGTTACAGAATGAGATGAGAATCTTATTTTATGCTAATGGGATGATGAAACATAGTAATTCTATATCTCTCATAAATATATTGAATTTGAGAACTTTGTGTTTGGATATATTGATCTAGTAAATATGCATTTATCAATTTCCATGGGTGGATTGTTGTTCTGGATTATCCTACACTTGTTGTAACAACCCAAATTTATGGAAGTTCTTAAGAAATTGGACTAAGAAAAGATGATTAAAAAGTAAGAAAAATCATATTAGTAGGTTGTAAAGTCGACTGACAAGCCTAAAATGTAGAATAATAAGTTTGATGCAAGCATTCAACTGGGATAGAACAAGCAATTGATTAGTAGCATCAGAAATAAAATATAAGTTAAGACAGAAAAGAAGCAGTTGATCGCCAGTTAGGTAGCAGTCGACTGGCAGGCTGGAGAATTCCAAAAAATGCTAAACAGAGAGTAAACAGTCGACCGTTAGCCTACAGAGAAACGCCAAAGTAGATGTACATGATAAAAATCAATTAGGAAATTACCAAAATAACCCTAATTGGTCATAAACACTTGAAGAATAATGTTAAGGGTAAAATGGTAATTCCATAAAGGGCCTATATATATATATATATCTATGTGTGCTTTGTGAGAAAAAGACAGAGAAAAACAAAAAGAGAAAGATGAAAATAGAGCTGAAATAGAGAGAAAGAGAGAAGAAGCATGAAAAGCAAGAGGAAGAAGGAAGAAAAGGCTAGAGAATCAGATTTAGAGGCTTAATATTCATATAAGGCAGCTAGTTCTTCATAAAAGCATGTTTTAAAAGTATGTTTTGTTAACTATTATCCATTCATATGCTAGAACTCATTTATGTGTTGTCTCCATCTATGAGTTTCAATCTCTATGAAGAGATTTATGTACTTCTCTAACTTAGTTAAGTTATATGAAAGTATGCTTGATTTAAGTATATCTTTAGATATTCTACATATTTATGATGATAGCTCTACATCTTTAGTATTCTACATGTTTATGATGATAGCTCTTACTTCCATACTAGAGAATTAGAGCAAAAGAAAGATTTAAGTGACAAGTGTGAATATGATGAAAAACAAGTAAAATTTTATTCCATAGTAGAGAGTAGAAAATGATTAGTAAGAACTTGTCTCATAGTAGAAGACAAGAAAGTTAGAAAGAGTAATATGAACAATAGATTCTTTATTCCATAGCAGAGAATAAAGTAAGTAAACCTTATTCCATAGAAGAGAATAAGGAAAATAAAGTGGATCTTATTCCATAGAAGAGAATAAGGTAAGAGAACTTATTCCATAGTAGAGAATAAGGAGAGAACCATATTCTACAGTAGTAAATAAGGAAAAAGAGCTTGCTCCACAATAGAGAATAAGAGAAGCAAACCTTATTCTATAGTAAAGAATAAGGAAAGTAAAGCAGATCTTATTCTATAGAAGAGAATAAGATAAGAGAATCTTATTCCATAGAAGAGAATAATGAAGATAATCTTATTCCACACTAGAGAATAAGATAAGAAAATAGTACATTATTCCATAGTAAAAAAATAAGGAAAGTGTCACGACCCATTTTCTGGGCACATGACCGGCACAATGATGAATATCCCATCACTGTAAGCCTTTCGATAAATTCTACCCATGAGTTTAGTCATTATCAAAATAACCATTCCTGAAGAAAATATATCAAATTTTCTTATTTGAAATTCATAGAGATGATTTGCACATAATAATAGATTCTCAATATAAAATACATTATTATGCTGACATACAAACCAAATGCCAAACCCCTGACCTAGATGTCCTAGACGATTACAGAGCAACATAATCTATAACAAAAGAGGGGTCTACCCGACAACGGGAAGGTCCAAAGTGATCTGCTCCTCTAGCAGATATTCTTCGATGGCAACCTGATCTGAACAAAAAGGTTGTACAAACAGTGTGAGCTTTTAAACTCAATGAGCGAATTGGCCTCGCGTTAATAAAATTCAAATACATTACCAGTCATGCAAGCATATCCAAAGGCTCATACTCAACCAATAGACAGAAGATAAAAATTCATCCAATTCAACAAACGTTACTAGTACTCGTCAATGGCAATATATCCCAGAGAGCGCACACAGGCCGGCTCACCAATTATGTATATTTCCGCCATGACGCACAACATCATCCTTTTACATACAAGAAGATAAAAATTCATCCAATTCAACAAACGTTACTAGTACTCGTCAATGGCAATATATCCCGGAGAGCGCACACAGGCCGGCTCACCAATTATGTATATTTCCGCCATGACGCACAACCTCATCCTCTTAGCTAGGGCGCCTCACGGATTTATCACCAATCCGGGCTATATCCCTACTGAGGGAATCGTTGTCTCCACACTCATTGGTCAAGACACCCTGTCAACCGGGTTTTTCGCCTTGCCGTGAGAGGGGGTACTGTCCCGCTCAATCACAATCAATAGCATTTCATATCATAATCAGAAGCTTAATATAATATTCATCCATATAACAGGTATAGTATATAACTATATTATAGCTTTATAAACCACAATTCAAGAGATTCAATCTTCACATCATCATGAGATACTTGCTTTTTCTTATCCATACTTCTGGATTAATTATCTCATTATATTCGCCATTCTGAATCCAATTTCCCCCTATGAATCTTGGGAGTGTCCTACGACATACTTTTTATCACCAGTAATGCTAAAACTCTATTAAAACGGGGTCGTTTCACTCACCTGGATTCCGTACGAATATCGCTTCTCTAAGTCGTTACAGACAAGAGTACACAGATGAATTTCAGTATTCCGCTACGGAGATTTTCATAAAAGATTAGAGAAAACAAGTTAGGATTGTTTTCATACAGATACTGTTCATACATACGGTACTATTCATATATACGGTCACTATTCATACGGTTACTATTCATACGTACGGGTACTATTCATACCAGAAATAGAGAATACAATCTGTAAAAGAGTACACCAGGTAAGTTCCCAGGAAAGAGTGGAGGGTCACACTGGACACACTTAAAAACCAGGTCTTTCCTTAGCCAGAACTTTCCTAGACATGTATTCTTCACAGTTTACATTCTATTTCGGTAATCAGAGAATCAAAATAACATATAAACAGCTAAGGACAGTTTTTCTGATGTGGAAGATCGGCCAAAACCGCAACCACAGAGCATACTTAAGAAATTAACTTCTAAAATTTGAAAGACATAGAAAGAGCATAGTATCCTTACCTAAGCTGAAAAGGAAAGGCCCAAAATCTCAGAGGCCTAGCATTGAAGTAAGAGAAACTTAAGGAGAGAAGAAGAGAAGTTGAAGGTGTGAGTTTAGAAGTGAAATGGAAGGGCCTATTTATAGCAAAAGTCAAGGGTACTATTTGACACTATACGCTAATAAAATATTCAATTTACTATTCATGAAAATGACATTTCTAATAAAATAATCCACGTTAATCATTTACAGTTACTGTGCAACTACAGTCGCAGGCGGCTTACTATTGAAAACTTAAGGGGAAAACTATCATTTCACCTTAAACCTTTAAGTTTCTTTTCAATTCAGTCCTTTCACTTTAGTCCCTGAGGGTATTTTTACACATAAAACGTCATTTTTTTCCACAAACTTCTTTCTAGTTTTCTTTTATGACCAAATCATATCTAGTACTTGACATTTCGATTGTATAAATGAACAGTATCATATATGTAAATAGTATTATACGGGTAAATAGTACTGTATACTGAAATAGTAACAGTAGTTTGTAAATAAATATTTATATTTTATTTTTCATGGGTATTACAGAAAGATTCTTATTCCCCAATAGAGAATAATGAAAGACTCTTATTCCACAGAAAAAAAAAAAAATAAAAGAGGAGAACCTTATTCCATAGTAGAGAATAAAAGAAGTAAAAAGAGAATAGAAAGTTATCTGCCATGCTCCATCGAGTAAGCAAACAAGAAAGAGGTCTTGTTCCATAAGAGAGAACAAGAAAAGAGGAAAAAGTAAAAGATTACAAACTTATTCCAAAGAAGAGAATAAGAATAGTAAGTACATGAAATAAAAGCCATGGGTGAATGATAATAAATGATGATGTATGATTTATATATTTTATTGCTTTTATAGCTGAAATGATCTTATCATGTATGTTTTTAATGAAAATAACTAGCTGCTGAGATGCATTGTATCTCACTTTTAGTAATTGATCATTTCAGGAGAAAAAAGCAAAGGGAAAGCTTTGATTTTAATAATGAGTTTGATGTAAAAAGTAGCTGAAGTCATGTATTTGTGATGTTTGTAATATATCTAAATTATTATCTCAGTGATGTATCATTATGTATGTGAATTAAAATTGGAAGATCATGTAATCACAAATGAAAGTAAGAAATTTGGTTAAAATTTATCAGAGTGTGCAGCAGAAGCATATCTATTTAGACTTACTAGTCGACCGGTCAATTATAAGCAGTCGACTGGCTAGTTCTAACATACTATTATTTGGCCTACCCGAAAGGTACTAATCAATTGGTGCCCCGCAATCAGTCGGCTAGTAACTCTTGAATAAAAGATCAGAATGTTAGCATACTTGGCAGTCGACTAGAAAGATTTTAGGAAGTCAACCGCTAGTTTTTGCAAAGGTAAAAGAAGTATTTTACTTAAGTTTCTTATGAGTTAAAAGAAAATTTTCTATTGATAAAATAGATTTATGACTCTTATAAAGCATTTCATTAAAGAAAATGAGTTCATGATCATGGTTAGATACAATTGACCTTAGTATTCTTATATCTTGACTCTGAAAGAAGAGTACTTAAATGAGAATTGAGGAAGGACATTACAATGTGGTATTAGAGCAAGATCTAGGCACCTTGTGGAAAAGGAAAATAATTCATATAGGATTGTATGATTAAGTAAGATCTTGATTATGTTGACAATTAAGTATGAAGTACTAAAAGGAAACTCAAGAAAGAGGCATTGTTAGTACATGATTAATTGCCTATTTACATTTAGATTTTTCACTTCCTTTGACCAAAATTAATTAGAATACAATATTAGAAATTTATAGAACAGAAAAAGATTGACTAAGGCACTACAGTCTAAACACCAAATTAGAAAGGAACCAATAATTATTTAGTAAATTAGGAACTAGCATAATAGAGTGGGAAATTTGGATAAGCACAACGTTACCAAATTAGAAAGGAACCAAGCATTATTCAGTAATGTTAGTGCAGGTGTATGCTCAAGAGGGAGGGTAAATTGAGTTATAAAACTATTTTGATAGATTTTGGCTTTCTTGAAATAGTTTTAGGGTTATGTTTAAATATTTAGGCTCCTGTGTAAAACTTAGTGATTTGAAATGCAATACTCAGACGAAATAATTAAGGCAGTAAATAAATGACACCAAAATATATAGTAGTTCGGTTATATTTAACGATAAACCTATGTCTACACCTCAAAACACAAAGTAGTGAGAATTTATATAGGGAAAAAAATAACTAGTATAAAGCAACCAAGCTAAGGTTCAACTGCTTACTTTTACGCTACCCACGTAGCAACCTTACGTTCTGGCTCAGTAGGGCCCTATTTTTACGCTTATACCACTAGGAATTCACATGTCCCTAATAAACATACAACACTGCTAGACCTTCACATGTCCTTAGCAAATGTTCAATAGGAAACCTTTCTCCAGAAAGGCTTAGCCTAAGGCTTTTACTCCTCACAACAACAGGGTCCACACCAAGGCCCTAAAACTCATCCATACATGAACAAAATACAAGAAATACAATTCTTTGATAGCCTGCACAGAACTCATCAGAGAGATAACTTATTGAGAGTATTTTATCTATAATACCTGCCAAATTAAGGTCACATGTTTGGGGTATTACAATATTTTATAGCATTAAAGTATTCAATTTGATCTAGCCATTTTATTTTTCATATTAAATTAACTCTTTTTAGATGTTAATTGTGGGGTTTGAGATAAATGATTAGACCAGGTATTTTTATTGCGGTGTAATATTTTCTGTGAATTAAGAAAAATAAGAGGAAGAGGAAATTTAAACGGAATATATATAATTATAATCGGATCACTTGTGTTTAGGGTAAGTGGGTATGGACACCCATAGGTCATCCAAGACCCACCACCCCATTTAAGCATTTTTCTCTCTCTTTCCTTCTTCATTTTCATAATCTGCACTTTAGGAGCTAGGAAGGAGAACACCATTTTCTCTCAACTTCGTTTCCTCGTATTCCATTTCTTCTGGTTATTTTTACTTTATGGGTATTAATATGACTCTATGGAGCTACAAAGGGTAGAGATAAGCTCAATTCTCCTCTTCCTTTGCCATTTTTGGATGTTGTGAGTACCCTAGAGGAGAAAATGGAAATTTGGGTTATTGGAGTTGGAGAGTTGTTCCTGTTTACTTCTTTCCTTTATTTTCTTACTGGGATAGTACTATATATTTCAAATGAAGGATAGGAATGGTTTATGGGAGAAAAATTGGTAAAAACAAAGGAAGGAAATGAATGGGTTTTGATTTGGGTTTGTTGTTGATCTTGAGTTAAAAGTGTTAAGGATGACAAATTTTGACTTGAGAATGGTAAAATGTTGAATTAGAGACCTAAAATCTTGGCCAAATTGAGTTTTTATGTGTTGAAACTAAAGGACAAGGCCGTGGGACGTAGAATAGGGTAAAATCTTTTTCTGTAGAAATTCTATTATGCTACTCATCGCTACAGCGACCATGGTTATCACTGCAACGATGGATGCAGCTGGATGGTTGCTACAGCAACCATACTGGTCACTACAGTGACAGAAGAGATATAAAGCAGCGCTTTTTGTTAGTCCCGTCGCTGTAGCGACATATCTTTTTTAAAATTTTAAATTTTCTTTTTTTTTTTTAAATTTCCTTTGTGATATCTTTTACTAGGGAATTTACTTCCATCATCTCACACATCTTCTAGTGAGGATTAAGGTAAAGTCAGGCAAAAATTAAGGTGAGTGGCTGACCTTGCTAAACTTAATTTTTAAATTACAAGTACAATATAAATCCCTCCTACCTCATATATGGAAAATATAATTAAATTATCTAGTTAATGGTGTTATTAGATAATGGAAACTGTGAACATGATTTAGAGTACTATTGTGACTTGTGATGAGGTGCTAATTGTTGTATTATATATATATTATTTGATGGTTGTGTGTGCCTGGCAAAAGAAAGGGGAATTGATGTAGGAATGTAGACTCACAGGGAGAGGTTCGATTAGTAAATTTGTGTATAGGACATCCATGTGGATGAACGTCAGGACTCCATTCTAGAGGAACGTAGACCTATAATGTAATACCCATAAAAAAATAAAATATAAATGCGTATTTGTAAACTATGGTTACTATGCTAGTATACGGTACTGTTCACCTGTATAATACTATTTACGTATACGATATTGTTCACTTATACAATCGAAATGTCAAGTACTAGATGTGGTTTGGTCATAAGAGACAACTAGAAAGAAGTTCGTAGGAGAAAATGATGTTTTATGTGTGAAAATCCCTCAGGGACTAAATTGAAAGGACTGAATTGAAAAGAAACTTAAAGGTTTAAGGTGAAAGGATAGTTTTCCCTTTAAGTTTCTAATAGTAATAAAAGAAGTCCGCGTAAGGTGCACAGTAAATTGCATTATTAGAAATGTCATTTTGATAAATAGTAAATTGAATATTTTATTAACGCATAGTGACAAATAGTACCGTTGACTTTTCATATAAATAGGCCCTTCCATTTCACTTCTAAACTCATACCTTCAACTTCTCTTCTTCTCTCCATAAGTTTCTCTTGCTCCAACGTTAGGCTTCTGAGATTTTGGGCCTTTCCTTTTCTGTTTAGGTAATGATACTATGCCCTTTCTATGTCTTTCAAATTTTAGAAGTTATTTTCTTAAGTATGCTCTGTGGTTGCGGCTTTGGCCGATCTTCCACATCAGAAAAACTGTCCTTAGCTGTTTATATGTTATTTTGATTCTCTGATTACCGAAATAGAATGTAAACTGTGAAGAATACATGTCTAGAAAACTTCTGGCTAAGGAAAGACCTGGTTTTTAAGTGTGTCCAGTGTGACCCTCCATTCTTTCCTGGGAACTTACCTGGTGTACTCTTTTACAGATTGTATTCTCTATTTCTAGTATAAACAGTCTCCGTATATATGAATAGTGACCATATATACGAATAGTATCCATAGTATAAATAGTAATTGTATGAATGAATAGTGACCGTATATATGAATAGTGACCATACGTATAAATAGTGATTGTACATATGAATAGTGACCGTACGTATGAACAATAAACGTATGAATAGTACCGTATATATGAACAGTAACCGTACGTATAACAGTATCTGTACGAAAACAATCCTAATGTATTTTCTCTAATCTTTCATGAAAATCTCTGTAGCGGAACACTGAAATTCACCTGAGTACTCTTGTCTGTAACGACTTAGAGAAGCGATGCTCGTACGGAATCCAGGTGACTGAAACAACCCCGTTTTAATAGAGTTTTAGCATTACTGGTGATAAAAAGTATGTCGTAGGACACTCCCAAGATTCATAGGGGGAAATTGGATTCAGAATGACGAATCTAATGAGATAATTAATCCAGAAGTATAGATAAGACGAAACAAGTATTTCATGTTGATGTGAAGTTTGAATCTTTTCAAAAATAGATTAATTGTTATCTTAATTTGTGGTTTATAAATTTATAATATAGTTATATACTATACCTGTTATATGGATGAATATTCTATTGTACTTCTGATTATGATATGAACTGTTGTGCTATTGATTGTGATTGAGCGGGACAGTACCCCCTCTCACGGCAAGGCGGAAAACCCGGTTGAAAGGGTGTCTTGACCAATGAGTGTGGAGACAACGATTCCCTCAGTAGGGATATAGCCCGGATTGGTGATAAATCCGTGAGGCGCCCTAGTTAAGAGGATGAGGTTGTGCGTCATGGCGGAAATATACATAATTGGTGAGCTGACCTGTGTGCGCTCTCCGGGATATATTGCCATTGACGAGTACTAGTAACGTTTGTTGAATTGGATGAATTTTTATCTTCTTGTATGTAAGAGGATGAGGTTGTGTCATGGCGGAAATATACAGAATTGGTGAGCTGACATGTGTGCGCTCTCCGGGATATATTGTCATTGATGAGTACTAGTAACGTTTGTTGAATTGGATGAATTTTTATCTTCTTGTATGTAATTTCTAACTATGTTTATTGGTTGAGTATGAGCCTTCGGATATAATTGCATGAATGGTAATGTATTTGAATTTTATTAACGCGAGGCCAATTCGCTCACGGAGTTTAAAAGCTCACACTCTCTGTACAACCTTTTTGTTCAAATCAGGTTGCCGATGAAGAATATCCGCTAGAAGAGTAGATCACTTTGGACCTTCCCGCTGTCGGGTAGGCCCCTCTTTTGTTATAGATTATGTTGCTCTGTAATCGTCTAGGACATCTAGGTCAGGGGTTTGGCATTTGGCTTGTATGTCAGCATAATAATGTATTTTATATTGAGAATCTATTATTATGTGCAAATCATCTCTATGAATTTCAAATAAGAAAAGTTGATATATTTTCTTCATATTTATTAAGGAATTGTTATTTTGATAACATAGATAATTTAATCTCATGGGTAGAATTTATCGAAGGGCTTACAGTGATGAAAGATGCATCATTGTGCCGGTCATGTGCCCAGAAAACGGGTCGTGATATATAACACTACCCTATCGGGTAATAATGATCCGAGAAAGGGAGACTTGTGATTTAAACCCAATAAGGTAGTCGTGAGAACATAAACTCATGGGAGGAAAGACATGTTATTATTTGCATAACTATTCTCTGTGTGTGTAGTTTATTTATGGTTGTACGTGCTTTGGAATTACTTTATGGTTGTGATGGTGAGTTTCGGTATTCATACTTGTGCTATATATTTATTTATTTGCATAGTCGTTTGCTCACTGAGTTTTGATGAACTCACACTCTCGGTGTTTTTTTTTTCAGATACAGTGATTGAGAAGGAAGGGCATCTGTTGGAGATACAGTGGTTTATGGAGATATTCTCCATTTTTTTGATTGGTGGGTTCATGGAACCAGATTTTGGACTATATGCCTAGGAAATGTTTTGTAATCATATACGCCACCTAAGTTCAGATCTATTTAGGAAATTTATTATTAATTTGGCTGTAATTTGCTTTGTATCCTATTGGTAGATTTTCCATTATTTTTGGGATGTAGAAAATGATATATTGTTATGTCGTATGTTAACGATAAATTATGTAAATTTCTTTTCTTGAAAAATTTATGATTTGAATAGTTGTGAATATTAGGATTGTTCATGCTTTACTCACGTGCCCAATTTCTAGGGTGTGACAAATCAGTATAAAGCTCTCTCGAAAAAGACAAAGAGAATAAGCTCACTTCTCAAGCTTTATAAAATGTATTTTTCTTTTTGCTAGGACATCTCCAAAGAGACAAAGTGTGCTCCTTTTATTGTCTTAAAAAAGCTAGTAGTTATGGGCATAGGCTCCTCCATTATTTTCTTTAAATGCTTTGAATCCCTTTAAAGAATTTGATCTCGTCTTCAATTCAAGATCCTCTAATAAGGAAAGTTTGTTATTCTTTGTAAGGGAATAAATCGTATTTTTCTTGATTTCTTTCCATATGCACGCCATTTTTTGCATTGTTGACTTCATGAGCTTTAATGCGAGTTATTTCCTTTTCAAATGCATCTTCAAAATTTGCTTCAATCTTTCCTTTCTTGCACTGATTCTGCATAATGCAAATTTCCTCCTTTTTGTGATTCTGATTTCATTGCATGTGTTTATTGTAGATTATTTCCATCTTGGGTGTTCTTTTCAAATCAGTTGTAAGCTTTGCCTTTCCATTCTAATCTGCATTAAATGTTTTGATTCAGGATCCGATTGCATTAATAAAAAAATCTTCAATCGTGGAATCTTGCTTCAATATTCTCCCCCTTTTTGATTAATGGCAATCCATGACACTCCCCTAGATGTTGCGCATATTTACTTTTGCTCCTCCATAATAGGTGCCAGTTTTAAGAAGCAAGGACCTGAAACTACAAACTTTCTTGAGAGCAAGTGATCAGTTGTGTTTTATGAAATGCACAAATAATTAAACTGGATTTCAGCCATTCATAGTTATCAATATTTTCTCCCTCATTAACATTAAGACAAAAAGGGGCATAATACATGTCCATAACTACAAAACAAAGTCCTAAAATAGTAAGGTCACAAAGACCACACAAAGTATCAAACAAATTCATTTTAATGGAAGTGATATGGAACCCTAAGCCCAATACATTGCCCATCCCATGGAAAGCATATTCAAACTTACATATTATAACACATATTCTTGATAACTATAAATCAAGAGCTTTGATAAGAAACTTCAAACAAGAATGAGCCAAACAAAAATCACGATTTTTCATAATATAACCAATTTCACATAAAAGAGTCACAATGATTCAGGAAAAGCTAATAATTTTAATATACACTTTTGAAAAATATTTTCGTGAGTTTTCATATATTTCATTTATCCATTGTACACATGATATTCTATAGAGACACAAAATTTGCATATGTTTGCACAAAAAATATTCATGATTTAAGAATGCATATATCAGGTTCCTAAATTCAACACATAATACAAATTCAAGCTAGGTACTATAACTAAGCATACAAAAATACTTAGCCACATTGAAAACACATGAAGAATATTCAAGATAGATGCAAAACATGGATTTTACTTAGATATTCAATTGTAAGAATCTTCAACTTTTTTTGTACAATCAAGATGCATCACATACAAATATTTTACTCATTTTTATCATGATAATTCTTGACATTAAAAAATATAATTTATATAAGAGACTTGTGAATCATGAGAACAATTCAATGAATGAGTGAATTAAGAATTTTCTCAAGTAGCCAAATCTGGGTCCGATTTGGAATCTTGCAGAAAGATAGAGTAGGCATGAATCATACTTCTGTAGAACTTCTGGTCTACGTTCTTATCGAGTTCATCTTTTTTTAGCTATTATGTGGTTCTTATTAGGGTCCTGATTTCTTTGCCCTATTTATTCTGTACTTTCTTTTATGTATTTGGTCTGGCCCCCAGTGTAAAGGTTTTTTAACTTAGTTATTTATGATTCAAACTAGTTAAACTCTTCTTGCATGGAAATTATTCATGGCTCGTCCTTTAGGGCTTTGTTTACACCTTTTGGTTCAATTTGAGATACAAATTGCCATGTTGATCATTCTTCTGATGGACATATGTTCACTAATGATGTATTCATGATGATAATTAGTTGTCCCTTTCCATTCTCTGAGAATTCTCTGATGATCTCTCTGTACTACTCTATTAGGGTCCTAATTTGATCTTTTTGGTTTTGGTTCCACCAACTGATTCTTAGGCATAGGGCCCTCTTCCTGGCTTTCCAGATCAGGGACTTGAATTGATGTTTCCTACTTATCTTTTGCAATAGATGAACATGATCCTTCTGAGCATTTTTGTTCTAGCATTATGTTTCTAAGGGAAGGTCAGTTTCACATATATAACATATATACTTTTCCAAATTCCCTGTAACATCAATACGGATAAAAAAATTTGTTTTTTTTTTACCTGAATGCATTTAAAAGATATATTTGTTAGGATGATTCTTTTCAAAAGTAGTTTAAATGCTTTCATCCTTATGAGATGAGTTCATGAGAAACGGCTTTGAAGGATGAAAATATATGCACCTTTTCAAAACATCTTTCTATGACAGTAACAACCAAGTTGGAACCTCTCATGATACACCAAATATAAGGAGACATCCATGCTTTCATATAAAAACAAGTCTTTTTTAGCATTTTTTTCACAAAAATGAAAAATAAAAATATTGGAAAGAAAATATACCTCATTTAACTATATTAGGAAGTTGTAAGAAGAAACATTTAGATGCAACATGTATGTAAACACAAGGATCCCATTAGTATAGTTTTCAAGTACCTCTTTAAGTTTATGTTCATGTTGTCAAGACTTGTGTGAGGCATGCAAAAATGGATTTGTTCCCCATCATATATCTTGAGTAGCCTGAGTTGAGGAACCATTCTTTAACTTCTTTTCATCCTGAGGCATACCTATCAGCATTATGATTAAGCTAGGTCCCCAAAACTTTTTGGGTCCTAAAGGGGATAGTTGAATGTAATATTGTGCCTTTTGGTACCCAAATTCTTTTAACAAAAACCTTTTTAATTTTATTGTTACATTGATATGATATATGACCCTTTTTACCACATGCATATCATACTTTTGAACTATTTAAATATTCAGCTTTGAAAATCATTTTGATCTTGTCAAGAGTTTTATTTTGCTTTCCTAGCGTAAGGTCTAAATTTTTTTATCCCTTGAAAAATCTACCTAGATCATATGTTAGGCTTTCAACTTTCCCTTTTAGGGTCTTGTTTTTAGAAATCATTGTGGGACGAGATTGTTCCTCCTTCATTTGTTTAATTTTGTACTTCAAGAAAATTCTTTTCACTGACTTGTTTTCAAAATCCTTTAGAAGTTTGATATGGGCTTGTCTAAGTTCATGATATTTTTCTAAGGTTCTTTTTGAATCCTTAACTAATTATTCATATGCATAAGATAGCTTATCAAAAGTAATGAAAGAATCATTTACCTCATCAGGGTCTTCCTCTGAGTCTTTATCTGCCATAAGACACAAGTTCGCCATATCAAGGCCCTTGGAGTCTGAATCACTTTAAAGGAGGTTGTCGTCACTCCATGACACATTTTTCACCATTGACTTTTAGTCTTTTTTGCCCTTTATTAATCGTGGACATTCTGTACATATGTGACCATTCTTTTTGCATTCTAAACATGTTACTTGTTCACGGTTCTATTTTGAAGATGTCTTATTATGGTTGCTTTTATATCTTTGCTTATAAAAGTTTAACATAGTTTTTGATAGCAGCGCCATGTCTTGATCATCCATTGTTTCTTCTTCTTTTGTTGAGTTTGATTTTAGAGCTACTCTTTTATCTCTCTATTGACTTAGAACCTCCAGTTCTCTTTTCAGATAGGTTTTCTCGTAGGCAATCAGTTCCCCTTGCAACTCATCAGTAGTCATGGTTTCTATTTTCCCATATTCCTTAATGACTATTACCTTTATCTTCTGGGCCCTTTTATGTTTTTTCAAGACCTTGCGAATGATTCTCTCATGGTGATAGATAACTCCCATGAAATCAAACTCATGCGTGATCTTTCCGAGCCTATCAAACGTTTCTTCTATCATCTCATAATCATTCATTTTGAAGTTGTCAAAGTCTTCTTCTACGCTATTCTTCCACATTTTCTTAACTACAATGGTTCCCTCATGAGTGATTTGTAGCTTCTCTAACATTTCTTTTGCAGTGCTATATCTTGAAAGCTTCTTGAACTCTTCTACATTCACAACACAATGTAAGAAATTTATAACTTTAAAATTTACCTTAACTTTGTATTTTTCTTTAGGCGTAAGTTCCTTCAAGCCTTTGGGAGCCTCCTCGTCATCCACCTTCTTCATAGGTATATTTGTCCTTCTTTGATCACTATCCATACATCAAGATTCATAGATTTGAGAAAAATCTCCGTTCTTGTTCTCCAATATGTATAGTTAGTTTTGTCAAAGAATGAGGGCCTATCCACACTCTATCCTTGAGCTCTAGGTACCTACATCATTTTGTAGAACTTTTGCTCTGATATGTTAGTCCTTCAAAATGCTTGGAGACCTACTTTGATACCAATTGTTAGTGCACAAGAGGGAGGATGAATTAAGTTATAAAATTATTTTGATAGATTTTTGCTTTCTTGAAATAGTTTTAAGGTTCTGTTTAAATATTTAGGGTCCTGTGTAAAACTTAGTGATTTGAAATGCAATACTTAGATAAAATAATTGAGGTAGTAAATAAATAACACCAAGATATGTAATAGTTCAATTGTATCTGATATTACACCTATGTCTACTCCTCAAAACACAAAGCAATGAGAATTTATATAAGGAAAAGAACAACTAGTACAAAGCAACCAAGTTAAGGTTCACCAGCCCACTTTTATGCTACCTACATAGCAACCTTATGCTCTGGCTTATCAGGACACTGCTTTTCCGCTTACACCACTAGGCCTTCAAACCTCCCTAGCAAACATACAACACCATTGGCCTTCACACGTCTATAGCAAATGTTCAATAGGAAATCTTTCCTCCAGCAAGGCGGCTTTTACTCCTCACAACAATAGGTCCATACCAAGGCTTTAAAACTCATCTATACACAGATATAATACAAGAAATACAATTCTTTGACAGCTCACAAAACTCAACAAAGAGATAACTCACTTAGAGTATTTTATCAGTACAAAGCTCTTTCTAAAAAGACAAAAAGAATAAGCGCACTTCTCAAGCTCTATAGAATGTATTTCTCTTTTTGTCAGGAAATCTCCAAAGGGACAAAATGTGCTCCTTTTATAGTCTCCAAAAAGCTAGTAGTTTTATGTACAGGCTCCTCCATTGTATGCTTTAAATGCTTTGAATCCCTTTAAAGAATTTGATCTCGTCTTCAATTCAAGATACTCTAATAAGGAAAGTTTGTTATTCTTTGTAAGGGAATAAATCACATTTGTCTTGATTTCTTTCTACATGGACGCCCTTTTCTGCACTGTTGACTTTGTGAGCTTTAATGCTAGTTTTTTCCTTTTCGATTGCATCTTCAGAATTTGCTTCAATCTTTCCTTTCTTGCACTAATTCTGCATAATGCGAATTTCCTCCTTTCTTTGATTCTAATTTCATTGCATGTGTTTATTGCAGATTATTTCCATCTTGGGCATTCTTTGCAAATCATTTGTAATCTTTCCCTTTGCATTCTGATCGGCATTAAATGCTTTGATTCAGGATCCGATTGGATTGATAAAAAATATTCAATCTTGTAATCTTGCCTTAACAAGTAAATTAGGAACCAAACATATTTCAAATTTCAAAATCAGAGTCAAGCATTATTCAGTAATTAGCACAATAGAGTGGGTTCAAAGGTCGAAGAGTGCGCTCTCTAACTTGTACATAGGAATCTTAGCACAGATTTCAAATTTATTCACACACAAAAGCTTGTGATTCTCCCTCTTGAGTGGAAATTTTAGCACAAAGCTTGTGATTCACTGTTGGTTGAATTTGCCGTCTCCACTGATTCTAGGCTTATGTCAGGCTGAGAAGAATTTCTTGAGGGGAGGAACACTTAGTTCAAAATGCATAGAAGAATTGCCCTCCTTCAATAAGCATAGGATCAATGACAGAGGAACATTTCATGAACCCAATCTTCATTCTTTAGCCATTGCCCTCCCTCTTTCTACAAAAAACAATAAAATGAAGACAAATGTTGAAGAGGCCTATGATGTGATAAGTGATTGGATCTGATTTGGCTGCTAAATAAGATTAAATGCTGAGTGTGATGTTCTTGTGAGTGCCATGTATATTTAGACTAATAGTTGATTAATTGTTGTTAACGATAGAGATTATTTTATAAGAGTTCAAAAATTGTAGCGGCCAAAAAGTAAAGTTTTAAAATTGTAAGGATTAAATTCAAAATTGTGTGAAACCATAAAATATAAAAGTGCTATTTAAATGTCGACTTGATTTTATTAATTAGTAATTGTATAAATGAAGTGGTGCATTTGGTACTACGAATTTTTCTAGGGACAATTTAGATAAGCAATATGTTCTTTTGACTAACTCATAAATTAGTTGACTTCATATTCCCTTTTTTAATTGCTACACCAGACCCTTCAATCACTCATTCGTAAAATATTTTACATGTTATTAGGACCAATTGATGAGATCCCGGATGACAATGATTTCTGCTTGTTGGAATCAAAGTCTTAGCATAACGATGATGATCATCCTAAGAGATTCGAATTTGAGTAGTAAATATCAGTAAATGTAGTTTTTTTTTAAATAGTAGATCTTTCAATTTTTTCTATTTGTTTTATATATGATAATTTGTGTCATTTAAATTGATCATTCTGTTGTAGTTAGGCTTTATCATTCAATTAAGTAAAAATTGTAGGTACACTACAAGAAAAGGGCAAATCAAAGACAAAATTATTGTAAATCTATTACAGAAAAAGGTATCCGAAAGTCATTGCAAACTTATAGTAATTTATTTTATTTTTGCTCGCTTTCTTCCATCTTATTTATGGAAATGAAAAAATCCATTGTGAAGTTCATCTCAAATTTGAGACGAAATAAGATCCGTGTCAAGTGACGTGCAAAAGGCTTCACACGAATGACCTTCCGTCTCAAAATCCATTGCAAATCTTGATTTGTTTGAGTTTTGATTTATTCTGTCCTTGGTGTTTATAGACATAGATTTATCTGTCTCAAATTCCATTGTTGATTTGAGATAGACTCTTCTGTTTGAAATTCCATTGCAATACTTTTGCAATGGATCATGATCCGTATCTAAATTCATGCCATAATTGTGATGCAATATTTTATGTTGATTTTTTGCAGCAAATTCCTTTAGTATCAAATTCTACTTCAGTCTAAATTTGATCTGGGATTAATTTTTATTTTGTTTCAAATTTCATGTCTAAAATTAGCCTAAATTTTTGGTATTATTTTGAATTTCAGTCTAAAAACAGACATTTCGTGGCAAATTCTGTCAGATTTTTTTCCCCACAAAATGATGTCATTTGGCATGCGATTAAAACTCTCGAATCTTCAAGCCACCTCCCACTGCTCTCTCTGTACTAGTCATTGTATGCTCATGCCTACCACCACTGGAAGATGTCTAGTCACCACTGCCACTGTCCGGTAACTATTCAACTATTTTTTTTTTTTGGTTTTGCTGTTCTAATTGAGTAAAAAAGATGTTGTAGCAAGGAAGTTCAGTTTGAATGCATGCAAATTTCCAAAACAGCTTTTCTGCAGGTGGGTTCCACATGTCCAGTCAGTCCTAGTCAATGCCCACATAAGTGCTTAGTCAGCTATTTACTCTCTAATTAAATATGCAAGCGTAACATATGAATTAATTGGGTCTTATCACTTTAAGTTATAAAAATATGAAATTAAAACATATTGACTCTAAAATTAATTTAGACCTAATAAATTCTAAAATATAATAAAATTAGAGAGTTTTTTTTTATTGAATATAAGAACTAAAATGAATGTAAAATTCTAGATATCAAGTGTGAAGTATGTTTTCATTAGCTATGACTCAAATTCCAAAGGCTACAAGTTGTACAACCCAAGCAATGGAAAGATCATCATAAGTTGAGATGTTGAGTTTGATGAAGAAGAAAGTTGGAATTGGGAGAGACAAGAGGAAAGATCCTATGATTTTATTTCATATTTTAGGGAGGAAGATGAAGAGACTGAAGCACTGATGCAAGACATGACTCTCCTACCTTCACCTAATGCTACTTGTGAAGCATCACTATCTTCTGAAGGAAGTTCAAGAAAGGCCACAAAAAATGAAAAGCATCAATGATTTGTATGAAAATATTGAAGCCATTAAGGATATATAATGCCTCTTTGTTAATAGTGACCCATTAAGTTTTAATGAAGCTATGAAAGATGAAAATTTGAGACAAGCAATGGATGAATAGATAAAATCTATTGAAAAAAACAACACTTGAGAGTTGTCAACACTTCCCAAGGGCCATGAAGCAATTGGATTTAAATGGGTCTTCAAGACAAAGAGTCTTGCAAAAAGAAATGTTAAGAAATACAAAGCAAGGATCATAGCTAAAAATTTAGTTTTTCAAGACCAAAGCAAGCATATAGACACAAGATATCATTTTATTAGAGAACATTTGCCAACAAAAAAGTAGAGCTCAAGTATGTGAAGTGATTTTTCACGTTAAAATTTCGAAGTGATTTTTACAATTCTAAGCATTGTTTAAATATTTTTCACGTTAAAATCAAGGTCGACATATATGATGTATTTAATTGTGTTGATATCACCACTATAAATTACATACATACATGCATACATATATATGCCTAGATATATAGATGACTTTTAATTTATGTTAAGTCATTATCATATTGTGCAATAAATTAACTTATTTATAGATAAGCACAGTGGATATTAGCTATGTCAATAGTGCTCCTGGTAATCCTAATTTGTATAGAGTTTACAATTTCCTCTGTATGTGTCTTTAACTGTTACACTGCAATTGGGGTTAATTTGCTCCATCGATATCTGCAAGAGGGGTATTTTCCCAGCTTTGCAGGAATTATTATTATTTTTTCTTATCTGGTTTAATTTGGGTTAAGTTCTTTATTTTCTTTCTTCTTCTATGCAGCGTAAATTATTACCAAACTTTCAGAGATGTTTAGAAATTCCTCTAGAACATAAGAAGTAGGAATGTGCATATAGTTAATATCATTTCTGTTTTATTATGTAGTAAGGGAAAAAGAAAAGGAATGATAATGAAAATGAAAATGGGGTATTTTACTAAAATATCTCAATTTTTTATTATAAAAAAAAGTTTAGTGTTTTTGAAGAGGGTAATTTAAACAATTTTTTACTACCTGCTTTTTTTTTTTTCAATTAACCACTCGCTCACCCCCACACACCATACCAAACGTGCTGAGCAATGTTTTTGGAATCGGTCCGGTCATTAACCCGGGTTGGTTTCCGGGTCATCGGGTCAATTGTTAAATCGGATAAATAAATTTAAAAATTTAAAAATTATCTATCTATATATCTTTACAAATAAATTAAAAATAAGTAAAATAAATAATTTATATACAAATTTCAAATTTTTAAAGTCATAAACATCCATAATAATTCAAATATAAAGTCATAAATATTCATAATAATTCATAAAATCATAAATAATATCATCCAAACATAATAATATGACTAAAATGTAGAACATCAGTTTTTCTCAAAAATGTATATTTGAATTTCTCAGTTACATACAATGACTTAGATTATGAAACTTTTGTTGTGAAAATTTTGTTATAAAAAACTTTTATATTTGTCAACTTAGTCTAGTTTTATTTTTCTGAAAATAATTTTAATTTAATTTTTTTGTACCTATCTGAACATATAAGAATATGTCAGTTACAAAATTAATTGAGTTAGTTTCAGAAATTAAGGGATTGTTTCAAAGAAAAAAAAGAGATAATATAGCAACAATAAAATAAAATATTTTTGTAAAAAAGGGAGAGACTCGGGTCAACTGGGTCGCCGAGTCGACCAAGACCTGGACGGGTCGATGGAGTCTTGGTCGGGTCGATTGCATCCGGCTCAAAATGTGTGACTCGGACTGGATCCGGCCCTGGGTAGCCGGGTCGACCCGCCAGGCCCGTATGGGTCCCAAAACTATGGTGCTGAGAATCTCTCTGTCTCTAGAGTTAGATAGATAAATAGATAGATAGATAGATAGATATATATATATATAAAACTTGGTGTGATTCTAGATCAGAACATAAGATTTTATTTTATTGTATTGGATTTTGCATCTTAAATTTTGTGATCATAATTTAATTTTGATCTTTTTTTTTTCAGGAAGATGTAGGTGATAAACGTCTTTCATCGTCTTTAAGTCATGGATTAAATAGTTATGAAACTAATTATGATTCGTAAATTTTTTTGGGGTGCATTTAGGAATGTTTGGTCGAAATATTATACACGACTTTTTAAAATGTAATCACTTTTGATTTATTTTACTTCAATTTAATTATGTGTGACTTATTTCTTTAATAATTATATTGAATTTATAATTTGAAATTTTAGCTATGATTGATAATTTAAATAAGTATTTTCATAGTATTTAAACAATAGTAATATTATTATAAAAAAAATTTACAATTTTTAATTAGTAGCAGTTCCAAAATCTGCCAGTAAAACAAGATAATAAACCACCACTAATATTAATAAGTTTCGTATACAAACAAGGCAAATATCATCTAGCAACGGTTGAAATCCGCCCAAATTACTGTCAAAACTGTCTCAAAACTGCCGCATTCCATTATTGGTGTTTTGAAAAATCACCGCTAAATATCTGCCAATGCATGCATCAGCATTGGGTTTAACAGCATTGGGTTTAACAGTCAATAAATGTTTTTATTTGAGACGGACTTTTTTTCGTCTTAAATATTTGATTTTTTTTGTAGTAATAAATAATCACAGCTTTGATATCGTTTGTTAATAAAAGGGTGTAAATGCAACTGAATTAATATATACAATATAATAATCAATAAAATCATTTTTTGCTCAAAAGAATCTGTGAAGAATAAATAGCAAATATCTCAACAATATTCTTAATAATAAACTAATCAAAATGCGCAAAGTAAATAGTCACAGGAATGCATTCAATTGTGAACGTACTATAAAGGATAAAAATCACGAGACTTAATTTAAAAAAGTTTTACTATCAACAACTAATGAGTACATTAAAGAGTTCCTGTTATTGCTAGCTAAACTACTTAATTCTTCCAACAACAAAAAATCACTCCAAATAAATACACAAAATCAAAATCAAAATTATACCAACTCATCAATTAAAAGATGGAAAGAGCGAGAAAAAGCAAATAAGAGAAGCAGACAACTTATTAAAAATTAATCATACAATTTAAAAAAAAAACAAAAATAAATGAAACTATTGAATGATCCAGACCAGCAGCCTAAATTTAATCATGGAAAAAACAGTATTCTCCAAGACGTTGAGAGAATTCGGATTCCTTTCTTACTGGCTTCCTTCTCCACTATGTCTCCCTCAATCTAATCTATTAATTTTTGTCCTTTTTGCTTTTTGGACAACTTAAACCGAGTCTGATTATATAGTCACGCGATGTGAGGCATTAAGAAGGCATTAGGTAGAGTTGTGAGCCCCTCATTAGGTAGAATTGTGAGCCCACTTGAGGAGTAACCTGCTTTCGGAACTGATCATCTGTCTCGCGTTAGTCTCATTTCAATCCAATGATTGTGGAGGGCCGTTTGCCAAGCAAAGAATCGTGATTCACCCATTTTAGCTTGCATCCTTCTTCTTAAAATTACGTCTCCACTACCGGGCTCTGAATGAAATGTTATCAGTCGCCTTCTCCCTAGTATCTGCCACACTTCCACTGAGTCTCTCGCTACTCCCATAAGTCGCCGATTCTCCTCAGATTCGCTTTCTACTCCGTCATTTGAAGTCGAGGATGTCTGAGACCCAGTCTGTTTCCAGAAATCCCAGAAAAAGAAAATATACATGCTAAATAATTGCGTCAGGTTTTGCTGCATGGAATTTTTTCTGCGTAGTTCCGGAAAAAAAAAAGAAAAATAAGATAAAAGTACCTCTTCGTCCACGCCTTCATTGTCAGTTGCTGCAGTATCTATCAATTACAAAATCCAAGCTCAGTTTGCTTTGAAAAACACAGAGAGATGAAAGCAAATGCAATACTGAAAATTATGGTCAATGTCAATCCGTCTGGTTTTCCAATCATGGTTTTGCCGACGAAGAAGGAGTAGAAAGAGGTCAGCATTAGAAACAAAAATCCCACATGAGCTTTGAGAACGAAACTCTTGAAACTAATTAATTGGCTTTTCCTCGCAAATAGCATGGTTAAAAAATAAGAGAAGATTTTATGCTGCAAACCTGGAAAGACCTCGGTGCTCCATCAAAACCGAGCAGAGAAGAAAGAATCTAAATTTATACATGAATTCAATGGTGTAAAGGCTATGCACTCTGCTAACTAATTGTCATAAAAGGACACAAGAAAATGCAGCTAGATACTAACCATTCGAGGTCGAGGTTGCCTGAGTCCGGATCCAAAATCCCAGAAAAAAAAAAAAAAGAAACATGTTAAATTAGTAAATAATTGCGCCAGGGTTTTGCTTCTTGAAATTTGTTCTGCATATATATATATATAAAGTACCTCGCTGGTGACGGCTTCATTCGGAGTTGCTGCTGTACCTATATAAATGACACGTTGGTCTTGTCCACTACAGTCTCTAATTCCACTCTCTTGTTGGTGGTTTTGTCTACTAGGAGTGGGTCCGATTTCAATCCCTTGTTGGGTATCTGAATAGCAACGGAAATCATGTGATAAACATAAAGGATCAAATTAAAATAAAATGAAGTTATGAGAGAAAAATGAAACTTAAAAAAATGACTTAGTTAAAACAAATTATGAGACCCCTGTCAATATCTTCTGGGAACTCTAAATGGGAACGAAGCATGACGAGGGGATAACAAATAACTGCTGCAACAAAAATCAGGAGCACGTGGATCTTCATCAGTTGTAGTGCTAGTAATCCGAGGAAAAAATAGAAGAGATCCCTTTCGAATCCGAGCCTCATCTGCCTTGACCAAAACAGAGACGTGACAGCAAATGCAGTACTGGAAACTATGGCTAATACGTCTGGTTTTCCTTTCACTTTTTCGTCGTAGTAGTGGGAGTAAAGACAGGTTAGCACTAGAAAAATAAGTACCACATGAGCTTTGATTATGAACCTCATCGAATCTACTTGCATTCTATGCGGAAAAGACACGATGCTGATGGTGGTTAAACTGAATGCAACATAAAGAGTGCCGTTGAGGAGGGCCCAGTCTCCGAATAGACGTTTGAAGGAGGAGCTCCGAGCATAGCAAGGCAAGGCAACTATATATGGTTGAAGCAATTCCCCAGAGTCTCCATGACATGAACTGGTTTGGCACATTGAGAATATGATAACACATCGTGTCGTTTTGCAATCGAAAAGTTTGGTTCGTAAGATTGTAATATATGTTGTTTGAGGCTGAAGCCAAAAACTGTCGTGAAAAATAAAGTATTTCAAAAACGATATTTTAAATTGTTGTGAAAATAATTTTAGAAAAATAATTTAATTATTTTTATCCTTATCTGAACATAATGGGATTATGTTAATTGCATAATGATATAATTTGTTTCTAGAATCTTTGACTATTTCAAAGTAGTTATTTGTTTAAATTAATTTATTAATATTATCTGTAACTGACTACACCCATGATCTTATCATGTTAGTTTATAATTATCCTCTTAAATTTAATTATGAAAATTAATTTATTTTCATGGTGATATTTATTCTCCATGCCTTTTCTAGGTTTTAGAGATTAACACCTTTTTTCTAATGACATTTCTGGGGTTATACAATTTTCTCTTTTTCTCTACTGTTCTGTGACCTGGGTGCTATCTCAGAAGGGCCTGTTTTATCCTGGGAGGAAAGCCACGAATCTTTCCTTAAGGACAGTGTCAACCAGAGCACGACTCAGGTCATATTTTTCTAATAATTTCTTGAATTTTTTTTCCAACAATCTTAAGGAAAGATCTTCAATTACAACTGGTATGTTAAGACATATGCCTATCTGAAAAATTGCCATGGATGACGCCGAAAGATGCAAAGAGATAATTTAGAGCAGAGGGCGTTTGATAGAGAGGAACCGAGCCAAGTAATGTTATTTGAAGACTTTTGATGATTCATGGTTGGTTAAATTAGTCAATAAAATGAGATTGATGATTTTAATATTGATTCATGTTTTGATGTTCTGTCATGATGCTGATTATGATTTATAAATCTTAGCTTATCATAAATCAACCTATCGTTTTAAAATTATCTTATCTAAATTTCAATCATTTGTTTTAAAATACATTCACTTTGAATCTCATTTGTTGCTCATCCCCTCTATAATCGGTTCGGTGTTCGGTGTGTGATTCTGACATATATGTGTGTGCAACGCTCTTTTATGTGTGCCTTGGATATTGAAATAAACTTCCAAGAAGAAATTTTAAAGTAAGAGATTGTCCGCACATGTGCTATGGAATCACTAACCACCCAGTTGTCCATCTCCATCACCTGTGTCTCTGCACATCTTTTCTTGCATATTAGAATTTTGATATATTTCCTTTTAGAAGTTACATTATGTGTTGGCCTCCTTGTTTACGTTGTTTGTAGTTGTATGATGGGATGTTTTTATTTGCTATTAAAGCATTAATTCCCTGTTTTGACCAACAGTTTATCTAGAAGAAATGAAAAAGAAAAGATATATATATATATATATATATATATATAAGTGTGTGTGGGGATGTATCTGTGAGGGGGAGACATGTTTATATATGATGTATATATAATTGTGTGCAAAACATTTATTTTACATGAATTTGATATATATATATATATATATATATATATATATAAAACTCATATAATATATATATATATATATATATATATATATATATATATATATATAATCATCATCAAGGCTACAACTTTTATTTTTGTGTGTGTGTGTGTATATATATATATATATATATCTGTGAGTGCACTGATCTTGTGTTGCATTTTCTCAAAGCATAATATTGGAATCTTAGAATTTTCTCCAAGTGGACATAATATTCCTAAAAGGACTCTGTTTTGTAAATATGAAGCTTGGAATAAATTGAGATCTAGGCATAAGTGATCATGTTTGTTGTTTTGTTTGTTCACTGTGGGTTATAATTATGATTTGAGAAAATGCATATATTTATATATTTGTGGTATATTTTAGAAAATATATGTATAAATATATTTTGGACTTTAAGAAATTTCACATAAAGAGTATCATATGAATAGTATATTTTTAGGTGAAAGAAATTGTGGATTTCTTGAAAATGGCACTATAACCATCAATGTGGGGCTTATATTGTTTTACAAATTCAAAATATTTTCACCTAAATTATTATTGTTGTTAAACAATATTATAAATTACATTTGTCATTTTGGAATGAAATTTTTTGACCAAACTTGTGAACATTGACATATAAAATTTTGGGTCAGTTTGGAAATTTAAAAAAAAAATCATCTCATTGAAATGATGATATACCGTTAATTTTCAAATCGAGAAAATCATCTCATTGAGATGATGATATGTCATATGTAAAAATTAGAGTCAGCATTTTCAAATGCTAATTTTTTATGACCTTTTTATTGTACAAAAAGGCACAATAAATTTTAATATGTTGGGTCAATTTGTAAATTGACAATGCCATCTCATTGAGATGATGATATGTCATAAGTAAGAATTGGATCAAGCATTTACAAATGCTAGTTTCTTACAACATTTTTATTGTACAAAGAGGTACAATAGTGATGAGTTATTGGTCACAAAATTTTTGAGATTGAGAAGTTCTAAAATGATTCTGTATAATTATTTTCTTATATAATATTATTATATAGTGGATGAATATATTTGTGCATATATATTATGTGTTTGGATACCCACCTATAATAATTTGAGACTTTATATGAGTTAATTATGTACTAAATTAAGTACATACAAGTTGTGGTATTATACTCCTTCAAATTTTAAAAATATTTATAAAGTGTGGGTGTGCCCTGCTAAAGTTATTTTGCGTGACTATAACAGAAAAAATGATTTAGAATTTTGTTTGTGTTCATTGTTATGGTATGTATAAATTACTTGCCTTAAATTGTGGCATTTTCACTTTTAATATGGATTGATGTGTGTATATAGAATTAATAGATGATAAGTGGGAGATATTTGTCTGTATATGTTTGACATGTTAATTTTTATATTAGCATAGATGTTATACATAAGACAAATAGCTACCTGCATCTAATTTTTGGTATGAAAGATATGAGTGAAGTAAATGTGATTTTGAGGTTAAAATCATAAGAAAAGGTGATAGTATTTTGTTGTCACACGAACAATATTTTCAAAAACAATTTAAAAAGTTTGATCATCTTGATGACAAACTAGTGAATACTTCTTATGATTCTAACACTCAATTAGAGAAAATAAAGCTGAGTTTGTTGTACTTAATGAACTTCACTTAATCTGACATAACTTATGATGTGTGTCAATTGAGTGTATATATACACACAATCCTAATAATGACCATTTGAGATGCTTTGGTCAAATTAATAAAATAATTGAGATTTACCATCAATTATGGTATTTTATAAAGTGGATTTCCCATTGTATTAAAAAAAATTCAATGATGCTAAATGGATCTTTGATTCATATGAGATAAAATCCACTAGTGATTATGTTTTCACCCTTGGTGGTGGTACGATATCTCAGAGAGCAGCCAAACAAATTTATAGAATTACTCTAAAATTAGAGTTGGCTGAAATTAAGACTAAGTAGTTAAAAAAAAAACTTCTTAGCACATTTTTCATTGGAGATGAGCCCAATGATGTCAATGTCTATGTATTGTGATTGCCAAATGACAATAGCCATTGTAAAGAACAAAACTTTCAATGGTAAGAGCAGACACTTGTGTTTGAGACATAGTTACTAAGCAGCTGCAAAAAGATAAAATTTGAAGTACATTGATCATGTACTTTATTAGGCCAATCCTTTGGCTAAACATGCATGTAGGAAGGAAACTAATCCTTCACACATCGAGGGGAAATGGACTTAAGCCAATTAAAATTAATAGTGACGGTAACCTAACCTTTATGATTGGAGACCCCATGAAAAAGGTTCATATGGGTAATAACAAGTCATCTGTTAATTCTGCTAGCACTAATATTTCAGTCCTTTTTCTATCGTGTAAGTGTGAAAGTGCTAGAATGCATTGATTGAGAGGTTGAGCGAATCTCTTAATGATTTTCATAGCCCTTAAGGGTGGTGTATTCATTGCAGATACACTTGATGAAATCACCTATATAAGTGTGGAGTGGGGCCGCTCCTATGAGATCTTGGCAAAATCTCTTGAACACTCATGAACACCAGGCACTCGCACGGCCGAAAACGCGCACAACGGCGTTAACAGCAGAAATTGTAGAGGTGTGATGTGATTGGTAAGATCTCTAGCTTACAAAAAGAGTTTGTTAGTTCATAAAAGTTATATGCTTCACCACTGACTCTGTGAGTTATATCTTATTTATCTAGACCTGGTTCATAGTCTAAAAGACACCAGACTCGAAGCATCTATACCTATATGTGTAACCCAGAATATTGTCTAATTTAAAATCTCTTTTGAAATATGTGGGGGATTGTTGTGAAAAATAGAGTATTTCAAAAAAGATATTTTAAATTGTTGTGAAAATAATTTTAGAAAAATAATTTAATTATTTTTATCCTTATCTGAACATAATGGGATTATGTTAATTGCATAATGATATAATTTGTTTCTAGAATCTTTGACTATTTCAAAGTAGTTATTTGTTTAAATTAATTTATTAATATTATCTGTAACTGACTACACCCATGATCTTATCATGTTAGTTTATAATTATCCTCTTAAATTTAATTATGAAAATTAATTTATTTTCATGGTGATATTTATTCTCCATGCCTTTTCTAAGTTTTAGAGATTAACACCTTTTTTCTAATGACATTTCTGGAGTTACACAATTTTCTCTTTTTCTCTACTGTTCTGTGACTTGTGTGTCATCTCAGAATGACCTGTTTTATCCTGGGAGAAAAGCCACAAATCTTTCCTTAAAGATGGTGTCAACCAGAGCACGACTCAGGTTATATTTTTCTAATAATTTCTTCAATTTTTCCAACAAAAACAAGGGTGAGAAAATAGTGTCACACGGAAATTGAGAAGCTTCTTGGCAAGTTTACAGTATTAAGGTTTATTATTATGTGAAAGAACGAGTCATTGGTATGTGAGGTTGAGTCAAAGTTTCTCATTCTCTCAAGCGTATAGGCTTGGTTTATTATTATTATTTAGATTGAAGAGGTTGGGAATTCTGAAATAGAGTAAATGAATTATTTTTTAGTATAAAATTAATGGTAATATTTAACCCAAATTATTATATGTTTTGTTAATGTTCCATGATAATTCCTAATTAATAAATCTTTACTTATGTTTAAATAAGCTTAAGGAAGCCCAAACACTCAAACTATCGTAGTCCAAGCAAGACTTACAAGGGTAATGCAAAGACACAAAGTTCTAAAAATTACCCTAATGCTTCTCTCCCCAAAAACTTTTTGTTAATTGCAAAATGACACCTAGAACTCTTCTGTGCTCTTTTCTGGGATAAATTTCAGGACTCACTCTCCTAGGTAAACCTAATACATTTAGAATTTCGTCATTTTCAAAATTAATACCTTCGAAAATAATCAAATCCATGGGATAATAAGGAGAAATATATGCATTAATCTAATCACCCTACAGGTAAATAAAACAAAATATATTTGTTCATGATATTTAGACCGTATACGTTATGAAAAGAAATGATGTGAATAATACACGCAAAAAGCTGCTGGAAGCAGTTTTATATAAGAAAGGTTAAAATAGAACAATTTGTGTTACTTGAAATAGGATTTCCTCTTGTTTATGGGAGAATAAGAAGTATTTTTTCCTTCTTCTAAATTATTGATTTTTAAAATAGAATAAGACTCTCCTGTTTTACTGTAGAACACGAAAATATCCTGTTTCGTATTACTTAATTCACCATTAAAACCGACGTTAGCCACATCTAGAAGAGTACAAAATAAGGGTCCGTCCCTTTAAAAGTTCAAAAGCTAGTGGTTAGGACTTGGGACTTAGAAGCTACTGTTTAATATAATTATTCCATTATTTTCGGCACGCGTTTTGCCCATATAAAGCTAACTCACCCAACATTCCAAAATGGGGACTGCCCCCCGCAACAAAGGCAGGAGTCTTTTTTGTTTCAAAAAAAAAAATTCATTCAACTGACTATTTCTTAGCAAAAGTCTACGTTAATTTTTAATAAAAAAAAATATGTATTTTAAATCGAATTTATACTAACTTAATTTCATTTAGATATAACTTGCCATTGATAGATTGATAAATTGTAGTAGTAACGATTTTTTAAACTTCATTTACGATTCTTAACTATGTATTTTGAAGAGAATTTTATCATTTATGTTTAGTAAATGTAAAAAGGATTAGTCGAGGGATACCTTTGATTAGAAAAACAAAATATTGAGCTATCCCCCTTGTTTTCATCAACTTTTTGGTTAGGACTTAGGAGTCATCTCGTATAATTTGTAAACTGTGCAAAGTTTGAATTAAATTATAATGTAACTTATTTAAATGTAATATTATTTTATTAAATATGTAAAATATTAAGTTTATTTATTTTTCACAAAATTTTTAACCAAAATTATTATAAATTTCAAAAATATATAATACGGGCCAAAAGAGCTTCTAGCCATAAATTTCTGAAGTATCAATATATTTTTAATAAAAAGTCTAAACGTAATTAACAACACCAACATTTTGTTAAAAAACATGGAGATACTTATAATGGATCACCCAGATGAACAATAAATTTATCAATATTCATTAAAGTTGGTGTTGCGTTCGCTTATTGGCTACCTCAATGAAATTTGATTTACTTAGCTTGTTGAATAATTACTTATATATTGCAGCTTATATTTTATTTGACTTCTTACTTTCTCTATTCAATTGCATTTACACTGTGCAGTATTAGAATTTTCTTGAATTTGTAAGTTGGAAAATATTTGGCAAAACCTTTCATATCCCTTAACTTTAACTCATTTTTCAATTATAATCTAGAATTTTATTTTAATTTAATTATAACTCATATGTTTTTAATTAGTTTTAAGTATGCTATTAAGCTTAACACTGTCTAAATATTTAACAATAGTTACTGATTTGACATTTTATCTTGTATATGTCAACACCAAAATCATCTATACTAAATATGTCACTGTTAGATACCGTTAATAAATGATCAAAACAATATAATTTTCAAAGGCATATTTGAGTCTGGAGAAAATTATGCTATATCTTAATCATTTAAAATTAGTATATGATGTGATATACCTAAGATGGATAATGATTTGCATGAACATATACAAAATAAAATGTCATATCAACAAATATGGTTAAATTTTTTATTAACATTAGACTAAGGGACATAATATAAACTAAATAAAAATATATATATTATAATTGACACAAAATAAAAATTATAATTATAATTAACAATAAGTCAAAATTTAAAAATATAAATAATAAATTTCCCTAAGTCGTTTAACTTGTAACAAGATTTTTTTTATTATGGCCATGGACGCCGACAGTAATTGCAGAACAAGTTTCAATTTCTTTGAAGTGACAGTAGTCAGTAATTTACTCTTTTTTTTTTAATATTAATGGATAGACCGTGGAATATGGTTAGATACAATTTAATTGAACATTAAGCTAATTGGCTGGGTTCAACCACATTCAGCGCTTAATGGAAAATCCAGCTAAAATGCCTAACCTAACCCAACACGGTGGACGCCCCCTTTTTATCACACTAAAGCTAAACAGCTAAAAGTGATTTTTTTTTTCTTATTATTTTTGTATTGGAGATTAGAATCAAATTTGTAAATAATATTAATTCTACCAAAATTTCTTTAAAATAAAAGTTTTAAACATAAATTAGCGTGTACACAAATTTACTTTTAATGAAAATTAAGTTCAATGTTAAGTTAATTAATAGCTAAGGACTGATGTGCAAGAGTATCAAAATAGTTATATTTAATGGGTAGTAATATTTGAGCGTGAAAATAAAAAATGGTAATGGATGACTTGAATTAATCATCTCTCCATTTTTAAACAAATTACAGGGCAAGTATGAAATATCAGGTTGATCACTAGTAAAATTTCATTAATCTATTTAATTACATGCCTATTCTAGAATAGGACTTTGCTTCTTCAATAAGGAGAAATCAATCTATACATTGTTCTTTTGTATCAAAAAATATAACAACAAAAGGGTAAAGTGCAATTAAAAAAAAAAAGTATAATCAATTAGACATTGCCATTTGGTATTTGTAAAGTAGAGTACGTATATTTACAAAAAGTAAAAAAAAAAATTAAGAGGACGACATATTTTAATTTTACCATTTAAGTAAATTAAATATGATTTTATCTCTTCATATTCAATATTTTTTCTAATAATAATAAATTAAAAGTTTGGCAATTTGCGATTGTTAATCTTTGCAGCCATTATTTTAAATCAAAACTAAAAAGTCTTAGTATTTGAGCAATTATCTCTCACTGAAATTAGAAAGCCTAAACATTTTTGCCAGAAAGCTCAAATAAGTCGTGCATAATATTAACTCTTCTTTTCTTTGAATAAAAATTCCCTAGTTTCGTACGTCCTATTTTCAATTTATAAAAAAAATAGTATATATAAGAAATGAAAGAGGGAAGAGAGTAGAATAATACTCACTGGAAAAAGAATGCATTGATGGGTTTAATAGTGTAAGTTAATGATAATGTGCAACTCATTATCTTTTTTAATAACATAAAAAGTAGGCATTTATAAAAATTAAAAGGTTAACAAAAATTATGCAATTATTCATTATTCATATTATTAACTTCAACTAATCAGTAATTTAGTGTTTGACTTATAGGATTTATGAAAACTTTATTTTTTAAAAATTGTAAATAGTAAAGCATGGCTTCTAATATTTAATTTTAGTTACGTGGGTTCTAATATTTAATTTTAGTTAAGTTATCATTATGGTAGGTTTTGTTTTTTGAATTTCAAATATTAGATTGACAGTGAAGACAAATATTTTTTGTATTCTATTCAACTATTGGGAGTTGGAATGGCAAAGTTTAATGCTAGACCTTTAAATAAAACTTGGGTAATTGGTTTATTTTGTACCATGTGATAATAAAGTGATGTGATGTTTCCAATACAATGAATTAATAGTTTTATAATGAATAATTAAGTATACTTAAGAAAAATAATTCAGTGTAAAAACTTTATCTTTTCAAGAGTTTTTAAATCTGTAATACCCATGAAAAATAAAATATAAATGCGTATTTACAAACTACTATTATTATTTCAGTATACGGTACTATTCACCCGTATAATACTATTTACGTATATGGTACTGTTTATTTATACAATCAAAATGTCAAGTACTAGATGTGGTTTGATCATAAGAGAAAACTAGAAAGAAGTTTGTAGGAGAAAATGACGTTTTATGTGTAAAATACCCTCAGGGACTAAATTAAAAGGACTGATTTGAAAAGAAACTTAAAGATTTAAGGTGAAAGGATAGTTTTCCCTTTAAGTTTTCAAAGAAAAATAAGGTAAATTGCATTATTAGAAATGTCATTTTCATGAATAGTAAATTGAATATTTTATTAGTGTATAGTATCAAATAGTACTCTTGACTTTTGCTATAAATAGGCCCTTCCATTTCACTTCTAAACTCACACATTCAACTTCTCTTCTTCTCTCCTTAAGTTTCTCTTGCTCCGACGCTAGGCTTCTGAGATTTTGGGCCTTTCCTTTTCTGTTTAGGTAATGATACTATGCCCTTTCTATGTCTTTCAAATTTTAAAAGTTATTTTCTTAAGTATGCTCTGTGGTTGCTGCTTTGGCCGATCTTCCACATCAGAAAAACTGTCCTTAGCTGTTTATATGTTATTTTGATTCTCTGATTACCAAAATAGAATGTAAACTGTGAAGAATACATGTTTAGGAAAGTTCTGGCTAAGGAAAGACCTGGTTTTTAAGTGTGTCCAGTGTGACCCTCCACTCTTTCCTGGGAACTTACCTGGTGTACTCTTTTACAGATTATATTCTCTATTTCTGGTATAAATAGTACCCGTACGTATAAATAGTAACCGTATAAATAGTAACCGTACGTATAAACAATATCTGTACGAAAACAATCTTAACGTATTTTCTATAATCTTTCATGAAAATCTCTGTAGCGGAACACTGAAATTCACCTGCGTACTCTTGTCCATAACGACTTAAGGAAGTGATACTCGTACGGAATCCAGGTGAGTGGAACGACCCCGTTTTAATAGAGTTTTAGCATTACTAGTGATAAAAAGTATGTCGTAGGACACTCCCAAGATTCATAGGGGGAAATTGGATTCAGAATGGCGAATATAATGAGATAATTAATCCAGAAGTATGGATAAGACGAAACAAGTATCTCATGATGATGTGAAATTTGAATCATATAATTATATACTATAACTGTTATAAGGATGAATGTTATATTGTGCTTCTGATTATGATATGAAATACTGTACTATTGATTGTGATTGAGCGGTACAGTACCCCCTCTCACGGCAAGGCGGAAAACTCGGTTTAAATGGTGTCTTGACCAATGAGTGTGGAGACAACGATTCCCTCAGTAGGGATATAGCCCGGATTGGCGATAAATCCGTGAAGCGCCCTAGCTAAGAGGATGAGGTTGTGCGTCATAGCGGAAATATATAGAATTGGTGAGCTGGCCTATGTGCGCTCTCCGGGACATATTGCCATTGATGAATACTTGTAACGTTTGTTGAATTGGATGAATTTTTATCTTATTGTATGTAATTTCTAACTATGTCTATTGGTTGAGCTTGAGCCTTCGGATATGCTTGCATGACGGGTGATGTATTTGAATTTTATTAACGCGAGGCCGATTTACTTACTGAGTTTAAAAACTCACACTCTCTATACAAATTTTTTTGTTCAGATCAGGTTGCTACCGAAGAACATCCGCTAGAGGAGTAGATCACCTTGGACCTTCCCGCTGTCGGGTAGGCCCTTCTTTTGTTATAGAATATGTTGCTCTGTAACCGTCTAGGACATCTAGGTCAGGGGATTGGTATTTGGCTTGTATTTCAGTATGATAATGTATTTTGTATTGAGGATCTATTATTTTTAATTAAGAAAATTTGATGTATTTTCTTGGTATTTATTAAAGAATAGTATTTCAAGAATATAGAGATAATGACTAATAATTTTACTTGTGGGAAGAATTTATCGAAAGGCTTACAGTGATGAGATATTCATCATTGTGCCGGTCATGTGCCTAGAAAATGGGTCGTGACACAGTGTGTGCCTTCTAAATTTTTTTCTTTGTATCTTTGTGTAATTAATAATTTACGATGCGAATTGATCTTTTTTTTCTTTTTTGTCTTTATTGTAATTTTTTTTTTGCAATTTGTTTTAGTTATAGTGTTATTGTGTATATTTTTCAAACAATTAAATATAAATGCTGAAACCAATCAAAAGAAATTAAAATGACGGATAGGCATGTACGAGAATTCCTCTATATGTAAGTGACATACGCAAGCAGGCAAGTTATTTAGAAGTAGTAAATTGTTGTTGTTATTACTTTTAACAATGATTTTACAGTTGTTAAAAGTTAAGGTAATAATTTTTACTGTTGTTAAAACTTTCAGCAACAGTAAAAATCGTTGTTAAAAGTGATAAGTAACAAATTTTTGCGATTTGTCCAGCAATAAATCCGTGCGCCACATACATATGGAGGAATTGTTGGTTTAAGGTTTACTGGCTCACTTATGATCGAATTGGTATTAATTAAATATATATTTTAATTTTATATTAATAGTTAATAATTACTTTCTTTTTTGAAAAATACTATTATTATATATATTTATATTATATTAAAAATTAAAACAATAATTTTAATATAAAATATCAATTTTTATATATAAATTATTAATATTAAATAATTTTTTTAACATTATCTCTTATTCTACTTTTTCAAATATAATTAATTAAAGCACTCTTTCTCTCTCTATTATAGCCTATAGATAGAGTACTGACACACACATGTACTATATTAATTTAAAACGAAAGAAAATAGAAAAAAAAAAAAAGAAAAGTTATGAAAGTGGTCACATTCAGATGGAGGTATTGTAGTTCATTTATTGTAGTTCATTTTCTCCTTCTTTACGTGAAGGTCATCTCTTTCACTGTCACTGCGCATCACAGAGCTCTCTCTCTCTCTCTCTCTCCCTCTCTTTCTCGATTTTTCTTCATCTTCCCTTCAGAGTCTATTTCTTCTTCTTCATCTTCATCACTATATACAACTTTGAAGGCTTCTTATTCTTTGTCGTTGTACACCCTTCAACGGCTTCTTCTTCTTATTCGTCACGGTACACCTTTGACAGCTTCTTCTTCTTCTTCTTCTTCTTCTTCTTCTTCTTCTTCGTTGCTGTGCGGTGGCTTTGTTCCTGGCTTTCCTTCTTTTTTTTTTTTTAAATGAAGGAACCGGTAAACTGGTAATAGGCCGGTTTCTCTGGTTCTATCGTTTTAAAACCGGTTCAATCGGTTCCGTACTAATTTGAGAGCTAAATGGTTTTTAAGCATAACTAGACTGGATCACGGTCGGTCACTGATTCAACCTGTTTAAGTTTTAAAACCATGATTTTATTAAGTATATAATTGTAAATTATTTTGTTTAATTATTTTTCACAAAATTTTTTAACCAAAATTATTATAAATTTCTAAAATGTATAATACCAATTGAAAAAGCTTCTTGTTAGTATTTTTTTTCTATAAAGGTGAATTCATATATTATTATAATTGTACATTATGGGTTATCGAATAATTATATATAGCTTGAAATATTGACCTTCACTATAAGAAAAATCAAATTAGAGACGGAATGAAATCCGTCTCAAAATCTAATCTAAAAATCTAAGATGGAATTAGAGACGGAATATATTATATTCCATCTCTAATTCCGGTCTCTAAAATCTAGTATGAAAATTCCTTCTCATATTAGAAATGGAAATTAAATTCCTTCTTAGATTAGAGATGGAATAAATTTCATCTCAAATTTTGCCTCAAATTTTGTTAGTCTCACATTGCCCAGTTCAGAAAATCAGTCTACCACCTTTGCCTATAAATATTGTTTCTCCCTCCTTTTTCTATATAGAGTGTTTCATTGAACATTCTTGTCTTAAGAAGGTTAATGAAGAATGTGTCTTCTAACTTAATATTATTTAATGTGGCTAATACTTTTTTAGGAGACCAAATTTGATTTGTTTAATAATCTATTAGCAATTTTTTTTCTGTTTAGAGAATTAGAGGTAGAATTAGGAATGGAAAAATCCATCTCTGATTTGAGACGAAAAAATATGTCTCTAATTCTGAGACGAAATCTTTTTTGGTCTAAATTTTTTTTGGAACGCCAGGATTAAAGACAAAAAAAATTTATCTCTAAATTCGACTCTGATCAATGAGAGATGGATTTTTACTTAATCAGAGACAGATTTTTTCGGCTCTGATCTTTGATTCTTTTGTAATGCTTAATAAAGTTTTATTTTTGGGTTATACATATAGTTATATTTTAATATTAATTGGTTTTGGCCAAATGTGCAGAAACTCTGTCACTATTACTATTATTAATGAGCCAATAATAATGAGAATGACCTAAGAAAATTAGGGTTGTAGTTCCCCAAAGGGAGTAGAATATATATAAGTAACTGATTATGACTTTTTCAATCCCATCTTCGTGAGAGTCAGTACAAAAAAAATCAAGAATCAAAGACAAAATTTAGGGATTAAAATTGTCCTTCTCCAAAATTTGTCCCTAATCATTTGCAAATCCTTCCCCGATTTCAAATTTTTAAACAGGGAATTAGAAATGGATTCTAGGACAGACTTTTTCTATCTCTGATGAACTTTCATCCCAAATTTTAGAGATGGAATGTTTCATGTAAACAATCTGTCCCTAATATTTTTTACTTTTTTTATATATATTTAAAAAGTTAGGGATAGATTTATCCCGTTCCACAATTTTGTCTTTGATCTAAACGACGCCTCAGTTTAAAAATTTTAGATGCAAAATGTCATCATGTTGGATTAGAGAAGGATTTTTCTGTCTCAGAAATTCGTCTCTGATCTAAACGATGCCTCAATTTAAAAATTTTAGATGTAAAATGTTGTCATGTTGGATTAGAGACAAAATTTTTCATCTTAGAATTACGTCTCTGATTCGTTTTGGATCTCAGTTTACACTTATTCCCCCTGAATGATTCACTCCCCAATCCCATTTCCACTCTGCCTCTTCACATCCGTCTTCTTCTCCTCTGTCGCGGCCAGGTGATTGCTTCTGAAGTGCTCCACCGTCGTCGTCTCCGAGGTACATTCTCTCTTGCTCTCTCTCTCTCTCTCTCTCTCTCTCTCTCTCTCTCTCTCTCTCTCGCATTTTCATTGTCTCCGAGTTTTGTCGGGTTCCTGTCTCTAAATCTCTCTTGCTCTCTCTGTCTTTGTCAATGGTGTCTCTTTCTCCTCTTGCTCTATTCGTCTTTATCAATGGCATCTCAAATATGTCTCTTTGATGTTTATGGTTGTTGTACTGCTAAAAATAATTATATGTTTTAACATGTTTGTAAATATAAGGAATTGGGGGAAAGATTTTGTAACTCTTATAGTTTTGATCACTCTATATTAGGAATTAGGGGAAAATATTTGTTCTACTCATGTTTAAAGTTGTATATGATTTTATTTTGCAATTTTTTTTTCAATTTCTGTGATTTTTTAATAATTTTTAGAAATTGTTGTATTTATTATGAAACTATAATTTCTGGTTTAAGAGTAATGTTTTTATAATAATTTTTGGATTAGGGAATTGTTGTATTTATTCCTAATCCTCAATAATTCAGAAATGTTTTCCAATCACTCCGTATGATTTGATTGTAGCATTCATAGAACATTACTATATTTGGGTTTGTTATTGTGTCATTTATGGTACTGTGGAAAATTGCGCTGATTGTAAATTGAGAGTAGTCCTATTTTAAGGAGAAACTTGGATGAAATTTTTGAAAATATCATGGAATCTAGGTTGCAAGAAAATATTTTTGGGTCTCCATGATTATTAGAACTAATAGCTAACTACGATGTTGATGTTTCTCATTTTTTATGTTCTTTGTGGTTGCTAGTAATCATGTATGGGATGTCTATGTTGTTGTACATAATAGAGGCTTCATCAAGTAGAGGGCAGGAATTACTCTAGTAAGCCAGTTCAAGGTTGTTCTTATTGGTGATACATACTAAAAAGTAAAATTGTTTTGTAAAATTACCTGGCTATACAAATGTGACTGAATTCGTTTACAGTAGCTAAATTCAGCAATTAACTTTAAGAAATTAGATAGATAATTAGGAACTAATTCCCTCCGACCAAAATTATCTAATCAGAAGAAAAAACAAAACCTAATATGCAAATCCTAGTAATAATCAGTCAACTATCAAAATTACTAATCATCAAAATAATGAGAAATGACACAAGTAGTATTTTAAAAACTAAGAAAGTAGCATCTAATCCAAACATATCCAAGAAACACTATAAATAATCCAAATTTTCCTTCAACAAAACTAATACATAAATGAAATTAAGCATTGCCCCACAACACAATTGCTAATCTCATACAAATCAATACTAAGAAGCAGGTAGAAGCAACCTGTGTTCTAAAAACCGGATCGAAAAATCAGTGAATCGGCCAGTTGTCTAGTTCGAGTTAGCCTAGAAAATCAAAGAGCCATTGAATCGAATAAGAACTAACATCGAAACGGCTAAACCAGTGAAAACTGGCTAGTTCACTGGTTTCACTGCTTGAAAAAAAAAATTGGAGGAGGAAGAGACGGTTGACAACGACAATGACTCATCAGCTTCTGCCATCTACCGTCACTGGTTTTTAGCTGTTGGTTGGAAGAAGAAGGTCATCCACTGCCAGTCATCCTCACTTCGATTGTGAATAGTTACAAAACATAGAGAGAGAGAGAGAGAGATGGAAGGGGAAGTGAAAGACTCAAAAGAACACGGGTTATGAAATGTTAGGTTGATTTTGAAATGCTTCTTCAATGTAAAGAGACTCATGGCAGGAGTTGGTGATCTTTTTTATCAAAATTGCTTCATTTTCCCATAAAGTACTACCTCCTTCAATTCACTTTGCAGCACACACATTATCTCTTTGGGACCCTCACTTCTCCTTCTCTTTCTTCCACTTAATTATACTGTTTTTTTAAAATTTTGTAATTTTATAGAGTATTATTTAAAAAAACTTTTGTAATTATTCTCTCTCTCTCTCTCTCTCTCTCTCTCTCTCTCTCTCTCTCTCTCTCTCTCTCTCTCTCTCTCTCTCTCTCTCTCTCTCTCTCTCTCTCTCTATATATATATATATATATATATATATATATATATATATATATATATATATATATATATAACTTGGTGTGATTCTAGATTAGAACATAAGATTTTATTTTGTTGTATTAGATTTTGCATCTTAAATTTTGTGATCATAATTTAATTTTTATCTTTTTTTTTCAGGTTTCATTGTCGTCAAGTCATGGATTGGATAGTTATGAAACGAATTTTGTTTCTTTTTTTTTGGGTGCATTTAGGAATGTTTAGTCGAAATATTATGCAAAACGTTTTAAAAATATAATAATTGTGATATATTTTACTTTAATTAAATTATGTATGACTTATTTCTTTAATAATTATATTGAATATATGATTTGAAATTTTAGCAATGATTGATAATTTAAATAACTATTTTAATATTTTTTAAACAAAAATGCTATTAATTTAAAAACAAATCTACGATTTTTAATTAGTAGGAGTTCCAATATATGTGCCAGTAAAACAAAATAATAAACCTCCACTAATAATAATGTTTTTTTATAAAAATGGGGTAAATATCATTTAGCAGCGGTTGAATCTGGCCAAATTACTCTCAAAACTGCCTTATTCACTTATTGATGGTTTGAAAAATACCCGCTAAATATTTGCCGATGCATGCATCAGCAGTGGGTTTAACTACCAGTAAATGTGTTTTTTTTGTCGTCTTAGATCTTTGATTTTTTTTTTGTAGTGATAAAGAATCACAATAACAATCAAAAGGATGCAAATGCAACTGAATTAATATATACAATATCAAATATATTAAAAAAAAATCATTTTTTGCTCAAAAGAATCTGTGAGGAATAAATATATATCTCAACAATATTCTTAACAATAAACTAATCAAATTGCACAAAGTAAATAGTCACAGGAATACATTTACTAATTTTTGTCCTTTTTTTTTTGGACAATTTAAACCAAGCCTGATAATATATTCACGCGATATGAGGCTTTAAGAAGTCATTACGTAGGCGTGAGACCCGTTGGATGTTTGATTAAATTGTTTTCAATTATCTAGTATTTTTTTTTTCAAAATTTATAATTATCATTTGATATTTAATTTTCTACTTACAATTATTATTAAATTAATTGATATTTAAAAAAAAATTTTAAAAAAATTAAAAAATTTGGAATAAATGAGAACTATTTGATCAAATTAATGTAATGATACTCAAAACCTGAGCGCTGGAAAGGATCTGCACCCATTAGATAGAGTTGTGAGATTTCGGAACTGATCATCTGTCTCGTGTTAGTCTCATGTCAATCCAATGATTGTGGAGGGCCGTTTGCCAAGCAAAGGATCGTGATTCATCCACTTTAGCTTGCATCCTTCTTCTTAAAATTACGTCTCCACTACCAGGCTCTGAATGAAATGTTATCAGTCGCCTTCTCCCTAGTATCTGCCACACTTCCACTGAGTCTCTCGCCTCTCCCATGAGTCGCCGATTCTCCTCAGATTCGCTTTCTACTCCGTCATTTGAAGTCGAGGATGTCTGAGACCCAGTCTGTTTCCAGAAATCCCAGAAAAAGAAAATATACATGCTAAATAATTGCGTCAGGTTTTGCTGCATGGAATTTTTTCTGCATAGTTCTGGAAAAAAAAAAAGAAAAAAACAATGAAAGTACCTCTTCGTCCACGCCTTCATTGTCAGTCGCTGAAGTATCTATCAATTACAGAATCCAAGCTCAGTTTGCTTTGAAAAACACAGAGAGATGAAAGCAAATACAATACTGAAAATTATGGTCAATGTCAATCCATCTGGTTTTCCAATCATGGTTTTTGTTGACCAAGAAGGAGTAGAAAGAAGTCAGCATTAGAAACAAAAATCCCACATGAGCTTTGAGAACGAAACTCTTGAAACTAATTAATTGGCTTTTCCTCGCAAATAGCACGGTTAAAAAATAAGAAGATTTTATGCTGCAAACTATGAAAGGCCTCGGTGCTCCTTAGAGACCGAGCAGAGAAGAAAGAATCTAAATTTATACATGAATTCAATCGTGTAAAGGCTATGCACGTGGCTAACTAATTTTCATAAAAGGACACAAGAAAATGCAGTTTGATACTAACCATTCGAGGTCGAGGTTGCCTGAGTCCGGATCCAAAATACAGGGAAAAAAAAAGAAAAAGAAAAAAGAAACATGCTAAATCAGTAAATAATTGCGCCAGGGTTTTGCTTCTTGAAATTTGTTCTGCATATATATATATATATATAGTACCTCGCTGTTGACGGTTTCGTTCGGAGTTGCTTCTGTACCTATATAAATGGCACGTTGGTCTTGGCCACTACGGGAGTCTCTATTTACAGTCTCTTGTTGGTGGTTTTGTCTACTAGGAGTGGCTCCGATTTCCATCCCTTGTTGGGTATCTGAATAGCAACGAAAATGATGTGATAAAAATAAAGGATCAAATTAAAATAAAATGAAGTTATGAGAGAAAAATGAAACTTAAGACTTAGTTAAAACAAATTATGAGACCCCAGTCCATCTCTTCTCGGAACTCTAAATGAGAACGAAGCATGACGAGGGGATAACAAATAACTGCTGCGACAAAAATCAGGAGCACGTGGATCTTCATCAGTTGTAGTGCTAGTAATCCGAGGAAAAAATAGAAGAGATCCCTTTCGAATCCGAGCCTCATCTGCCTTGACAAACACAGAGACGTGATAGCAAATGCAGTACTGGAAATTATGGTTAATACGTCTGGTTTTCCTATCACTTTTTCATCGTAGTAGTGGGAGTAAAGAGAGGTTAGCACTAGAAAAATAAGTACCACATGAGCTTTGATTATGAACCTCCTCGAATCTACTTGCATTCTATGTGGAAATGACACGATACTGATGGTGGTTATACTGAATGCAACATAAAGAGTGCCGTTGAGGAGGGTCCAGTCTCCGAATAGATGTTTGAAGGAAGAGCTCCGAGCATAGCAAGGCAAGGCAACTAGGGTTGAAGCAATTCCCCAGAATCTCCATGACATGAACTGGTTTGGCATATTGAGAATATGAGAACACATCGTGTCGTTTTGCAATCGAAAAGTTTGATTCGTAAGACTAATATATATTGTTTGAGACAGAGACCAAAAACAAGGGTGAGAAAATAGTGTCGCACGGATATTCATGAGAAGCTTCTTGGCAAGTTTCATGTGAAAGAACTTACGAGTCATCAGGTTGAGTCAAAGTTTCTCATTCTCTTAAGCGTAGCAGGCTTGGTTTATTATTATTATTATTTAGATTGAAGAGGTTGGGAATTCTGAAATAATAGAGTAAATGAATTATTTTTTACTATAAATTAATGTTAATATTTAATCCAAATTATTATGTGTTTTGTTAAAATTCCATGATAATGCCTGGTAAATATTTACTTATGTTTAAATAAATAAATAAAATAGAGTTGATATAAAATAAATATATATAAGAAAATTAAAATCCACTTCAAATATGAGAGATGACAAAAAATGTTTTTGTCAAAAAAAAAAAACAGAGGCTCTATCTATATATAAGAAAGGTTAAAATAGAACAATTTGTTTTACTTGAAATAAGATTTCCTTTTGCCTATAAGAGAATAAGAGGTATTTTTTTTAGTGCAGCACCTCCATAGTGTGCATGCCAACTATATTCTGTAGTTGGCATGTACATCGTCTGATTGAAGGAGATCGTGCGTTCCACGTCCCTTCATGTGATGTTTTTATAATACAAATTTAAGGACTTAAAATATAAATTAAGTGAAACAGTGCGTTTCGCGTTCCTCTCTACTTGAAATCCTAGCCGTCCAAGCTCATGTGTTCATGTGGTATCTTTCTTCTCAGCCAGCCTTTCTTCTTGCTATAGCAGATGTGTGCCTTCCATTTTGAAGGCAAGAGGATGAGGACACTGATAAAGGAAGGTGTGGGAAATGGGAAAAAGAAAAAGAAAGAAGAATATGAAAATGAAAAAAGAAGGAAAGTGGCATGTGAATCTCTTGGCCAACAATCCTTTTCTGTGTATGGTTTGGGTTAGAAAACTAGGTGTCAAGTTCACTCGTTTAGCATAAAACTCTCTGTTTTATTGTGGAACAGGAAAAGATCCTGTTTCGTATTACTTAAACATTAAAAACGACGTTAGCCACGTCTAGAAGAGACAAAATAAGGGTCCGCCACTTTAAAAGTTCAAAGCTTGTGGTTAGAAATTAGAAGCCACAGTTTAATATAATTATTCCATTATTTTCTGATATTTGTATATAATTATAAAATAATATCTCCGGCACGCGTTTTGCCCGTAGAAAGCTAACTCTCCCAACATTCCAAAATGTGAACTGTCCCCCACAACAAAGGAGGGAGACTTTTTTGTTTCAAGAAAAAAAGAACAATTCATTCAACTGACAATTTCCTAGCAAAAGTCTACGCTAATTTTTAATATAAAAAATACGTATTTTAAATCGAATTGATACTAGCTTAATTTCATTTAGATATAACTTGCCATTGATAGATTGATAATTGTAGTAGTAACGATTTTTGAAACTTCATGCACGATTCTTAACTATGTCATTTTTAAGAGAAGGTTATCATTTATGTTTAGTAAATGTAAAAAGAACTAGTCGAGGGATACCTTTGATCCGCAAAACAAAATATCGAGCTATCCCCCTTGGTTTCATCAACTTTTTGGTTAGGACTTAGGAGTCATCTCGCATAATTTGTAAACTGTGCAAAGATTGAATTAAATTATAATTTAACTTATTTAAATGTAATATTATTTTATTAAGTAAATTGTAAATTTTTATTATTTATTTTCACAAAATTTTTAACCAAAATTATTATAAATTGAAAAAATATATAATACGGGCCAAAAGAGGTTCTAGCCATAAATTTCTGAAGTATCAATATTTTTTTAATAGAAAGTCTTAACGTAATTAACAACACCAACATTTTGTTAAAAAGCATGGAGATACTTATAATGTACCACCTAGATGAATAATAAATTTATCATCATTCATTAAAGTTGGTGTTGACCACAATGAAATTTGATTTACTTAGCTTATTTAATAATATATTGCAGCTTTTATTTTATTTAACTTATTACTTTCTCTATTCAATTGCATTTTCACTGTGCATTATTAGATTTTTCCTGAATTTGTAACATGGAGGATATTTGGCAAAACTTTTTATATCCCCCAACTTTCACTCATTTTTTAATTATAATATAAAACTATATTTTATTTTAATTATAATTTATATATATTCAATTAATTTCAATTATAGCCTTATACCTAATAATGTTTAAATGTTTAACAACAAATAATGATATGACATCCTTTTTTATATATGTTATTACCAAATCATCGATATTGAATGTGTCATGATACCATTAAAATGATCAAAACAATATAATTTTCAAAGACATATTTGAGTCCAAAAAAATTATACTAATCTTAATTATTTGAAATTGATATATGATGTGATATATCTAAGATGGATAATTTGACACTAATATATATAAGATCAAATATCATATCAATATCTATAGTTAAATTTTTTAATAGTATTAAATTCAGAAACATAATCTAAACTAATTAAAAAATATATGATTTATAATTCACTGAAAATAAAAATTTGAATTATAATTGACACATGTCAAAATTTAAAAATATAAATAATACTCTTACCTACTATTTTAACTTGTAACGAGATTTTCTTATCATAGCCATGGACGTGACAGTAATTGCAGAGCACGTTTCAATTTCTTTGAAGTGATAGTAATCAGTAATTTACTCTTTTGGATCATGATTAGATACAATTTAATTGAACATTAAGCTAATTGGCTGGCTTCTCCCACATTCAGCGCTAGATTAGTGGAAAATCCAGCTAAAACGACTAACCTAACCCAAACCCTACGCGGTGGACGCCCCTTTTTGCCACACAAAAGCTAAACAGTTAAAAAGTGATTATTTTTTTTTCCTGATTACTTTTGTATTAGAGATTGAAATGAGATCTGTAAATAATATTAATTTGCAGAATTGAAATAACAAATTTTATTATTTTAACAAATAAAGTACAACATACACTCTTTCTTATTTAATATGAAGAAAACACAGTTACTTTACTTTCGCTTTCTAAGTCTCCCTTTCTTACGTTTTCTAAGTCTCCCTTTCTTACGTCACTCGAGTTCATACACAAATCAACACAAGTTTTCTTCTTATCTCTCACCAGCACCTCACGTCTCTCTTGCTTTACTGTGCTATAATCACTCTATTTCTGTTCGCACACATGATCCTGATTGCTACAAATATATAAAGGTGTTATCGTCCGTTGAATGGAGGCTTCCAGAATCCAGATTGATTCACAGCCATATTTTCTCGCCACTTTCCCTTTTCTAGATGTTTCTCTTTTCTATATTTTTCTATAGATAGTTCAAGATGAGAGAGAGAGAGAGAAGTCGGTGTTTTCTAACATAATTCTTCCAAAATTTCTTTAAAATAAAAGTTTTCGACATAAATTATCGTACATACAAATTTACTTTTAATGAAAATCAAGTTCAATGTTATGTTAATAGCTAAGGACTGATGAGCAAGAGTATCCAAATAGTTATATTTAATGGGTAGTAATATTTGAGCGTGAAAATAAAAAATGGTAATGGATGACTTGAATCATCTCTTTCCAATCTATATAATAGGTTAAAATAATTCTACTCTAAGACATTAATTGTCAGTAGATCATTAAATTATGTATAATAGAATAAATTTAAATAAATAAATTAGGTAAATTAATCACATTACATTAAATGAATTTGAAAAAAATTAAGGTAAATTACTATATAATTGGTATATAATTGTTATGTAATCACATTAAATGAATTTGAAAAAATTAAGATAAATTACTATATAATTAATATAATTACTATATAATTGGTATATAATTGATAAATTAAGCAAACTTTTCGATTGAAATATAATGTATTTTTTGGTAAATTAGCATTTATTATATATAAATAATTAAATAATTAATTGTTATATACCTATCTTTAGAAGCGATAAACTACAGAGTTTTATTTTCCATCATACTTGTCTATTTTCCTTCTTTGAATCCACTGGTACAACTTGACAGCGCTCTATCTCCCAATCAAGCTCTTGCTGCTCATCTTTGGCCATTTGATCACCTTCTTCCATCGATCGGGAACCCAACCGACACCTGGTGATATGACTTATTAAAGCTCTAGTCTTTTTTTTCCCTTCAGGTACGTTTCTTGAATTCTTTTTTTTTGTCTATATATATATATATATCTCAAAGAAGAAAATCATGATACAATGGATTGACACTATTTCACTGCCACCATTTTTTTGAATCGAAGAAGAATATCATGGTCCAATGAATTAGTACTATTTTCCTGGCACCGTGTTCCTTCATAGCTATAGCAGACTATCCGCTCAATTTTCATGCCTATTACTGTAACAATTTGTTTCCTCTAAGAGGTGCAAATTTTCCTGCAACAAGAAGCTCAAAAGCATTAAGTTCTTTTGGTTTGTGTTGTAAGTTTATTATCATTTCTTTTACACGTTCTGTAAAACTTTTATTTTAACATGTATCCTTACTCCATGAATTTTTTTCCCACATTTGCATGGGCTTCAATATTCTTAGCGACTCACCTCTATCTTCCTCAAAATCGTAGTAGTTCTTATCCCAAAATTCAAACTCATTTTCTCATATATCTCAAATGTAGGTGCTTTTCGGTTAGCAATAATAAGAAGAGTAGTGTCTATCATTGAGGCAATCCCTTTGAACTTTTTCAAAGTATGTAAACTTGAATCTCGTGTTACATTGTTACACACAGTATTCCTGAAATTATATTTTTGTAGTTGTATTGTCTAAACTGTGAAATAGTGGAAAACCCTGAATTAAAAACTGATACATGTGTCATAATTTTTTTAGGTAAATTAATAAATTTGGTAAATTAATGACATCACATAATATTAGTTATTTGATTTGAATTGATTAAAATGATTTGAATTGAAATTAAAAAAAATCATTACCTTTATTATTTGGCCACTATAGGATAATTAATGACATCACATTAAATGAATTTTTTAATTTGAATTGAAATTAAAAAATAATTACCTTTATTATTTGATTTGAATTAAAATATATACATAAAAAATTGTTGAAATATACATACACGAGTATCAAAGTATTTTGGCATTAATTCTTGATCATACATATAAAATTTCTTTACAATTGATTATCCTATATTTCATATGAACATTTTTAATTTGATTATTATTTTTTTGCAAAAAATTTTAAATTAAAAACTTTTTATTGATTACACATACATCTCTTTATTTTATTCCATTTAATAACTTATTTTATATCATAATATAATGTGGTCATTTATTATCATAAATTTTATATTAAAATTTATAATTTATATTTGTATAAATAATCAAAATTTATATCATAATATTTACATTTAAAAAATATATATCATAACTCATAAGTCTCATAAGTTTTATAAGTTTCACAAATTTATAAATAATAGTATTATTATCATATTATGTGGGTCCCAATGTATCTAATATGTTATGTGGGTTATTGTCAAAAGTGAATAGCAGAATATATTTTTATTATAATATATTATCATAATTATTAATTAGTGAATTTCGTTATTTCATTTGATTTGAATTAATTTGAATGAATAAATAAATTAGGTAAATTAATAAATTTGGTAAATTAATGACATCATATAATATTAATTATTTAATTTAAATTGATTTAAATGATTTGAATTGAAACTAAAAAAATAATTACCTTTATTATTTAACCATTGTAGTGTCTTATAAGATTTTTTTAATAGGTAAAATAAATTTAATTATGAAATTGATATGTGAATTAAAAAATTTACTTTATTTAACTTTATTTTGATTTCTTTCCAAAATAGTTCTTCATTTAATAAAAATCAAAGTTTGAGATATAAATCTTTAAATAATAATCTCTTGACTAAAGAAAGAGACGAAAATCAGATTCTTGAAAGATAAAATTTGAGGCATGGAGATCCAATCCAAATATAACAGCAACCTTCAGTGTTTTTTCTCTTTGGATTTGATTGAAACAAAAAAAAAAGGCGCATTCAGAAGTAAAGATGAAATCAATATTCAATCAATTACCAATCTTTGCAATAAATAATGTATAACAAATAATAATTAATATGCAAAGTAACAAATTTACATATTTTATTCATTTAAATATATTTTATTAGATAAATAAATCAATTCATGTCAAAGTTTGAAAGGTAATATAGATTTAATTATGGAACTGATAAATCAATTTAAAATATTTATATTTAAAAAGTATATATCATAACTCATAAGTTTCATATAAATCAATTGTAATTATTATTATTTTTTATAAATTATAAAAATTTTTAAAATTATAATTTATCCGTGCATTATACGGGTCACAACACTAATTTTAAATAAATTACAGGGCAAGTATGAAATATCCGATTGATCACCGGTAAATGTTCATTAATCTATTTAATGACATGCCTACTATAAAATAGGACTCTGCTTCTTAAAGAAGGAGAAATCAATATATACATCGTTCTTTTGTATTAAAAAATACAACAACAAAAGAGTAACGTGCAATTAAAAAAAAAAAGAAGTATAATCAATTAGACATTGCCATTTGGCATTAGAATGGAGTCAATATGGATGAATTGCCTCCATTTAACAGCTTTTATTTTATTTAACTTATTACTTTCTCTATTCAATTGCATTTTCACTGTGCATTATTAGATTTTTCCTGAATTTGTAACATGGAGGATATTTGGCAAAACTTTTTATATCCCCCAACTTTCGCTCATTTTTCAATTATAATATAAAACTATATTTTATTTTAATTATAATTTATATATATTCAATTAATTTCAATTATAGTCTTATATCTAATACTGTTTAAATGTTTAACAACAAATAATGATATGACATCTTTTTTATATTTGTTAATACCAAATCATCGATATTAAATGTGTCATGATACCATTAAAATGATCAAAATAATATAATTTTCAAAGACATATTTGAGTCTAGAAAAATTATGCTAATCTTAATTATTTGAAATTGATATATGATGTGATATATCTAAGATGGATAATTTGACACTAATATATATAAGATCAAATATCATATCAATATTTATAGTTAAATTTTTTAATAGTATTAAATTCAGAAACATAATCTAAACTAATTAAAAAATATATGATTTATAATTCACTGAAAATAAAAATTTGAATTATAATTGACACATGTCAAAATTTAAAAATATAAATAATACTCTTACCTACTATTTTAACTTGTAACGAGATTTTCTTATCATAGCCATGGACGTGACAGTAATTGCAGAGCACGTTTCAATTTCTTTGAAGTGATAGTAATCAGTAATTTACTCTTTTGGATCATGATTAGATACAATTTAATTGAACATTAAGCTAATTGGCTGGCTTCTCCCACATTCAGCGCTAGATTAGTGGAAAATCCAGCTAAAACGACTAACCTAACCCAAACCCTACGCGGTGGACGCCCCTTTTTGCCACACAAAAGCTAAACAGTTAAAAAGTGATTATTTTTTTTTCCTGATTACTTTTGTATTAGAGATTGAAATGAGATCTGTAAATAATATTAATTTGCAGAATTGAAATAACAAATTTTATTATTTTAACAAATAAAGTACAACATACACTCTTTCTTATTTAATATGAAGAAAACACAGTTACTTTACTTTCGCTTTCTAAGTCTCCCTTTCTTACGTTTTCTAAGTCTCCCTTTCTTACGTCACTCGAGTTCATACACAAATCAACACAAGTTTTCTTCTTATCTCTCACCAGCACCTCACGTCTCTCTTGCTTTACTGTGCTATAATCACTCTATTTCTGTTCGCACACATGATCCTGATTGCTACAAATATATAAAGGTGTTATCGTCCGTTGAATGGAGGCTTCCAGAATCCAGATTGATTCACAGCCATATTTTCTCGCCACTTTCCCTTTTCTAGATGTTTCTCTTTTCTATATTTTTCTATAGATAGTTCAAGATGAGAGAGAGAGAGAGAAGTCGGTGTTTTCTAACATAATTCTTCCAAAATTTCTTTAAAATAAAAGTTTTCGACATAAATTATCGTACATACAAATTTACTTTTAATGAAAATCAAGTTCAATGTTATGTTAATAGCTAAGGACTGATGAGCAAGAGTATCCAAATAGTTATATTTAATGGGTAGTAATATTTGAGCGTGAAAATAAAAAATGGTAATGGATGACTTGAATCATCTCTTTCCAATCTATATAATAGGTTAAAATAATTCTACTCTAAGACATTAATTGTCAGTAGATCATTAAATTATGTATAATAGAATAAATTTAAATAAATAAATTAGGTAAATTAATCACATTACATTAAATGAATTTGAAAAAAATTAAGGTAAATTACTATATAATTGGTATATAATTGTTATGTAATCACATTAAATGAATTTGAAAAAATTAAGATAAATTACTATATAATTAATATAATTACTATATAATTGGTATATAATTGATAAATTAAGCAAACTTTTCGATTGAAATATAATGTATTTTTTGGTAAATTAGCATTTATTATATATAAATAATTAAATAATTAATTGTTATATACCTATCTTTAGAAGCGATAAACTACAGAGTTTTATTTTCCATCATACTTGTCTATTTTCCTTCTTTGAATCCACTGGTACAACTTGGCAGCGCTCTATCTCCCAATCAAGCTCTTGCTGCTCATCTTTGGCCATTTGATCACCTTCTTCCATCGATCGGGAACCCAACCGACACCTGGTGATATGACTTATTAAAGCTCTAGTCTTTTTTTTCCCTTTAGGTACGTTTCTTGAATTCTTTTTTTTTGTCCATATATATATATATATATATATATATATATATATATATATATATATATATATATATATATATATATCTCTCTCTCTCTCTCTCTCTCTCTCTCTCTCTCTCAAAGAAGAAAATCATGATACAATGGATTGACACTATTTCACTATTATTTTTTTGAATCGAAGAAGAATATCATGGTCCAATGAACTAGTACTATTTCCCTGGCACCGTGTTCCTTCATAGCTCTAGCATACTATCCGCTCAATTTTCATGCCTATTACTGTAACAATTTGTTTCCTCTAAGAGGTGCAAATTTTTCTGCAACAAGAAACTCAAAAGCATTAAGTTCTTTTGGTTTGTGTTGTAAGTTTATTATCATTTCTTTTACACGTTCTGTAAAACTTTTATTTTAACATGTATCCTTACTCCATGAATTTTTTTTCCCACATTTGCATGGACTTCAATATTCTTAGCGACTCACCTCTATCTTCCTCAAAATCGTAGTAGTTCTTATCCCAAAATTCAAACTCATTTTCCCATATATCTCAAATGTAGGTGCTTTTCGGTTAGCAATAATAAGAAGAGTAGTGTCTATCGTTAAGGCAATCCCTTTGAACTTTTCAAAGTATGTAAATTTTCATCTTCATCAGATTTTAATTTTTTTTCTATTTGACTTTCAGAGTAGATTTTTCCTGTACAATTGATCTCATATAAAATTGAATCTCGTGTTACATTGTTAAACACAGTATCCCTGAAATTATGTTTTTGTAGTTGCATTGTTTAAACTGTGAAATAGTGAAAAACCCTGAATTAGAAACTGATACACGTGTCATAATTTTTTTAGGTAAATTAATAAATTTGGTAAATTAATGACATCACATAATATTAGTTATTTGATTTGAATTGATTAAAATGATTTGAATTGAAATTAAAAAAACCATTACCTTTATTATTTGGCCACTATAGGATAATTAATGACATCACATTAAATGAATTTTTTAATTTGAATTGAAATTAAAAAATAATTACATTTATTATTTGATTTGAATTGAAATAAATACATAAAAAATTGTTGAAATATACATACACGAGGATCAAAGTATTTTGGCATTAATTCTTGATCATACATATAAAATTTCTTTACAATTGATTATCCTATATTTCATATGAATATTTTTGATTTGATTATTATTTTTTTGAAAAAAATTTTAAATTAAAAACTTTTTATTGATTACACATACATCTCTTTATTTTATTCCATTTAATAACTTATTTTATATCATAATATAATATGGTCATTTATTATCATAAATTTTATATTAAAATTTATAATTTATATTTGTATAAATAATCAAAATTTATATCAGAATATTTACATTTAAAAAATATATATCATAACTCATAAGTCTCATAAGTTTTATAAGTTTCACAAATTTATAAATAATAGTATTATTGTCATATTATGTGGGTCCCAATGTATCTAATATGTTATGTGAGTTATTGTTAAAAGTGAATAGCAGAATATATTTTTATTATAATATATTATCATAATTATTAATTAGTGAATTTCGTTATTTCATTTGATTTGAATTAATTTGAATGAATAAATAAATTAGGTAAATTAATAAATTTGGTAAATTAATGACATCATATAATATTAATTATTTAATTTGAATTGATTTAAATGATTTGAATTGAAACTAAAAAACAATTACCTTTATTATTTAACCATTGTAGTGTCTTATAAGATTTTTTTAATAGGTAAAATAAATTTGATTATGAAATTGATATGTGAATTAAAAAATTTACTTTGTTTAACTTTATTTTGATTTCTTTCCAAAATAGTTCTTCATTTAATAAAAATCAAAGTTTGAGATATAAATCTTTAAATAATAATCTCTTGACTAAAGAAAGAGACGAAAATCAGATTCTTGAAAGATGAAATTTGAGGTATGGAGATCCAATCCAAATATAACAGCAACCTTCAGTGTTTTTTCTCTTTGGATTTGATTGAAACAAAAAAAAAGGCGCATTCAGAAGTAAAGATGAAATCAATATTTAATTAATTACCAATCTGTGCAATAAATAATTTATAACAAATAACAATTAATATGCAAATTAACAAATTTACGTATTTTATTCATTTAAATATATTCTATTAAATAAATAAATCAATTCATGTCAAAGTTTGAAAGGTAATATAGATTTAATTATAGAACTGATAAATCAATTCAGAATATTTATATTTAAAAAGTATATGTCATAACTCATAAGTTTTATATAAATCAATTGTAATTATTATTATTTTTTATAAATTATGAAAATTTTTAGAGTTGTAATTTATCCGTACATTACACGGGTCACAACACTAATTTTAAATAAATTACAGGGCAAGTATGAAATATCCGATTGATCACCGGTAAATTTTCATTAATCTATTTAATGACATGCCTACTATAAAATAGAACTCTGCTTCTTAAAGAAGGAGTAATCAATATATACATCGTTCTTTTGTATTAAAAAATACAACAACAAAAGAGTAACGTGCAATTAAAAAAAAAAAGAAGTATAATCAATTAGACATTGCCATTTGGCATTAGAATGGAGTCAATATGGATGAATTGCCTCCATTTAACAGATTTTTTTTTTTGGTCTTTTTGGGTTGTAAACTTAAAATTCTATTTCTATAAGTCAGTCCCAATATTAGATTAACAAATACTTATTGACTTTGTTCATCTATTAGCTTCCGCATATATATATATATTCAATCTTGGTAGAAAGTAGAGTACGTATATTTGCAAAAAAAGTAATAAAAATTAGGAGGACAACATATTTTAATTTTACCATTAAAGTAAATTAAATATGATTGTATCTCCCCATATTCAATATTTTTTTTCTAATAATAATAAATTAAAAGTCTGGCAATTTGCGATTGTTAATCTTTGCAACCATTATTTTAAATCAAAATTAAAAAGTCTTAGTATTTGAGCAATTATCTCTCACTGAAATGAGGAAGTCTAAACATTTTTGGGAGAAAGCTCAAATAAGTCGTGCATAATATAAACTCTTCTTTTCTTTGAATAAAAATTCGCTAGTTTCGTACATCCTATTTTCAATTCATAAGAAAATAGTTATATAAGAAATGAAAGAGGGAAGAGAGTAGAATAATACTCACTTGAAAAGAATGCATTGATGGGTTTAATAATATTAGTTAATGATAATGTGCAACTCATTATCCTTTTTTAATAACATAAAAAGTAGACATTTAGAAAAATTAAAAGGTTAACAAAAAATTATGCAATTATTCACTATTCATATAATTAACTTTAACTAATCAGTAATTTAGTGTTTGACTTATAGGATTTATGAAAATTTTATTTTTTTTAAATTGTAAATAGTAAAGCATGGGTTCTAATATTTAATTTTACTTAAGTTATGATTATGGTAGGTTTTGTTTTTTGAATTTCAAATATTAGGTTGGTAGCGGAGACAAATTTTTTTGTATTCTATTTAATTTTTGGGAGTTGGAATGACAAAGCTCAATGCTAAACCTTCAAATAAAACTTGGGTAATTGGTTTATTTTGTACCATGTGATCGCAATAAAGTGATGTGATGTCTCCAATACAATGAATTAATTGTTTTATAATAAATAATTAAGTATACTTCAGAAAAATAATTCAGTGTAAAAACTTTGTCATTTCAAGAGTTTTTAAATCAATGTGTGCCTTCTAACTTTTTTTTTAGTATCTTTGTATAATTAATAATTTATGATACGAATTGATATTTTTTTTTGTCTTTATTGTATCTGTTTATTGCAATTTGTTTTAGTTATAGTGTTATTGTGTATATTTTTCAAACAATTAAATATAAATGCTCAAACTAATGAAAATAAATTAAAATGACCGATAGGCATGTATGAGAATTCCTCCAAATACACGTGACGCACGCAAGCGGGCAACTTATTTAAATGTGATGTGATTTTTATAATAGAAAATTATTTTGTTTAATTATTTTTCACAAAATTTTTTAACCAAAATTATTATAAATTTCAAAAATATATAATACAAATCGAAAGAGCTTCTTAGTATTTTTTTTCTATAAAAGTGAACTCATATACTATTATAATTGTACGTGATAGACTATCAAATAATTATATATAGTCTGAAATATCGACTTTAATAAAATTTTAATTTTGTGTTATATATATAGTTATATTTTAATATTAATTAATTTGAGCCAAATGTGTAGAAACTTTGTCACTATTACTATTATTGATGAACCAATAATAATGGGAATGACCTAAGAAAATTAGGGTTATGGTTCCCCAAAGGGAGTAGAATATATATAAGTAACTGACTGTCACTTTTGCAATCCCATCTACATGAGAGTCACTACAAAAAAAATCGAGAATCAGAGACGAAATTTAGGGACAAAAATTGTCCGTCTCCGAAATCCATCTTGATCCTTTGCAAATTTGTCCCTGATTTCAAAATTTCAAATAGGGAATCAGAAACGGATTTTGGGATAGACTTTTTTCGTCTCTGATGAACTTCTGTCCTTAATTTCAAAGACGGACATTTTCATGTCAACAATCCATCTCTAATATTTTTTTACTTTTTTTTTTAATATTTAATAAGTTAGGGACGGATTTATCCCGTTCCACAATTCTGTCCCTGATCTAAATGACACCTCAGTTTAAAAAGTTATAAGCAAAACGTCGTCGTGTTGAATTAGAGATGGATTTTTTTGTCTCAGAAATCCGTCTCTGATCCAAACGAGGCCTTGGTTTAAAAATTTTAGATGCAAAATGCCATCGTGTTGGTTAGAGACAGAATTTTCTATCTCATAATTTTGTCTTTGATTCATTTTGGATATCAGTTTAAACCTATTCCCCTTGAACTATTCGCTCCCCAATCCCATTTCCACTACTCTCTCTCTCTCTCTCCCCTCTCGATGTCGTTGTCTCTGAGTTTTATTAGGTTCCCGTCTCTAAATCTCTCTTGCTCTCTTTGTCTCTATCAATAGCCTCTCAAATTTGTCTCTCTCTCTTCCCTCCATTGTTTGGTTGCAGTGATTTTTCCCTCTGACATTTGTGGATGTTGTACTACTAAAAGTAATTGTTCTAACATGTTTGTAAATATAAGGAATTGGGGGAAAGTTTTTGTAAATCTTATAGTTCTGATCACTCTGTATTAGGAATTGGGGGAAAATAAGTGTTCTGCTCATGTCTAAAGCTATATATGATTTTATTTTGCAATTTTTTTCAATTTCTGTGAATTTTTAATAATTTTTGAAAATTATTGTATTTATTATAAAACTGTAATTTTTGGTTTAAGAGTAATGTTTTGCATTAATTTCTGGATTAGGAAATTGTTGTATTTATTCCTAATCCTTGGTAATTTAGAAATGTTTTCTAATCACTCTGTATAATTTGATTGTGGCATTCAAAGAATTTTAATGTATTTGGGCTTGTTATTGTGTCATTTATGGTATTGTAGAAAACTGCGCTGATTGTAAATTGAGAATAGTCCTATTTTAAGGAGAAACTTGGCTGAAATTTTTGCAAAATATCTTGGAATCTAGGTTGTAGGAAAATATTTTTGAGTCTCCATGATTGTTAGAATTGATAGCTAATTACAATGTTGATGTTTCTGATTTTTTATGATCTTTGTGATTGCCAGTAATCATGTATGGGATGTCTACGTTGTTGTACATAACACATGCTTCATCATGAGTCAATAGAATATTTGTGAGTTAATAACGAAAAAAGATAAAATTGAGAAAAATGTAACATTTCAGAAATTAAATTAAAATACTTAATTTTTAAAATATTAAATTCAGACAACTATGATGTTTTATAAACTAATGAACACTTTACTTAGAATTTCACCAATAAACTTGCAATGCAAATGCCAGAAGCGTAATACATAGCATAACCACATGTACTACGCTAAACCAATCAAACTAGCTAGTCATAAACAGTCACCAATAGACAAAATCCCATTCCCATAATATCCACAAAATGAAACTACATATATCTAATTAAAACATCTGAGAAACACATAAGAATAAAAAAGAACAAGGCATAGATTATACAAAATGCCTGCTTATGTTCATAAGAATAAAAAAGAACAAACTGTCAATCTTTGAAGAGAAGCTCTGCATCTAAACCACCAAGTCTCTGTCCTCTTCCATATTTTTAGATTCTCCTCACAGTTGCTTTCTCCTCCAACACCTGAGGCCGAAGATGCCTGATTCTGTATCCAGAAAACACAGAAAGAGAATTATATACATGGTAAATTAATTAATAATTTCTTCAGGTTTAGCTTCTTCAATTTTTTGAGTAATTTGTCTTCAAAAGATTATATATGTTTTAATTTAGTCTTTAAAAGATTTTGTTTGTCTTAGTTTGATCCTTTTTTTGTCCAAGGGATATTTAGCAATAAAAAGTTGAGATTTAGCAACAATAGATACTTAAAACATAGTTTCTAGGATGAAAACCAAAATAATAAAACTATGGTGAAGTAAAATTTGAAGCTTAGTATGAAATCATAGGCTTATAAATAGCAACGATAAGAAAAAGTCAATATGAAGATCCAAAAAATTCTAAATATATAATTAATGGCAGGCTCTCAAGAGAAATCTATAATTGTGTAAAATATAACATACTTTCCTAGGGGAACCTCTAATAGAACACATTACATTAACCCTCTATGCAGCTGCTAATAACATCTCCTTATACCTCATATCCAGTCACCTGATGTGACCCTCACATCCGAAACATCATAACATAACATAATCACCTTATTTCCATGCAAGTTGGCCCAAGTCGTGTGACTAGTATTCCTTAACCCCTGCTAGCTGGAACATACATACCTAGGCGCACCAAGGGCTACAAAATGTTGTAGCACTGCCGTTCCAAAAGGATTCCTCTGAAACATTTATTTATATCTCAAATAGCATCAACATAATTGATCATAAGCATATATTTTACATAAACATAACTTGTCAAATTTCTATGAAATGGTTTAACATAAAATATGTTGTTGAAATACATTCTCACGCCATCAATTATACTCCAAAAGAAAATATTCTTGTAAATCACAGTGAACCAACTTTAAAATAATCATCTTTAAAACCTATTGTCAAAGAAAGATAATTTATAAATATCTATCGTGACATGAATACCATAGAGAGTGAAATATATGTCAAAAAGTATAATTCACAATACATAAATTGTTTCCAGGAAGAATACTCAGCCTAAAGATAATGTGTAAAAAATAATAATAAAAAAATTGAGATTATACTAAGTAATTATTTCAAATCTATTCTTGAAAGGAAATACTTTCATAAAACATGCCACATCCCACTCAAATGAATAAATAATATAAATTACAAATTTAGAATAGGTCAATACTTTCGTAAGTTCACAAAACCACTTACAATAGAAGGGAAACTCTTTCATAGGAACCATTTCATAGAATAAAAACAGTAAAAAGGAAATTCAATTCAAACCCACTCAAAATTTACCATATCTAGCTATTAAGCAGCAGTCACTCTCCTGGAAAGACCTCAGAAGGCTAGACACTTTGAGAACTCAACTTGCTCTAAGATTGAATCTTATCCAAGGATTTGAGATTCCTACTCTAATAAACATAAGAGAAAATATTGATCAGAATGAAAAGTGGGTCCCTCCACAAGTGGGGCCCTAGGGGCCAAATTACAATTTAACTAAAGTTGTAACCAAATTTTGTAATTTACTCCAAAGTCATAAAAAACAAAATTTGTGGGGCCCACAAGAGAAAATTTGTCAAAGTTAGGCACCGTCTGAAGGAAAAAAAGAGAGGAGGCTGCGCAGAAGAAAACTTGGAAGGAAGTTAGGTGCAGGGAACGTGCAGGCAAATTTAGAGAGGGTTGGTGGGGAATGACTCTATAAATAGAGTCATTCACCTCATTCAAAAATCCATCCTTCAATTAATCCTTCATCAACCCAAAGAGAAGCCTCACTTTTGAGAGAAAAGAGTGAGAAGAAAAATAGAGAGAGTGCCTCAGAAAGTTTCTGAGAGAAAAAAAATAGTGAGTCCAATTTGTGAGGGTTATTGTCCACAAATTGAAGAAATACTGTTGTAGTATTTTTTGTGAGTAAGAGGTCCACCTAAGGGTAAAGATTGTATTCCCATTATTACTATAGTGGAAGATTTAAGCGGCCTACGGGTCCCGTGGTTTTTACCTAATTTGGGTTTTCCACGCTAAAAATTTTGGTGCTATTTTTGTCTATTGTATTTTGGGAATTATCCTGGGTCTGTGAAATTATTTTGATTCTGCGTATACCGTCGTTTTTTTTCCCAACAAGTGGTATCAGAGGTTCTGGTTGGAGTACTATTGAAGATTACCGTACAAGTATTATTCACAAATACTATACGAAGACGTACGAGTACTATTCACGTATACAGGTACTGTTCATACATACTAGTATTTTTATACGTATTAGTACTATTCATACATACTGGTACTGTTCATACGTACGGAAATACTATTCATATATACGGAAGTCCTGTTCATATATACGAGGTACTGTTCATACGTACATAGGTACTGTTCATACGTACGAAAAGTACTGTTCATACATACAAAAGTACTGTTCATACGTACGAAGTACTATTCACTGCCAGAAAAGTTTTGGGATCAGCTAAATCTGTTGTCTACTGATCTCAATGGAGACAAGAAACATCAAAATGATCAGCTTAAATGGCACAAATTATCACATGTGGAGAAGCAAGATGAAGAATCTCCTATTTGTGATAAAAATGCATCTACCAGTGTTTACATCAGATAAACCTGAAGGCAAGACGGATGAGGAATGGGGGTTTGAGCATGAGCAGGTGTGCGGTTTCATCCGACAATATGTCGAAGACAACGTATACAACCACATCTGCAATGAGACTCATGCCCGAACGCTATGGAATAAGCTTGAACAGCTTTATGCGTCAAAAACTGGTAACAATAAATTATTTTATTTGACCAAATTGACGCAGTTGAAATACAGGGAAGGGACTTCTGTAGCAGATCATCTAAATGAGATGCAAGGGGTCGTAGATCAACTATCCAGAATGGGCATAAATCTGGACGATGAAATATCTGCTCTGCTGGTATTGGGCTCTCTACCAGAATCATGGGAGACTCTGAAGATCTCCATCACCAACACTGCACCTGATGGTGTAGTTAATATGGAGTCTGTTAAAAGTAGTATCTTAAATGAAGAAATGAGAAGAAGATCTCAAAACTCATCTTCTTCATCACAACCAGATGTTCTGGTTTCAGAATTCAGGGGGAGGAACCAGTCTAGGGATCAAAAACCTAGAGGAAGAAGCAGAGGCAAATCCAACAGATATGCCAATGTTGAATGCCATTACTGTAAAAAGAAAGGTCACATCAAAATACACTGCCGCAAGTTCAAAAAGGATCAAGAAAAGAACAAAGGCAGAGGACAGAAGAAAAACAACAGTAGTGATGATGAGCAAGCAGATGTTGCTGAGGAGTTCAACATTGTCTATGATGATGATGTAGTCAATCTTACAACCCATGAGACAAGCTGGGTGATTGACAGTGGTGCCACCATTCATGCTACATCTCGGAAGGAATTTTTCTCATCTTACACACCAGGCAATTTTGGTGCTGTAAGAATGGGAAACAATAATCTTTCAATAATTGCAGGTAAGGGAGATGTTTGTTTAAAGACGGAGAATGGTACGCGATTAGTCCTGAAGGATGTGAGGCATATTCCAGATATGCGCCTGAATCTGATTTCAACAAGCAAGCTAGATGATGAAGGTTTCTGCAATACCTTTTTTAATGGCCAATGGAAGCTCACCAAAGGATCGTTGGTGGTGGCCAGAGGGAACAAAGACTTCAAACTGTACATTATGCAAGCAAAGCTCTCCAAGGATGTTGTGAATACAACGGAGAATGATAGTACAGTTGAGCTATGGCACAAACGTCTCGGTCATATGAGCGAGAAGAGCATGATCCATTTAACTAGGAAGAATGCTCTACCTGGTTTGGATCAAGTTCACTTGAAGAAGTGTGATGATTGTCTGGCAGGAAAGCAGAATAGAGCTACGTTTAAAAGCCACCCTCCTTCTAGAATGGCAAGTGTATTGGATTTAGTACACTCAGATTTATGTGGACCAATGTTAAAGTCACTTGGTGGTGCTCAGTACTTTGTGACTTTCATTGATGACCATTCAAGGAAGATATGGGCATACACTTTAAAGACAAAGGATCAAGTGCTGAGTGTCTTTAAAGAGTTTCATGCCTCAATTGAAAGAGAAACTGGCAAGAAGCTAAAATGCATCCGGACAGACAACGGTGGAGAATACATTGGGCCTTTTGATGCCTACTGTAAAGAGCATGGTATTCGGCATCAGACAACGCCTCCAAAAACACCGCAGCTGAATGGCCTGGCTGAGAGGATGAACAAAACTTTGATGGAGAGAGTCAGATGTTTACTTTCTCATGCAAAGTTACCAAAGAAATTTTGGGGTGAGGCTTTACTAGCAGCAGTACATGTGCTGAATCGCTCACCTTGTGTCCCTTTAAAGCTAGATGTTCCAGAAAAGGTATGGTCGGGAAAAGATATTTCCTACAATCATCTGCGAGTGTTTGGATGCAAAGCCTTTGTACATATTCCAAAGGATGAAAGGTCCAAACTTGAGAGTAAGACACGACAATGTGTGTTCATTGGATTTGGTCAAGATCAGTTTGGCTACAGATTTTATGATCCAGTGGAGAAGAAACTAGTCAGGAGTCGTGATGCTGTATTCATTGAAGATCAGACCATTGAAGATATTTCTAAAGCCAATGGTGATTCAACTGGTTCAGAAATTATTCCTCCAACACTGGTGCCAAGACAAGTTGGAGATGAAATACAGAATGATCAGCCTGAGATAGGTGATCCAGATGCTCCTGTTGAGATTCCATCAGAAGATTCTGATGATGATGATGGTGTTCATGATCAACCACCAGTTCCAATGGGTTCTCCAGAATTGAGAAGATCTACTAGAGTTCGACAACCCTCTACTAGATACCCTGCAAATCAGTATGTGTTATTAACTGACGGGGGAGAACCAGAAAGCTTCGAAGAAGCAATGGATGATGAACACAAGAAGAAATGGATTGAGGCCATGCAAGATGAGATGAAATCATTGCATGAGAATAAAACTTTTGAACTGGTGAAGCTGCCAAAAGGCAAGAGGGCTTTGAAGAATAAATGGGTGTTCAGAATTAAGCATGAAGAGAACAGTTCCCACCCAAGATTCAAAGCCAGATTGGTCGTCAAGGGATTCAACCAAAGAAAAGGGGTTGACTTTGATGAGATATTTTCACCAGTGGTGAAAATGACATCCATTCGAACAATGCTAGGGTTAGCAGCAAGTCTTGACCTTGAGGTTGAGCAAATGGATGTCAAAACTGCATTTCTTCATGGTGATTTGGAGGAAGAAATATACATGGAGCAGCCAGAGGGTTTCAAGCAAAAAGAAAAAGAGGACTACGTTTGCAAGCTGAAGAAAAGCCTGTATAGCTTGAAGCAAGCACCAAGACAGTGGTATAAGAAGTTTGAGTCTGTTATGGGGGAGCATGGTTACAAGAAGACTACTTCAGATCACTGTGTGTTCGTGCAGAAATTCTCTAATGATGATTTCATTATTTTATTGCTCTATGTGGATGACATGTTGATTGTTGGCCAAAATATTTCTAGAATTGATGACTTGAAGAAGCAGTTGAGCAAGTCTTTTGCTATGAAAGACTTAGGGCCAGCAAAACACATTCTTGGCATGAAGATAACTAGAGAAAGAAGCGCCAAGAAATTATGGTTGTCACAAGAGAAGTATATTGAGAAAGTACTTCAAAGGTTCAACATGGACAAAGCTAAAGCGGTTAGTTGTCCTCTTGCTAATCACTTTAAGCTAAGTTCTAAGCAGTGCCCTTCCACAGATGAAGAAAAGAAAGAGATGGACAAGGTTCCATATGCTTCAGCAGTTGGAAGTTTAATGTATGCCATGGTGTGTACACGGCCGGATATTGCTCATGCAGTTGGAGTAGTGAGTAGATTCCTTTCAAAACCTGGAAAGGAACATTGGGCTGCAGTAAAGTGGATATTCAGGTATCTTCGGGGTACTTCCAAAATATGTTTATCTTTTGGAGATACCAAACCTGTGTTAGTTGGATACACAGATGCAGATATGGCCGGCGACATAGATTCGAGAAAATCTACTTCGGGCTACCTGATCACTTTTGCAGGGGGAGCTGTGGCATGGCAGTCAAAATTACAGAAGTGTGTTGCACTGTCCACCACTGAAGCAGAGTTCATCGCAGCAACTGAAGCCAGTAAGGAGTTGCTATGGATGAAAAGGTTCTTAAATGAACTTACTTTCCACCAAGAAAAGTATGAGCTATTTTGTGACAATCAAAGTGCAATTCACCTTGGAAAGAATGCCTCCTTTCACTCAAGATCGAAGCACATTAATATGAGATATCACTGGATAAGAGGTGCATTGGAGAAGAAGCTACTACAGCTTGAAAAGATCCATACAGATGAAAATGGATCTGATATGTTAACTAAGACTCTTCCAAGAAGCAAGTTTGAATATTGTCAATCAGCTGCAAGATTGGTGGAACCCCCCACTTAGGTCGGGAGGGGGAGAATTGAAAAGTGGGTCCCTCCACAAGTGGGGCCCTAGGGGCCAAATTACAATTTAACTAAAGTTGTAACCAAATTTTGTAATTTACTCCAAAGTCATAAAAAACAAAATTTGTGGGGCCCACAAGAGAAAATTTGTCAAAGTTAGGCACCGTCTGAAGGAAAAAAAGAGAGGAGGCTGCGCAGAAGAAAACTTGGAAGGAAGTTAGGTGCAGGGAACGTGCAGGCAAATTTAGAGAGGGTTGGTGGGGAATGACTCTATAAATAGAGTCATTCACCTCATTCAAAAATCCATCCTTCAATTAATCCTTCATCAACCCAAAGAGAAGCCTCACTTTTGAGAGAAAAGAGTGAGAAGAAAAATAGAGAGAGTGCCTCAGAAAGTTTCTGAGAGAAAAAAAATAGTGAGTCCAATTTGTGAGGGTTATTGTCCACAAATTGAAGAAATACTGTTGTAGTATTTTTTGTGAGTAAGAGGTCCACCTAAGGGTGAAGATTGTATTCCCATTATTACTATAGTGGAAGATTTAAGCGGCCTACGGGTCCCGTGGTTTTTACCTAATTTGGGTTTTCCACGCTAAAAATTTTGGTGCTATTTTTGTCTATTGTATTTTGGGAATTATCCTGGGTCTGTGAAATTATTTTGATTCTGCGTATACCGTCGTTTTTTTTCCCAACACAGAACACATTGAGAGGCGACTAAACATAGGTACATGACAATGAGAAAATATAACACTCTAAAAGGATCAAAACAGAGAACTGGTCCCTGTTGGCCACCGCTTCACTCTGTTTTTCCGTGTTGCAGAAATTCACTCTAATCTGTTATCACACTGAAGTTTTGTTTTCAAGATGAAATTATCCCTCAGCCCTTGTACTCAACATGTAGACCAACCCAAAACCAGCACACATCAGACACGAAGCTACACATTGCAGAGCAATTCGGTATAGGCCCTTACATCACGGTCTCCGCCACTCAGTCCTCATTTCTTCCTCCCACTCTCAGTCCAGATCGTCTCTTCAGCGATTCCTTCTCCCCGTTCCTATTCTTACTTCCTTCCAGCCCAAAAATCTTTAATTGAAGGAAATGTTTCAGCCTCTTAGTCGAACAGCCACATACATGAAGAGAAAAGGCAAATTTTCTTAAACCAGAGCATTCTCTCTCTCTCTCTCTTACCTGAAATCCTTCACCGCCAGCCATCGAGAACCACGGCGAATCACCATCTCAAGGGAATACGACGGCACGCAGACGATAAAAGCAAGCGGACGAGAGGAACAAGCTGAAACCGAGAGAGAACAATGGGTGAGAGCTCAATTTCCAGTAGCTTCAAAGGATATCTTCACGTGCACTGCTCTTGTTGTTGTTGTTGTTGTTTTTTTTTTTTAAAATAATACTAATAATTTCTTTTCCTTTGGTTTAAATGGATTAACACTCATTTCTCTAATAAATCAATTCACTTAAGTCTCCCATAATTCCTTAAAATTCCAATTCACTTCCCCTCAACGTAAAATCTTTCCTTCGCAACCCTTCCTTATTATTTTTATTTTTTTTACCAAAAGAAAATTTGCTACGTATTTCAAAATTCCAATCAAGCTCTTAAGTAAAATTTAAGAATTCAAATTAGTCCTTAGGTGTTACAATTAGCCATTGGGAATGTACACCCATGAAACAAATCCATAAGCGATAAATCCATGGAAAGGCAAATTCATGTTGATGAAGCTCTGAGAAATAAAAAATAAGGGAATGCATCACAAACCCCAAAATAAAAGCTCGAGTGGCGAATTTGAGGGAGGATAGACCCCCATCAATTAAACCCTCAAGTAGGAATCTCGTGAGTACGAAGACTCATGAGGGATGTATGGAAAGTTTGATTGTTGAATGATTGAATCCTTGTGCTTGAAAATGCCTATGTGATTGTCAGTTATATGCATGACTCTAGTGTAAGGTTCTTGAGGGTAATTATATGATGTTGTATATTATGATACTCTTACTTTTATTTTTACATAGTCATTCTCTCACTGAGTTTTGATAAACACACACTCTCTGTAATTTAACATTTTCATATTTGACTGCGAAAGAGGAGTACTTGCAAAGGGGTAATGGTACTTTGGATTGATCTTATCCATTGCTTGGTAGGTTTAGACCTCCCTTTTTTTTGGTGTCCTAGGAGTGCTATGTAGTCACATAAATATTTTGAATTGTGTATTAATCACAGTTATGCTGACTTGTAATTCTTTTTGTATTGTTTCTTTTCCCGAATATTCCCTCTTCGATATGGTGATTGATAGAATAGATAGGAACACGATAATTATTACCTATGTATGAATGTTTTAGTAATATGGCAATGCAAATACTTATTGTTGAGATTTTGAAGTTAAATTGATCATTGTTATATTTATAAATTGCAATACTAAGGGGTGTGCCCCTATGTATTGTGCCAGTCACTTGCCTGTTTTTTGTGTTGTGATATCAATCTTCTTATTTTCAACTGGTTACGAATGTAATTGCATCTATAGGGTTTGAATTTAAAGTCTCATCTTATGATGAATTGAGAATTAATTTGTTAGAATATTGTAAGAGGGAGTGTCAATTACTTGTTGAAGGTTATCGAAGTATTTGGGCTAAATTTGGATGTTCAATCATGGCTGATGTTTGGAGCAATTAAAGACAGGATTTTGATAAACTTTCTAGTTTATTGTCCCACAAGTATAAGTTTTCTGAAATCTTTTGATACTTCAAATGTTGTGAAAGATGCAAAACATTACTTAATTTATTTTCTAAGGTTATTGAATGGGTTGGATTTGCTAATATCGTGCATGTAGTGACTGATATGATACATCTAATTATGTAACTGCTGGCAAGTTAATTTAAGAAAAATATGAAAATATTTATCGGTAACCTTGTTATGCACATTATTTGAATCTCCTTTTGAAAGGCATTGCTAGCATGTCACATATGACAAATCTTATTTTAAAAGCATAAAAAATAACTATATTTGTGTACAATCATATGGTGTTTTTGTTTTGGCTTAAAAAAAGTCTTTATGATGACAAGCATCATTTGCAAGCTTCATTATTTTGAAAAGTTTTTATGATCACAAGTATCATTTGCAAGTTTTTAATTGAATTTATAGATTTACATATATTATGAGATATTTAATTATTTATGATTTTATATATTTTTTAATATTTTAATATATTTTAAGTATTACCGTTTCGACGGTAATCTTAACTATTGATTTTTGAGTTAGTGTTTTTCAGAACCTTGAATATTATTATTCATTAATTATGAACATTCTAATATATATCCTTGTTTATCAGTCCCAGCCAATATTTAGTCTTGGTTTAACGATTTTGCGAATTTGATTTTAATTAAAAATAAGTTTATATATACGTTATTTACTTTAATCACGTTTAAGAGAAATTTTAATCTCAAAATCAAACGCGTGTGTAAAAGTCTTTACAAACCGATCGAGTGACTGCATGGGCTTTTAGACCAAATAGTATGGCAATTAAAAGGGCAACATCAAGTTAATGACGGTTAGTCAACAAGCTTAAATTAGTCACGTGCTTGTAAATATGTAGAAAATGATAAAAAAAAATTAGTCAAATGAAAATACATCAAATTTATCATTCTAGAAGACTTCTTTATTGTAAATATATAGAAAATGATATATATATATTGTCACATGCTTTTCCATTAACTTCGCTTTTTAAACCAAAATGAATAATTGGTATTAGAATTTTGAATACAAAAGTTAAGAGATAATCAGTTATGCAATACAAAATTATAAACATTAGAAAATTAATTGTCAACTTTTTAAAAACTAAAGTGGACAGTGACAATTTTTCGAGGACCAAATTGTCACTAAGGTACATTTTTAGGAAGAAAAAATGTGTTTAGCCTAAAAAGAAATTTTAGACAAACAACCACTGTACACATGATGAAATGAATTTTAAAAAAATAAATAATGATTTTCCCAATAATATAAATAGAAATTTCTTTGTGGTTAAATATAGAGGATATAATATAAAAAACAAATATGACAAAAATATATTTTTCGTTCCTAACATTTATATAAAGTTTTCAAATTCGTTCCAAAATTTTGTTGGCATGATTTTGTCCGAGATCTTTTATATCTGTTTTAATTTTATCCTCAAAACTAATGATACATAAACTTCCCCATGTGACAAGTTATTGCCATCATGCTTCAAATGTTGGCAACCACATCAAATGCACACTATAATGACACATCACATGCACACTAAAATATTTTGAAAAATACAATGCACAGCTTAACCAAAAATGAAATAAAAATACAGTTCACACCCACCTTGATCATCAACAGTTTTGATAGATTAATAAAATTTGACTGGTCAATGAGATTATGAGATATTTCAAACTTGCAATGTAATTTCTTTGAAATTGGAGAGACGATTAAGAATAAAGCATTATATATATATATATATACCATCTTCAATTTCACTAAAATTTGAAGGTGAAATCACATTTAAGAGATGAAAATTTAAAGGTGAAATCAAAAATTAAGAGAAACTCCAATTGCAAAGTCAAACATGTAATAATTTTATAAACGAGTGGCTGAAAGGCTTTTAAACCAAATAGTATAGCAATTAGAAGCATACTTATCGGGTCACCAAATCACTAGTTCAATTGTCGAGTTATTGGATTAATTGTTAATTTGGGTAAATAAATTTAAAAAATTAAAAATTATATATATACATATACATCTTTACAAATAAATTTAAAAATAAGTAAATTAAATAATTTATATACAAATTTCATATTTTAAATTCATAAACATCGATAATAATTCATAAACATCTATAATAATTCAAACATAAAGTGATAAATATTTATAATAATTTATAAAGTCATAAATAATATCATTCAAATTAAATATAGCAATTCATACATTAAAGTCTCAAATATCCATAATAATTTATAAAGTCATTAAAATATAAATATTTTTAATTTTAATATATGTATTTATATTTGTAAATAATAATTAAAGTCCGAACCTATATACGAATAATAATTAGAGATATAATAAAATTAGGAGATGGTTTTAGAACACTGTCGCACTCGAAATGTGACCAGTCGGCATTTTCTTAAAAAAAAAAATATAAAATCAGCTTTCGAAATCAAAAATCAATTTTATTAGGAGTCGTCACTAAAGTTTAATTTGTTAAGGAAAATTTGAAAAAACCTTTAAATTTGATGGTCTGCATTTAGAAAAAATTGAGTTTGGAAGTTGAACTGTATAGGAAAAGTGTTAGACACCCTATACTTCTGACTTAAAAAGTGTGCAATTATTTTATATTCACCTTAAATAATTACCCTTATCAATGACAATATATATATATATATATATATATATATAGAAAAAAATAAAGAAATAGAAAATAAAGATATATACAAAGTTGGACTTGGCTAGGCATTGCCTCGGGGCCTATGTACCCAGTGGTTGGAATCAAAATCTACGTAATTCGTAATTTTGAAGATTGTATATTGTTTTTAGAAAATATTTTTTGAGTTTTTGGGATTTATTTTAAAAGAACTTTTTTACGAGACTTTTCCTCACAAGCATTGTTATATAATTGCCTAGTGAATACTTCGTCTAAATTTCAAAGGATTTAAAAATTAATAGATTTATTATTTTTTTAAGTTAAATTCTTTCCTACTTGCATTGTTATACAATCACATTGTGAGTATTTTATTCTTATTTTTTCAAAAAAAGGAATTTTCACTCTAATGAAGTCGGCCTCTTATCCCATTTAAAAATTATTTGATGATTTTTTTATTGTCCTATGACGTTGATTAACAATCACATGATAGGATAATAAATTTTTGCCTAGAGATAGGGATTATTATACTATTCCAAAAGAATCAGTTGTTTCCTAACTTATCATCGGCATTGGGTTCTAATTGTAAGTCACTTGCAAAAAAGATAAAATAAAATAAAATAAGCATAAAAAATAAATAAGAGCATAAAAATAAAAATAAAAAAAATGAGAATTTCAAATTGTCTGATATCTCCCTGAGTAACTTCTAGGTTGGTAAATTGCATAAGGTTTCTTCCAGTTTCCTCAAAGTGTTGGATGCCATAAATCCCCCATAAACAAGATGAATGAACTAGTATAATACATCATAATACGCATATAAGTAACATTGCAGTATGGTGTCAAGTTGTGGAACCATTTATTTATAAGATATTCTATCCATGGGCCTTACTTGTTAAGTCATGCAAAGGCAAGGATAGTGTAATTTTGGAGCCAATTTTAAGATCGTACATATCAACGATAATGTTCCTGAGTGGAAGTGGGTCCATTCTTAGCTTAACTCAAATAATTACATGTAACGGGACCATGCAAGTGCTCTTAACACCATTAAAATAATCTCCTGACATCTATATAAAAATAGTAATGCTTTCAAATATAATGAGTGGGGATTTAGTTTAACAAAAATTTGTTAAAAGCCAACCATTGAAAAAAGAACACCTAGTATCTCTTTACATCAGAAGTTTATAAAATAGATATAGTTGATCTTTATTTCCATTCTAAGTTGAATTAAGAACTAGAAAATGAGTAAAAAGAAAAGAAGTATACCTTAACGACTTTTTTCCTTGCCGTCACACACTGTTTCTGCGTTCTAAGGTCTGTCTCTGTTTCTACGTTTATGGTTCTCTTCATTGGGCTATTTCTCTATTTCTCTCTGGAATCTCTCACTCTACTTTTCTTTCTTACTGTTAACGCCTCTGGGTACGCTCTTTCCTTCTGCCGTGCTCCTCTGGCTCTTCCTCGATGCTGCTCTTTTGTCTTGCTAAACAAAGGATTCCTCTATTTTTTATGTAAAAAAAAAAAAAAATAGAGGAGGATGTCACCTTCTCTTGGCTGCACTCTTTCCTTCTCTTTTTCTCAGCTATGTGTGGATTAAAGAAGGAAAAGGATTGATGGTGTTGTGCTTGTGCAGGAAGGGAAAATAGAAGCATTTCTCTGTGTGTGTCTCGGCCATGGGTGTGCAGAAAAAAATATCCGTACTCCCTCTCTCCCGTCTCTCCTATTTATGCCGTTGCGGATCTAAACGGTTTCTTCGAATTTACTGTGATCATAAGCTACCCACTTTGGTGTATGTGGCCGTCTCCTTAGCAATCAGAAATTGCTTCGCAAGTCTCATGCTAAACTCGTGTATATGATTATGTTCTTATCTTTATTATTTTTTTAAAGAAATCAATTAATTAATCAATTAATTATCTTTAATTTCTTTTAATTTTTCCTTATTCTTAAATGGATTCAATTAAGATACCCATTTTATAAAACTGCCTTTATTTCTACTTTTATTTTTATTTTATCTTAAGGGAAAAATTATGTGTCTACAGTTGCCCCTCTTTACTCACTTTTTAAACTAAGTATGAAAATGAAATTGAAATAATATAGTTTACGGAGTGAGTAAAGATAAGAACAATTAATTTTGTCAAAGGCATAATAAAAGCAAATGAAATGGTGTGCTAGTCGTTTAAGGGCTTTGAAAGGATAGGTGTCAGTCGTCTCTGAGCTTTGAATTAATAGGTGCTAGTCATCTTTGAGTTTTGAAAGAAATGGGTGTCAATTGTATCCGGTCTTTGAAAATATGGGCTTTAAAATGATGAGTGTTAGTTGTCTTTGGACTTTTGGATGCTGGTCATCTCCGGGCTTTAGAATGATGGATGCTAGTCATCTCTGGGCTTTGAAAAAAATGAGTGCCGGTCATTTCCGGGGTTTAAAAATATAGGTATTGGTCGTCTTTGAACTTTAAAATGATATATGTCGATCATCTCCTAGCTTTTGAAAGGATGGGTATCGGTTGTCTCTGGGCTTTGAAAGGATGGGTACTAGTCACCTTTGGCCTTTAAAAGGATAGGTGTCAATCATCTCCAGGCTTAAAAATAGTGGGTGCCGATAGTCTGCAGGTTTTGAAAAGATGGGTGCCGGTTGTTTCCAGGTTTTAAAAAATGGGTGTCAATCATCTCCAGACTTTAAAATAATGGATGCCAGTGATCTCTAGGCTTTGAAAGGATAGGTACCAGTCATTTTCGAGCTTTAAAAAGATGGGTGTCGGTCGTCTCCAGGATTTAAAATGATAGGTGCCCGTCATCTCCAGGATTTAAAATGATAGGTGTCGGTCGTCTCTGGGCTTTAAAATGATGAGTGTCGGTCGTCTCTGGACTTTAAAATGTTGGATGTCGGTCGTATCCAGGCTTTGAAGGGATGAGTGCCGGTCATCTCCGAACTTTGAAAAAGATGGCTGCCGATCGTCTTCGGGCTTTAGAAAATGAAAAAAAAAAATGCAAGATCTAAATCTATGGTCAAAATATCCATCAATTCCCATTTTGGCTAGAGGGTTGAGTACCTACCGATTGCTTTTGCTTTTCTCTTTTTTTTTTTAAAGACCTTACGTCTCTCAATTTCTAATGCTGGTAGAAAGTTTATGTATTTAGTAATTTCATATTTGAGTGCCTAACAGCTAGGACTTTAAGGTTGCTTAAATTCTAAAGATATGCATGAGATGCAAGAGAAAATCAATTTATTGACTAACTTATTTTATTTAAAAAGAGCCAGTGATGTTTCTTTTAGAGGAAGAAAGCTTACTTAGTTGTCGGTAGATTGTCGCGTTCTATCAGGATTCTCGTCTAACCAAGCCTATGTGCTCTCAACTGCGTTGTCGGATGAATCATAATCATTTCCCAATTTGCCCCAGTTTTATAATCAAGATTATCTTGTGAAGCTGAATAACCTTAATTGTATCGCTGTGAGGTTATCGGACTGTGTGCTCCTTTTAGCCAATTTCTTGGACCACAATCTAGAAATCTCAGAAATTAAAAAGGAGCTTGAGTAAGTCATTAGATGTGTTATTTTATGTAAAATTGAATGTTGTCCTTAATCTTTAATTTTCCTTATATGGAACAAAAAGAAAGTAATTACCATGTAGATTTAAAGAGATATCTTCTAGGTGGATGAGATTACTAAAAGAATAATCTTCATTTGTTAAGAAGTTTGAATAGAAGACACATTGTTAGAATAAAATAAATTCAAAACAATTAAAGAGCTGCAATCAAAGCAGTTCTTTTAAGAATGTCCTTTGTTTATTCCTAAGTAGACTTGTTAATTATTTTGTCATGTTACCATAGACAAGTTTCTCATAAGCGCTGACTGATGACCTAATCCTACTTCAATCTTATACATCTTCCTTTATGCCTCTGAGTGTTTGAGGAATTAAGTTGAAATGTTTGACTCTACATTTCTCATGTTTCTTTAAGTGCTTTGAGGGCTTTTTGTTGCTCTAACTTTTCCCTAGGCTGCCCTTTCAGGTTTTTAGTCTAGCGAGCTCTTCTTCTTCTTCTTCTTCTTCCTTTTTTTTATCATCATTTTTTTAGCCTATATTTCCTTAGATTGTTTTCCATGTTTTCGATCTAATAGGCTTTGATGAGCAGCTTTAATTTTTACCTGAGTCACATTTTCAAGTTTTTGACTCAGTGAGCTTATTCTTCTCTCTCTTTTTTTAAGCATTCTTCAAGCATAATATCTCTTGACTGCATTAGAGTTGACAGGTCTCGACAACTCTTGACCATCTATATCCGTTAGGATTAATGAACCCCCCCAGAAGGCATATTTAACCACATAAGGCCTTTCATACGAAAGCGCCTATTTGCCTCTAGGATCATCTTGATTTGGCAACACTTTCTTTATGACCAGATCTCTAGTCCTGAATTCCCTGGGGCAAAGTTTCTGATTAAAAGCCCTAGCTGTCCTCTTTTGGTACATTTATCCATGACAAATAGCAACTAGTTATTTTTCTTTGATCATATTCAATTGCTCAAATCTAGTTTTTATCTATTCATCTTCATTCAAATTAGCTTTGATAAAGATCCTCAAGGATGGGATTTCTACCTCAATAGGTGTCACGGCCTCCATCCCATAAACTAGGGAATAAGGTGTTGCCCCAGTTAAAGTACATACAGTAGTTTGATAGCCATGTAACGCATAAGGAAGTATTTCATGCCAATCTTTATGTGTCACTGTCATCTTTTCAATGATCTTCTTGATGTTTTTATTTGCGGCTTTGATTGCTCCATTCATTTACAGTTGATAGGGTGTTGAATTGTGGTGTTTGATCTTGAATTATTCACAAAACTTCTTAATTTCTGCCCTATTCAAATTCTGTACATTATTTGTGATAATCCTTTCGGATAAACCATCTTGATACACTAGATTAGTTTTCATAAACCTGGTAAAGGTTTTCTGAGTCACATTAGTATATGAATTAGCCTCTACCTATTTGGTGAAATAGTCGATGGTGTCTAGGATGAAATGATGTCCATTCAATGCCTTTGGATTTATGGGGCCGATTCCATCAATGTCCCATATTGCAAATGGCCATGGTGCTATCAAGTTGTGCAATCAAACTGGGGGTGCATTGATTTTATTTGAGCGAATCTGACACTTGTGATATTTTTTGATGTATTCAATGCAATCCTTTTCCATAGTTATCCAGAAGTACCTACATCTTTGAATTTGTTTAGCCAAAGTATGGCCATTTGCATGGGTCTCACATATCCCTTCTTGGAGCTATGGCATAATTCTTTGGGCCTCATTCCAATTTACACACTATAAAAGTGTACTGTCATGACTCCTTTTGTATAAGACACTATCACTGGCGAAGAAATTCATAGCTAAGCTTCGAATTGTCTTCTTATCATTCTCCGTAGCTTCTTTTAGGTAAACCCTATATTCCATGTAAATTTTTATATCCTGGTACCAAGGATGTTCATCAAATTCTTCTTCTATATTCAAGCAATGTGCTGGTGTACTACTTGATTTGATTTGTATTAGCTGTGAAAGAAATGGTTGGATCCCAAGAGGGGGTGAATTGGGATTTATAAAAATTTCAACAAAACTTAATTGGAAGTTAAAATGATTTTATGAAATTCGACAATGCTAAAGATAATAATTTAATTCAGAAAATTAATGTATTATCAAGATGAATAATTTTATAGTGCAAGGAATTAAAGATCAAATATAAATCTGCACTAATTAATTAATGCTTGAAGTAAAAATTAAATATAAATGCAAAACATTAATTAATTAACTTCAAATGTAAATAGAGTAGGGATAGAGAAAGCAAACTCGGAGATTTATACTGGTTCGGCTAATCCCAAGCCTACATCCAGTCCTCAAGAGACCACTTGAGTATTTCCACTATAATTGCAAGTTTAATCCGGGTACTTGCAAACCACTACAACCACGTAAATTCAATTCGGGTATTTGCGACACCACAACGGAGAATTTATGAATCCGGGCTCCTCTTCAACCCAAAGCAAGTTCTTCCAACACCGGTACTTGCGAACCTCAACTCAGAATAATATTGGTGTTGATCAAAATCAACAATACAAAAAAACTCTCTCTAAAGAGTAGATGAATACAAATGAAGCTCTAATAACTCTAATGATAGAGAATATGCAAGATTGGCTCAAGAATGTTTGGATTTCTCTCAAAGATGATAGAACATGTTAATATATCATTGTAGTATTAAGTTTTGGCTCAAAATCGTGTATCTAAGGTCATATATATAAGATTTTAAAAAACTAGCCGTTACAGCACTTATAATGCAGTCCAGATGTCAATTGGATGACCAGTTGGGGTCACCTGGTCGACCACCCACTGACAGTAGCAAAATATAGCATTTTCAGGACAACTGGTCGACCAGTCGGAAGCTGCCTGGTCGACCACCGGCTGGCAGTAGCGAAATACAGATTTTGAGCTTTCTTTAAAAATTAATAACTCCCTCATTTGAACTCCATTTTAAACAAATAATATATCATTGGAAAGCTCTTGGAGTCTAGTTTCAAATGAGCCAAGTTTTACTCAAAAATTATTTTTTGTTTAAAAGATATAATCAAAATACTGACTATAGGTTAGAACAGAATAATTTTTGAGTACAGTAAAATCAACTTTTAGTTTTTCAAACTATATTTTAAATAGTCATATATTTCTCATTTGGACTTTGTTTTGAATAAATAATATACCGTTGGAAAGAACTTTGAGTCTACTATCAAATGAGATTAAGATACTTGAAAAACTGATTTTTCATTTATGAGATATGATATAAGGAGTGACCAAAGGTCAAAAACTAACTTTTGTAAAACTTCATATTTCACTATCTTTTTGTTTAAAATGCTTGAGCTAATGTATGAAAATCTAAATCATTGAGTTGCACAAATATACTAGCCTATATAAAATATACCTAATGTAAATACATAGGCTATCTTGATGCATCCAAACTTCCAAGACTTCAAATCTTCTAATTCTTCATTTCTTGGAGCTTTGTCCTTGTATGTTGCTTTCCTTGAGTGAGGCATGATGTTACTTTTCCTTGTTCTTCAATCCAATGCTCACTCTTCTTGTTTTGAACTAACCTATAAAATATATCTTACTTGTAAATCAAATGGTTAGTTCAATTCATGATAAATAGCATGATTAATGTATAAGACATTACACATTAAATAACATAGTCATGATTAAATACTTGTAGCATGTATATGATAATTAACCTTTATATATATCAATGCTACATTTCAAATACATTTGTCATCATCAAAACTTATGGCATAAAGCCTTAGGGTCAACAGACTGGACATGCACCTCGCAATCGAGTTGGATCATTACTGCTAAGGTAGCCAGGACATCTGTAAACTGGTTTGTATCTCATGTCATTTGGTGGAAGCTAATCTCTTCAAACTGGTCAACTGACTGAGTTAAGTACTTTTGATATGGCAATAATTTTGAGTCTTTGGTTTGCTATTTTCCATTCACCTGGTAGATCATTAAGGCCGAATCACCAAACACCTTTAAGCTTTCACGCCTAGAGCGATGGCTGCTTGTAAACCATTGACGCATGCTTCATACTCTGCTATATTGTTTGTGCAATCAAATTCCAGCTTGATGGCTACTGGGAATTGCTTTCATTCAAGAGATACAATTACAGCTCCAACGCCATTCCCATTTGCATTGACAGCCCTATCAAAATACATTTTCCATTCTTTTCCTTCCTTATCAACTTTATCTTCATCTTTATTAATAGCAAAAACCTCCTCATCAAGAAAATAGAAGTCTAGAGTTTGGTGTTCATTAAGTGAGTATTATGCTAGCTGGTCTGCTATGACACTCCCTTTAATGGATTTCTTTGTTATGTATACCACATCATACTCGGACAACACCACTTGCCATTTCAAAACCCTTCTAGCTACATATGGGCTTTCAAAGATAAATTTCAAAGGGTCCATTCTAGAGATTAGCCAGGTTGTATAGTAGAGCATATATTGCCTCAACTTTTTTGTCATCTACACCAACCCACAACAAGTTTTCTCAATCATGGCATATCGTGCTTCATAATCATTGAACTTCTTGCTCAGGTAATAAATCGCCTATTCTTTCCTACATGATTCATCATGTTGACCTAGCACCGCCCCCGTTGATCTAGGTAGGATTGTCAAATACAATATTAATGAGTGCCCTGGTGACAGAGGAAGTAGGACTGGGGGTTTCGACAAATAGTCTTTGATTTTGTTAAAAGCTCGTTGGCAATCGTTATCCTACTTCTCAGTGTGATTTTTTATCAATAATTTAAATATGGGCTCACAAGTTGCGGTCAGATTTGCTATGAACCTTGCAATGTAATTCAACCGCCCCAAGAAGCTTCAAACTTCTTTTTCTGTTTGGGGAGGTAGCATATCTTGTATAGCCTTTATTTTGTTAGGATCAACCTTTATCCCCCTTTGGCTTATGATGAATCCCAATAGTTTCCCAAATAAAGCTCTGAAGATACATTTAATAGGATTTAACCTAAGCTTATACTTGTGTAGCCTCTCAAACAGCTTTCTTAGGACTGATGTGTGGCTTTCCCCTTCAGTAGTTTTGGCTACCATGTCATCTACATATACTTTTATTTCTTTGTGCATCATGTCATGAAACAGTGCTACCATGGCCCACTGATAAGTTGCCCCAAGAGTTCTTCAACCCAGACGGCATTACCCAAAATCAATAAGTTCCTTATTGAGTGATGAAGGTAGTTTTCTCTTTATCCTCTTCATGCATAAGGATCTAATTATAGCCAGAGAAACTATCCATAAATGAATAATAGTGGTTATGTGCTGTGTTGTCGACTAGCATATTAATATAAGGCAAAGGAAAGTTACCCTTTGGGCTAGCCTTATTTAAGTCTTTATAGTCTATACATATTATGACTCTCCTATCTTTCTTTGGCACAGGTACAATGTTAGCCACCGATTAGGGATATTGGGCAACTTGGAGGAAACCAGCATCGAGTTACTTTGTCACTTCTTCTTTAATTTTTAGGGATGTTTCTGCACTCAATCTCCTCAGTTTTTGCTTCTTTGGTTCAATATTTGAGTACAAAAAAATCCTATGTGAAGCGATTCGTGGATCAAGTCTTGGCATGTCATGATAAGACCATGTAAAGACATATTGGTATTCTTTAAACAGCTTGACCATTTCTTTCCTTTCGGGATTATCAACAATTCTTAGCTCCATTTTGTTTTTTTTAGTGCCCATATTTATTATTTCAATTACTTCCTCGTGAGGACTTATTCCTTTCTCAGTGGATTCTAAGATTTTAGTGAATGTTTGGATTAGTTCATCATTAGATTCATGATTTTGCGTGTCCATGGTAATATGTAAGTCACTCAACAGGATTTTAGGAACTTCTACGTTGGACAGGAGTTTCAAGGAATGCAATTTCCTGGAGGATAAAGAAATAGAACAAGAAATGAATAGAAAGAAAAAAAGAGAGGAAATGTAGCAAAACTAAAAGAAAATTTATTCATTCATTTAACAAACTTCCATTCATGTTCCATAAAAGCATTGTCTATGATTAAGAAATAACAACATTACAAAGAAAATAATTACTCTAAATTAAAAACATCTTTGACTTTCTAAATCTCTCAATTCTTCAATGGTTCTCTAGTATCATCAGTCACGATCCAAGCCTTAAGTCCTTGTACAGCTTCCTTACTTTCAGTAACCATGGAAACCTCAGGTTGGTTTATCACTTCAGAAGGTGTTGGAAATGTAGCTCTTATATGTGGGATCTCTAGCTTCTCATGTCACTTGTTTAGGCTCAACTTCTCTTTTATCTAATCCTCTATTATAGGCTCATATCCTAACCCATTTCAGTTTATATTCACTATGAGAGCAATTAGTTCTTTAATACCATGCAAGTTCGCACATAACCCTTTGCCAGTCTCAAATCTATTTCATTTCAAGATGCTTGCTACCGCTGAATTTACATCTTTGCCAGATTCCTTAGTTGCCTCAACTTCCAAACTCTGGACAGTTGTCTCTACTACTTGTTCAGCAGCCTCAATATAGGGTACAGAACTTGGCCTAGTTACTATTAATTCCTCTTCTTTCTTTATGGTGATGATTCTTTCTCCTTCAATAAATTTTACTTTTTGATGTAGAGTTAAAGGTACAACACCTGCTTTATGGATCTATGGCCTTCCCAAAAGCATGGTATATGATGGATCTATATCCATAATCTGAAAGCTCACCATAAATGTGCAGGGACCAATTTCGAGGGGTAAGTTGACCATGCCTAATTCTTCCATTCGAGTTCCGTCGAATGTTTTCACAATCATATTGCTGTCTTCCATTTGTGATAATTCTAGTTTCTTGAATGTAGAGAGTAGCAGGACATTTAAAACTGATTGCATCAATAAGAACCTTGGCAATGATGAATCCATGACATTTTAGGTGATATGTAAAGCTTTTGGTTTGCTAGCAGCAGTTGTAACAATTTCTTCTTCTGGAAAAGAGATCGTGGCCAATGATTTAGTGATGTTCATCACACTTGCCACTTTTTTTGGTAAAGCATATAGACATACAAAAGCTTATCCTAAGACTTTCAGTAGGGCTTGTTGGAGCGGCTCAGAATTCAGGATCAGTGATAATATTGAGATTTTAGTAGGAGTTTTGTTGAGTTGTTCTACAATATCATATTCACTTTGTTTCATAATTCATAAAAATTCCTCATCATCAATTTCAGGTTCTTTTTCCATCACTTCTTTCTCTTTGTTGGCCATCTTTGTTTTGATAGGAAGGTAGATTCTACCACTTCAAGTTATTCTCCCTGCATTTGCTATATTTGTTATGATCTCTTCCTTGGGAGCTTAGCCATCACTATGCTACTAGAAGAAAACTCCATTCGACTATTTTATCTCCACGGCACTGCGCGATTACTTTGGTAGGGAAATGGTGTTCGCATACTTATGACCACAGATCACCTTTGAACTAAGAGTTTAGGTTGAGTTACAGCTTGAGGAGTGAGGTTAATTGTATAGTATGCTAACTCAACCTTCTTCTTGTCAACTTGGTCTTGTACTTCTAATGTCGTACAAATTACTTCACGTGCCTTCCCAAGGACCACTATTCCAAAAGCCACCATTTTCTTCATAAAGGGCTTGAATTCTAGGCATCCTTCAATATCGTGCCCTATTTCTGCCTGGTAGTACTCACAATACTTCAAGTTATGTCCTCACTTCTTCTGACTCCCAAAGGTTTCAACATATATCTTGCTTCTTTGAGACCTATATACAAACACCTTATTGTTATACTAGAGTCAACTAGACTTCTTAATGGCTTGGTTTCTCCTTCAATAAGATTCACTTGTCGTTCATAACTTGGTAAAGGATTCTTTTCAATGGTAGAATTATCCCCTGTCTTTAACTGGATGTGGTTAGAGTTAATCAATTCTAACATATTTCTTTTAAATGCCACACAGTTTTCGATTGAATGCCCTACAGCTCCTATGTTGAAATCGCATGTGGCGTTAGGATCATACCATGTTGGATATGGTGGGTTCATAACCTTTGCAGGTTGAGGTCCTAGGAGTTGAGTGGTTAACAAATTTTTGTATAACGCAGCATTTGTTGTACCAAAATTCGGCCATGGGCAGTTATCCATCAGTTGTAGGGCCCTTTTTCCTCTTTGTTGAGCATGTCTAGTTGGCCCCAATTGATTTTCGCTTTGATTATTCGGTCGATAAGAATAAGATTGTTGTTGAGGATATGGTTTTATTGTCTGTACATAACTTACTTTTGCTTCATTTTTCTTTATAGGTTGCCCTTTCTTTGAGCCACTTTTTACTTGGGAACTCGAGAGTTTCCCTTCATGAATATCTGCATCGATTCTTTCTCGAATCTCAATCAAGTTTGTGAAGTCGATGACATGAGTTCCAAGTATAATTCTGTAGAATGGATCTGGCAAGGTGCGGATGAAGTAGGAACAGAATTCAGAATGGATCAATGAAGGTTGCACTTGTGATGCCATTATCCTTTTATCTTTGGATGTATTCCTTGAACGTTTCAGAATTTTTCTTTATCATTGCTTTTAACTGCTCTCTGGTCGAAGCGGTCTACAAATTGAACTTATATTGCCTCATAAAAAAGTTTGCCATGTCTGCCCATTTTTGGACCTTTGATTAGTCTAATTGAATAAACCACAGTAATGCAGCTTTGGTTAAACTTTCAGGAAAAGTTAAGCAAGAACTTCTCATTACGAGACCAAACGCACATTTTAGTGCAATATGAATTCAAGTGGCAAATCAGGTTCTCGATGTTATTGTACTTAGAGAATTCTGGCATCTTGAATTCTTTCGGTAATGTTATCTCAGGAGTCAGACATAATTTATCCAATTCTAGTGATCTCCAAGATACCGGCTCTTGTAAGGTATGCTGTTGGTTTTTAACTTCTCCAATTTCCTCTTTCAGACTCTTATCTTCTTTATCGATCCTTAAGGCCAAAATCTAAAGTGTGTATACGGGGTTGTCACCAGGATATCCCTATGTGGCATCATCCCATTATGGTTACTATGGCCAAGTGTCTCTATTATTTGTGCTTGGGAATCTGTCCCCTTGTCTGGTGTTGGAACGACCACTGTCTCGTTCTCTTTTACTTTTGGGTTAACATATGCTGGCGCAGGGTTATTTATCTTAGCTTGGGTTTCAATAGCGATGGGCATTGAGGAGATAGCAAATGTATCTGTTTGCTTTCCTTTCATTGCTTCTGTCAATGCTAGAATCATTCCAGTCATGTGAGTAAGTTTCCCTTCCAACTCCTTGAAGCACTAGTGGTGTCATTTTCTGTTCTTTGGTTGTCGCCCAATTGGCTTTCCATTGGGTTAGTCCCTGAACGGGTGTTGTACACACGAGTCGATGGCAGGGCCTGGTTAGACGATTTTCCTTTAGGAGACGCAATGATGAAGTTTCTTCTTCTTCTAAAAGGAAAGATTAAGAATCATTTTTTGAAAAATTATTTAATCGTGTTATCAGTACCTTTTTTTTGAGGAATTTCCTTATTGAAGCACGAGTGTGTTGTTTGAGAATGAGGACGCATTTCCCAAAAACTCATAAAAGCTCTTGATTTCGGTCAAATTATGATGATATTGCTTGATGGTTTTATATATTTAAATGAAATTAGGATAACATCGACATTTCTCAGTGAAGGACCACATTCATGTGAATTCAATTGATATCAATATTTTCAGATGAAAAGGCATAGTTATAAAATTCAGATAACACCAACATTTTACATAAAAGAAAATTTAACTCAAATTCGGAATACACTAACATTTGTATCATAATTTCATATCTAACCAAATAAAGAATATATCATTATTCAATTGTGACTCCACATTTGTAGGAGCTCTTCTGTCTCTTTGTACAATTTAGTCAATTCCTTTTCCGGGAGCTTAAATGGCGTGGCCTGATCTTCTATTTCCTTCACTCGTATAACCAATCTCATCAGATTTAGCTCAGCCTCATTTATTAACTCTTTATTTTTGTCTACCACTTCTTTATGTTGTTGTGTGATACGTTCTATATCAAACTTCAAGTGATTGATATGCCTCACCTCAGACTTCAAGCATCTATTTTTACCCTGTAGATTAACAATAGCCTTTTCTTTTCCTGCGACTTCATTTAAAGCTAGGCTCTTTTTGCCCTTAGACGTTGTGCATCCTTTTCTAGGTATGTTATTTTCTGCTGGTACATGTCAATATAACCTTGTTGCTCATCTATAGCCTTGATCAATTGGCTTACTTTAGAAATTAACGCATCAATTTTGGCTTGCAAAGTACGAATAGAACAAAGCTCCTCATTCTCTTCTTCCATTTTTTGGATCTTCTCTATCAACTGCCCACATTCTTCCTCTTTCTTCCTTTTTTGACCGGTTACCTTCTTTAGTTCTTCAGTTAATTTTACATAATCAATCTTTTCATGCATCTTGTTTTCTTTGGTGTAGTCTCGAGGGTCTATTCTAATACTCGGTGGTTGATTTGCATTGATTATTCAGGTCAACACCATGTCTTTCCCCCTTTCTTTAAACCATTGCAGTTATTCAGGAGTAGTCCATATTCCAAATGGCCCTACTTCCTTATAATCCTTTATTTCTATACTTTCCCATGCAACTCAAATTTGCTCCTATAATTCTATGCTATATGAACCTCAATGCTCAAATTTGACCTCTTTTAGACCTTGTGTTATGGGAATATACTGCATTCGACCATACTGTCTTAGAACCATGGCAGGGCTATATGCTATGCAATCTTTGGACCTATTAGTGGCACTAATTGAAGTCTATCGCACCGTAGTAAAACACCTCTTACTGCCATCCCAGATAAACTCCATGTATAAGATGATGAATTTATGGATTGAAAGATGCCAATCCATTCTTGTTTATCTTTTTGTTCGATAGGAGCACAAAAGAATATTTATACAAGTTTTGATATTGGTGTATAAATTCCATACTTCTTCCCAAAGACGTGATTACATACCTAGATATACAACATGTGTACGCAACACCGAAGGTTTCCCTTTTCACTTCTTCGGCTATGATTTAAAGATAGGAAAGTGTATGCCAGGATTGTCGAGACAGGATTAAGCCTATTATGTAGTACAGATAAGAATACATCAATTGCTTTCTAATCTACTATCCCATGGCTGAAGGGAAAAGCACAGACCCACAGATTGCTAAGGAAAACAGATCAAGATAGGCTTTTCCATCATGACGCATTTTGAACTTGTCCAAAATTTTTAAGATATAGCTCAATTCCCATCATGTGGTCTTCCCTCTTTTCACCAATTATTTCTCCATGTGATCATATGACACCCCAAACAATGCAGTTATCTTATGCAAAGATGGACTGACATGTCTTGGTACATAGATTGGTTAGTGGTTGTTTAAGTGTATACCAAGCATGAGTTCCCATTCTTCTATCGTGGGAGTCGTGTCCATGTCTTCAAATGTGAAAACTTGGAACGATGGATCCTAATAATTCAACATCACTGGAATTGCCGTTTCTTGAGGCTTCACATACAATAAATTGGCAATCTTTCCAAATTTCTTTGATAACAAATCTTTTTCGGTTGGAGACATTAATTCATGATAGGACTTGAGCTCTTGAAGACAATTAACTTTAACTGTTACCTTGACTTCTATTGGTAATGAGCTATGGTAGCCTCTGGATGGTGCATCACCCTCACGTTCTTGATGAGCTTTCATTTCTTTCATGAGATTTTGGGAAGAATGGTTGTCAAAAAAAATCATTTTCACTCGTGCTTCAAAAGTTAACTCTAAGAGAAAGAGGAAATAAAACTATTTTAGTGCAATGAAAAAGGGAAAGAAATTATGTAGAAATTCAAAGTTTTTTTTTCAAAAAAAAAGAATGAATAAAAGAAAAAAAATTATGAACCATTGTTGTTTGAAAATTATTTTATTGGACATGGAAAAGAGGAGAGATAATTTAAATAATATAAAAGTGGGACAAATAAAAATATAATAATAAAAGAAAAGGAAAGAAAAGAAAAGAAGAGATTATACAAAAATTAATAAATGAGAAAAAGGTGTTTCCTATGTGTCCTACTTGAGGATTCCTATGTTGATGAAATCTACCATGATTCGATCTTCTAGACCAATTAATAGTGCATAAGTTTCATGTGGGATTGTAAGCCTATGGATTTAAAGGTCCTCAGATTGCCCTCATAGTTAAAACTCATAGGGATCTTTGATTGCTAGTATTGAAAACACAAGAGCTATACTCTCTATGAACTCCATATTGACAAAAGAGATACAGCCTGAGCGAAAGCTTTCATGATCCTCGCAAGAGATAGACCCTCTGTGACATCACCAGACTTCCTTCTATCCTGTGGTTGCGCTCAACCCGGGTATAGAACCAGTGTGTGCAAGGAATATGGTAGTGTGCGGTGTGTGAAGGAAATAATAATAAAAATAATAATAAAATAAACCTTTTAAGCAACCTATCTTAAAAACTGTACAAGAAAAATAAAATAAAAAAATAAAAAAAAATATATAAAATGAATATATGCAAGACAAAAATAAGAAAAAAATAAAAAGAGAAAATAAATAAATAAATGAATAAATAAAGAATAGGGTAATTAAGGCAAATATCAAATTTAGCTGCACACTTGACAAATCAATATTAACTCTCGGTATCTCCAGTGGAGTCGCCAAACTGACACACCGGAAATGTAACCGGCCAACTTTTTCTTAAAAAAAAAAGAAAAATAGTATAAAATCAGCTTTCGAAATTGAAAACCAATTTTATTAGAGCAGTCACCAAAGTTTAATTTGTTAAGAAAAACTTGGAAAAGCCATTAAATTTGATGGTCTACGTTTAGAAAAAATTGAGTTTGGAAGTTGAATTGCATAAGAAAGGTGTTAGACACCCTATACGTCTGATTTAAAAAGTGTGTAATCATTTTATATTCACCGTAAATAATTACATTTATCAATCACAAAAAAATAAAAAAATAAAAAATAAAGAAATGGAAAATAAATATTTATACAAAGTTAGACTTAGCTAGGCATTGCCTAGAGCCTACGTACCCAGCGGTTAGGATCAAAGTCTACGTAGTTTGTAATTTTGAAGAATGTATATTTTTTTAGAAAATATTTTTTGAGTTTTTGGGATTTATTTTAAAAGAAACATTTTTATGAGACTTTTCCTCATAAGCATTGTTATACAATCACCTAGTGAGTACTTCATCTAAATTTCAAAGGATTTAAAAATTAATAGATTTATTATTTTTTAAGCTAAATTCTTTCCCACTTGCATTGTTATACAATCGCATTGTGAGTACTTTATTTTTATTTTAAAAAAAAAAGGAAGATCCACTCTGATGGAGTCGGCCTCTTATCCCATTTAAAGATTATTGATGATTTTTTATTTATTGTCTTATGGCGTTGGTTAACAATCGCGTGATAGGATAATAAATTTTTTCCTAGAAATAAGGATTATTATACTATTTCAAAAGAATCAGTTGTTTCCCAACTTATCATTAGCAATGGGTGCTAATTGTAAGTCACTTGCAAAAAAAAACAATGAATAAATAAATAAAATAAAATAAAAAAGCATAAAAAATAAATAAGAGCATAAAAAATAAAAATCAAAAAAGAGAATTTCAAATTTTCTGAAATCTCCCAATGTAACTTCTAGGTTGGCAAATTGCATAAGGTTTCTTCCAGTTTCCTCAAAGTTTTGGATGCCATAAATACCCCATAAATCAAGATGAATGAACAAGTTAGTATAATACATCATAATACGCATATAAGTAACATTGCAATATGGTGTCAAGTTGTGGAACCATTTATTTATAAGATATTCTATCCTTGGGCCTTACTTGTTAAGTCATGCAAAGGCAAGGATAGTGTAATTTTGGAGCCAATTTTAAGATCGTACATATCAACGATAATGTTCTTGAGTGCAAGTGGGTCCATTCTTAGCTTAACTCAAATAATTACATGTAGTGGGACCATGCAAGTGCTCTTAACACCATTAAAATAATCTACTGACATCTATATAAAAATAGAGATGCTTTCAAATATAATGAATGGGAATTTAGTTTAACAAAAATTTGTTAAAAGCCAACCATTGAAAAAAGAACACTCGGTATCTCTTTATATCAAGTCTATAAAATAGCTATAGTTTACCTTTATTTCCATTCTAAGTTGAATTAAGAACCAGAGAATGAATAAGAAGAAAAGAATTGTACCTTCACGACTTTTTTCCTTGCCGTCACACATTGTTTCTATGTTCTGAGGTCTGTCTCTATTTCTGTGTTTGTGGTTCTCTTCGTTGGGCTCTTTTTCTGTTTCTCTCCGGAATCTCTCACTCTACTCTTCTTTCTTTGTGTTAGCGCTTCTGGTATGCTCTTTCCTTCTGTCATGCTCCTCTGGCTCTTCCTCGGTGTCGCTCTTTTCTCTTGCTAACCAAATGATTCCTCTGTTTTTTATGTTAAAAAAAAAAGAGGAGGATGTCTCCCTCTCTTGGCTGCGCTCTCTCCTTCTCTTTTTCTCAGCTATGTGTGGATTGAAGAAGGAAAATGATTGATGGTACTATGCGTGTGTAGGAAGGGAAAATAGAAGCTTTTCTCTGTGTGTGTCTCAGCTATGTGGGTGTGTAGAAAAAAAAAAGTCCCTCCCTCCTCTCTCCCATCTCTCCTATTTATGCCGTAGCGGATCCAAACAGTTTCTTCGGATTTATCGCAATCATGAGCTACCCACTTTGGTGTACGTGGCCATCTCTGTAGCAATCAGAAATTGCTTGCAAGTCTCATGCTAAACTCGTGTATATGATTCTATTCTTATCTTTGTTTTTTTAAAAAAATAATTAAATAATCAATTAATTATCTTTAATTTTTTTTAATTTTTCATTATTCTTAATGAATTTAACTAAGATACCCATTTTATAAAACTGCCTTTATTTCTATTTTTTATTTTTATTTTTATTTTTATTTTTATTTTATCTTAGGGGAAAAATTATGTGTTCACAAATTTTGTAAAAAAAATGGTTTAAATTATTTGTTAAATGCATGTTGATAAAGGAAAAAAATGAATTATAAACTGAATATAGAGATGTGTACACAATATGGTGAAAGAGAAAATAATATAAATAGTATAAATACGTACATACATACATATATATATATATATATATATATATATATATGAATTAAATAAAAAGATGGTGGGAAGGCACGGCAATCCCAAAGTCAAGGTGCATGAAGGGAAGAGTTATTAGTTAGATCATTGAAGGAGGGAAGCAATAAAAAATAAATAAATAAAGGCTGAATGGGTCATCGAGTCGGCTGGATCAACTGTGATCCGATCTATCTACTTGATCGGAACTGGGCCAAGTCTCATGCCTCCTGTTCTCGGTTCAACCCGACCGGATCAATTCGAGTCCTATAACCATGATTAGAAGGACAACATCAAGTCAACTGATTTATGAGAGTGAGTCAACAAACCTAATGCTTATATTATAAATTGTCTCTAACCACTTTCTACGTTCTTTCCTTTAAGATTAATCAAAACACTAAAAAAAAAAATTTTAAAAAGAAGACTCCGAATGCAAGTCTGTCTTAAATTTTGACACACTTAACCTTCTTCCCATCTCAATCTGTGTTCTAACATCTACCCCTTACGACCATTACAATCTACTCAATCAAAACGCCATGATTCGATCTCCCAATTGTTCAATCCATCCTAAACTATGGAGATTTCTTGGTTTCTTCTCAAGCCTTGTGGGGCTTGTATGTTACGGTCGGAGTTCCTCTTTTCAACATCTAATTGGAGAATGGAACTGTCTCAAGATCATAATCTACACTCTGATAAGTTCAGTCATAAGTTGTACGATGTTGTTTGCAAAGAAATGGAAACTGTCGAGGAGTTTTCTGCTCAAAGTTCATCTGAGTTTTGTGATTCTGATGCTCACGACTTTGTACACCTTCTTCTCTGACAAGGCAATGAAGGGAAAACCAGACATATTAAGCTTGATTTCCTCGGCTGCCTTTGCTGTCATGTCCTTGAGTTTATCCAGACAGATAGAACTCGGATTCGAGGTGGATCTTCTTAATTTCTTCCTAGGTATTCTCACTGTACAACTCATGAAGATCAACCTCTTCCTTGGCTTTGTTGCCGCTGTCCTCCGTTATTTCCTCATTGTTCTTCGATCCAATTCCAATCCCCAGTTACAAATTGAAGCCAATAGAGCAGAAGACCATGTAGGAGAAGACATTGACACAGACTTATCATTTGAACCAGGATTGATACCGTAAGTCCGTAAGATGGAGAGGTTTTTCTTTTTTCTTTTTCTTTTTCTTTTTTTTCACCTAATTAAGGATATCCCTTTACTTGATATGATAGAAAACTAATGCTTTTGAGATTATCAAGCGCAAAGATTAGATCTCTTTCTAAATTAGTGTCTCAAAAACTCGAAAAGTTTCATGGTAAAATCTCAGATGGGGTTTCTTTCTTGTGTGAATGCTCATCCTAAACTCATCAGACTCAATATGAGAAGCTCAATTGGAAGTTGAGGATACTGATGTCTAAATAAAGCAAAAGGTAGAGGAAATTGAAGTTTAAATTTTTGAGCTTAAAGCGTAAGTGAGGCCTATTTATGTGTTTGTGTGGATACTAATATGTAAATGAAGTCTATTGATGTTTACATATTTAAGGTTAACTGAAAGTGAAGCCAATGATTGTGTGAGAGAGAAAGAGCGAGATTTTTAATTTAGTTTTTGTAGTTCATAAATTTGTAATTAATTTTTTATAGTTTCATAAATGTTTTATAGTCGTTACCACTAAATTTTTGTCAAATGTTTTATTAAATTTTGTTAATATAGTGAATTTGTGCATTTTGACAATATGAGTATGCATGATTCCTAGTTCCTACTAAGTACTACCAAAAAGGAAATGGGTTAAAGTAATAAATAAAAAAAATTAACTCACATAAAATAATGTAATGCAACTTATTTTAAAGTAATTAAGTTAACTTGAATCTTATATGCTCAGAATACCAAGGTATAGTAATTACATCAAGAAAATTGATTTGAGTATTAACAAAAACTTGATAGGGTTTAAATTAAGCATTTCTAAAATTTTAAGGGTTTGATTGTAAATATTTAAACTACAAAGACCAGAAAAACTTACTAATAAAATAGGACTTGAAAGAATCAACTGACAAAGTTAAAATCAAATTTCTGAGTATCATTCATTGAAACTTCATAATGTTAAAATACTTAATTGAAATTTCAATTAAATATACTTTACAAATTTATGCAAGATAAATTTGGTTCTGATTTGCCTACCATCAGCATATAAATATCACACACTTATATCACGTTTGGTAGGCACGCTGGAAAAGGAGTTCAATATTGTTTTTCCAGTACTATTCTCCTCTCCTTAGTTTCGTATCAGTTTTGTACAGTCAATGGCTTTCCTGAATAATTGCTTTCTGTTTTCCCATTTTTTGGTACGGTCCTTCTCCATCGCGTGAGGGAGGAAAAGCTACGGAAGGAAAGGGAGAACACGCCGCTATCTCCATTTTGCCCTACCTTTCTGTCTCGCGCTGCCCAAGCCTGTGCACTGCTCGTGTGTGGTCTGCTTCGCTACTCGCTGCCATCCTCCTCGCTTCTTGCTGCGTTGACGTGCTTTGTTTCGCCGATGAGCTCCATTCTCTGCTTGAATTCCATTCTTTCATGCAGTCTCTCTGTAAAATTGAAACGATTTGGTCTGCGTGCATCTATAAGAGTAGGATTTAAGTCCTAGTAAGTATTTATTCACATAAGTATGAAAACATAGCATTATAGAAACCATGAGTGACGGAGGGGAAGAAGACGAAAACATAGAAATGAGAACCGTGAGGTATGGTGCTAAACGTCATATTCTTTTCTGCATAAATTCATATTTCAACTTGTTATATATATTGAATTAAAATATGGTCTAATTGAGATTTTGCTGTGGTGGTTGAACTATGGTCTGAAATTTTGATTTAAAAATGAGATTTTGTTGATATATGAATTGTTGGGTTGATGGCAACATAAAGTAAGTATAAATGAGATTATGCTGTCTGCTTTTGATTTTCTATATTTTTTTATAAAATATAATTTTAATCTAAGAATATTTAGTAAAAATACTTTACATATTGTCTTACCTTTTTCATCCCATACTAAACATTTTTTTTATTTTCTCTTTCTTTTTTCATTTTTGTTTTGTTTTTCTCTCCTTTCTTTTATTGCATATCAAACAGGCTGTTAGTACTTATATTTGGTAGTGTTGAACAATTACTAAATTTTATATATATTTAGTATAGCTTTTTGACTAAATATATTCAAACACATTGATGTGCATATTTTGGTATATATTGATTTAGTGTGTACATACTATCTTTTGTAGACAGTAATGTATTCCCTTTTTTAAAAAACAATAAATGTTAATTATTTGTCACGGATTAAACTGTGGCCAATAATTCTTTAAAAAATATTTTTTAAAAATTAAATTAAACTATTAGTCATGGTTTAAACCAGGATAAAATAGACAATTTTAATTTAATTCTTAATTTTTACGAACTTTTGCTACAAGCTTAATTATAACTATAACAAATTTAGTCACGATTTAAACTGTAGTAAATTAGATGTTACCATCGTTATTAAACGATGAAGGCCATGTCTAATTTTGCTATAGCTTCTCCAATCGAGGTTACATCACGTTAGCCACAATTGCTAGTTTGTAGTGTGATTTATGTATTACTTTGCAAGTTGGACCAATGGGACTAATGAAATTTCAAGTGGGACTCTTGAAAACAAGACTAAGGGATTATTTATTTGTATTTAATGAAGTCCAAATATAATTTGTTCAGATTTTATATCATTAAATGCGCTTATTTATTTATTTTTTTGGTTAAGTACTTAATAGTTTAAAATGCATCCTCTTCAATAAGATCTCATGAAAAATCAAAAAAAAAATTTCAAACATTAATTGCTTTGAATATACCTTTTGCATACATATATTGAAAATGTATAGATGTGGAAAAAACTAGTCTTAATTATTTAATGTTCATGAATATAATCAGCTTGATTGCTAGCAATTGTTTGAAACCTAAGAATGACACTACAAGAAAAATTAAAATCAGAGATGAAAATTAAAGATGAAATTTGTTCCGTCTCCAATTCTGTCCTAGAGATGTTGGAAATTTGTATCTAATCTGAAACTATAATCAAGGACAAAAATCTAGGAGGAAAACTTTTCCATCTCTGAAAGTCTGTATCTAAATTTCATCCCTAGTTTAAATTTATAATCAAGGATAAAAATTTTCCATGTCTAATGGTTTGTGTTTGATTCTGTCCCTAATTGTTAATTTAATAATATTTTTAGGAAATTAATTATTAGGGATGAAAATCAGGGACAAAATATTTTTATCTTTAAAAATTTACATTCAAATTAGAGACGAAAATTTTTCGTGTTTAAAAGTTTGTCTTATTTCATCCCTAATTATTATTTTAATATATTTTTAAAAAATTATTTAATAGGAACGAAAATTAGAGACAGAACATTTTCGTCTCAAATTTAATCCTAAAAATTAGAATAAAATATTATTATTATTAGAATATAATATTTTGAGATAGATAATTCTCTTTCAGAATTCCGTCCTTAATCAATTAATTGCAAAACCACGTCGTCTTTTTTTTAAAGACGGATTTTCTCATCACAAAATTTCATCTCTAAGCCATACGATGACGTTTGGTCGCTTTGTGTTAACCAAAACCTCTTGCTTGATTTCCCCAATTTTCTCTTCACAACTCCCTCGCCATCTTTGTGTTCTCTAGTGCACTCGAGGTCCTCTGCCATTTCCCGCTGTTTGCAGTTCTCCACCGTGCGTTGTCGATGTCCATCTTCGAGCTCCACCACTATGGTCTGGTTCTCTCTATCTTTGTCTTCGTGTCCTCTACCGCGCTCGAGGTCCTCTGCCATTTCCCCGCCATCTGCAATCTCCACTGTGCATCGTCGATGTCTGTCTTCGAGCTCCATCACTGTGGTCTGGTCCTCTCTCTCTGCCCTCCTTCCCCTCCATTGTTAATTTTTTTCATCACCTTCTCTCTTAAAATCTCCATCGCTGCATTCACTGTAGGCTTCCTTTGCTTTTGCACAATCGAAGGTTCCTTCCTCTAGTTGTTCTCTGTAGAAATTTCGCACAATCGAAGGTTGGTTTTTCTGACTGTACTCCAAGTTTAATTTTTTAATTATTTTTATTTCTGGGTGGACGTGTGAAATCTGAGTAGAATATGTATATGGTATTATAGTCTCTATTGATTTGAAAAAAAAAATATATATATATATATATATATATATATTATATTTCTATCTCTGGACTTTTAACTTAGTATCAAATTCAAATTATGTTTTTTTATTAAATGCCTAAACTCTCAGAAGTCAGACCTATTTGGCTGAAGAGATTTCAAAATGACCAATATTGTTTGATTGAGTTAAATCTAGTTATAGAAAAAATAAAAAAAAACACTCAGAAATCTTTAGTAAAGTCGCCTGATCGAAATCTGAACCAATTTTTCTTTTCTTTTTTTTTTTAATCTCTATAGGCTTAGACAAACCTCAAATTCAAAGTAGATCTTGACTTCTTCCTAGGTTGTGTCAGTCTTACCATACAACTGATGAAGGTCAACTTGTTCCTTCTCTTCGTTGATACTATTTTCTGCTATTTCCTCGTCCTTCTTCGTTTCGATTCCAAATTTACAAAGTAGAACTAGAAATATATACAATGTGAGAGGACGTGATGATAAAAAGAAGGTTATGACGAGTACAATTGGAAGAAGTATGCAAAAAAAGTGAGAGGGAGTGAGAAGCATTGGGGTTACTGTAAATGTACAATCCCAATTCCCAAAGTAAGAAGAGAGTTGAGAAAATTATAGATGGACATGTTATTGAGGTACTTTATATAGCTACTAATAATCATGGCAAACCTTAGCTTACAATGATGAGAAACTTATTGGCTCAGGAAAAAGGGGGGCAGAGCAGAAGAGGAAAAGAAACTTGAAAGTTTCTAAAAGCGAAGCTTAAAACTTGATTCTGAGATTCCTAGAACAATGAAGCTTTAACCTATTTATACTAATTTTAGGGGAACAAGGTCACATGGGCACAGCTGGAAGAGATTGAATTTGGCAGCTTAGGAGGTGCAGCCATTGTGGACTCTTGAAGGTAGGTGTGGACTCTTGAAGGTAGGTGCATGTGGGGAGGTTGAAAAAATGAGTGTATTTCCTTGACCATATGAGTGTATTTCCTTGACCATATGAGTGAATTTCCTTGACATTCTCCCTGGGTTGGACGAGACTCGCCCTCGAGTCTTGCTTGATGCCGTTGTCTCTCTTAGGTGGCATTCCTGGTGGATTGTCTTCTGGAATTACAACTAGAAAGACCGGTAAAAAAGTGAAATCGTATCTTTCTAGTTTGTTCTTATTGCATTCACCAGGTGGCATTGGCACTAACATCTCTTTTACTCCATTTTTTTTAATAGAGTATATGCTTGTATGGCCGTCGTCTTGGACACAACGATCAAATTGCCAATGTCTTCTCAAAAGAAGATGACAATCTTCCGTAGGCACAACATCACAGCAAACTTCTTCTTGATGAAACTTGTAAGGATACGAATGATTAACGGATAATACCTCCAACTTTTCCACCATGTAGTCGGTCACAATATTGTCATAACTTTTGTTGCCAATGTTGACATCACAAATTTTATCTTCAATAGGATAGAAAATGTTGTGACTTAACCAAGACTCGTCTTTTGCTGGCGCTACATGTAGGCTTCGATGAATTACCAGTGTCTCATCATGGTCTGTCAATGTGACTTCACTATCATATGTTGGCTCTGCTGGAGTGACATCACTGTTATATGCTTGTTCTGCTAGCATGACATCACTGTCATACACTGATTCTGTCAACTTGACTTCTCTATCGTACACTGACTCCTCTGGCATGATATCATCGTCATATACTGGCTCTTCTGGCATGATATCACTGTCATATACTGGCTCTGTTAATATGTCATCATCGTCATCTGGTATGACATCACTATCATGCACTGAGCCTGTTGGTATAGATTCTTCTCCCTTTTCAGGAATTTGTGACGAAGTAGGGATAGAAATAAGTGACACTCCCGTAAACCCTGTTTGTTCAGGCAAGAATTTACGGGTTAACTTGCGTCGCATTTTCTTCCAAGTTCGAATCTTGCGCTTCCCTTCGTGTTCGCGCTTTCTCTTAAGATTTTCCCACAAAAAAGAAGCGTACTTCTTGAGTTTAGTGGCAACAATCTTCACCTTTTGATCTTCTGGGACCTCCTTGTACTCAAAAATCCGTTCAACCTTTTTAAGCCAGTCTTTGAATTCTTCAGGTTGGTTATTCCCATCGAATTCAGGAATTTTCATTCTAACATTGTCGGTGTAGCGATTGTAAGTTGTTGATGAACTGTTGTTATTTAAAATTTTGCATCGACGATCTTTTTGGGTCTCAAGCCATGTTTGCTGGGCATATACTGTTTCTTGCAACTGTTGAAGTTGATTTCTCATCTCGTTCAATTCAATTTCTTGTGCACGCCTGCTTCTAGGAGGCAATTCTGTTGGCTAGGGAAGGAGAAAAGTTTGAAGTTTGGTTGTAGAAAATTGGGGATGGATGAGAAAACTAAAAAAAATTGAGGAATTAGAGTGAAAATTTTTTTTTGGAAGATTTAGGGGCTAAAATGAACTTTTCAAAAAAAGATGTCAGGCTGATCTGTAATTTTTGAAAAGTATTGGGGCCAATCTATGATTTGGAAAGAATTGGGGTGAATCTATAATTTCTAAAAAAAAAAAAAAACTTAAGGGGCCAAAAGGTAATTTATGAAAATCGGGTCAAACTATAATTTTGAAAATAATTGAGGGCAAAAATAAAATTTCAGAAAGTTGTGAGGGTAAAATTGTAATATCAGAAAGTTCTGGGGTAAAAATGAAATTTCGAAAAGATCTGGGGCAAAAGTGGAATTTTAGAAAATTCTGGGATAAATCTGTAATTTCAGACAATTCTGGGGTAAAAAGTAGAATTTTAGAAAGTTCTGGGGTAACTTTGCCATTTCAGAACGTTTTGGGGGCAAAATAAGATTTCACAAGACTTCCGGGGTCAATATGAGAATCTGGAAATTTATGGTGACGTGGCAACAACCTGACACGTGACGACTGGTGATTGACTAACTCTATGATGCGTGGCGACTGTGATTTGACACGTGGCAACCTTTGATTGGCTGAACTGATGACGTGGATGCTGATGTGTCAATCGAATCAGCTGGACACGTGGCAGTTCCGACACGTGGCGACCTCTGATTGATTGGTATGGATGACGTGGCAAGATGATGTGTCAACCGAGTCAGCTGAACACGTGGCAATTGTGACACGTGGCGACCTCTGATTGATTGGGGTGGATGACGTGGCTGATGACGTGGTCGTCTTCAACCTCTGGCAGACGCGTGTGGCGCGTGGAGTAGATGACCGGCGCGTGAACTTCCGACATCTGCGTGTGAGAGCTCGTGGGTGGTTAGGCGGCGTTGATCTTCTCCAGTCCAAGGTTTTGGACCCTTCCGATCACGATTCCGACGTCAGTTTTCCTGAAAGAGTACCGGAGATGGGACTTTCGAAGGTGACCGATTTCGACGTCGCCGGATCTCAGGCAACTTTTCAGGCGTTCCCTCTCTCTGGAACCTTGCTCTGATACCAAATATGGCTCAGGAAAAAGGGGGGCAGAGCAGAAGAGGAAAAGAAACTTTCAAGTTTCTAAAAGCGAAGCTTAAAACTTGATTCTGAGATTCCTAGAACAATGAAGCTTTAACCTATTTATACTAATTTTAGGGGAACAAGGTCACATGGGCACATCTGGAAGAGATTGAATTTGGCAGCTTAGGAGGTGCAGCCATTGTGGACTCTTGAAGGTAGGTGTGGACTCTTGAAGGTAGGTGCATGTGGGGAGGTTGAAAAAATGAGTGTATTTCCTTGACCATATGAGTGAATTTCCTTGACACTTATCATTTGAAATTTTTCATCCCAATAATTAAACCCCATATCAATCATCGGACTTTGAGGGGTATGAACAGTTGGAATCGGATGACGCATCAGAGAACTCATCAACGTCAATATGAGACGCTGAATTTGGAGTTGAAGATACTGACATGTCAAGAAGCCAGGAAAAGGAATAGCATATTAATTGAAGCTAAGATATTTGATCTTTTTCAGGAAGAAGGGAATCAGCTGGGTAGTGGGTAGTAATTAAAGTGAATTTGAAGCCAATGATTATTTGTGTGTGTGGGGATATATATAACTTGTAGAAAATTCATAATAATTCCATTAATTATGGGTGATTTTAATATGATAGTGCTACGTGGGAAACAAACCACCGTCCGTCCTTGATTAAGTTAAGCCTTTGGCATTTGACAATGGATAGTGCCTTAACTTAGTGGTCCCATTACAAAGCAGCTAGTGGGAGGTGGAATACTTGTAATCTTTTTTTTTTTCCTCACCTGTAGTTTTTTTTAATTCATATTACACTTAAGATCCGAATTCTAGTTTCACATAGATCTAAATCTTTTAGATTTAATAACTAGTTTCTTTTGTCCTTCAAATAGTTCAATGAAATTTTACTGATATTTCATACTTGCACTGTAATTTCATTGAAATTGGATAGATGATTATGGTATGTATGCGCACAAATTCGCTCTTGCACAGTAATGCTTAAGAGCCTCTTCTCTATCTCTCAGTCGTTGTATGAATTTTTTTAATTTTTAAATTACATTAATCATTAAATTTAGTGATATTTAAATCAGATTTAATAGTTAATAAAATTTTTCAAAAAAAAAAAAAAGATCACACATCCAACAGCTAGAAGATAGCACAGGAGGTTTGTGAAGCATATTACTGCATAGGAGCGAATTCGTGCGCGTTATGTATAAAGCATTATATGTATGTACATATACATTATGTGCATAAAGCTTTATATATACAAAATAACCATTCCCAAAAAAATTTGAATCATCCATACTCATTTTTTATTTTCATACTCAAATATTACTACTCATTTAATATGAACATTCTGATATCATCAGTCCCAGCCAATATTTAGTCTTGGTTTAACAATTTCGCAAATTTGATTTCAATTAAAAATAATTTCATATATACGTTATTTATTTTGATCACCTTTAAGAGAAATTTTAATTACAAAATTAAACGCGTAAAAATTTTTACAAACGGAGTGACTGAATAGGCTTATAGACCAAATAGTATAGCAATTAAAAGGGCAAATCAAGTCAATGAGGTTTAGTCAACAAGCTTAATGTTAATCTAATTCTACATTGTCTCTAACCACTTTCCACGGTCCTTCCTTTAATACTACTTTAGACATTAAAAAGACAGAAAACACTCCTAGAGCAAGTTCCCCTTTAATTTAATTTTAATACTGTTTTGTCAACATCTTCGTCACTCTCAAACAACAATACTCCAATCCTATGAACCAAACTCAAAAAATCAAAGACCAGAAAAACTTACTAATAAAATAGGACTTGAAAGAATCAACTGACAAAGTTAAAATCAAATTTCTGAGTATCATTCATTGAAACTTCATAATGTTAAAATACTTAATTGAAATTTCAATTAAATATGCTTTACAAATTTATGCAAGATAAATTTGGTTCTGATTTGCCTACCATCAGCATATAAATATCACACACTTATATCACGTTTGGTAGGCACGCTGGAAAAGGAGTTCAATATTGTTTTTCCAGTACTATTCTCCTCTCCTTAGTTTCGTATCAGTTTTGTACAGTCAATGGCTTTCCTGAATAATTGCTTTCTGTTTTCCCATTTTTTGGTACGGTCCTTCTCCATCGCGTGAGGGAGGAAAAGCTACGGAAGGAAAGGGAGAACACGCCGCTATCTCCATTTTGCCCTACCTTTCTGTCTCGCGCTGCCCAAGCCTGTACACTGCTCGTGTGTGGTCTGCTTCGCCACTCGCTGCCATCCTCCTCGCTTCTTGCTGCGTTGACGTGCTTTGTTTCGCCGATGAGCTCCATTCTCTGCTTGAATTCCATTCTTTCATGCAGTCTCTCTGTAAAATTGAAACGATTTGGTCTGCGTGCATCTATAAGAGTAGGATTTAAGTCCTAGTAAGTATTTATTCACATAAGTATGAAAACATAGCATTATAGAAACCATGAGTGACGGAGGGGAAGAAGACGAAAACATGGAAATGAGAACCGTGAGGTATGGTGCTAAACGTCATATTCTTTTCTGCATAAATTCATATTTCAACTTGTTATATGTTAGGTTACTGAAAGGCAATTAATCAAGGAGAAGGATAGAGAAGAACACACAAAGAAATTACGTGGTTCGGTCAATGCGACCTACGTCCACGGACAGAGAGAATATCTGTATTATTTTCTGAAGGAGGCTATACAGAGAGAAATTATATCAACCACTCTTCTAATGAATTCCCTCACACTCATATATATAGAGACAAATGGGTCGTGGGTCGTGGGTCGGGTTACAAACCGGGTCACCCACAAAATTCAAGTCAAACCCAACAATTTCCCTCCTTGACTTGAATTCTCTCAAATCACCAGAACTAAGTACAAATTCATCTCTGTCATTCAAGCCCTGTAGGGCTTCATGGAATGCAAACATTCACCAAGTCCAAGCTATGCTTGAACTTCTCTGAAGGTAGAGCCTTTGTCAACATATCTGCTGGATTATCTGCTGTGGCTATCTTCTCGATGGATAATTTCTTGTCTTCTATCACATCTCGAATAAAATTCAATCTGATATCAATATGCTTCGACCTTTCATGGTAGACTGGATTCTTGGCTAAACTTAATGCACTCTGACTATCACAATAAATGATAGGTCTCTGAATATTTAACCCCAGACTATCAATCAAACCATGTAACCACATACCTTTCTTAACTCCTTCTGCCAATGACATGTATTCTGCTTCAGTGGTAGACAAGGCAACTGTAGATTGAAGTGTTGCCTTCCAACTGACAGCACATCCATTCAGAGTCAAGACATAGCATGTTAAGGATCTCCTCCTCAAAAGATCTCCAGCATAATCTGAATCTGTATAGCCAACCAAGCCACTATCAGATTTATCAACACCATAAACCAAGCAAATATTACTCGTACCTTTCAGATACCGCATAATCCATTTAACTGCACTCCAGTGAGCTCTCCCAGGATTACTCATAAACCTACTTACCACACTGACTGCATGAGCCAGATCAGGCCTAGTACACACCATTGCATACATCAAGCTTCCAACAGCATTACAGTAGGGCACTGAACTCATGTACCCTTTTTCCTCAGCTGTAATAGGTATTGTACTAGCATCAAGTTTAAAATGTGCCGCCAACGGAGTACTAACCGGCTTAGAATTATTCATTTGGAAAGACTGCAACAATTTTTCTATGTATTTTTGTTGAGATACATACAGTAAACCTGCACTTCTATCTCTCCAAATCTCCATGCCCAGTATCTTCTTGGCTGCACCCAAATCCTTCATCTCAAACTCACTGCTCAACAAGGCTTTCAAACTATCAATTTCAACCTTGTTCTTTGCAGCAATTAACATATCATCAACATATAGCAACAAATAAATATAAGAATCATCTTCAAGTTTCTTAGAGTAGACACAGTTATCAAACTGATTACGCAGAAAACCATGGGAAGTCATGAATGCATCAAATTTCTTGTACCACTGTCTAGGAGACTGCTTCAAACCATACAAGGACTTTTTCAGCAAACATACATGATCTTTCTTCTCAGAATCAAGAAATCCTTCTGGCTGTGACATATAGATCTGCTCCTCTAAATTTCCATGTAAGAAAGCAGTTTTCACATCCAATTGTTCCAACTCCAAGTCAAAAACACTTACCATGGACAAAAGGACACGAATGGTTTTATGCTTCACAACCGGGGAGAAAACTTCATGATAATCAATTCCCTCCTTTTGTGAAAAACCCTTTGCCACAAGTCGTGCTTTGAACCTTGCTGGTTCAACTCCAGGAATACCTTCTTTCTTCTTGAAGACCCATTTGCATCCTACCGGTTTCACTCCCTTTGGTAACGGTACAAGATCCCATGTTTCATTCTTCTCAAGAGATTGCATCTCTTCATTCATTGCAACCAGCCATTCTGATGCTTCTCTACTCTCAACTGCTTCTTTATATGATCTCGGGTCATCAGAATCAATACTTTCACCTACTGCCAAGGCATAAGCAACTGAATTAACATCAACTATATCAACACAATCTGGATACCTCATAGGTTTTCTGATTTCCCTTCTTTCCCTCCTTGTTGCTATAGGTTGTGATTCTTCTTCTTCCCTGGGCTGCTGTACAGGGTCTGTTATAACCCTTTTTGAAGTTTGAACTTCAATTTCCATCTTCTGGTTAGCACCTTGATCATTATTACCTGCATGACTACCAAGCTCCTCCTTCTGACCAAACATAGCAGACTCATCAAATGTTACATCTCTGCTAGTAATAAATTTTGGAGTTCTATCCTTTTCAGTACACCACAGTCTGTACCCTTTAACTCCATGTGCATACCCTAGAAATATGCATTTCATTGCCCTAGGCTCTAGTTTACCATCATTCACATGAGCATAAGCAGGACAACCAAATATACGCAGGCCAGAATAATCAGAAGGTTTACCGGACCATACCTCTTGAGGAGTCTTAAAATCAATTGCAGTAGATGGCGATCTATTCATCAGATAACAAGCAGTGTTAACTGCTTCAGCCCAGAATTGTTTTGGCAAGCCAGCGTTTAATCGCATGCATCTCGCACGCTACAACAGTGTTTGATTCATACATTCTGCAACTCCATTTTGCTGTGGTGTATGACGTACAGTGCGATGCCTCACTATACCTTCTTTCTTGCAAAATTCATCAAATAGAGCGTTACAGAACTCCAACCCATTATCAGTTCTGAGTGTTTTGACCTGTTTTCCAGTCCGTTTCTCAACCATGGTCTTCCACTCCTTGAACTTTCCAAACACTTCATCTTTGGATTTCAGAAAATATACCCAAACCCTTCTAGAGTAGTCATCAATGAAAGTAACAAAGTACTTGCATTTGCCCTGAGATTCAACTGGAGAAGGACCCCATAAGTCTGAGTGAACATATTGCAGAACATCCGTAGAAGTATGCTTCCCAGAACTGAACTTAACTCTGCGTTGTTTACCCATAACACAAACTTCACAGAATTTCAGTTTCCCAGTTTCTGCTCCTTCTAACAATCCTTGTTTACTTAGAATTGATAGCCCTTTCTCACTCATGTGTCCCAATCGGCAATGCCACAACTCTGTACAATCATCATCATTCCCTAAAGATTTAGATACAGCCACTGTCCCCATCACAGAATTACCAATCAGAAAGTAAATGCCATGATGCAATTTACCCTTCATTATAACCAGAGCACCTTTGGAAATTCTCAACTGTCCATTCTCTCCAGAGTACTTGTACCCTTGTTTGTCTAGAGTACCAAGAGAAATCAAATTCTTCCGTAGACCAGGAACATACCAAGCATCAAGCGTCCTGACTATTCCATCATACATCTGAATCTGCACAGAACCACTGCCCTTAACACTGAGCTGCTCATCATCACCCAACCTCACAACACCATTCCACTCCTTGAAAGAAGTAAACAGTTCACGTGAGAAAGTCATATGATAAGATGCACCTGTGTCCAAGACCCAAGTATTTGCAGAACCAGAGGTGCTGACTGTGAGAACATCAATGTCTTCTTCTCCGTCAGAACTATCTTGCACCACCGAAGCACTACCACTGGTATTCGGTTCCTTCTCGTCATTTCCCTTCTTCCTCTGTGGACAATTCTTCCTGATGTGCCCCTTCTGTTTACAGTGATAATATCGAGGTCCTCCTTTGTTCCTCGACTTAGACCGTGACTTGCTTCTTTTTCCATCATCCCTTTTAGTGTCTCTGCCTCTGCCAACATACAAACCTGCTTCTGCACCATCCTCATTAGAACTAGAGACTCTTCTCTTCAGCTCTTTAGACTGCAAAGCATCTTTGACATCATTAACAGAGATACTATCTCTACCATACAACATAGTGTCAACAAAGTTCTCATATGAATTTGGTAGAGAACACAAAAGAATGATAGCCTGATCTTCATCATCTATCTTAACCCCAACACCATGTAAATCCAGGATAATTCGGTTAAAATTATCAAGATGATCTTTTACCTGCATATTTTCTGTCATCCGCAGGGTATACAAACGCTGCTTCTGATATAACCGGTTTGTGAGAGACTTTTTCTGGTATTTATCATCCAATTTCTTCCACAAACCTGCAGCAGTTGATTCATCAACTACTTCTCTCAACACCTCATCTGTCAGACTCAATAGTAATGCACTATGAGCCTTTGCCAAAATTTCCTTCTTCTCCTCTTCTTTCAACGTGTTAGGTAGACTACTTTCTCCTTCTAATGCCACTGCACATCCCTGCTGAACCAGAAGTGCCCTCATTTTTACCTTCCACAAAGTGAAATCATTCGATCCATTGAACTTCTCAATATCGAATTTATGAGTCGACATCTTCTCAAATAACAGTAGATAAATTACTAGCAAATTTCGCAATCAGAAATTGAATTTCACAAAACTGTTCAGAACCTTGCAAACTGACCAGAACTTCACTAACAGAAATTCAACACAGCAATCCAACAAAATTCACAGCAGTAAACCAGAAATTCAATCCAGCACAATCTAGTAAATTCACACAGAAATTCAGAATTCTTTTCTGAATTAAACATAAACTTACCGGAACTGTGTCGAGGAAACAATAACGATCGTAACAAAAAACTTGGTCCAAACAACAACAATGACCAAACAGCAGCTTTGACCAAACAGCAATTTTTGACCAAACAGCAGCTTTAACCAAACAGCAGCTTTGACCAAACAACAGCTTTGACCAAACAGCAACTTTGACCAAACAGCAACTTTGACCAAATAGTACCGTTGACCGTTGACCGTGCTACAGTGCCTCGCCGTAGAAGACGATGAACAGTGCTTCCGATGAAGATTCCGGCAATGAACAGTACTTCCGATGAAGATTCCGGCAATGAACAGTACTTCCGATGAAGATTCCGGCGATGAACAGTACTCGCAACCGTAAAAACTCACCGAAACAACTGAAAAACGATCTCCAATGCACTAGAAATGCAATAAACGGTCTCTTTTTCCCAAAAAACAAGCGAATCAAGCTAGATCTGAGATTTAAAACTAGATCTGAAAATTTTCTTACCACCAAAAATTAGTCTCCGACGTTCTTTAACGTACCAAAGATGCAGAGAATGGTCTCCTATGCTCCAAATCAACCAAATCGGGGCAAGATCTGAAATTTTGGAGCCGGATCTGAAAATTTTCGGACGTGCTACAGTAACCGACGAACCAAAAATGAACCAAGGCTCTGATACCACTTGTTAGGTTACTGAAAGGCAATTAATCAAGGAGAAGGATAGAGAAGAACACACAAAGAAATTACGTGGTTCGGTCAATGCGACCTACGTCCACGGACAGAGAGAATATCTGTATTATTTTCTGAAGGAGGCTATACAGAGAGAAATTATATCAACCACTCTTCTAATGAATTCCCTCACACTCATATATATATAGACAAATGGGTCGTGGGTCGTGGGTCGGGTTACAAACCGGGTCACCCACAAAATTCAAGTCAAACCCAACATTATATATATTGAATTAAAATATGGTCTAATTGAGATTTTGCTGTGGTGGTTGAACTATGGTCTGAAATTTTGATTTAAAAATGAGATTTTGTTGATATATGAATTGTTGGGTTGATGGCATCATAAAGTAAGTATAAATGAGATTATGCTGTCTGCTTTTGATTTTCTATATTTTTTTATAAAATATAATTTTAATCCAAGAATATTTAGTAAAAATACTCTACATATTGTCTTACCTTTTTCATCCCATACCAAACATTTTTTTTTATTTTCTCTTTCCTTTTTTATTTCTTTTTTCCTATTTATTTTTGTTTTGTTTTTCTCTCCTTTCCTTTATTGCATATCAAACGGGCTGTTAGTACTTATATTTGGTAGAGTGTTGAACAATTACTAAATTTTATATATATTTAGTATAGCTTTTTGACTAAATATATTCAAACACATTGATGTCCATATTTTGGTATATATTGATTTAGTGTGTACATACTATCTTTTGTAGACAGTAATGTATTCCCTTTTTTAAAAAACAATAAATGTTAATTATTTGTCACGGATTAAATTGTGGCCAATAATTGTTTAAAAAATATTTTTAAAAAATTAAATTAAATTATTAGTCATGGTTTAAACCAGGATAAAATAGACAATTTTAATTTAATTCTTAATTTTTACAAACTTTTGCTACAAGCTTAATTGTAACTATAACAAATTTAGTCACGATTTAAACTGTAGTAAATTAGATGTTATTGTCGTTATTAAACGATGAAGGCCATGTCTAATTTTGCTGTAGCTTCTCCAATCGAGGTTACATCACGTTAGCCACAATTGCTAGTTTGTAGTGTGATTTATGTATTACTTTGCAAGTTGGACCAATGGGACTAATGAAATTTCAAGTGGGACACTTGAAAACAAGACTAAGGGATTAATTATTTGTATTTAATGAAGTCCAAATATAATTTGTTCAGATTTTATATCATTAAATGCGCTTATTTATTTATTTTTTTGGTTAAGTACTTAATAGTTTAAAATGCATCCTCTTCAATAAGATCTCATGAAAAATCAAAAAAAAAAAATTTCAAACATTAATTGCTTTGAATATACCTTTTGCATACATATATTGAAAATGTATAGATGTGGAAAAAACTAGTCTTAATTATTTAATGTTCATGAATATAATCAGCTTGATTGCTAGCAATTGTTTGAAACCTAAGAATGACACTACAAGAAAAATTAAAATCAGATATGAAAATTAAAGATGAAATTTGTTCCTTCTCCAATTCTGTCCTAGAGATGTTGGAAATTTGTATCTAATCTGAAACTATAATCAAGGACAAAAATCTAGGAGGAAAACTTTTCCATCTATGAAAGTCTGTATCTAAATTTCATCCCTAGTTTAAATTTATAATCAAGGATAAAAATTTTCCATGTCTAAAGGTTTGTGTTTGATTCTGTCCCTAATTGTTAATTTAATAATATTTTTAAGAAATTAATTATTAGAAATGAAAATCAAGGACAAAATATTTCTATCTTTGAAAATTTACATTTCAATTAGAGACGAAAATTTTTCATGTCTGAAAGTTTGTCTTATTTCATCCCTAATTATTATTTTAATATATTTTTAAAAAATTATTTAATAAGAATGAAAATTAGAGACAACATTTTCGTCTCAAATTTAATCCCAAAAAATTAGAATAAAATATTATTATTATTAGAATATAATATTTTGAGATAGATAATTCTCTTTCAGAAATCCGTCCTTAATCAATTAATTGCAAAACCACGTCATCTTTTTTTTAAAGACGGATTTTCTCATCACAAAATTTCATCTCTAAGCCATACGATGACGTTTGGTCGCTTTGTGTTAACCAAAACCTCTTGCTTGATTTCCCCAATTTTCTCTTAGCAACTCCCTCGCCATCTTTGTGTTCTCTGCTGCACTCGAGGTCCTCTGCCATTTCCCGCTGTTTGCAGTTCTCCACCGTGCGTTGTCGATGTCCATCTTCGAGCTCCACCACTATGGTCTGGTTCTCTCTATCTTTGTCTTCGTGTCCTCTACAGCGCTCGAGGTCCTCTGCCATTTCCCCGCCATCTGCAATCTCCACTGTGCATCGTCGATGTCTGTCTTCGAGCTCCATCACTGTGGTCTGGTCCTCTCTCTCTGCCCTTCTTCCCCTCCATTGTTAATTTTTTTCATCACCTTCTCTCTTAAAATCTCCATCGCTGCATTCACTGTAGGCTTCCTTTGCTTTTGAACAATCGAAGGTTCCTTCCTCTAGTCGTTCTCTGTAGAAATTTCGCACAATCGAAGGTTGGTTTTTCTGACTGTACTCCAAGTTTAATTTTTTAATTATTTTTATTTCTGGGTGGACGTGTGAAATCTGAGTAGAATATGTATATGGTATTATAGTCTCTATTGATTTGAAAAAAAAATATATATATATATTATTTCTATCTCTGGACTTTTAACTTAGTATCAAATTCAAATTATGTTTTTTTATTAAATGCCTAAACTCTCAGAAGTCAGACCTATTTGGCTGAAGAGATTTCAAAATGACCAATATTGTTTGATTGAGTTAAATCTAGTTATAGAAAAAATAAAAAAAAAAACACTCAGAAATCTTTAGTAAAGTCGACTGATCGAAATCTGAACCAATTTTTTTTTTTTTTAATCTCTATAGGCTTAGACAAACCTCAGATTCAAAGTAGATCTTGACTTCTTCCTAGGTTGTGTCAGTCTCACCATACAACTGATGAAGGTCAACTTGTTCCTTCTCTTCGTTGATACTATTTTCTGCTATTTCCTCGTCCTTCTTCGTTTCGATTCCAAATTTACAAAGTAGAACTAGAAATATATACAATGTGAGAGGACGTGATGATAAAAAGAAGGTTATGACGAGTGCAATTGGAAGAAGTATATGCAAAAAAAGTGAGAGGGAGTGAGAAGCATTGGGGTTACTGTAAATGTACAATCCCAATTCCCAAAGTAAGAAGAGAGTTGAGAAAATTATAGATGGACATGTTATTGAGGTACTTTATATGGCTACTAATAATCATGGCAAACCTCAGCTTACAATGATGAGAAACTTATCATTTGAAATTTTTCATCCCAATAATTAAACCCCATATCTATCATCGGACTTTGAGGGGTATGAACAGTCGGAATCGGATGACGCATCAGAGAACTCATCAACGTCAATATGAGACGCTGAATTTGGAGTTGAAGATACTGACATGTCAATAAAAGCCAGGAAAAGGAATAGCATATTAATTGAAGCTAAGATATTTGATCTTTTTCAGGAAAAAGGGAATCAACTGGGTAGTGGGTAGTAATTAAAGTGAATTTGAAGCCAATGATTATTTGTGTGTGTGGGGATATATATAACTTGTAGAAAATTCATAATAATTCCATTAATTATGGGTGATTTTAATATGATAGTGCTACGTGGGAAACAAACCACCGTCCGTCCTTGATTAAGTTAAGCCTTTGGCATTTGACAATGGATAGTGCCTTAACTTAGTGGTCCCATTACAAAGCAGCTAGTGGGAGGTGGAATACTTGTAATCTTTTTTTTTTTCCTCACCTGTAGTTTTTTTTAATTCATATTACACTTAAGATCCGAATTCTAGTTTCACATAGATCTAAATCTTTTAGATTTAATAACTAGTTTCTTTTGTCCTTCAAATAGTTCAATGAAATTTTACTGATATTTCATACTTGCACTGTAATTTCATTGAAATTGGATAGATGATTATGGTATGTATGCGCACAAATTCGCTCTTGCACAGTAATGCTTAAGAGCCTCTTCTCTATCTCTCAGTCGTTGTATGAATTTTTTTAATTTTTAAATTACATTAATCATTAAATTTAGTGATATTTAAATCAGATTTAATAGTTAATAAAATTTTTCAAAAAAAAAAAAAAAGATCACACATCCAACAGCTAGAAGATAGCACAGGAGGTTTGTGAAGCATATTACTGCATAGGAGCGAATTCGTGCGCGTTATGTATAAAGCATTATATGTATGTACATATACATTATGTGCATAAAGCTTTATATATACAAAATAACCATTCCCAAAAAAATTTGAATCATCCATACTCATTTTTTATTTTCATACTCAAATATTACTACTCATTTAATATGAACATTCTGATATCATCAGTCCCAGCCAATATTTAGTCTTGGTTTAACAATTTCGCAAATTTGATTTCAATTAAAAATAATTTCATATATACGTTATTTATTTTGATCACCTTTAAGAGAAATTTTAATTACAAAATTAAACGCGTAAAAATTTTTACAAACGGAGTGACTGAATAGGCTTATAGACCAAATAGTATAGCAATTAAAAGGGCAAATCAAGTCAATGAGGTTTAGTCAACAAGCTTAATGTTAATCTAATTCTACATTGTCTCTAACCACTTTCCACGGTCCTTCCTTTAATACTACTTTAGACATTAAAAAGACAGAAAACACTCCTAGAGCAAGTTCCCCTTTAATTTAATTTTAATACTGTTTTGTCAACATCTTCGTCACTCTCAAACAACAATACTCCAATCCTATGAACCAAACTCAAAAAATCAAAAAGCACCGCAATGTTATGGAGTTTTCCGGGGTTTTGATCAACCATAATTGGCCTCATTTGTTTTACTCTTAGCTCTTCCTTCAAACGCCTCTTGGGAGAATGAAACCATCTCAAGCTGCTTCTTTACGTAACCACAAGTTTAATCACCTGCAGTATCATCTTGTTCGCCAAGAAAATCAAAGTCTCAAAAGGTTTCATGGTGAAATCCCATGTGGGGTTTCTGGTTTTGATGCTCACCTTTTTGTATTCCTATTTCTACGATAAATCAATGAATGGAAAACCAGACGCAATGAGCATCATCTCTTATGCTGCGTTTGCATTCATGTCACTATGCTTCTCGAGGAAAATGGAGTTTGGATTCGAAGTGGGTCTCTTCAATTTTTTTCTTGGGATGTCTTACTGTGCAGTTGATGAAGATCAGTTTGGTTTTAACTTTTGTTACACTAATTTGCTGCTATTTCCTCATCGTTATTCGATGCTATTCGAATTCACAAGTAGAGATTGAAAATGGAGTCAACAGCGATGAAGACAATGTTAACATTGTGATTGATGCTGCAAATGGAGTACAGCCATAAAGTGTATCTCAGAATCAAGGAATCAACGAAGTGTGTGTTTGGGAGCCCGGTGGGTTAAATGTGATTAGAGAAAATTATGTTTGATTAAATATAGTTGGAAAAAATTAGATTTGAATGAATGTAATTTATATTTGAGAGACATTTGAGCAAACATGGTTTGGAGCGAACAAACGTGGTTTGATGCAGGACCATGATGTTTGGATGTTGGTGTGCAAACGTAGTTTGAGATGTGTAATTACCAGAAAGGTCATAAATTTTTTATTTAATTTTTTGATATAACATTATTATTTATTGTCATTTATTTAAAATAAAACTTAATTTTTTTGTTTATTTGTCTAATATTACAAAATAATCACTAATAAATCATTTTTAATTTTTTAATTTTGTAATTTACTAATTACTCATAATAAATTAAATATCTCTAATTAAATTTGAAAATATTTTTCTTCTTTATTAAATTAATTTTATCTCTAATTAAATTTTAATATAATTTTTATCTTCTCTATTAGATTAATTTTATCTCAATTAAAATTAATGAAAACAAGCTTATAATAATTTAATGAAAACAGGCTTCTCATTAAAGAGATAAGACAAATAAATTAAAAATAAGCCTTGTATACTGAAGAAGTCCCACATTGCTTAAATCAAGAGAGGAATGAAGCTTTATCAGTGGGGATGTGATATTGAGTTCATAAAAGGTTAGGAAAGTGGTGGACTCTCGCGCACATGAGCCAAACACAAATTAAAATCAGTGGAGTACAAATCAAATGATCATCCCGCATAATAAATACGCTATGTGCAACCATTTTTATATTTATTTAGAATAATTTTTTTTCTCCCTTCTCCCAAACCTTCCACTTACGGATACCCACGCCAACCACGTTCACCATGCCGGAGAAGCTACAAATTGATGCTGCCAGACCACCCACGTTCCAGACCTCCAACCTCGGTTGCCAATCAACACGATTCACCTTCCATTCCTCCCAAACATCCTCCATGAGAGCTAACCACGTTCGACCCCACAGTAAACGATGGAACGGCGAATCCAACGTGAAACCAAACATACCCGAAATAGTCATTAATTTTCTGAGTTTTCCCCTAATAAAAAAGTTGAGAAAATTGCAAAAAAAAAACCTTAACTTTAAATTATTTGGAAATAGCTCCATAAACTTTTAAAATTAACAATTAGGTCCTTAAGCTTTTATATTCTAGCAAATAGTTCCTCTTGTCTTTTTTTTTTTCTAAGAAGTAAATTAATGATTTGTTTCCTAAAAGATTATGATTTTTTAATTTAGTTCCTAAAAGTTGAAGTGTTTCAATTTAATTCTTGAAAGATTTCATTTGTTTCAATTACATCCATTTGTTCATCAAATTAGCAAAGATTGATTTTGTGATTTAGTAATAAAAATAATCAAATTGAAACAAATGTAATTTTTTAAAAATCAAATTGAGACAATCTTTCAAAGACAATAATAAAAAAAAAGGAGTTCTTTTTTAATTATATTTTTTTCGAAAAAGTTTGTGACAATGTCACCAAAAGAATTCCTAATTGATTTAGGTCTGTTTTTTGTTTTCCTTTTTTTTTTTTTTTGGGTTGGGATTTACAGTCATCTTCGAGTTCGGGTGACAATTCGGGGGAGAATACACTATTGCATCCACTAAGAAGGTACCAAATCACAACACTTTTTTTAATATTATTTTAATCTCTTAATTTTATTTTCGTCTCTTAACTTAATTTTATTTCAATTTAATTTTTTATCATTACTTTAAACTTCACATTAGTCATTTAATTTTGTTTTGTTCTAATTTCACCCTTTAATTTACTTCAAGATTCATTTTTGTCTTTTACCTTAATTTTGTTTTAATTTAATCATTTAACTTTACTTTAGTTTTCAATTTATTCCCTTTATTTTATTTTATTCTAATGTGGTCCTTTAATTTTACCTTAATATTCAATTTGATCCATAACTTTTCTCTAGGTTTTACTTTGGCCCCCTTATTTCATTTTGTTTCAATTTTTAACTAGCAAAAACTACTCAAATATTTTGTTTAACACCATTACACCACCAAAGATGCTTAACATAAAGTTGATGTAATTTTCTTGATTAACTCTGATAAGCTCATAAAGACCATTGTTGTTAATTAAGTATCTTGGTGGTGGTAAAGAGAACATACAAGTGATCATTTTTGTAAGATAAAGGACTAAAATGGAACAAATATTAACGGATCAATGTAATATTTATGGTAACAATAAGCAACTAAAGTGAAATTTAAGGTAATGAAAAGAAGCCAAATTGAAATAAAATAAAATTAAGAGACCAAAGTAAACTTAAGGTAAAATAAAAGAATTAAATTGGAACAAAATTAAATTAAAAGATAAAAATAAAACTCAAATCAAAGTTAGAGGACCAAAATCATACTTCAACTCTAAACCCTTTTCTTCTTGTAGTGATACTCAAACTTTTGTGGCATTTCCAACAAGATAAACTCACACCTTGAGGAGAATCATTCATTTAATATAATTTAATTTTTATTTCCAGATTTTATGGCAGTGCTCAGAATGCGTGGGTGAAGGTTGGATTGAATCATAGGCACAAAGAAAATAAAAAATGGGATGATCCAGCAATGCCATCGATCTAACACACATGTCTAGAGATGAACTCGTGGCATATTATAATTCGGACATGACTGGGATGAAAAGAAATCATGAAACTCAAGTGCAGGAGACTAATGAACAGTATTTCTCTCTCAAACGGGAATACCTTAGACAAAGAGATTCTTCATTGCCCTTACAAGAATGAGGATTTTCTCTCATACAGTTCTGAATTGCTTTGATGATCATTCATATTCTGAGTTTGGAAAATGAGTCAATGTTATGGAGATTTGTGGGGTTTCTGTGAAGCATAGTTGGCTTGCACTGCTATGCTGGGAGCTCTTCCTTCAAAAAAAAAAATAAAGTAATAACGAATATCGTCTGTATGTGAAGAACACCCGATCTATGAAAAAGCGAAATGAGATTTTATAGTCATTTTTCACATAACAAGTAATAATGACATCTGCATATGTGAATTGTGGCAAATTCCGTTAGCATCTCAGAGGGAAGTTCGTTATCTTCGGATCTCAAAAGAGGTTATTTGAGAATGCCCTCCCAAAAGATGAACATAAGTAAGGACTTTGTACTATATATATGCCTAGTTCTTTTTTTTTTTTTTGTGATTCGTAGGTTTTAATTGTTTATATGTGGTTTAATTTTGTAAATGTTATAAGAATTGGATATTGTCTATTGATGATTGTCGATGGCTTGCTAATTATATGTTTGGATAAGAGTTGAGAAAATTTAATTTGAATCAACTTGATTTTAGTTAAAAGTAAATTTGTATGACCGTGATTTATGTTTGGAAGTTCTTATTTTAAAAGTGATTTTGAAAAAAAAAAATTGATGTTGTTTAGATATTATTTATCAAAGTCACTTTAAAAATTGTAATTACTAAAAAGTGTATAAATTTCATGTTATCCTATTTGGTTTATCCTTATTATTTAATTTCACTCATATCTAAATATAATACAGTGAATTATATGAATAATGTAATAATATAACAAATTTGTACAATATTACAGAAATGGGATAGGTAAAAGAACTTCTTATCCTTTTCACCCGGAAAAAAAAGTTCATTTTCACCAATGAGAAGCTATTTATCAAATGAGTTTGAAAATCAAATTCTTATAAAACGACAGAATAGGCATGCGAAAAAATGAGAACCCAAACCAACCAAAGATATGTTTTTACCATTTCCAACTCTATTTTCATTCCTTTTAGTCTTTTATTTTATCAGAAATTTAGCAACCTCTTTATTTTATCACGCCCACTTTTTTTTGGTCATATAATGAGGACATAACAAAAGACTGGAGGTTTTTGGGTTTCTTCTCAAGCTTCATTGGGCTTCTTCTTAAGTCTTTATTGGGCTTCCTTGCAACACTCGGAGTTCCTCTTCCGACATTTATTTAGTTATTTAGAGAACAGAACTTTCTAAAGATTATCTACGCTCTGGTAAGTTCAATCATAAGCTATATGATGTTGTTTCAATTTTAAACCCTAAAGTTTTAGAAAATTGCAATAATGTCCCTCTCTTTGAGAATATTTTTTAAATTTACAATTGTGATCGCCTCAAAACTTTTGGGAATTTCCAATGGGTCCTTTTTTAAAATTAATTCCAAAATTTTTAGGATTTTCACATTAGTACACTATCGGAATGAACCCCATAAACTTTTAAGATTTTGCAAAGTACTTTTTTACAAAATTAACCCCAAAACTTTTAGAATTTTGAAATTATTCTACTTTCAAAGTACTCTAAAACTTTTGGACCTCACAAAGTAATCATATTTTTAAATTTGCAACAAAAATTTTAAGATTTTCAGAATGGACCTTTTTCAAATTTAACCTGAAAACTTTTGGAATTTTTCCAATTAATCCTCTTCAAACTTAAACCCAAAACTTCAGTATTTTAAAATTTTTTCCTTTTTTGAAATTTAACAGTTGTGCTGCCTTTGCTATCATGCCCTTGAGTCCTTGGGAAATATGTATGAAACAATGAACATTGTGAGTGGAAAATATCTATAAAGATCATGAATAATGTCAAAGGCTAAAATTGTACTTGAGCTTTTGTATTCTTACCCTCATGGCACTTCAAAGATTCATCAATTTTCTTATCAGTGAAAACTGTCATCTTCAAAACTTTACATTGAAATAATTGGAGCACATTTTTTACTTAATCCCTAATTAAAATAAGTAATTATTCAACAGTAAATCAAATTTCGCAAAAACTTAGAATTCATATTGTTAATGGAAGGATAAACAGAGGGTGCTTCAAGGAGTTGCATGGTGGTTTGATAAGAAGGTGTTAAGCCTAGGGGAGTTTGATGGTGGTGCTGCAAAACCATCGGAGTTGTGCCCATCGTCATTGCCTATTTAGGTAACAATCTATGATTTATCCTTTAAACAACATACATTATGTTAGTGCAGGAGTGTAGTCAAGGGAGGGTGAATTGAGTATACAAAACTTTTTGCAAATGTTTACTTTCTTTTTGAAATGTTTCAGGGTCCTGAAAATAGTTTTATAGTCCTAGAAAAACTATTGTGATTAAAACATGATTTCAAGCAAAACAATAAATAGCAGACAGTAAAGTACACCAAGAAACATAGTGGTTCGGTCGTATCTATAAGATACTCCCTCAAAACACATAGCAGTGAAAGTTTTATTTAGAGTAAATAAGTAACAAGTACAAGAACAACTAACTTGAGGTTCAACTATCCATTTTTATGCTAAATAACTTAGCAACCTCCAAGTTTGGATCAGCAGGGCCCTATTTTTACAATTCTTATAACTAGGTCTTCATGGGTCCCTAGCAAACTTTAAGCTAAGTAACCTTTCCTCTAGCAAAGGTTAGTCCACGACTTTTACCTTCACCAACTAGTGTCCAACTTCCAGAGCCCACAAAAACGCAGTCCACTAACAAGACAAGATACAAGAGAAGAAAAGAGGTGGTTCACAAAAACCTAAGTAGAAAAGAGCTCTCTCTCTCATAGAGTATAGAAATCTTAGAACAAGCTCTTTTGAAGAAATACAAGATTTAATAGGTGCAACAACACAAGAACAAGCAACTCAAGTAGTATAAGCTTTCTCTTTCTCTTGGTGAGTTGAAATGGTTGCTTCAACATCTTTATATAGTCTCTGCAAAGCAGCCGTTGTCATATCTTCAATTTGAATAACCCTCATAAGTGCTATATCAATCATGATTTATAAAAGGAAACATTTTCCCTTGAATGTCTCCTCTTCAATTACACATTAATTTGAGCGAGATCTTCTGTAATTTCTATCTAAAATAGATCCTGGAATGATGCAATACAATCCATTCTTCAAATCAGCACATTTGCATTAATTATGAAATCAATCAATTCATTTACTCTTTAATAGGGTCGTGATTCTTTTCTCATATAACTCTTTGACTTCTTATCTATTCAATCTGATTATCTACTGTGAATTTGATTACTTAATCTTGGTATATAATTGATCTCCATTAAATGCTAATTTATGTTATTTTGTTTGACTACATTTAATGCTTCAAGATTCTAGGGTCCACAAAATCAAATTCCATAAAGTTGTCATTAATCAAAAACTTATTCTTTGAGAAGTTGCATCAACACATTAATTGTTGCCAAAGCATTTGGGAACAAGATTGGTGAATTCATTGAATGGGATGACTCTGAGGAAAGGCATTGGGATGTTTTTTGTGAGATAGAGTGCTACTAAATTTGATCAAACCATTGAAGAGGGGATCACTAACAAAGAGTTACTCGGGTCAAACTATCAATATACTTCAAATATGAGGCTCCAAGACTTTTGTTATATATACGGGCAATTGGGACATACAATTAGGGATTGCTATGATTGTGAGGATATTGAAGATGATAATGAGGAGATCATTCAATGTAATTTAGAAAGCTAGTTAATTGCTTCTCCTCTCAAAAAATTTCAATTAGGATCCACTGGGAGAAAAAATACATTCACTTTGAGATAATTAATGGTTCAACCTTATCTTAGTGATGGTTCTTTGAAGAAGGGGGACTTTAATGATGGTAGAACAGTGGTGGAGCAACCCACTAGTTTCCTTTATCGACACAATGATGGTTACGATATAATGCATAATTGTCCACACAAAAAGCATAGCATGATTCCTAAAATTAAGGAAGATGGGGCTTACTCAATTGAAATGCAATAAATGGTTAGTGGGATTCTTGAGCAACCATTCTTGCTATATTTCTTACCATTTGTCCTTGCTCATCTATTTTATTCTTGAACACCCATTTGGTGCCAATAATGGATTTTTTTCTTGGTGTGGGGACCAGAAATCATACTTTATTTCTTTCAAATTGGTTTAACTCTTTTTTCATGTCAATGACCCAAGATTCATCTATTAAAGCCTTATCAACATTTTTAGGCTCGATCTGGGATATAAATGCCATGTTGTTCATTTTGTGAAGAGATAATCTTGTAAGCCTTTCTTCCAAGGGATCCCCTATGACAAAGTTTTTAAGATAGTTTGAGGTTCCTCTCCATTCCTTAGGAATCCTTTGATGATCTTAATGAGACATCTCTATAATTTCTTGGGATTCAAGGTCCTGGTGGCCCTCTAGAGATTATGGTTCAAGACCCACATTTTCATTTTTAGGGGCCTAATCTGATTCTTTTGGCACTGCTAGTTCTGTAGATACCTTTTAGGGACTGATCAATTCCTCATCATATGTACTATTCATTATCTCAGAAGAAATGTTAAAATCATCAAACTTAATATGAATTGGCTCCTCAATTATTTTTGTTTGTTTATTAAAAATTCTATAAGCCTTGCTATTATATGAATATCCCACAAAAATACCTTCATCTGTTTTAGCATCAAATTTGCCAAGATGATCTTTTGGTTTAGTATGTAACATTTACAGCCAAAACGATGAAAATAACTAACATAGGGTCTCTTGCCTTTCCAAAGTTCATATTGAGTTTTGTTAAGAAATGGCCTTATCAGACACCTATTCAAAATGTAGCAAGATGTGTTGACTGCTTTTGCCCAAAGATTTTTTAAGAGAATATTTTCGAACAATAGGGTCTTGGCCATGTCTAGCAGAGACCTGTTCTTTCTTTCTGCAACACCATTTTGCTAAGGTGTTCTAAGGGCAGAGAAGTTATGATCTATTCCTTGTTCATCAAAAAAATTTTCAAAATGTATATTCTTAGACTCAGTTCCATGATCACTTCTCAATTTTGAAACTTGAAGATTTTTCTTATTTTGCACTATTTTGAAAATTGTTTTAAAAGAAGCAAAGCAATCGCTTTTATTTGATATGAAATAAATCCAAGTAAATATGGAATAGTCATCAACTAATACATACCCATATAACTTTCCTTCAAGGCTTTGTGTCCTAATAGGGCCAAACAATCCCATATGAATAAGTTCCAGGGGCCTTGAAGTTGATACATGTTCTTTTGATGAAAATGAGGTTTTAATATGTTTCCCTTTTTGACATGTCTCACATACATGGTCCTTTTTGAACTTCACCTTTGGAAGACCAACAATTAGTTCCCTGTTGGCAAGTTTTGAAATAAGTCTCATATTTAAATGGCCCAATTTCTTGTGAACTTTGTTCACTAGTTGTTGAAAGATATTTATTTAAAAAATAATTTTTGTAAGATAAAATGTAAATATTTTCAAATATGTCTCTTAATGAGAGTCATGTTTTCATTTTTTATTTTTATAAAACATTTCTCGGTTGTAAAGGTTGCAACATTACCTTTATCACATAATTGGCTTATGCTTATTAAATTGTATTTCAAATTAACAACAAGTGAAACATTTTCAATGAAAAATGAATCATTACTGCATACTTTACCTAGTCGCATTATTTTTCCTTTTTGGTTATTTCCAAAAGATACACTACCCAAATTTTGATCTTTCTTCATATTGAACAAATCTTTGTTTATCGCCTAACATGTTATGGGAGCACTCTGAATAAAAAAACTAGCTCCCTTTCTTCTGTTTCGTCTGTAAGCAAACATGCAATTAACCAATTTTAGGTCCCCAAACATTTTGGATCCTGATATTGTCAGCAGGGGGCACAATTTTACCTTTCAGGATCTACATTTTTTTTTTACAATAGCATGATTTTGATTAGGATAACAATGAGAAGATATGTGGCCTTTTTTTTCCACAGGTGTAACATGATTTCAAAACAATTGGTAAACTTTTGAAAATCTTTTTATTTCTTCTATTAGTTTTAATATAGCCTAAACCTTCTTTATTCAAGGTTTTCCTTTGACTGCCTAACATGAGATCTAGATTTTTCTATCCATTGACAAATCTGCTTAGATCAAATGTTAAACTTTCATTTTTAGCTTTCAAGACCCTATTTCAAAAGTAAAGGATGGAAGAGATTGTTCCCCTTCTAACCTTTTTATCTTTGCTTCCAAAAACTGTTTGTCACTCATATTACTTTGAAAATCTCTAGGCACTTTTTTGTGCCCACATTTCAAACTGTTATATTGCTGTAAAATATTTTCAGAATCAATTAAAAGTTCATCAAATGCATGGGATAATTCATCATATGTTAATGGAGTATGAAATACCTCTTTAGCTTCATCATCGCACTCATTATCTATTATGAGATAGAGATTGGTGATTTTAGGATCCTCAGAGTCAGATTCATCATCTAGTAAATCGTCATTACTCCAGGAGGTGTTTGCTACTATGACCCTTTGATTTTTCCAATTCTTTCTAAGTTGTGGACATTTAGCATGCATGTAACCAGTCTTTTTACATTCAAAACATGTAATAGGTTCCTGATTCTATTTTGTAGGGTCATTATACTTGTTTTGAAATATTTTCTTGTAATGCATGTAGACTCTTTTTGACATGAGGGCCATGTCTTTTTCATCAAAGTCATCATTCTATTATGATGATTTTTCTTTGGTATTTGCTTTTAAAGCTATGCCTTTTTCTTTCTTTAGTTCAGTCATTTCTCTACAAATGTGTGTCTTTTTGTATACAATCAACTTACCACGTAATTCATCGATTGTTATCATGGTCATTCTCCTAGATTCTTCTATTGTAGTGGCTTTTTCTTTCCAGGGTCCTGAAAGGTTCTTTAGGACTTACCTCACGATTTTTTCATTACTGTAGAGAATTCTCATCATATTTAATCGTTTGTAATTTTTCCAAGTCTGATGAATATCTCCTCAATAGTTTCTTTATCAATCATTCTGAAGGCTTCGAAATCTTCCTCAAAAGTATTCGTCCATGTCTTTTTCACTTATGTAGTTCCTTTATGTGTAATTTTCAGCTTCTCCAATATTTCTTTGGCTATGGTGCATCTTGATAGCCTTTTGAACTCCTCTGCATTCACAGCACAATGTAAGTAATGTATAGCTTTAAAATTTACTCCAACTTTATCTCTTTCCTTAGCTGTGAGTTCTCTAAATAATTTTGGAACATCTTTATCTTATTTAATTTTCATTGGCATGTTTGGTCCATCTTCAATAACTATCCATACTTGGAGATTTATTGACTTTAGGAAGATCTTCATTCGTGTCCTCCAATGGGTGTAGTTTGTTCCATCAAAGAATGGGGGTTTGTCTACACTATGACCTTAACCTTCTAGTATATAGATCTTTGCTCTGGATTGTTAAACCTTTAATAGGAGACCTGCTTTGATATCAATTATTAGTGCAGAAGTGTACTCAAGTATGGGTGAATTGAGTATACAAAACTTTTTGCAAATATTTAATTTCTTTTGAAATGTTTCAGGGTCTAGAAAAACTATTGTGATTAAAACTTGATTTTAAGCAGAATAATAAATAGCAAAAAGTAAAGCACACTAAGAAGTATAGTGGTTCAGTCATATAGATACTCCTATGTTCACTCCTCAAAATACACAATAATGAGAGTTTTATTTAGTGTAAACAAGTATAAAAACAACCAACTTGAGGTTCAATTACCTATTTTTATGCTAAGCAACTTAACAACCTCCAAGTTTGGATTAGCAGGGCCCTACTTTTACAATTCTTACAATTATGCCTTCCCGGATCCCTAGCAAACCTTAAACCAAGTATCCTTTCCTCTAGAAAGGGTCAACCTACGAATTTTACACTTACTAATCAAGTCTAACTTGTAGAGCCCACAAAAACATAGTCCACTATCAGGACAGAATACAAGAGAAGAAAATATATGGTTCACAAGAACCTAAGTAGAAAAGAGGTCTCATTCACAGAGTATGTAAATCTTAGAACAAGCTCTCTTGAAGAAATACAGGATTTAATAGTTGCAACAGTACAAGCACAAACAACTCAAGTAGTATAAGCTTTCTCTTTCTCTCAGTGAGTTAAAATGGTTACATTAATGTCTTTATATAGTCTCTGCAAAGTAGCCAACGTCAAATCTTCAATTTTAATAACCCTCATAAGTTCTGTATCAATCAGAGTCCTTAATTGATCTATAAAAAGAAATATTTTCCCTTAAATGTCTCCTCATCAGTTGCACATTAATTTGAGCGAGATTTTTTATAATTTCTGTCTAAAATAGATCCCTAAATGATGCAATACAATCCATTCTTTAAATCAGCACATTTGCATTAATTGCAAAATCAATCAATTGATTTGCTCTTTAATAAGGCCTCAATTGTTTCCTCATATAACTATTTGACTTCATATCTATTCAATATAACTATCTATCGTGATTCTGATTACATAGTCTTGGTATATAATTGATCTCCATTAATAATGATTTATGTTGACTTCGTTTAACTGCATTTAATGCTTCAAGTTTCTAGGGTCTACAAACTTAGGTTCCATAAAACTGTCATTAATCAAAAACTTATTCTTTGAAAAGTTACATCAACACATTAGTTGTTGCCAAAGCATTTGGGAACAATATTGGTGAATTCATTGACTAGGATAACTCTAAAGAAAGGCATTGGGATGTTTTATGCGAGATAGAGTGCTACTAAATTTGACCAAACTGTTGAAGAGGGGATCACTAACAAATAATTATTTGGGTCAAACTATCAATGTACTTCAAATATGAAAGGCTCCAAGACTTTTGTTATATATGAGGGTAATTGGGACATACAATTAAGGATTGTTATGATTATGAGGATATTGAAAATGATAATGATGAGATCATTCAAAGTAATTTAGGAATCTAGTTAAATACTTCTCATCTGAAAAATTTTCAATTAGGATCCATTAGGAGAAGAATACATTCACTTTGAGACAACTACTGGTATAACCTTCTCTTAGTGATGGTTCTTTGAAGAATAGGGACATTAATGATGGTGGAACAGTGGTGAAGCAACCCACCAGTTTCCTTTATCGACACAACGATGGTTATGATATATTGCATAACTGTCCATACAAAAAGCATAGCATGATTCCTCAAACTAAGGGAAATAGTGTTGACTCAACAGAAATGCAATAAATGGTTAATGGTGTTAACTCAACCGATTTACAACATATGGTTAATGGTTTGAAGGCATCGTAGCTTTCTAAGTATCCTAATTCTCTATATAGATCATTTATCCAAATGATAATGTTATAGGGTAAAGGTAGATTAATTGAAGTAGTAAAAATGATCCAACACATTGTATCTTGAGGAAAATATACTTCCACAAAAGTTGAACATCTAATCTGGAAGTATTTCATTGTGACAAAGCCCCGTGTTATGGATAACTGGACTGCATCTTCACCATGCAAGCCACCCAAAATGGATAATCACAAATATTTAAAGTAGAATGGGTATAGAAAGATATTGAACATTGGTAGAAGTCATAATGTTGTAAATGCTTTAGTTAATGTGCCTGTGAATTTTGAAAGTTTTATGTCTAAGTTAATGGGTAAAAAGAGGCCTTTAGAGGAGGACAAAACTATTATAGTAGTGAGGGTAGGAAAATTGCCCCGCCAAGAGCCATGAAAATATTGAGTTAGAACTATCATGGATTGAGGACCCCACAAGCAGTAAGGGCCTTGCAAAGGCTTACTAGAAAATACTCTCCTAAAATTATTTTTCTTCAAGAGATGAGATTGTAGAATAAGGAGATTGAGAGAATTAAAGTTTCTTTAAACTTTCATGGCATGATTATAGTAGATTGCTTAGGACTCTTCCTCTTATGGAAAAATGGGTGGGATATCCAAGTATGCACACGTTCACCTAATCACATTGATATATATATTGTGGAGGAGATAGTTGATAACCTATGGCGTTTTATAGGAGTTTAGTGTGCTACGAGGTATACATTTTCCTATGCAGTTCCTTAATCTGATTATGTGTTATGTCATATCTATCTCATATTTTGTTGTTATTAATGTGAAGCAGGGCCTTGTTTTATGTCAAGTAGATTATTACAACCATCTTTCCTCTTGTTTGTTTATCCTATATGCTGAATTTCTTTCATGTTTATTGGAGGATGACAAGATAAATGGTCTAATTCATAATGTCAAACTGGGTCAAAGATCTCTCCCTATTTACAGATGATACAATAATTTTTAGTATAATCTCACATAATATAGTGGAGAAGGTGTTGCAATGTATTCAGTGTTACGAACATGCTTTTGGGCAACAAGTAAAATTTGAGAAAATGGAACTAACTTGTAGTCAAAATGTGCTTGTTAGTAGTTAGACTATAATCCAAGCATAGATGGGTGTAAAGACTATTAAGGTTCCTTCTAAATATCTGGTTCTTTTGGCTTTGGTGGGTAGATCTAAGAAATTTATTTTCTCAAGATTACTTGATCGTTTAAGGAAGAAGCTCAATGGTTAGAAAGCTTCAATGCTTTCTCAAGGAGAAAATGAGGTTCTTATCAAGTCCATCACACAAGCCATCCCGACCTATGCTATGAGTTGTTTTGTTCTACATGCTTCCATTTATGATAATATAGAATCTCTTATAAGTAGATATTGGTGGGGTAGAGATGAGGAAAGTTCATTAGGTGGCTTAGAAGTAACTTTGCAATCCTAAATCCCTAGGGGGTTTGGGATTCAGAAGCATGAAGAAGTTTAATGAAGCTCTCTTAGCCAAATTGCAAAATGAAGATTCTTTGGTTTCAAAAGTGCTCAAAGGGAACTTCCTTTTTATAGGCCAAGGTGGGACATAATTGTAGTTACAAATGGCGAAGCTTGGTTATGGCATGGAGGATTATTGATCATGGGGCAGTTTGGAGGGTGGGAAATGGTGAGCAGATTAGGTATAAGAAGATAGATGGCTTATTCCCTCTAATCACTCCTAGTTTATTATTGCTAGACTACCCAATAGTGATGTTACTTATATCGATGATTTAATCCAACATCATAATAGATCATGGGATGATTCTAGGATTGGTAATATTTTCCTCCCTATGTATTCTCGTGCAATACTGAGCATTCATCTTGCTAACAAGAGAAAACTTGATAGGCTAATCTAGGCTTTTGAGAAAAATTGTGAATACTTAGTGAGGTTTCGTTATCACTAGGCTATGTGTCAAAATGCTATTGGGTTTTCTAATTCATCTGGTAATACATTGAAGTTGACAAGATTGTGGAGTCTTAATATATTGTGAAAAATCAAGATTTTTCTTTTGGAGGCTCTTACAAGATGCACTGCCTCAAATATAATTTGAAAAAGATTGTGACATATATGATATGTAGTAGATAATAGACCTCACAAATGTTTAATTTTGTGTAACTTAATGTAACATCCTAAAATTTCTCCTCTAAGTTACAAATTAAAGTTATTTTTAAATACTTAAAAAGAAAGCTACAAAGGAAACTTTAAAAAGAAAGCTACAAAGGAAACTAGAAATGATCATGAGGAAATAGCCAAAAAGTGGAAGAAAACTACATTTTAAGAGGACTAGTCGACCTACTGTAGCCAACGGTCAACTGATTGCAGAGAAACTAGGAAATATTATTTGATATTTGCAAGGGTCGACTGATGGCAGGGCAGCGGTCGACTTTTATCTCTTTATAAGTCAAAAATCTTAAACTCAGAAGTAATCAGTCGACTGTTGACTTCCTAGTAGTCGACCGGCCGTTTTCTAAGATGCGAGATCAATATAATTAAGGCAGTGGAAAGCTGAGATTTTAATATAGAAATTGACCAAAATACCCCTATTATGTTTGAGAGAGCTCAGAAACAATTTAAGAAGGGTAATGAAGACTTTTCACCTTGGAAGCATGAATGATACTCTTCAAATTAAAGATAAAAGGGACATAATATCATACTTCTACAGAAAAACACTAGGAGAGAGAGAAAGAAAAAAAAAGTTAAGGAAGAAAGAGAAAAGAAGAGAAGGATCTCTAGCTCAAAACTTAGTAAAACAACATCAAGAATTAGGAAAATAGGAAGAAAAGGCTTTTTGGAGTTGAATCAAGTAAACACTTGCTAAGGTGAGTTATTTGACTCATATCCTTCAAACATAATCTTCTTAGTAGTAGGTAGTAATCTTAACATAGAAATTTCAGATCGAAAGGGCAATAATTTGAAAAGGGCCAAAAGTGAGAAAGACAAGAGGAAATCAAGAATTAAGAAATTTTAGCTTAAAAAGGATTCAAGATAGCTAGTTTTTCATAAAAGCAATTAGTTATGATAATATGTGTTTATATCATGATTTATGAATGATATGAGAATGATTCTATGATGATTTATATGCTTATCATGAATTATGAAAGATATGAAGATGATTTGATGGTGAGTTATGATAAACTTTCCGTGATTATGTGAGAAAGTATTTTATAAAAGTGGTGCATTGCAAACCTACATGTTGGGTAAACTTATAATGCATTAAGAACCCTTCTGATGGGTATACTCCTAGTGCATTATGAACCTATATGTTGGGTAGACTTATCATGCAATATAAACATTTATGAAGGGTAGACTTATATTGCATTATAAACCCTTATGGAATAGGTAGAATTGTAGTACACTAAAGGAAGAACAAGAACGTCATGTTCTATGATATTGTTTACATTTACGGAAGTAGTGGTGATGATTTACATTGCTTTTATAATTGCAATGGTTTCTTTATGTTTTAAAATATTATACTAGATACTGAGATTTATGTATCTCATAATTTATGTTATGACTAACCATGTCAAGAGTTGAAGTTAAAAAGAAAGGAAAGGAGAAAGCTTGAGTGTTATTTCCCTATGTCCAGGAAATAGAAAGACCAATGTAATTCACTTGCATGGCTTAAGACCACTTGTGTAGACAAATGTAAACCTTTGGTTGGATGTATTTTCTAAGCTACGTATGATGTATATTGTGACATGTAATAGAATATATGTGCTTACTGAATGTTCAAGTATGTTTAGAACTAATGTGTATGCTTTAGTTCAAGAAAGGTATAAGATATTCTAGGAAAGAGGCTTATTTCATGATCTTTAAAGGAAACCTGCAAGCTACCAATCGACCACCACATTACAGGTAGTCAACGGTACATTATAGAGTAGTAGAAAATTAGGACAGCAGTCTACCGGTCAACCGGCACAAGTCTAACAATCAACTACTAGCCTTTTATCCACTATGAGATTTTTATGTTTTAAATGCTCTACATTTTTTCTAAATTCCTATTGATTGGTGTTTTAAAAGAATTTTGTAGAGCTCACTTTGAGAAAGCACACAAACTCCTCTTAAAGATTAATACAAGTTGTTTTAATTTATTATTAGAATCGATATTACACTCAATCATTTTGTTACTATTTTTTAAGGTTGTCAAACTCGAGAGTTTATCTAAATTTAGAGAAAAGGAGTAAACTCAGAATGTAAACTTGTAAGAGTATACAAATACATTTCCCTTCAACAGGCTACTAATCATATATATATATATATTATAGCACAACAAAACTAGAATAAGAGAGAGAGTATACTCCTAAAAAAATTTTAATAATTATATTCATTAGGTATTAATATATTCATTCTCCTTAAAAAGTAAAATAATTGAGAACAGCTACTGACTCAGTATATACACAAACAAAAAACCCATAGAACTAGACATTAGCAGTCATTAGTGATCGGTTAGTATTTTAGTCCAAGTACATGTAAAGTTAAATTTGTTTAAAATAGAGTTTAAATGATAGTTATTAATATTTAAAGTAAACTTGAAAATTATAAATCGACTGGTAGAACCCAGAAGTCTACTACTTCTAACCTTTAGTCACTATTTTATTCATATCTCCTAAACAGTAAAGAAATTTTTAATGAAATTTATTTTAATTGAAACTAGACTCAAAGATCTTTACAACGATATATTATTTGTTTAAAATAGAGTTCAAATGAAAAATTATTATTGTTTAAAGTAAAATTGAAAACTACAAGTTATCTGGTAGCATTTAAAAGTTAACTATTTCTGACCTTTAGTCATTCTTTTGATCATATCTCCTAAGCATCAAAGATTTTTTAACAAAACTTGTTCATTTGAAACTAGATTCAGAGGTCATTCCAACGGTATGTCATTTATTGACTTGGTCCAACTTGACAATTTTAAACGATTTTGACCAAGTTTGACCAATTTCGAGTTTAGGATTGAGCTAACTCGATTTTAGGACCTATGATCGTGAACTTGTACGATTTTAAGAGGAAACTAGCAATTTTGACAACTCTGCTATTTTTTGTCCAAAATTTTGACATTATTTATATCTATGTAAGTTGAAAAAAATTAAATTAGTCAAATAAAAATACATCAAATTTATCATTCTAAAAGACTTCTTTATTGTAAATATATAGAAAATGATTGAAAAAAATATTTTGTCTCATGCTTTTCCATTAACTTTGCCTTTTTAAACTAAAATGAATAATTAGTATTAGAATTTTGAATAAAAAAAAGTTAAGAGATGATCAGTAATGCAATACAAAATTAAAAACATGAGAAAATTAACTGTTAATTTTTTAAAACTAAAGTGGACAATGACAATTTTTCGAGGACTTAATTGTCACTAAAGTGCACTTTTAGGGAGAAAATGTGTCTACCCTTAAAAGAAATATTAGGCAAACAACCACTATACGCATGATGAAATGAATGAAAAGAAAAATTTAATAATGATTTTTTCAATATAAATAGAAATTTCTTTGCATCTAAATATAGAGGATATAATATGAAAAAATGAAAAAAAAAAATTTTCATTCTTAACGTTTATAATAAATTTTAATTTTGTTCCAAAATTTTGTTGGCTAATTTTTTCTGAGATCTTTTATGTCTATTTTAATTTTATCCTCAATACTAATAATATTATTATAGTTAATGAAAAATGTTAACTTAAACTTTTCCATATGATACATGCATACATGTCACAAATGTTGGCAAACACATTAAATGCACACTACCGTTCAGACCAAGAACTGGTCTTAAGTCCGGTCCAAAAGAATTGGTTAAATCAAAGAGGGATTGAACTAGTACAAAATTGGTTAAATCAGTTTTGAACCAGTTTATGGGTTTATTGGTTCAATATAAAAAAATAAATTAAAAATCCCAATCGACCCTAGTGACCCATTGTCCACCATTATCTTCTGTCATCATCATCTGTACCAAAAGAAGAAGAATTAGTAGTTAGAGGAAGTTGCTCCCAGATCCAAATAGTGACGAAGAAAGGTTGAGAGATGATGATCGGAGAGACTAAAACCACTAGAGGGATTGAGAATTGACTGCAAATTGGAGAGACTAAGATCACCGAAGAAGAGATTGAGAGTTAAGATGGTGAGACCGTGAGAGTGAGAGACTGAGACAGATTTGAGAAAAGAGAAAAGGAAGAAAAGAGAAAAGAAACCAAGAGAGTGGAAATCGAGAACGAGAAAGTAGCTGCAGTACTGTTGGCATGGAGAAACTAACAAAGGAAAAGGCAAAAAGTTATGGCAACATGTGAATAAGTGAAAGTTATCATTAAATTAAGGCAAAAGTATATTTGATGTCTGCAATGTTTACCCTGATTTTCACTCATGCCTCTAACATTTTTTGTTGGTCAAATATGTCCTATATGTTTCAAATTTTTGCAAATATAACTTTTTTTTGTCACTCCATTAATTCGAGTGATGGAAAACGCTGACTGGGCACATGATGTGGCTGAAATCATCAGCCATGTCATTGCCACCTGTATTAGTACCTGAGAAATGTCCAAAATACCCTAGCCTCCTAACCTTCAAATCCACCTAAATTAGCTTTCAGAACTGGACAAATTTCACTAACATTGCTGGACAGCAAGTATGCGTAGTCATCTTCAGTGCAATAATGGACAATGACCGATATCATCACCAGTGACGAGGCTATTGTTGAAGTCAACCAAGGATGAAGGCTACTTCGACAAGGTACCTTCCTTATTTCCTCTTCCTTGTCTCTGCCCTAACTACCCCGTAGCCCTATTTCTGCTGGTTCGTGCCCTAATTGATGGTTGATTGTGGATTAGAACACTTATATTCTGATTGTGAATTGGTTGATTGTGCTGGAAAATTTCTAACTGTGGTTGGAAAATTTCATTGTTAATTTGTTCATGTTCTTTCCTGTGAATTGCTACTGGAAATTAGTATTTATGAATGTAAGTAGGTATGACAGGATGGAAAAATATTTAAAGTTATATGTATGTGTGTGTCTATACACAATTATTTTGCCTATCACCAAAATGTGTTTGATTGACTGAATGTAAGTGGGTATGACAATGTGGCACATTATATTTGGATTAATTTAGGAAAATTATAATTTGAATTATTAGCAAGTCCAATGAATTAATTTAGGCCAATGAATATAGTGAAATGCCCTCACAATTCATTATGGTATCTAAAAAATTGGACTTTATTATGCAGACTACATCACCAATGGCGTCCCAAGCTTCAAGTTATAATGGCATGAATAGAAGATTCATCTGTGATTATGGCAAGTATGCTTGATTGGCGACTTCACGCACGCAAGAAAATCCAGGTTAAAGGTTTAGATGGTGCAAAAATTATGCTGTAGGATATGCAATACAATTAAAGAGTGAATATTTTTGTGTTTTGGTTGAAGTTAAATATACAAGCTGAGTATTATTGATGTTAAACATGCAGGATGAAGGAAGCTGTGATTTTTTTGTTTGGTCAGATTCTCTAATTGAAGATGATGCATTGGCCATGTATAGCCTCAAAAAGAAGATTAAGACTCTTAAAGATAAATTGAAGGAAGAGAAGAGAAGGAAGAAGTTTATAGTCTTAGTTATGATATTGTCTTTGATTTTGAATGTATAGTTTGTAAGTTGATTAAGTTCTGAGGAGAATTAGTGTATTTTATAAAATTTATGGTTTGTAAACTAACTTAGTATTTAGTCTTAGCTATGCCCTTTTCTTTGATCATGTAATTTGAATTATGTATTATGAACTATGTCCTATGAATGATATGTCTTTCCTAAGTTGATTAGTCATATATGACTCAAGATTAATTAAAAGAAAAGGAATATAGATTAATTAAATCTTTTTAATTTCCTTACTTTTAGTTATAAATTTTTTTTCTTCAATTTTGACATATTAGAAAATGCTATTGATAAATTAATCAAAGTTTTTTTTCCTTCATTTATAATCTAGTATCCAAGCCACATTTCCATACAATGAATAAAAGTCAAGAAATAATTTAAGAGGGATCCAAACTACATTTTATATCTTGAATAAAAGTCACCATTACATATAGAAAAGCATCCATTACATGTAGCCAAAATGTGGTAACTATCAAATCCTGCCAAGATGTAGTGTCTATCACCATAGTGGTTGTAATATCCCAAGAATTTATATGAATATTTAAAAATCTATTTGGAAATTTAATTACGTAGAAAATGTTCTTTTTGAATTAGTGAGGGAAATTTGGGAAGAGAAAGTCAAAATTTTAATTTGGAAAATTTTTACAAATTCTTAAGGACTAAAGTGAAAAGAAAATAAAATATGGAGTACTTTTGAGAAATGACCAAATAAGAACCTGAGAGGAAGAATAAAGCTTATGAGAATGAATTATGAGTCCGGTATCGAAAAGATGATGGATTTGATATTTAGAAAATTTTTATACATTTTCAAGGACCTAAGTGAACAAATCTTATAAGCTAAGGTGGCTATGAGCGATTTTAGAGAAAAAGAAATTGGTAGGGCCCACACGTACAATTATTAGTTTCTTTTCTCCTTCTTCCTCCCGAGATTTCACTTTCTCTTATTCATTTTTCCATCTTCCTTCCGTCGCTCTCGGCCAAGGACTCAAAATTCTCTTCTTCACCTCCATCCATGCCAAATGCTTAAGAAGGAAGCCTTGGAAGTTAGGATGATTGGTAAGTTGATGTTCTTCTTCTTCTTCCTCTTATTACAAGACCAAATCCTTGGTTATCTTTTGGTAAAAATTTTTGTAGAATATTTTAATAGATGAATTTAAGTGTGGATGTTAATCTAACATTCCTGGGTGGTTTATGATGTTATTAGAACAAGAAATTTGGAGAAAACTAGAAGAAATTTCATAGAATTTGGATATTTGAAAAAGTTAGTGTTCTTGATGAAAATTTGAGATTTGAGCTTGGATTGTTGGTAAAAATTAGGGGTTTTAGTGTTAAAACACTCCTTAGACATTGAGAAACAAAACCCATGGAAGAAATCAAAAGAAATGTTGTTTTAGATATGATTTTAGGATTTTTGGATGAAGAACACGAATAACATCCGAAAATTTTCCCCAGAAATTACTGTTCATCGGAAAATTTTTTCAGATTTTCTCGGCTACTGTAGCGTTGACTCGGTCAACGTTACTGTAGTTGCGTTGACCGTTGACCGTTACTGTAGCATCAATTTTTTTTTTATATCGTTAAAAATCTTTTTGAGTCTAGTTTCCAATGGTATAAGTTTCATTTGGATATTCATTACCAGTTAGGAGTTATGATTTGAAAAGTAAGTGAAGGTCGGGAATAGTGGTAGGAAATTTCTCTATTTTGTAACCCTAATGGTTTTTACCTGGTTACAATAGGGATGGCTGAGGCGCAAGGTGGGAGCGCCGAGAGCGTGGAATCCAGGTGAGTAGGCAACCTTGCAAAATTAATTTACTAAATTAATCAAAGCACAATATAAATCACATTTGCGTTATTTATGAAATTGAGAAGATTATCAGTGTATGTTCAGGGTGAGAAAAATTACAATATCATTGGAAATCATTTTATTACCTTTATGAATTGATTTCTCTAGTTGACTAAATAACTAGATGTGGTAATTCCTTGAATAAATTGGAACATTTTGTAAGTGAATAACCTTACTAAACTAATTTAATATTATTAGATAAAGTACAATATATGTCTCGTTTATAACATTATTGAAATGTTAAACAATCAATCTCTCAATTGATAATATATGATGATTGCTATGATTGATGATAGAAATTCAAGGGAATAAAAGTATGTGTAAATTGATTTATTTCATAGTAGTTGTATTGTGATAAATTCTCACTATTTTATTGATGAGCAAAAGATCTACGGGATCTAATACACGAGTTTGAAAGGGTTAGAGTCCCATACTACTCGGTGTCTAACTGTGAAAATCTATGCACGAGTTTGAAAGGGTTAGAGTCTCATACTACTCGGTGTCTAACTGTGAAAATCTATGCACGAGTTTGAAAGGGTTAGAGTCTCATACTACTCAGTGTATAATTATGAAAATCTATGCACGAGTTTGAAAGGGTTAGAGTCTCATACTACTCGGCGTATAACTGTGAAAATCTATGCACAAAGAGTTTGAGGGTTAAATTCCCAGGTCACTCGATGCAAGTATTTATGGCACATAATGCAAAGTGATTGAGGGTTGATCACCCAAGAAATCATACGCAAATTCAGACAAATGTAATACTATAATTATTTAAAATAAATGATAAATTGATTGTATTAGTAAATGTGGTATTTGTGCTTGTGATATTTTCATGTACAGTTGTTTACTCATTGAGTTTTGATTAACTCACACTCTCTATATTTATCTTTTCAGAAACAGTGGTTGAGAAGGAGAATTTATAGCCTTTAAGGATATACTCCACTTTTGTCTGGTAAACAAATAAATATAGATTTGGTAAGGATTAGAAAATGCTCTGTAATCTAATAGGTCACCTAGGCATGGGAGGTTGTATAGTACTGTGTAGTGTATGAATGTTGAACATTTTCTGAATATGTATACAAATTATCTTTCTTGGAAAATTTATGATTCACATAATTATGAATATTAAGAATGTTCATAGAGATTAAGGGGTACCACGGAGGTACACCCTAGGTATTTTATGTTTATCTCACATGTAAGTTTTGGGATGTGACAGTGGTTAGAAAGTGTTAAAGCACCATACCATAAATACAAAATAGTGCCCAACAACATAAATACAAAATGGTGCCAACTCTATAAATGCCAAAAAAGGTTCCCTAATCTAAACATCATGACTAGCTCAAGTTCCTTCTTGCCCAAGTCTTGTATCTTATTCTAGTGCTCAGTGAACCACCATGTTGAGCCTATGAATCACGCAAAAATCACATTTAGAGGTATTACAATTGAAAAATTAAATTGAAAGACTCAATTGAAAAAGTATATAGTGAAACCATAAAACAATATAGCCAGTTGTATACCTGCTGGTGATTATGAGATGGACTGGATAGTTATGAAGTCGTTGGTGTTGTAACTAGAAGAAGAGCAATCGAGGCCAATGATTGTAAGCTATGCCTCTTAAAGTACCCTTAGTTGAACTCCGTGCTACAGTGGAGAAGTTTATTACAATGTTTACAAGACTGAGTATAAAAAACAACATAGCTAATTAAATTAGAGTTATACTTGCTAGTTAATATAGGATTAAGTGGATAGCTGAAAAGTCATTGGTGTTATAACTAAAGGAAGAGCAACCGAGGTCAGTGGCTATGAGGTATGGCTCCGGATTACCTTCAGTTACACTCCTTGCTGCAGTGAAAAATTGTCCAGCCATAATTACTCAAATAAGTGAAGCATTTAAGAGGAACTAAACTAAAGTTCAGTAGGTAAGTGCTTAATTCCCATACATGCAGGCTGAGGTCGTTATGCCCTAGTGCTGAGACATCTTATTGCCATCTTTTATCTTCATGGGTGCTGCAAATTAGCAAGATTAAATGTTTAGTGTTAATATGTGGTATGAATTATACTAAACAATTAATTAGAATGTTTACGTAGGTCAATATAGTGACTTGATGTTATGACATCAATGTCTGTTATCCTAGCAATTTACATGCCTTCTTATTGTGACCTAGGCTGCCACAATTACCACATCATTGTGCATACCCCATGCGAGACAACTGTTGTGTTTTCTTAAGGTCTTCATCAACATCCTTTCTTCTTTTCTTCTTTAGACGCCCGATAGGTTTCCTATAAGGAGGAGGCAAGACATCATCATATGGCATTGATAGCCACATATTTGTGTCATTCGTTGGGTGCACCATGAATTGAAAGCATGCTTAATACTACTCCTTCATGAAAAATGGTGGGATGAAGTCTTTGGGTTTTCTCCCATGTGGTTTATACAGCTAATCATAGGAAGGCAAGGATTGCCCATAAGGGCCTAGTGTTTACACGTACAATTCTTGATCTCAAGGTCAACCAAAAACTTCTCCTTTAGACCCATCACCTCATACTTCTTCTCCCTTGCCCATGTTGGCAACCACTTGCCGTTTTTCTTGTAATTTAGATCAAGCAGTCCCTTGATTTACCATCTCAATGTCCTTCATATTTTTAGCCCATCTCTCTATCACCCACAATCTAATTTCCTCTATCATAGATAGGATAGGCTTCTCCCTCACACCGATAATTATAGAGTTAAACGTCTCGCACATGTTGTTAAGTAGCATATCATACTTCGAGTTTGCCTTAAAAATGAAAAGATCCAATGCCTTGGAAAAAGCTGTATCAAATGTAGATATGCTTTCTCATAATGTCTCTGGATTTCAAACATCATTTTCTCTCATTCCTATGGGTGGGTAGACTTGCAACTTTCTATACTAGCTTTTTTAAATGGGCTCCTGAGAATTTTTTTTTTGAAATTGCAATAGATGTGACATACACAAAATCAGCGATCAACTCCTAGGATCACTACATCAAGGGCAATATCTAATCCTTGTACACAACCAAGCAAAATTAGAACTACAACGATCAAAAACCGAGGTATACAACTAGACAAAACAATCTTGTATCAATATTGACTATTGTACTGTTACTTAGTTTGCATATATTTCAGGAACTAACTTTAATTAATATTTCTTTCTTTGTGTTTGCTTAGTTTGCATATATTTCTCTTTCTTTGTATACTGAAAGCTTAATGGGTCCTTTCTTTAAACAATCTCTAATAAATTACATTACACCCATTGTCTCAGTAATCACATGTTCATTCAAATAAAACACTACTACTTAAATGATATATACAGTTCACCCTAAATAAACAAGACCATAAGAAGAAGTTCTTCATCAACTAATTGGTCTAAAACTGAAGGTAATAGAGGAACCTTCTGCTAATCGAAGATGAATGTGATGAATTTGCTATACTGAATCCCAATATCCTCGATCAAGAGCTGCAAGAATCAAGACCATGTCTTAATTATCTCAACCTTTACCACAACAAATGTAATTGGTAAAATTTAGTTGTTGGGATCCCAGCCAATTGCAGCCAACAGTTGCCTGCGATATGGTGTCTTGATGAAGCACCCTTCAAGACTAATTATGGGCTGACATACAAAAAACCTCTTTCAGCATGCATCTAAATAGAGATACAGCCTCCCAAATTTTAGGAGCATTGAAGTGGGATCGACATCAGCTCTTGGAGTGTCATCCTCAAATCTCGGTGGTCTATTCAGTTGCATCTTAATGGTCAAGCCAGGGTTTGACCTTCTGAGCTTTTCACAATAGTTGTAGAGCCTTGAAAAATTCTCTTTAAAAGAGCCATGCACCACTTCCCTTGCATCTCTCCGAGCCTTACTCGCTTTAGCCACTGAACATCCTATGTTCACTTCTCTCAGGCTTTTTTTATGATGTCATTTATCCTTATTTTTGGATTATCCTTCACTTTCTTCAACATCCTAGCTCCAAGCCATCTAAAGCTCATTAAGTGCACCTTAAAGCATCTAAGGCACGTGTGCTTATTATGAATATTCCTCAACTGCCACGTATCCTCATTTGCTAATTTAGCCACATATATTTCCCAAGGACAGTCACCCCTGCACCTAATCTGAGCTCTAACCTTGTCAAATTTTGCATAGCATAATTCCCTTTTTGCATGGATACCGTAAGTAACCACATTTTCTTGGAAATCATGCCGAGTTTCATAAATGGTCCCAACCTCCTACTTATATTCTGACATATCCCTCAGAAGCCTATGAATCGGGAACTTCGACCTTCGGGGTAGTCCTTTATCATCTTCACTGTCAATGATATCCAAGGACTCATTCTTGTCTGCCTCATCATCACTCAAGCTTCTTACTTCTGCTGACATTATATGTGGTCTCATTCGGTCAACACATGATCGGTCTGGTATATGTGCATGGACCTTCTTACTACCAAATGCTTAGAACTCGGTGTTTTATACGCCAAACAACCCACCCGTACAATCTTCGTCTTCACTGTCAGTGAATATCACATTCAATGCACTATCTTTCCACTCTTCCTCCCAATATCTCCATCATGGACAATGGGTTGGTTGCCCTTCAAAACAATAAACAAAGAAATATTGATTAAAATACAATAGAAAACTATATCACTAGAAAAAATAAAATGAACGTGATGCCACATAGGTCAAAATGAAAATCCCAATAGTATGATTACCGGAAAAGATTAAAATGTAAAAATTAACAATAATTAGAAATAGTAAAGACTAGTGTAGAACTACATCACTAGAAAAAGTAAAATGATGCCACATAGGTCCCAATACACAAAAGCATTATTAAAAACAAATCCACAAACATGAACAAAGTATATCAACAGAAAGAGTAAAATGATGTCACATAGGTCTCAATACATAAAAGTATTATTACAAACAAATCCACAAACATGAATAAAGTTCGTCAATAGAAAAAGTAAAATGATGTCACATAGGTCCCAATACACAAAAGCATTATTAAAAACAAATCCACAAACATGAACAAAGTATATCACCAGAAAGAGTAAAATGATGTCACATAGGTCTCAATACATAAAAGTATTATTACAAACAAATCCACAAACATGAATAAAGTTCATCAATAGAAAAAGTAAAATGATGTCACATAGGTCCCAATACACAAAAGCATTATTAAAAACAAATCAACAAACATGAACCTAAATTGTTTAGCTGTCATTCCATTAAACAGAACAATCAAGAAACAAATGGAAAATAAATTTAGTATCTTGATTCACAAAGGAATACGCACTTTCTCAATGAATAATGTACATTGTAGTACAAATATCACCAAGTACATGTAGTCATCAAACAAAAAATAATATACATTTTTTGACCGTGACAAAAGGACTGTGTCCTCCTCTAGCTCTTGGGATAGGTCAACATTAGGGTTGGGATTTTCTTCATGAACAGGGTCAACTGATAGAGTGGGCCACTTTGACTTTTCAATGATGTACAAATTTACTATTCCCTCCGTATTTGTGATCTATTTCATCTCCAACGCTCCTTCATCATCACTAAACAACTTCAACCCTTACTCAAATGGCTCTCTCGGAGCCTTGTACAACATGCATTCAATATTGGAATACCCAAAGTCCTCTTTCACTAGGTCCAAGATCTTGAAGTAGCTCTATTGATCAGAATCACATGACTCCCATAAGTCAAAGTGACCCCCAATATATGCTCCTCCTGTGCGATGGCCACTGTAGTGCACTTCCACAGCGTATATATCCATCAAGAGCTCAAAACAAAATCACCTAATTAAAGGATATAAAAAAACAAGAATTAATATAGTGACTAATAAAAATTTTAAATCAAATTAATCGTAACAATGCAAGTGACTAGTAAAAATTTCAAATTTTTTATTACTAAGTTAGTGTCCTAATTACTATATGTGAATTTGTTATCTGTGCTCACTGCTCAGCTACTTAAGTCAAATAACCAATTGTGGGCCCCACATGGTATTAACTACTACTAAGAATAGCTAATACATTAATCCACACAAGCATGACTACATTGCCCAAGCCAAAAAAAAAACTATTTGAAGTACAAGTGGTCCCCTTTTTAAATAAGACAGACCACGAAAAAAGCATCTAATGTAGGAATTCCATCAACACAGTGGTCCCCACACTACACATATAGACACTTTCATCACAACATAATAGTTAAGCACAGGCCAAGTCACTTTTGATTTCTTTTGCCTTCTTATTCGGAAAAGCATATACATCCATGTCAACCATAAGAACACTAGAAAGAATCTCTAAATTGTGGCAAACACAAGCAAGGATTGGGTGAACCATGGATATATATATCACAACATCTCACCAAATCGGATAGAAATTGAAAATTAACCATGATAACCATGCAAATAAGGAAGAACCACATATCAATACAAGGCGAACAACAAATCATTTGAAATTGCAGATTATAGGGCAAAAATCAAAGAGCAAAAATTGGGCAAAAATCGAGATTAGGGCACGCATCGATTAGGGATAAGAAATCATTATGTGATTTCAAATGATTAGGGAATAGGTTGCTTACCTTCTTACCATCGAAGTCCTTTGTCGCTATCCACGATGCCCTCGCCACCGGAGGTCAAACGACGTCATCTGGGATAGGGACGTGGGGTTCACATAGTAGAACAAGAGAAATGGATAACTTTAGTCAAGCCCATGTGCCTTTGTGCAGAAGGTTAAGAGGCTAGGGTATTTTGGACATTTCTCAGGCATTAATACACATGGCACATGACGTGGCTGATAATTCCAGCCACATCATATGCCCAGTCAGCAATTTCTATCACCTAAATTAACGGAGTGATAAAAAAGGGTATATTTGCAAAAATTTGGAACATATAGGTCATATTTGACCAAAAAAAATGTTAGAGACATGAGTGAAAATCGAGATAAATATTGGGAACATCAGGAATACTTTTGTCATAAATTAAATAAATCAAGCAAAATAAATGATGAATACTCTCCATGCCAATAGTCTACAGTCTAATAATAATAATATATATATATAATAAATACTTCGACTATGATTCAACCATGATCTAACTATTAATTCTTGAATCAATGTCTATACTGATTCAATAACTGGTCTAATTTTCTGAACTTTGCCATAATGACATATCAAATGCACACTAAAATATTTTAAAAAAGACCACGATCTAACTATTAATTCTTGAATCGATGCTTATACTGATTTAATAACCGGTCTAATTTTCTGAACTTTGTCATAAAGACATATCAAATGCACACTAAAATATTTTGAAAAAGATCATTCACAACTTTTAACCCCAGAAAAAGAAAAAAACAACTCACCCCCACTTTTCAAACCATCAAATCAACATCTTTCCATAAATCCCGCAACTGTCCACCGTTGATTAATTTAGCACATCCTTTGACATTTGAACAATGGGAATTGAATGAAGCTGTGGTTTTTGGGACTCTAAAGTCTGCATATTATTGTATTGTTGCCAATGCTTTAATAAAGTAATTTTATGCCTTTATTTATTTTTTTTAGCCCTTAGCCACTTACGACCATTAAATTCTACTCAATCTCATGACCACAATTCGATCTCCCAATTGTTCAATCCATCCTAAAATATGAAGATTTCTAGGTTTCTTCTCAAGCCTTGTGGGGCTTGTATGTTACGCTCGGAGTTCCTCTTTTCAACATCTAATTGGAGAATGGAACTGTCTCAAGATCATAATCTACACTCTGGTAAGTTCAATCATAAGTTGTACGATGTTGTTTGCTAAGAAATGGAAACTGTCGAGGAGTTTTCTGCTCAAAGTTCATCTGAGTTTTGTGATTCTGATGCTCACGACTTTGTACTCCTTCTTCTCTGATAAGTCAATGAAGGGAAAACCAGACTTACTGAGCCTGATTTCCTCGGCTGCCTTCGCTGTCATGTCCTTGAGTTTATCCAGACAGACAGACCTTGGATTCGAGGTGGATCTTCTTAACTTCTTCCTAGGTATTCTCACTGTACAACTCATGAAGATCAACTTGTTCCTTGGCTTTGTTGCTGCAATCTTCTGCTATTTCCTCATTGTTCTTCGTTCCAATTCCAATCCCCAGTTACAAATTGGAGCCATTAGAGCGGAAGACCACGTAGTATTAGAAATTGACACAGACTGATCATCATTTGAACCAGGATTGATACCATAAGATGGAGAGATTTTTCTTTTTTCTTTTTCTTTATTTCTTTTTTTCTTTTTGAACCCAAGGATATCCCTTTACAGCTTTACTTAATATGATAGAAGACTAATGCTTTTCGAGATTAATCAGCGCAAAGAGTGGATCTCTTTCTAGATTGGCATTACAAAGAAATCGAAAAGTTTCATAATGAAAGCCCATGTGCAGTTTCTGGTCATAATCTGGTCTTAATGCTCATCCCCATGGGATGTCATGACTCATCAGACTCATGAGAGGCTCAGTTGGAAGTTGAGGATACTCAACGTACGTTTACATATTTGAGCTCAAAGCGTAAGTGGAGCCTATTCGTACATGCTATTGCAATTTGCAAGTAATCAGAAAAATAAACTGATAACCTTATTTTGAATCAATTTGAGGTATATATATGGATCATGGATGCATGTATATGCATGTTCATAATTCAATAATCGGTCTAATTTTCTGAACCTTGTCATAATAACACATCAAATGCACACTAAAATATTTTGAAAAAGACAATTCACAACTTTGAACCCCAGAAAAAGAAAAAAAAAAAACCAATTCACACCCAGTTTTCAAACCATCAATCAACATCTTTCCATAAATCCTGCAACTGTCCACCGTTGATTAATTTAGCACATCCTTTGACATTTGAACAATGGGAATTGAATGAAGCTGCGGTGTGTGGGACTCTAAAGTCTGCATATTATTGTATTGTTGCCAATGCTTTAATAAATTGGAGCCATTAGAGCAGAAGACCATGTAGTATTAGAAGACCATGTAGTATTAGAAATTGACACAGACTGATCATCATTTGAACCAGAATAGATACCATAAGATGGAGAGATTTTTCTTTTTTCTTTTTCTTTACTTCTTTTTTTCCTTTTTCACCCAAGGATATCCCTTTACAGCTTTACTTAATATGATAGAAGACTAATGCTTTTTGAGATTAATCAGCGCAAAGAGTGGATCTCTTTCTAGATTGGCATTACAAAGAAATCGAAAAGTTTCATAATGAAAGCCCATGTGCAGTTTCTGGTCATAATCTGGTCTTAATGCTCATCCCCATGGGATGTCATGACTCATCAGACTCATGAGAGGCTCAGTTGGAAGTTGAGGATACTCAATGTTTACATATTTGAGCTCAAAGCGTAAGTGGAGCCTATTCGTACATGCTATTGCAATTTGCAAGTAATCAGAAAAATAAACTGATAACCTTATTTTGAATCAATTTGAGGTATATATATGGATCATGGATGCATGTATATGCATGTTCATAATTCTTTTGTCCCACCAAAAAATTTATACCAATATCTGTCAATGTGATAATATCGAGCTGTCATGCTTTTCTAGAAAGTTTCCCAAGTGGCACCAAGCTTTAACTGAAGAAATTTACAGCACTTATACATGTGTATGACTCTCAATGACTTTATGAACTTCAGTAGAATAAAGGGAAACTGTCACGAAAGAGCGATGCGAAAGTATTGTTTAGACTTTGCAGTCACATGGAGGTCAATATTTTATATATGTTAGTTACATCACCTTCCTCTTTGGTTTTTCTTACTTTGTTACGTAGGCCTTTCATTCTCATACAGTTGTTTTTTATGAGACAATGCATAAGACTTGAATGTTTAAAAATAGGCTAACAACTGATGAGTATTATAAAAAGGTCAATAAATTTTTCGATTTTGCTTGTGGTAATACATCTAATGATGGAAATATTTATTGTCCATGTATAAAATTGTAAACACAATCGAAGTCAACCGTAAAGTTTTACATCATGATTACCTTGATTGGTTGTCAAGAGGAGTCTATGCCAAATTCAAGTTTTAGATTGAATTTAAAATCAAGTGCATAAAATATATCTATTCATGATGATGTGAGTGGAATGTTGCATGATGTGTTCCTGATACATAACTAAACCAGATTTGAACAATATTATTACCCAGTAAATATCATCAGTCCTCAGCTATTAACTTAATTTTGAATTGAACTTGATTTTGATCTAAAGTAAATTTATATATATGTAATTTATGTTAAAAACTTCTATTTTAGATTAATTTAGGAAGAATTAATATTATTTACAAATTTGACTTTAACCTCCAACATAAAAAATAATTAAAAAAAATCACTTTTGACAGGTAGGGATTTGAAGGTGAAGTCACGTTCAAGAAAAAATTTGATCGCAGATCAAACATGTAAAAAACTTTACAATCGAGTGACTAAATTGGCTTTTAAACGAAATAGTGAGAGCAATTCACAGGCAACATCAAGTCAACTTACTTATGAGGACGAGTCAACATTTAAGCTTAATTAATGTTTATCTGAATTGTCTCTATAATTAAGGAGCAATAAAAGGGGCATTTACTAAGCGCTGAATATGGGAGAAGCTAGCCAATAAGCTTAATGTTTGTCTACGTTGTCTCTAAGCACTTTCCACGGTCTCTCCTTTAATGTTACTTAAAGCAATGATCAGAAAAAGAGACTAAATTACTTATTACAGTCACTTCAAAGGAATTGGAACTTGGTCCGTATAATTACTAAAAAGTGAATACTCTCATGTTTTTATCGACAACATAACTCTTATATTTTTTTTTATCACAACTATTTACTTTAAATTGGATAGTTAAAATTAAAAGATGGTTGAGATCAACTAACACCTCAAAGAACATTATAAAATATCTTACTATAAGTTAAACGACTATCCTCCAAATTACAAATTGAAGAAAAATCTAATAATTTAAAGTGAAAATGCAATTGAATAGAGAGATTAAGTTAAATATAATAGCGAAAAATTTATGTATAATTCATTATATATTTGTTATCAAGTTTTTCAATAAAAAATGTATGGTTCTCCAATTTGAATGTGACAAGCTACATATTCTTTAAAAAATAATTTTATATTTTTTTACAACTTATCATTATATGATAGATTTTTCAAAAAAAATTTTACACATGTCATTTTTCTATTGAAAAACTTGATGATAAAAATATAAGAAATTTTATATACGTTTTCTCTTATGATAAAAGCTACTATGTATAATTTATTTTTACATTTAAAAAATGGAAATTTATGCCTTCTTGTGTGGTGTGGATCTTTGGGAATGGAGAATTGAGCTTGGGGTAATTGTTCATAAATTTTTCGGACTCGGATTCAGTAGCGTGAAGCATCGCCACTGCACAGTATCATGGAACCAGAGACTGACACGTGGCACTGGGAGGGAGTACCTGGGTAGTTTAGTGGGTTTATTAATATGCTACCAAATTTAAAATTTGTATAATTTATTTTAAAATTTTCATGAAATATATTTAAATTAGATGACAAGAATTTAATAAAATATATTTAAATTAGATTATTGAAATTTTAAATATTAAACCCAACTCTTCTCTAATTAATTATTATTATTGAAATTAACATTTTATACAATATGTATTCTTTTTCCAACAATAAAATTATTTAATAATTTATACTGTTATATTAAATTAAAGCCATAATTTCATATTAAAATGTTAACCTTAATTTAATTGTATTTACTTTTAAGTTAAAAATACTATCAGAATATTAAATTGTGTTAAAAAATAATTAATTTGATAAAAATTAAACTAAAAGGAAGGTCTTTGGAACATATCAAGTATGAAGCAAGTTTTTAGTTTTTCCACGTCTCGAATGCGGAACCTCCCACATTGTCATATATGTTCCAAAGACCTTTATTTTATTTTATTTTTTATTAAATTAATTAACTTTTTACACAATTTAATATTTTGATTGCATTATTAACTTGACAGTAAATACAATTAAATTAAGGTTAACATTTTAATATGAAATTATGGCTTTAATTTAATAGAACAGTAAAAATTATTAAATAATTCTATTGTTGGAAAAAGAATACATATTATATAAAATGTTAATTTCAATAATAAAAAATAAATTAGAGAAGAGTTGGGTTTAATATTTAAAATTTCAATAATCTAATTTAAATATATTTTATTAAATTCTTGTCATCTAATTTAAATATATTTCATGAAAATTTTAAAATAAATTATACAAAATTTAAGTTTGGTAGTATATTATTAAACCCACCAAACCACCCAACTACTCCCTTCTAGTGCTACGTGTCAGTCTCTGGTTCCACGTCACTATGCAATGGAGATGCTTAACGTTACTGAATCTGAATCCAAAATTTTCCCATGAAGATTTCTTTCAAGATGTAATCACTTCACAGTTTGAATGTCCTTGTTGCTTTTCAACGATTTAGTGAGGAATGAGTCACCCAAATAGTTCCTAATCCATGATTTGATGAAAGGAATAAGAAGTGGCAATCAAATGATGATTTTGGTGGAAGAGTACTAGAGCTCTCCATTATGGCATATGTTGTTGCTGTAGAACTGAGAACTTGGGTGCCATGGGAACCCAAGAGCCCTTCTCCATTGTGCATGGTGCAGGCCTAAATGCTTGGGCATGAAGGTTGGCACCCAAGGCACCAAAGGGACCTGAGAGCATGCTCGGTCAAGCACTTGGCACCCAAGGCGCCAAGAATAGTGTCTCGGTGCCATGGCTTGGGCATAAAAGGGTCTTGCAAGGGTTTGGCGAGAGCCCGAGATGCCTAAGTGGGTGCCTCTTGCCTACAAGAACTTACGTGTTGAAACTTTGCTCGGGTTTGGTTCTTAGGCTATTTTGGAGATTGTTTGGCTTTGAACTGCAACTCTTCTATTGGGTAATTAGCATACAGTATCAAGATAAGTGGGTGACCTTACACTAATTATTTTTCTTTAATTACAACATCATGTATGCATGCCATGGGAGCCTCAAGGGCCTAAGATTTTGTACTTGATGATCACATGATTAAAAATTGAGTTTGTTCATGTGCTGTGAGTTCATGTACATGATAAATCGGTGAGTACTCCAGACAGTGGCGTATCCAAGACCCTTGGGTCAGGGGGGCAAAATTTTCATTCTTTTTTTTGGATCTGATAGTAATTTTTCTAAATTAATTTTAATTTATTGCTCATTTGATAGTAATTTCCTCTTAAAAAATATTTTCATTACAAAAAAAGTGTTCTTCTTTTGAATCTTAATTATATAATTAATCAACTAATTTGATATAATTAGATCTACGTACAAAAATCACAAATTTCAAGCTTCTACAAAGAGGTCCTTAATAATGGAATGATAAATTAACCATTATAAAAAAAATTTCATAAAATTGACTTTACAAATATATTACTCATGATCATAATTGTATAATCGATCAATCAATTTAATAGAATTAGACTTATGTACAAAAACTTCAAATTTCAAGTTTTTACAAAGAGGTCCCTAATAATAGAATGATAAATTAACCATTATCAAGAAAAAATTTCATGAAATTGAATTCACAAATATGTTACTCATGATCCTAATTGTATAATCAATTAACCAATGTGATAGAATTAGGCTTACATACAAAACCCCCAAATTTTAAACTTTTACAAAGAGGTCCCTACAAAGAAATGAGAAATTAACTATCATCAAGAAAAAATTTCATGAAATTGACTTTACAAATATGTTACTCATGATTCTAATTACATAATCAATTAACCAATTTAATAGAACTAGACCTATGTACAAAAACTCTAAATTTCAAACTTTTACAAAGAGGTCCCTAACAATGAAATGAGAAATTAACCATTTTCAAGAAAAAAATTTGTGATTCTAGCGTGTGGGGGTCTTGTGACTGTGAGCAGCAGAGTGGGATTGAGTTACTGAAGAGGTTCAAAAAATATTAAGAGGGTTCAAAAAAAAATAAGGAGGGGGGGCAAAATGAAAAAAAAAAATTTTCATGGCACTTTTTAAATTTCAGGGGGTGCAGCTACACCCCCTGACTTCAACGTGGCTCCGCCACTGACTCCATAGGACATGAATTCGGATTCATTGAATGATAAGTTTACCTTATTGAAATCATTATAATGTGATGTGATTGTGTATGATGCCTGGGTTGAGAAAGCCTCATGGGGCTATTCTCTCTAGAGGCAGTATAAGAAGAGCCTAAGTTGAGGCGGCCAATGTGAGCTATTCTCCTGAGAGATAGGATAGTTGAACTCGGGTTGAAGAGGTCGTTATGTGCCATTCCCCCTAAAGACCAGGAAAACGGAGCTTGGGTTGAAGGGCTGTGAATGGCCATGTTATCCTTCCAAGAGGTTGCTTGTATTGCATGGTTTGCTTTTATTGAGATGTAACTAAATTATTTCATTGACTGTGAAATGCATCTTGATTATGTGAAGTTGGCCACGAAGCCCTATTGGTATATGTGTATTTTATTCATGATGTTATTTGCATTAATATTATTTCATTACATAGTCATTTGCTCACTGAGAATTTTGATAAACTCCCTATGATTTAACAATTTTAGATCCGCTTACTAAAGAGGAGTACCCACATGTGGAGTAGTGGTACTTCGAGTGTGACCTTCTCGCTTGTTGGGTGGGTCAAGTTTGTTCTTATTTTAGTTAAAGTTGTCCTGGAGGCTATGTAGTCATATAGGTCACCTAGGGATAGTTTTGTATACTATTATAATGGATACAAGCTAACTGGATTCATTATGTTGTAGTGACCCATGTTCCTTAATATTACATCCCTTCTTTTGTGATGAAAGGAATAGTTTGGAACATGGTTATTTTTGTTAACGACGTATACATGATTTCACCTTACATTAAGTTATAATGAAATACCTTGTGTTTGGAATGTTAATTTGCATATTGTTATATGAATGTTTGGGGTAGGCTTATAGTAGATGGAAAAGTTATTTCCTTATATTGCGCTAGTCACATGCCTTGGTTTTGGGGCATGACAATCTTTCCACACCTAATTTTCTCACATTTGTTTGTTTTCCCTTAATACATTCCGTACATATCTCAAAATTAGAAAATTGAAGGAATTTAGAATTCTATCTAACATAAGCTTTTGTATTATCTATTTAGAGATATGTCTGAACTGCTTATGCCATAACATAGGGGAATTTTGATCAGTTAATTGTTTTTTAGCACCATAATTAGAAGTATGCATGTTTACATTACTATCAGTGTTCCTAGTATTTAGTTTTTATAATTTATCAATAAGAATACCAGTAGCAACAATATTTGAACTTAATGAAACTAAAATCATTCCCTTCCCAAATGAACAAGAATATCTAAATTTGACCAAAGAAGAAATAGAAGTTAAATTTCATTTAAAAGACACTACAAAAAATGTCTCATGTAAATTGAAATACAAGTCATTCAAATGAATCATAAAGATTCATATGGATTTCTCTGCTACCCAGTTGTCATTTCCTATATAGATGTATCTTTTACCATTGATTGATGGTTCATGTCATTACGATTGCCGAATCGCTTCCCAAAATTGAATCTGTGATAAACTTGCAATATAGTAATCCCCAAGTCGTATTTCCTTGTGGAGCCTTACTTCTAATTACCTAATTGTTGTTTGGAATATAATTAACACTAATTATCTTATTATTTACCACAAGGGGGATAACAGAATTAAATTGAAATAAACATAAACTAAACCTAACAGAACAAAAACACAATACAAAAATAAAACGCATGCAATTAGTCAATCAGATTCCTTGAATTGGAACCATCACTATCTTTATCCCTAATTTGAATACAAAATAATTAAATTGATTTCTCCTTCTTTAAGAAGCAAAGTCCTATTTTATTATAGGCATGTAATTAAATAGATTAATGAAATTTTACTGGTGATCGATCGGATATTTCATACTTTCCCTGTAATTTATTCAAAATTGGCATTACAAGAGACTTGACTTTCAGTGGTGACTAAAGAAGTCGCTACTGAAAGTCGACTTTTGGTGGCGACTAAAGGAGTCACTACTGAAAGTCAACTTTTGGTGGCGACTAAAGAAATCGACACTGGAGGTTGACTTTCTGTGGCAACTTCGAGAATCACCCCTAAAAGTCTAATTTTTTATGGCGACTTTTGAGGGTCACCACTAAAAGTCTGACTTTTTGTGGCGACTTTTGATACTCACCACTGAAATTTAGACTTTTAATGGTAACTCTCATAGTCACTACCAAAAGTCAATTTATTTTTAAATAAAATGAAAAAAAATTAAAATTTTAGTGACGACTCCGATAATCGCTATCCAAAGTTAGACTTTTAGTGGTGACTCTCATAGTCATAACCAAAAGTCAATTTTTTTAAATAAAATTAAAAAAAAAGTTCATACGAGTTGCCACTAAAATTTTGACCTTTTGTGGCGACTTTTGAGAGTTGCCACTAAAAATTTAACTTTTGATAGCGACTTTTGAGACTCGCCATAAAAATTAACGTAAACTTTCGCCAGGAAATAGTCAGTTGAATGAATTTTCTTTTAATAAAAAAAATCCTGCCTTTGTTGCTAGAAGGACGCATGCCGAAGACATTATTTTATAATTATATACAAATATCAAAAAATAATGGAATAATTATATTAAACCGTGGTTTCTAACCACTAACTTTTGAAAGGGACGAACACTTTTTTTGTACTCTTCTAGTTGTGGCTAACGTCGTTTTTAATGTTGAATTAAGTAATACAAAACAAGATATTTTCTTATATATAGATTGAGTCTCTATTTATTTTTTGGACAAAAACATTTTTTATCATCTCTCATATTTGAAGTGGATTTTAATTTTATTATACATATTTATTTTATATCAACTCTATTTTTTTATTTATTTAAACATAAGTAAAGATTTATTAGGCATTACCATCGAATTTTAACAAAACAAATAATAATTTGGATTAAATAATACCATTAATTTTATAATAAAAAGGAATTGCCATATATAAATGATAAACAAATTTTTTAAAAAAGAAAGTGGTGGAACCCACAAGAAGAATTAAAAAATGTGATAAGGTTGCCAAAAGGCATAGGTTCCTCCTAAGCGGAAGAGGCTAGCGGTATCCGCCAAGAAGCTTCTCAATTTCCATGTGACACTATCTTATCACCCTTGTTTTTGGTATCTACGTCAAACAATATATATTACAGTCTTACAAACCAAATGTTAGGTTACTGAAATGCAATTAATCAAGGAGAAGATAGAGAAGAACACACAAAGAAATTACGTGGTTCGGTCAATGCGACCTACGTCCACGGACAGAGAAAGTATTTGTATTATTTTCTAACGGAAACTATACAGAGAGAAATTACATCAACCTCTTTACCAATGAATTCTCTTACACACATATATATAGAGGAAATAATGGGTTATGGGTTATGGGTCGTGGGTCGGGTTACCAACCGGGTCACCCACAAAATTCAAGTCAAACCCAACAATTTCCCTCCTTGACTTGAATTCTCTCAAATCACCAGAACTAAGTACAAATTCATCTCTATCATTCAAGCCCTGTAGGGCTTCATGGAATGCGAACATTCACCAAGTCCAAGCTATGCTTGAACTTCTCTGAAGGTAGAGCCTTTGTTAACATATCTGCTGGATTATCTGCTGTGGCTATCTTCTCGATGGATAATTTCTTGTCTTCTATCACATCTCGAATAAAATTTAATCTGATATCAATATGCTTCGATCTCTCATGGTAGACTGGATTCTTGGCCAAACTTAATGCACTCTGACTATCACAATAAATGATAGGTCTCTGAATATTTAACCCCAAACTATCAATCAAACCATGTAACCACATACCTTCCTTAACTCCTTCTGCCAATGACATGTATTCTGCTTCAGTGGTAGACAAGGCAACTGTAGATTGAAGTGTTGCCTTCCAACTGACAGCACATCCATTCAGAGTCAAGACATAGCATGTTAAGGATCTCCTCCTCAAAAGATCTCCAGCATAATCTGAATCTGTATAGCCAACCAAGCCACTATCAGATTTACCAGCACCATAAACCAAGCAAATATTATTCGTACCTTTCAGATACCGCATAATCCATTTAACTGCACTCCAGTGAGCTCTCCCAGGATTACTCATAAACCTGCTTACCACACTGACTGCATGAGCCAGATCAGGCCTAGTACACACCATTGCATACATCAAGCTTCCAACAGCATTACAGTAGGGCACTGAACTCATGTACCCTTTTTCCTCAGCTGTAGTAGGTATTGTACTAGCATCAAGTTTAAAATGTGCCGCCAACGGAGTACTAACTGGCTTAGAATTATTCATCTAGAAAGAATGCAACAATTTTTCTATGTATTTCTGCTGAGATACATACAGCAAACCTGCACTTCTATCTCTCCAAATCTCCATGCCCAATATCTTTTTAGCTGCACCCAAATCCTTCATTTCAAACTCACTGCTCAACAAGGCTTTCAAACTGTCAATTTCAACCTTGTTCTTTGTAGCAATTAACATATCATCAACATATAGCAACAAATAAATATAAGAATTATCTGCAAGTTTCTTAGAGTAGACACAGTTATCAAACTGATTACGTAGAAAACCATGAGAAGTCATGAATGCATCAAATTTCTTATACCACTGTCTCGGAGACTGCTTCAAACCATACAAGGACTTTTTCAGCAAACATACATGATCTTTCTTCCCATAATCAAGAAATCCTTCTGGCTGTGACATATAGATCTGCTCCTCTAAATTTCCATGTAAAAAAGCAGTTTTCACATCCAATTGTTCCAACTCCAAGTCAAAAACACTTACCATGGACAAAAGGACACGAATGGTTTTATGCTTCACAACAGGGGAGAAAACTTCATGATAATCAATTCCCTCCTTTTGTGAAAAACCCTTTACCACGAGTCGTGCTTTGAACCTTGCTGGTTCAACTCCAGGAATACCTTCTTTCTTCTTGAAGACCCATTTGCATCCTACCGATTTCACTCCCTTTGGTAACGGTACAAGGTCTCATGTTTCGTTCTTCTCAAGAGATTGCATCTCTTCATTCATTGCAACCAGCCATTCTGATGCTTCTCTACTCTCAACTGCTTCTTTATATGATCTCGGGTCATCAGAATCAATACTTTCACCTACTGCTAAGGCATAAGCAACTGAATTAACATTAACTATATCAACACAATCTGCATACTTCATAGGTTTTCTGATTTCCCTTCTTTCCCTCCTTGTTGCTATAGGTTGTGATTCTTCTTCTTCCCTGGGCTGCTGTACAGGGTCTGTTATAACCCTTTTTGAAGTTTGAACTTCAATTTCCACCTTCTGGTTGGCACCTTGATCATTATTACCTGCATGACTACCAAGCTCCTCCTTCTGACCAAACATAGTAGACTCATCAAAAGTTACATCTCTGCTAGTAATAAATTTTGGAGTTCTATCCTTTTCGGTACACCACAGTCTGTACCCTTTAACTCCAGGTGCATACCCTAGAAATATGCATTTCATTGCCCTAGGCTCTAGTTTACCATCATTCACATGAGCATAAGCAGGACAACCAAATATACGCAGGCCAGAATAATCAGAAGGTTTATCGGACCATACCTCTTGAGGAGTCTTAAAATCAATTGCAGTAGATGGCGATCTATTCACCAGATAACAAGCAGTGTTAACTGCTTCAGCCCAGAATTGTTTTGGCAAGCCAGCGTTTAATCGCATGCATCTCGCACGCTGCAACAGTGTTTGATTCATACGTTCTGCAACTCCATTTTGCTGTGGTGTATGACGTACAGTGCGGTGCCTCACTATACCTTCTTTCTTGCAAAACTCATCAAACGGAGCATTACAGAACTCCAACCCATTATCAGTTCGGAGTGTTTTGACCTGTTTTCCAGTCCGTTTCTCAACCATGGTCTTCCACTCCTTGAACTTCCCAAACACTTCATCTTTGGATTTCAGAAAATATACCCAAACCCTTCTAGAGTAGTCATCAATGAAAGTAACAAAGTACTTGCATTTGCCCTGAGATTCAACTGGAGAAGGACCCCACAAGTCTGAGTGAACATATTGTAGAACATCCGTAGAAGTATGCTTCCCAGAACTGAACTTAACTCTGCGTTGTTTACCCATAACACAAACTTCACAGAATTTCAGTTTCCCAGTTTCTGCTCCTTCTAACAATCCTTGTTTACTTAGAATTGACAGCCCTTTCTCACTCATGTGTCCCAATCGGCAATGCCACAACTCTGTATAATCATCATTCTTCCCTAAAGATTTAGATACAGCCACTGTCCCCATCACAGAACTACCAATCAGAAAGTAAATGCCATGCTGTAATTTACCCTTCATTATAACAAGAGCACCTTTGGAAATTCTCAACTGTCCATTCTCTCCAGAGTACTTGTACCCTTGTTTGTCTAGAGTACCAAGAGAAATCAAGTTCTTCCGTAGACCAGGAACATGCCAAGCATCAAGCGTCCTGACTATTCCATCATACATCTGAATCTGCACAGAACCACTGCCCTTAACACTGAGCTGCTCATCATCACCCAACCTCACAACACCATTCCACTCCTTGAAAGAAGTAAACAGTTCACGTGAGAAAGTCATATGATAAGATGCACCTGTGTCCAAGACCCAAGTATTTGTAGAACCAGAGGTGCTGACTGTGAGAACATCAATGTCTTCTTCTTCGTCAGAACTATCTTGCACCACCGCAGCACTACCACTGGTATTCGGTTCCTTCTCGTCATTTCCCTTCTTCCTCTGTGGACAATTCTTCCTGATGTGCCCCTTCTGTTTACAGTGATAACATCGAGGTCCTCCTTTGTTCCTCTACTTAGACCGTGACTTGCTTCTTTTTCCATCATCCCTTTTAGTGTCTCTGCCTCTGCCAACATATAAACCTGCTTCTGCACCATCCTCATTAGAACTAGAGACTCTCCTCTTCAGCTCTTTAGACTGCAAAGCATCTTTGACATCATTAACAGAGATACTATCTCTACCATACAACATAGTATCAACAAAGTTCTCATATGAATTTGGTAGAGAACACAAAAGAATGATAGCCTGATCTTCATCATCTATCTTAACCCCAACACCCTGTAAATCCAGGATAATTCGGTTAAAATTATCAAGATGATCTTTTACATGCATATTTTCTGTCATCCGCAGGGTATACAAACGCTGCTTCTGATATAACCGGTTTGTGAGAGACTTTTTCTGGTATTTATCATCCAATTTCTTCCACAAACCTGCAGCAGTTGATTCATCAACTACTTCTCTCAACACCTCATCTGTCAGACTCAATAGTAATGCACTATGAGCCTTTGCCAAAATTTCCTTCTTCTCCTCTTCCTTCAACGTGTTAGGTAGACTACTTTCTCCTTCTAATGCCACTGCACATCCCTGCTGAACCAGAAGTGCCCTCATTTTTACCTTCCACAAAGTGAAATCATTCGATCCATTGAATTTCTCAATATCGAATTTATGAGTCGACATCTTCTCAAATAACAGCAGATAAATTACTAGCAAATTTCGCAATCAGAAATTGAATTTCACAAAATTGTTCAGAACCTTGCAAATTGACCAGAACTTCACTAACAGAAATTCAACACAGCAGTCCAACAAAATTCACAGCAGTAAACCAGAAATCCAATCCAGCACAATCTAACACAATCCAGTAAATTCACACAGAAATTCAGAATTCTTTTCTGAATTAAACATAAACTCACCGGAACTGTGTCGAGGAAACAATAACGATCGCAACAGAAAACTTGGTCCAAACAACAACTATGACCAAACAGCAGCTTTGACCAAACAGCAATTTTTGACCAAACAGCAGCTTTAACCAAACAGCAGCTTTGACCAAACAACAGCTTTGACCAAACAGCAACTTTGACCAAACAGTAACTTTGACCAAATAGTACCGTTGACCGTTGACCGTGCTACAGTGCTGAGTCGCTACAGTTTTGAGTCGCTACAGTATCCAAGTCGCTACAGTGCCGTTGACCGTTGACTGCTACAGTGCCTCGCCGTAGAAGACGATGAACAGTACTTTTGATGAAGATTCCGGTAATGAACAGTACTTCCGATGAATATTCCGTCGATGAACAGTACTCGCAACCGTAAAAACTCACCAAAACAACTGAAAAACGATCTCCAATGCACTAGAAATGCAATAAACGGTCTCTTTTTACCCAAAAACAAGCGAATCAAGCTAGATCTGAAATTTAAAAACTAGATCTGAAAATTTTATTACCACCAAAAATTGGTCTCCGACGTTCTTCAACGCACCAAAGATGCAGAGAATGGTCTCCTATGCTCCAAAACAACTAAATCGAGGCAAGATCTGAAATTTTGGAGCTATATCTGAAAATTTTCGGACGTGCTACAGTAACCGATGAACCAAAAATGAACCAAGGCTCTGATACCACTTGTTAGGTTACTGAAATGCAATTAATCAAGGAGAAGGATAGAGAAGAACACACAAAGAAATTACGTGGTTCGGTCAATGCGACCTACGTCCACGGACAGAGAGAGTATTTGTATTATTTTCTGAAGGAGGCTATACAGAGAGAAATTACATCAACCTCTTTACCAATGAATTCTCTTACACACATATATATAGAGGAAATAATGGGTTATGGGTTATGGGTCGTGGGTCGGGTTACCAACCGGGTCACCCACAAAATTCAAGTCAAACCCAATACCAAACTTTTTGATTGCAGAACGACATGATGTGTTATCGTATTCTCAATGTGCTAAACCAGTTCATGTCGTGGAGACTCTGGGGAATTGCTTTAACCCTAGTTTCCTTGCCTTGCTATGCTCGGAGCTCGTCCTTCGAATATTTATACGGAGACTGAACCCTCCTCAATAGAACTCTTTATGTTGCATTCAGTATAACCACCATTAGGATCGTGTCATTTCCACATAGAATGCAAGTAAATTCGAGAAGGTTCATAATCAGAGCTCATGTGGTACTTATTTTTTTAGTGCTAACCTCTCTTTCACTACTATGATCAAAAAGTGAAAGGAAACTTGATGTATTAACCATAATTTCCAATACTGCATTTGCTATCATGTCTTTGTGTTTGTCAAGGCAGATGAGGCTCAAACTCGAAAAGGATTTCTTCTATTTTTTCCTCAAATTACTAGCACTACAACTGATGAAGATCCACGTGCTCCTGATTTCTGTTGCAGCAGTTGTTTGTTATCACCTCGTCATGCTTCATTGCCATTTGAAGTTCCAAGAAGAAAAGTGTAATGTCTGCTAGATTTATATTAAACTTATACAATTTAAGAAAATTGTAATAAAATTGTAATATATATTTAGTAAAAATATTGGTTTAATCCACAGGATTTTTCTGAAAATTCTTATAAAATATCTAATTGTATAAAAATAGGAAAATTTTGAAACAAATTTTAATATAAAATTTCATACTGGGTAGGGGATGAGCAATCGACTAATTTGGAACTATCGGTCGACTGATTGTCTTCAAAATTGCATCTATCCAATATCGAGAGGTATCAATCGACTAATGCAAGGTAATCGGTCGATTGATACGCTCTGAACTTCAAATTTTAAAAAACTATTAAATAGAAAACATGGTAAAATCATTAAACTTCAATATACATATAATCTACAACACTTTTTCAACTCTTCTTGTAAATTCTTTTCTAGAATGGAGCTACAATACAATAGATTTACATAAATTCATATATTTCTATACATACACACTAAATGTGCATAAACCTCAAAAGTTTATATAAGAAGTTACTACAACATTCTCTTTTGCTATTTAACTACTTAACAACTATGCTAGTTTATTCTTTGCTTTCTCCTGCTTTTCTACTTCAATTCCTTAAATGGTTAGTCATAATATAAAATCATGAGATATATAATCTCAATAGCTAGTTTACTTAAAGAAATCATTTTAAGAACCATTTCAGTCATAAAAGCAATTCTCAATGAATAAGTCATACTTCCATGAACATAAAAGAACTATCATATAAACAGTCTCAATAGTATACTCATTCCATGAAATATAAAATGATATATTAACACATTAATTGTGTCATGAACTTCTTTCTCAATATAATGCACTATACTTTGTCTACTTTCTCAGGAAAAATACTCAATGTCCCATGAGAAATTTCTGTCATCCAATGAAGAATTTCTGGTGTTCTGTCATCCTATAAGGACTTTTACATCCTATAAGGAATTATGTCATTCTATGAAAAATTTCTAGGGTTCTGTCATCCCATGAAGACATAAACTTTACTTTTCAAGAGCAAGTTAGTTCTTTATGCTCATAGAAAGCTTCAAGATGTACATACTTGCTAATCATACAAAGAATACATCAAATAACTAAAATAACTTGCTTTCTAGCCATCTCATGAAGAGAACTCTTCATCCTATGAGGAAAATTCTGCATCCCATAAAGAATCAAGCTCTACTTTCATGAGAAATCATGTTCTCAAACATTCATGGAAGAATTTGTAATAATATTATGTCATAACATATTCAAGCATGACAATATATGTAAATAACTTGTTTTTATGAAAAACTAGCTATCTTTAATTCTCCTAGAGCTGAAATTGAAGTGATATCTTCTAGTTCCCTTTTAAAATTCCTTGTTTCCTTAGTTTTCAAACTAATTCCTTCTTTTCTCCTCTTTCCTTAGTCTAAAAACTATAATTCTACCAATTTCAAGCTCTAGAATCTATCTAAATTAGAGAAATCAAGCTAGGAAGCTTACCTTTGATGATTTTCTTGCTAGAAACCTAACTAGAAGTCCTTTCTCTCTCTTCATCTTCTCCTTCACGTTTTCTCTCTTTCTCTCTCTTCTCTAAATTTCAGAATTTCCTTTTTCTCCCTCTCTTCTTGCTTTTAAAAGGATCTTAAGAGCCTCTTACTATGGAATCCTCCTTTTAACCTTACTCTCTTATTTCTGAGCTTCATGGGTAAGCTAGGGATGTTTAAGTAAATTTTTCATTGATTTTTCAGTTAAAACAGACTTACTTTCATAGTCTAGCAGACAATTAGTTGACTGATTGCTTTCCTATAGTCGACTAATGCGTAATTAGTCGACTAATTTACCATGATTAGTCTACTGATTGCTTCATAACCTAAAATTCCATTCTGACAGAGAGACTGATCTCTCATCATCAGTCGACTGATTGTAGACCAGTCGACTGATTACAGATATCAGCAACTTGATATGATCTTTGATGCTATCAATCGACTAATTGTTACCATTAGTCGACCGATTCTCTCATAACTTCATTTTTTCTTCTACTCTTAGCTCATTTATCATAATTTCTCATGCCTTTCCTTGATTACTTGCTTCTAGGTATCTAAAAGCATAAATAACTTAATTCTATCATTATTTGAAACTTAGATAAAGAAAATTTGGGATGTTACAAGATAGACTGGGGTCTCATAATTTGTTTTAACTAAGTCATAACTTTATTTTATTTTAATTTGATCCTTTGTTTTTATCACATCATTTTCATTGCTATTCAGGTACTCAATGAGAGGGTGGAATTGGATCCACTCGTAGTAGACAAGACCACCAACGAGAGAGTGGAATTAGAGACTCTATACAAAAATATAATATAACATTATGTGTTTATTCATTCAAAAAAGAAAAGAAAAAAGATACAAAATAGAGCCTCTTTACATGTTATTTATACACAACGGCTAGGCTCAACTACCAATAGCTAATAATCGTTAACGACATAACAACTACTAAAAATAATAAATATAAATATTGTACACCTGCCCCTCAAGTTAGAGGATGATGAATATCAGACATCCTAAACTCGAACAGTAAAAATTTAAACTGAGCCCTCGCGAGAGACTTAGTAAAAATGTCTGCTCTTTGACAGTGTGTAGAAACATAATGGGGAACAATCAAGCCTCACTAGTATTTCTCATGAATAACATGACAGTCAATCTCAACGTGCTTCGTGCGCTCATGGAATACTAGGTTCGCAGCGAAATGTAAAGTAGCTTTGTTATCAGACTAAACATCAATGGTCTGCTTAAATTCAACATGTAAATCCTACAACAAGTATGTAAGCCATTGAACCTCGCAAACAGCTGAAGCCATCACTATAAAAAAGAACAACTTAGCAACGTTTGAAAGAAACGCCACTAAATTAGGCATTACAAGCTATATAGTGGCGTTTTAACTCAAACGTGGGCAGAAATGCCACTATTTACACATAGTGGCATTTGTTGTGGCTTTTTATAATCGTTGCAAAGTTAAAAATATATAGGGAAAACAACAATTTAGTGTATTTAGGACTGAAAACGTCACTATATAATGACATTTATAGTGACGTTTGTTTCTCCCAAATGCCACTATATAATAGCATTTCTAGTAAAAAAAAAACCATTATATAATGGCGTTTGTGATGTTTCCTAGTGACAAACGCCACTATATGAATATACTATGGCGTTTTGTGCATGAAACACCATTGTGTTATTATTTTGTGGCATTTAAAAATGCCACTAAATGTTACAGTAAATGTCACTTTAACTAACCCCTCCCCCCCCCCCCCCCCTAAAAAAACTTGCACATCAGGCCCTATCCAAACAACAATCAATAAATCCAGCAAATGAATATATACATATTCTGCATTAATAAATATAGAGAAATAAATTTAGCAAATGATTCTTCATTAATAAATAAGTTATCAAAAGTAATACATAACTACATAAAAATCTCATTCTCCTAAGTCAATCATCATTTTCATCATCCTCATCATCATCCTCCCTATCTTCATTTTCTTGATTAGACAATGGAAAGTTGGTTACTGGAGATGTACGTAATGGCTTTGAGGGGTGCGGCTCTTCTCTTACATGGAAGAGCCACCTACGCGCGAGACAAGGGAAATAATTGGAATAATATTCATTTCCAAAGACATAAATCATACCCTATCATGAAGTGCAGTTCAGCAATACATTGTATGATTACATAATTACACAAGAATCATAAAAAATCAATGTTAATTGTATTATATTATATTTTACCACCTTTTCCTGCATAAGAAAAGAGGACCACCTTTTCCTGCATAAGAAGAAGAGCGAGGGAGAAATATCATCTTCTGTCATATGTTAGTATTCATTTATAAAACTGGGTTGAATGTCTAGATATGGTTTTCTCTCTATACCTTTTCTCCCCTTCAATTCATTCTGGACTTAATCCCCTGACATCAAGCTCTCGCGCGAAGTATCTTCCTTGTCTTGTGCACGTTGGTGATTCCTCCACGTTAGAGAAGAGCCGTACCCAGTTTTGAGTGGCTTTTAGTTTGACCATTATTGACAATTATTTATTTTGACTGTTATTATTTGTTTAGGAAGTTATAGTTGTTTCTGACTTATATATATATATATATATATATATACATGATGTTACTCGTGTAAGGAATGATATTGTAACTTTTTTTTAATAAATAAACAATCATCAAGCCCTACAAAAAAATTTTCATTTTTCAGCAGTGGAAAAAGCATTGTAAATGCGTGTGTTGGGAAGCATTTAGCAACAGCTTTTTGCCACCACCGGAATAACTGCTTGCTAATACTTAACGGCGGTTTTATGGCCATTTGGTGACAATTTTGTTTTAAGTAGTTGTTATGAATATTATTAATAATAATATTCTTATTATTGTTATTATAAAGTATGTAATTTTTAATATTAAATATTTAGAAGGACGTGAAGCAAAGTTTAGGGGTGAAAATAGAATTTCACATGATGAACTATGGACCAAATTGAAAAGTGCAAAGTTTTAAGAAGAGCTTTTCATAATTTTAACTAGACCATTTTTGTGGCAGTTTTGTAACCATACACGTATAACCCACCATGTAGTTATCTTAACCAAGAAGGGATTCATCATTAAAAATAGAAAAATATTAGACTCTTCTATCTGAGTTCCCGAAAAACTCCTTCCATGCCCCCCTGGTGCATGAGATCGAGAGAGAGAAAAATTTGGAGAGCTCTGTCTTGCTATCATGGAGTAGAGTTGGTCGACGGCAAGAAGTAAGAGGGTTTTGGAATTTTTCTGCACTTTTCGAAGTCTCTCTCTCGCGTCTTGTATACATAATTTTACTGGTTAAAATTTAATTCTAAGGCTGAGTAGAAACAATTTGAATTAAAAAGAAACTGTGTAATATGAACTATGGTTCGAGGATTTAGTGAAAAATAGGAGAGACATAACAAGGGCTGGTTAAGGGGGTTAATATTAAGAACTGAGTTAATGCTTTGGAAATTCTAAATGACAGATTGATAATCTATTTGGGACGCTAAATATACTACTAATACAATATAGTAATACTCAAAGAATTTCATGAGGACCGTAGACAGTTCTGTTTGACAAAATTCATTTATAAACTAGCTGATAGCTTATAAGTTAATTTTTAACTTATAGCTTACAGTTTATAAGCTAATTTTAGTTGATAGCTTATAAATTAGTTCATTGAATTAGAAATATTCAGTAACAATAACTGTTTAAGTAGCTGAAAAGTGTAAAATAATATAAAAGGGTATATATTTTTTAATTTCAAAATAATATAAATAAATATACTATTTTTGTTTTTAATTAAATTAATTTATTTTATTATATATATATATATAATTCATTAAAAATATATATTTATATATTTTATTATATATAATAAAATATATTTACATATTTTATTATATTATATATATTTTTATATATGGGTATAATAGGTATTTTTATAAAATAATAAAAGTCAAAAAAGACGAAAAGTACATAAGCTATAAGCTACTCAAAATAGTTTATCAAAATAAACTATAAATTACTAAAATAAGCTCGTTTACTGAACAATTTTAACGAATTTATAAGCTAATCAAATAAATTGTTAGCTAGTCAAATAAGCTATAAGTTAGTTTATAAATTATAAACTTATTGCGCCGAACACAATAGTTTATAAATTGTAAACTTGTTGCGCCAAACAAAACTTAAAAGGTCTTTGGTTTAAGTTAATAAAATGACATCAAAGTCCGATAAATATGAACCAAGCTAAGTGGTCAACTGCTTTGATTAGGACAGTCGATCGACTGAGTCAGGATCTATATTTGGGATTTTCTTATTTAAATGAAAATTTGAGACTAACTAGGACTAACTAATAATTAAACATCTGTACAAGAAATTCATTGATTAGCGAAGGAAAAATCCGTCGCTAAATTAGTGAAATTCTGTCGCAAACTCGTTTGCGACCCAAAAAATCCGTTGCTAAAACATCCATCGCAAATTATTGGTGACGGATTCATGTCCGTCGCTAATTTTTCGTCACAAATTTGTAACGGATATTTCCGTCTCAAATTTATGACGGATTTTTTCGTCGCTAATTTGTGACAGATTTTTCCGTAGCAAAATCTGTGGCTAATTTGTGACGAATTTTCCCATGACTAAATCTGTTGTAAATTAGCGACGGATTTTCAGTCGCTAAATTCGTCGCTAAATTTTGGGTTTTTTGAGACGGAAAAATCCTTCACTAATTCCGTCGCAAATTTTTAGACAGATTTTTTTATATATTTAACCAATAACAATAATTACAAACTTAATTTGAAACCTGTAAACAAACATTATTATAGCAAAGAAGCTTCAGCCAAAATTTACAACAAAAAAACTTTACATATTATATACATAATTCTTCATGATCCATCATCACCATAACAAAATATAAGTTGCTATAAATAAACTAGTCAAGGGGTGATCCAAGGGTTGTGTCTCATCATCATCAATAGGAGTATCTATCTGCCTGCCAACCAAATTGATGAAGCGGTCCATCATTGCATGCATCTCGCTGATGACAATCGCCGACTCTCCAACATGTGTGTCTGGGCATCAATCTTCTCCTCTGAGTGTTGATTTCATCCTTATGAGCCATAAGCTCATCCATCATAGGTTCCATCCGACGCTATAGTTCTTCCTCAAAGTTAGGATAAAGACCTGATAGCGGGACAAAACAGGAACTAGAGCAACCTATCTCACGTGCCTCTGACCCTATGCCAAATATGCGCCCCTTCTTGTTCTTTCCTCCTACCGCTTGAAGCCATAGCTCTACATTGGCAACATCATCATCCTGTTGTTCGCTACCCCCACTTATCACTTACGGTTGCGATGATTTCAATCTAGTATATTTCTCCTATTAAATATTTATAAACATATAATGTATATTCTTAATTACATAGTTAAGAAAATTAATATAAGAAATAGAAGATTTCAAAATATTCACATAGACTTCTCGCGAACGCACATCAACGAATTCTCTATTGTCACTCTTCTTGTGGGTGCGCATAAACAAATCTATCAAGCAAGGCTTTCTTCCACTTTGACGCTCCTGCATATTATAGTGAATATTATATAATTTCAAGATGATTGTGTGTAATAAAAAAAAGTAAGTAAAATAAGAGAAGACTAGATTTGGAATTGCAATACAAAAATTATAATAATATTTATTACCAACCAAATGCAAACACAAAACATAGTTAAGTAGAATATTTACCTCTCAAAAAGATACATCCAACGGTATTGCACTGGCCCACCAACTTTGGCTTCATATGCAAGGTGTACTGGGAAGTGCTCCATGGAGTCAAAGAAACCAGGGGGACTATCTTCTCTAACTTGCATAATGTCACCAGAATATTTTCTTCTAACTATGTTAACTTTTCTATTGTCAATGTAGTGGAGCAAATATCTCTAAAGAACTGACTAAGTTCCGTTAGCGGTCTCCACACAACTCCTGGAAGATCTATAAATGTGATGGAAAAAAATCGCTCTAAAAAAATATGGCAATCATGACTCTTCATGACATGGAGCCTACCTTCCCTGAAATCAACACATCGTGTCAGATTGGAAGCATACTCATCAGGAAGCCTAAGATTCTTAACCCATTGACAAACAGTACGTTTTTGTTCTAAAGTGAACATAGATCGACCCTTGGGTTTCAATTACTTCCTATTACGCTCAACTAGCTCTAAGTCTTTACAGTGACAATATTCTTTGATGTCCATTCTGGCCTTTGCATTGTTTTTTGTTCTGCCCTTATCATCCATTACTGTATTGAATACATTGTCGAATACATTCTTCTCAATATGCATAAAATCTAAATTATGGCATATAAGATTTGTCTTCCAGTATGGCAATTCCCAAAATATACTACATTTTGTCCAATTGTGTGTGACCCTAGACCCAGAAACGGTCACAGCTTGACCGTATTCATGGACCATAGGAATGTTACATATTCTACTATAAACTTGTGACCCATTTAACATCGGAGGAGGTGATGATCTCTCTTCCTTGTTTCTGAGGAAGGCATTCTTGTTCCTCCTGTATGTGTGGTCCAGTGGCAAAAATGGTCGATGACAATCAAAAAAAGAAGTTTTCGTACCATGTTTTAGTGTAAATGCCTGCGAGGCTTCCATGCAGACGGGGCAAGATAAGTTTCCCGCAGTCATCCAACCAGACAACATTCCATAAGTGAGAAAGTCATTTATAGTCCACATAAGCGCCGCCCGCATATTGAAATTTTGCTTCAACGATGCATCGTAAGTCATAACACCTTCATTCCACAACAATTTTAATTCATCTATCAAGGGCTGCAAATAGACATCTATTTTGGCCTTTGGATTGCTAGGCCCAAGAATGATTAGGATCAAAAACATTACTTTCTGTCGCATACACCTTCCTGGAGGTAGGTTATAAGGAGTGATAATAACTGGCCAACATGAATACACTTTTCTAGATTGTCCAAATGGCGTAAACCCATCGGCACATAAGCCAAGCCGTACATTGCGAGGATCTGTCGCAACTCCTGGGTGTTCTTGGTCAAACATTTCCCATGCCAGTCCATCAGATGGATAGACTAGCACTCTATCTTCTCGTCGATTCTCATGGTGTCACCTCATCTCCTTTGCTGTGACCTCAGAAGTGAATAACCTTTGAAGTCTTAGGATCAAAGGTAGAAACCACAATTGTTTTTTTGCTACTCTGCTATGAGTACCATGACGGATTCTTCTAGTGCTGTATCTGGCACTCCCGCAAAACTTGCACTATGTTTCATCTACATTATCCTTGTAGTACAACATGCAACCATTCTCACAACAATCAATTTTCATGTACCCAAGTCCCAAACCTGTAACCAATTTCTTTGTTTTGTAAAGGTTCTCATGTAATTGATGTCCAGATGGCAAAGCCTCACTCATGAATTGCATAAAAGCATTGAAGTTCCCCTCAGCCATGTTATAATCTGATTTGTTGCTCAACAACCTTACTGCCGCTGATAACTCAAAGTGGCTATTGTACCTTTCCCAAAGAGGAGCTTGTGCAGACTGTAACATATCATAAAAGGCCTGAGCATCTAGGTTACGAGACTCCTCTACTATTTGGCCAATATCAAAAATCATTCTATACCTAGTTGCATCCAACACCATTTCCTCATACCGACTCTCCTGTGCCTCACTGTCCCCAATATTACAAGGTGGGTCACCTAATAGAGGATTGACTGTTGACAAGGATTCTCCAATAATAATCAGGTTGGAATCCCTTCCGATAAAGATGCAACCTCACACCATCATGTTCTAATAACTTCCTACATTTACACTTTACACAAGGACACCTTATTGTCCCTTCACTCAAAAATATTCGTAATTGACTTGCATGATTAATGAATATCTCAACTCTATTCAAGAATTCATTTGTAATCCCAACTCTTTTAACCCTATTGTACGTCCATTGACGGTGAGGTGTCACATCCATGTTCTCAACCCTAAAATTTCAATGCATTCTAAGATTATTATTTATGACACTAAACTTTTATTGGACTTTGAGTCAAGGAAAGCTAAAATAAACTCCTTAAACTTTGAAAAATTAATTTCAACATTTACTGTACAAAGTAATATAGATATAGTGCATGACAAATTATGCTGAGAGTAGATAATACTACATATCTGCTGAATATGTATAATTATTTAAAGAAATAAGTGTCACTTTTAACTGTTAATGCAATTGCAACAATGGGAAATATTTACATCATCAGAGACAAATATGACTACAGTGTTAATGACATTAGTGCTAATAACAATTATGGCTAATTCAATAGTTGAATAATAAATAATTATCTAAACTAACATAATTTAATATAATATTAGGTTTGTAGACAAATGATTCTAATAAATAGTTCTAAACTAATTTTATTGACTATGTATAATAACTACACTACATCTTGATTCAAATTGAGCTAACATGCAATCTCTATCAAACAAACCTAAGAAACAAAATAAACAAGAGAATAAGAGTAAATCATTGTAAAAGTAAGAAAGAAAATAGGGTGAGGATGAATAGAGAAGTGAACCTGTGGCACTGACTATTCCAACCCTAAGTTCCTTCACCACCCACCTCCTCCAGCAGCCCCTGATTTGTCACAAATGCATTTATTACACAGTGCTATGTACAAGCAAAACAATTAATTCAGCACCAATTAATTTAGCAATACAATACAATTATGAAATCTCCAACCTTATAGATATTTCTGGTTCACTGAACCAAAAATTTGTTGTTCATGGTGAACCAGAAATTTTTGGTTCACTGAACCAGAAATTTCTTGTTTAGTTGAACCAGAATCTGGTTCACGCAGTCTGGTTCACGCTGCGTGAACCAGAAATTTTGGTTCACACCGTGAACCACAAGGCTTCAACCGACTAGACCAGCGAATGGGGGACTCACCAAACGCTTCAACCGGCTGTGGATGGTTTAGAGTGCTACTGTGCGTGGCTGGGAAGACAAGAGAATGGAAATTTTGGAAATTAAAAAATATATCATATTTACAAATAAAAACTATATATAAATATTGAACTAATTAAATTAAAACTTTAATTTTATTTTAAAATAAAATTTTAAGAGGTATAATTTTTAGAAAAAAAATACATTTGTGACCTATGGATGTAGATGAAACTAAATGTAGTCTTAGAACATGAAAAGATGAAGGAAAAATTTTTACAAAGGACCTACGTGAATAAAATCAAAAGTTTGTATGAGTAGCTATAATTTTAGAAAAAAATATATTTGTCACCTATGGACGTAGATGAAACTAAATGTGGTCTTAAAACATGAAAAAAGTAAAGGAAAAATTATTACTAAGGACCTAAGTGAATAAAATCAAAAGTTTGTAGGAGTAGCTATAATTTTATAAAAAATATATTTGTGACCTATGGATGTAGATGAAACTCAATGTGGTCTTAAAACATGAAAAAGATAAAGGAAAAATGTTTACAAAGGACCTAAGTGAATAAAATCAAAAGTTTATAGGAATAGCTACAATTTTAGAATAAAATATATCTGTGACCTACGAACCTGGATGAAACTAAATGTGGTCTTAGAACATGAAAAGAATAAAGGAAAAATTATTACCAAGCACCTAAGTGAATAAAACCAAAAGTTTGTAGGAATAGCTATAATTTTAGAACAAAATATATTTATGATCTATGGACCTAGATGAAACTAAATATGATCTTAGAACATGAAAAAAAATAAAGGATAAATTTTTACCAAGGATCTAAATGAATAAGATGAGAAGTTGGAGGGAGAGAGTAAAATTTCTGAAAATGTCCAAATTTAATATAAATGGAATTTTAATTAGGATTTGATGGAATTTACCAAATTTTTAAGGTTATTAGTGATGACATAATTTCTTTTATTCTGAGAATAAACCTAATTTATACCATTACACTTAATTATACCATAATTTATATAATTACTTTAAAAACTAATTAAAGAATTATTTTAATTATATCATTATACAATTAAGAATACAATTCTTGAGAAGGAACCTTTAATTTTTAATTGACATAGAATGAGTTTAATAGAGAAGAAAAAAATTGTATTGAAATTTAGTTAGAGGTAAAATTAATTTAATTGAGAAAAAAATGTTTTGAAATTTAATTAGAGATCTTTAATTTATTGCGAGAAATTACTGATTAATTAAATTTTTTATTAGTAATTACAAAATAAAAAATTATTAATTATAAATGAGTCATTAGTGATTAATTTATAATATTAGACAAATAAATAAAAAATTAATTTTCTTTTAATTAGACAATAAATAATAATGATACATTAAAAATTAAACAAAAAATTAACTACCGTTTGCGACGGAATTTTTCGTCGCAAAACTAAAAATACTTTGCGATGAAATTTTCAATCGCAAAACTAACAAAATAGTTTGCAATGGATTTTGGGTACGGAAAATTCCATCATTAATATTAGTGACGGAAATTTAATCAACGACGGATTACCGACAGAATTTTCCATCGCAAAATCCGTCGCAAATTCCTTACATTGCAATTTCAAATCAGCGATAGAATTTGCAACGGAATTTGTGATGAAAATTTTTCGTCGCTAAATGTGATTTTTCAGCATTGGTAATACAAACTATTATTTGAAAGACTTCGTTAGAATAAAGGACAAAGAACAGAAGCTAAAAAGGATTTTTATTAATTAATTATATTCTTGTATGAAATACTTATATAACTAGGGACTCAGAAAATTAATAGGATAGAAACTATAAAATAAATGAAAGTTACTATCAGTGGAATGATCACCCTTAAATTTAATAAGATTTGTAATTAAGCATAAATTTAGGTAAGGCTATTCTATTAACTTAGATAGAGATTGAATAGTCCACTTGTGGTAAAGTGACAGTCAACTTCTCTATTTAACAAAACTGAAGTTAAAAATATTTAATTATATTTTAAGTATTTTTAAGCTATAGAATCTATTTAAAAAGGGATCTATAATTGACGCTTAAGAGAATCAGGACTTAAATGATTAAACTATAAGATTTATAATTAACAGTAAATTATTCTATTAAAATTAAGAAATAACCTAAGTATTAAAATTAAGAAATTAAGTAAATTGAGAAGGAAGGAAATTTTTAATCTTTATATTATTTAGAGTTTAAATAAAAGTATATTTTATTCTTAATAGCCCAAAACTCAAGGAATGCTGAACGAGCTTAGAATTGGTTACAATTTTAGATAGCTAGCTCTCCATAAAAGTTATAATTATAATTTATGTTTATAATGATGAATGATACTATGATGAGCTTTTATGTGAGTTTCCATGAATGATAATGAGAGCAAATTAAACTTATGTAAACACTTGTTTTAGTCCCATAGAGTGGACTGTCCTATAGTGTGGATATGTGACTTGTGTATACATTTATTTTAGTTCACAGTGTGGATATATGGCTTTTGTATGCATTTATTCTAATCTCATAGAGTGGAGCATAGTAATGCTTTTAAATCTCATAAAGTGGAGCATAAGTCTTACTCCTAATTCCACATGAGTGAATTAGGAGATGGTGTATTACGTTTTATTTCTAATTTCACAAAGTGGATTAGGATTGTATGATTATGTCTGTTTATATATTCATAAATAAAAATTATGATTGCTTTAATTACTTTACTAAAATGGTTATGAAAGTGTTTTCTCAAAGCAAATCAAAATATTTATATCTCACTTTTATATGTTTAAATAATCACTTCAGGGATTGAAGTAAAAGAGATGTCAATAGGGATTAGTTAAACATTGAAATAATGTTAGGGTCAAGAGTATAATTGAAACTTATTGAAAATATATGGTTATAATTAAAATAAAAAAATTTCTAGATTATAATTGAAAAATTAGTCAAGGTTCAGGATATGAAAAGTAGTTTTGCCAAACATCCCCCAAATTACAAATTCGAGAAAAATCTAATAATGTACAGTAAAAATGCAACTGAATAGAGAAATTAAGAAGTCAAATAAAATAAAAGCTGCAATATATACGTAACTATTCAACAAGCGACGTAAATCAAATTTCGTTGAGGTAGCCAATGAAAATGGATTCTCTCATATACTTGAAACTCATATTCCAACGCGAATAATTAAATATGCACTTAATAGTTTATTTTTTTTTTATTTTTTTATTTTTTTAATTTTTAAAATTGTATTAGATGTTGATTAATCTAATAATCATTGACCAAAATTAGATGATCTGTGAAATTTTTTAATAAAAAAACAAAAAATACAAAAAAAAATAGGCCATTAAATATGATACATCTAATGATACACGTTAGAATAAGAGTCTCATATGTTTAAAGAGCATAAGAAAGAATCCACTTCCAAAGCCAATAAGCAAACGCAACATCATCTTTAATGAATGTTGATAAATTTATTGTTCATCTAGGTGACACATTATAAGTATCTCCATGTTTTTTAACAAAATGTTGGTATTGTTAATTACCTTAAGACTTTTTATTAAAAATAAATTGATACTTCAGAAATTTATGGCGATAAGCTCTCTTGGCCCGTATTATATTTTTTTGAAATTTATAATAATTTTGGTAAAAAAATTTTCGTGAAAAATGAATAAACAAAATATTCTACAATTGTGCTTAATAAAATAATATTACATTTAAATAAGTTACATTATAATTTAATGCAAACTTTGCACAGTTTACAAATTATACGAGATGACTCCTAAGTCCTAACCAAAAAGTTGATAATACCAAGGGGGAGAGCTCAATATTTTTTTTTTTCGAATCAAAGGTATCCCTCGACTAATCTTTTTAGATTTACTAAACATAAATGATAAAGTTCTCTTTAAAATGACATAGTTAAGAATCGTACATGAAGTTTTAAAAATCGTTACTACTACAATTTATCAATCTATTAATGGCAAGTTATATCTAAATGAAATTAAAAATTAACGCAGACTTCTGCTAGGAAATAGTCAGTTGAGTGAATTTTTTTTCAAAAAAAAAAAAAGACTCTTGCCTTTGTTATGGGGGCGGTCCACATTTTGGAATGTTGAGTGAGTTAGCTTTATTTGAATCCGGCTCCCCTCCGGTCCTGGAGATCAACACCTTTAGGATTAGATTTGAATTATTAGATAAGATCATTCAATAATTCAAATTAATTTTTTAAATTACATGATTAATTTTTAATAAGTCTAATTTTTTATTTTTTAAAAAATTAATCAAGTACATTTTTAAAAAAATATAAGATTAATCTAGATGGTTGAATGATCTTATCCAACGGTTCATATTTGATCTTGGAGGATCCTGTTCCCTCCAAACTTAGAAGGGAGCCAGTTCCAACTTTATATGGGCAAAACGCATGCCGAAGATATTTTTTTCATAATTATATACAAATATCAGAAAATAATGGAATAATTATATTAAACCGTGTGGTTTCTAACCTCTAGCTTTTGAACTTCTAAAGGGACGGACCCTTATTTTGTACTCTTCTAGGTGTGGCTAACGTCGTTTTTAATGTTGAATTAAGTAATACGAAACAGGATCTTTTCCCCTTCTACAATAAAACAGAAGATTCTTATTCTATTTTAAAAATCAATAGTTTAGAAGAAGGAAAAAGTACCTCTTATTCTCCCATAAACAAGAGGAAATCTTGTTTCAAGTAACACAAATTGTTCTGTTTTAACCTTTCTTATATATAGATTGAGTCTCTTTTTTTTTTTAAGACAAAAACATGTTTTGTCATATTTGAAGTGGATTTTTAATTTTACTATATATATTTACTTTATATCAACTCTATTTTATTTTTTTATTTATTTAAACACAAGTAAATATTTATTAGGCATTATCATGGAATTTTAACAAAACACATAATAATTTGGATTAAATATTACCATTAATTTTATACTAAAAAATAATTCATTTACTCTATTTCAGAATTCCCAACCTCTTCAATCTAAATGATCATAATATACCAAGCCTGCTACGCTTGAGAGAGAGATTTTGAATCAACCTCACATACCAACGGCTCTTTCTTTCACATAATAATAAACCCTAATCCTGTAAACTTGCCAAGAAGCTTCTCAATTTCCGTGTGACACTCTTGCCCTTGTTGTTGTTTGTCAGGTTCCTTAGTAGGGCTCTCATACAATAAAGACGAAAAAAAAAAAAAGGAATGATTGAAAAGTCCACAACCACTCGTGGGCTCAATTATTGGAGAGAGGGTGGCGTACATGATGGATAGAGTGGGAGAGAGAATTCGGCAGAAGCAACAGTTTTTGGTCTCTGCCTCAAACAATATTTATTACAGTCTTATTCTGAATGTGCTAAACCAGTTTATGTCATGGAGACTCTGGGGAATTGCTTCAACCCTAGTTGGCTTGCCTTGCTATGCTCGGAGCTCTTCCTTCGAACATCTATACGGAGAATGGACCCTCCTCAACCGCACTCTTTATATTGCATTCAGTATAACCACCATTAGCATCGTGTCATTTCCGCATAGAATAAAAGTAGATTCCCGGAGGTTCATAATGAAAGCTCACGTGGTACTTATTTTTCTAGTGCTCACCTCTCTCTACTCCCATTACTACGATCAAAAAGTGAAAGGAAAACCAGACGTATTAACCATAATTTCCAGTACTGCATTTGCTATCATGTCTCTGTGCTTGTCAAGGCAGATGAGGCTCGGATTCGAAAGGCATCTCTTCTATTTTTTCCTCGGATTACTAGCACTACAACTGATGAAGATCCACGTGCTCCTGATTTTTGTTGCAGCAGTTATTTGTTATCCCCTCGTCATGCTTCGTTCCCATTTAGAGTTCCGAGAAGAGATGGACAGGGGTCTCATAATTTGTTTTAACTAAATCATAACTTCATTTTATTTTAATTTGATCCTTTATTTTTATCACATCGTTTTCGTTGCTATTCAGATACCCAACGAGAGGGTGGAATTGGATCCACTCGCAGTAAACAAGACCACCAACAAGAGAGTGGAATTAGAGACTCCCGTAGTGGACAAGACAAACGTGTCATTTATATAGGTACAGCAGCAACTCCGAATGAAGCCGTCAACAGCGAGGTACTTTATATATATATATATATATATATATATATATATGCAGAACAAATTTCAAGGAGGAAATCCCTGGTGCAATTATTTACTAATTTAGTATGCTTTTTTTTTTCGGGATTTCGCCTCCGGACTCAGGCAACCTCGACCTCGAATGGTTAGTATCTAGCTGCATTTTCTTTTGTCCTTTTATGAAAATTAGTTAGCCACGTGCATAGCCTTATTTCAACTTTTGTCTCGTAACTTTGCTTTATTTCAATTTGATTCTTTATTTTCATCGCCGTCATTTTCGTTGCTATTCAGATACCCAACAAGAGGGTGGAATTGGATCCACTCGTAGTAGACAAGACCACCAACAAAAGAGTGGAATTAGATACTCTGGTAGAGGACAAGAACAATGTGTCATTGATGTGGATACAACAGCAACTCAGAAGGAAGTCGTCGACGGACAGGTTTGAAGAACCAAAACCTTGACCCAATTATTAACTAATTTAACATGTATATTTTATATTTCTGTGTTTTCTGGAAACAGACATTCTCGACTACAGATGTTGGAGAAGAAGGTGACACTGAAGAGAAGAGAGACTCGGTGGGTGGGCTGCAGTATTCACGGACTGGCAGCTCCAGAAACATAGGGCTGCATAGAAGGTCCTCATTTGGAGCCCATATCTCTTCAAGTGATGTTGCAGTAACTGAGAATGAAGGCACGGACGAAGAGGTACCTTTTTCTTTTTCTTTCTTTCTTTTTGAACTATGCACAAAAAATGTCTTGTAGCAACGTAAATTAATCAATTTAGCATGTATATTTTTTTGTCTTTTTGGGTTTTTTGAAAACAGATTCTGACTCGAGCATCCGAAAAGCGACTCTGGGGAGGAGAATCAGCACTATTTGGAAGAGGGGAGAGATGTGTTGGGTAGGCTGCGCGAATTTCATCCAGGGCGCTCAAGCCAAAACCAGAGAGGCTTGAGAAGAAGGTCCCCAACCCCAACTAGGGCCCATAGCCAATAAAATAATTTTTTTTGGAAAAATGTAACGGCTTCTCAAAGAAGCCTGTCTAAAGGAAGAAAAATAGACTCGGTGGAGAAGGCAATTAGAAAGTTGGGGATGTAATGGCTTTGAGTGGCTTTTAGTTAGACCGTCATTGACAGTTATTTATTTTGACTGTTATTATTAGTTTAGGTATTCATAGCTGTTTCTGACCGTGTGTGTATATATATATGTATATACGTATATTTTGATCTTACTCATGTAAGGATCGATCGATCTTTTTATCTTTTTTTTTTATTTCAATGAATCAACAATCATCAAGCACTACAAATTACATTTTTTAGAGGTGAAAAAAGCGTTGCGCATGCATGCGTCAAGAAACATTTAGTGACAGTTTTTTGTCACCGTCAGAATAACCGCCTGCAAATATTTAACAGCAGTTTTATGGTCATTTGGCTACGGTTTTATTCTAAGTAGTTGTTAGCATAAGTTTGCAATTAGTAGCAGTTCACTTGTCATTGGCAACGGCAAATAACCGCTGCTAATTGTCATTTGGTGGCAGGATATAAAACGCTGCTAAATGTTAGTGTGTTCTGTTATGTTTTTGCTGTCGTCTTTTTAACTGTCGCGATTTTAAAAAAAATTAACATTTAGCTACTGTTTAAGAAACTGCCACTAATGTAGAGAGTAATTTTTAAAATTTGTATTGTTTCTAAATATTATTTATATACTTAAATTGCGACAATCATAAGTAAAATGAGCATATATCATATATACTATAATTACTAACTTAAAAGTCATACATATTTATTATTATAACTAACAAAGCAAAAGAAAGTCATGCATATATATTATGAAAGATATACAAATTAAATACATTTTATATAAAATGTTCTTCAGCCTTAGCAAACATTCTAGTTGCTTCTATAACTATCTGAAGGTAGAACATAACTTGATAATGATGATGAATGTACATTTCCCTGCAAAAAAATATATATTTTTAATATTTATTATTAGGAATTACCTTAAAATGAGTATATTGATAAAAGTTTACCAATGTAACTTAGTTATTAAGAATTTACCTCATATTTATTAGTGTTGCAACCTCTGGAGGTAGTGGTCGGTCATTATTAATGTCTTTCAACATGCATTGCATAATATTCTCTAAATTTTATAGACTTAACTTCTTCATGTATCTTTTGAACATCAATGGTTGAATCAACATTAGGTGTGATATTAATTCCACTTAACCTCTGGAAACTGAAGACTTGTGTTGGGGTGGGACCAAACCCCAAGGTTCTAACTCCACCAGGGTGCTCCGCACATAGCACCAATGCTAGAGAATCTTTATTACCAACTATTGAGGAAGAACCCTCTTGAGACTCAATATCGAAAATTTTTTCTACAAACAAGATAACTAAATTATTAATTTCATAACAGAAATTAGTGAAATAAGATACTATAAACATTTCAATCTTACATTAATAATTCTATCTTAATCATTGACATATGATTCATCGCTCTTCTTATGATTCTCAGTGTATAAAGCACCTCGATTTAGAAGTCTTCTAGTCTTTGCTACTTGACATTGATTAATTAAATAATAATATATTTAAATACTTCAATTGTTTAAGACATTAATGTTGCCTTACCATCTCATGTTGCTTCCTGGCATTGCTTTTAGGACCTCTTGTATGTGGAGTTACCAACTTCTGCCTATTTGTAATATTAATTTCAAGATGCCTTAAAGAAGGTGAAGGTGATCCTAGAAAGATTGTTGGCAGCTCAGAGGAGGCAGAATGTAATACCCGTTAATTTTGGAATATAATTCGCCTAAGAGTATTTTAGAATTTTACAACGTTACTTTAGTTATTTATTTTGGTCATTTTTAATTTTCATATTTAATTGTTCTCTTTGAATATTATTTATGAAAATTGAGTTAAATGACTGGACTGAATATTTGCACCATGTGGGATATATTCTAAGAATGGTGAAATTCATGAAAAAGTGATTTAATAATGGTCAATTAGTCCATTTATTGTAAATTAACTGGATGGTTTGGATGTTGGGTTATGGATACCCATGGGTTATTCAATAACCCATTAGAAATATTTAATATAAAGCTTCAATAGTAACCCCCCTCATTTCTCACTCAACCGAAGGAAGACTGAAGTTCGCTTTCTCTCGTTTTCTTCATCCTCTTCTCAAATCCTTTCCTTGATCTTCAGAGTTTTGATTATTTGTTCGGTTCAAAAGCTTTGTAAGGATCAAAGGTAAGCTTTAATCTCATTATTTTCCTCAAATTTTAGTTTATGTAGAAGATCAGAGGAGGTTTTGTTCTTGAAGATTTTGATGATAATTCATGAATCTCAGTTGTTTTAGAAGTTATATTTGAGTTATAATCGGTTAAAAGAGTTGAAATTCTGGTTTTGAAACAAGAAAGGAAAGGATGAAATTGTTAGAAATTTCTGCAAAAACCGAGTTACTGTAGTGACCAGAAATTTCGGAAAAAAATCTGAAAAATTTTCTTCGGGTACTGTAGCAGTACTGTAGTGTCGGCAGTCAACGGTATTGTAGCAGTCAACGTACTGTAGCGAACCGTCACTGTAGCGAACCGTTACTGTAGCGAACCGTCACTGTAGCAATCAGAAAATTTTGCGTATTTTCGTGATTTTGTTTCCTTTCTTATGTTTCCTTGTAATATATTTTACTAGAAAATTTTCCTACACAAATTCTAGTGTGGAACAAGGTAAACTTGGACAAACATCAAGGTGAGTGAATAACCTTGCTCAGCTAATTTGATATTACTAGTCAAAGTACAATTGGACAAACATCAAGGTGAGTGAATAACCTTGCTCAGCTAATTTGATATTACTAGTCAAAGTACAATATTATTTGGATAATAAACAATCAATTTTCATATGGGAGTATATGATGATCGGTAGAAATAAGAGTATGTAGAAATTATTTTATTTCATAACAATTGTACTATGTGATAAATTCTCACTATCTTATTAATGAGTAAAGATCTACGGGATCTAATACACGAGTTTGAAAGGGTTAAAGTCCTATACTACTCGGTGTATATCTAAGAAACCTATACACGAGTTGAAAGGGTTAAAGTCTCATACTATTCGGTGTATATCTAAGAAATCTTATACACGAGTTTGAAAGGGTTAAAGTCTCATACTACTCAGTGCTTATCTATGAAACCTATACACGAGTTGAAAGGGTTAGAGTCTCATACTACTCGGTGTATACATATGAGATCTTATTCACGAGTTTGAAAGGGTTAGAGTCCCATACTACTCGGTGTATATATGAAATCTTATTTATGAGTTTGCAAGGGTTAGAGTCGCATACTACTCGATGTATAAGACAATTAAATATATGAGTAAATGTGGTATTTGTACTTTTGATATTTTATATAGTACAGTTATTTACTTACTGAGTTTTTAAATAAACTCACGCTCCCTATGATTATCTTTTCAGATACATAAAACAAAGAAGAAGAATATCCGTTTGAAGAATAGAAGCCCCTTGTAATTATCCTCTATTTCTGTTTGGTGGGATACCAGTACTTATTGATGTAGATAGTAGGAACGCTCTGTACTTACTATAGGTCTCCTAGGCTTGCGATGAGATAGAAATATCAGACTATGTATGTCTATATTTGCTTATCAGATGAATATAATTCTGTAGTGTGGAATGAATGATTAAGGTTGAATGTAAAACCTTACAGAATATATGTAAATAACGTATGTTTGAGAATTTTATCAAATGAGTAGTATCTTTTCACATGCTCAATTTTTGGGATGTGACAATTTGGTATCAGAGGAAAGGTTTTATAGGTCCCCTATAGAGTACAGAGCAAAGTGATCTTTGTGGGCCCTTCCCTATTGTCATGAGCCGCGGCATGACCATAGGATTAGGTTCCATAAAAGACCTTGTAGAGTATAACGTCATTTTATAGATAACTTCTCAGTGGGGCTAGTAAGTGATATTTTGTTTATATCAGAAAATTGTTTGTTATGTGTGTATATATGTGACAGATCAATGTCAGAAGGATCTTCTAATAATAATGAGCATATGGGTCCAAGGAGGGCCATAATTCCACCAGTACATGTGCAAGATGATCCTAACAGTGGTGATAGTTTACATGCTCAAAGTACTGAGGGCGCAACTAGTGAGCAAGCAAGGAGAGTCGAACCTGATGCTCACATTAGTAATGCAACTATTGCACATGTGATTAATTTGATGAATGAACGATTTGACCGATTTGAGGCTGAAATGAGAGGTCGAGCTGCACAAGCTAACCTGCCAGTGGATCCTCCTATTGTTGAAGCTGAAATTGTACCACCAGCTCAGTTAGCTGGAGGAGGTAATGTAAGGGAGGTAAAAATGTCTGAATTCCAGAAAATGAGGCCTCCTACTTTTTCAGGGGAAAATCCCAAAGAGGACCCACAATGTTTCCTTGAAGATTATGGAGCAATCTGTGATGCTATAGGGTGTTCTCCTACTCAAAAGGTAGAATTTACTTCATTTCAGTTAAAGGGTAAGGCTGGTAAAGGTGGAGGAACTGGAAGAAAGCTAGAATTCAAGGCGCACCGCCAGTTATGTGGACGGAGTTTTACAGATTGGTTATGGTAAGGAAATCAAAGAATAAAGAAGAATATCGACAAAAGAAGAAAGCTAGATATAGAATATCTTTTGATCAAGGGGAAGACTCAGGGACTTTGAAACCCTTTACTGCATCACAACATGCTCCAGCCACTCCTACTAAGTCATCTTATTCTACAACCAGTGTGGCTAAGCCTCGTTCAGAGAGCAGGGGTGGTTTTAGTTCTTATAGTAGAGGAGGTACTCAAGCTAGAAGGAAGAAACCTCAGTGTCCTGAATGTGGAAAGTTTCACTTCGGAGAATGCAGGTTAAACACTGTTGGTACAGGTTGTTTTAACTGTGGACAAAAAGGACATTTTATAAGGGAGTGCCCTCAGCTCATGACAGGACCAGGTCAAGGGTCTACTTTGCCACCTCGACCACGATCTATTTCTGCTTCTATTACTAGAACACCAACCCCTTCAATAGGGGGTAGTATGGGAAGAGGTTCTGGAAGAGGCTAAGCTGACCGTGGAAAACAAGCTGCTGGCAGAGGAAATGCAAGAGTATATGCTCTAACCCGACAGGATGCTCAAACATCCAATGCTGTAGTTACAGGTATATTATCTGTTAATACTTTTGCTGCACGTATTTTGTTTGACCCCGGTTCTACTCACTCATATGTGTCACCCCTATTTGCTAAGAGATTTGCATTTGATTCGATTACTCTTAAAGAACCATTCTTGGTTTCCACCCCGATGAGAGAGACTTTGATGGTTAAAACATGTTATCGTTCTTGTAAAATAATTGTTGGGGGCATGGAAACTGAGATAGATCTTATGATTCTCAATATGTTAGATTTTGATGTGATTTTAGGGATGGACTGGCTATCTTCTTGTCATGCTACTATAAATTGTCGTGACAAAGTTATTTCCTTTAATATGCCGGGGAGGAGTAATTTCGTGTTTCAAGGGGATCAAAGTGATGTACCTTGCAACATGATATCTATAATAAGTGTCCGGCGTATGTTGCGAAAGGGATGTCAGAGATTTCTAGCTTTTATCAAAGATTTAGAAAAGAAAGAACAGAAGTTAGAAGACATTCATGTGGTTAATGAATTCCCAAATGTGTTCCCAGAAGATTTACCTGAATTACCGCCAGAAAGAGATATTGAGTTCAGTATTGATTTGGTCCCAGACACACGACCAATTTCTATTCCACCTTATCGTATGGCTCCTGTTGAGCTAAAAGAACTCAAAGAACAATTGGAAGATTTGTTAAACAAAGGGTTCATTCGCCCAAGTTTTTCACCTTGGGGTGCTCCTGTTCTTTTTGTGAAAAAGAAAGATGGTTCTATGAGATTATGTATAGATTATCGTCAGCTGAATAAAGTCACAGTGAAGAATAAGTATCCTTTACCAAGGATAGATGATTTGTTTGATCAGCTTCAAGGAGCAAAATACTTCTCAAAGATTGATCTAAGGTCTGGATATCATCAGTTACGAATTAAGAACGATGATATACCTAAGACAGCTTTTCGTACACGGTATGGACATTATGAGTTTCTTGTGATGTCTTTTGGGTTGACAAATGCACCAGCAGCATTTATGGATTTAATGAACAGAGTGTTCAAATCATTCCTTGATAAGTTTGTAATTGTATTTATTGATGATATTTTGGTATATTCAAAGAGTCATGAAGAACATACTGAACATTTGAGAATAGTGCTTCAGACTCTGAGAGAGCATCAGTTGTACGCAAAGCTCTCAAAATGTGAATTCCGGATGAGTCATGTAACATTTTTGGGACATGATATTTCCCAAGAAGGTATTCATGTAGATCCAAGTAAAATTGAAGCAGTAAAACAATGGCCTAGACCAACAACTGTGTCTGAAGTACGTAGTTTTCTTGGCTTAGCAGGGTATTACCGTCGCTTTGTCAAAGATTTCTCTAAGACGGCTCTCCCATTAAATAAGTTAACTCGAAAGAATGTTAAATACATTTGGGATGATTCATGTGAGCAAAGTTTCACCCAATTGAAAGAGTGTTTAACTTCTGCACCAGTCTTAATCCTACCATCAAGACTAGGGGGTTACTCCGTATTCTGTGATGCCTCAAAGATAGGCTTAGGGTGTGTGTTGATGCAACATGGTAAAGTCATAGCTTATGGCTCACGTCAGCTTAAAAAGTATGAATTGAATTACCCCACTCATGATTTGGAAATGGCAGCTGTAGTGTTTGCCCTAAAGATATGGAGACATTACTTGTATGGGGAGACTTGTAAAATTTTTACAGATCACAAAAGCCTTAAGTACATTTTTGAGCAGAAAGATCTCAATTTAAGGCAACGAAGGTGGATGGAACTTCTGAAAGATTATGATTGTACCATCCTTTACCATCCAGGTAAATCAAATGTAGTGGCTGATGCTCTAAGTCGAAAGTCTATGGGAAGTTTAGCTCACATTGCCACTATAAGGAGATCTCTAATACATGAACTACAAGAATTAGAAGCTGATGGAGTATTCTTTGAGATCACTGAGTCAGGTACATTTCTGGCTCATTTAACAGTTAGATCATCCCTTGTTGAAAAAGTAAAAGCAACTTTAGAAAATGACATTGATATGGTCAAAATCAGAGATAAGGCAAGGCAAGGTCTAGCACCAAGTTTCTTGGTAGATGAAGAAGGAGTCTTATGGTTTAATGGAAGACTTTGTGTCCCCAACATTGAATCTTTGAAACATGAAATCTTAATGAAAGCTCATGGTTCGCCATACGTTGTACACCCTGGTGCTGTGAAAATGTATGAGGACTTGAAACAAGTTTACTGGTGGGAGGACATGAAGCGAGAGGTGACTGACTTTGTAGCTCTATGTTTGACTTGTCAGCAAGTTAAAGCTGAACATCGACGACCACCTGGTTTGATGCAAAAATTAGATATTCCCGAGTGGAAGTGGGAAAGGATCACTATGGATTTTGTAGTAGGTTTACCTCGGTCAACAAAAGGAAATGACTCAATATGGGTCATAGTGGATCAACTTACTAAGTCAGTACATTTTCTTCCTGTTCATACCACTTTCAGTGTAGCAAAACTTGCTCGACTTTATGTTAAAGAAATAGTGAAACTTCATGGTGTACCAATATCCATTATATCAGACCGAGGACCTCAGTTTACTTCTCGGTTCTGGAAAGTTTTTCAAGAGGCTTTGGGTACCAAAGTGAATCTTAGCACAGCATTCCATCCTCAGACTGATGGACAGTCCGAAAGGACAATTCAGACTTTAGAGGATATGCTAAGAGCTTGTGTGATGGATTTCAATGGAAGTTAGGAAGATCATTTGTCTCTTATTGAATTTTCTTATAATAACAGTTACCAAGCCAGTATTCAGATGGCACCTTTTGAGGCTTTATATGGGAGACGGTGTCGATCTCTTATAGGTTGGTTTGAACTTGGTGAAACCAAAATATTTGGATCTGAGATGATTCAGGAAGATATAAATAAAGTTAAACTTATCAGAGAGAGGTTGTTAACCGCTCAGAGTAGACAGAAATCTTATGCGGACAACCGACGACGTGATCTTGAATTTGCAATAAGTGACATGGTTTTCTTACGAATCTCACCTATGAAGGGAGTAATGAGATTCGGGAAGAAAGGCAAGCTTAGTCCGAGGTATGTTGGCCCATATGAGGTTGTAGAAAGAGTGGATAATGTGGCATATCGCCTAGACCTACCTTCCGACCTACAGGAGTTCATCCAATCTTTCATGTGTCCATGCTACGGAAGTATCTTCCTGATCCTTTTCATGTCATTCAACCCCAAGAAGTTCATTTTGATGAAACTCTCACCTACGAAGAGGTACCAGTAGCTATCCTTGATAGAAAAGTCAAGAAATTGCGGACTAAAGAAATTCCTACTGTCAAGGTTCTTTGGAGAAATCATTCTCGCGAGGAAGCTACGTGGGAGGCAGAAGATGAAATGTGGAAAAACTATCCACATTTATTTGAAACTTGAGGTAAGATTTTAATTCGGAGGACCGAATTCTTTTAAGGGGGTAGAATGTAATACCCGTTAATTTTGGAATATAATTCGCCTAAGAGTATTTTAGAATTTTACAACGTTACTTTAGTTATTTATTTTGGTCATTTTTAATTTTCATATTTAATTGTTCTCTTTGAATATTATTTATGAAAATTGAGTTAAATGACTGGACTGAATATTTGCACCATGTGGGATATATTCTAAGAATGGTGAAATTCATAAAAAAGTGATTTAATAATGGTCAATTAGTCCATTTATTGTAAATTAACTGGATGGGTTTGGATGTTGGGTTATGGATACCCATGGGTTATTCAATAACCCATTAGAAATATTTAATATAAAGCTTCAATAGTAACCCCCCTCATTTCTCACTCAACCGAAGGAAGACTGAAGTTCGCTTTCTCTCGTTTTCTTCATCCTCTTCTCAAATCCTTTCCTTGATCTTCAGAGTTTTGATTATTTGTTCAGTTCAAAAGCTTTGTAAGGATCAAAGATAAGCTTTAATCTCATTATTTTCCTCAAATTTTAGTTTATGTAGAAGATCAGAGGAGGTTTTGTTCTTGAAGATTTTGATGATAATTCATGAATCTCAGTTGTTTTAGAAGTTATATTTGAGTTATAATCGGTTAAAAGAGTTGAAATTCTGGTTTTGAAACAAGAAAGGAAAGGATGAAATTGTTAGAAATTTCTACAAAAACTTCTGCAAAAACCGAGTTACTGTAGCGACCAGAAATTTCGGAAAAAAATCTGGAAAATTTTCTTCGGGTACTGTAGTAGTACTGTAGTGTCAGCAGTCAATGGTATTGTAGCAGTCAACGTACTATAGCGAACCGGCACTGTAGCGAACCGTTACTGTAGCGAAACGTCACTGTAGCGAACCGTCACTGTATCAATCAGAAAATTTTGCGTATTTTCGTGATTTTGTTTCCTTTCTTATGTTTCCTTGTAATATATTTTACTAGAAAATTTTCCTACACAAATTCTAGTGTGGAACAAGGTAAACTTGGACAAACATCAAGGTGAGTGAATAACCTTGCTCAGCTAATTTGATATTACTAGTCAAAGTACAATATAAGTCCCATTTACAATATTATTTGGATAATAAACAATCAATTTTCATATGGGAGTATATGATGATCGGTAGAAATAAGAGTATGTAGAAATTATTTTATTTCATGACAATTGTACTATGTGATAAATTCTTACTATCTTATTAATGAGTAAAGATCTACGGGATCTAATACACGAGTTTGAAAAGGTTAAAGTCCTATATTACTCGGTGTATATCTAAGAAACCTATACACGAGTTGAAAGGGTTAAAGTCCCATACTACTCGTTGTATATCTAAGAAATCTTATACACGAGTTTGAAAGGGTTAAAGTCTCATACTACTCAGTGCTTATCTATGAAACCTATACACGAGTTGAAAGGGTTAGAGTCTCATACTACTCGGTGTATATATATGAGATCTTATTCACGAGTTTGAAAGGGTTAGAGTCTCATACTACTCGGTGTATATATGAAATCTTATTTATGAGTTTGCAAGGGTTAGAGTCGCATACTACTCGATGTATAAGACAATTAAATATATGAGTAAATGTGGTATTTGTACTTTTGATATTTTATATAGTACAGTTATTTACTTACTGAGTTTTTAAATAAACTCACGCTCCCTATGATTATCTTTTCAGATACATAAAATAAAGAAGAAGAGTATCCGTTTGAATAATAGAAGCCCCTTGGAATTATCCTCTATTTCTGTCTGGTGGGATACCAGTACTTATTGATGTGGATAGTAGGAACGCTCTGTACTTACTATAGGTCTCCTAGGCTTGCGATGAGATAGAAATATCAGAATATGTATGTCTATATTTGCTTATCAGATGAATATAATTCTGTAGTGTGGAATGAATGATTAAGGTTGAATGTAAAACCTTACAGAATATATGTAAATAACGTATGTTTGAGAATTTTATCAAATGAGTAGTATCTTTTCACATGCTCAATTTTTGGGATGTGACACAGAAGGCCTACGCTAACGACCGTCATTGTAATCTAGAGTTTTTTTGTTAGAGGTGTGGTGTTTCTAAAGGTGTCCCCTGTGAAAGGAACTATGAGATTCGGTAAGAAAGGTATTAAGTCAAAGGTATGTAGGGGCATATGAGATTCTTGAAAGAGTTGGCAATGTGGCCTGCTGGGTAGCCTTTCCATATGAGCTCGAAAGTGTGATAAAACCTGACCCATCTCATGTCCTTCGATCTCAAGAAGTGCAGCTTGATAAGTCGCTTTCATGAAGATGTCCATTTTGGATAAGCATATAACAAAGCTTCGTTTAGAGGAGATCCCCACTATTAAGTTGTGTGTAGAGTAATCACTTTCAAGAAGAGGCTATGTGGAAAGTAGAAGAAGAAATGCACTTTAGATACCCTAATCTTTTTTAGCATTAATTAAGTCTGTGACAAAAATTTAGGGGTAAGGGGAAGATTGTAATACCTGAGGGTTTTCTTGGGTGACTAAGTATTTTCCATGTATAAATTGGGTTAAGGGGTCTAGAGGGAACAAACTAAAAGAAATGAAAAATTTGTGCTTAATGGTGAAAATTTTCATTCTTGTGCATGTTATGGTAAATTGTGATGCTATTGAGTAACTTTATGATTACATGACGCTAGATGATAATAAGAGTTGAAAGTTTCATTTTATTCCCTCCGCCTCGCCCCTATGCATATTTAAGTCTCTCCCACACCTAGTGATTTCCCCATTCTTCACACTTCTCTTTCTCCTCCTTCTGCTACCCAGACCATCACCTTCCACCACTCAATGCTTAGTTCGACAAGTTAGGCATTTTAGTGACCCACCTTCACTCCAGAAACTCCAATCTTGAGGTAAGGCAACTCTTCCTTCTCTTCTTCAATTCCATTTTCACACTTACCCTACTCTAGGTTGAAATTTGTGCAATGCTTGGGTCCTATCTTGTGGGATGGGTTGTAATGGCTACCTTGAGTCTCATCTTAATAGAAACCAATCCAAACATGTGCGCAAATATAAGTGTGTGGCTAAATTTTGAATAGAAACATGGGAGCAAATAATGAAATTGTGATGCCATAGCTCAATATGGTTGTTGCGTAGTATTCAATAATGGCTTTTTAGGTTGTTGGAACATATTTAAGGCCCTAATTACATTTTGGATGAGGTGGGTAGTTAGAAGTAAGATTGAGGACAATTTGAAAGCTTTTCATGAAGAGAAGATGAGGTTTAAGGTGTGGCGCCTCAAGCGTCAAGGTTGGCACCCAAGGTACCAGTCAATCGAGAGCCTTGCTCTCTATAAGGCTAATGCCTTAGGTGCCCTAAGCATCAACCACTCTAAAATTCTTCTTTTTCTCACCTTTCTCACATCATGTTATCTAACACTGTCAAAACAGATCGACTCATAACAGGTCGACCAAAAAACAAGTCAGGCATAGGTTGGCCCATCTTTAGATGGGCATGGAATTTGATGTGCAAACCTGCCCATGCCTAACCCTTTTTTTAAAATTTTTTTTATATTTTTAAATAATAATAATACTAAAATTGTTTTAGTGAAAAAATAATAATGTTTTGTTGAAATACAATTTATACATGTAAAATATAACTTCTTTAATGTTTTTAAATAATCAATAACTTTTTTCATATATTTTTAAACTAATTACATTATATTTAAATTTGAAAATTCTATATTTATTTTTAAAAAATTACAAAAGTTTTCATATCCAAATTTACTATAATTATTTAATATAATGTTATAAAATATAAAAATATGATAAAGTGAGGTTATTTATATACTAAATAAAATAATTATATAATAAAAAAGGGCCAGCCTGCAAGCCCTGCTTGTTTAACCTACAGGCCAAAAATTCATGTTTAAGCCTACCCAAATACTGCGGGCTTGAGCCAACCTGCAAGCTTTGACTTGTTTTGTCAAAATTTAACCTTTGAACAAGTAGAAATCCATAGCTCATAACCAAGGTGAGTGGGTAACCCTATCCTATTAATCATGTAATATTTTACTTATCTTGTGCAATTGAATCATATATAGTTCTTTTCTATACTAAACTACTACAATTATGAGTCAGACACATAATGATGTATGGCTTGATTGGATATCGATCCCTTGTTGTGTTACTGTTGTTATGCATGTAATGGATTGTCTTGAATTAAAATGAATTGTGAAGGTGATTTTGTGATGCGTTGTATTGTGAAGGCAGAGTAGGGAAACATGGGAATGAGTCCTATGGGTCTTGGAGCCAATAAGGGTGGCATCATCATATGGAAATTGGGGATTGACTTTATGTTGATGAGGCTATGTATAAGATAACAAAATGTTTTACCTACCCCTTGAGGGACATGTGGATGATTTTCCTTCTCGTTATTCCTTTACTTATTGAATTTACTTTATGCCTTGCATTTCTTGCATCTATATTTGCTTGATCCTAGCATAGGTTTACTTTATCTCTAAGTTTTATACTCACCCTTCTCTTTCACATTTCAAAGCCCCATGCAGAAGAAGAGACCTTGTTTATCAAGTTGTGAGTTAGATCAAGAACTCAAGCCTATTTTTTTCTCCCAAGGGACTTGTTTAATATAATGTAATCTTTTGTTACTCTTTTGTAATCTTAGAATTGCTCTATAGATGGGTAGGGTGTATAGGAACTTGGGCTCTCTTCTCTGCAAAGTAGAGATTTAGCAACAGTTAAAATTGTTGCTAAAAGTATACAATATTTTTAGCAATAATTAAAATTGTTGCTAAAGTGAAGAGCAGAGTGCTCTGCAGGGCAGAAGGCCCGGGTCCGGTGTATAGGGGTTATGGCATAATGTGATGTGTGACATAGCTGTGAACTATGCTTTGATTCTTTTTTACTGTGTTTATGCATATTTCAGTGGGGTCTTGCTATGTCATTGGAATGTCTATGAACATGAAAACCTCTTGTATGAATTTACACCCCTTTTTATGAATGAAATCATCAATATTTCTTTTGAAAGAAGTGTCAATGACATTCATGGAAGTGCTCTCTACATATTCTTGTATGTGATAGTGCATGTTCTCAATCTTTATTGATGTGCATGTATGTATGATGTATATCTTGAGAAGTCAAGCTTTTGGCTGTGAGGTTAATCCATTTGTCATGTCGGTCAAGTGCCTTGGGTCAGGGGCATGATAATCTGTCATTAAAATTGATTTCAGTGACATCACAAATCTGTCACTAAAAACAACATCAATTAATTTTTATAAAAAATTAGTGATAGATTCATGTCAGAATTTCTCATCACTAAATTAGTGACAGAAAATTCTGTCACAAATTAGTGATAGATTTTTCTGTCACAAATACGTCACTAAAAATAATGTCAATAAATTTTATTGCTGGATTTACTTTCGCCACAAATTAGCGATAGATTTTTGATGGAATTTCTGTCACTATAAATGAAAAATTCGTCACAAATTAGTAATGGAAACACTTTTTTTTCACTAATCTGGGCACCTCATGTACATATCCTTCTTGGTCGACTTACGTAGATGTGAGTGCTAAAATTAGAGATATTCATATTATTAGGTCCTGTAGTTCAAAGGGAAAAAGACAAAATGCAAACATGTGTACAGTTTATATTGATTAGTATATATAATGGTGAAATATGTCAAAATTAAGTAAACTGAACCAAAATAATAATAATAAAAGAGAAGACTCTTAATAAGTCCTAACCATCTAAATTAAACTAATTAAGGGAGTGAATTTCTAAAAAGTTCATAGGTGAAGCTAACAACTAAACCTAAATAATTCAGGTGATTATATTGTTTGCACCAAATTATTAGCTTGGATTGTGCCTGTAATGGTTTTATAATGAGTCAAAACAAGGAAAATCATACATGATTTTTTCTGAGATCTGAATGAATTGAATAATTAGGTGATTATGCACTTGGTAGGGAAGGAATGCTGATGAGTCTGCATTATTTGCAAGTTAAGTGATTCAAATTGGACATGTGATTGGGCATTGATTTTAGTTTTTCACCAAAGTGGAATTAGCGCATAAAAGGGGGCAGTTCTTGATGGACTACTTTTTTTGTTTTTGTTTCTAAAGTACATTGGATTCTGCACTCGTCTCATGAAATTATTTCACTAATGAGTCACCCAACAAAATGAAACCTATTTTTGTAATATCCCATAAATTTAAATTCCTTCTTAAAGAAATTAAAATCTTTAGGGACCTTAGAGAAGACCAAGAATTAATTGATTAGTGAGTAAACTAGACATTTTTTAGGAGTTTTAGGCATATTATTAAATAACAATAACAATAATAAGATACTAATAATAACAAAAAACTTAAAAACTTTAGATGAATTTAATTAACTAATTGAAATATGAATAATTAGCTTTAGATGAAAAATGAGATCTTAAAACACACAAATTAAAGCTATTAAATATAATATATTTTTCTCCTATCTTAGTTAAAACAATAAAACACATTAGTACATAAATAGGCAGTCGGCCCGTTTAAAAACGGGCTTGGACTTCGAAATCTAAGCCCGCCAATGCCACAGGCCAGGCTATTTTTTATTTTAAAAAAGCTAACTTTTAAAAATTTAAACAACACAGTGAGTGAGAAAGGAAGTGAGCAATTAAAGGGCTAAAAGAAAACAAGGTGGTGCAATATTTGGGCTGACAAATTCAAGTGCTAGCTCCATTAGCATCCACCTTGTACCTATATGGAAGATATTCCCTTCACTAATTCTCCATTGCAATCGAAGCCCCTCACCCATCCTTCACTGCATCTTCATCAGTTGATCATGTGTCATTTTATGACAATTGCATCATCAAGCCCCTTCATTCTTTTATATTTACCACTCACCTACATACATCCCATTATTATCTTAATTAGTTCTTTCCCACACTCCCTACTACTATCATACTACGTACAGTACATTGTTTTGCTCTATCATTATATTACATATAGAAAGTATCCACAAAAGTGATACAAGTAATATTTAACTTATCATATACAAAATATAAACATGTTATATTTTGGCAAACAAAATACTAATCCATCAAGAAAGTAATCCATCATCAAGTGACTAAACAGCATAAAATAATTCATCAAATTATAACCATAAAAATACAAAATAAGATTCAAACAATCGAACTCAAAGCTCCAAGTGTCACTATCCTTTTGATTGCCACCCACCAAATAAAGAGTCGCCTAAGCATTAATTTAAGATTACAAGTTAATTAGTAATTATAATATTACATATTAAATCTTAAAAAAAATAAATAAACAGATGCTAACAAAGGAAAGAAAATACCTTAATTCATCATCATTCTTCTTCTTCATCCTCATCAACATCTTCTTATATCAATAGGAGATTTGATTCAACCGTTGAAGCTGAAGGCATATTTTTTTTTGTTAGTTACATTACCAACATTATCTTTATTGAAATAAAGAAGAACAATTTAGCCAAGAATCGTAATAAACCAAAAAATATTATAAAAGCTAAATTATAAATTATACAATTCACATTATTCAAACAATACCTTCAGGAATAAATCCTTGCATCTAATTACATACCCAAATTAAAGCTTACACGTTTTCTGGAAGGAGACGACAACAATTTTGTTAAAGACAAGTGAACGACTCTGAAGCCACTATGGTTATTGGTATATGCTTAATATATCAACGGCTATCTTTGATAAATATGGAAACCTCACATTCTGGTCCTTACAAAATTGTAGAACATCTAACTTTGGAAAGTGACGAAAATCAAGTTTTGGTTCCCCCAAATAAAGTTCCAATTGAGATTTTCCCACTACACTCACAATTTGAGAATCTATATCTTACAAAGCCTTTACAACAAAAATAATCTGCAATTCCACAAAATATTGGAGTGAATATATTATTATGCTTGCACTTGGAGCAGTTCTTGACCTACGCATCAAGTTTACATTTTTAGAGGGTTGTTACATCAAGATTGATCATACTATTGCTGATTCAAGAATAACAAATGTAAAATGTAAATTGTTTACACTCTTTGATGCATATTCAAGTACAAAATCCTCAATCAATCAAGTATCTTCCTCCTTATTGACATACTTTTAATGACATCGTCTTCATTATGTGAGTTTTCAAGCAAGATTTTTTGTATTTCTCATACTTGCAAGAAGTATAAATTAGATGTTGGATAAGTAGAACCTGACATCAATTTGGTGATCTTAAAAAATGGCCTAAAAAAGACACATATCCTCTTTCCTCTATCCCATTCTTCAGTTATTGGCCAATGTTTATAACTTTCATCCTCTAACTGAAAAATATCAAATGCATGCTCATACCTTATCACACTTTCAAGTATCAAGTAAGTTGAATTCCACCTTGTTACTACATCCAAGTGCAAAGAAATACTCTCTTCAATACCAACTTCTCACATACATTCAGCAAATTTGTTCTTTCGTCCCTCGGATCATTTGATATATTTTATACTTTCTCTTATTTTGTGCAAAGCATCATTACATATTTTTAGACTTTCTTGGACAATCAAATTGAGAATATGGGCACAACATGTCACATGAAAAAATCCACATTACATAGAAAATAATTTTGCAAACACAGTTGCTCTCTTTATAATTCTTGCAGGCTATTATTACTTGATGCATTGTCTAAAGTGATGAAAAAATATTTTTTTAATCCCCTAATCTTTTATAAGTTCCATCACTTTCCTAGAAAATTCATGCCCTGAAAGTGGAGGAGGCATATCAGAAAAAGCAAGAATTCTATTCTTTAATGTCCAACTTTCATCAACATAATGTGCAGTCAAGCAATATACCCTTCAATTGTGCAGAAGTCAATACATCATAAGTAAGATTCTTTCTTCAAAATTATCTTCTTAGACTTATACAATTTCCCTATATCAAAAGAAAATGTCTTCCTAGAACTAATTTTGCATCCAGATGATAATAATTCAACAAATCAATGAAGGAATCATATTCAACAAAAGAATAAGGGAGATTATGCTTTGCAACAAGTGTAGATATTTTCTCACAAATAACAACTTGAGAAATCTTTCTACTTCTAAGGGGCTGTTTGGTATCCAAGAAAGAGTAGCAATAGAAAGGAAATAGGAAAATAAAAAGGAAGAGAGAATGGAAAAAGGAGTAGGAAAAAAAAACTTGTTTGATATGCAATGGAAAAGAAAGAAAGAAAATAAGATTATCATATTTTTTTAAATATAATAAAAAAATAAATATAAAAGTAATTTACTATTTTGGCCTTAACTAACCCCAAGAGCCCTCAGCAGGGCTGGTCGACTGGCTACGAAGAGCCCGTCGACCAGCTACCAGGTGCCTGGCCCTCTGGTTCATCTTGCCTCTCTCATATGCTCCTCTCTCTCATTCTCTGCCTCTCAAATTTGGCTCTTTCTCTCTCTCTTGATCTCTTCTCTTGCTAGTTCTCTCTCCCGATCTCTTCTCTGTGACTCTCTACCTCTCTCTTACTGTCAGAGTCTTAGACTCCCTCCTCAGTCCATTAGCATCTCTGAAGAGACGAGAACTACCATGAAGATCTGGATTTTTTAACAGAAAGATTTCAAAAATGAAATTAAAGGAAATGCTTAAGTGCCTTTGTTAATTTGGTTAATAGTTCTCCGCATTTGGAATCTTTCAGCTTCTTCCATACCTTCACCGGAAAAATAGAAGCAAAGCAAGGTCGGGAATAAGGTGCACAAACCAAAGCATAGAAAGGCACGAAAAAGGCAGTTTCGGAAGTCACGCGTTCTTTCTATTCCTGGATACGCCTTTCCATTGCTAAATGAATGGAAGAGTTTCGTGCAAAAACAATGGAAGAGGGAATGCCAGGTTCCATTTTTCAGCCACTACAGTAAGTATACCAAACAACGAAAAAAAAAAGCACAGTAATGGAAAAGGTGCTTTCCTTTCCCGCAGAAGCCAGTATACCAAACGGTCCCTAAGTCTTCCAGCTCGATCAACAAGTAGGCTACCTACATCCCTATGTGACTTAGAACACTTAGATAAGTGATGGGTTAAACTTGAAGTACCGTGAGTGCTACCCTAGCTATATATTCAAACTCACATCCCTTACATTTTGCTCTAGGTTTTCCATCCCCATTCACACCCAAGTTTGTAAAACAAGACCACACATCAAATGTAGTTCTCTTTCTAGATGAAGGAGGAACAGATGTAGCGGAATCAAAATTTGCACTTTGAGTTTGAGCTCCACTTTGAAGTGGAAGAATAAAATTTGAATCCATAATATAAAGAGAGCAAAAATAGAAAAACAAAAGTTTAAAACAAACTGAAAAATAAAACTTAAAACCTCTAAACTCTAATCACAAAAAATAGCTTTAATAAAAGGAAACTAGAATACTTATGCTACAAACCCCACAACTAAATTGATTGTGGTGCTTTCTCTAGCTATTGAGAGAGTGTGAGAGAATTATAATATATGTGATTGTGATACTTCCATTGTTCTGTTCTTTCAACTCTATATGTTGTTACTTTGGCCTTTTATAATATTCCTTTTAATAGTCGTACTAAATTTTTAATCCAATATCTCTTTCATTAGTTTATGATATATATATATATATATATATATATATATATATATATATATATATATATATATATATACACACTAATCCTACTGAATAAATGACTAAATCTAATCATTGCCTAATTTATGTGAAAGGAAATCGAGGAGCCTAAGGGACGAAAAACTAACAGACATGAACTAGAATCCAATCACATATTAGAAAGTAGGATTTGTTCATGTCAATCCACATTATTACATAATAAAAGTAGGATTTGTTCCCTAAAAAGAAAGAAAGAGAGGGCAAATGCAGCACAACGAGCTTTATATAACAAAAAATGGCCAACAATTAAAGACTGTCATGCTTCCAAATGTACGCACGTGACGGGCACGATAGATGAGCTTTTACCTCACTACCGTGAACCTAATTCCATAACAATTTGATACATATTTAAATATAAATGTTATCTCATATAAGAGAGTACAGTTTCTTCTATTTCTTTTTAGAGAAAGAGACAATAAATATTTCAAATATATCTATTTATTCGTTAATAACATTCTCAAACAAGTATTATTCGTCCAACATTTACCTATCCAAATTACAGAGCTACTATTAGAATACTTTGGATAAAGTTTTACAAATATTTACCCCGATCAATGGGGTTGAGGACTCGAACGATTAGCTGGATGTGCCTCTACTTCTTCCTGAAAATCTGTGAGGGGAGGAATGGCATGAGTATATTTTACTCAGTGAGAAAATATACTATTCTATCATATTAAAATAAGAAATAATCATATAAAATCCCAAAACATATCACATAGTTCCAAATTAAATTCCTAGACATTTTTTGGGTTCGTCCACATAAGTGGTCGTTGTCCCCCAGCCCTCACCGCATCCTCCCTTATTGTTACTTTCATAAATGCCTCCCTTATTTCACCCCTATTTTTAATACTTTTTGTATTTGAACAAATTTTTGTTCAACATGATTTGCCGGCCTTATTATCTCCTGCTCCTCCCTTTTTACTCCCACACAGGAACCTATCTCCGTAACATTCTCCATTAATTACAAACATAACAATAATTCAACCTTACACATGAACACTACACATGTATGTGACGTTGTTCATATATATAGTAATGTATACAATACTATTCATATATACTATACTATTCATATATTTAGCACTATTTATATAGTACTGTTCACATATACCATATAATTATACGTATAAGTACTATTTATACGAATATTTTTTATATGTATGAATACTATTTATATACGGTACTATTCATATGTATGGTACTGTTCATAATTGTGATACTGTTCATAAATATGGCACTGTTTATATGTATGATACTATTCATAATTACGATAATGTTCATAAATACAATATTATTCATATGTATAGTACTATTTGTATGTATGGTACTGTTCATATGTACGACAATCAGAAATAATTTTTAAGTAACTGACGATAATTTTTTTTTCTGATGTGAAGGATCAGGTAAAGCCACAACCACAGAGCATACTGAGATTTTATCTTACATGTACTTGTAAAAATGTAGTATCTTTACAGTATCAATAAATAATTCTTAAGCAACCGAGGTTAATTCTTTTCTGATATGGAGGATTGGCTAAGGCCGCAACCACATAGCATACTAAGAATTTAACCTCTAAATTATTACAAGAATTTAAAAGAGCACAATAGAATATTCCCTCACCTCGAATCTAAACTATAGAGGAAGACTTTTATAATAACCCAGAATTTTAGTACCAGAATCAGAAGAATTAAACGAGAGAAGAGAATAAAAGCTGAAGGTGTGAGTTTAGAAATGAAATGAAAGGGCATATTTATAGAAAAAGTCAACAGTACTATTTGATACTATGCCTAATAAAATATTCAATTTACTATTTATGAAAATGACATTTCTAATAATTCATTTTACTGTGCAATCACGAGGCGGCTGAGTTAGTCGTTACTATTAGAAATTAAAGGAAAAATTATCCTTTTTCTTAAACCTTTAAGTTTCATTTCACTTTTGTCCCTAAAGGGATTTTCTCATATAAAACATTATTTTTCTTCCAGTTTCTTTCAGATTCCTCTTATGCTTAAGCCATATTTTATCCAAGGGATAAATTCCATATCATAACATCTACTTTATCCCACATTTTGTACAATCTATAAATAGAAATCTGTATTTTCAACAATATGCACAAACAAGTATACAAAAATTAAACAGATAGGGAATTTATTTTCTTCAAAATAAATTTATCGTAATTCTTGAATACTTATAACTTAAAAATATAGCGGGTGTTACAAAGACAGAAGATTAATAGATACTAAAATGTCTTACAGACAACACAAAATTAAAATTTTAAAAAAAACTTTATGCAACTACTACAGCACCAACCAAGTGCAGCTGCATCAGATTATGAATCAAATAAATAAAATAATAGGAGTTTCCAAATCAAAAGAATAGACAATACAATAAACGGGCTCTTATAAGAACAAAATAATTCCAATCTACAACAAAAGTAAAGGATTAGAGAGCAAGGGGAATGGGAAGGCCGAGAACAATAGTGGAAGGGATAATACAAAAAATTCACAGTAGTCAAAGATTTTTTTCTCCTTACCTATCAAAAATGGAAGAAAACACCGAAAAACGCCAAGAGATGAGAAGTCGAGAATGAAAGTGGAAAAGAACGCCAGAAAATGTAGCAACGCCACACCGAGTCCACGATAAGTTGAGAACAAAATTGGAAGAGAATGACCAACTGAGCTCTCAGGGAAGGGAAGATTAGAATAACAAATTGAGAGGCAAAATGGTGGAAGGGGAGAGGTTGGGGCCTGGGTGACATGGGCTATACTCAGTGGTGAAAATGGTGTTAGGAGGAGTTTATGACTTAGGGCTTGAGTGGGGGAATTTGGGATTAGGAGGCACACGGATGCTGGGGGTAAAGGAAAAATAAAAGTAAAAAAAAAAATGTAATGTAGGCTAGACTGCAGGCTCTGCAGACCCCACCCATTTGGACTACAAGCTAAACGGGCTAACCCGCTTAGGCCTATTTTTAAACGGGCCTAATTTCTGGTCCTGACCAAAAATAAGCGGGCTGGGCTTGGCTCACAAGCCAAAGATCGTATTCCCAGTGATACATATGTAGTAATAAAGGTTACACATTCTTATATATGTAAATATACCTATTAGAATTAATCAAAGAAAAAAATGAATAAAAGAGAGTAAGAAGGACTAAAATGAAATAACAAGAGGAACCAGAGTGTTCTATAGTTTAAAATTTTGGAAACTAAAGTCATTTTTCCCTTACCTCTATAAGATTCTTCTAGACCCATACACCCCTTTATTTGACCAAGATGGACGATCAGTGAAACTTTTTTTTTTAAAAAAATGCAAGAAAAAATGGACCATTCCTACACCTTAAAGACATAGGAGTGGATCCAAATTGGAAAAATAGAAAACGTATCCACTCTTATGGCTCAAAAGCCCAAGAGCCTCCACCATCCAATGTGGACAGTTGAATGCATATCCAACAGTCCATTTTTTTTTTGCTTTTTAATTTTATCTTTTTAAAAATTGTATTGTCCGTTTTTACCATTGACCGAGATCAAACAATCAGTGAAATTTTTAAAAAATGTAAGAAAACATGGACCGTTGGATGTAGCACATCCAATAGTCTACGTTGAGGCACAGGAACAAATCCAAATTGCTATTTTTCCCCTACTTCTTGAGTGTAGAAGGCTGAGCGAGAGCAAAGCGATAGTGAGAGAGTTGTTGCTACTAACCATCGTGATAACATTAGGCTCCTCCTTCTTCCTCCATCTCTTTCTTCTTCATTCCTTCCCTATTGTTCGTGTAAAGTAAAACCGACCGATAGTAAGAGGCGAGTGAGAAGTGGAGTTATTATCACCATATAACACTGCTTGTCCTTCTGCCAAAGTTTCGCCAGCAGTTAACTCTCTGACCAACCACTCCATTCTTCTACAATATGTGGCTCTTCTTCCTTCCTCTTTTCTTCCCTTTTGGTCCCTTCCCTTCTTCTACTAATACCCATAGCCTTTTCCATCCTTTAAATGCATCTTGAGCTAATTTCTCTCCATGTTCTACTTCATTTTGGTGGAAATTATTGGTAATTTTAAGATTTGGTGAAATTCATAAAAGTGAAGTTGGGGAGTTGAAATTGTGAGGATTAGAGTTTTGGGAAGGGTTGTTCAAACTTTATTTATCAATTTGTTACTCTCCAACACAATTTCTAAGCTCAATTTGAATTTTAAGAAAAGAATGGGAAAAATCTAAAATATGGGTTGCTGTTAAAATTAGGGAAGTTGTGATATAATAATTAGGGATTTAGTGATTAAGAATTTGTTAAAGTTAGTTGAAAGCCTACAATAATTAATTTGATCCAAAGATTGATTTTGGTCATAATAGTAGTTATAGTAATAGCTATTTAAAGATTTGTAATCTAATTATTAGTAAAACTACATAAGTGAGATGAAGGATAGAGCCAAATAATTGAGTTATTAAATTAGAGTGAGTTAGGAAATGGAGATTCTTAGGAATGTATGAGGTTAATGAGTTATGGAGTGTTTTCTTGATGATTAAGGCTTGTTTTCGGTTTTCAAATCTTGTTTAGAATGTTTGAAATCATTTTTGGGACTTTGGCACTTGTTAGAAAGGAGTTTTGGGAAGGAAAAATCAAAGAAATCTAGCATTGGGCGAGTAATAGTTGCTTCATCGGAGGAACAACCACTACAACGCACAAAATGTAGCACCTTCTTTTATGACCACCACTAGAGCAACAAGCTACCTAAGAAGGGGCCTAGTATTTGGGTTTCACTACTGTAGTAGTGAAACTGCCGCTTTAGCGCCATTGATTCCCAAAAATTCATGATTTTAACCTTCCTTTCTCTACCTTTTCATGTGTATACATCTAGGTTTCCATGTCAAACCCTCGCAGTTTCTTTTAGTGTTTCAAAGTGGACTTCAAAGGTATAAATTTATAGTTCGGTGTCAAGGTAGAACTACTAAAATGTAACTTCTTTGGTTTGTAAAAATTTATATCTTATTATACCTATTTATAACTTTCTCTATATTTTAAATGTTTAGAAAATTGTTTGATATCTTATTATACATTTTAGTTACATGTTGGGACAATTATGTTTATTGTAAAAGATCTTATTGAGATATTTTTGCTATACTTAAAATGGTGAAATCAGACTTTATGGTTTTGATTTTTGAAGGGAAAATATTGAACTAAGAAATTGATAAGGCTTTTTACATGGGAGGAACTCTTTCAAGAATAGTGGTGGTTCTATAACAATATTTGTAGCCTTTGGCATGCGTTGGATTGAGTGACTTAACTAACAGAGGTTTGGTGGTGCTAGCCTTATGATTTGAGGCCACTTACATGAGGGAGCTTATTGTGATCAGTTGGACAATTTGGATACAGATAACAACGGGGCAGTTTTTTTACTACTCATCCCTGCCCTGCACACATACCCACCATCTCATCCCTACCCCTTTGCCACATGGGTTTTTTTTTCCCCATCCTTGAACCCACAAGGAATTTCAATACCCGCCCACCCCACCCCACCCAAAAAACCATGTCACATGTGATTTTTGCCCTATACTCGCCCCACAATATGTAACAACATAATTTTTAAACAACATAACATTCATAAACTTATCATAACAAATCTTATTACACAATACTCAACAAAATAAATTCAAAAAGCACAATATTTATCAATTTTTTAAGATATACACACACCAACATAAAAAAAAGCCTCATTCATAAATCCCTTATAAAAAATATTTTATTATAATATATATATATATATATATATATATATATATATATATATATATATATATATATATGTTTGGGGCGAGGAAGATATTGCCTCGAACCTACCCTATTTCCTAGTCAATTGTTCAATAACTCGACTCTAACGGGGCGGGGCAGACTGAATCAGCTGGGTTCATATTAAAATTGTCATCCCTAAATTTGGATATGAATGCCACATTAGGTGGTTGATTGGGTGGCATGGACAATATGGAAACTAGGGGAAGTGGTTGTGAATCGGTTGGGTTATTTTAGTTCTATTAGATGTTCCTTCTATGTTATTGAAAACACTTCATTTTGAATTTACGCTACTTTATTCCTTGATATTCATGATTTATTTGAATCATTTACTTATTACCAATTGAGTTTTTGCTTTAAATCATTTGGAAGTAAAACTTAAGATTTTGAGAAATGATTCTTTTGAGTTTTAGACTTCACTCTTGCTTACATGTCTCGGCAAGTATTTTGTCGTTGTACTAGATCTATTTACTCTGTCTTTACACTCACCCCTTTTTCTCTCCTCCTTCTAGATAGCCGAGTAGAATTTGAGACTCTGTAAGAAACGTAGTAGAAATATCGATTGAATGATGATCCCAATTTATGCCCTCGGGCCTTATCTATGTTTTTGTCACAGCCTAGTACTTATTCTTGACTCTAGATGGGGCTTTACAATCTCATAGTACTTATTCTTGACTCTAGATGGGGCTTTACAATCTCATAAGCAGGATCTAGGATCTCCTTCCTTGTGTGGTGAAATTGGTATTGAAATTCTTGGTGATATACATTTATGGTTTAAAAGTCAAAATCATTTCTTGATAAGTTATTATGATGTGAATATTTAAAGGAAATAAAATGGTCTTTGAATGTTGTTCGATAGTTTGTAATAATGTTTGTGTAACTTAATTACAGATGTGGACCTTGTGATCTATGCCAATTATACCCGGGGGTGTGACAATTGTCAATTTCAAGTTGAAGGAGTTATTTACAAGCAGGCCCTTTTTTTTTTTTTCTCCTAGCAGCACTTTTTACTCTATATATGCTAGTTGTTAGATGGGACCAAAAACTGAAAATCTAAACCTGCCCAAAACTGTGGACAGACACGCCTAAACTTTTTTTTGATAGTGATAACTCTAATAATCTTATAAAACCATTTTTATTAAGCATCTTCGTGGCCCTGCCAAAAAAAAAATCTCAGTAGTGTTAAAGAGAAGAAAAAAGTATGAGTAGCTTTTGTAAATTAAAGGATAAATTAGAAATAAAATAAAATGAACGGACTAAAAAAAATCCTAGGTGAAGTGAAGGGACTAAAATGGAACAAACTAATATTAAAATATCAAAGTAAAAGTTAAAATAAAATTAAGAGGTCAAAGTGAATCTAAGTAAAATTAAATAATCAAATTGAAATAAAAAAATTAAATTAAGAGATAAAAATAAAACATAAAACAAAGTTAAAAGTGTTGGAAAAGCAAATAACAAAGTCCCACATTAAATAGTTTTATTTAAAAAATATGGTAATTTATAAAGTGTGAATAAGTCAAACCAAATTGCACATTTTGAAAATAAAAACCTACTTTTACATTTTATTATACCCACAATAGTTTTACGCTACTCTCGGCGTTCAAATTTACAACGACTTTTACAATGGGAAGAAGAAGAAGAAGAATAATAATAATAATAATAAAAACAACTAAAACTCGAATGCATCAAACTGTGACTTGATATTTCAGGACTAATTGGGACTTCATTTCCACAATTTGAAATGTTTCATTTGGTAAATCACTATTTTTTTCACAAAAACTTTCCAATCTTTCTATTTGTAAAAGAATTTAATGAATGGCAAAATCTTATATATATATATATATATATATATATATATATATATAATTATAACATAATTATAATTTTTATATCCAAATTTCAAATGTAACAATTTATTCTTGATATTTAGTATCTTCATTTTTTGTGATAATTTAGGGTGAAAAATTACTATATTAAAATGTTTACAATGATAAAGTTTTGTATTTTAAAAGACATGTAATTATATTATAATTCCTTAGTAGTTAATATATAGAAGAATGGAGTGAATTAACTTAGGCTCTATGCTAATTCAAACTTTTCAAAGATTTGTCTTCAAATTAGTCTCCAAAATTTTTTTTATATCTTTCAGAATTCAAATTTTCAAATATTTTTGGGGATGATAGTCAAAATTTTTTTATTGGGTCAATTTCCAAATTTTTATCTTGGAAAAGTTTTGTCATTAGTTCTACATAAGATTGTCATTGAAGGCACAATCTTTTTTTGTTGGGCCCATCAAGCCTATCCATCTTGGAGCCCAATTATAAAGAACATCATTAAGTATGTCCAAAAAAGAGAATGTCATGCATTTAAGGCCCAATACCTTTTTGTTCAAAAATTTCCAAAAAAATTTGATTTAGAGAAATATAAAATGAAAAACTAAACGAGGAGGAACAGTGTCAGATGAGTTTACTCCAAAACACTTTTAGTCCAACGCAAAATAACACTCCCAAACACTCGTTTTAGGTTTCCACTTCGATTCAATTTGGATACTCTTCTTCTCGGGTCCGTTCGTCTCTGTTCTTCCACGTCCCCGTCTTAGGCTACTATCAACTGGCACTGCAGCTAGCTGCTGATCCTCTGATGGCGTCCAAGTTTGGATTAGCTGGTGGGATTCCTGAGCGACGGGTACGACCCATTTGGGACGCCATTGATTCTCGCCAGTTTAAGAACGCCTTAAAGCATGTTACTGCACTCCTTGCTAAGCATCCTAATTCGCCTTATGCGCTTGTAAGATCGAATTCACTGCTCAAGTTTCTCTCTTTCTGTGTTTTTTTTTTTTTCTTGTTTTGGGTTGTGGGAGTCACGTGGATACGTATATCTTTGGAATTAGTGTTATCTATAATGTGGGTTGGTTTTCGTGAAGTTGAATTGCTCCTATGTTAGTTAGGCGGGTACTCTGTGTATTTTTTTTTTTTTTTGGCTTAAATTCTTATTCCATCATGCTAGCACCTTTCACTCTTCTTTGCCGTGAACCTACTCCTATACTTTTATAGTCTAAGAGTATGTCTTCATTAGTGAAAATCTTCCTTGGAAACGTAGGGCATGCCATTTGAAATACAAAGACTTTTCTGCTTTTGGTTGGGTGGTTAGGAATTGAATTTTCTTGTATCAAATTTACATGTCCTTTTCCCATGCATATTTTGTGTCATAACTCATAAGCCAAAATTGTTGTAATTATATGCTGCTGTTTGTCTTACAGGCACTCAAAGCTCTCATTTTGGAAAGAATGGGGAAACCTGACGAAGCGTTCTCTGTTTGCTTGAATGCCAAAGAGCTTTTGTACGCAAATGATTCTCTTTTGATGGATGACCTTACTCTCAGTACACTTCAGACAGTATTCCAGCGATTAGATCGCTGTCAGTATTTGTTTGCTTTTGATGTGATCTTCTTATGTGTATATCACTGTTAGATGTCTAAAGTTTCTTTATGTGATCAGTGGATTTGGCTACCAGCTGTTATGAACATGCTTGTAGTAAATTCCCCAATAACCTGGAACTAATGATGGGGCTATTTAACTGCTATGTTCGTGAATACTCATTTGTGAAGCAACAACAGGTTTGCAATATTTACTGCTTCTTTTCTTGGTCCTCTCTTCCTCTCTTCCTTTCAACAACATCTACTGCTACATTATTTGTGGACAATATAACATGGCCCGTGCTTATTTTCTGATTGGCAGACAGCTATCAAAATGTACAAACTTGTTGGAGAAGAAAGATTTCTGCTTTGGGCAGTCTGTAGCATCCAACTGCAGGTTCTTCTCCCTACTTGATACTGCCATTGTTTGCCTCTCTTCATTTGTTAGTTTTTGTGCATCTTTTGTCATGTTGTTTGTTTCACCACTGAGTATGGCTTGAGTTAATGTCAAGTTGAGATGAATAATATGAGAATGTAATATATATCAAGAACATAATGGACACTGCAAGTTATATTGGTCTCTTTGCAATATGTGCTGGCTTATAATTAGTGCTTTTAGTTTAATTATTTTTACTTTTGCAAATATAAAGTGACAGCTGCTCAAAATTTTTGGATCATTACAACTGAGCTTTGCCTTAATTCTACAAATATTTTCTTGGTCAAATTGGTAATAGTAGGCTTAAGATATGGTACTGCTTTTTACATCCTATATGGTTTCAGAAAGATTAGCCAAGATTAAAAGAGAGTATATAGGAGTTAATTCCAAATTAATACCAGATATAATTTAGTGTTGACACTTGGAGGAAAAGAAGCTGTTTTTAGAAAAGGTATTTTATATGCAGTTCGGCTTGCTCTCAAAACTTGCAGGTTGCCAGAGGCAGGATCTAGTTTATTGATTGTTGCAGCTGCTTAATAGTTTAATCTGGCTTCAGGTATAAAAAGTTGTAGTTGGACAATCATAATGAGGATGTCGAATTATATGCATGATGACTATTTGATGTTTGGCAAAGAAGCTAGACAGTTGCTATTACACAAATGAATGATGCTACAGCTGTGTAGAAGTCATATTTTCTGGACAATGAAGAATGTTTGACCTAGAAAGCTCTGAAACATTTAACCATTTTTGCCTTTAATCTGGTTTAATGTGTTGCAAAGATATGTTCTTGAGTCGTTAAATTTGTAGTTGATATCAATATATAATGGCTAACACTGCAATATATAATGGACATGCCATGCTGGACTTGTGACATCTGGTATTATGTTGAATGAAGTTTTCATTAACAGTTGATTGACATGACATTGTTGCTTGTTTTCTTTTGGGCACAATAAATAATTTGTACTTAGCGTGATACATTTATGTATATAATATATTCCATTGACTTATTTTTTGGCAGGTATTCTGTGGCAATGGAGGAGAGAAGCTGTTACTTTTAGCTGAAGGTTTACTAAAGAAACATGTTGCTTCACATGGTTTGCATGAGCCTGAAGGTGATTCATTTTTTACTACCGTATTTGTTATGGACATCCTTAAAGGTTCCATTGTGTCATTAAACAAATCATGTTTCTATTGAATTTCCAAATTTGTTGCAGCTCTTATGGTCTACATTTCCATATTGGAACAGCAAGCTAAATTTGGGGATGCTTTGGAAGTTCTATCTGGGAATTTAGGATCATTATTGATGATTGAAGTTGATAAGCTACGCATACAGGTATTTTCAAGTGCTTTTTCCTGTTCTGTAACTTTTTTTATGGAGACCTCAATATCTGGGAGGATGTTGAGTTATTCTTGATATGGTAAGAGTTCAAAACTAAAGAAATTCATATAGATTCCATGGTTGATGTGAATGTGATATTCCAAGTAGTATTAAAAGGAGTGTCCTATGTGGAATGACATCATTTGAGGCAAAATCTGTTTTGAAGGCATATTGAGAAATTAAATTTTGTATAGAAATTTTCAGTATTTTTTACCGTTGAAAGTTGAAACAACTTGAAGCATTATTCTCATTTCTTCTGTTTGGCTTTTCTCATCAACATGTATTCTCTGACTTTAAGTTGACAGGGTAGACTTCTTGCTCGGGCAGGTGATTATGCTGCTGCTGCTGATATCTTTCAGAAAATTCTAGAGTCTTGGTATGTATTTGGACACTAACTCGACTTTTATATAAAACATTAAAATCTTAAATTGGCAAATGATGGCAGCTATAATGGTAGTAGTAGCATGTAGGTTACTAGCATGATACGTTGAAAGCCTACTTAATTTGAGGATCAGAGTTTTGGGTTTTGGACATTTGTTGTTTTAGCTTTTTTCTCTTTTGCCTTCTATTATTTCTGGTTTACCCTTCTGAAACTTTAACCTATCCAGGCTGTCATTTAAAATTTGCTTCTCCTTCTCCTTGCATCATTTCCATTCTAGACCTCTATTCTGTAATATATACATTTATTAGGTGATTTTTTAGGGTGTTAATTTAGAGCAGGATTCAACACATTTAATATGGTCCCTGATATATGCCCTGGTCTGTGGTCGTGAATCTGAGAAAACAGAAGGAAGGGAAGAGAATTTTGATTTCTTCTTCCTACCTATTTTGGTGGTTGATGTTTTGGTTCAGATTATTGACAGAACCACAATCTCTAGTGTAAACTCACCAAGTGTCTTGACAAAAAAATCTACAGATACCATTAATTCTCAAATAACAAACTTAAATACAACGTGAGGATATAATTGACAAGAAACTGTTTGAAAAGAGCACCCTCAGAAACTGTTTGAAAAACCACCCACATAACATATAAAATTATAAAATAAAATAATGACACCAACTTAAATTATAAAAATAAAAGACACCACACTAACTGACTCAACAACATTCATTATTTCCTTTTCAGTTTTTGATTATACTAATATCATTTTGAATTTCCTTTTGCTACTGTTAATGTTGTCTCTTCTTATGGCAGCCCAGATGACTGGAAGTATTTCCTTCATTATCTAGGCTGTTTGCTGGAAGATGACAGCATATGGTTAGATGAAGCTGTTAATGATCCAGTTCATCCCCCAAAATTTGTGAGTTGCAAGGTCTCGCACTTGACAGATGAAGAGGTGAATGGTTACCCTTTAATGATCTTTATTTTGTCAATGAGTTATACATGAAAGTTTTTACTATTTTTATGGAATTTAATTCATTCACAATGTGGGTGCAGTTCGATAGTCGAATATCAAATGCATTGGCTTTTATACAAAAGTTACAAGCAGATACCATTAATAACTATGTGAGGGGTCCGAGCTTGGCAACTATAGAAATTGAAAGAAGGAAGCATCTCCATGGGAAGGGAAATGATGGCAACTTAATGGATGCCATTGTTCAATATTTTTGCAGGTACCTTATAGTGTTTATCCTATCATTGTTAAAGTTTTTTTATCTTAACATAATCTCACATATGTAGAGTGCCCTCTGAGGGTTCTGGTGAGAAAGTTATATTGGCTAAAGCCATTGGGAAAACTCAAAAGGGCATTCATTTCTATGAGGTTCACAATTCTGGTAAATTAGTTCTGCAGCCTGCAGATCCTTGTTCAATTTCTGTTTGTCACTTTGTGTCAAAGTTATTTCTGGTTGTATATGTTGGGGCTTGTTTAATACCATTGGGCTTTGGGGCTATTTGAGGGCTTAAATTTGTTTATTTAATAGAAGTAAATTACACTCTCCTCCCTTGAGATGCTCAGATTATAGGCTCTCCCTTCTGTTTTAAAAAACTATACTCCCCTCCCCTTAAATCAAAGCACGTGCTATACTAACCTCTTTGGCTAAAAAAGATAAGCTACAGCTACATCTATTTTGACCAAAATTCCCTTATATCTATTATTTATATAGTATAACAGGTATAAAAAATAATCACGTTAAAATTAATAAATTAAATTTATAATCTTCAGTAAAATATAAATAACATTGAAATAATAGTTTAAAAATATGTTTACATATTTTTAATGAAAGAAATTAATATTATCCTTGAGGTTATTTTGGTTATATTCTGGATTCAGGGGGAGGGCGAGCCTCGGCGCAACGGTAAGGTTGCTGCCATGTGACTTGGAGGTCACAGGTTCGAGCCGTGGAATCAGTCTCTTGCAAAAATTGCAAGGTAAGGCTGCCTACATTAGATCCACAAAGTGGATCCGGCCCCTCCCTGGACCCCGCGCATAGCGGGAGTTTTGTAGCACCAGGTTTGCCCGATTCTGGATTCAGGGGAATTTGTGTATGTTTGCATTATAGAGGGGAAGGCTGTGCAATTTAGGCATATCTCGGGAAGGGAAAGTGATTTACCCTGTTTAATAAATGTGATAGTTCTGTTCCTAACTCTTTTGTTTAATAAATGTGATAATTATGTTCACAACTCTATTTAACAAATTGATGCCGTTTGTAGAGATTTTGAGTTCTTTAATAATTTTCTGAAAGGTATGATATACATATGTTTGCAACTCTCTGCTGGCAAGCTGCAAAGTTATTTTCTTAGAATTTGGTTTCTTTCCTATATGAGAGTGCGTTTTATGGTCATAGGTTTGGTCACTTGGCCTCCTTTACTAGTGATGTTGAGATATTTATTGAAGTCTTCACTCCTGATAAGAAGATGGAGCTTTTGGAGAAGTTAATGAACAATTCGGATGCTTTATCAACCATGCCAACAAAGAAGCTTGGGCAATCTATATCCCTTTTCAAAATCCAACAATTATTGACAGGGAACATGTTCAAGTCTTCTGCAAATGGTGAGTGTCCTGTAGTTGCGTACATGGTTACATTGTTTTATTATTCAGTACATCCTAGAAAACAAGGAGAATATTTATTTTTACACCTCTACGCTTGTTTGCATTTAGTTAAATCATAGCTTTCATTTCTGAGTGTTCACCAGTAATTTATATGGGCTCATCTGCACTTATCCCCAGAGCTTGAGGTCTGTTGTCTGCAAATGGCTGAAATGTATTGCAAAAGCATTCCACTTTCAAAGGACTTGGATCCGCAGGAGAGCATGCAGGATGAGGAGCTGCTTTCAGTGGCGTGTAATGTGTTGGTTCAGGTATGCCATTTCTCAATATCTCTTTGACTTTGGCAAAATAAGGTTGAAAACATTGTATGGTGACTGTTATGGTTCCCCCACCTCCTGCATATATGATAGAATCTGCAGGTTGTTGACAGGTACTATAAAAGGTTATCTACATTTGTTGTGGGGGATTGGGGGAGTTATGGGAGAGGGCATCAAACTAAAAAGGAGCATATACAAGATCATGGTTAAGGAATTGAGATAATATTACCTTATTAGGTGGATATACACTTAAGTTTAGTTGGCTGAAAATTCTGAGACTTAAGTACTCGTGATGTTCTCTAAGAAAACATCATTATTGTTAACACGCAATATTTATAATATGTTGGTGAAACCTACGACTTTATATGTATTCAATCTATGGCTAATATTTTCCTTGCATTAAATTTCAATCCTCTGGTTGGTCAAGATTTATAATGGATTTGTTTACAATTTACTATTGTAATCATATATTTTACTATTATGTAAAGTTAGGTTTCATTGTAAGGAGGAAGATGCCACTAGGTGGTTGCGTATTAAATACTTGAAAGAGGGAATATTGAATTGTACCATTTTATTATAATAGTGTCACAAATCTCAGATTACTCATTATTTTTGGTATTGCTGAGAGGGAAATTATCGGCATGGTAATATTGTAAGTACTTGTGGATGCTCTATGAAGCTTGGCTTTAATGAAAAGAGGATGCCATTGGGTGTTAAACAATGTTGTTGTGTATTAATTACGTGAAATTGAGAATTATCGGCATGGTAATATTGTAAGTACTTTGGGATGCTCTATGAAGCTTGGCTTTAATGAAAATAGGATGCCATTGGGTGTTAAACTATGTTGCTGTGTATTAATTATGTGAAATTGAGAATTCTCAATTTGTGTACTTTAGGACGATGGTGTATCAACTTGTGGATCAGTCATTACTTTTGGGATTAGTGGCGACAAAGAGGATGTTATATGAAGTTAGATTTCATTGTTTCAATATTCCAAGGAGGATGCTATTGGGTGTTGAAGTAAATATATGTGTGATCTATTTGCCCAGAAGAGAGTATGCTGAATTCTGTACTTTTTCATGATAATATTTTAACAACTTACTGATAAGTAATTATTTTTGGGATAGCCATGATGGAACTAATTGCATGGTTAATATTATTAAATATTAGGTATTGAAGATGTTATATGAAGTGTCAGGCTTCCAGTGGATTCTTTTTTCCTCCACATAATTGGTATCAATAAGCACAAATGCACCTATGTTCAGGTGTGTTAAGTGCCCAATACCGATGCAAGACATTGTTGACACACATTCAACTCACTTTGGACATGTCTATATGTATATATATGGCTCAGACATGAGCTGAATGTGACTTGGACATGGATTGAACATGGCTCAAGCACATATGACGGGGACAAAGAAAAAAAAAAACAAAAAATGAGTAGAACAAAGACTAGGTAACCCATCTTGATGAGATAATTAAGGTTCTTTCTTAATTGTATTTGTTATACACGTGTAATTTGAATGATATAGAGTAACAACTTTTGATTTAATATATTTGACTAAGAACATTATAGGGTAAGATACATGGAATATAGAATATTGCTGGTTTTGTTTTCCTCTTGAAGTATATCATTCCATGCTGTGCCGAGCTCTTTATATATATATATATATATATTAATGTTTGACGTGTCAACTTGTCCATATCTGTGTTGTTTCAGGTGTCCATGTTTGTATTTGTGCTTTATAGATTGGTATTACAAGCAAACTAGAACTCATGTTAAGTTCTTTGGCTTTGTTTATGATACATTAATACTTGTGCATCGTGTGCCATTGCTAAATAATGTTCTGATTTGCCTTTTGCTGGTATTGCTGTGATTTACAAATAAATTACTGATAAATCTTGGCATCTAAAAATCTATATGGATGCTGTGGCCACTGCTAACGTATATTATTATTTGGGTACAGCTATTCTGGCGCACTAAAAATGTCAGCTACTTAGTTGAGGCAATTATGGTTTTGGAGTTCGGCTTGTCAATCCGAAGGTCAGGAATTATTTATATTATATACAAGAATCTAACATAAAATAGAATTTAGTTGGGAAAACATGTTGAAGTTATGCAGATCATGTTGTCAGTCAACCTGATCACAGGATAATAGTATGAAAATGAAAGGCATGTAGAGAAGTAAGCTTTATTCACAATTTAATATCCTTTTAAAACTGTTAGGATTTGTTTCAAATTAGTATTTTGAGTAGAATTTTTTAATTAGATGATTTCTTTGTGAAATAAGACTTTACTATTTGTAATTTTGTATCGTCCTTTGTGAAATAAGACTTTATTGTTAGGATGTGGTCTATGAAGGTTGGCTGTAGGAATATGAAGGCTTTGAATTGTGCATAAACCTATAAATGTTGCAAACTCTAATTTTAAAGCGATAATTGATGATCATGGCCTTGTTAATGTTGTCTTGAAGAACTAACCACTTAATTCTTTTTATTCTTGTTCATATATTATTACTCCATATCATCATTTTCATATTTTTATATTATACTTTTACTTAACATACTATAATTATTAGTTTCTGATGCAATGCATAAAAATGTATCTATGCTTGACACTGTGTAATGCTGATTAAGGATGGACCAATGTGTTCTCATTTTGTATTCTTTCAATTCATATATATGGCACACTGTGCTCTACTTCAAAACTCAAGCTTTGAAGCTTCATACCAGTAGTTGAGCTTGATTTTGAGAATGCTTTTTGACAGCAACTTTTTCTTTTCTGGAATAACTTAGAAATATCTTGTCTTCTTTTGCAGATATGTTGGGCAGTATAAGATCTTGCTGCTGCACTTGTATTCTTACTTTGGTGCTCTATCAGTAGCATATGAATGGTAAGGCAGTTCAGTTAATTCGCTTTTACATTGTTTGCGTATCCATTACCTTACTATAGTTTTGCTCTGATCAGGTATAAATCACTGGATATAAAGAATATTTTGATGGAAACTTTTTCACACCAGATTTTGCCTCAGATGTTGGTATCTCCACTATGGAAAGAATTAGACAGTCTGCTAAAAGATTACCTTAAGTTTATGGATGACTACTTAAGAGAATCTGCAGATCTAACATTTCTTGCGTATCGCCATAGAAATTACTCAAAAGTATGTAGCCTCCAAAGGTTTTCCTTTCCACTAAACTACATGTGGCATATGGATTCATTTATTTAGATTTGTATGTCAATTTGCTTTAAAAATTTATTCCTACTTGCAACTTGGCTTTCATTTTTTTTTTTTTGATAAATGAAGAAATAAAGACACAAATGAGGTGGATAGGAACAAATCCAATGAGAGAAAGTTAGACATGTAGCAGTCCAATTCCCCTGCATACCTAGGAGTGGCACTCCTTTAAGAGTTGGAGGAAGCTTAAGTTTAGTTCTTTGTATTTTTGTTATTAAGTTCTCTGATCAGAATACAACAGATGTTTGGTTCTCTAATCAGAACATGATAAGTGTATGGTCTTTAAAAATAACTATATATTTTTTTTCAACTCAACATTGCATAATTAGTTTTTTCTAGAAGCATTTTATTCATGTTTTTTTAGTGGAGAACTTGATAGCAAAGATGTAAAGAACCATATATAAGTCTAGTCTTTAAAAGTTTGCATTTGTTTTAAGAACTGCTTATTGTGACCCCACATCTTCATAGATGAGGTGGTTTCTGTCCTTCAGTTCTACCACTGTGCAAGAAAAAAAAAATTTGATATTTTCTGTCTTGGTCCAACAAAAATTTTGAAAAATCATTGAACTTGGAGATTAGAGTCTTCAGAATATTGTGAAGTCTAAAGAAAAAAAAATAAAGGTCTCTACAATATTATGATAGGTTTGAACTTTGAAGTCTTGTGCATTGTTTTTTGACACAAGGGTGGGCCCATAGTTTGTAAGAACTCTAAAATTGGGAGTAGTTCTTTTTGTCAAAATCATACTGAGAGATTTCTTGTGAACTGCATTAGTATTGCTTTCAATAGATCTGGTATGAAATCAAGTAGTGATCTATGAAGCATCTATAGCACAATATTCCAGCTGTATCCATACTGGATAGATATGGGGTAGTGGTACTCTTTGGGTATCCCATAATATGTATCAGGTCTTTTTCTTCCCCCTCGAAATTCTGATTTGGATACTTACTGAGTACGGTGTGAGTAGTACATTCACTCCCTCACATTCAGACAAACAACTTGATCTGGATTTTTGATACCTGAAAACCTTACTAACAAAATGATTAAAAAATTATTATATCTGCTAAAATACTTGTAGTCTGATCTAGCTATGGTAATGATCTAGCAATGGTTGTAGTCTGACCAGAATACCTATTATATTCAAAACATGAAGAGAACTTCTTTCCATTTGTTTCTTGGTATGAGATGGTACAAAGCACATGTCACATTAAATACACAAATTGAACACATCATATTCTGTCCTTGTCAATTTTAGTCTAATGTGAAAATTACAATGAGTATTGAACTGAGGCATAAAAGTACGTTATATTTCAGGTAATTGAGTTTGTGCAGTTCAAAGAACGGTTGCAACGCTCTGGTCAGTATTTAGTGGCAAGGGTTGAAGCGCCCATTCTACAGCTAAAGCAAAACTCAGATAATATAGAAGAAGAGGAGGTAATTAACTTGCAATTTTGGCTGTAGTTGACTAACTCTCTAATACTTATGACAGTAGATATGATAAATGTACATGCTCTTAGGGTGTCCTTGACAGCTTGAAATGCGGAATTGACTTCCTTGAGCTCTCTAATGAGATTGGATCAAAGTCTCTGACCTTTAATGAAGACTTGCAATCACGACCATGGTGGACACCAACTTCAGATAAAAATTATCTTTTAGGTCAGTTTCTCAAATCACATTTTGATTTAGAAGCAAATGCTTCTATTAGGCTTGCAACTATTTAGCATCAATAAATTGACATTCTACTAACCCTCAAAGGAAGTGTCAAAAGTGAAAATGAAAATCATACTGGTGTTGCATTTCAAAGCAAAGTAAGAGAAATTGTGTGTGATGCTGCATTATATGTGGCCAAAGAAACATTTTAAGCTGTTAAAATGTAGGCTCATGAATGACTTTTAATCTCTAATATGTCCCCTGGCTCTAAAGTCCTTTGGGTTGTAGATGGAGCTGCACAGTTGGTGGACAAAGCATAACTCTTATTATATTGTGATGAAAGTTTTAATTTCCATCTTGAGAATGGATATGTTAATTGAACTTTCAAACCCTTGGTTAAGAAAGTTCTTGTACCTTGTAAAAAAAGTAATGCAAAATAAACAAAAAATATCACACAAAAGAAAGACATAATAATTATGCATTGCAGCATTCCCCGCATGCAACGTTAAAGGTGACAATCAACTGCAATATCCAGAACGAGCACAATGCAAGTTTCTGTGGGCAGTAAGATCTACAACCACATCTGTTATTCCAATATCTCTACACAACCTTTTCACTCATTATGATTTATCACCCCTTGAAATCCTCTACCTGTTTTTCTAATAGCATCTATCTCATGCTTCAAAATCTTTCCTAATACTAAATCATAAGATAAGATATGTTTGGCAAGAAACCATTATCTTTAACAGAAGGAAATTAATGGTGTTGACATCTAGAAAATCGAAGTAGGAAATTGTTCTAAAGTCTTAACACAACTAATTGGAATTTTTGTCAGCTTTAAGAATATCCACTTTTTGGCTATTTTGTTTGTTATTATGTTTCAATGCAGTTTTTGCTTGTTGACAATTCTGGTAAACTTAGTTGACAGTTGGCACCTGTTTCAGGACCATTTGAAGGGATTTCTTATTGCCCTAGAGGAAACTTGGTAGGTGATTTCTGCTCTTTATGACTTCGTCGCAGGTGTATGTTCAATAATGCTTGTTTCAATAGGAAGATTAACTATATCTTTTTTATGTTTCCCTCCTTTCCTGCATGGTTTGCCAACAAAACTAGACAAAAGAAAGGGAGACAAGTTTCAAGAGAGTCATTGAGAAGAGATCCTTACTCCCTCGTATGATCTATCTCTCTATTCAAAGTGCTTCAGCATCAATCAAGGAGCATGTTGAGGTCAATGGTTCTGTCCCACCTAAAATCTCTTCAGAGCTGAAATTGTTGCTTGAACGCTATGCTCAATTGTTGGGCTTTTCTCTGAGTGAAGCTATAGGCCTCGTCCTGGATTTTTCAAGTGGTGAAAAGTCTTCTGAGGTATGATTACAAATTTTTTATGCTACTATGAAAAATATTTAGATGAGATCATGAGACTACGTAGCTCTCAATATGTTACCACGCACGTACAGATATTGACCAACTTATTTAATTTTACAACTGAGCTATTTTGACAAAAGTCTTCTATCTCCTAGACATGTCAGAAGTAAAAGGGAAGATATTCTATACTCGTCTTCTTAATGGATTTGCATTTTGGTGGCTGTGTCTGAACACCTGCACCTTGTATCTTATAGTTGCAGCTGCCTTTAGTCGAATGTTGTTTTTTAGTTTTTTAGTTGAATGTTGCAAAATCATTTTCTTGGTTGCAACTGCAGATTTGATCCATGTTTTAAAAACTGACAGGTCTTTGACTCCAACTTGATTGACTGGTTAAATTTTACGGTATTCTTAAATGCATGGGGCCTGAGTTCTCATGAACTGGTGCAGCTAGATGAAAATGGATGTAAGCCTCGAACTTGGAGTATCTTAGATTCTTTACTAGAGAAGTATGTTTTAGAGAAGGTGACGTGCATGGGGTCTGAGCTCTGCTCTTCTTGGAGTGATGTTCAACTTCTAATCCAGTTAGTTACAGAACCTTTATCGTGGCATAGACTTGTAATCCAGTCTTGTCTGAGATCCTGTCTTCCATCAGGTAAAAAGAAAAAAAAGAGTGGATCGGTAGATCAGCCCGGCTCAAATCTGGCCCAAACAATGACATATTCTGTGCAGCATTTATCTAGTGTAATAGAGGAGATAATGAAATGGATAAGAGAATGGAAGAAAACTCCTGAGGATAAGAATGTGGAAGACATTATTTCTCCTCTACGGAATAACGAGCAGAATGATGGGCCTGGACAGTTCTTCCGCAAGTTGGAATCATACGTTTCCTCTGCAGACGAAACAGAACTTGGTGACCGAATCTCCCAATCTCTTAAGTCCTGGAGTCCCGCTGATGTGGCAAGGAAAATGGTGACTGGGAAGCAAAAAGTACTGATGGAACTTTATAAGATCTGCGAGTCAAAACTCAAGTCATTACAGTCAATGAAACAGCAGATGGCTCAACTCTGAGGAAACAAATTTATTTTCTGGTGGTGAAGTTTGTTGCTTTCAGCTTGATAGGAAATCTGGGCTTCGGTTAAGTTCTATTGATTGGTCTTCCGATTAGTTTCATCTAAAAGATACATGTCTGAAGGTTCTGTGGAACAATTACATGGTTTGTAGCTTGCCTATTAGCAGCTCCTGGATTCATTTGATTTTCCTGTAAAATTTTCTATTGGATGGGATTGTATTTTTTTTTTTTTCAGTTTTCAGATATTCTTAGACCTCTAGGTGTTTTTTAAGGAAAAATTTTGGCTATGTATTGTTTTATTAGTTTAAATGAAATTATGGATTTTTTAAATTTGCCAATCTAATGCTTCTATGGGTACATCAAACTAAAAACCATAGGTTTTTGTATGCCTCCTGTGCCATCAATCTGCATATTCGACCGTTTTCCCATGGAAAAACACATACTATGTGGATATTTATTTTCACATCTATTAGCAAATAAATATCTTCCCAGATAAGAATGCTTTTTGGTCCAACCTCACCACCACCACCACCGCTATCAACAACAACATAGCCTTATTTTATTAGATAGAGTCGGTTACATGGATTGCACGACGCCATTGAATTCTATCAATGATCAACTTTTTAAGTATCTCATTTATCAGAAGATTTCGTTTAATAACTTCTCTAAGTGTTCTTTTTGGTTTTATTTGATTTTTTTTTTCACAGAGTTCCAAACCATGTGTTTAACTTTTCTTATTGGTGCTTTCAACGGTCTTGTTTGAACATGCTCAAACCACCTTAAACAGTTTTCAATTATTTTTTCCTCAATAGGTGCCATTTCAACTCTACTTCGTATACGATCATTACGGATCATATATTTTTTTGTATGACTATACATCCAACGCAATATTCTCATCTTTGCTACTCTAATTTTGTATTCTTGTTGTCTTTTCATCGCTTAACATTCACTTCCATATAAAATTGCTGGTCTTATAGCAGTAGGATAAAACTTTCCTTTGAGCTTATCAGGTACTTTTGGATCACAAACAACTCTTGATACCAGTCTCCACTTCAACCACCTAGTTTGTATCCTACGTGACACATCTCCAATAATTTCGCCATCATGTTGCATAATTGATTCCAGATATTTAAACTTTGACACTTGTGATACAATTTAATCTCCAATTTTAACCTCCAACTCGTTTTTAGCTTGTCGCTTGTTAAACTTATAATGCATATATTCTGTCTTACTCCTGCTTAGACGAAAACCATTTGATTTCAAAGTGACTCTCCATAACTCAAATTTAAAATTAATCTCTTCTCTTGACTCTGCTATGAAAACAACATCATCTGCAAAAAGTATGCATTTAGGGATTTCTTCTTGGACGTGTTCCGTCAAAACATCTAAAATTAAGTCAAACAAATAAGGGCTCAAAGATGATCTCTGATGTAGGACAATCTTAATAGAAAAGTCTTTAGTCTCCCATTCAAATATTCTCACACTAGTTATAGCCCCCTTATATATATCTTTTATAGCTCTAATATACGCAACCCGTATATCTTTCTGTTGCAACACTTTCCACAGCACCTCTCTTGGTACTTGATCAAAGTTGATTAATGTGGACAAAATGTGGACAAGTATAACTCTAGAAACCTTATTCATATTATCATATAGAATCTACTTTGCCCTAAAAAAAGGAAAAAGATCTTTAGTAAATAAAAAGAATCTATCAACCTATGGGAATGTATTTTTTTATAATCATTTTGCGACTTCTGTTGACAATGTTTACCCTTTTTTCTATATAATCAATGCAGAATGTGGACCAAGTCATGTGGTTTAGGCTCCGTGGCTCACATTTTTTTTTTTGGGGTTATAACAACTAGAATTTAGAACTAGGTTCTAATTATTTTTATTTGAACTAAATTGAATAATATGAGTGTAAAGTTCTTTCAATATTATTTTTTTTCATAAGATTTAAATTGATCTTAGATTTAGTATTATACTTAAAGAAAACAAGTGTAAAACCAATTTAACCATTTAATATTTTTGGGTTTAGATTCTTCGATCAAGTTTTAATCTCATTCTGTTTAATTTCTTCACTTCTATTGGTTTTGACTTTAAAAAAAGGCATTCTAGAGTTTCAGTGGCCAGGCTTGTGATTGGCCTACATGTATGATAATCCACATAGTGTTGAATATAAACTAAAGCCAACAAGTCTTGGAATCATAGACTGAAGGCCTCATGCTATGTATATTTTAGTTATGGTAATCATAGCTTACTCCAAATCTTGTTATGGTAGGTTTAACAAACATTGATGGCAGTTCTCTAAAGTCAGTTTTGGCCGTCTACCTAATACAACAGAGTCAAAGTTATAACCACAGGCATTATGAATGATAATGTTGCAAGTACCACTACCTCTCATGATATCTTCCATTGATAAAGCATAGAGAGTAAGCCTATGAAACCTGCTTCATTTGAAAAATATTATATACCAAATGTGAAAGGGAAAATATTATGTACCTAATGTGAAAGAGATGGGTCATCCATATCAATTAGTGCCTAGATTGATGATTGAACAATATAGTCGTTTTGAAGTAAAAAGTGACCATTAGGGTTATTTTACTATTGAATTAATCTAAGGTGATATTTTTTTTAATTAAAGTCTTAATACATATTTGATTATTAAAAAATTGTCTTTATATTTCAATATTAAATAAGTAAAATTGTTTCTTTTTTTTTAACATCTATATCACTATATGTATTAAATAATTTGAATACTTCTAAGACTTTTCATAAAATTTAATTAAATAAGACGCGCTCAAAGCAATTAAGCTCTTAAAAAATAAAAAATAAACATACTTAATGAATTGAAATGTAAATGAATCATATTTATACACTTAAGGGTGTTTTACGACTTGGGTCAATCAGTTAAAATTAAACCAATTTATATAATTGATTTGAGTTGAGATGAAAATTTTCAACATAAACTAATCCAATCCTAATTTCATATTATTTTTATGAATCTAAAAAATATTAATAATGTGATAGTATATTTAATCATTACACAAAACAAACATGTTAACCTAACTCAATCTAACTAGTTCAAATATGAGTTGAATTTGTTCAGATTAAGTGACTAGCATTTAAATTCAAACTAGCAGCACTTTATTGGTTGTGGTTAAAACACTTCCTCAACTCAAATTAATTCAACCCATGAATACCCTAGACACACTATCTCACACCTTTATTTGCTTTTGAAGTCACTTTCCTTTAGGCCATTTGACTCTTCATATTCTGTCAAGCTTAGACTGGGGGCTTTGAGTGAAGGTGGCAAAGTCCCAGTGCTAAGTGCTTTAATCCTACCAAAAATTCGTCTGGGTTTGTTGAATTTTGAGATCCTACGAACAGTTAAAAGCACTGAATTTAATAGTTGCGTGTTGAGATGAAAAGCCTGACCAACTACGTGAGATACGGTTCTTTGATAAAAAAACTTAAATGTAATTCTTTATATTTTTATTATTAAATTTTTTTAATTAAAATATAAAAATGTATAATTTTTCAATCATAATATGATAATGTATAATCTTTTTAAAAAAATATATATTATCTCACCACTTAACATTAAATGAGTCATTTTTGAAGACATTTTTATACCTATTTTATTTTTAATGAAAAACTTGATGTCAATTTTCTAATGATGTCAATACGGTGGACTTGGGAACGGCAATGTCTTATGTAACGTGGTTTTCAGGCATTACTGGAAATAATAAACTAAAAGCAACCAAACCAAAATTCAACCCGACTTCCTTTTTTGTTTCCCCCTGGACAAGGATAAGAAAATAATATGATATGATAGAAGAGAAAAGAGTAAAATGCTTATTTAATTGCTAAAAAAGTGTATTTGTCTCATTTTAGTCCTTAAAAAATAAGGTGTTTTTTATTCAGTCTTTAAAAGATTATATATGTCTTAATTTAATCATTATCATTGTTAAATCACATTATCTACAGTTGTTAAGTCTCAAATTTTTGTTGTCAAAAATTATTTTGACAAATATAATTAAATTGAGACAAAATAATCTTTTATAAATCAAAATTATAATATGAATTCTCTGTAATTGGTGTCAGAACTCAGTCCAGATGCGCCGATGTTGATATTGAATTAGATGCCCACAACTGAATGGAATTAAAATAATAATTAAAAAAAAAAAGACAAAGCACATGCAAAAATACGTTCATTTAGTTGTAGCCATTTGATCCAAAAATTATCACAATTGCACAAAACTACTGATTTAGTTCCAACTATAGAGAATCTAAATTCTCCAAATTGACACATTTAATTTTTTAATAGCTACATTGAGACATCTAAATTTTTTAGAAACTAAATTAGTAATTAACTCAAGGCAAAATGCATTGGTCCACGAGATCTTAAAAGGCATTTGTATCGTGGAGCAAACAACTGATATTTTAAGGCTTCTTTTTTTTTTTTTTTGCTGAGTATTAAATAAACTGAATTAGAGAGTTAGTAATTCTGATTTGGTAGTTTGGATACTCACATTTTTTTATGGAAATAAGTCACAAACTAAAACTATTGTTCTATTGGAGCTGAATATACGGGTAAATATTTGTGGACACCGAGCTGATTAGTTATGTCAAAAGAGTATCTAGAAACATTAGGTTGATCACTCATCTAACAAATCCAAATGGATCTTGCACATTTATTATGGCCTATTTCAAACAATTTGAAAGTTTCAGGGAAGAATTGGAAAAAAATAAAATCAAAACCAACTTTTTACTCGGATGATCATTTGAAAATAATTGGAGACAAACATTGTGGTAAAATGACTCTATCTTCTCATCCTCATCAATTTTCATGCCTTACACCATTCTCTAACAAATCTAATGTAAGAACTAAGTGACAAGTGTATAGTAAAGTTCTGAAGATTTATTAAAAATCAAAGAATATAACACTTGTTCAACAGTTGTTTGCGCTAGTGGGTGCACCAAATCCTCTTTATGGTTAGACTAATTCTCCTTAAATATTAAGGACTCTTGACTCATGTAATGGCCAAAATATTTCTTGCAAAAAGAGAAAAGCATTAATACCATTGTCTCTTCTGCTAAATCACTCTATAAATAGCTGCACGCACTTTAAGCAGTTTCCACATAACCCAAGCAACTTCATTCAACAAACTCAAACAATAATGAAGACTTCCCACCTCCCTGGCAAGTCAAGTTGCTTCTTGATCTTATTCAGCCTACTCACTATCTTTGCTTGTGTTGATTCTTATCCAGCTGCACAGAATCACTACCATGAATTTGTTGTAAGTGTTTCCTGCATGATCATAAACTACTTGTCATAGATTATCCCATATATGATGATGAAGCAAGGTACTAATTAGCATAACTTCAAAATTGATTGACATAGATTCAAACTACGCCAGTGAAGAGGCTGTGCAGAATCCACAACATAATCACAGTAAATGGGCAATTTCCAGGGCCAACCATTGAAGCTAGAAATGGAGATTCTCTTGTCATCAAAGTCGTAAATGCTGCAAAATACAGCATGTCTATCCACTGGTAAACACTTTACAGTTAACATTACTAATCACCTTGACTGTATAAAATGCTGCAAAAGATTCTCCTGTGAATATTTAACTAAAACCCCCATCTTAGTCCCTCACAAATACCCCTTCTCTCAATTTGATACATTATACAGATTTTTATTCTTAATTTGGTCCCTCCAAGATTCAAACATTCTCAATTTGGTCCTTCCAAGCATCTGCCATTAAATAATTTAACAAGGTACTGATTTGATAGTTAACTTGCCGACGTGGACACCATGTAATTTTTTCTTTCCTTGTTAATCTGATGTGCCGGCTTTTCTACAAGAGTGACCATTCTTGTGAGGGACCAAATTAAGATCAGTTGGATATGCGAGAGAAAAAATTGAGAATAAAAATTTATGAAGGACCAAATTAAGGGGGCATCTATGACGGACCAAAATGGGTTTTTAGTCCCAAATACTTTATATTCTCTTGGCTGTATAAACAAGTAGAGGAGGAAAATTACCTTTTCATTCATTCATCCTGCCTGGTGTTCATCTTCCTCACAATCTGATCTGTGCTGTGCATTAGGCATGGACTGAGAATGCTGCGAAACCCATGGGCAGATGGGCCTAGTTATGTGACTCAATGTCCCATCAAACCAGGGGGAAGTTACACATACCGATTTACAATCACAAATCAGGAAGGTACACTATGGTGGCATGCTCACACTGGCTTCCTCAGAGCCACTGTCTATGGAGCTTTCATAATCTATCCAAAATTGGGTTCTCCTTATCCTTTCTCTACACCTAAGCAAGAATTTCCCATTCTTCTCGGTAATATCTCTGAAACCTTCCCTTTTTCTGCTCTGCTCTACTTATATCATTGCCTTTGCACCTGATGTTCTAGGAAGTGATGTGATGACAGTAATAACGGATTATTTGTAATGTGGTGAACAGGGGAATGGTTTGACAGAGATCCTTTTAGTATCTTAAGGCTGGCAAGATTTACAGGAGCACCACCAAATGTATCTGTGGCATACACCATTAATGGTCAACCTGGAGATCTCTACAGATGCTCCAGCCAAGGTTTGAAATTAGTCTTGAGTCATATTTCAAATGTAGATTAACCTTCTCTTAGGTTGAAAAGGATATGGAAATGGCTGCAAATATTAACATATTAAACAAACACAATGCAGAAACAGTACGAGTTCCAGTAGAACCCGGTGAGACAATTCTCTTGAGAGTGATTAACAGTGCACTTAACCAAGAACTCTACTTTTCAATTGCCAATCACAGAATGACTGTTGTTGGCACTGATGCTGCTTATACCAAGCCTTTCACTACTGGCGTCCTCATGATAGCACCAGGTCAGACAATCAATGTCCTCGTCACTGCTGATCAACCACCAGGTCGTTACTACATGGCAGCACGAGCTTATCAAACAGCCATGAATGCTGCTTTTGACAATACCACCACCACTGCTATCCTTGAATATAAATCTGCTAGCTGCTGCAATGGGAGACAATCCTCAAGACCAATATTGCCTGCTCTGCCAGCATTCAATGATACAGGAACAGCAACTGCATTCACTGCTAGATTCAGGGGTCTTTCCCAGGTTAATGTATTCAAAGATGTTGATGTGAGTCTATATTTCATAGTGGGGTTGGGATTGATCAATTGCACCAATCCTAATAGCCCCAGGTGTCAAGGACCGAATGGAACCCGTTTCACAGCCAGCTTGAACAATGTTTCTTTTGTTCTCCCAAGAAGAACCTCATTAATGCAAGCCTACTACCAAGGCTTACCTCGTGTCTTCACCACAGACTTTCCTCCTGTTCCTCCTGTGCAGTTTAACTATACTGGGAATGTGCCTCGGGGCTTGTGGACACCTTCTCGAGGAACTAAGCTCTATAAGTTGAAGTATGGTTCCAGAGTGCAGATTGTTTTGCAGGATACAAGTATAGTAACAACTGAGGACCATCCAATGCATCTTCATGGATTCCACTTTTTTGTAGTTGGTGCAGGTTTTGGAAACTTCAACCCAGCAAGGGATCCAGCTAATTTTAACCTTGTTGATCCACCTGTGAGGAACACCATTGGAACACCTCCAGGAGGATGGGTAGCCATTCGTTTTTTGGCTGACAATCCAGGTAATATGCTACTGACAAAATTTATCAGTCTCAAATTCAGTTAGAACATACATACTAATTATGTGACTTTCATTTACTGGTGCAAAACAGGAATTTGGTTCATGCATTGTCACATAGATTCACATCTTAATTGGGGTTTGGCAATGGCATTCCTGGTAGAGAATGGAGTTGGGCCATCACAGTCGGTGATACCTCCGCCAGCAGACCTGCCCCCATGTTAAGATCAAAAGTACACTAATAGTCATAAATAATATGTTTGTGAAATATTGGCTTGCTGTTTTATGAATTCTTCAAATGTCTTCCAAATAGTCAGTATGGTCTTCTGCTCTTTTTAAGTCCAGAATTCGACAATGCTCAATTGAGCAGATTATTTATTTTGGGTGTGAGGCTTTTAGAAGACAAATAAAGGATATGTGATTTCTTATCAGTAGTAATATCTGTTCTTTTTTTTTTTGGGGAAAATTATATATTTCATTCTGACATGTTAATGGTACTTATAAAAAGTCAAGAATATGAAAATTATATATTTCATTCTGACATGTTAACAGCACTTATAAAAAGTCAAGAATGTAAACATTGATTCCCATTTGGGAGAGATTCCTGATCTATCAAAAATATGTAAATCATACCAATCATAAGCAAGCATGCAAACATGTCAGAAATTGACTCTACTAAAAAATTCTGCCTAATATCCTTACATGCCTATTCATGATTGACATGGTCTACCAATTTCTACCTTCAGGGGCAAATGCTGCAGAACTGCCCACACAGCAAGGGAGCAGATACATGATTTTTTCAAAACACCTAACTAATGTATAGACATAGATCGGTCATGGACATCTATTAAGCAATCGAAGACATCATAAGACCTCTTTAATCAGGTTAACTAAATCACCAGAATGCAGCAACAGGATCATAATATAATAAAATACAGTTTGTATGATTATACTCAGTAATAAATTACTGAAACACTATAAAACCATCCATTAGGCATAACAAGATATTTTACAAAATGGCTATATGATTGTCACGTGGGAAACACTAACTTATACACTGAAACCAAAAGTATACAAAGCCTCCTTATAGCCAATCACAAGGAGGCTTAAGAGTGGCTTAAGATATGAAAACAACAAAAAAGTACTAAATCAGTGAGTGGGTGTTCATGTTTCTTAAGAGTATATTTGCGCACAAAGAGAAAAAAGGAAAACCATTGTGGTATCTAGCGAACTTCAAATTAAATTTTACACAAAGCAGCTACAAATTACAGAAGTATTTTTTTCTAGCCACCCTCATGTCATGTATCAGGCTACAAATTTCAAGCAACGAGTATCATTGTGTATATTTTGACAGCGATATGAACAGAAGCGCACACCACATCTCACACAATTATAATTGGCAGAAAACCCACAAATGGTACAAAAGTGGCGACGGGCAGTTGAGCTCGGAGGTCCAACTGCTGCTTTCAAATAAGACGGAACATGTGAGGGTAATAATTCCAGGTTTGCCTGTGTTTGTAACAGGAGTTAGCTATAAAACCATCAAGGAAACTAAATACGCTAAAGACAATTAAAGTATATTGCTTATGGTTTAGTCACCTCGTGTAACAGCTCAAGAAAAGTTCTCGGGGCCTTCCTTGCTTCAAGAGCCTTTGCTTGACGGGTTGTCCTTTTCATGCTCTTGGACTGCTTTTTTTGCATATACACTGCAAAAACCGGTCCAAAAGGAGGAAGATAAAAAGGAATCCATTAACACAAGCACATGCATGCGTCTCGTGGTGCACCTATTGATAGTCTAGCACCTTCCAAATGATTCACTACCATTGACATCCTTCTCAATTTTCACAAAGGCAAAATATTGACAAATGTCACACACAGAAAGAAACATAAACATTTCCAGAAACTCGAGGATATAAACCTTGATCTTCATCGTCTAGAGAAGCTTCATCGTCATCATTTGGTTCTGCAGTCTCAAATCCTGCATTGTCATTCTCCAAAGCTTCAAGCCGAGCAAGAGCTGCCTAAAAAGAAAAAAACCCAACTTCAATGACAAAACTTCAAACTCCAAATTTAACAGAGCTGATAAATTTATTCAGACTTTTCGACCAAGAAAAGCTACCCCTGTTGAAACATATAGATACCTGCGCGCGATTGTCACCACTCGCAAGGGCAGCAGCCATTTTTGGTGCAACCTTTCTGGTTCGGCTTGACATACGCCGAAGAGGGTTGGAACTTTCGTCCTCCATTTCTGCATACCCAAAGCCAATTACACAAATAGAAAAAGACGCGTGACAAGAAAAGAGAGTAAATGGAGAATGAAATGATAAAAAAATAAAGGGGTCTGGAAAATGTGGGAAGTTAACATTGTGGGCAAATCTGAAAGCTTGCACGAAACCAAATCAGAAAAGATAAGATCGTAAAGATAATAGCAAACAGTGAGACTAAGAAACCAAATTCTCTTTGCCCATGCCCAGTTTCAGTCTAATTTCAGGCGTCCCTCCTTCCCACTGAAACTTCGGAGAATCGAGCATAGAAATAGAGAACTTACTGTGATGGAAAACAATACTGTAATTTCACCGGCTGGTGGCTTCGCTTTGGAGTTCAGAGTTGGTAATAACAACGGCAAGGGAAGCAGAGGATGCCCTAAGATTCCCTTTAAAGCTTCTGCAGAAGTAGTAGTAGCTACTGAACTTTTATAGTTATAAAAAATATATAATTATTTTTTAAGATTTCTATAATTAATATATTTTAATCAAAAATTATATACTTCATATAAAAAAAACCTAATAACAAAATTCTAAAGATGTATCTAAAGATTTTCCTTTTTGAAAATGCTTTTTTGAAAAATATTTTGTCTCTTGTCCTTATTTAATTTTAAAAAAGTATTTTTTATTTTATTAACTCCAATTTTTATATTTTTATTGTTAATTTTTTTTAATTACAAGATCCTAGGTGGCTAATTTTTGGAGATGATGTATATTTTTTATAATTTAGTATTATCTTAATGGTTTTTTAAATAATATATTAAATATGTTATATTTTTTATGAAGAACTTAATAATAAAAATATAGAATATTACATCTAAATAATATATTAAATATGTTATATATTTTTTAAATTGTTAACTTTTTTAAAGTGTCTAATTTTTAGAAATGACGTATATTTTTTATAATTTAGTTAACTTTTTTTTTATATAAAATAAAGAACTTAACAATTGTAAATTGTTAACTTTTTTTTTTTTTGAATCAATACCCATGAATCATGATATGAATTTTGCTTTTCAACTAATAATCATAACCTAGAATGTTTTTATTACATTACATCGTGTTAATATAAAAGAGATTACCTAGAGAAGTAATTATATATATATATATATACGCACACACACACACACTTTAAGCTTAACCTTGCGAAAAGAGGGGGAAGAATTAGAAAGAGAGGAGAAGGGAAGGAGCATTAATTTTTGTTGTTAAGAGTAAGAAAGAGTATTAGTTTAGTATTGCAACACTTAATAAACAATTCATAAAAAAATTACTACTGAACTTGTAATTTAAATGATATAAAATTAGAATATTGTAGGTTAAGGTTGAAATTTGAGCTCCTTGACATAACAAAAAAAAAAATCATAGAAAAAGCAACTTAGTTTTACGATTTACTAATTAAATTTCCTTGAAATCTCATTCTGTTAGTAAAAATTCTTTAATAATTCAACTCTTTACATTCTGTTAGTAAAAATTCTTTAATAATTCAACTCTTTATAGGCTTAATTTTTAAAAATTAAAATAAGAATAAATAATTATATTAGACGAGTCATTATCAATGTATTTATTTAAGGCTTAATTTAAGTGTTAGAAAGATTATAATTTTTAATTTAGTCCGTAAAAAATAAGTATTTTTATTTAATTTTGAAAATAATTATATTTGTTTCTTATTTTTTATTTGTTAAAGTAATTTTTGACAATAAAAAATTATAGTTTAATAATAATAAATTTTATAATTTAATAATAAAAAAATTAAATTAAAACAAATATAATGTTTCATACATTAAATATATTTAATCTTCCAAGCATTATACTGGAAAAAACTATACTTTTAAGACTAAATCAATAATTTACTTTTAAAAAATAAAGTCAGACTTCAAGATAATAAAGCAAAACATGTATGATGTATCAAAGAAATAATCTTTTTTAACATTTCAGCAATGGAGCAGCTAAAGCAAGAGACTCGTATATTACACCAAACAACCTTTCAGAGAACTAGGGCTGCATTTGATATTCACTAATCAATTGGAAAGAAAAAAGGAATCCTTCAATTTAGTGTTTGGCATGCAATTTTGGCCACTGAAAGGGGATTACAATTCCATCATATAGTTGTACGGCTCATTCCATAAAAAATTTGAAGGAATTAGATTGCATTCCCAGGGGATGAGAGTGGAATGACATTGCTATCCTTCCTTCTTACTTTTGTCCCTCTTTTTCTTGTAGCATTTTCAAAATCAACAAAGTACCATTAATGGTGGCAGGGCTGTGGAGGAAGAGAAGAAAGAAGAGGAAGAGGAAAACAGAAGAGAGGAAGTGGGTGGAGGCAAGCTACAGGGGGGAGAGATAGACGAAGGAAGAGTGATATGAAAGAACAAGAGAGAGAGAGAGAGAGAGAGAGTGCGAGGAAGACGGAAGCTGTGTGTGCAAAGAAGATGAGTGTTGTTTTTCTTTCTTATTTAAATTTAATTTTTTTTAGTAAGAGACAATTTAGTAAATTCTCATCAAATCATTTCCTTTACTTCATTTTAAACTCCATATCAAATAAAATAAATTCAATTTTTTTATTTCTTCTCAATTCTCATATCATACCAAACTTAATTTTAAAATTCATATTCCCGTTCTCATTTGTTTTCCGTCACTGCTCTTAATATATACCAAACCTACCCTAAAGCTTTCTTTGTCTTGCTCTTGCATGCAGATGCAGTGTAGAGTAGTTTTCATGAAGTAATGCTTTGGTAAACTACAAAGAACAAGATAAGCAAAATAAACATTTATAATAAGATTATAAAATAAAATAATCTAGATACAATTTATAAATGTTTGTTATCAGGTTCTACAATGAAAACAGAAAAAATGGTAGAACTTCTTGCTGAGCTCTAAATAACTTTCCCAGTAAAAAGCCTGATAACAAACACCTAAAACTTTTTACCCAAGTCCAGTCAGTTTGAGAATCGGGGCTTGAAAGGCTTTGCTTCATCCCCAGTTCGATGCAGTTTATCAAATGTCAACAAAGAGTGATCATCAAGTAATGCAACTACAAAATCATGAGTATTTCTATTCGGAGTCCTTGCTGTCATTCGATTCTTGAAAAAAGGTCTTCCCGGCTTCGTACGTCGACCAGCAGATTGCAGCCGCTGGAGCATGGAAGAGCATCCTGGGAATCCATCCTCGCATGAGCCCTCTGTATCCATCCTTTTTCACTATTGTTTTGATAACTTCTCCGATTGAACTACTCTTAAATCTATAGCATCTGCAGACACCCTGCATTGATCAGTATCGAGAAAACGATAGATAAGGACTTACAAAGGATTGTCAGAATAGCCATCTTATGATCTCCCTTTAGGTTTAATACTATTCTTCCACCAAAAGTTAGCATGTAGTTAGCTGCGTCAGCAAAATTTAATTTAATATTGACACAAGCTTAATGATAGGGATCAAATTAAAATTTCCAAAACTATAAGGATTTAATTGAATTTTTTTTAAAATATAGAGACCCAATTAAAAATTGACCAAAATAATAGGAATTTAAAGAAGAAATTAACCAAGTTAAAATCAAAATTATGAGTATCATTTACTATAGCTCCATTAATTTATGGGTGAAGTACTTTGACAATTTTATTACAAAAAAGGCCGAAAATTATTACTCTGCTCTTTTTAAAAAAAAAACTTTGAAGAACTAATTGGACTAGTGAAATTGCAAGTGGGACTTTTCATAACATGTTAGAAAGAAGCCCCACATTGGTGGATGAAGGAAAAATATTGTGGCTTAAAAGTATGATTGAGTCAAACCAAATTGCTTTAAGCATTTTGGTCACAAATGTCACTTATCACACTTAATCAAGTCAATCAAGATTCTTATCATGGTATCAGAGTCCAATGACTTTGCAGGCCATGAAAATCCATGCTCCAATGATGAAGAGAAGCTTAAAAATAAGGAAAAAAAAGGTTTTAAAAAAAAAAAGGAAGTTGTAGACATGAGGCCTAAGACTAGTCCAAGAAAAAAGAAAGCTCAGTAAGAAAGACCTAGACAAACAATTTTGAAAAACCTATAGCCTTTGAAGTTCAAAAGGGTACAAATCTAGACAAAAAGATAGAGAAAGGCCTGAGGCCTTTGAAACCCAAGGTACACAAGCCCGCAACTAGCAACTGAACTAAGTTGGACTTGGGGGAGTGTTAGAAAATTGAAAATTGAAAATAGTGCTCGCCTTACTAATTAAAAAGAGAATGAAATGGTCTATGTACACCTAATGACATGCTAATTAAGCCACGCTAGAGTTAATATTATATTAGAATATAATATGGTTTCCTAAAGCAAGTTTACCTTCAATTATGACACTATTTTCTTAGCATTCTTCTTCCTCTCAAAATCTTTGTCTGTCTCTAACAATGACACTACACCCTTAGAACCAAACTTCAAGAAATCAAAAAACACCACAATGTTATGGAGTTTTATAGGGTTTCTATCAAGTATAGTTGGCCTGGTCTATTTTGCTCTGAGCTCCTCCTTCAACCACCTCTTCGGTAAATGGAATCGTCTCAAACTAATTCTTTACATAATCACAAGTTTAATCACATGCAGCATTGTCTTGCTGTGCAAGAGAATCCAAGTCTCCAAGAGTTTCATAGACAAATCTCATGCAGAGTTACTCCTACTTCTCTGTTCTGCTATTCTGAGAATGGAAAACCAAAAGCATTGTCTCTTATGCTACATTTGCTTTCATGTACTTGTGCTTGTACATTCAGTGAGACAATTCCAATATGAGGATTAAAACTATTTAATTTCTTCCTTGGATGTTTCACTGTGCAGATGATGAAGATTAGTTTGGTTCTAGCTTTTGTTGCAGCAATTTTCTGCTATAAGGGAACGACAAGGCAGAATAGCAGAACAGCAATCTTTGCTTTCATAAGTAGGAGTATAAAGAGGTGAGCATCAAAACTAAAATTCCAATATGAGATTTCACCATGAAATTCTTAAAGCCTCGAATTCTCATGAAGAACAAGACAATGGTGCAAGTGATTAAGCTTGTGATTATATAAAGATTCAGTGAGACAATTCCATTTAGCGAGAAGAGGTGGTTGAAGGAAGAACTCACAGCAAAACAGACCAGGCTAACTATGCTTCATAGAAACCCTAAAAAACTCCATAACATTGTGTATTTTCTGATTTCCTGAAGTTTGGTTCCAAGGATTGTAGTGCACGCTGATTGTCACAACTCGCAAGGGCAGTATCCATTTTTGTGCAACCTTTCTGGTTCGGCTTGACATACGCCGAAGAGGGTTGGAACTTTCGTCCTCCATTTCTGCATACCCAACACTAATTACACAAATAGAAAAAGAGGCGCGACAAGAAAAGAGAGTAAATGGAGAAGGGGTCTGCATAATGTGGGCAAATCTGAAAGCTTGCACGAAACCGAATCAGAAAAGATATCGTAGAGATAATAGCAAACAGTGAGACCAAGAAACCAAATTCTCTTTGCCCAGTTTCACTCTAATTTCAGGCGTCCCTATCTTCCCAAAGTAAATTCGGAGAATCGAAAAAAGAAACAGAGAACTCACTGTGATGGAAAACAATACTGTAATTTCACCGGCTGGCGGCTTCGTTCTGGACCAGAGGATGCCCTAAGATATGAGATATCCTTTATAGCTTCTGCAGAAGTAGTAGCAGCTACTGAACTTTTATAGCTATAAAAAATATGTATTTATTTTTTAAGATTTCTATAATTAAAAAACTTAATAACAAAATTTTAAAGACTGCATCTAAAGATTTTCCTTTTTGAAAATGCTGTTTTGAAAAATATTATGTCTCTTGACCTCATTAAATTTTAAAAATTTTTTTTTTATTTTATTTAGTGCAATTTTTAAATTTTTGTTGTTAGATTTTTTTTTAATTACAAAATCCTAAGTGTCTAATTTTTGGAAATGATGTATATTCTTTATAATTTAGTATTATCTTATTGGTTTTTAAATAATATATTAAATATCTTATATTTTTTATAAAGAACTTAATAATAAAAATATAAAATATTACATCTAAATAATATATTAAATATGCTATATATCTTTTAAATTGTTAACTTTTTTTAAAGTGACTAATTTTTAGAAATGATGTATATTTTTTATAATTTAATTAACATTTTTTTATAAAATAAAGAACTTAACAATTGTAAATTGATTTAAATTGTTAATTTTTTTTTAATCAATAGCCATGAATCATGGTATGAATTTTGCTTTTCAACTAATAATCATAACCTAGAATGTTTTTATTACATTACATCGTGTTAATATAAAAGAGATTACCTAGAGAAGTAATTTATATATATATAAGCATAACCTTGCGAAAAGAGGGAACAAATTTAGAAAGAGAGGAGAGGGAAGAAGCATTAATATTTGTTGTTAAGAGTAAGAAATAGCATTAGTTTAATATTGCAACACTTAATAAACAATTCATAAAAAAAATTACTACTTAACTTGTACTTTAAATGATATAAAATTAGAGTATTGTAGGTTAAGGCTGAAATTTGAGCCCCTTGACATTTAAAAAAAAATCATAGAAAAAGCAACTTAGTTATATGATTTACTAATTAAATTTATCTTGAGATCTCATTCTGTTAGTAAAAATTCTTTAATAATTCAACATTTTATAGGCCTTAAAAATTAAAATAAATATAAATAATTACATTAAACAAGTCATTATCAATATATTTATTTAAGGCTTAATTTTAGTCTTTAAAAAATTATAATTTTTAATTTAATCCAGAAAAAATAAGTATTTTAATTTATTTTTTAAAATAATTATATTTGTTTCTTATCTTTTTATTTGTTAAAGTAATTTTTTACAATAAAAAATTAAGGTTTAATAATAATAGATTTTACAATTTAATAATAAAAAATACCAAATTGAAAATATACTAAATATATTTAATCTTTCAAGCATTATACTGAGAAAACTATACTTTTAAGACTAAATCAAATATTTTACTTTAAAAAAAAGAAGTCAGACTGCATTGACCGAAGAGAATAAAGCAAAACATGTATGATGTATCAAAGAAGTAATATTTTTTAACATTTCAGTAATGGAGCAGATAAAGCAAAAAAGACACATGTATCACACCAACAACCTTTCAAAGAACTAAGGGTGCGTTTGATATTTACTATTCAATTGAAAAGGAAGGAATCCTTCAATTTAATGTTTGGTATGCAATTTTAGCCACTGGAAAGGGATTGCAATTCCATCAAATAGTTTATGGCTCATTCTGTCAAAAATTCGAAGGAATTGAATTGCATTCCCACGGGGATGAGAGTGGAATGATGTTGCTACCCTTCTTTCCTCTTTTTCTTCTTACTTTTGTCCCTCTTCTGGCATTTTCAAAATTATCAAAGTACCATTAACGGTGACAGTGCGGTGGAGGAAGAGAAGAAAGAAGAAGAGGAAGAGGAAGACAGAAGAGAGGAAGTGGGTGGAGGAGCTATAGGGGAGAGAGAGAGATGAAGGAAGAAGAGTGATATGAAAGAACAAGATAGAGTGCGAGGAAAACTGGAAGTTGTATGTGCGCGAGGAAGAGTAGTGTCGTTTTTCTTTCTTATTTTAAATTTAATTTTTTTAATAACAAACAATTTATTAAATTCTGATCAAATTACTTTCTTTATTTCATTTTAAACTTCTTACTAAACAAAATAAATTCTATTTTTTTTCATTTCTTCGCAATTCTTATATCATACCAAACATAATAATAAAATTCTTATTTTCATTCTCATTTCCTTTTTCTCACTACTCTTAATATATACCTTGCCTAGCCTAAAGCTTTCATTGTTTTGCTCTTGCATGCAGATGCATTGTAGAGTAGTTTTCATGAAGTAATGCTTTGGTAAACTACAAAAAACAAGATAAGCAAAATAAACATTTATAATAAGATTATGAAATACAATACAATTAGACTCTATCCTCACATATTGATACCTTGCCTGCCGCATATCATATAGAGTAAAAAGAAAAATAAAAAATAAACTTAGATACAATTTATAAATGTTTGTTATCAGGTTCTATTCTACAATGAAAACAGAAAATATGGTAGAACTTTTTGCTGAACTCTAAATAACTTCCCCAGTAAAAAGCCTGATAACAAACACTTTAAAAATTTTACCCAAGTCTAGTCAGTTTAAGAGTCGGGGCTTGAAAGGCTTGCTTCATCCCCAGTTTGATGCACTTTATCAAACGTCAATAGAGAGTGATCATTAAGTAATGCAACTACAAAATCACGAGTATTTCTGTTCGGAGTCCTTGCTGTCATTCAATTCTTGAAAAAAGGTCTTCCCGGCTTCGTACGTCGACCAGCAGATTGCAGCCGCTGGAGCATGGAAGAGCATCCTGGGAATCCATCCTCGCATGAGCCCTCTGTATCCATCCTTTTTCACTATTGTTTTGATAACATCTCCGATTGAACTACTCTTAAATCTATCGCATCCGCAGACACCCTGCATTGATCAGTATCGAGAAAACGATAGATAAGGACTCTCAAAAAGATTGTCATAATAGCCATCTTATGATTTCCCTTTTGGCTTACTATTATTCTTCCACCCCCGAAAGTACCAAACATTCACAACATGGAAGCAAATGCAACACATCAAATTCATGAAAGGAACAGTTCATGACATTATTGTGGAAACCATAATCTAAACCCAAACCTTTTTATAGAAAACCTGAAACAATTCCCCTCCAAAGGGGATGTATTACAAATGAATCAGGATGGCATTTAATTTTCACCAAAGGATATCGTCAACAACAAGGCCTACGTATAATTTTCTAGCCAACTCCCTGACAATAAAAGCTATAGATACTTCGTTTGCCATGCAGGTTACGGTCTTAAACAAGAGTGTTATATGGTATATCATTCAATTATATAATTAGGTGATATGTTCGCAAGGTAATTTCAGCATCTCTCTTTCCTATAATCTTTCATTTTTATTTTATTTTTCATTGATGAACTGTATCATAAAGGCCTTTTGCATAACAAAGCCAGCACTATGTGCATCAATCAGGTCCAATGGCTGGAAGAGGAGGGCTCTGCTCCAAGTCCAAAGGGTCCTTTTGTAATAAAGGGAGGTTTCTATCTTTTGGAAAGGGCATGACATACAAAATAGCTTTAAAGGATAGCTTAGATAAGATTGCCAGCAATGTAATTAGCAAGGAGAATAATAATCAACCAATCGTGGTGAATCTAATTCACTGATGACTCAGATTTAAGAATGAATTGTACAGACCAATTGGTACTAGGGCAGGAAAGGCATTCCAGCTATAATTGAAAGAAAAGCAAAGCCTGAAGAAACTGTCATTACACCGTAAATTGCAACAGAACCCTTTTTATGCTACATAGGTTCTTTCTTCAATAGTACTTGAAAAGTAAAAACCATTATTTCAAAATATGAGAAGGATGAAGTAATAAATCGGAAGTCACTGTCAGTAATAGACTCATCGTGATCCATTGAAACTTATATTAAGTTTAAAATAAAAATAAATATCTCATTTTATTTTAATGCTTGCTTCAAGAGCAAAATTTTGAATTAGTAACAATCATGATATAAATCCGTGCAATGCATCAGCGTATAACTTGTTTTAAAATGCTTGTCATAATTACTATCTATGAAGCATGGACATTGGACACTAATACAAACATAAACACCATGCCACATCACACTTCAAAAAAATATGACACAAATAAACATACTACAATAAATTCCAAAACTACATGCACGCAATTGAAGATTACTAAACAACAAGATTCTACATGATAAGGATGTAGATTTAGAACATCTTAGCGCATGTATAATGCATAATCTGATATCCCAAAGCTATATTTTAAGCTTCCTATTTAATATATCCCTTCCAAAGAAAAAGATAAGGGGTACAACATATACTCTAAGAAACTTGCATTATTATTTTTTATAAAAATACTAAGTACAAGATGTCAAACTATACCATTTATTATAGAAAAAAACTCTTATGATTGCATCAAAATGACAAGTCTGTTTTCGGTACTCATGTAATATTGAAAGATTCAGTACTACTTCTATTCATATTTACCATGTAATTTGTCATGAGTTTTTATAAAATTACAAAATCTAATTTTAAATTATGGTTCAACTGTGATTCTAAATTTTAGGAAAAAATCACTTATTTATCAACATATGAATGATGGTAGTACTAAATTCTACAGTTCTACTATAAGAGTGTAGTAAATACTTCCTTATATGAGGTTTCTAGTCTCTATTTTTGTCATTTTTAGGCTTTCTTTTGTTTTTTGTTTTTTTTTTCTTTTGGCACTATCTGCTATGCCTAAACTTTGTCCATTGCATGTTTTACACAAAAACATTTATCTTGACACATACAAACACATGTTGATGACATATTATTAGTGTGTTGTGGCAGTGTCACATCCCACGTGTCTAACACTCCCAAAACTAGGCATGTCCGTGCTTTTTATATTGCCATCATCAAAGGGAAACATTTCATAGTTTACGGTAGAATATGACCCTGTTTCTTTTTCTTTTGCTCACCACATTTCTTACTGCTCTGATTGTCCGTTGGTTATTGCTTCCTAGTTTAAATTTCTGTTGCTCCCCATTTCTTTGTTTTTTTCAACTCAATCCCCACATATTAGGGGTGTTCAAAACTGAACCAAACCGATTTGACCAAACTGAACCGATCAATGTTTACTTTGGTTCGGTTTGAGATTTCATAATTCTAGCATGCAGTTTGAAAAATAGTCAAACCGCAAAACTGCTCAAATTATATATATAATTTCATATGTAAGTTTTTATGAGTTGTATTTTCCTTTCCTCCCAACGACTATATCCATTTTGTTGTAGACGGTGTTAGGGCAACTTTTTTCCCTAGGCATATACTAGCTACAATGTAATTGTGATTCTGTTGCTGGGGTTTTCTACTCATGCTTTAATCAAAAAGAAAAAAAGAATACGTTGTGGTTTATGTTATGAGTTATTTGAATTAGAGGAAGATTTTTTTTTTTAATGAGTTATTATAATTTCTAATGAACAATTGTGAAAAGTTCCAAAAAAAAAAAAGATAAATTGGGACCCAAAAACAAAAGCCCAAATATAAGTCTAAATCGGTCAAACCAAATCGCCTAAACCAACAATATATTAATGTGGGTTAATGCACACTATTTATAAAGTTTTCCATTGTCATATTGCATCTGTTTTGATCTATCAATGGCTGCTCTTCATTAATGTAGAAACAACAAAATAGTATTGGCCACTTATGACAGTATCAGTATCTTCTTCTTGGGTCGCACTTTCAGAAATCAAAATTTACAATTATTAATGTAGAAACAACAAATTAGTAGTGGCTACTTATCACAGTATTCAGTATCCGTCCTAGATGCATAACAAACTTTATCAAGTTTGACCTTTAAATATGTTTTTCCACATTTCTATGCACAAATTCAAGGTAGATAAACTGTAGTAAGCTAGATAAACTAGCTTCAACATATGCCAGTCCAAACTTAACAATTTACAATTATGCAAAACATTGAATTGACGAAAAAGACACGAGGCTCAAACAATTGTACCTGACACTGCAGTTGAGTTTTAACCACATCAAACGGAGTGGTAACTACTGCAGCCAAAGCTCCAGCAGCAGCTCCAGCTGTAGCATGAACAACCAAACGCTCATCATCAGCACTATCAGGCGAAATCTCCATTAACCCTCTTTTTGCAGCCTCATATGTAGCAAAATGCACTGCTGTAAATGGTGCATTCATCAAAACTGTAGTCCTATATGATGCATAAAATGCCCTAAATCCCTCCTCATTTAACACCCTCTTTATACAGTCCCAAACACCCTTGTAACCACTATTACTTAATTGCAATCTCTGCTTGACCATATCCATGGGAGTAAACACAGCATCACTAGCAACAGTAGCACAAACACCAGAAACAGCATGGGCAGCAGAGTTATTAGGATTCCCACCAGAGAAATATTTTTTACACGCCTCATAAACGGAAAAATACACCGCATGAGCCGGTCCCGCACCGAGAGCCATCGCACCGATACCACGGTACAGAGCAGAAGGACCCTCAGATCTCACAATTGAATTAAGGGCATGATGAATGCTAACGGACTTAATCGGGCATGACCCGAGAGCTTGCATATGGGTCTTCACGGTGTCGACGGGGAACATCGCCATGTGCTCAATGCAGCCAGCAATGGAACCGGAAATCATGAATTGCCAGAAATGGAGGCCATCGTGGGGCGACACGGTGATCTCTGGATGGAAATCAGGGGGCTGCGGAACAGGGCGAAAATCGGGGTTTTTGAATTTGGCCTTCGCATCCGTGGCCATGACTGGTTCTCGGAAGCAGAAAACTAGGTAATCAAGCTTTGAATCCAAAGGAGAGCGTCAAAAACTAATACTTCGAGTTCGAGGTCGGATTTCGGCCGGAAATTTATGTGCGAATTTGGAATGTTGAGGTTTTGGAAACAATAGCTGTTGGCTCCCGCCATAAACAATTATCGCACATAACAGCGGCTTATTCCAACGAATCAGAAGCACAAACAACAAAAGGAAGAGATCGTTACTTGAAGTCTTCGTAGTTATGAATTCTTGTAAGAGCCTCCAAGAGTTTCGACCAGTCAAGTTGAAGAGTAAAGGAAGAGGATCTATGTTGGGGACGGGAGTACGTCTGTGCGGTTGTGTTCTGGCAAGTAATCAATTTAGGGTTCAAGAAATTAGGGATTTGGGATTTTATTTAGATAAAATAATATTTTATATCATTAATATTTATATCGATTTTTATATATGCTTTCAAAGTTTAATTTTAGTCAAATATATCTTATGTATTTTAATTTTTGTCAAATATTAGTCACGTGACAAAAATATCTATCACATTACTTTACTATGTGTATTCATAAAACACACACTCACACTCTCTTTTTCTTGTCTCAATCGTCTCTGCTCTCTCTTTCTCTCTCCATCCTCTTATTAGGATATTCATCTCATTCCCCTCAATGTCCTTAACAGAACCATCAACTTCATCATCACCTTTAATTTTGTCGTTGCTTCGTAATTCATCGATTCATCGATTGGATTCTAAAAACCAGCAAGGTGGCCACCGTTCTCTCTAACGATAACCCCTCTGCCAAGTTTTACAAACCTTCCACTTATAGAATCGCCTACATGTGGCAGCTCCACTTGGTTGCAGTGGCGATGTGGAAAACTGACGTTGCCGAAATAGAGCCCCATAAACAGAAAAAAATTGTTATCCATGTTTATTTCATATGTGAAGAAAGTCGCACTATAGAAATTCAAAGAAGGGTGCCTTTCAAACTTGATGGGCGACTCGAGAGAGAGCCACCCTCGTCAGGTCTTCATCAACATAGGGTTGTCAGAGAAAAATGGAATGACCAAACCCAATTAGTTTGCGACGCATTACCTGACAAGGAACAAGGACCTCAAGATATACAAAATAGAGATGATGATAGAGGAACCGAATGGGAATGAAGGGAGGAAATAGGGAAGTGGGAATGGATGAGGAAGAATGTGAAGGAGGAAGAGTATGTGATGATGAAAGCAGAGGTTGAAGTGTTGGAAGATCTGGGGAAGAATAAGGCTATAAAGTTGGTAGACGAGTTTTTCATGTAGTGCAAAATTAAAGAGAGAGCAAGGACGATTGAGACGAGAGAGAGAGAGAGAGAGAGAGAGAGCAGAGTAGACAGAGAGAAAGAAAGGACGAGAGAGAGAGAGAGAGAGAGAGAGTAGACAGAGAGAAAGAAGGAGAAGTGTTTTTCAATTATTATTAAAGGTATTTTTGTAATTTTAGGTTATGAGTACACAAAGCATATATTTTGGTCACGTGATAGTCCAATCAGCATTTTTTGTTAACTAATTTGATGGTGTTAAAAAAAAAGACATATGTGACAAAAACTGAAATATGTAAGACATATTTCACCAAAAACAAACTTCAAGGACATAAATAAAAATTAGTGTAAATGTGTTAGGGACATAAAATATACTTTTATATTTTATTTATGAGGTTAAGGAATTTTAAATTAAAACTTTAGTCTAAAATCAAGCTGCAGCTACTGCATCTATATGGTAATAATAAGTACCACTAATTATGAGTTTTTGACTGACAGGCTTCCTAATGGTACGCATTCAAAAATAGCAAAAGTATTTTGAAACTCAAGTCTAAATGTCGAACTATAACTCATTTCTTCAATAAACACTCGGTTAGATTATTTTTTCATTTTCTACGATTATATTTAATTCTTAATTAAGATTTTAAAATTTAAAAAAAATTGTTTTTAATTCCCTTATCATCACATTATTGTTACATTTTTGTTAATATTATGTTAAATTTTAGTATGTATTATATTTATTAATTTGGCAAAAGTATATTTTTAATTCCTAAAATTTAGCACAAGTTTCAATTTGGTTCTAAAAATTTTTTATGTCAATTTTATTCCTTATATTTCTAATTGATGTTAATTTAGTCCATGAGCCTAATTTTATTTAAATTATTGATAGAAAACGTGACATGGCTTAAGCTTTGCTTCCTTCTTTATCTCTATGTTTCTCTTTGCACATGTGTTTTTGCATGGACACTTTCAAAATATAAATTCACGTTAATTTGTTCAACTAAATATCTACATATCAAATTTATCCTTAAAATTACAATTTTACCCTATCTCTTCTTTTCTTAAGTCCCAAAAATTCAAGCTTTGCCTCCTTCTCCTCCTTAAAATTACAATTGTACCCTCTATTTCTTCCTCTCTCAACTCCCAAAGCTTCAAGCTCATCCTCTTCCCTAAAATTTCAATTTTACCCTCTATTACTTCCTTTCTCAGGTTCCAAAGCTTCAAGCTCCTCCTCCTCATCCTCCTTATCCTCACTCTTTCACTTGCATCAATGGTCTTTGCAAGGTCTCTAGCATTTGGCTCTCTCACCTTGAGAACCTCACTGACTCACCATCACTAATGTCTTAGTCAAAGCTTCAGTCATTCTATTATACTTCGACACATGAACAAGCCTAAGTCCTTGACTATTTCTTGAGCCAATCTCACTGGTAACCTTCTAAAATACATTCATTCCAACCTTACATACCTACTTCGATCTTTTTGGTAATCGATTGAAAGGAAGCACACCTCATTGATTATGACACTGGATAACCTCTAATTTTTTAATCTTTCATTCAATGCTATTCATGGTTAGATACCCCGCTACAATAAGAGACTTGACTTCGCTTAATAACCTCTCTTCGACTTCAAATCCATCCTCAGGATCTATACCTAGTTTAATATTGGCCATACTAAGTTTGGTTCACATAGATCTAATCTAACTATGAGAATCGCAATACAAGCTTCTCTTTGTAGTGATTGCTTCTAGCACCCTAATATTTAGAGCAATTTCTTTGAGCAACAAAATTGTTGGCGCAACTTGTTCGATTAAAGGGTCTCCAATCATCGCTTCCCTTGCCACTTTGTCAATTTTATATGCCACATAAAATTTAAGGTTTAAAGATGACTTGAGTTCCATTGTGGAATTATATGCCATCAATCAGTTTAATTTTGGCTAAGGTTTTGAATGATTTGAGTTTAAGTGGCCATTTGCTAAGAGATGACATTGTTTAGTACTAATTAACTCCATTTTTTCTCTCTCTCACTTCTAAAACTAAAAGAGTCAAATGAATAAGAGGGAGTAAATTTTTCAACATGTCAAATGTGTAAATGGATAAGTTAGCACTAATGGTACGACAGAAGAGCCTATATACCAATTTTGTCACACCCCAGTTCAGGAGCATGACCAGCACGAAGATGGATTACATACCACCACCTTAAGCCTAACACCAATCAATCCAACACACATAGAGAATTTGCTTGGTACGAGATGTAATAGAATTTTCTTTCCATTAAAAGTTTATCCAGTAAAGGAATCTTTCAAATTCACATTAGGCAATATAATTCAGAAGTAATACACCAATTTTAATACATCACACAAATCACAGTATTTTCTAGGTATTCTAGCTAGCTACAATGTGACATGAAACTAAACCATCGACCCCAAAGCTAGCAGGGTTCGTGTATTCGAAGACTTCGCTACTCCTCATATGGAGGCTCACCAACTAACAAGGACCTGCAAGGGATACACAAAAGAAAGGGTGAGTATGAAACTCAGTGAGAGATAATTAAACCACAAGTAAAAACTGTAACACCTATTATTTTTGTTCTTATTTATTTTAAGTGTTATCTGCTAAGTGGTTGTTTTGCATGCATAAATTACTACCCTTTTGTTAATAATATGTGTGATTAGTGGTATGTTATGTTTCATTTAAATAAATGCTAAGAGCCATTCATAAGGGACTGAAATGAAAATTTTTTTTTAAGAGGATATAAAAGAAAAGTGGACTTAGGCTCAATGGTTTGGGTCGGGTTAGGAGATTTATATATTGTTTGCTTAAGTAAAGATGTATAGGGAAATTTCTTTGGGTTGCCTTCTTGTGAAAGATTTTGGGAGTCTAAGTATTTGTATTGTGGGATCTTCTCCTTCTCAAAATCAGATTTTTCCTCTTACCACACATACATACTTAAGACTCCAGAAACTTCTCTCGTCTCTCTCGACTACCCTCCCCTCTTCAGCCACTACTCACAGTTGGCCCCCCCAACTTCAAGGTTTAGACCACATCCCATCTTAGAGCATTTTGCATCATCTTGGGAGGATTTTGGGTAAGTGAATCTTCATTCTCTTTTCTTCCTTTTTCGCCATCCTCAAGAACCCTAGGAATGAAATATGGTGTTGGGAAAGTTGTGACTGAAAATTGGGTTCCATTGTCTTCATCCTTGAGTCTTGAAATTGCGGAGCTTTGATGATGGATTTTGGGGGGCAATATTTTAAGATTTTGAAAACCACATTCTTTCTTTAGAGCTTTCCCTTTTTCTTGAATGATTGTGGTGAATATAGTTTCATGTGTTAGTATCCATTGATTTCATAAATGGCTAAGGAAACTCACCACTTTTTTAACCTAATAAATGATTTTATGGTTGGTCTTGGCAAGGAGGGCTCAAGGTTGAAGCTTGGAAGGTTCTGGTTAAACTTTCGAAGGTTGCTGAATCTGCCTAGATCCAGGCGCCTAAGGTGCCAAGGTACTCGAAAGCCTTCTCTTCCCAGCTTCAGGCACCCTGGGCTAGTGGTAGCACCCATGGCATTATGGGTACCCAAAAGGGTAGCAAAATAGGGGCCATGGCACCCAAGGCAACACTGGTGGCACCTCAAATGCCATGGCCTAGGCTAATAATGCCCTCGACTTAAGGTAAGGCGCCCAGGCACCCTAATGCTAGAGCTCTCATTTTATTTGTTTTTCCTAAATTCTAAGTAAGTACTTTGCTGCCTAGGTGTTTAAAGGATCCTTGGATGATCTTCAAGCTTTCATTTTTAGGAATTTGACTGGGAACCTGGTGAGTGACTAACCTTACTCAATGAAATTTAAGATAGGAGACTTATATCAAGAAAAGAGCAAAATTTCACCCTTATAAGAATATGATGTATTACTTAAGTCCAAAGTAAAGGAGAATCGTAACATAAGGATCAAATTATTATAAATCAAAGGGTCAAGGAAGTAAGGTAGGCACGTTTTGGTATAAAGCTTGTGCATTTTACTTACTCATTTACAAGTTATTCTTGTAGACTACTTTAAGGATGGTTGTTCACTATTAAGAAATTGTAAATTTAGATCTGTCTGGCATTGGTTATTCTGGGATACCCAGTACGTTTGGTGGCATGTAGTCCATGATGATTTATGGGGACTGGTTGAGCTTTGCTTCCACCCATGAGGCCCGGTGGCATATAGTCTATGAGGTCTATGGGATCCTATAATGTGTAGCCTCAGAAATCTAATAGGTCTAGTGGCACATGATCCATGATAACCTGTAGGGATTAGTTGAGCTTTGCTTTTGCCTATGAAGCCTGGTGGCACATGGTCCATGATGCCTATAGAGTCTGTTGGTGGAATTATTGTTAGGTTTGTATTTTATATAATCGACTATTGTGCATGAATTCATTTTCTTTAACATCGAGTAGGTTAGTAGCTCATTAGGATATTATAATCTCACCTACTTTCTTATATTACTAATTTCAGATTCAGAAGCCGTCATGGAACAACAGCTTAAGGAGTAGCAGGAGTCTAAATTCCAACCTCTTTTGTTTATTAGGTTGGTGTTTTGAATTATGTACTTGGATCTAGAAGTGCTTTGCAGCGGCATAGAACTCCTAGGGATCCTTGGTGGTCAGTTGTATGTAATGATGTAAATTATTCTTTTGAACATGTTCCTATGTATTCCTATGTATTCCTTAGGTATTCTTGTCTTGGGAATGGTTAGGAACATGAATGGTGCAATTATTTGTAAATGTGATCTCATATCATGATATACATCATATTTTGTTAATTTAAAAGGACAAAGGCTTAATATATTGGTTTCTTCTTAATTTTTATGTTCGCAGACACAGTCTTTGACTTTCACTCATGTCGGTTCGCTCTCTTATTGGGGGCATGACAAAAACCAACCGTGTACCACCAGCAGGGGGTATGACCTTGGGAGGTCCCATCCTCAAGCACAGTTAAGTCACTTAGACCATTGTGACACAACCTACATAATTCACTTAAAATCCCACACATAAAGTACTCATCACAATTATACATAACCAGCACATAATCGCACCTACCACAGGGTAGTCATACACACACAAGGGTTAATTTACACCTTAACTTATCACGTAAATATAAGACTATACAATGTCAGCGTTTAAACTTCATAACCCGAATATATCCATCACATAGATTTATATACATACAAAGTATTTAACAATCTCATAGGCTTACAATTCACAAGAATAATATGTTACAAGTTTCTTTGCCTCTCCTTCACATAGGTGGCATTTTCGAGTGTGACATCCTTGAGAGGTTAAGTCGCATTACCTCATAATGATTAATTATCTTGCCATCCTATAAGCATTCTTAGTAATGCACTATCCCAAGCATTATTGGTTAATGGTTTAAATTAGCCACATAGGCTTTCCACATATAACATGACCATAATAAAGTCACAGGTTAATAATAAGAATAATAAATTGTCAATCATATATCTCAACATGGGAAAATTATATGCAACACATTAAGAAACTCCCAATGCAATGTAAGACATACAAACAAACAATTTTTCTAATTACATATATATATATATATATAATCTAAGCACACCAAGACTTATTCCCATGGTTCCACACAAGGAGGGGTGCCACATTAAGCACACAATAGTAAACCCGGCATAAGTCAACATTCAAGTTATGTTTGTTACCAATCGGCAATTTAGAGATATATTTTTCACATTCATCACACAAAGGGGATATTTTTATCATAACATTGTATTTTGCAATTGGTCTTAACCAACTAATGCCAACCCAAAATCACAATACCACAAGATGGATCACACCTTAAGATCTAACACAAACAAGAAATATGAACACCCAGGTGAAATTCATCTTAGTCATACCATAACTACACAAGTGTTGGGTCACCGAGGCTCCACACACTCATTTGTGGGTTTTGTAGTTCCAATTTGCCCATCCTTCACATAGGCATACTTGAGATTGTGCAATAGATAAGGAGCTCCAAACATCCATGGAAATTCCTCAACATGCCTTCCCCTCTAAGTTGTTATATTATGCACATTAAAATATATTATCCATTTAAGGAAAGGTTCTCAACCCACTCCATCACAATAAAAGGACATAGATAAAATATATGCATGAGAGTGTATTCTACACAAGTGGCAACTATCTTAGTTAACCATCCACTATCATAGTTGCAAGGGTCAAGTCCCATCACACAATCAATGCCGCAAGTATAATGTATATCCATCCTTAAAGTTTATTATATGACAAGCATAAATATGAAAGTAAATTTCCAAAGCCAACTTAGGCCTATATTGTTTAGGATATACATAGTTAGAAATCTCATCTCAACAAGAGACAAATAAATTTAGTCCCTCACATGCAATTCGAATCGCAAGGATTCACCCTTAGATTCACGTTATTCAAAGTATATCACCATCACACATTAAAGGGATTTCAAAGAAATAAAGAAGACTAAATCATCTAATTTAAGGTAGGGGTGAAGTTTATCCCTTACCTCAACTCCAAGTTACTCAATCCATCTTAATCCTTAATGTGTTGTTGTGCAATCCATGTTTGGATTCTTTGGGGAGGTATCCTATGCATGAAAAACAAGTTTCAAAGAGCCTTTTGCCTTGCTAGTGCTAAGCGCCCACTTAGTGGCACTGAGCACTAGCCACATATAGCACAATATCATGTTTCTGGCTTGCTGGCCCTCAGCGCCCATTGGTTAGTGCTGAGAGCTGGCTTCCCTGCAACACCCAATACTTCTACATAGTTGGCGCTTAGTGCCCAATCAGTGACGTTGAGCACTGGTTTATAGTAGCAACATGAACATAATCAATGACGGATCTAGAAATTTTTGTTAGTGGAGGCAAAAATATAGTCTATAAATATTTTTATTAAAAAACTATAAATATGCATAAGTGATAAAAATAATATAAAATACACAAGATATAACGTGGTTCGGTTTTAATATGAAACCTATATCCACAGGTGAAAAATAAGAAGAAATTCACTAAGCAAAATATGTGAGATTACAAAAGTAATTTTCCCTCTCACCATATCCCCAATTACATTCAATATCTCACACACAAAATCCATAATCTTATGACAAAAAAACACAAGATACCTAAGCTTTTACAAATTACATTTGCTCTCTACGTGTTTTCATATTTTGAAAATGTTGTATGATTTTTTCATTTTCAACACTATCAAAAATATCTCTCTCTATGTGTGTAACCAAACAATCATTCAACCATTCATTTCCCATATGATTGCGCATTCTATTCTTCACAAGATTCATTAAAGAGAAACTCCTTTCAATTGTTGCAGTTACCACAGGCAAAATCAAAGTTAACTTCAGAAGTAAATAAACCATTTGATACACACTATGCTTTCTAGTTTTCACCAATATTTCAGAAAGATTACTAATCCCATTTAACTTTGAAAATTGATCATCAGACCGAACATCTATAATGTAGGTTTTAAGTTGACTATCAAGTCCCATAAGCTCCATCAAAGAAAATTCCGATGGATAAAACTTAGCCAAACGGATCAACTTCTCCTTGTCAAATGCAAAAAATGAATCTCTTGGATTTAAGCTTGCTACACAAAGAAGCAATTCAGTGTTCACCTCTGTGAATCTATTGTTAAGCTCTTGAAGTTGTTTATCAATTACTTCATAAAATAACTCAACTTGAAAGTGATGCAAATTTGAAATTTTTTGAACTTTATGCCTTGATCTTCCTTGTATAATGAATGGATCATCCATATTTGGAATGTCAATATCTTGCTTCTCACAAAATAATGAGACTTCATTTAATAAATTATGCCAACCATCATCTCTCATGCTTTGCAATCTTTCCTTGGACACTCTAACTAATGCTATAGCATTTACAATATCTTGATCACTTCTTTGTAGTGCTTTAGACAACTCATTAGTAATCCCCAATATATTCCTCATCAAGTGCAAGTTAAAAATAAATTCAAAAGATTGCATAAATTTCAATAAATGACATGCTTCAACTCGTTACTCTGATCTTATGCCATATTTCTCAACAAATTCAAGCACATCAATCACTGCAGAAAATAAAGAGATCAAGCTAAGTAACGTGCCATAATATGAGCTCCATCTAGTATCTCCATCTCGTTTCAGTGTAGTTTCTTGATTCAAGCAACAACCACTAGAAATTTCTCCATTATTTAATGCTTCATTAACTTTAAGGATTTGACTTTCTCTAAGAATCTCTCGGCGTTTACATGAAACTCCAACAACATTAGATAGATTGTTAACCAAACTAAAAAACTAACTAATTCAACATGTTTTTTAGCAACCGTGACAAGAGCCAATTGAAGTTGGTGAGCAAAGCAATGAACATAGAATGCAGAATTGTTTTCTTTCAAGATCAAATTTTTAAGACCATTGAATTCACCTTGCATATTACTAGCCCCATCATGTCCTTGTCCACGCACTCTTGATAAGCTTAAATTATGTTTTGCAAACAATGACTCCAATGCTAATTTTAAAGATATAGCACTTGTATTTGAAACATGAACAAGGCTAAGAAACCGTTCAATTACGTTTACTTTTTTATCTATATAATGTAAAACAACAAACATTTGCTCCTTAATTGATATATCTCGAGATTCATCAATTAAAATGGCAAAGAAATCATCTCTAAGATCATCAATAATTATTTTTGTTATTTCACAAGCAACAATTGTCACAATATCTTTTTGAATATTAGGTGCCACTAGTTTAAGATTTCCACGAGCATTTTTCAAAACCTTATTAATCTCTTCATTATGATTGGCAAGAAAATGTAGTAGCTCAAGAAAATTACCTTGATTTTTTGAATGAATCGATTCATCATTACCATGGAATGCTAACCCTTGCCTCAATAGAAATCGAATATAATCAATTGTTGTAGTCAAATGAATTCTATATTTCCTTTTGATCAGCTCTGATTGTTTGTTAATAGCAACTTCAATATGTTGTTTTTAATTCATTAATGCTCGAAATTTTCTCCAAGCTTGATTGTGAGCACTATTAGATTCTCCAACATGGGTTTTCAACCTATCTTTTTTTTTTTCCAATTTGAAAATCCCTCAGTCAAAAATGCATCACCACTTTTTTGTTCTCCAATGTCAGATCTCATGAGATAACAACATAAACAAAATATGGCATCTTTTGATATACTATATTCCAACCAATTGCCAAATTCTATAAACTAATCAGGGTTAAACTTTCGAAAAAGAGTCCCAATTTGTCGTTGTGGGAAATCATGCGCTCTTGATTGACAAGGTCCTTTTTGCAAATAAGCTCTTCAAATGTCATCCCCGTCATTAGGATGATAACATGATATTTTTCTCCTCTCTCCCAGATCAATAGAAAGATTTTTCAAATCAACTTCTAAAAATCTCTTTTCCATAAATGAGGATGACCCTAATGGTGTTAGTGAATTCTCACTTTCAGTAACTTCTTGAATTTGAGACCCCGATATTAATTTCCTTTTAAAAAATTTCTCCATTTCTAGCACATTAAAAATAATATAAAGCTAATTAGATACTTAATAACTAATTGAAATTAAAAAAAAAGCCAAACATACAATTGTGAAGGATTCTTTCTTGGAAAATCTCAAAGTGAATCTTTGATCAAATTCAAATAGTTTCTTTATCTATTTTTGAATAATACAAAAAAAGAGAGAAATAAATAATTGTGAATAATCAAAATAGCCAAACACAAGATACAATTAAAAAAATAGTAATATATATATATATATATATATATATATATATATATATATATAAAATACAATTTCATTAACTTCTTTTTTTTCTGTAGCTTTTCGTTGACTTCTTAATTGTTATTGAAGTCAAAAAAGCAAATTGAATATCATATATCATAACTCAAGGGTCAAGCTCAAGCAAAGTTCTAGAAGACTAAAACTGAAACTGAAAAATGAATGAATGAATCCCAAACTACTAAAATTGAAAGTAAGCGAAGTGGCGGACTCATAGAGGAAAATTTCACTAAAGATACTCAATATTCACGAACAGTTCCCCACTCCCTTTCGGCCCTTCCCCTTCACTCTGGAAAGAAAAGAAATGACAGTGTAAGTGTAACTGCGATTCTAAAAAGAAACAAAATCGCGAAAAATGGCGCACACTCACTTCAGTCGGCAGAAGTACCAGTGACGCTAACAGGAGAAGTTGAAAAGTTGAAGTGTTGGAGTATTGGAGAAGTTAAAAGGAGGTGGGTACAAACGTACAACTCATTTTAAAATTTAACTTAAAAAAATTTATTGAGTAGGGTATTCTTAATAAGATAAGTGGTCTTAATTTATTATGTGAAGACAAAAAAAATTGAAATGAGTGAATGTGATATTTTTTAATAAAATAAGTGGTTATAATTTATTATGTGGGGGCAACATTTAAATTTTTGTGGGGGCAAAAAAATACTATATATACTAACTAAAAAAAAATCTTGTGGGGGCAATTGCCCCCACACACTATAACATACATCCGTCCCTAAACATAATGTGTTTTCCACACCTTTTGTGATTCCCAACTCTATTCCCAACCATTTTTTCATGATTCTTATCTTGGAAATTCACATTTTATCATTAGGAAACATCCCCAAACATCAAAACCAAGTTATTTTTAGGATTCACCCAATCATCCCTCCTTCTTACCAAAACCTAACATTTCCCCTTTTTGATAGTAAGTCCTCTCTTATGACAACAACCATGATTTTACTCACAAAACTCATTCCTTAATCTATTTTCAAGCTTCATAAATCATAAATTTAGCTTTCCCAACACTTTATTATATCAATAGCAAGAGATTTAAGACACAAACTAGGCCTAATTATTCAAATTCACCCAAATCTAACTTTAGAATTCATAAGTTGCGAAAATGGAAGAAGGAACACAAAAGTTTAAGAACTTACCTTAAATTCCACTCTTCCAAAGCTAGAAAATGTAGAAGAAGCAAGACGCACACTGGGCTTCCAAGAAAACACAAGATGAGATGGATTGGAAGTGGGAAGGAGAGGGACACATGACCATACATTGAGAAAAGAGAGAGACGAAGTGAACCAAGGTTAAAGGTAATAGTTTAATTTACCTTTTCCCATGTTCCCAAATTGCCCCTTTTTACTATACACTCTAACCACTTTGGAGCGGGTTAGAAAAAAATCCCTCTTTAAATTTAAATAGCCACTGAACAACACATTTACCATTTACACTAGATTTTCCATAGCCAAATCCACAAATTTAAACACAAGGCACATATAAATAATAATTTTCCCATCACACACTAGAAATCACATCTTTACTAAGTCCTTACACAATGGTCCTTAAGCTTTAATTGCCATCTCTTTTCATTACAAACCAACCTATCACAATCCTTAAGCGTTACCCATGTACAAAAGAATTCACACACACATGAATCAACACAAGAGTAGGGATCATACATAAATTAAAAGCATCAACTAAACACGAAAAAAAAAGGGTATCATATAAGCATTTTCGTCAACAATTTAAACGGGTTTAATTAAGTTTAGAGACAAAATTGACACCAATTAGAAATATGTGGAGCAAAATTGGCGCACACAAAAACTTTTGGGACAAAATTGATATTTGGGTCATACTTTAGAGATTAAAATAATACTTTTTGCCTATATAATTTAAACTAATTTACCCAACTACTCAATATTGGTTGGTTTCAATATTCAACATTAGCTTATCATAATGGTAGTAGCTATTCAAGGTTGTTGGGGCAAATATGTTTTTCAAGCTGGCATATATATATTTTTTATAATGCCTTCCATTTAGTTTTTGGGCTTTTCAATTTATAAAAAGTTTATATATTCAAGCCCACACAATATTGAATGATATCTACTTTATTTTAATATCCATGATACCATATGCTTTCTTTGAATATTTGAATCTATTTCTTTACTTTTAAGGACAGCTGCCTTTGTCCTACGTGCAAAGAGTATTTATTAGCATTTATTAGCAAAAGGCAAAAAAAAAGAGCTATCAGGATCTAGAGAAATTTCCTTGTATTTATTAAGCATATTTTTCACTCCTGACACTGGCTTTCCCATTCTTTCTTCATGTTGAGCATTTATAATGGAAACAAGAAGATGTTTCATAGCATTAATATTTATATTTGTTGGTCATCACAACATTGCTCATGGATCAGTTCCTCAAAAGGCAAAAAGAAAGTGGGTCAGCACCTAGATTATCTCAACTGTTCTTTTTGTCAGCTCTTTCCTTCCTTATATTTCCTTTGTGTTGCTCCTTTAATAAAGAATATTTATGGTAGAGAGATATACTGGTATATGCATTTATGGGTATTCAATTGAAAAGCTTTGTGTTACAACTATTATCTTCATCTTACTTCCATGTTATACATTAATGGAGGAAAGAAGATGAGATAGAGCATTTAGGTATCTATCCATTGGGAATCAATAGTAGGACACAAAAAGGAGTCAAAAGGAGCATATGTTGTTAGATTTTTCATATGGACTATCATAAATCATATTTATCTATACGTATATTTATTTATTTATATGTATTATCCAGTTTTAATAATAAGTTAATTATAAATTCTTTTATAAATTAAACAATCCTTATTGAATTGAAACTGGGCCTTGTGTAGGCTGACTAATGATGGGAATATCAGCCCATTAGGGTTTCACAAAGAATGGTCTCTACTCTCTGCCTATATATGTGGTGTAGCAGTCCCATTGAAGTAACACCCTCTGAAAGCATATTAGGCCAAGAGGGCAGTTATACTCTCCTTAATTATTTTGTTTTCTTGTCTTCAATTTTATTTATATCCGATCATCAATTACTATCAAGAGTTCCGCTGTTTCCCAGGTACGCATAGTTTTGTTATTATTCATATATGCTATAGAACTATCTGCAATATATTCTTGTATATAGGAATTGTTTATAAATTCCTTCAATTGGTATCAGAGCCTGGTTCACAGATTGTTCTATGGCTGTATGAAATTAGAATCATATGACAATTATATCCGTTCATATTGATTGGGGAAAATTATTGTGATTTGGGTACATTTCTTTTATTAGGGTTCATAAAGAAATTTTTTCTATAGAACCCTAAATTTGTGTTTAATTTATGATTGAAACCATGTGTGTTTGGTTCATAACGTACTCGACGTTATCTGTATATATGTGATTTTGCTTTTGAGATATATGTAATTCAATCCTTTGATTTAAAGCCTCACATTGGATTGAATGGATTAAATCAACGTGGGGATCCACGAAAGTATGCGCGCAGAATACAATCATATGTAAAATGGATTGAACCATTTAGATTTAAGATATTGATATAATTATATTTCATAATATAATTGTTTTGTGTATACTGCGTAATCACCGAATTCAATTGTCAATCAGTATATTATATATATATACATATATATTGGGATTAATTTATATATATTGATCTAGATAATTAAAGTCAACTTTTTTTTTGGCATTGTTTATGGGATATGTATTGATAATCGATAATATATTGATTATATATTAGTTATATATGTCATTCTATATATATATATATATTTATATTTATATTTATATTTATATATTTGACGGGCATAAAGATAATCCAAGCAATATCAAATGATTATGTAAATTGTTTAAATTGATTACATAATCACTTGTAATCCCACATATCAAGGAGGTTTTGCCTCTGGGGTGAATGAAGAGGTGAAAATCATGTTACATGGGATTTCGTTGATTGAAAATTCAATCAAATAGATATATATGTGTGTTTATTGAAGTAGATATGAATCTGTAAACATATATATATATATATATATATATATATATATATATATATATGGAATTGTTGGATATATATGAATCAGTAATCGATTTTTTATACTAATCTTAAGATTGATTGAATGTTTTAAATAATTTGAAATAACATTGATTATATATAATTTGAGATCCTAATTTAATTCCCTTATTGATTATTTTGATTTGGAATTCTAAGATTTGGAATTTGGGATTAAATCATTAGATATATGTATATCCAAGTTCTCAACTTTGATTAATTGTTTAATTAATGTTAATCATATATATTTGAGATTGAACCATATATATATATATATATATATATTGATTACATCATTCATATATATTTGAACTGAATTTGAATTTTATGTCTAAATAATTTTGATCATGAGTGTATTGATCAAAATTCTGAATTTTCTTGTGAATTTGGGATTGAATCTGTCAAGAATCTTATTTTAGATATTGTATTCTTTAAAATTCAGCTCGAAAATTTTTTATATAAATTTTAAATATTATTATCTATTAAATATACATTATACTCTATCCTGGAGCACCGTTTGTATATTTTTACTATTTTAGAGACAATTTGCATTGATTTAATTATTTAAATTTTATTGTAAATTGTTTCTAAGTATTCTGCCAAACTATTTTGGATATCCAAATATGCAATTTGAATAATTTTGTGAGATTGTAAGCTTGCCTATCGCGAGTCCAATCTTTAGTATTATTTTTGCAAATAATATATATATATATATATATATATATATATATATATATATATATATATATATATATATATATATATATATTCTTTATTATTTCAAAATAATTATGGCTTGAAAAGGGAAAAATAGTAATTATGGTGGCAATAAATAATTTGTTTTGAAATATCATTAGTGTCCACACCCTATTGAAGTGACATTAATGTATGTTTCTTATGATAAATAATTTTTTTTTGTGTTTTCTTTTGATATTTTTGCAATATAAAAGGATTGCGAAATCACCTCAAGTACACATCACTGATCTATTACTCTATATCATGTGTACTATAATATACTTTGATATTGCATCTATAATTGATCTGAAATTTACTGACCTTGGATTGTATATTTCTCTTAATTAATTATACTTTTTCATATTCATTATTCTTTATGTGAAATATGAGCTTTTAACGTGTATGATCTACTTCCCCATCGGATACTATTTCTGCATCGTTAAAGCTTATGTTTCCTGACATGTGCTATAATTATAGTTGTTATTTTAGCCTTAATGATTATTATATTTTAATAATTGACTATTGCTATCCAAATGGGAGAATTGTTAAATTATATATATATATATATATATATATATATATATATATATATATATCCTATGTGGATTAGCATTACTAAATTATTAAAATATTTTTTAAATCATTAATATATTAGCTATATTAATTGTGTTTTATAATATAGCATTTTAATTAATTCAATGAATATTATAACTGAATTGAATCAATTTGGTTTATATTTCTCCTAATTCTTGGTGGCTCTTTTGACCTAGAGCTTCACCAAATAGTTGTTAAAACAACATTCTTAAATGGTGATTTTTCAAATGATGTGTACATGGATCAACCTGATATATTTTTTAAAAAATATGGTCAAAACCATATAGTATGCAAATTAAGAGATTCATATATGTTTTAAAATTGGCCTTGAGGCAATAGTACCTAAAATTTCACCATGTTGTCACTTTGATCAACTTCAAGGAGAATATGTGTCTCATTAGTATTTTTACATGATGACTAGTGGGAGTAAGTTTGTGATTTTAAATATTGTACTCTCAGTTTATGGGCTTGAAATTTTATGAGTATTCCTTACTCTCTGCTAATGGCACCTTGGTATATCATACTTTTCCTATTGATGTGTTATAGTTAAGGAATTAATTTTTTTTAGTCTATATGTGAATTGAATAATTTCATTAGGCATGATATATATTTATTATATGTTTTGAATATAATTGTTGATTATTTGTATAACTGTAACCTTACCTATCGTGGGTACAATTATACAAATTTTGTGAATTGAATGATTAAATTTTTTTAATTATTATTTTATTACATTAATAATAATTATACCCTATCGGTGTGTTATCATTAATGTAATTTGTTGTACAATGCACTGTTAGTTTTATACTTATATCAATTATCTTTCGAATACCCTATCGGTATTAGAAACTTTGGTGATATAAGATTTGTGCATTATAATTATTACATTTCTCATTTATTATGGTTTGGGACCTTTAGGCCGGACCATCATAAGTAAGAAATTTTTTTTAAAGGGCATGATTGGCTGTGTATAAGGAACTATTTAATTCTCTTATTACATGATTACATCGTGTAAATTAAATGTTCCTTTTGTTGTTATAATGTCAGCCTTCTTTGTCTATGCTTGACTTCTGTCAAGACTTTGAATATGACCATTTTTGAGGACTTAAAATAAAATAATCTCTGGATTTCTATTTGGCTATCACTAATATGGATTTGGCTTTGAGAAAAGAAGAGCTTGGTGCTCTTACTGCCTCGTCCACTGCTGTTGAAAAGGCTTCTTGTGAAAAAATAAGAACACTCAAACATGATGTGTCTCAAGGTGTTAAAATACACTATGAAGAAGTCAATTAGATAGACCATTCCAGAAAGCAAAAAGGTCTCGTATGCTTCCGCTGATTAATGTACGCTCAATTTTGTACTCATCCCGATATTGTTTTTGCTATTAATGCTTTAGGGATATATTTGAGCAACCTAGATTTAGGTCATTTAAAGCCGTGAAAAGGTCATAAGAAATTTGCAGGGAACCAAAGATCATGTGTTGACCTATAAGAAGTCTGATCAACTTCAGGTCATTAATTATTCCGATTTTTATTTAGCATGGTTGCCCTGACGACCGAAAGTCTACTTCCGGCTCTATCTTTTATGATGACATGAGTAGCTATCTCTTGGAAGAGTGTTAAATAGACTCTTACAACTACTTTTACCATGTAAGCAGAGTATGTCGCTTGCTATGAGGCTACTTGTCAAGCCATGTGGCTGAAAATCTTAATCTTTGGCTTTCAAATTGTTGAAAGCATTTCTAAGCCACTTGTGACATATTGCGACAATACTGCTGCTGTGCTTTTCTCTCAAAACAACATAAGCTCTTCTCAATCAAAGCACTTTGATATTAAATATCTTTTTGTTAGAGAGAAAATTCTGGAGTTTTAGACTCGTATTGAGCATCTTGCTACAGAGAACATGTTAGCAGATCCACTAACTAAAGGCTTAACTATTAGATCTCTTCATAATCATGTAGCTCATTTGGGTTTAGTTAAGTCTTTTGATGTTTTGGGTTAGTGGGAGTCTAAAATTTAATATTTACTTAGTGTCATTCTTATGAGATATATTTGTGATGATGTCACTTATACTATCATATCTTTTAGAGCATTTTCAGATGCTTGGACCATTGGTCAGGATTGCACAACGATCATATCCTTGTAATGTATGTTCTGACACCAGTTTCACATATTATTCAAATCTTTTGTTTAGGATCTTGACATGTAAGATGCCAGTGCCCCTATCGGACATGATTTTTGCATTGTCAAATACTTATTGCCTCTTGATTTGACTTGAGGATTGTCAGACTTGAGGATTGTTAATTTATAGTGACAACTCATAATTGACATGTCTATTTTGTTGTATTATTAATTGTGGAAATTATTTATCCTTTAAACTAATGATTTATGTTGTCCAAGTGGGAGATTGTTAGATTTTTCATATGGACTACTATAAATCATATTTATCTATACATATATTTATTTATTTATATGTATTATCCAGTTTTAATAATAAGTTAATTATAAATTCTTTTATAAATTAAACAATCCTTATTGAATTGAAACTGGGCCTTGTGTGGGCTGACTAATGATGGAAATGTCAACCCATTAGGGTTTCACAAGGAAGGGTCTCTACTCTCTGTCTATATATGTGATGTAGCAGTCCCATTGAAGTAACACCCTCTGAAAGCATATTAGGCCAAGAGGGCAGTTATATTCTCCTTAATTATTTTGTTTTCTTGTCTTCAATTTTATTTATATCCGATCATCAATAACTATCAAGAGTTTCGCTGTTTCCCCAGGTACGCATAGTTTTGTTATTATTCATATATGCTATAGAACTATCTGCAATATATTCTTGTATATAGGAATTGTTTATAAATTCCTTCATATGTCATATGTCAGGAGAATTAAATGTTAAATGTTGAACGTTTAATGAAGAAATAAATGATGAGTTAAGAGCATTTAAGTTCTTAGCCGTTGGGAATCTTCAACAATAGCGACTAGTTATCCTCTTCATCTATTTAATCACTAGAGTAGCTCCATGAAGTTAAGAACAAAGTGCGCTGTGTGAGCTTGTATCCTTTGTTGGATGGTTGAAAAGAGTTCATTCTCTTAGTTTAATTCTTGTATTTATGTTTAAGGTTTTAGATTAGCTTGAAGGGTTGTAAAAGCTTTGATAGATGAGCCTTGTGTATAAAGTTGTAATGTTTCCCTTGGTATAAGTGTTTCTAGGTTGAATCGGTCTGAATCCAAGAAGTAAAATTTCAAGAGGATTGTTCTTGAGGGATTTTCCTTGTAATACTCAAATCATTAAAGGTTACAGAAATATCCTTTGGCTTTGTACATTGGGAAGATGATGTAGAATCCAATTGGTTAGGATATGAACTTCTTTAAATTTCACGTGTTTATCTCTTTTTCTTTACTCACTGTTCTTTTAAAGATACAAATTCCTTATATCTTATATCTTCATGAATTGAAATTTTATTTTTAGAACAAAATGAAAAATATTTCAAAATACACAATTTAACCCATCTTCATGTGTATATTTGCACTAACAAAGGTTACCTTAGAAACAAAAATGGTTCAATTTCTATAAATACTAATATGACAAAAACTCTATCATTTATGCTTTGATAGGATTAGTTTTCCATTCTATCGATACTCCTGGTATAATCAAAAAAATTAATTCACCTAAATTACTTAACATAAGTTGCTTCATATATAATATGTGAGTTAATTTCACTTATTTTCTATTTTAAGTTTCTTATTTTGTTGGCATGCATGAGACATGCATTTTTAGAGTGCAATTATGCAAAATATTAAACAGTATAGGGATGAAAAAATCTGTCCCTAGATTGAGACAGAATCAAGGACGGAAAAACTCGTCTTTGATTTGAGATAGAATGTTTTCCATCCCTGAACTGAGACGGAATTAGGGACGAAAAACTATATTCCTTATCTAAGACGATTTGAGACGGGATCAAGAATGGAAAATCTCTCTTTGATTTGAGACAAAATACTTTCCTTCTCTGACGTTGAAAAATTATTTGAAACGGAAAAAGTTTGTCCCTAACTTTGAGACGAAATTTATTTGTCTCAAATTATTTGAAACGAGCATATCACTATAAAGTTTAATTATCTTTTAAATAAATGAAAGGACTAAATGAAAAGAAAATCTAATTAAACATACCATCATGGATAACCACTTTTCCCAGAGGCTGATGCAACATTATTGAAAAAAATAGTTAATTATTAGATAAACCCTTTGCTCTTCAAACTCTCTACAGCATCCTTGATAATTTGGTCCATGGGAGTGAACTTCAAACCCAAACTCATCAACTTTTTAGATGCATCCTTTGCTCTTAATAACCCAGGTTGTGTGTCCTTTGGAAACCTTCATAAAAAAAACAAAATTATTTAATTAGAGCATGCAACTTAATTGACTTATGGATGTTAAATTACTTGTTCATGAAAAAATGAAAAAAAATGTGGCTCTTAATAAATGATTATGATCCTTTCACTTGGGAATTTTATATATTTAATAATAAAATATTTTGGTTTTAGAAACATGTTATCAAGCATACTTTTTGAATACATATCAAACTAGAGGTGTGTAGATGACAAGTCAACCCAGTCAATCCAACTTGGTCAGACCAATCGAACTAGGTCAAAAATAGTCCTAGTTCAAAGCTTCAGGTCAAGATAAATAAAAATGAAGGGGACAAGTCTTGTTCCCGAGTTTTGAGAAAAATGTCCCGATAGACTCAACCCGAGCTGATCATTCATTAAATTTAAAAAGAATACCTCCTTTTCTATGTCATGGATGCAATTGTGAATTGTGAATGTCTAGGAAGAATAGAGCCCTGGATATCATCAAGCTCAAGCGTTTATAAAACTTTATATATGTTGAAAACTTTCTTTTTTATGCAAAATTTATTTTCTTTCTCAACATGTGTAATAGTAAAGACATTTGTTGCAGAATATTTAGAAAAAAATCACCCAAAAAACAAATTTAAATTTTTTTAAAATCAAGCTTGACCGGATTGGATTGGGCTCCTGAGCCCAGGGTCAAGATTGGGGGCAATGTTTGGATTTAGGGAGAAGTCGGGTTAGGTCTCAGGCCAAAAAATATCTTGGCCCAATTTGGTCATACTGCATAGTATAGCACTGCATCAAATTGATAAGACATCATTTTTGAAAACTAAAGTACAATTTTTTTTAAGAGAAAACTATTTTTTTTCATAAATTATCCCTGTATTTTAGTAGTAAAAAAATAATGAATGGATCAAATCAATCCATATTTAAAAAAATAAAAAATTTATAATATTTTGTTTTGGGAAACTATACACAACTCTATAAATTATAATTTAAGATAATTTTAGTTCTCAATTTTTAAAATGTAATACTTAAATTTACTCCCTAAACCATTACAAAAGGTAAAAATATTATAAGTTAGTAAGAATTAACTCCTAAAAACTAGCTATATAGTTTATCATATAATATTATATATCTCCATCGTCCTTCTCAAATTTCTTCTATTCATGATCATCTTTGACTTAAATTTCTGTAAAATTGATGTAGTTTTTGGATGTTAATTTTAGCTAATATTTAACTTTTTCAATTTTTGTAATAATTTACAGGGTAAAATATCACATTTTAAAGTTTAAAACTAAAATTGTAATTATAGATCATTGAAATTATTTCTAGTTTTTAACTTTTTCCTTGTTTCCTCAATGAATTATCTAAAAATATTAAAAAATGAGCTTGTTTTAAAAATCAACTTATCTACTCAATAATTTTTATGACTTATGTTAATAAATATAATAATTGAAACCTATTTATTAGTTAACTCATTTTTCCTCAAATAAAATTTAACTCAAATAGTTTCAGTATGAATGTTTGGATGTGTTGTGTATTTATTTTTTAGTGAAGGTATAGTAATATATAGTCGCAATTAAATCTACCCAGCGGGTAAGTATCACACACACACACACACACATATATATATATATATATACCTTGGGACATTATATTGAGGGTAAAGTTGATGAACTTTAGCAGCAAAATCACTATAGTGGCAGAGAGCTTCGACGCACAAGTGCCTTCCACTAGCTTTTGGGTTCTCATATGCCAAAATATGTGCCATGGCTATGTCTTTGAAGTGCACTACTCCCACAAAGAAATCCTCGTACGTCTCCCTGCTACCTACACACACACATATATATATATTAGAAATAAAATTTCAGTATTAAATTTACGGGCAAATTGCATAGGACTTTCTTAAACTTAGAAATTTTTACATTTTATCTTCAACTTTTTTTTTTGGTAAGATAGAAAAAAAAAAAAAAACGCTAACGGAGGTGCTCCACACCCAACTTATCTCTAAGCAGAAACGAACCCATTAAAAAAGGAGGGTCTTTCCAAAGCTTCCAACTAGATCTCTGAGAAGAACCATACTTGGCAAGGAAATCTGCACAAGTATTAGCCTCTCTATATGTGCAATATTAGATGTAACTGCACATTAAATTGAGAACTGGACAATTAACTAATGCTTAACTTGACAATTAATTTAACAAAAGGGGTCTTTAGCACATATTTAAAAGTTAGAAAAAGTATTTTCTAGGTTTAAAAGTTGAGAGCGTAATTAACCTACAAGATCCCCTAAGTTTAGGGGAGTCATGTGCAGTTTGTCCTAAATTTAATATCCTTTTAAAAAAAAACTCTATAACATGTTTTTCTAAATCCATATCATCTTTATCATATTTTTATTAAAAAAAATTTGATAATAAAAAATTAAAAGATGCAAATGATTTTTTTAATTGAAAAATGAGAAAATCTATAAATAACCTCTTTGATCTATAACCTAGTTATAATTTTAATCCTCAAACTTTAAAGTATAATATTGTACCTGCCTTTAATTTTAAACTATCATGAAAAGTAAAAACGTTACATATTTGTTAAAATTAACATATAAAATGAAATAATCTTGGAAGAAGAAAGGGAAAAAATTGAAAAAGAAAATGTTATGATATTTTTACTTTTTGCAATGATTTAGGAAATCTAGTGTTATATTAGGCTATAATTCAAAACAATTATGTATATTTTTCCTTAAAAAAAGTAAGAATGATCAATTAATGATTTATTCCTTAAAAAATTATAGTTATATCAATTTAATTCTTCAAAAATCAAGTGTTTCAATTTAATTTGATTAAGTCTTTAAAAGATTACAGCTGTATCAATTTATTCCTTCAACAATCAAATATCTCAATTTAATTCCTTAAACATTGTGTTTGTCTCAATATAGTTTCTTTGTCTATGAAAGTAACCTTTGGCAATGAAGAATTTGAGACTCAGTAACAAAAAGAATTAACCTAAGACAAAATATAATTTTCCTAAGACTAAATTAAGACAAGTTTTTCAAGGACTAAATCAACAAGGTAATGATACCTTTGACCAGGGAAACAAGGACGGCCATGCTTGAGTTTATGCGTGGTGGAATAAGAGGGCCAAGAGCGGTGCCAGGGTTTATCATCACCACATCTATTCCCGTCTCCTTCGCTAATGCCCATCCTGCTTTCTCAGCTAGAGTTTTCGCCATTGGATACCATAGCTGCACCAGCACCATCATATATAGGTAAAATCACCTTTAATCCTCGTAAACTTTAACTCAAGTTTCAACTATAATCTAAAATTTTATATTGTATCAATTATTCTATATTATTTCAATTAGTTTTAATCATACATATGAGTCTAATGATATCCAAATTGTTAACAACTACATGGTCATCCATGTTTAAAGACAAATGAAGCATATTTGAAACTTTAAAGAAATATCAGGGACATATATGAAACTTTTTAAAAATATCAGGTACATTTTTTTGACATATATATATATATATATATATATATAACAAACATTGGGGGCCATATTTGAATAAACTTAGGTGGCAATATTAATATTTACCATTAACAATTTAAATGTCAATAAGCTAAGAGGTATAATTGAAATTAATTAAAATAATATGAAGTATAATTGACACAAAATAAAATTCTTGATTGTAATGGAAACTTGAGTCAAAGCTTAAGGACTACATAACACTATCACCCCCAAACTCTACCTCTTTCTTACTAGTTGCTACATAATCAATGTATAACACTCGATCGGTCTAGGTTTAAATCCTTGCCTTTAAAAAAACAGTGAAAACCCCTTTTTTAAACTTGGGTTATTTGACATTAGACTCAAAATTTTTAATTTTATGAATTAACTTCTTAAACTCTTTTTATGAAAAATAAGTGATCATTTAATCCTCTTAATCTTTTTTTAGTATCTTCTTTTTTTTGACATGTCAAATTGGATAGTTGGAGGGTTTAAAGCAGAAAAAACAATTGGACATATGGGATATGGGGAGTCTAATGAGGAAAAATAATTACTATAATTAAGGAAAAATTAGATAAAAAAACATATTTCAAGTTGAAAAATCTAATTCAGAAAAATGAAAATAAATAACCTGAGCTTTGGGTCACTTGTAAGTGTGACTAAATCCTTAAACTTTCAATTTCAAAAATTATGTCCTTAAATTTTTAATTTTCAAAAAATAGGCCATTTCATCTATTTTTTCTCTAATATATAATAGTAGCTCTTTATCCAGTTTTCTTATTACCTTAAATTCTCTGACTATTGTATTTGAAATATAAAAAAATTTGACATAACAAAAAAAAATAACATTATTAGAAAAAAATAAACAAAGTAATTTATTTCGAATTAAAAGTTCAAAGATGTAAATTTTTAAAATTGAATGTTCAATAATCTATTTCAAAGTGATCCAAAATTTATAGGTTTTCCCTCATTTATTTCAAACTTAGTTCTAAAAATTGAAAGTTTGAAAGGATACTTCCAAGTTCTTTAACGTTTAAGGAATTTTTTCTTTTTATATTTTTCCAAACGAAACCTGTTGATATATGATTGCAAGTGCAACACAAATTACATTATCCTTTTTTTAACGATCTTTTCTTGAAATAATTAAGGACCAATTTGATTAATTTACTTATTTAGAAGTAAATGAAAATAAGGGAGAGAGTAAAGGAGTTACTAACTTGATTGCGGTGGCAGTAGTCAAGGTCGGTCCAGCAGTCCTCTCCCTTGGCCTTATCGGCAGGCCACGTAGGACTGGGAATGATGGCAGAGATTGATGACGTGGCAACAACTCGCTCCACCCCTTCTTCTTTTGCCGCCTTCACCACATTCTCCGTTCCTTTTACAGCCGGTTCCAATATCTCATTCTGCTCTCTCTCACACACGCACACACCAACACGTCACGTAATTAATGCTTATTACATATAACATAACCACCTACCCTTAATCTTCACAAACATAAAAGTCTCTTTCTTTACTGTAGGGTAAAATACACAACTTGCCTTCAAGTTTGAATGAATTACATCTGACGTCCTTATAGCCTATAGGTGTTGGGCAAATAACTCAGACACTTTATATTAAACAAAAGGCTTTTAGCTCGGCCTGTGAATATTTTTTTGAAGTTTAGATCTAGAATGCACTGGTTTCATAGTTTTTTTAAAAATATTTTAAATTGTTTTAAGCTTTATTGCCTTCTTAGAAGTCTATTCTACTTTTGAGTAGTTTTATGATCTTGGACTTTGGATCTCTTGTTGGGCACTCGCTTTCCGTACCAATGTCTAGCAAAGTATTTAGCTTAATCTAGAGCGTTAATTTTTACAATGATCTAAATTTTAGAGATAAGGATCCCCCATGAAATGTGATTGGAAAAGAATATTATGAATAGATTGGTGTGTGTATTGTTATCGAAAGTATTATTTCCCATGGCTTTCTATTTTAAGAATATCCTCTTCACAGCTGTACTGATCATTTTCATTAAACTAATGTCTTCTTAGTTTGGAGCGTCAGCCATTACAGGACTATGAATGGTTTAGGGATATTGATGGGCTTCTTCTTTTGTTTTTTTTTTAAATCGCTTCAACGAGGTTCTCGGACACCTTCCGGTCTCGATCCAATCCATCCATAATCTTTTTTTTCCAGTCATATTTGATGGAGAAAAGAGGAGCCGAAGCCTCCAAGAACGACAGATAAGATCCGTATCCAAATTTTAAGATTTCTTTTAAAAAAAAACAATCTTAAAATTTAGACAGTTACGACCCAACTAGATTAGACTAGCATCTTGCTTAGCGCCAGCAAATAATCCACAATATTCATGATCATAATACTTAGTTTCTATTATTCAAAATGATGACTAAATTATATGATTTGAAAAATTAGGCCTTAGGCTGGCCCCAAGCTAGGCTATAGTCTTGATATGTTGGGTTGGACTAAGATTTTCAATTCATAAACCAACCTAGTCTTACCCATGTTTATATATATATATATATATATTTCATCTAGTTTATATATATATATATATATATATAGATATAGAATGGTTGGACCTGAGGATCTTGGACTTCTCCGATGATGTTAGGACAAGCGAGGTGGAAGACGCCCTGACAGCCTCTGAGGGCGGCAGCAATGGAGTCCTTGTCGAGAAGATCCATCTCAAACAGCCGCAGACCACTCTTCGCTCCCTCCATTGCTTCTAAATGTGCCGTCTCCATCTCATCTTCTGCATTATATTCATTCTTCTTTTATCAACATTCGTGCTGAGAGAGCCACTCAAGAGTTTTCAAACGTGATTACCAATACGATTGTGGTCATTGTTTGAGTTAAAGTTACATCATACATGAAGAAATATATGTATATAACTAATTAGTTGAGTTGCAATGGATACGAACGATAATTACTCAATGTTACAGACTGAAACATATCTAAAACCTTTGGCACCATGCTAATGCACTAGATATGATGATAATCTAGGAAATGAAGGAAAGGAAGAAGGATTAACTGAGATCTTGGACGGTGGCGTGGACGGTGTAGCCACGGTTAAGGAGGAGGCGGACGAGCCACGATCCGATGGCGCCACTGGCTCCGGTAACACAAACCACCTTGGACATCGGGGCTGGCTGGGTTTGTACTACGTAGGAGGATAGGTTCGAGGGTTTGCTTAATTAGTTAAATGTTTTTTAATGTTGCGGACGTGTATATATATATAGAGGATGGCAAAGGCAAGCTGGATAAATATTTTGGTAGTGATATTGTGGTTAGGTTTATATGCAAGATGTAACAATTTAAAACTTGTTAAATATCACTGTCATATTAGATACAGAGAACGTATACGAGCTTGCTATTTGATTTATAAGTTAAATTGAGGTAAGTGTAATTTTTAGATATCAAATAAATAATCTACAATGAAAATAAGAGTGTTTGTTTGGTCTAAATTCTTAAAGCAATGAACAAAACGAAAACAACAAATTCAACCGATCGAAAATCTGCTCATCCTTACCCTCCCTCTCTGTTATATGTACATCGATCATTCTTATATTTATCATTACATGAGAATCTTTCAGAACGTATTTTCGATCGGTTGAATTTGTAGTTTTCATCTTGAACTTCCAATTTTGAGAGTTAGATATTTGAAATTTTAACTTTAAAAAAAAAAAAAGGAGGGTGGTTTCATCTAAAGCCTGCGTGACAAGTGTAAAGCATTTGCATGTTGACTCTCGCGCATCTTATTGGGCCGTCCTTCTCAGCGGTACTCATTGTCTGATTCTACACCATAATGGCCAGAGGAACGAACGTGGATTCTAGTAACTGGTTTAATAAGAATTTATCCACTTTAATAATAGTGTTGAAAATAAAAATATTTCAATTTTAATACTAACTTTGAAACAAGTAAAATTTACTAAATTGCACGCTGGCATATAAGAGGAACAAGATTCTCTACGGACAGAAGGATCTTGTTTGTTTGATTTAGGTTGTCGACTGTAAAGATAGATGGTTTAGATTTTTTTTTTATTTTTTTAAAATTTTTTAAAAATTAAAATTTAATTTGAGCCTTCAATCTTTATAATTCACGATTCAAATCAAATATGAAATTCTTTTTTGAATAATGAACAAGAGATGACCTAGATCTATGGTTAAACCCAACATGTATATTTGTTTGGGTAAACATTTTATTTAATCGTTTATTATATAAGCGCTTATATATAAGTTATTTATACAATTAAAAGTTTATGAGGACAAACTTCATATAATGTGTTTTCAACTTATTTTTATAAGTTGTCCTAGATAGCGTATGAAAATAAGATGAAAACAACTTAATTATGGGTATGCTATAAGCTATTTCTATATATAAGCTCTCCTAAACACGTGCATAAGCGTTTATGCTATAAGATAAGCCATATAAACCCAAAGTTCAATGTTTTCTTAATTTTAATTTTATTTATTTTTAAAAATGCACCTAACTTATCTAACTTTTACCCGAAAAGGTTAAAATTAAATGTGTTATATAATTTCTTTCAAATTAAAAAAATCGAAATTTTTAAATAATAGTTGTGCAAAGCTTAAAACAAAACTTGTTAATGGACATTCAAGTACTGTGTTTATCGAATCTAAAATACTTTAGATAAAGTTAAATTGTTTTAAATCCTAATAATTTAATTTAATTTTTATTTAAATTTTTATAGTTTAAAATTTTGTAATTAAATCCTTATAATTTCAAAGAATTTTAATGTAATCACCGACTTTAATTTTTTTTTAAAATATTCTACTAAATTTTAGTAATATAGCCAACTGTGTTTCATCTTAGCATTTAGAATATTTATGATTTAAGTTAATTTATCGGTTAATTTATCCCAATGACTTAACATAAGATGTGTCATATATCATATATATATATATATATATATATATATATATATATATATATATATATATATATATATATATATAAGTATATGTCATTTAGTTATTTAAGTTATCTCCCTTTTTTTTTTCTTGGTTTATAAGCCTTACATAATCAAAGTATCAATATTTTACATTGTAAGTCACATCAATAAAATTTAATAAAGCACTGATGGAAGTTTAATCAAAGACTAAAATTAAAAACTTGTAAACCTGTAAGAACTTAATAATAAATTTTTAAACTATAAGGATCAAATTATATTTTGACTGAAAATACAAAGGTTAAGAGAATAATTTAATCGTCATTATATATAAATGTTCTAAATTTAGATTTTTTTAAATTCACTTTAGGAATTTTTGTTGTTAATAAACTTTTGTAAATTCTCTTTTCTTTGCAAGCCAATGAATTATAATGACTCTTCCCACAATAATGTGCTTTTAAACAGTTTCGAAGTCATTACTAGGGGTATTAAAATTGACCCAGAACTATTTATCTAACTCAAACCAGTCACTCTTTAACCCTAATTCAATCTACTCAAATTTGACCTGAGGTCATAAATGGGTTGGGTCACAATTTAACCCATTTATTATGGATTATAAGTGAGTTAACCCACGCATAGTTGTCAAACTTGCGATTTAATTCATAAACTAGTCTCCATCACTTGTCTCATCTCCACAATTTTCCAGGTTGAGTATATCTTCAGAGCATACACCATCCACACAAGATTCGTTAACATATCCTCCATCTGCCTCGGAGCCACCCACCCCTGCTAGCGTTCAGTCAACCTAGCATCCTAGCAAGACTGATCCCACTGACGGGCCACATTGGATACACCTTAATATACGTGAGTCATATTTCAATTCTTTTGTTTGGTTTATCTTCAAACAAATGTTGATTTTGTATTTTATAAGTACTAAGATTTATATTTTCAAATTGCATAGTTTTATCCAGTTGTTGAGGTGGTACGAGAGATTTTCCGATCATACAGGGAAAATATGAGGCATCGACATACAATCATAAGACTACTCATCTTGAATTGTGGGAGATATGGTTCCAAAAATGAGCAGTATGTTTTAGTTTTGAATAACGGTTTTTTTAACTACTTGAAAATATCAACTTAAGTTTATTTCATCATGTTGGATCATGAAGAATCACATAATTAAATGTTCTTTGTTTTTTTATATAGAGTTTTTCTTTAATATGTTGTTGTTTTAATTGTTGGTTGTAGCTTGTTGGATCATGAACTTTGAATTACATGTATGTTTGTTCACATGTTGGATCATTTTTTATATAGAATTTTTCATGATGGTACATATATTTAAAAAAAATGTCTAAAAATCAAAGATAGAATTAGGGACAGAAAATCCATCCTTGATTTGAGACGAAATTTTTTGTTTTTAATCCCGTCTCAAATCAAAGACAAAATTAGGGATTTAAAAATCCTTCTTTGATTGAAAATGGAACTTTCCTTCTTCAATTCCATCTAAAATCAGAGACGGATTTAGCAATCCCAAAATCTATCTCAGATTTGAGATGGAATTTTTCATTTCTAATTTGAGACGGAATCAGAGATGAAATTTTCATTTCAAATTAAGGATATAATACATTTCGTCTCAAATTCCTAAATTTTACTTGAAACGGATTTTCAACTCTGACAAAAAATTTTTATCTCTAATTTTGAGATGAATTTAATTCCGTCCAAGATTATTTGGGACGACAGCATCAAAGACAGATTTTTTTTCCATCTCTAATTTCGTCTTTGACTTATTAGAGACAAAATTTGCTTAAATTAGAGACAGATTTTTCCGTCTATAGTTGATGTATTCCTTGTAGATCATACAATTTTACAATCCTAGATCCTCAAATTTAATAAACTCGATCCTAAACTCGAAACTTGATCAAAATCATTCAAAATTGCTCAGTTTAACTAACTCAGTTGAGTTTGGACAGTAACAATCCAATTTTATTTTTAAGCATCCAACAGCCCAGCCTAAAAGAAAAACCCATTACCCATATGAAACTCAGTCCATCATTGCTGAGAAAGACCAAAGAGGAACTCTAGTATGCTTCTTCTTCACTTTGCAGTGCTTCTTCTTCATTTTTCACCTCTGCACCAAGGTTCTAGGACTCCTAGGACTGAAGAGGAACTCGATCCTTTTGTTGTCGAGTTGGTGTTTGTCTTTTGGTATCTTATGGGAGAGGTGTTCAACTCTGTAGTTGATAAGACTCTTAGGACATGTGTAGTGTTGTATGTGATGGACATTTATATCATACTTTAAATCTTTGGATTAAACATGTTTTAGAACTTTCCTTAAATTATATTTTGTGTTGGAGAAGGGAAAATTTGGAAACATGGATATTCTTTTTGTAAACTATGAATTTATACTGGTATGATCTTTGCTATCTAATTTTGTTTCCATATATTACTGTTATGGTTGGTGTTTTTCATGTCTATCTTTGGTTATGAATTGAGTTGCCTTAGGCTTACGGTAGTGGAGTGATTTCCACTCCATGTCGGTCATATATCCCGGACTGAGGAGGCGTGACAGTTTCGCTTCATTGCCACTCTTCCCTTTTCAAGTTCCCATGGATGTTGCCTAATCTTCGAAGAGAAGAGAAGCCAAAGACCTCGCTGCTGTCAACGTCTGTCTCCTTTCTCCTTGATTTGCCACTAAGTCACTGTCATTGATGCCTCCTACAAGCTTTCCTGTTTGCTGGCATCCTCAATAGATGAAAATGGGAAAAACCTTTGCATAAGCTAAGTGCATGGTAAGGCATATTCTAAATCTTGCATAAATAAGGTTTAATGATAGGGGCAATTCTCTGGGTTGCATTGTGAAAATAATCCTTAAGATTGTTAATAAATTGATATAATTGTGGTAAATAATTCAGCCTAAGTCATGTTAAACAACATTGTCTTTAAGAAAATTCCATGACACCAAATAAATTTTATTCTTTTAAAAGAAAAATAATTTTTGAGTAAAACTTGGCTCATTTGAAACTAGATTCCAAGAGCTTTCCAACGGTATATTATTTGTTTAAAACGGAGTTCAAATGAGGGAAGCAAAAATTTTTCCATAATTAAACAAGCTCTTCTGGGCGAAACCCTAGTACCAAACCAACAAGAATTAAACTTGAGTAGTAACCCAGAAAATTGTAATAGTCTCTTTTTAGACTCTTTCATTCTTATGCTTAAAGTAATATGTGTGAGTGTAGAATGAGGGATCAATCAATTTTAAAAGATAAGATCAACCTTGAAAACTAACTAAAGCTATTATAGGATAATGAGAAGTTACACTAGGATTTTAAGGAACTCTTGATAGTCATGGAAATAGTCAGTTTAAATTAACTTTTTAATTAAAAATTATAAATAGGTCGTTATCAAATCATAACGGACATATTTTAATTTAAAATATTTTCACAATAATTTTAAATATTAGTTTTGAAATACTCTAATTTTCATAACAAAAAAGAAGGATGGGAAAGTAGTGTGTGAAAGAAAATTCAATGATTGAAATACTCTAATTTTCAACTCCAAATTCAGCATCTCATATTGATGTTGATGAGTTCTCTGATGCGTCATCCGAATCCAACTGTTCATACCCCTCAAAGTTCAATGATTGATATGGGGTTTTGATCATTGGGATGAAGACTTTCAAATGATAAGTTTCTCATCATTGTAATTAAGCTGAGGTTTGCCATGGTTATGAGTACAGTTATAAAGTACCTCACTAACATGTCCATCTATAGTTTTCTCAACTCTCTTCTTCACTGGGTAATTTGGGATTGTACATTTATAGTAACTCCTATCCTTCTCACTCCCTCTCATTTGTTTTCCTCATACTTCTTCCAATTGTACCCTTCATCAAGCCTTCTTAATGTCTGTATTTGATGGTGGTGATGATGATTGTTAATTCTATCATCACCTCCTCTTACAGTGTCAATTTCTAATTCTACATGCTCTTCTTCAATAATGGCTCCAATTAGTAATGGGGGATTGGAGTTAGAATGAAGAACAATGAGGAAATAGCCAAAAATAGCAGCAACAGTTTGTAATATGGTGCGACAAGTATACTGTTAGACGACGAGAAAGAAGAAGAAGAAGAAGAAGAAGAAGAATATGTTCCACCCCGCATTCAACCTTCATACTAATGATGGTGAGGATTAACATTAACCATGCTAATTGTAAGAAGTTTTTGGTATGCACCGAGATAAAGAAGAAGATAAAATTATGTAAAAGGGGTTCTTCACATTCATGGCTATAGTGACACATATATATACTGATACAAGCAGAATGGGTTATACCAAATCTCCATAAATCTAGGAAACTTGTTCCCTAGTCTAGAGCTAAAAATATGTTCCACCCCACATTCAACCTCCTAGTACATTCATCAATTATAACAGAAAATATTCAAAAATAACAAAACAGAACAAAATTTGGTGCATAGCTCTTGTATTAGTACTGAACAATAATCTTCATCGCTCCTCCTTGATGCAAGAGCTATGCACAATACCAAGTTTGTCTCTAAGTTCTTCAAATCTGTTCTTCTGCAGTCCTTTAGTGAAAATATCAATAACTTGTTCTTCTGTTGGACAGTGCAACAACATAACTTCACCTTCCTTTTCTGCTTCTCTAATATCAACAACATGATATTTGATTTTAATGTGTTTAACTTTTCCATGAAAAATTGGATTTTTAGTCATTGCAACAACAGACTTATTATCACATTGAATCTTTGTAGTAGCTTCTTGCTTAAACTTCAAATCATTCATAATTTTTCTCAACCATAAGTCTTGATTAACAGCAGCAGATGCAACCATATATTCTGACTCTGCAATTGACTGGGATATAGAACCTTGCTTCCTTTAACTCTAACATATAACACCTGTTCCAGGAGTAAAGCGATACCCTAAGGTGCTTTTTGAATCTTTAAGTGATCCTGCCAAATCACTATCAGTAAATCCAACTAATTTCAAGGCTGAACTCCCAAACAACATACCATATGAAATAGTTCCCTGAATATACCTCAGGAGTCAGGACCCTTTTGGCTGCTTTGAGATGATTTTCGGTAGCCATGTGCATGTAGCTTGATAGAATTCTCGTTACATACATTATGTCTGCCCTTGTGATTGACAAATACAATAATGAACTAACCAGACTCCTAAAGATTGAAGGATCAACAAATGTTGAGCCATCATCTGCTTGTAACTTCAATCCTTGAACTGTTGGAGTACTACAGCTTTGCAACAAGCTAGAAAAAACTTCAAAGTGTTGCTGCATATTTCTTTTGAGGAAAATGTCCGTTGAAACTTGAAACACTTCCATCCCCAGAAAATAACACATCTACCCTAAATCATTCATCTCAAACATGCTCTCCATTTGCTTTCATCTCAAACATGCTCTCTATTTGCTTTCTAAACTCTTTCACAGAACCTGGATTGCTTCCAATGACAAGAATGTCATCAAGGTAAATTGAAGCAATTATAATTTCATAACACACTTGCTTCATACACAATGTTGCTTAATTGATGCTCCTTTCAAATCCCAAGTCAAGCAAGTAGCCATCAATCTTTGCATAGCAAGCCCTTGGGGCTTGTTTTAAACCATAAATTGCATTTTTCAACAATTAAACTTTATCAGCACCTTTGATAGCAAAACCCTCTGATTGCTCAATGTAAATTTTCTCCTAAAGAACACCATTGAGGAAAGTTGATTTAACATCAAGTTGATAGACTCTCCAACCTTTATGAGCAGCAAGAGCAAGCAACAATTTAATTGTATCAAATCGAGTTAAAAAAGCAAAAGTTTAAGAGAAGTCAATACCTTGTTGTTGGGAGTAGTCTTTCACTACTAATTTGCCTTTGCATTTGTTGACTAAGCTATCAAGATTTCTCTTCACTTTGAATGTCCATTTTGTACCAATCACTTGTTGACTTTCTAGTATGTTAACTAGTGGCCAAGTGTCATTCTTTATTATCATATTAAATTCTTTCTCATATCTACTTTCCAATTTTCAAGTGTCATTCTTCACACTCCTGCTCACATAAATCTTCTCAGTTATGGGATTTAAAATTATGTATTCTTTTGAAACAGTACTATAACCAACAAATACACCAACACTAGCTCTTTGATCCAATTTTTGTCCTTTTACCTCTGGTACATGGGCACAACAAATGCTGTTAAAGACTTTCAAATGTGCCACTGATTGTTTAACGCTTGTCCAAGCTTCATGAGGTGTTTTACCATCAATAGAATACAAAGCAATGTTAACTGCTTCGGCCCATAACTTCTTTGGCAATCCTTTTTCAAATAGCAAGCACCTCGCCATGTTCATGACCAATCTATTCTTCCTTTCGGTTACTCCATTTTGCAGTGATGTGTAAGTGACTGTGAGTTAATGATGAATGCCGCCCCTTTGAAGAGCCTTTCTTTGCATCCTCTGTTTGCACTTTTGCCTTTTGGGATGCAAATGCAATTTCATTGGAGCCTTCTTCTCTAAACGCTTTTCTTTGTTCAACAGCTTATACAGCACTTACAAGCTCTGAGAGAGAGAATCGAGACAGATCCCTGGTATCATCAAGTGAAGAGATTTTTGCCTCAAATCTTTTTGGAAGAGTTACCATTACCTTCTTCATAACTCTTCTTTCTGATAAATCCTCACCTTGAAACCTTACTTGATTAACAACTTTCATGACTCTATGTATGTGCTCCTACACATTCTCAGTCTCTTTCATCCTGAGAAATTCAAACTGCTTCCTCATATTGTTCATCTGCATCTGTGTCACCTTGAAACTCTGACTTTAGTTTGTCCCAGACTTCTTTTGCTGTTTTGGATGCCATGATCCTCACAAAAATAGTCTCATTCACTGCTGAATGAAGAATACTTAGGGCTCTCAATTTTCTAAAAACCTTTTCTTCATACATTTTGAGCTGATTTAGAGTTGGATTATCTAGCAATATAGTTTCAAAGTTTGATTCAACAGCTTCCCACAATAGACCCCTAAGATACGCTTCCATTTTCACTGACTACACATGGTAATTTTCTCCAGTGAAGATTGGAGGGGAAGGAGCAGAAAGACTACAGCTTGCAGCCATCACAACAATCACTAAGATCTCCCAGGTGTTCAAGGTTTTTTAAGTGAGGTTTTCTTACTTGTTTTCTGTCACACACAGTCCCACAAAGATCAATTTTTACTCTGATACTAGATGTAAGAAGCTTCTGGTATGCATCAAGAGAGAGAAGAAGACAAAAAGATGTACAAGGGGTTCTTCACATTTATTGCTATACAGACACATATATATTGATACAAGCAGCATGGGTTATACCAAATCTCCATATATCTATGCACCTTGTTCCCTAGTCTAGAGCTGAAAATATGTTCTACCACACATTCAAATTTCTACTGTATTCATCAATTACATTACAAAATATTCAAAAATAACAAAAAAGAACAAAATGTGGAGCACAGCTCTTGTATCAGTATTGAACAGTAATCTTCATCACTAATTTCGTAGTTATTATCAAATAGGATCATCATTTGCCCTCATGTCGGTAAAGATCGATCTGGATTGGTACACTCCAAGCTGCATTTGCAATTGGGACACGTGGCTTTGGAGTAATGCAACAGCCCCAACGCATCACTGCATCTTCCCTTTCCCTCACCAGAAGCTCCTGTTTACATTATTAATGGACATATCTTAAGAGATTTAATTTAGGTATGCAGTAGATTTTTATACAGTTTTTTATATATTTTAAAGAAAAAAATAGAGTAAATTACTCATTTAATTTAATTTAGTTCTTGAAAGATCAAATATCTAACTTTAATTTATAAAAAAAATTATGCTTATTTCAATTTCATCTTTGTTCCTTACAGTAATCACTTGTAAGAAAAAAATTATGATTTTGATAATGATAGATTTCTCAATTTAGCAACGAAAAAGATCAAATTGAAAGAATTGTAATTTTTTCAATGACTAAAGTATTAATTTACTCTTAAAAGTATATCTTACAAAAAACTATTAATTAAATTAGTAATTTAGCCCTCAAAATGTTAGATTTTTTCAACTGAGTCTTAGAAAAATTAGGTATATCAATTTAGTTCTTGAAAATTTACATCTGTCTCAATTTGATCTTTTTTTACTGTTATATCACCAAATTTTCATTGCTAAGTTTTAAATTTTTTGTTTCATAAGTCACTTTGATAAATAGAGGAGCAAAATTTAAACAAACAAAAAAGTTTTAAGAACTAAATTAAAATATTTAATCTTTTAGAAATCAAATTGAAACAAACATACTTAGCTACCAACTAAATCAATAAATTACTTCTAAAGTAAGTGATAATTCAATATTGATCAATTGATAAAAAAATACAATTTTTATGTTCTAGTTGAAAAACATGCTAACAAAAATACCAAAATAGCACCTAAGTTTGGTTCTTGTGCTATTTTGCATGCTATATATGGGAAAGAAAGCAATTAAGTATATAGGAATTAAGACGAAGAGAGATGATGGGACACGCAGAATCTTGATGACATTGCTGCACCGAAGAGCTGGGATTTGAGATCTGGTGTTTGTTTTATAAGGACAAGTATCAACTTGTCTTAATTTAGACTGTTAAATTTCAGATTCAACTGTTTAAATTTCAATATCTTTTTTTTTTAAATAAAAATTATTAAAATTACTATTTAAAATCTAGACTGTTTGATGTAAAATATGACAATTCAGATTAAGAAAAGTATAGTGCTTGTCCTTAAATCTGGACTCAAGACCCGGTGGACAACAGTAAACTTATGAGGATCATCTGGAGGGAAATAAGGAGCAAAGATACATCCCACGGTGGAACGACGTTGTAACCACTTGTAAGCAGCGAAATGAGAAGGCTATGAAATTCAACAATTAAAATATAAAAAATGTGTAATTTTTTAATCAAAATATAACATATATATAATCTTTAAAAAATAATTTCATATTTTTACAACTCATCGTTAAATAATTATTTTTTTTAAAAAAATTGCCCATACTATATTTCTATTAAAAAACTTACAATAAAGATAAATGACCGCACTATTGGCAGGGTTCATTTCTTCGGGAGTTGAACGAGTGGCAGAAGCTGTGTTAAATTATCAACACCATATCAAAATTCATATGTAGCCCAAGAAGCCCAATCAAATTGAATCCAAATCCAAGAATGTTAAGTTGGTGAAGTAGGTTGGTGAAGAAGGTTAGGTTTGGTTGGTGAAGAAGTTAGGTTTGGTTGGTGAAAAATTAGGTTTGGTTGGTGAAGATGTGTGGTTATTAGAATTTTGAGATAATTTATTCGTACGGTTTAGATTTGTTTGCAAGTACTATAAATACCCCTCCCCCCTTCATTATAAATCATCAAGTAGTAGAAGAAGTAGTAGTGCACTTCAAAGAGTTCTTTAAAGTGTAGTCTTGTGGTTAGTGTGAGAAAGAGTGAGCTTTCAATATTGAGTGTTGTAATTTTTCTTCAAAGTTGTCTTAATATATTTAGTGCCCAAGAGTGTTGTGTTCAACAATTGGTATCAGAGCCTAGGTTGGTTGTGAGCGAGGTTGTGAGATCTCTTGAAAATCTGAGTATGCTCTATGGTTGCAGCTTTGACTGAACTTCCATAACCAGAAAAGATTTCTTGAGATTTTTTTTTTGTGAGAGATTTTGAGTCGTGAGGAGTTTGGTACTCTGCAAGTTTGTAAGTCAAGCTTGTTCGGTATAGTCGAAATCTTGCTGGCACGATGGGTGACCTTCAAATAGTTGGAGGAATCAAGAAGCTCAACAACAAAAACTACAACATGTGGGCAACATGTATGGAGTCTTACCTACAAGGTCAAGATCTTTGGGAGGTCGTCGGTGGTGGTGAAGTTACACAACCGGTGGCAGAAGATGCCAATGGCACCTTGCGAAAGTGGAAAATTAAAGCTGGAAAAGCGATGTTTGCTTTAAAGACCACAATTGAAGAAGAAATGTTGGAGCACATCCGGGATGCTAAAACACCAAAGGAAGCATGGGACACTTTTGTTACACTTTTTTCAAAGAAGAATGATACAAGACTACAACTTCTTGAGAATGAGCTACTATCAATGGTGCAACGCGACATGATAATTGCCCAATATTTTCACAAAGTGAAGTCGATATGCCGCGAAATTTCAGAATTAGATCCAACAGCTCCTATTGGGGAAACCAGGATAAAGAGAATAATTATCCACGGTTTAAGACCCGAATATCGAGGGTTTATTGCCGCTATACAGGGATGGCCGATACAACCATCACTTGTTGAGTTTGAAAATTTGCTTGCAAGTCAGGAAGCTATGGCTAAGCAAATGGGAGGAGTCTCGTTGAAGAGTGAGGAGGAAGCACTCTATACCAGTAAAAGCAAAGAGACTTCTAAGCAGTACAATGGTGGTGGATCTAATAAGGATGGTGACAAGGTGAACCAAGGAAAGGGAGGCTTTCGTCTAGGAGGAGATTCAAAGAGTCGCGGTAATAGTAGAAAGTTCAATGGCGAGTGTTACAACTGCGGGAAGAAGGGCCACATGGCAAAAGATTGTTGGTCCAAGAAAAAGCCTGTTGAAAGTAATACAGCTACTTCTAACTCTACGGAGTATAGTGAAGATGGTTGGGATGCCGAAGCGTTATTTGCTATGGAGGAAGAAGAATTAGCTCTCACGGTTACAACTCCAGAACATATTGACTACAAGAATGACTAGATCATAGATTCAGGCTGCTCAAATCATATGACAGGTGATAAACAAAAGTTGCAAAACTTGTCTGAGTACAAGGGAGGACGTGTGGTAGTAACAGCCGATAACTCAAGGTTACCAATAGCTCACATTGGTAAGACGATAGTTACACCCCGACATAACTCTAGCCAGGTGCCACTTCAAGATGTATACCATGTTCCTGGAATGAAGAAAAACTTATTGTCTGTGGCTCAATTAACATCATCAGGCCACTATGTCTTGTTCGGTCCCCAAGATGTGAAGGTGTATCGTGACCTCAAAATCTTAGAAACACCAACAATGGAGGGACGACGATTGGAGTCAGTCTACGTGATGTCAGCAGAATCTGCATATGTAGATAGGACAAGGAAAAATGAAACATCAGATCTATGGCACATGCGGTTAGGTCACGTTAGCTATTCCAAGCTAAGTGTGATGGTGAAGAAATCGATGCTTAAAGGGCTTCCTCAACTTGATGTGCGAACAGACACAATATGTGCAGGGTGCCAGTATGGTAAAGCACACCAGTTGCCATACGAGGAATTGAAGTTTAAAGCAAAAGAGCCATTAGAGTTAATTCATTCTGATGTGTTTGGACCAGTTAAACAGCCATCAATTGGTGGTATGCGGTATATGGTGACATTCATTGATGACTTCTCAAGGCATGTGTGGGTTTTCTTTATGAAAGAAAAATCTGACACCTTCTCAAAGTTTAAAGAGTTTAGAGAGTTAGCCGAAGGAGAAGTAGGAAAGAAGATTCGTTGCTTGCGCATAGATAACGGGGGAGAATATAGCTCAAAAGAGTTCTCTCAATACTTAAGGGAATGTCAAATACGACATCAATACACTTGTGCCAACACACCACAACAAAATGGTGTAGCTGAGAGAAAGAATCGACATCTTGCAGAAGTTTGTCGAAGCATGCTACATGCAAAGAATGTACCAGGAAGATTTTGGGCTGAAGCAATGAGGACTGCAGCCTTTGTAATCAACAGACTTCCTCAACCGAGGTTAGAATTTATTTCACCCTTTGAGAAACTGTGGAATAAGGAACCTACAGTTAATTACTTTCGAGTATTTGGCTGTGTATGCTATGTATTTTTTCCTGATCATTTACGAAGCAAGTTTGACAAAAAAGCTGTTAGATGTATCTTTGTGGGATACGACAGCCATAGAAAGGGATGGAAATGTTGTGATCCAATGAGTGGAAGATGCTACACTTCACGAGATGTGGTGTTTGATGAAGCATCTTCTTGGTGGTCCTTAGAGAATGAGGCATTGCCAGACTCCAGAGAATTTGGAGACAAGCTACAACAAAAGATGGAGGAACATACTATTCAACTTCAACAAAGTTCAGATGAACTAGGAAATCTAAATGGCAATGATGTTGAACAGAGAGTGACCCAGAATCCTTGGCAAAGTGGAATGTATGAACAATCAAATAAAGAAGGTGGGCCTAATGAAATTGAAGAATTAACTCCACAATCTCAACTTCGAAGGTCAACAAGAATACGAAGGCCAAATCCCAAATACGCCAATGCAGCCATAGTCAAAGAATTAACCATAGTAGAACCTGAGAAGTTTGAAGAGGCATCGCAGAGTCCTGAGTGGATGATCGCCATGAAAGAAGAGATTGATGCACTTAAGCAAAACCAGACTTGGGATTTGGTGCCAAAGCCAAGAGATGTAAAGCCTATATCATGTAAATGGGTTTACAAGATAAAACGCCAACCAGATGGGTCAATTGAGAGGTACAAGGCACGATTGGTAGCTCGTGGTTTCTCTCAACAGTACGGACTAGACTATGATGAAACATTTAGTCCAGTGGCAAAACTGACAACAGTACGAGTCTTACTTGCACTTGCAGCTAACAAAGATTGGAATTTATGGCAGATGGATGTGAAGAATGCCTTTCTTCATGGAGAGCTGGATCGGGAAATCTACATGATTCAACCAATGGGTTTTCAAAGCCAAAATCATCCTGAATACGTATGTAAGCTACGAAAAGCACTATATGGATTGAAACAAGCACCTAGGGCGTGGTATGGTAAGATTGCTGAATTCCTAACACAAAGTGGCTATTTAGTAACACCTGCAGATTCCAGCTTGTTTGTTAAAGCTAATAAAGGAAAGCTAGCTATCGTGCTAGTTTATGTGGATGACTTAATCATAACCGGTGATGATGAGGTAGAAATTCTTCGGACGAAGGAGAATCTTTCAGTTCGTTTCCAAATGAAGGAACTTGGACAGCTCAAGCACTTCCTTGGTTTAGAGGTTGATCGCACACAAGAAGGAATATTTCTTTGTCAACAAAAGTATTCCAAAGATTTGTTGGAAAAATTCGGAATGCTTGAATGTAAGCCGATTTCGACACCAATGGAACCAAATATTAAAATGTGTGCACATGAAGGAAAAGATTTAGAAGATGCAACGATGTATCGGCAATTGGTAGGTAGTCTCATCTACTTAACCTTGACAAGACCTGACATTTCTTATGCAGTTGGTGTGATGAGTCGATACATGCAAAATCCAAAGAAGTCTCATTTGGAAATAGTTCGACGAATACTGAGATATGTAAAGAGTACAATTGACTATGGTCTTTTGTACAAGAAAGGTGGAGAATGCAAGTTAGTTGGTTATTGTGATGCTGACTATGCAGGAGATCATGATACTAGGAGATCAACAACTGGCTATGTGTTTAAGCTTGGTTCCGGAACAATTTCTTGGTGTAGCAAGAGACAGCAAACGGTATCATTGTCAACCACTGAAGCAGAGTATCGAGCTGCAGCAATGGCAGCACAAGAAAGTACATGGTTGATACAGTTAATGAATAGCCTACATCAACCAGTAAATTATGCAGTTTCGCTATACTGTGACAATCAATCAGCAATTCGTTTGGCAGAGAATCCGGTCTTTCATGCAAGAACTAAGCATGTTGAAGTGCACTATCATTTTATCAGAGAGAAGGTTCTACAGGAAGAAATTGAGATGAGACAGATCAAAACAGATGATCAAGTTGCAGATTTGTTTACAAAAAGTCTAAGTATAGGCAAGCTCCAAATGTTTCGTCAACAGCTTGACATATTGCAGAGAATGGGAGCTGGTGTTGAGGGGGAGTGTTAAATTATCAACACCATATCAAAATTCATATGTAGCCCAAGAAGCCCAATCAAATTGAATCCAAATCCAAGAATGTTAAGTTGGTGAAGTAGGTTGGTGAAGAAGGTTAGGTTTGGTTGGTGAAGAAGTTAGGTTTGGTTGGTGAAAAATTAGGTTTGGTTGGTGAAGATGTGTGGTTATTAGAATTTTGAGATAATTTATTCGTACGGTTTAGATTTGTTTGCAAGTACTATAAATACCCCTCCCCCCCTTCATTATAAATCATCAAGTAGTAGAAGAAGTAGTAGTGCACTTCAAAGAGTTCTTTAAAGTGTAGTCTTGTGGTTAGTGTGAGAAAGAGTGAGCTTTCAATATTGAGTGTTGTAATTTTTCTTCAAAGTTGTCTTAATATATTTAGTGCCCAAGAGTGTTGTGTTCAACAAGCTGTAGTTCCAATCTAAAACTATACCATTGGTGGTGGAAGCTGGTTCTCTCTCCGCTTCCATATTTTGCATATTCTCCTCGTGCTACATTAATTAAAATAATTTCAGTCAAGTTTAGCTTCTTGAAATTTTTGAGTAATTACTAATTTGTTTCTCAAAAGGTTATATTAGTCTTTAAAAGTCCTTCACTTTCACTTAAGCTTAAATATGTAAACTTCAATATCCTCTACCTTTTGCTTGACATTCATTTACATAGGCTAGTAACCACACAAACACACAAATAATCATTGGCTTCACTTTCGCTTTAAGCTCAAATATGTAAACTTCAATATCCTTTACCTTTTGCTTTATTTTCATATCAGTATCTTCAACACCAAATTCAACATCTCATATTGATACTGATGAATTCTCTAATGTGTTATCCGAATCCAACTGTTCACACCCTTGAGATTCCAATGATATATTGGGTTTCATCATTGGGATGAAGAGTATCAAACGATAAGTTTCCCACATAAGCTGAGGCTTGCCATGGTTATGAGTACCCTTAAAAAGTACCTCACTAATATGTCCATCTATAGTTTTCTCAACTCTCTTCTTTACTAGACAATTTGGGATTGTACATTGTTCCCTAGTCTACAGCTAATTATAATTTTCTCAACTCTCACTAATTAAACTGATATAAGAAGTGTGGGTTAAACCAAATCTCCATAAATATGGGTAACTTGTTCCCTCATCTACAGTGAAATATTTGTTCCACCACACAACCAAACTTTTAGTACATTCATCAATTACAATACAAAATATTCAAAAATAACCAAAAAAGAACAAAATGTGGGCATAGCTCTTGAAAACTCTTTCACAGAACTTGGATTATTTGTAATGACATCAACGTAAATTGAACCAATTGGAATTTCAGAACACACTTGCTTCATATACACTGTTGCTTCATTGATGCTCCTTTCAAATCCCAAGTCAAGCAAGTAGCCATCAATCTTTGCATGCCAAGCCCTTGGGGCTTGTTTTAAACCATATATTGCATTTTTCAACAATTAAATTTTATCAGCACTTTAGATAGCAAAACCCTAAGGTAGCTCAATGTAAATTTTCTCCTCAAGAACACCATTGAGGAAAGTTGATTTTAACATCAAGTTGATAGACTCTCCAACCTTTATGGGTAGTAAGAGCAAGCAACAATTTAAGTGACTGTGAGTTGATGATGAATGCTAGCCATTTGAAGAAATGACTGAAACTAAGATACCTATTCGGCTCCATTGTCAGATTTTAAAATTTTGATCATGTGTTCACTTGATTTTTTGCAATGGCCTTGAACTTTTGAAACATGAAATACACTTAGATTTGTTTTTGAGAAAATTAGACACACCAGCAATACCTTGAAAAATCATCAATGAATAAAAGAGAGTATTTGCTACCATTATTATAAGGTGTGCTCATAGGTCCACAAACATTTCTATGCACCAATTGGAGTTTTTCAGTTGCTCTTCAAGCTTGGTTTACAGGAAATGGAGTTTTGCTTAGTTTTCCAAATTGACATGTACCACAAAAATAAAAAATTACAGTCATAGCAGGAAAATCATTCACTATTTTCCCCTTTTCAAGCAATTTCAAAAAATCATAGTATATGTGGCCTAACCTCTTGTGCCATAGACGAGTCAGATTCAATACTAACAAAAGCTTCAACTAATCAATATTAAAGCTTATGTTGTGCATTCTAACAGTCAAGAGCTCTAAACTAGAAGGATCAATGATTTGATAGATTTTGTTCTTGGAATTAAGTGAATAATTCTTATCTAACAGCTGACCAACACTCAATAAATTATGCTGAATCTCAGGCACAAACAACACATCAGAGCTAAGCTTTGTATCAGATGGAGTTTGTACAAACACACCATATTTGCCTTTGACATCCATTAGTCTCCCATCACCAAGCTTTACTTTGGAAGAAAATCTTCTGTCCAAAGTTTTAAAATTTTTCAAGTTTTATATCATTTGATGAGTAGAGCCACTGTCAATCTTCCAGGCATCAGTGTTTTGAACTGCAGTAGAACATCTTTCAATGGTAGAAGCAACGAAAAGTTTCTTCTCCTGAATTTCAGACTCTTCAGGTACTTGAGCAGGCCGAGCTTGATTTCTTTAGCCAGCATTTCCTAGACAAACGTTTTCAACATGTCCAAACTGCATACAGGCTTTGCATTAGACACCAGGCCTATACCAGTAGCAATTTTCTGTGTGATTTATCTTCTTACAATGAGGACAAGGTGGATGCTTGCCTCTTCTATTTCTTCCTTTGTTGTTCTGATTAATTTTTTTGTTTTTACCTCTCTTTGAATGAGAGCCTCTCTTTGCATCCTCTGTTTGCACTTTTGCCCTTTAGAATGCAACAAGTGCATTTTCAGTGGAGCCTTCTTTTTCTTTAAATGCTTTTCTTTGTTCAACAGCTTGTAGAGAACTTAAAATCTCTGAGAAAGAATCGAGACAGATCCCTGGTATCATCAGGTGAAGAGATTTTTGCCTCAAATCTTTTTGGAAGAGTTACCATTTCCTAGTCCACAACTCTTCTTTCTGGTAAATCCTCACCTTGAAACCTTACTTGATTAATAGCTTTCATGACTCTATCTATGTGCTCCTACACATTCTCAGTCTCTTTCATCCTGAGAAATTCAAACTGCTTCCTCATATTGTTCATCTGCATCTGTGTCACCTAGAAACTCTGACTTTAACTTGTCCTGGACTTCTTTTGCTGTTTTGCATGCCATGATCCTCACAAAAATAGTCTCATTCACTACTGAATGAAGACTACTTAGGGCTCTAAATTTTTTAAAGACCTTTTCTTCATACATTTTGAGCTGATTTAGAGTTGGATTATCTAGCAATTTAGTTTCAAAGTTCGATTCAACAGCTTTCCACAGTAGACCCCTGCGATATGCTTCCATTTTCACCGACCACACATGGTAATTTTCTCCAGTGAAGATTGGAGGGGAAGGAGCAGAAAGACTGCAGCTTGTAGCCATCACAACAATCACTAAAATCTCCCAAGTGTTCCAAGGTTTTTTAAGTGAGGTTTTCTTACTTGTTTTCTGTCACACACAGTCCCACAAAGATAAATTTTTACTCTGATACTAGATGTAAGAAGTTTCTAGTATGCATCAAGAGAGAGAAGAAGAAAAAAGATGTACAAGGGGTTCTTCACATTTATTGCTATGCAGACACACACACACACACACACATATATATATATATATTGATGCAAGCAGCATGGGTTATACCAAATCTCCATAAATCTATGAACCTTGTTCCCCAGTCTAGAGCTAAAAATATGTTACACCACACATTCAAATTTCTAGTATATTCATCACTTACATTACAAAATATTCAAAAATAACAAAAAAGAACAAAATATGGTGCATAGCTCTTGTATCAGTATTGAACAGTAATCTTCATCACTAATTTTGTAGTTATTATCAAATAAGATCATCATTTGCCGTCATGTTGGTAAAGATGGATCTGGATTGGTACACTCCAAGCTACATCTGCAATTGGGACACGTGGCTTTGGAGTAACGCAATAGCCTCAACGCAACCATGCACTGGAGGACCATGATCCTCTCCTTAGCCAAAAGGCTAAGAAAATTCCTTAGAGCTTCTACAGCCATCCAGGTCCACTGTTGCAGGTGGGGCCCACAACCAAGGAGGGGTAAGGAGGGGTCTCTCCTTGCACTAGATCCCTTACTCTCACATACGCCTCATACACCAAACTCATCACTGCATCTTCTCTTTCACTCACCGGAAGCTCCTGTTTACATTATTAATGGACATATCTTAAGAGATTTACTTTAGGTATGGAGTAGATTTTTATATAGTTTTTTATATATTTTTTAGAAAAAAGAGTAAATTACTTATTTAGTTTAAGAAAATTAGAGTTGTTTTAATTTAGTTCCTGAAAGATCAAACATCTCATTTTAATTTATAAAAAGTCATGCTTATTTTAATTTCATCTTTGTCTCTTAAAGTGATCACTTGTAAGAAAAAATTACGATTTTGACAATGGTAGATTTCTCAATTTAATAACGAAAAATATCGAATTGAAAGAATTGTAATTTTTTCGATGACCAAAATATTAATTTACTCTTAAAAGTATAACTTATAAAAAACTATTAATTAAATTAGTAATTTAGTCCTGAAATAATAGATTTTTTCAATTTGGTCTTAGAAAAATTAGGGATCTCAATTTAATCCTTGAAAATTTATATCTGTCTTAATTTGATCTTTTTTTCACTGCTATATCACTAAATTTTCATTGCTAAATTTTAAATTTTTCGTTGTTATAAGTCACTTTGACAAACAGAAGAGTAAAATTTAAAAAAACAAAAAATTTTCAAAAACTAAATTGAAACACTTGATATCTTAAGGACCAAATTGAAACAAACATAATTAGTCACCAACTAAATCAATAAACTACTTCAAAGTAAGTAATAATTTGATATTGATCAATTGGTAAAAAAAACATACAATTTTTATGCTCTAGTTGAAAAACATACTAACAAAAACATACAATTATATCTGCTGTGGATATCTTCTAGAGTTCTGGTGCCCCTAACCTCATAATGCTCATCATCGAAATCCTCCTCCTCAAAGGTTTCATCATGAATCTGAGGTGCATTTATAGCATTGGTGTCTTGGTTTGAAGACTCTTCCATCATTTTGTCCCAATTCCACGCATCTTTTTTCATTAAACTTCACATTCCTACTTACATAAATCTTCTCAGCTACGGGATTTAAAATTCAATAGCCTTTTGAAACAGTACCATAACCAACAAATACACCAATACCAGCTCATTGATCAAATTTTTGTCTTTTTACCTCTGGTACATGGGCGTAACAAATGCTGCCAAAGACTTTCAAATGTACCACTGATTGTTTAACACTTGTTCTAGCTTTTTTACCATCGATAGCTTTAGTTGGAAGTTTGTTCTACAAATACATTTCTTTGGCAATCCTTTTCCAAATAGGAAGCACCTCGCCATGTTAATGACCAATCTATTCTTCCTTTCACATACACCATTTTGCTACGGTGTATAAGTGACTGTCAGTTGATGATGAATGCCTGCCCTTTGAAGAAATGACTAAAACTAAGAAGATATGTATTCGGCTCCACTGTCAGAGCTTAAAATTTTGACCATGTGTGCACTTTGATATTTTGCAATAGCCTTGAACTTTTGAAACATAAAATACACTTAAAATTTGTTTGTGAGAAAGTAGCCCCAGCAATACCTTGAAAAATCATCAATGAATACAAGAAAGTATTTACTACCATTATTATAAGGTGTGCTCATGGGTCCACGTACATTTTTATGAACCAATTGGAGTTTTTTAGTTGCTCTTCAAGCTTGGTTTACAGGAAATGGAGTTTTGCTTAGTTTTCCAAGTTGACATATACCATAAACATTAAAAATTATAGTCACAGTAGGCAAATCATTCACCATTTTTCCCTTTTCAAGTAATTTCAAAGCATCATAATTTATGTGGCCCAACCTCTTGTGCCATAGACAAGGGTCAGATTCAATACTAACAAAAGCTTCAACTACATCATTTTTTAAATCAATATTAAAGCTCATGTCGTGCATTCTAATGTCCAGAGCTTTACACTAGAAGGATCAATGATTTCACAGATTTTGCTGAATCATCACACTCTTCTGCCTATTTCAATAAATTATGCTGAGATCAGAGATAAGCTTTTGCACAAATGCACCACCTTTGCCTTTGACATCCAGTAGTCTCCTATCACCAAGCTTTACTTTGGAAGAATATGTTCTGTCCAAAATTTTAAAGTTTTTAAAGTTTGATGTCATTTGATGAGTACAGCCACTGTCAATCATCCAGGAATCAGTGTTTTGAATTGCAGCAGAACATCTTTCAACAGTAGAAGCAACGAAAAGTTTCTCCTCCTTAATTTCAGACTCTTCAATGACCTGAGCAGGCTGAGCTTGATTTTGTTGGCCAGCATTTCTAGGACAAAACCTTTTAAGCATGTCCAAACTGCTTCCAGGCTTTCCATTAGACCCCAGGCTTATACCAGCAGTAGGTTAATTTGTGATTTGTCTTCTTACAATGAGGACAAGGTGGATACTTGCCTTTTCTGTTTCTTCCTTTGTTGTTCTGATTATTATTATTATTATTTTTTACCTCTCTTTGAATGAGAACCTTTCTTTGCATCCTCTGTTTGCACTTTTGCCTTTTGGGATGCAACAAGTGCATTTTCAGTGGAGCCTCCTTCTTCTCTAAACGCTTTTCTTTGTTTAACAACTTCTAGAGCACTCACAAGCTCTGAGAGAGAGAATCGAGACAGATCCTGGTTATCATCTAGTGAAGATATTTTTTCCTCAAATCTTTTTGTAGTTACCATTATCTTCTCCACAACTCTTCTTTCTGGTAAATCCTCACCTTGAAACCTTCACATTCTCGATCTCTTCGTCTCGAGAAATTCAAACTGCTTCCTCAGATTGTCAATCTACATCTATTTTGTCTTTTCATCTCCTTGAAACTTTGACTTTAGCTTGTCCCAGACTTCTTTTACTGTTTTGCATGCCATGACCCTCACAAAAATAGTCTCATTAACTGCTGATTCATGACTACTTAGGGCTATAAATTTCCTAAAGACCTTTTCTTCATAGATTTTGAGCCGATTCAGAGTTGGATTATATAGCAATATAATTTCAAAGTTCGATTCAACAGCTTCCCACAGAAGTAGACCCCTGAGATACGCTTCCATTTTCACTGACCACAATTGTAATTTTCTCCAGTGAAGACTGGAGGGGAAGGAGCAGAAAGACTACAGCTTGTAGTCATCACAACAATCACTAAAATCTCTTCCAAGTGTTCAAGGTTTTTTAAGTGAGGTTTTTTTCTTACTTGTTTTCTGTCACACACACAAAGATCTGATACCTAGAGCTGTCAATGGGTTGGGCTTGGGCCGAGCCAACCCAAGCCTTCTAGGGCTTTTAATAAATAAGGGTCGGGCCGAGCTTTTGCTACTAATTGGGCTGAAAATCCTGGCCTAGCCCAGCCCTTCAAGAGCCATGAACTGGGCTGGCCAGCCTTTTTTTAAAAAAATATTTTTTTATCCATAATTTAAATATAATACATGACAAAATAAAAAATATATTATACATGATATTTTTGTTCAATGAAGCTCAATGAGAAAGTAGTGTCAAAGATTCAAAACAAAAATACAAATTTATAGCTTTTTATGACATTTTATTTTTAATTTTATATTAGAGCTATAAAAGATATGTATGAGGAGGCTACAACTAGTGTGAGAACGTCTGGAGGGAAGACTAGAGACTTCCCTATTAAGATTGGCCTACATCAGGGATCATCATTGAGCGCTTATTTGTTTGACTTAGTTTTAGATGTTCTGACGAAACATATCCAAGAAGAAATTCATAAATGCATGCTTTTTGCTGATGATATTGTTCTCATAGAAGAGTCAAGGGAAGAGATTAATTTTAAACTTGAGTTATGCAGAGCTACTTTGGAATCGAAGGGTTTTCGTCTGAGCAAGAGTAAGACAGAGTATATGCATTGTAAGTTTAACAAGTGACAAGTTAGAAACGAGTCGGAGGTTAAAATTGGAGATAATGTTGTATTACAAGTGTCAAAGTTTAGGTATCTGGGATCTGTTATACAAGATGACGGCGAAATTATTGGAGATGTGACACATAGGATACAAGCTGGGTGGTTAAAGTGGAGAATTGCATCAGGAGTTGTTTGTGATCGGAAAGTACCTGATAAGCTCAAAGGAAAATTTTATCGTACTGCTATAAGACCAGCGATTTTATATGGGAGTGAATGTTGGGTGCTAAAAGGACAACAAGAACATAAAATTAGAGTAGCAGAGATGAGGATGTTGTGTTGGTTGTGTGGTCATACAAGAAGAGATATGATTCGTAATGATCGTATACAAGGGAGAGTTGGAGTGACACCTATTGAGGAAAAAATGACTGAAAACTGTTTAAGGTGGTTTCGGCATGTTCAAAGAAGATTATTGGAAGCGCCAGTAAGGAGAGTTGAGCAGATGGTTTGGAGCCCTATGAAAAAAGGTCGAGGAAGACCAAGAATGACACTTAGAGAAGTTATTGAACGGAATCTTCTGGTAAATGAGATACCTGAAGAGTTGGTCATTGATAGACCTCAATAGTATCATGCGATCCATGTAGTCGACCCCACCTAGTGGGATAAGGCTTTGTTGTTGTTGTTGTTGTTGTTATGACATTTTATTTTTAATTTTAGAAGCTTCTCTTTTGGAATAGAACATTAGGTTGGGTCATATACATAATATATTACTTCAAGGGCCAATTTTTTATACTTGAACGACTTTAACAACTCATGACCCAAATAATTAAAAAAATTACAAATTCGAAGTATTAATATTTTTAAATATTTTTTATTAAAAAAACTCATAGGGCCAGCCCATCCTAGCCCACCTCAGCCCTATGGGCCTAAATGAGCTGGGCTAAAAGCCCTTGTTAAAAATGAGCTATTAAATTCTTAGCTCATCCCATCTCATTTACAAGGCCATTCTGACCCGACCCAATGGGCTTAGCCTATTTTGACAGCTCTACAGTGATACCGAATGTAAGAAGTTTCTAGTATGCATCAAGAGAGGAAAGAAGAAAAAAGATGTAAAAGGGTTCTTCACATTTATTGCTAGACAGACACACATATGTATATATACATATATATTGAAACAAGCAGCATGGGTGATATACCAAATCTGAATAAATCTATGAACCTTGTTCCCTAGTCTAGAGCTAAAAATATGTTCCACCACACATTCAAACTTCTAGTACATTCATCAATTACATTACGAAATATTCAAAAATAACAAAAAAAGAACAAAATTTGATGCATAGCTCTTGTACCAGTATCGAACAGTAATCTTCATCACTAATTTCGTAGTTATTATCAAATAGGATATCGATTTGCCGTTTACCAAACACTTATACTTTTAACGAACTTCCTAAAAGTTATTAATCAAATAGTTTACCTTTACCTAGCAAACTATCTTACCACGCAATAAAATAGAAGCCCAACACAGCCATAAGCTAATCAGATAGATGACCAATCAATCTCAATAGAAGGGTACTTCTCCAGGCTAAAGCCATCCCACTCGTCGTCCCAATCATTCAGATCCGAGAACTTTAGATATGACAACGCAGAGGCCTCGCTCTCAGTCGTCGCCGCCGACGACGAGCTCTCCCCAAATTCGCCGCCGACACGGGAACCTTGGTGTCGGAGGTTGGGGAAGTTGAGCCTGGCAAAGTCACCTCTGAGCTTGTAAGCGGTCTTGTCGTAAGCGAGGGCGGCTTCTTCGGTGGTGTCTGGTTCTACTCCATTTGTAGCATCTATCACAATGTTAACACTGTCCTTCTCACCACTCGCGCCTCTATTCCTAATCTCTAGTTGTGAATCTAAATAGGATCGAATAACGATGAGGGAATAGCACAACACTGCTGCAACAGAAGCCAGAACCAAGTTGATCTTCATCAACTGTACTGCTAAGAATCCAAGGAAAAAATTGAAGATACCCGCTTCAAATCCCAGCTCCATCTTCCTCGAGAAGCAGAGAGACATGAAAGCAAAAGCAGCACAAGAGATAATGTTGTATGCATCTGGTTTTCCATTCATAGATCTATCATAGAAATAGGAGCACAGTGAGGTAAGCATTAAAACCAGAAACCCCACAAGAGATTTTACCATAAAACTCCTGGAGATATGGGTTTTCTTGGCTACCAACACAATGCTGCTGGTGATTAGACCTGCAATTATGTAAAGAATAAGATTGAGACGATTCCAATCCCCAAAGAGATGTTTGAAGGAAGAGCTGAGACCAAAACTGATGAAGCCGATTATGTTTGATAGAAATGCCAGCAAACTCCATAACATTGTATTGTTTTGTGATTTTGACGGAGTTTGGTTCAAAGGATTGGAGTATTTGAGACGACAGATTTTGAGAAAATAGTGTCAAAATTGAAGGGCAACTCGCCTTACTGATCTTTCTTTTTTTATGTTTACATTAATATTAAAGGAAAGAACGTGGAAATTATGTGGTGAGAGACAGTAACATTAAGGTAAGGAGTAAGGACAACTCAGCTTTTTATTCTTAGATTATTTTAAAATTTATGTAAAATAATTTTTAATTATTATATACATAAATTTTAAAATAATTTGATGTTAATTTAATAATAATAAAATTAGATCTCCTAGAAAGTTGAACTCTATGTAAATTTTCTCTAAACATTAAATTGACTCATCCTCAAAATTCAGTTGACCTAATGTTGCCCTTTTAATTGCAATATTATTTGGTCTAAAAGCCTATTCAATCACTTGATGCGTAAAAGTTTAAGATTTGTTTGGTTTAAGTATTTTTTTGTTTTTATTTTTATTGAAAATAGAAAATAAGTTTAAAAATATGTTTGATTAAATTTAATGAAAATAATTTTTTAAAAATAATTTTTAAAATAAGTTTAAATATGAAAATACTGAGAAGATATTTTTATTATTTCAAGAAATGCATTTCACCTTCAACTCTCTATCAAAATATAAATTTATTTTTAATTAAAATCAAATTTACGAAATCATTAAACAAAAACTAAATTAACGGCTAGGGACTAGTGAACAAAGATATTTTTCATATTTGATGGGTAAATGTGTATTTCCTCTAATTGTTGGAGTGTTGGAAGAAAATCTTACTTATTAGATCTATAGATCCAATAACTAAAAAAATGATTAATTTTTATTTTTTTTTTAGAATTGCTTTTAGTCTGTGGTTTCCTCCAACACTCTAATCGCTGGAGGGAAATCCAAACCCTTGATGGGTGGTAATATTTGAGTATGACAATAAAAAAAAAAAAATCAGTAAGGATGGCTTAAATTTCTTTGGGCACAAGAGAAATGAATGGCGGACGGTGGTTTGTTGTTGTCTTCCACTTTGCATTATCATGTTATGGGTGTGTTTGGGAGCTCGATAAACAAACATATATTAAGCAAATTAGGTTAAATTAAACGTGATTGAAAAAAAATTTAAATTTGGATGAACATGATTTATGTTTGAAAGATATTTAAACAAACATAGTTTGAAATAGATAAACATAATTTGGTGTAAAATATGATGTTTGGATGTTGGTGTACAAATATAATTTGAGATGTGTAATTATCAAAAAGGACACGTATTTTATATTTTATTTTTTAGTGTACCATTATTATTTATTGTCATTTATTTAAAGTTAATTTAGTGAGTCATATCAATGTTTTAATAAAGTACATTATTTGTTTTGTTTATTTGTCCAATACTACTTCACTAATTACTTATTAGAATATTTTTAAAATTTGAACAATGTGAACTAAATATAATTATAATTAAAGTGTTAATAATTACTTATGGAAAAGAAAATATAAGATATTAGTGATGACCAATATGCAAATGATACAAAAAAGAACTTAATTGCATAATAAAAATTTAAAGATTCATTCTCATAATAAAAGGAATTGTGATCTTAATTGTATAAAGATATAATTAAATTAATTCTTTAATTAGTTAACCAAAATAATTAGGATGTTTAATTGTGTAAATTAAGTTTTTAAAGTAATTATATAAATTATGACATAATTAGGTTTAGTTGTATAAATTAGGTTTATTGTCATAATAAAAGAAATTATGTCATCACTAATAACCATCAAAATTTGGTAAGTTCCATCAAATTCTAATTAAAATTCCATTTATATTAAATCTGGACTTTTTCAAAAATTTTACTCTCTTCCTCCAACTTCTCATTTTATTCACTGAGGTCCTTGGTAATAATTTTTCCTTTATCTTTTTCGTGTTCTAAGACCACATTAGTTTCATCTAAGTCCATAGGTCACAAATATATTTTGTTCTAAAATTATAGCTACTCCTACAAACTTTCAATTTTATTCACTTAGGTCCTTGGTAATAATTTTTACGTTACCTTTCATGTTCTAAGACCACATTTAGTTTCATATAGGTCCATTGGTCACAAATATATTTTGTTCTAAAATTATAGCTACTCCTACAAACTTTTGATTTCATTCACTTAGGTTCTTGGTAATAAATTTTCCTTTATCTTTTTCATGTTCTAAGACCACATTTAGTTTCATCTAGGTCCATAGGTCACAAATATATTTTGTTCTAAAACTATAGCTAATCTTACAAACTTTTGATTTTATTCACTTAGGTCCTTAGTGATAACTTTTCCTTTACCTTTATCTTTTTCTGTTCTAAGACCACATTTAGTTTCATCTAGGTCCATAGGCCACAAAAATATTTTTTTAATATTATAGTTATTCCTACAAACTTTTAATTTTATTCACTTTAGTCCCTAAATGCATGCATAAGTCCAATACTGCTTCATGGCTCTCCTATACTAATAATTTCTACACTTTCAATATACATTCACATATTATTTCTTTCATCATCCAGTAAACACAGAGGGAGAAACCAAGAGAAGCCCACGCATGCGCACAGAGCCAGAGATTGAAAACTGAGATCACGAGAGAGAAGCCTGTCGTCCACCGTCCGTCACTGCCCACCATCCATCGTGGACCAGAGCATGCATGGAACCACTGTCACTAACCAAGGAAGCATAAAGCACAAAAGAGAAGCCACGAGAAGCCACCACCGTGCACCTTTGTTTTAGGAAACCAAAATAAAGCACTCATCTTCTCTATCAATGGTGCATGAGAGAGAAGCATTGGAAATAGGAAGGGCAGCAGAGGGTATCCAATGGATATTGTGGCTAATCACATTAGATTGCCATAGAAGCAAGGGGAATGGCGCTGTGAAACTACCCACATTACAGAGCATGAAACTAAGTTACAGTCTAACGTGTTTGCTTGAACACGCTCCCAAACTTCTTGGATTCTCGAAACGTGGTTAGTTTCCATGGTAAACCATGGAAATTCAAATGCAACGCGGAAGCAAATAGGAACTATAACTTAAGTGTGGTTTACTTTAGCTCGATTTCTTCAGTTTGATGTTTCATTCTCATTTCTTAATTGTTACGACAGTAATCTAGAAGCATAAGCCCGATTTTTTTTTATTTGGACAAAATATACATAACTCTGCTCAATTTTAATCATATACAACAAATTTTTCTCAACTTTAAAATGTTGTAATTAATCATCTAAACTTTTTAAATCGTACAATTAACCCATTTTGTTATTAATAGTGTTAACTTTTTTTCATGTCATCATTCTTTTTACAACTCAGATACATATATGTCATCTAATCATGTAAAGTCATTGTTTTTTGTACTCCACATCTCCGTGTGTCCTACAAAGTTTTAATGTAGTTGTATTTTTAAATATTTAAACTCAAGACTTCTAATTAAACTAAGACAATTTGTTAGTTGTTGATCTACACGTTTAGTGATGTCATGTACCTTATTTAGTCCATTGTTTTTTACACTTGAATTTCATGAAATTAGAATAAAGTCAGAAACGTTTTTTGAATTTTTTTTTTTGTGGGACTTTACTGATGTCAGGAAACTGGAAGAGCTTGGATGCCATAGAAGCGCGAAGAAGTGTAAGGAGATCAGGCATTGTGGGCAATTGATTATTCAACATGGCTTCGAAATCCAACTTTAATATATTAATAAAAATTATTATCAATTCTTATTTTGGTTATAAATCGTTGAAATATCTTTCTTTGCAAGACCGTTGAAAAGCCAATTCTGATTCTCTGCGTATTTGTTGTGCTTCGGTTCTGCTCTTGCATTTGGTGTGTGGAGCAAGATGAGAATAAATATAGAAAAAAAAAAGGGGGGGGGGGGGTGGGAATTAAGGCACAATATGTATGAGGTATACAAAAATGATGACTTGCTAGGTGATTAGGTGCCACATAAGCATCAAAGGTGTAGAAAGATTGCTTATATAGAAAAAAGTTAGTTAATTGCACAATTTAAAAAATTTAAGGGGTTAATTGTAACTTTTCAAAGTTGATGAGAGTTTATTGCACATAACCCAATGTTGAGGGGAGTTATTTGTATTTTGCCCTTTTATTTTTAAAAATAATTTTCTATTTTTAAAAATAAAAAAAATTTGTTTGACAAGTTGTTTTGGAAGAATGTATTTTAAAAAGTTTTAGAAATTTTGTTTTTAAAATAAAAAAATGTGTTTTTGTTTTAGAAAGTTTTGAAATATTAGACAAAAAACAGTGGTAGAATCGTAATGATGTAAGTTGATTAATGACATTTATATAAAAGTAATTTCATTGTAAAAAAAATATTTATTGCAGTGGTTATGACTGACGCTGTAACACTTTTTCCTTTTTACCTTCCTATTTTTGATGGAAAATTTTTTTTTTAAATCTATTTTTTGTAAAGTTAAGGCTTTTGGTACATATTTTTTTACTAATTTGTGCCCATCTATTTTATTTTATTAAAATTATAATTATCTTTAAGTTATGTTAAACTATTCTTAATCAATTAATTAAAATATAGCTCAAGCTATAACAATTAATATATTTTACTTGAATTTATCAAAACATTTTATGAAAAATTTTCTTATCAAATAACTTTTAAATCTTGTTTTCAAAACAAATTATTCAAACGGATTTTTTATTTTTAAAATTATTTTCTAAAACAATTTCACAAAACTTGTTCTTAAAATGAAAAAAAAAAACACACACATCCAAACAAGCTCATAATTTTTTAATTTTATTAAAAATATCTTTTTTAAACAAGATAAAAGACTAATTCTTTTCAAATTTATTGAGCACAAATAGTAAAGTCCTTTCTAAATTAACGTTTATGCAAATTATACCATTGTCATTCTTAGAATTCAAATGATTGCAACCAATCAATACTGGATGGTTTAAACAATTAATTTTGAGTTTGAGTTTTATAAATGATAAAAATAAATACTAAATGTCATGACTCATTTATCAAGACTCATGACTGGCACAATAATTATATCCCTCGTTACTGTAAGCCTTCCTATTGACTCTACTCTTTTGTTGAGTTCAATTATGCGAAAACGTGAAATCCATAAATTTATTTCAAAATCACATCTATTCACAACAAATGAAAATTTTATGAAAAGCATATCTGACGTCATTACCAACACATAGGGAAATACTGTACATAACTTAATACAATTATGGAGGTATAGATAAATAACCATAATAACATCATCTCATAAAGATATAAAATCCAAAATATAATTATATGAGATTCTCGAAATATTTACAATAACATCCTAGGAGTCTCAATGACCACAGAGCCCTAATACAAACACGGGATCACTAAACTTACCTGGCAATGAGAAGATTCTTTATTCTATAGATTACTTTGCTACTCCTCTAGAGGGAGTTTCATTCTACAACTATATCTGAAAGGGGAAAATGTGAGGGTGAGTTTTTGGGAAAAACTCAGAAATGTACGATAAACTCAATAATAAGAACAAAATACAAAATCAATCATGATAATGAACTCAAAAACTATAAAATCAACCAAGAGCACAAGTAGGGAATAAACAGAAATCAGTAATTTTCTCACAAATAAACAATCAAGTATACATCTTGGGTTTTGACACTCATCACTAAGGCGGAACCACCCCGGTGAGCTACCTGCTCAACCACCGGAGACCTTGTGATGTTATACCACTGTTCCATTTTTTTCAATAGGAACTGTGTCTCCCTTAACGTTTTTCGATGCTTGACCGGTCTTACTCATCAAAGAAAAGGGGTACCACCCAATATCACAAATATGCCATACCGCTTTTCTCAATCACAAAGATTCAATATACCATAAATATTCATACATTATAATCTCATGAAAGTTAAAAATCATAGTACAAATAATAATTTAAAATTTGAATATGTGAAGATAGTAAATATATATGGAATTTATAGAAAATAATAACGTCGGGGTTCTCACTAATATCATGTTGTCACATTAACTGGTTAAATTTGAGATTTCAACCCAGTTCACTAACATAATGAATCATGTTATGATCCTATTATTGAGATTACGTCCACTCACTTAGATTTCATACGAGTATTACTTCTCTAAGTTGTTACGGACAAGAGCACACAAGTGAATTTCAGGTTCTGCTACGGAGACTTATGAAAAGTTAGAGAAAACAAGTTAGGGTTATTTTCGTACAGATACTATTTATATATAAGGTTACTATTCATATGTATAATTATTATTCATACGTACGGTTACTGTTCATACCAGAAATAGTAAATACAATCTATAAAAGAGTACACCAGGTAAGTTCCCAAGAAAGAGAGGTGAGTCATAATGGACACACTCAAGAATCAAGTCTGTCCATAGCCAGACCTTTCCTAGACATGTATTCTTCATAGTTTACATTTTATTTTGGTAATCAAAGAATCAAAATAACATATAGGCAGCTAAAAACAGTTCTTTTGATGTAGAGGATTAGCTAAAGCCACAACCACAGAGCATACTTAAAAATATAACTTCTAAAATTTGAAAGACATAAAAAAGGTATAGTATCCTCACCTCAGATCTAAGCTGAAAAGGAAATATCTAAAATCTCATAGACCTAGCACCGGAGCAAGAGAAGTTTAAGGAAAGAGAAGAAGTTAAAGATATGAGTTTAGAAGTGAAATAGAATGACCTATTTATAAGAAAAGTCAAGGGTACTATTTGACATTATATGCTAATAAAATATTCAATTTACTATTTATGAAAATGACATTTCTATTAAAATAATTCAATTTACTATGTATTTTAATCATTTAGTTTACTGTGCGATCATAGGAAGTCAAATACGACTTTACTATTGGGAACTTAAAGGAAAAAGATATTTTCTCCTTAAACCTTTTAAGTTTCTTTTTGTGACATCCCAATTTGGGAACATGACCGGTACAGAGGTAAACTCCGTCCACCACCGTAAGCCTAACCTCAACCATTAACATGTGAAATAAATATGATAAATATAAGTTCATTTTTATAAACCAACACAAGATTTTCTATGTGTTCTATCTAACTATAGAGCGACTCAGACTCCCAATTATTAGACGTACCAGTATTCCAAGATAGAGGAAAACAGACCAGGAGACTCCATTACTTTTTATATAGAGACTTGCCTTCTAATACAGAACCTGCAAAGAGTACATAAAGGAAGTGATGAGTATAAATATACTCAGTAAGGGAAAAATAACTAAAAATTTACTCACAGAGATGGGATACAAAGAGGGACCCCATCCACCAACATAGAACGACTATGTAGATATCTATCATTGATTCCAAATATTTAAGGATAAGAGATTAGATGCGCACACACTAGCATACATAATTACAAACTCAATAAAAAAATTTATGAATGTCAATCACTCCCATGTGTTTCCTCATTAATAGAAATAAACAATTTAATACATATATGGTGCTAGTTTACCCATGAGTACTATGTCCACCGTTCTAGGAGAAGGCTATAAATAATTAAATGGGGTCTCGCCCACTATTACAGGACAAAGATTGTAAATAATTAAATAGAGTCTCACCTTTCCAGGACAAGGACTATAAATAATTAAATGGGATCTCGTCCATCGTTATAGGACAAAGACTATAACACAATGTCAATGAATTTGTCTCAATCATCTACATAAACTCAATCCTTTAACAAAGGGTCCTAAGTCTTCCTCCTAATACTAACGATCATAGGAAATCTAATTCACTTCGCTTCAGTATTAGTAATAACTTTGGATAATTCATGAGTTCAATCCCTTCAAAAGCGTAGGAGTGAAATACATATATTTTCATATGAAGTAGCACGCATAAGTAATATCCTTAACATGTGAATTTAGTTAGCTCCCTCACTTGCATGTAACTCACAACATAGTCATGACAACTTCCTTGGCACATAAACAATTACATATATAACTGGCGTAAATATTAGGATGGGCAATAATTCCCCCCTCCCCACACATACACACACAATGATAACATGAGACAAAAATAAAGTAATTGGTCATTCTTGTTCATGCACAAGAGTAATTCTTTCACAATCATAATTTACCAAGACTAACATTTGTAGGATAACATGCTTTAGAATTTGCATTTTTCTTTTTATTGAAAACAAAAGGTTTTTCCACTTAAACATCATTGCATGAGCCCATTATGGAGCTAAAAGAAATGAGAATATCCCCTTATGTATTATCTACTCTTTTCCTATTACTTAACTTAGAGGTAAGCCATCTTAAAACAATTAATTTCTCCACATGCTCAGATTAAGACCAATTTCCAAACCCTGAACTTCGTGAATTTACTGGGCAACCATCACAAGTCCAAAATTCATGAAATTTGGTACACAACATCCCTATTATGCCTAGAATCTTAGATAAAAATTTCAAAAGAAAATACTTTGATTTGCCCTAAAACGCACCTGCTGCCTAGACTGCCTCTATAGCTTCTGTAGTCTCGATTTTTGCAAGTGTTGACCCACTAAAACAATTCCAAATCTCATGAAAATTTTCAGATCATTAGATTTAATCTTGAGTAAATGCCATAAAAATTTCAGGCCAAAAGGAGGTCTTTAACTACCAAAACCAAATAAAATTTCCAAGACTGCACAAATTTTCCTCTACACTGAACAAGTGTTGTTCCTATACTCATTTGACCAAACAAAATAATTTAAAAGACTTTGAAATTTTCTAGATCAGATTGCCATTGTATAAAGAATATTTCCACCAAATTTCATGATTTTAAGAGTTGGTTTGTTCATTTAAAAACACATAAAACCAGTAACAAACAAAGCTATCTTATTTTCCTCTCATGGTCCTTTAATGAATAAATTTTCAGCAGTGTATTAATTCTAAATGGAACCCAACAAGCAATACAATCATACATCATAATTCCCATCACTCATTCTCATTTATTTGAGTTCTTAGCTCAATCATTCTTGCCATATGTTGAGAGAATTAAGAGAACCAAAACATGACAGATTATGCAGAATTTTCTGCATAATCTATCCATCTTTTCCTCCTCTTTCTTGTTTGGACTTCTAATTCATTTGCTCTTTTTTCTTATGTGTTCCTCTTGAAAATATGGCCTTAGTCATCTCACTACCAACCCCCACAAGTAAAATAAACAATAAAACACTTACTAATTTACTATCAAACATAAACAAATTTCATAAATCCAATTATCCATCTTCCATCAATTTTCACGTTTACACCCAGCAAGCTTCAAGTTTATATTCTTAGTTACTCATAATATACATGCAACATATTCTTCTTCTGTTAAGCTGAGGGACACATGACAGCAAGCATTTTCCATTACAAAAATTTTTGCATGACAGCAAGCTTAATTTTATATTACGCATAAACAGAAACTCTCCCTTTCTCAGCACCCAGTATAATGAAATATTTCAGAAAGATTTAAATCAGTAATGTGTTATAAGACCATGAGTTTAGTTCATTTTTCCCCTTAGCTCTTTGTTGCTTTATTTTTCTTTCCTTTTACTATCAACTTGTTGAAATCTCAGTCTCCCATTTCATATTATAGGAGATTCCCCCAAGCTCTCGGTCAAAGGCACAGCACGAAGAAAAAAAGAAGGTTTCAAAATCACCCATTCAATCTACTTCAATCCTTTTAGATTAGCAAGGAATTTCCATGGATGAAAATAAGAACATAGGAGAGAGGATTCTTACAGCAGTTTATTGTGGGAAGCGTCAGGTTTAATCGGTTTCTTCCTTGCCATATCTCTAAACTTGCATCTATGCTTCGCAACCAAACAACAGGGGAAAACTCAGAGGAAAGGAGGAAGAAAGAAGGAGTCTCCAGTGAAGGTGTTGGCCGACGGTGGCCACCACATCGGACTCATCTCTCTCTCCATTGTCTTCCCCCTTCTCACCCTTGCACAGCTCACTGAGAAATAGTTTGGTGTGTGTGTGTATACCGATGGCTTCAATTAGAAACCCCACTTAATCTGATCCCAAGAAGGGTACCTGTGCTCCACTCCTTAAGTGTCATATGTCCTCTTCTTGGCTTAATTATATGAAGTATCCTCATCTTAAGACATGACTTCACTTGAGTCCTTTTTCTTTTTATTTCTCTAAAATTCCATAGTATCACTAATTTTATTTCACCACCAATTATCCTATCTTTTCTTCAATTAAAAAAAACTCCCTACATAACTTTAATAAAATTTCACATAGATCCTTAAAGTTTAAAAAAATTAGCGCAAAAATTTCACATATGAACATATAAGATTTATACGTTTACCAAGTGAATTTAAAATTCACGGGTATTACACTTTTCAATTCAGTCCTTTCATTTTAGTCCCTAAGGGTATTTTCTCACATAAAATGTCATTTTCGCCTACGAATTCCTTTCTAGTTTCCTCTTATGCCTAAACTACATCTAGAAAATTTGGTCCACCAAATTTAAATTACCTCAAGTTGTAAAAAGATGTGGATATCTAGAACGCATAACGGCCTTAGCTTTAATGTGGCTTCTTCATGAGTTTGGTTCTGCCACAGCACCTTGACTGATGGAATCTCTTTAGATTAGAGTTTCTTTACTTGACTATCTAGGATAGCTACTGGTTTCTCCTCTTATGAAAAGCTCTTATCTACTTGGATGGAAACATGATGAAGCATGTGAGAAGAGTAAAGTATGAAAAAAGGGTCATAAAGGTACTTTCTTAACATTGATACATGGAAAACAGGATGAATCTCTTCTAGTTTCATGGGTAGGGTGAGCTGATAAGCCACTTTTCCCACTCACTCTAAGACCTCATAAGGATCGATGTACCTAGGACTCAACTTCAACTTTCCCTTCTTTCCAAATCTCAACACACCTTTCATCGAAGAGACTTTTAGAATAACCATATCGTCGACTGAGTACTCTAATTCATGTCGTCTGTGGTCGGTGTATGCCTTTTGTCTACTCTAAACTGCTTACATCTTATCTTGGATGGTCTTAACCTTGGTTAGGGCATCTTGGTCTAGGTCGAGTCCTAATGTCTTCACTTCACCTACCTTGAACCAACCGATCAGATATCTGCAACGTTTCCCATATAGGGCCTCATAGGATGCCATCCCAATAGTGGCCTGGTAACTGTTGTAATATGTGAACTCAATGAGATACAAATGCTTCTCCCAGTTACCACTAAAATTTAGGATAAAAGCCCATAACGTGTCCTTTATTATCTAAATCATCCAATCTGACTGTCCGTCAGTCTGCGGGTGAAAAGCAATACTGAGGTCTACTCAAGTACCTAATACCTCTTGAAAAGTCCTCCAGAAGCAGGAGGTAAATTGGGGACCTCTATAAAAAAATAATAGATATGGGTACCTATGCAGCTTCACTATTTCCTTAATGTATAATTATGCTAACATGGCTATGTCATAAGTGGTTTTGACTGGAATTGAGTGTGCTGATTTGGTTAATCGGTCAATAATGACCCATACCGAGTCATAACCTCTTATGGAACGAGGTAGACCAATGACAAAATCTATTGTCACTCATTCCTATTTCCACTCAAGAATCTCCAACTATTGTAACAAGCCTCCTATCTTTAGATGCTCGGCCTTAACATGTTTATAGGTTAAATAAAGAGATACAAACTCTACTACATCTCGTTTCATTCTTTTCTGCCAATATATCTGTTTCAGATCCTGATACATCATCATATGCGGCACTATAGCCTTCCTCTATGATGTCTCATCTAAGAGTTCCAATAGCTGGTACACACAATCATTGTTCAAAATGCAAGGCTCCTGTATCATCGAGTATGAAACTATTCACTTCACCATCCTTCACCTTGTCTATAATTTGGACAAGTTTAGGATCCTCCATCTAGAACACCTATATCTAGTCTATAAAGGAAGATCTAGCCCTAATGTGGGCTAAGAATGGTCATATCCTTGTAACCTTAAGAGTAACACCTTTTGTTCTCAACTTTTATAGTTTTTGGATCAATGATCTTCTTGTCACTGCTATATGGGCTATACTACCCATGGATTTTTGGATTAAAGCGTTTGCCACTACATTCGCTTTGCCTGGGTAGTAAAGAATGTTACAATCATAATCTTTTAGTATTTCTACTCATCTCCTTTACCTTAGGTTCAGGTTCTTTTGGTCAAAAATATATTTCAAACTTTTACAGTCAGTGTAGATTTTGTAAGTTTCTCCGTACTTATAGTGTCGTCATATCTTTAGGGTAAAAACTACTATTGCCATCTCCAGATCGTGGGTGGGGTAATTTTGTTCATGTTTCTTGAGCTATCTTGATGCATATGCCACTACCTGACCATGCTGCATGAGGACACATCCCAGCTCCACTCTTGATGCAGCATAGTACACTGTAAAATCTTTAGGGCCTGATGGTAAGACTAATGTAGATGTGGAGATTAGCTCCTTCTTGAGTTCTTGGAAGCTTTCTTCATAAGCGTCATTCTATTGGCACTTTACTCCTTTCCTAGTTAGTCATGTGAAAGGGGCGGTTAACTAAGAAAAATCTTGGATGAAACGACGGTAATACCCTAACAAACCTAGGAAGCTACGAACTTCCGTGTAGGTCTAGGCCATATTTTGGCCGCCTTTATTTTGCTCGGATATGCTTGGATGTCATCCTTGGAGATCACATGTCCTAAGAAAGTTACGTCAATCCAAAACTCACATTTAGAGAATTTGGTGTACAATTGATGATCACTCAGTGTCTACAACACAACACAAGGGTGTTGTTCATCTTCCTTTGGATTCTTTGAGAACACCAGGATGTCATCTATGAAAACAATAACGAATTTGTCCAAGAAATGTTTAAAGATTCTATTCATTAAATCCATGAAGGCAGCTGGTGCGTTTGTTAGTCCGAACGACATTACCAAGAACTCATAGTATCCATATCTGGTACAGAAGGCTGTATTGGGCACATCCTCTTCCTTGATCTTGAGTTGGTGATAACTAGACTTCAAGTCAATCTTTGAAAAACACTTTGCTAATTGAAGCTAATCAAAGAGATCGTCGATGCGAGGTAACGGGTTTTTTTTTGGGATAGTTACTTTGTTCAGTTGCCTATAACCAATGCATAGTCTCATCGATCTGTCCTTCTTTTTTTACAAACAGAACTGGAACTCCCCAAGGTGAATAACTTGGCCTTATAAAGCTTTTAACTAATAGGTCCTGTAACTGAGCCTTAAGCTCTTTTAACTTTGTTGGCATCATTTTATAAGGGGGTATGGAGATTAGGCAAGTCTCTAGAGCTAACTCTATCTGAAACTCAATCTCTCGATCTGGATGTACACCTGGTAGATCATCTGGGAAGACATCCATAAACTCTTAGACCACTGGAATGTCCTCAATTTTTATTCTTTCTTCTTAATATCCTCAACAAATGCCAAATATCCTTCACAGGCCTTTCGCAATAAACGTTAGACACACAATAAGGATATAAGGTTTCCAAAAATTTCACTTCGTTCATCTTGAAATATGAAAGAGGTTCCCCCCAAAATATTGAACTTAATTGCCTTATTATAGTAATCCAAGGTGGCATGACAAGATGCCAGCCAATCCATGCCTAAGATGACGTCAAAGTCTGCCATATCTAACAGCATTAAGTTTGCCATCGTATTTGCTTCTCTGATTTTCACCTTGCAAGCACGGTAGCCTCGTTTTACTAGGAGGGTGTCTCCCGTAGGCGTAGTTACTAAAAGTGGACATTCTAATCTAACAACTTTTTTGCTTAAAATTCTTAGCAAAGAATGGTGACACATAGGAATGCGTCGAGCTAGAGTCAAACAAAACATGTGCACAGTTTGATTACCCCCGTACCATCTAAACTTTTCTTACACGTAAAAATAATTTGTATCGTCACCATTATGCTTTCAAGAGTAAGACATGAAAAAAAGGATTTAAACTCTATAGGGCTTTTGGTGGATCTTCGTCCTACGGTCATGTTGTAGTCACAACTATAGAGGAGGGCCTATTAAAGACACCTTGCTCTATAGTCACTAGGAGACCTAACAACTTCCTTCTAATACCAACTTTGTCACAATCCACTTATCAAGACTCGTGACCGGCACAATAACTATATCCCTCGTTACTGTAAGCATTCCTATTGGCTCTACCCTTTTGTTGAGTTTAATTATGCAGAAATGTAAAATCTATAAATTTATTCAAAATCACATATATTCACAATAGATGAAAATTTTATTAAAAACATATTTGGCGTCATTACTAACACATAGGGAAATACTGTACATAACTTAATACAATTATGAAGGTATAGATAAATAACTATAATAACACCATCTTCATAAAGATTTATAAAATCTAAAATATAATTATATGAGATTCTTGAAATATTTACAATAACATCGTAGGAGTGATATCGGGCATTTTTATATACTTTTTAGTCCCTATCTTAGCCCTATTGCTATTTCAATGTTGCCAACTCTCCTATTTTATTATATTTTGAATTTATTGGGTGTAAATTAATTATAGAATTAATATGATTCAAATTCATAATTTTATCCCAATTAATTCATGTGCTTAATTTTAGATCTAATTATTGGAGAGAAAAATGCTGACATGGACGTTTTGCTTACTTGGAGGCTACCTAGACATGCTGACTGGGCATTGAATGGTTGACTAGGGCTGACTGGATTTCTGGTCCCCACTGTTCTACACTTTACAGCAAAGGGGAATGTAATTTCTGTTTTGACAGCATGGACCTCTTGCCGCAATCAATAGCAGACAGAAATAGCAAAGCAGTAGAGTAATTTGTCTGCTGCTGTTGCCACTTTTCTGTTGTTGTCTTGCTACCCACATGATGGAAGAAGCACCAAGGAGGCATCCAAGAGGCATCTAGGGTAGAATATTCTCTAAGGCATTGAAGGCATCAATTTTTAAAAAATCAGAGGACACTTTTATTTTGGAAACTTAGTAATTTTCGTAACTTTCTCTTCCTCTCTGTTTTCCTTCTTCTGTTTTGCTGTCTTGCTCTCATGGAGGGCTAAATCTCCATTGTAATCAGTCACTAGGACCTTGGGATGTTTTAGCTTGAACTGAAAATGCAAGATAAGTGTTTTATTCTTTATTTCATCTCATTTCGTTTCTGTTCTGCTTATATGTTTATGTTGCTGTCAGATTTTAGTTTGAATTTGAAAGAGCATAAATAAATTTATATATGAGATATAACCTTGCTTGAATGATTAGAAAAGTGAGTGAAATGAAATGGCTAGTTAGATGATATTTAACTTGATTTGGTTGAAGCTTTCCTTTGAAATGCGTCTAGTTATAGTTAATGAAGATATTCTTGGCTATAGTTAGTAGCATTAAATTCTGGATGTTACTCTGGAATCATTTTTTTTTATAAAGAACCAAGTGGTGAAATGAGAACAAAACTGAATCAATGAGCTAAGTGATGATGGCTACACTCCCATAAATCCTAGTGGCTGGTTGCATGGTTTTCTGTTATTGTCAAACTTGTTCTGCTGATATTTTGCTGCTGTTGTTCATTGTTGCTGTTTTGTTATCACTTCTGTTATTACTGTCAACAAACCCCCCACGTTTATGTACTTTTAATTAGTGTTTAGGTGTTCAAAATAACTAATTAGTAATTAGAAGTGAGGCTCCTTGAGTGAATACGACTTGGAGACCACTATACCGCAAGATTACCACGAATTCAATTCTGGGCGATTCGGCATCGTAGTGGCATGAACCAGAATTTTGGCGCCATTACCGGGGAGCCAATTCACTTCCAAGTTATCTAATTAGTTGTTTAAGTGTTTGCTTGTTTAATTTTAAATTATTTAATATTGTTGAAACGGTTTACAAGTTTTGAGTTTTTATCGGTTACTATTCATAGGCAAAAAACTAACTATCTCCGATTGACCTCAAAATTGGTATACCGCTAGTTTTTGACATTTTAAGCAAGTTCTGACCCCTTGATTATCCAAAGGATCATCTTGAGCAGCCATTTTGCTAAATTCCATCGTTTATGCCTCATTTTCTATTTTTTTAATATTTTTTTGATTTTTCTTATTAATTGTGATTTTTAGTGTGATTTTTGTAGTTTGAATTTTTTAATTCTGTTTTTTGTGTTTGTCTCTCCAATTTGTGAAGGATTTTTCCATGAAAAATCAGATTTTTCTGAGATACTTCAATTTTTGGTGATTTTCATCAGTTGGAGTCTTTTGTAGTGATTTAGTTGTTTTTATTGTTTTGATTGTTTTCTTGTGAATTTTTGCCCTTCTTAGTATATGAGAAGGTCTGGTCACGTGGACTTACCACCTTTTAATCCAGAAATTGATAGGACCTTTCATAGGCTAGTAAGAAGCAATAGCATTAGGACTAGTATAGTTTCTGAACTTGTTTCTGAAATTGTTGAGCTTGCTGTCAATAGCATAGAAGTAGGATTAGATTTTGAATCTCATATTGTGTTTGAGTCAACTGATTTTGAGTTAGCTGGGACAACTAGGATGGATAATCAAAATGCACAAGTGCCTCAAAATAGGCAAGAACAATCCATTAAAGAATTGATTGCACCTGATGTGCATTATCAACCATTGTGCATAAATTATCCTGAGTTGGATGCTAATTTTGAACTGAAATCTGGTCTAATCCATTTGTTGCCTAAGTTTCATGGTCTTGCAGGAGAAGATCCGCACAAGCACTTGAAGGAGTTCCACGTTGTCTGCTATACTATGAGACCACATGGAGTTGGAGAAGAACAGATCAAATTGATAGCCTTTCCTTTCTCTTTGGATGGAGTAGCCAAGGATTGGCTTTACTACCTGCCCACTGCCTTAATTACAAGATGGGATGAACTGAAGAAGATGTTCCTAGAAAAATTCTTCCCAGCCTCAAGAACAGCAGCAATCAGGAAAGACATCAGTGGGATTAGACAAGCAAGTGGTGAATCATTGCATGAGTACTGGGAGAGATTTAAGAAGCTGTGTTCAAAATGTCCCAACCATCAAATTTCAGAGTAGCTTCTCATCCAGTATTTCTATGAGGGATTACTGCCTATGGACAGATACATAGTTGATGCAGCTGCTGGTGGGGCATTGGTGGATAAGGCTCCTGCTACAGCAAATGAATTGTTGGCCAAGATGGCCCAAAATGCACAACAGTTTGGCACTAGACTGAATGATCCAGCAGTAGTTACTATCAATGAAGTGAGGACACCTCCCATGGAGCAACAAAGGATAGAAAATAAATTGGAAGAGTTAGCTTCAATGGTGAGGCAATTGGCATTAAATCAGAGAACACACCAACAAGCCCTTACTCCTTCAGTTTGTGGTATTTGTTCCCTGAATACCCACCATACTGATCAGTGCCCTCAGCTGCAAGAGACCCCAACTGAGTCATGTGCTGGTATATTCCCTAGTAGACCCATGCAGCCACAATAACAGAGATATGACCCATATTCCTCCACCTACAATCCTGGGTGGCGTGATCATCCAGCTTTCAAGTATGGGAATACCTCCAACCCCCCTTACCAGCCACCCCATGCAAGATATAATCAACCTGAACCTAGCCATACACTTCCTCCAGCACCTAAGAAACCTGAGCCTAGTCTTGAGGATCTAATGAAGTAACTGACTGCCAATACTCTTCAGTTCCAGCAGAGAACAGAAACCAATATGCAGAATTTGGAGACTAAGATTGTCAGTTAGCCACAACAGTCAATGAGCTGAAAAGTCAAGGTTCAGGGAGTTTGCCATCCCAACCAGTGATCAACCCAAGAGGCAATGTGAATGCCATTATCTTGAGGAGTGGCAAGCAAGTAGACAATTCAGCTTCTGAATCTGAACCAAAAAAATCAAATGTCCAATAAAGTGTTCCTTCATCTTCAATCAGTGAGCAAAATAAAAAGGATGAAGAAGTGGTTCAGAAAATTCCTCTTCCTTTCCCCAATAGGCAGACTCAATCAAGGAAAGCTTCTTAATCTGACATGGATAAAGAGGTCATGGAGACCTTCAGAAAAATAGAGGTTAATATCCCACTTTTGGAAGCCATTAAGCAAATCCCCAAGTATGCCAAGTTCCTCAAAGAGTTATGCACTCATAAGAGGCGTTTAAGGGGTAATGAGAGAGTCAATTTGGGGAGAAATATGTCTACACTCATCCAACCACCTATGCCACCCAAGTGCAAAGACCCTGAAACTTTCACAATACCATGCACAATAGGCAACATGGAGTTCTCCAATGCTATGCTGGATTTGGGAGCCTCAATCAATGTTATGCCCAAATCAGTATACTCAAGCCTCAAGATTGGTGTTCTTTCACCAACTGGAGTGATTGTCCAACTTCCCAATAGGAGCACAGCACATCCAGTAGGAGTTTTAGAAGATGTCCTGGTAAGAGTTAAAGATCTCATCTTTCCTGCTGATTTTTAAGTGCTTAATATGGAAAATGATAATACTCCTGGCCATGCACCATTAATACTTGGTAGACCTTTTTTTGAAAACTGCAAAAACCATTATTAATGTGCATGAAGGGACTTTGTCAATGGAGTTTGCTGGCAACAAAATTGATTTTAACATTTTAGATGCCATGAAACATCCTATGGAAAATCATTCCAATGTGCATGTGGTTAACTTTTTGGATTACTTAGTTGATGAGGCATGTGATGATTTCCAAACTGAATTAATTTCTGATTTTCCTGAATTTTCTAATTTGGTAGATACCTTTGAATGCAATTGTGCTGGTTCTGAATTCTGTCATGCTTGCACTGAGATTGAAAATTCTCTAATTGCTGACAATTCTAAATTGCATTCTAATTTACATAATAGTTTGGATTCTGATGTGCATTCTGATTTTGCAATTTTCTCTAGCTTAGACTTAGATTCTGTTTCTATTTTAGGTAGTTGTAGGTGTAGTAATTTAAACTGTAATGTTGTACATTCTTCATCTCTTTCCTCTTGTGCTGCTAGCCCTTCCTCCTCCTTAACCAAGGATTCTGTCTTTGAGCAATCTGAATTTGTAGGTGCCTCCTTGGATGTGACTCTACAAAAACTGATTCCATCCTCCATCCAACCACCTGCATTGGAGTTGAAGGCTTTACCAGAAAACCTCAAGTATGCCTTCTTGGATGTAGGAGACAAACTTCCAGTCATTGTGGCTAATAACCTTAATCCCAATCAAGAAGAAAAATTGATCAATTTGCTGAAAAAGAATAAGAAGGCGATTGGGTGGACTCTAGCAGACATTCCTGGGATTAGTCCTTTAGTGTGTATGCACCAAATTCTCCTTGAAGAAGAGATAAAACCAGTGAGGCAACCCCAAAGAAGACTCAACCCCATGATTCTTGATGTGGTCAAGAAGGAGGTAAGTAAGCTCATCCAAGCTGGTATTATTTATCCTATCTCTGATAGTAAGTGGGTGAGTCCAGTACAAGTAGTGCCAAAGAAAACTGGGATAACTGTCATAGCAAATGAAAATAATGAGTTAGTGTCCACTAGAGTTCAAAACAGTTTGCGTGTTTGCATTGATTATAAGAAGTTGAACCAAGCAGCTAGAAAAGATCATTTTCCTCTTCCTTTTATTGATCAAATGCTTGAGAGACTTGCTGGCAAGTCTCATTACTGTTTTCTTGATGGTTTTTCTGGGTATTTTCAAATTCACATTGCACCTGAAGATCAGGAGAAGACTACCTTCACCTGTCCCTTTGGTACTTTTGCATATAGACACATGCCTTTTGGTCTCTGTAATGCACCTGGCACTTTTCAAAGATGCAAGTTAAGCATATTTTCTAATTTGTTAGAGGATTGCATGGAAGTGTTCATGGATGATTTTTCTATTTATGGACACTCATTTGATGCATGTTTGAAAAATTTGGAGAAGGTACTTGAGAGATGCATAGAGAAAAATTTGGTCTTGAATTATGAAAAATGTCATTTCATGGTAGAGCAAGGAATAGTCCTAGGCCACATAGTGTCATCACGTGGCATAGAAGTAGATAAAGCCAAAATTGATGTTATCTCTTCTTTACCTTACCCCGCTTCTGTGAGGGAAGTTTGCTCTTTTCTTGGCCATGCAGGATTTTATAGAAGATTCATCAAGGACTTCAGTAAGATTGCTCTACCCCTATCTAAACTCCTCCAAAAAGAAACTGATTTCATTTTTAATGATGCTTGCAGGTCAGCTTTTGATGAGTTGAAGAAGCAACTTACCTCCCCTCCTATCATCCAACCTCCACGGTGGGAGCTTCCCTTTGAGCTCATGTATGATGCCTCAAATTTTACTGTGGGAGCAGTACTTTCACAAAGAGTAGAGAGGAAGTTGCATGTCATAGCCTATGCGTCCCGCACCCTTGATTCAACTCAATCAAATTACACAACCACGGAGAAGGAGTTTTTAGCAATTGTTTTTGCTTTAGAAAAATTTAGATCATATTTACTTGCCTTCAAAGTAATTGTGTTTTCTGACCATGCAGCACTAAAATATTTGTTGAAGAAACCGGATGCAAAGCCAAGATTGCTTAGATGGATGCTACTCCTCCAAGAATTTGATGTGGAAATCAAGGATAAGAGTGGAGCAGAGAATGTAGTAGCAGATCACTTGAGTAGGCTTTCTGATCTTCCATTGGAACATCTCCCTGTAAGAGACAATTTTTCAGATGAGTGTTTCCTTCTTTTGCATGGTATTAGTGAGCCTTGGTATGCTGATTTAGTGAATTATCTTGCATCTGAATTGCCTGCATACCAAAATAGACATCAATTGAATAAATTAAGAAGTAAGGCTAGGTACTATGTGTGGGATGACCCTTATTTGTGAAAAATTTGTGGTGACCAAATTATTAGGAGATGTGTTCCAAATCATGAATTTGCATCTGTGCTGAATTTTTGTCATACTCTTGCATGTGGTGGACACTTTGGTCCCCAAAGAACAGCCAGAAAAGTGTTAGATTCTGGTTTATATTGGCCTACTTTGTTTAGGGATGCCTATGATTTTTGCAAAAAATGTTCTAGGTGTCAAAGAACTGGAAATATGTCTAAAAGAAATGAAATGCCTCAACAACCTCTTCTCTTTTGTGATGTTTTTGATGTTTAGTCCTTTTCCTGTTTCTTTTGGCTTCATGTATATCTTAGTTGCTGTGGATTATGTGTCGAAGTTGGTGGAAGCTAATGCCACCCGAACTGATGATTCTATTGTTGTTGTAGATTTCCTTCGTTTACATATTTTCTGTAGATTCGGTGTCCCCAAGGCCATAATCAGTGATCAAGGATCACACTTTTGCAATAGAAACATGCAAGGGCTATTGAAGAAATATGGGGTGGTGCACAAAACCTCTACACCTTACCACCCCCAAACCAATGGGTAAGCAGAAGTCTCCAACCGAGAGATAAAGCAAATATTAGAGAAAATCGTGCAACCCAACAAAAAAGATTAGAGTAAGAGGCTTGACGATGCACTTTGGGCCTATAGAACCTCTTTCAAGACTCCCATCGGCATGTCTCCATACCGCTTGGTATTTGGTAAAGCATGTCATTTTCCGGTGGAGATTGCACACAAGGCATATTGGGCTGTTAAACAATGCAATATAGACATGACCCTAGCCGGTAAAGAAAGAAAGTTGCAACTTCAAGAACTGGAAGAACTAAGGCTAGCGGCTTATGAGAATGCGCACATCTATAAAGAGAGGACAAAAGCTTTACATGATCAGAAAATTGAGAAAAAAAGAATTCCAAGTGGGAGACAAAGTCTTTCTCTATAATTTTCGCCTCAAGCTAATGCCTGGTAAGCTTCGCTCTAGATGGGTTGGCCCTTTTGTTATTACTAATGTCTTTTCTTTTGGTGCAGTAGAAATTCAAAATGAAGCCACCAACAAGCAGTTCATGGTAAATGGGCAAAGGTTGAAGAAGTTCTACGAGGGCTTCAAAGAAGAAACTGTAGAGAAAATCTAACTCTACAATGTTCCGGCACCATGATAAGGCCGTACTCTTTCCCTCCTTTTTAATTTATGTCCTCTTCATTTTATTTGATGTTTGGTAATAATTTGCATTGAGGACAATGCAATGTTTAAGTGTGGGGGGAGAGAATTTAATTAGAGCTGATTTTCAAAAAAAAAAAAAATTTCCTGCTGTCTCCTCTGTTTTCTCTGTTTCTGTCCAGAATTTTTGAGCTGTCTTACATGAATTTTCTGTACTGATTGGCTACGAATTTTGTTAGTTTCTTTACATGTTTTTAAAGCTTTATATGTCTTCTAGCTATAGAATTTTTTTGGTGTCTTTCGCATTTGTTTTGGTGTAGTTTTGTGTCAGTAAAACTGAGTTGCCAGAATTTCTGCAGTGCAGAATTTTGCTGCTCTGTTCTGTCCGAATTTGATACTCTATTTTTGAAAAAATTGATGAATTTTTTTCGTGAAAGCATGCATTGTGATTTAGGCAATGATGTTGTTTTTAATGAACTTTTAGTAATAGTCTTTAAACCGTGAGAATTTGAGCCTTCACTGCAAAATAATATTCTTTCTTGTTGTGTGTATTCCCTATCATGATTTTTACTCTAGAATTTGTCTTGAATCTTTGTTAAGGCTACATTACATGTACATGCTTGGAAATGATTTAGGCATTTGTTTCTTGTAACCATTCTAGCCAAATAGTCATCTTACGTGTTGTTTCCATTGTGTGCCACTTTGTGCCTTACTTCCACCTTTCTTTCTTGTGTTTTCTAGCTCTCTCCTACTTTAAAACAAATCATTTCTTTCCCCCAAACTTAAGATTTGAAGAGGTTTAGAAACCTCTTTCTTTTGAAAAGAGATTGAATTTGGCATGTGCAAAAAGAAGGATTTGTGGGCTGTTTTGAATTTTAGTTTTGCCACTCAAAAAAAATTTGGCAACTCTTCATGAAAAAATATATATATATATATACCATATGGAGATCAAAAAAAAAAAAGAAGAGATCAAAAAAAAAACAAAAGAGCAAGAAGGAGAAAAGAAAAGTAGCATTGTTGTGCCCAAATTTCAAAGTTCAATCTCTTGTAACCTTATTGATTGATGCTCTTCATTTCTTTAAGTTCTTGTTAAACTTTATTTTGTGTATTTCTTTCTACCTCCCAATCATTCCTTCACCCAACCTTACACCCTTGCAAAGTCCTAATAATTCAAGCATGTATGTGATTTAAGTAGTGGAGATTTAGATTCTTGACAAGCTTATGGTAGTGAATTATGTGATAAGTTGAATTTCGAGTGATTTACCTTAGACACTTGAGAGAATAGAGAGTAAACACATTCCTCATGAGGAGGCTAATTACTTGAATTCATTCGTATCAAATTAAAGTGCCATGATACTTGGAATCTTAGAAATTTAAGATTAATTTTCTTCAAGTGCTAAATCTTTTCAAAATTTTAATTATTCCATTCTAGCATGCTTTCCACGCTTTTCCTTTGGTGTCTTTTGGTGTTCTGAATATTATTTTGCCCAGGAGTGCAAAAGGTCAAGTGTGGGGGATTTGATATCGGGTATTTTTATATACTTTTTAGTCCCTATTTTAGTCCTACTGCTATTTCAATGTTGCCAACTCTCCTATTTTATTATATTTTGAATTTATTGGGTGTAAATTAATTATAGAATTAATATGATTCAAATTCATAATTTTATCCCAATTAATTCATGTGCTTAATTTCAGATCTAATTATTGGAGAGAAAAATACTGACATGGACGTTTTTCTTACTTGGAGGCTACCTAGACATGCTGACTGGGCATTGAATTGTTGACTAGGGCTGACTGGATTTCTGGTCCCCACTGTTCTACACTTTACAGCAAAGGGGAATGTAATTTCTGTTTTGACAGCATGGACCTCTTGCAGCAATCAATAGCAGACAGAAATAGCAAAGCGGTAGAGTAATTTGTCTGCTGCTGTTGTCACTTTTCTGTTGTTGTCTTGCTGCCCACATGATGGAAGAAGCACCAAGGAGGCATCCAAGAGGCATCTAGGGTAGAATATTCTCTAAGGCATTGAAGGCATCAGTTTTTAAAAAATCAGAGGACACTTTTATTTTGGAAACTTAGTAATTTTCGTAACTTTCTCTTCCTCTCTGTTTTCCTTCTTCTGTTTTGCTGTCTTGTTTTCATGGAGGGCTAAATCTCCATTGTAATCAGTCACTAGGACCTTGGGATGTTTTAGCTTGAACTGAAAATGCAAGATAAGTGTTTTATTCTTTATTTTATCTCATTTCGTTTCTGTTCTGCTTATATGTTTATGTTGCTGTCAGATTTTGGTTTGAATTTGAAAGAGCATAAACAAATTTATATATGAGATATAACTTTGCTTGACTGATTAGAAAAGTGAGTGAAACGAAATGGCTAGTTAGATGATATTTAACTTGATTTGGTTGAAGCTTTCCTTTGAAATGCGTCTAGTTATAGTTAATGAAGATATTCTTGGCTATAGTTAGTAGCATTAAATTCTGGATGTTACTCTGGAATCACTTTTTTATAAAGAACCAAGTGGTGAAATGAGAACAAAACTGAATCAATGAGCTAAGTGATGATGGCTACACTCCCATAAATCCTAGTGGCTGGTTGCACGGTTTTCTGTTATTGTCAAACTTGTTCTGCTAATATTTTGCTGCTGTTGTTCATTGTTGCTGTTTTGTTACCACTTCTGTTATTACTGTCAACAAACCCCTCCCCCCACGTTTATGTACTTTTAATTAGTGTTTGTGTGTTCAGAATAACTAATTAGTAATTAGAAGTGAGGCTCCTTGAGTGAATACAACTTGGAGACCACTATACCGCAAGATTGCCACGAATTCAATTCTGGGCGATTCGGCATCGTAGTGGCATGAACCAAGGAGTCCCAATGACCACAGAGCCTTAATACAAACACGGGATCACTAAACCTACTCGGCAATGGAAAGATTCTTTATTCTACAGATCACTTTGTTACTCCTCTAGAGAGAGTTCCTTTCTACAACTGTATCTGAAAGGGGAAAAAATGAGGGTGAGTTTTTGGATAAAAAACTCAATGAATGTACGATAAACTCAATAATAAGAACAAAATATAAAATCGATCATGATAATGAACTCAAAGTCCATAAAATCAACCAAGAGCACAAGTAGGAAATAAACAAAAATCAACAATTTTCCCACAAATAAACAATCAAGTACACATCTTGGGTTTTGGCACTCATCACTAAGGCAGAACCACCCTGGTGAGCTACCTGCTCAACCTCCGGTCCTTTTAAGACATTGTGATGCTACACCACTATTCTGTTTTTATCAATAGGAATTGTGTCTCCCCTAACATTTCTCGATGCCTGACCTTAGGCTCTGTTCGGCAAAATTAGCTTATAAGCTGGCGGATAGCTTATAATCTAGCGGATAGCTTATAAGCTAGCTGATAGCTTATAAGCTAATTTTTAGCTTATAGCTGATGGCTTATAGCTTATAAGCTAGCTTATTTGAATAAGAAGTGTTTGGTAAAAGTAACTGTTGAAATAGCTGAAAAGTGTAAAATGACATAAAATGGCATATATGTTTTAATTCTAAAATAATATAAATAAATATATTATTTTTGTTTTTAATTAAATTAATTTAAATTATTATAAATATAAAATTCATTAAAAATATATATTTATATATTTTCACATATATAATATATTTATATATATTATTATATATAATGAAATATATTTACATATTTTATTATTTTTATATATATTATACATATTTATAATATATTTATATATTTTTATTATATATATAATATTATATATAAATATAAATATAATAAAAGATAAGTAAATAGGATATAATAAAGTAATAGGCATAATGGGTATTTTGAAAAAATAATAAGGGTAAAATAGAAACAAAAAACTTTAAACTATAAGCTATAAGCTACTCAAAGTACCTTATCAGAATAAGCTATATGCTACTAAAATAAGTTCGTCTATCGAACACTTTTAATAAGCTTATAAGCTAGTCAAATAAGCTATAAGCTAGCTTATAAACTATAAGTTCGTTTGCCGAACACAGCCTTACTCATCACAAAAAGGGGGTACCACCCAATATCACAAACATACCATATAGCTTTTCTCAATCACAAAGATTCAATATATCATGAATATTCATACATTACAATCTCATAAAAGTTAAAAATCATAGTACAAATAATAATTTAAAATTTGAATATGTAAAGATAGTAAATATATATTGAATTTATAGAAAATAATAACGTCGGAGTTCTTACTAATATTTTGTTGTCACCTTAAACTGGTGAAATTTAGGATTTCAACCCAGTTCACTAACGTGATGAATCGTGCTATGATCCTATTATTAAGATTACGTCCACTCACCTAGATTCTGTATGAATATTACTTCTTTAAGTTATTACAGACAAGAGCACACAAGTGAATTTCAGGTTCCACTACGGAGACTTCATGAAAAGTTAGAGAAAATAAGTTAGGGTTATTTTCATATAGATACTGTTTATATATATGATTATTATTCATATGTATAGTTACTGTTCATATGTACGGTTACTATTCATACCAGAAATAGTGAATACAATCTGTAAAAGAGTACACCAAATAAGTTTCTAAGAAAGAGAGGTAGGTCACAATAGACACACTCAAGAACCAAGTCTTTCTTTAGTCAGACCTTTCCTAGACATGTATTCTTCACAATTTACATTCTATTTTAGTAATCAGAGAATCAACATATAGGCAGTTAAGGACAGTTCTTCTGATGTAGAGGATCATCTAAAGTTGCAACTACAGAGCATACTTAAGAATATAACTTCTAAAATTTAAAAGACATAAAAAGGGAATAGTATCCTCATCTCATATCTAAGCTGAAAAGGAAAGGCTTAAAATCTTAGAGACCTAGCACCAGAGCAAGAGAAGTTTAAGGAGAGAGAAGAAGAGAAGTTGAAGAAGTGAGTTTAGAAGTGAAATAGAAGGCCTATTTATAGGAAAAGTTAAGAGTATTATTTGATACTATGTACTAATAAAATATTCAATTTACTATTTATGAAAATAACATTTCTATTAAAATAATTCAATTTACTATGCATTTTAATCATTTAATTTACTGTGCGATCACAGGAAGTGGAAGGCGGCTTTACTATTAGAAACTTAGAGAGAAAACTATCATTTCTCCTTGAACCTTTAAGTTTCTTTTCAATTCAGTCCTTTTAATTTAGTCCATGAGAGTATTTTTTTCACATAAATGTCATTTTCGCCTACGAATTCCTTTCTAGTTTCCTCTTATGCCCAAAACACATCTAGTACTCGACATTTCGATTATATATATGAACAATATCGTATATGTGAATAATATTATACATGTGAATAATACTGTATACTAGAATAGTAACTATAGTTTGTGACCACATATATTAAGGAAGAACAATTGGGTTCAAACATCCCCACAAGCATTTTGCTCATTTTTCTTCAAAAAAAATTTATGCCACGTATTGCAATTCTATTGGATATGTCATGTGACGTGGAATTTCTCCACGTGGCAAGTGACATGGCAACCATGTGAGAAATCCAGTCAACATTGCCGTTAGTATTTTGACGGTGTTAAAAAACAAGAACATATATTTGAAAAAAAATTTAAAAGATGTAGGACATATTTGACAAAAAAAAAAGGTTAGGGACATGAATGAAAGCGCGTGTAAACGTTAGGGACATAAGATATACTTTTCCCTTCTTAAAAATAAAATATTTTAAATATATATTTTAGTTTTAGTGAAGACGTTGATAGTAAATAGAAGAATAATTATTTATATTTTAATATAATTTAATTATCAATGTAAAGAAAATTTGACTTCTATTATTGAAGAAAATAAAAGTATTTTTAAGAATGAATCTGCAAAACCCCAAATTTTTTAGGAATTTGCATCTGTGAAGTCATTCAGTCTTAAACTCATTTAGTCTAATTTTTTTTCTTTTTCTTTTAATTTTGGAAGCCTTCAATCATTTAAAAAATAAAAAAAATAATTAAAAAAACATGTTGAAGGAACTCGGCCAAAGCTTAATTGGGTTCCTTCACCTATTAAAAAAATAAATAAAAAGATCTAAAAACCGATCAATGCTTGGTTGATTTTTCTAAAATTAAAAAAAATATATGATGTAAATCGACGGGAGATTGATCAAATTTTAGAAAAAGTTAATATATAAGAAATAAGTTTGAGAAGGTTATGAAAAGAATTTCTTTGAAAAATAGTTAATAACCAAGTAAATAAGTCATAGCATAGCCAATGTTGGTTCAAAGATGCTGATTTGTTGGTTTGAAAAGTGGGTGTAAAATAAAAATGAAGATTAAATTTAGTAAAACAGACTAGTCTATATAAAGTTAAATCCAAATTTCTACTAAAAGGTATAAAAACCAAAAAAGGAAAGTGAGTGTGAATTTTTTTTTCAAAACAATAATTCTAAGTAAAGTTACGTTGACTTTCTTTTAGCTCACAATCTATGGTAAGGCAAATGGCGCAATTATCTTTTGAATATTTCCTTCCCAGGATCACGAGATTCAAGGCTTTGAAAAAGCATATTGTTCTGATTGTTGTACCCTTATTTTATCAAGCAATTAGAATGACTTTGAAATAATATTTTCTATTTTCTTACAAGTGTTTCAACTATCTTCTGAATTTATTTGCCAACTTTTAGACCAAAAGTTGCTAGCACCATTTAGGCTTGATGTGGGCCTACTATAGTGTTTGGGCTTTTTCAGATTATTAATAGGAACATGACCAATTTGACTCCTGAAACATTTTTAAATTTTTTTTTATGTTTTATATGTCTTTTAATTTTTATTTAGTATCATCTGTACACTTCTCCGTCCACTCCATCAACTTCACTAATAGTAACGTCCGAGTAGGATCTCACGTGGCTAAATGGCTCATCTACATTAGCCTCGACGTTGGCCACTCATTTTAGAATGACCAAGATACCCCTTTGTTATATAACATGTAGACAAAATGGATGGAAACAAAATATATTGCTGAGGCCGAAATCCAGAGTGAACAATGTCGTTGTGGCCCTCTCTTCGATAGCGGCGACTAGGGTTTTGGTGACTGTGGTGGAGAATGTCAACGGTAGCGAGTAGGTAATTTCCATCTACTAGCCATGGATTTCATTTTCGTTTTCCCTCTAATCTAAAATTGATAAACCTCTAAATCGACGAGTAGGTAATTTTCAATCCATTAATTCCCTAAATTTTCCCTATTCTACTAGGGTTCCGGTGACAATAGCGAAGGGCAGGGCAGGGCAACGACGGTGGCTGCGACGAAGTAATGTCCCTCTACTAGCCATGGATTTCATTTTCATTTTTCCCCTAATTTGAAATCGACACCTAAACCTCTAAATCGGATAGTAGGTAATTTCCAATCCATTAATTCCCTAAATTTCCCCTATTCGATTGGGGTTCCGGTGACAATAGCAGAGGGCAGGTGACGAGGTATTTTACATCTATTAGCCATCGATTCTGTTTCCATTTCCCCTAATCTAAAGTGGATACATATAGGGAATTGTAATTTATGCCATAGTTCTTGTTGTAATAATGCTTGATTTCGTGTAATGATAAATTTTCAGTATATTGGAATATTGTTGTAATCTTATTCTTGATAAATTTGTTGTATTGTAAATATGGCTAAGTCCAATCTATTGTATTGTAATGATTGTTATGGAATGTATATGGATTATTAATGAAGGGTGTGTATCAGAGTGCCATTTTTCAATACTTTATGTGGTCCACCAGCAACATCTTTTAACTTTTGCTATGTGGGACCATGATATTGGTGTTAATAATATTCTTGCTGTTGACCATGTTCAAATTGTATCTTTTTAGTTTCTATAAAATATATATAAAAGGAAAAAAACCCTAAAAATGAAAAATGGCCATATTTATATATTGCAAATTGAAAGCAAACTTGGTGTTGTCACCAGGATCTTAATAGTAAAAAATCAATAAAGTTGTGACATGTGATTAAAATGGGTCAAGAAAGACAAACAAAAGGTTAAAGTTCATACTAGTGAAGATCTTAATAAACAAATGTGTTCTGTTGTTAACAATGTGCTAACTTGATCTAGTCAATGATGAGAATTTAAGATGCAGTATTAACACTCACTATTTTCTATTGTTATTCTTGATGTGATGAAAGTGCAAAACTTTATCTAGTTAAAATAATATATACATGCAAAAAAAGGAGTTGGTGTAGATATTATTTCCCTTAAAATAGAGGACTATTGAACCATGGTTTAGGCATTGTTCTCTGCAAAATAAACGGGGAAATGATTCTTTAAGTTTCAATAAGCAGGGAAATGTTAAGTGAAATGGTTCATTAAGTTTCATTAATCAAAAAAGTGTTCAAATCCACCAATTGCCATGTATGTCCTTTAAGTTTGAATACACTATCATTTATGTCCATTATATTTTTTATATATACTATATATATACAAAAATTATCATATACGTCCTTTATGTTTTTTCGTGGTGTCATGTATATCCTTTGAGAGTGCTTCAAGTCTAGAATTTTTTATATTCTGAATGTAGAATCAATTTGATAGTACATAATCCACACTTCATTAGTACATAGTATCTCATACTCAAACATCCAAAATCACTATGTCAGTACATAATACAATATATACTCTTACTCCAACCACACCATAATATTACCTACATAATACAATACAATACAATTCATACTCCTAAGTCATTCTCCTAACTAAGACACAATATATTGACAATCAAAGACAATATTAAAAATAAAATTAGCCACTTCTTTGTTCTCTTCTCTTCCTTCAATTCACCCTCAAGAGTGTTAATCTTCTTTTTCAGATCATATATAGGCAATGCATCATCCTCAAATGGAGGATCTAACCAAATAAAGAAATCACAACCTCCTTCTTCTTGAACAATGTAGAAGTCATTATTAGCCAAAGGGTAACAAACCCTATTCAACTCATATTAAATTTACTCTTTTCAAATGACTAATATATCATACCGCGTAGTTTTTGCAACCCCGAAACTTTCGACGTGGATTGTCTTGAGTGTGTGAAGTCACCAATCGAGCATACTTGCCACAATCAGAAATGTACCTTCCCTTCCTGTCATTCCTGCCACTGTAACTATAACCCTCGGATGCCATTGGTGCTAAATTACACAAAATGACAATTCAATTTGGAAAAGAAAAAAAAAATGGTGTTAACAATTGTTACATTCATTCACTTTGAAAAAGACATATGGAGTTAAAAGACAAATCACCCACCATCTTTACATCACACCTCACTTTTCCAAAAGCACACATATATGTTCTCCCACATCACAACCAAAAAAAAAATGAGGGTTTCTAATATGAACCCTAAAATTAAAATTTGCAGAAGCCAGTAAAGAGCAAACACTAGGGCAATTTTAAATTAAGAAAAAAATGCCACAATTAACTGAAGCTTTATGTGTTTCTTAAAATATATACAGACAACATTACAAAGAACAATCATTTCAGAATCTGAAATGCTATTTAGGTTAAAACAAGCATTTCAGAATCTCAAGGTTCGAACAAACATTACAAAGGAATTTGAGGTTCAAAATTACAGGGCTGAAATTGATATTAGGGCATCAACAAGGCAAAGGAATCGACGATTTTACCTTCACTGGCGTTCAAATCAACACTTTCACCACTGTCGTCGTCCTTTGCCGCCGTCCTGTCGCACTCGACACCAGCAGAAGTTAGCTGTCACCCTCACTGCACATGACATCGTCTGAGGTATTTTAGAATGCCAAATCCTTTTTAGGTTAGAAGAATGAGAGGCAACTTTGGCATTTTATGGGTTATTGTCTACGTGGAGGCTGATGTGGATGAGATATTTAGCCATGTGGGATCCTACTCAGATGTTGCCATTAGTGAAGTTGATGGAGTGGATAGTATTATACATGTGAATAGTACTGTATACTAGAATAGTAATCGTAGTTTGCGAACATATATTTATATTTTATTTTTCTACGGCTATTACACTAAAAGAGCTTTGGTCGAGTTCCTTCAACATATTTTCTTTATTTTTTATTTTTTAAATTATTGAAGGCTTCCAAAATTAAAAGAAAAAAGAAAAAATGGACTAAATGAGTGTAAGATTGAATGACTTAACAGATTCAGATTTCTCTAAATTTTGGGTTTTTCAAATTCATTCTTAAAAAGGGAAAAGTATATCTCATGTCTCTAATGTTTACTCGCGTTTTCATTCATGTCCCTCAACTTTTTTTTGTCAAATATGTCCTACATCTTTCAATTTTTTCCAAATATATACTTTTTTTTAACATCATCAAAAAACTAACGGCAGTGCTAACTGGGCTTCCCACATGGTTGTCATGTCATTTGCCACGTGGAAGAATTCCACGTCACATGGCAGACCCAATAGAATTGTGACATGTGACATGGGTTTTTTTTGAAGAAAAATGAGCAGAGTACATGTGGGGAAGTTTGAACGCAAGATCTCAAGGGAGTTGATCCTTAACCAAGGAGCCAATTGTTCTTCCTTAACAAATATATGCAAAAAGTTATATATATATATATATATATATAGAAACTTTTGTTATTGTACTCAAAATTCAAAATAATGTACACCAATTATTATATGTTATAAAATAGTCACAAATCTTATAATAAGATAATATGTTAATATTTTACATAACTCATTTTAAAAAATTAAAAAAATTAATAAAAAATCTTATAATATAAATTTAATTATTATTTATATAAAAATTTAACTTTATATTATAAAATAATTATAACAATATACTATACATATTAAAAAAATTTGATATAATAATTTTTAATAATAATTATATTTTAGAAAAGGATTAAAATTTAAGATTTGATATTATTAATTAAATTTTATCATTTTATAAAATATAATTATTATTGAAAATTATTATATCAAATCTTATATCAAAAAATTTTTTAATATGCATAGTATATTGTTATAATTATTTTATAATATAAAGTTAAATTTTTATTAAGTATAAATAATAATTAAATTTTTATTATAAGATTTTTATTATTTTTTTAATTTTTTATATAATTTAAAATGAGTTATGTAAAATATTACCATATTATCTTATTATAAGATTTGTTACTATTTTATAATATATAATAATTGATATACATTATTTTGAATTTTGAGTACAATAACAAAAGTTCCTATAGAAACATTTTGCCTTAGAAATATTGGCTTTGTAAATTATAATTTATTTCAAAGTTATTTTTATAAAAGCATCTTTTGGTATTGTCAAATAAATAAAGCCCATTTGTTCCAACAAAAGAAAGCTCTAAAATAGTGAAATATAATGGAGAGCACTGTTTGATCAAAATCAAAATGGAGAGCACTGAAGTCAAAATAAAGTGAGAGGGAGAAGGAATCAAGATTCAAGAGCTATTCAAGGAGAAGCAAGTGAGAATGAAATTAAGGATAGTGATCAAGGATTAAAAAATCGGACCGTATCGGTCAGTTGGACCAGTGACTAGCAAGAGTTTCGATTCGGTTGGCTAAAAAAATCGGTCTTCGATTAGACCGGTATGAAATCAGTTGAATCGGTTCTGAATCAAAAAATCAGTGAAACCGGCCGACCAACCAGTTCCACCGGTTAAAAAAAAAAGAGAGAGAGACAGATGCAAAACGCCAGTGGAGAGACGAAGAAAGACGGAGACTATAGCTCTGAGGATTCCTATGCTAGTGCCTACAGCTCAGACGGTGATGGAGGAAGAAAGAAGAGAAAGAGAGAAGAAACACGGAGCAGCACGATGGAGAGATGAAGAAATAGCTCAGACGGTGAGAGTGATTGAGTGAGAGAAGAGAAAGAAAGAAAAGAAAGAGAGAGAATATGAAGGCTACCTCGAAAATCAAATTTTAGATGAAAGGTGTGTCATGACTCGTGTGCTCAGTCAGCGCCTCGGTAAATGGTGATTGTATATAGGCAATACAATCAACTTGCAGGGTATCAGAAAATGGTCAAAGAAACCAATTAAAAAATTGGTATTTCAGAAACGTAAGCCTCACGTGAGTATTGATTTGTTGAAATTCTGAATTAAAAATAATTTTTTAATTTTTATATTTAATATAAATATATAGAATAATATTTTTAATAAAAATAAAGATTAATTATTAATTTATTAATATAAAATTAAAAATATATATACCACGGTTCAACTAAGATCCTAACATTAAAACTTAAATCATTACTTTCACAAGTTTAATAACCAATCTGATTTTTAAAACATTGATAGTGATAAATATATAAATTCATCTTTAAAAGATTTTTTTTTATTATCTAGTGTTATAAAATTTAAGTGTCAAATTAAAAAGATTTCGTACCTTATGAATTTGATATAAGTTAGTCTTTTATATTATAAAATTGTATACTTATTTATAATAACATTTAAAAATTAAATTGTGCAAAGATAAATCTCTAAAAAACTAAACAGTGAACTTGTAACCCCTTTATCCGTCAGTGAAAAGGTATCTAGATTTAACTTTTTAATAAAGATGTTAGGCACCTAGTTAGTTCTTTTGTTTAGATGGTTGTCCTATGAGATTTAATTTCTTATGTGGCTTTTAAGATTTTTGAGAAAAACAAAACAAGTTCTAAATTAAGAAGATCTCATATGATTATGTGCGTGTTTGGGGTCGCATCCAGTGCGTGCAACCAGCGTTAACTGTACAGGAGAACCAGGTTACCGCGAATCTAGGATGTTTGGGGATATCTTCATGCAAACCCCGTCAAGTACAAACTAAGCTCGCTTTTCCGGACATATAAACGTGGGTGGACAGATATTGCTACTGTGTGTGTTTTTCCTTCAATATATGATTCAATTTTTGCCCCTTGCTTCCCCCAGTGCGTGCCCGCTCCTCAGTATATGCAATACCACTCATATAAAAATCCGTCGTGCGTGTGCTGTGCTGTGACCATTTCGGATCTGCTTGCTGCAAGGATCGTGGGTGCTGTTTCTCTTTGTTCCATCGCATTCTCTAGGCTCTTCTGTCAATTTCCGGCCACTTCTCGTCAAGAGGTATGCCTTCTCCCTCCTCTGATAGATATAATGTTCAAAGCTGTGTGAACAGAGTAATTGGATTTTCTGCCATTCTTTGATGTTGTGCTTTGTTTATGGTGGAAAGCCGCCGGAAATGTGCCGACAACAGTGATCGGCTTGGAATGGGGCTCTCCGGCAGCCCCATATGGTGGCACCGTTCGGGTTGAAAACCGGATCAGCGTGACCCAGATCCTACCCGAGCGCAGACCGTCGGGCGAAAAGGAAGACTTCCGTTTTTTTTTTGTTTTTTTGTTTTATTTTTTTTTAAATTTTGGGTCAGTAACTGTTTTGTTTTTTTTTTTAAAATTTTGGGTCAGACTTGATCTTTTAGGCTTTGGGCTTTTTTTATCTTTCTCTTTCAATAGTTAGGGTATCTAAAAAAAATATAATTAGGTAATCATAATTAATATTTCATAATTATAATTACCCTAAAGAAATTAATTAATCATATATAATTTTTTGAAGAAACAAATAAATATCTTATACTAATATGTTATAAATATATTATAAGCTTATTTTTTTAATTTGAGACAAATTAATATTAGAAAAAACAATATATATCATTTGATTTAATAGATAAATTTATCTCAATCAATTTATTCTATTTATCTCAATCAATTTATCCTATTTTTATTTTATCTTCATGTCAATTACAATTATTTATGTTACAAAGCAATAAAAAAAATCTATAAATTGATTTTTATCCAAATAAAAATGATTTGACAAACAAGATTACTCAAATAATTTTTATTTTATTAGATAAAATAAAAATTATTTGAGTAATCTTGTTTGTCAAATAATTTTTATTTGGATGAGAATCAATTCATAAATATATAAATAAAAATTATTTGACAAACAATTATTTTATAAGCTTTTTTTTTAATTTGAGACAAATAATTGTTATTGAGAGGCAAATTATTATTAGAAGAAACAATATATATAATTTGATTCAATAGATAATTTTATCTCAATCAATTTATTCTATTTATCTCAATCAATTTATCCTATTTTTATTTTATCTTTATCTCAATTACAATTATTTATGTTACAAAGCAATAAAAAGATCTATAAATTGATTTTTATCCAAATAAAAATGATTTGACAAACAAGATTACTCAAATAATTTTTATTTATTAGATAAAATAAAAATTATTTGAGTCATCTTGTTTGTCAAATAATTTCTATTTGGATGAGAATCAATTCATAAATATATAAATAAAAATTATTTGACAAACAATTGTTTTATAAGCTATTTTTTAATTTGAGACAAATAATTGTTATTGAGAGGCAAATTATTATTAGAAGAAACAATATATATAATTTGATTCAATAGATAATTTTATCTCAATCAATTTATTCAATTTTTATTTTATCTTTATCTCAATTTTAATAATTTGTCTTACAAAGTAATAAAAAGATTTATGAATTGATTTTTAAAATAGAATGAATTAATTTAGATAAAATTAATCAGAAGCATGTTTTAGTTTAGTTTAATAGTACATGACTGATTTATGATTTGAGAAATTAAGTATAAAAAACTTGTTTTTAAGTGCATAGCTAATTAAATACATAGCTAAGCAATTTGTCATAATTCTTAATTAGTATTTTATACTTACTAGTAATGAGTGCAAAGGCCTCATGGGATCTAAGATCAACAGAACAATTTATCCAAGCTTGCTTGAATCAAATTAATAAAGGAGAACGCAATGGCACAACGCTGACAAAAATTGGGTGGAAAAATGTTGTTACTGAATTCAACAACTGGAGTGGTAAGAACTATGACAGAACCCAGCTGAAAAACAAATGGGATAGTTTGAAGAAAGAATGGCAAGCATGGCACAAATTATTTGCCAATGAAACTGGGCTAGGGTGGGATAATGTCAGGAACACTGTCGATGCCCCAAACGAATGGTGGGAGAAGAAGATTTTGGTATGATTGGTACCATAACTTTTCTAGAGATTATTTATACTTTTTTTTTGTTAGCTAAGATAATATATTTTGGGATTATGCAGGAAAATTCCCAATATGCAAAATTCAGGTACAAAGGGCTTGCTTTTTCACCCGAACTTACCACACTTTTTAAGGATGTAGTGGCCAATGGTCAATATGCTTGGACACCCACATCTGGGACACTTCCAACTGGCATGAATGATGATGATGTCTATCATCCAACATGGGATGGTATGCCAGTAGACATGGAAGAAGGAAGTGGGGATAGTGAGGAAGACTTAGTGGTTGCAGGAACTTCTACCACCACACCACCTAGTCAGAGAAGTGGTGAAAAAAGAAAAAGGGCTGCTGGTGATAAAGGGAAAGGAAAAGGCAAAACATCTAATGCTAGACAGTTAGTTGCAGTTGTGAGTTCAATAGCTGATACTTATCGATCACGTACCAGTTCCGTGGATAAGCCAAATGCTCAATCAACTGTGCCATCTATGGAGGAATTAGTCCAAGTCCTTCAGAACATGGATGAAGTTACAAGCGACCCTAATTTTTATGGCCATTGTTGCAATTTATTGGTGCATGAGAAAGCAAGGGAGTTGTTTGCAACACATCTGGGGAAGCCACACTTGTTACTTAGTTGGCTTCGAGTTGCAGTTCAATACCCTTCAGACCTCTATAAAAATTGAACTTTATTATTCGTAGCTTCTTATCTGACTATTGTATAAACTTTATCTTTATCATTGCTAATTGAATTTGAACTTTATTGTAAACTTTATCTTTATCATTCCTAGTTGAATTTGAACTTTATTGTAAACTTTATCTTCGTCATTCCTAGCTTGTAATGTGATGTTTTATTACTATTACTTGCTTTTAATATGTATTATGGATATTTAGGTGTGAATGGATCCTCGAAACGTACAACAAAATTCAAAAATAGACGATGATGATCAAGTCATGATTACAACCGCAATGGTTGCTACATACTATCAATTATATATGTCCAAAGAACCACGTAGAACAAATGAACAGTGTGGACATTCATGGGTAGTAAACATATTACAGGGACATCCAATTCGTTGTCATGAGATGTTCCGCATGGAACAAAATGTTTTCTACCGGCTATGTCATGAATTAATGGAGTGCGGATTAGAGGGATCTACACGAGTAGGAGTTCAGGAGATGGTTGCAATGTTTTTGTACATGGTGGGCCATGGGGTAGGAAACAGAGTCCTACAAGAAAGGTTCCAACACTCAGGAGAAACAATCAGTAGACAAATTCATGCAGTGTTGGCTAGTTTATTGAAGCTTTATTTTAATTATATTAGACCTCAGGATCGTTCATTTCGTGATATTTCTCCCAAAATACAAAATGACCAACGATATTGGCCCTATTTCAAGGATGCCATTGGCGCTATTGATGGAACTCATATCCCATGTGTAGTTAGTGAAAGTGACCAACCGAGGTCTATTGGAAGAAAATGATATCCAACGCAAAATGTGTTAGCTGTGTGTGATTGGGACATGTGTTTTACATTTGTATTGCGTGGTTGGGAAGGCACAGCTCATGATGCTAGAGTATTCCAGCACGCTATCACTACTCCTGCCATGAACTTTCCGCATCCACCTCCAGGTATATATTTTTTTGCTTCATGATTAGTTGAATTAAGTATTCTCTCAAGCTTATATGTGTTATCTCTATTTTTCTAGGTAAATATTATTTGATGGATTCAGGTTATGCAACACCAGTTGGATATATCGGTCCCTACAAGTATGAACGTTATCATATTAAGGATTTCAAACGTTCGATCGGATTTGCCAATCACAACGAAGTATTCAATTACTACCACTCTAGTTTAAGAACTACTATTGAAAGAACATTCAGGGTATGGAAGAATAGATTCTTAATGTTGCACAAAATGCCTAAATTCAAAATGGAGTTCAATTAGTGGTTGCAACGATGACACTACACAATTTCATAAGAAAGCACGCTGATAACGACATTGATGTTAATTATTCAGAGAATGAAGATATCATTGAGGAAGATAGTGGAAACCACGTTGTTGCCACAAGTTCATTTACTAGTTTGACATATTCGCCTGAAATGGACCGTATTCGAGATACTATTAGGGATCAAATGATAGAGCATATGCAAAATAATTAGTAGTTATATGTAGAATTAACTATTTTTCTTTATTATGAGAATCAATCTCTTAATTTATTTTTATGCAATTAAGTTATTTTTTGTTTATTTTCCTAACTTTTTAAATAGCGTTTTAAATCATAGTTTTATTTAATTAATTTAATTACCAAATTAATGAAAATCTTGTTTTCATTAAGTTATTATAAGCTTGTTTTCATTAATTTTAATTGAGATAAAATTAATTTAATAGAATAAAAAAATTGTATTGAAATTTAGTTAGAGATAAAATTAATTTAATAGAGAAGAAAAATGTTTTCAAATTTAATTACAAATCTTACAATTATTGTAAATAATTAGTGATTAATTAAATTTTTAATTAGTAATATCAAAATAAAAAATTAATTTATTAATAAAAATTGATTTATTAGTGATTAATTTGTTTAATATTAGACAAATTTTAAATACATGACAATACATCAAAAAATTAAATAAAAAATTCATGCCCTTTATGGTAATTACACATCTCAAACCACGTTTGCACAACAATATCCAAACATTATGTTCCTACACCAAATCACGTTTGTCTACTTTAAACCACGTTTGTTTAAATGTCTCCCAAACAAAAATCACGTTCATCCAAACCTAGTTTTCTCCAACCACGTTCAGCCAAATCTAGTTTATCCCACCCACGTTTAATCCACCGAGCTCCCAAACACACCCTATATAAGAGTCTTATGTATCTCATCGGAAGATATCAAAGCCAACGTAGTTCGGTAGTTTGGAAAACAAATGATATCTTTTGTTTTGGCAAAAAGAAAAAAATGATATTTTTATTTGAAATGATTTTTTTTTTGAGATTTTTAAAAAGATCTACTAAAAGGATGGAGAGAAAAAGATGTGTTTTGTTTATTGAAAAAATATTTTTGAAAACATGTTTTGGGAAAAGATACATTTTGACTGATTTCCGAAGTTTATCCTGAAAATTCAAAAACGGATTTTCATGAAAAGTGAAACAATTGATTCTGTTCTTGAAAGAGAAATGCACTCAATTTTCCAAGTAACTAGTAAAAGCAACAAAAAACTTTTTTTTGTTTGTATTCTTTTAATATGTGAACTTTCAAAGACTAGTCCTAAAATCTAATGACCCTAGAATAATAAATCTTTATTTTGTTGGTTCTGAAGATTTTGCAGGGCTGATATTATTGTTATTTTTATGTTTGTTATTATTTCACTGTGGCCATTCTTATGATGTCCCAATGCTGATCTAAAAATGCAATAACGGAATAAAAACGAAATCCAGAAGTGAGTTTGAGTGTGTGTGCAGCAATGCATTTGGCCCGACCAGGCCTGGCAAATCGATTTGGAAGCTGACAATTTAGGGGTTGAATCGGTTTAGGTTATTGTTTTAGATTGACTTGTCATAGTCATTTTGTTGACTCGCAACTAGGGTTGTCCTGTTAAACTAGTGACTCAGAGGCTAGGTCGGATCAATGACTAAGTCAGTTTCAAAAATATTAGTGCGCTATACTACCTTTTGAGCACACGCATTACAAGGTACACAACATATAGAAATAACAATAAAAAAAATACAACTGCACCATCACTTACTATTCCTATTTCAAAATAAAGAAGGAAAAAAAAAGGTAATGAAAAAAATAAACATAGCAGCAACATGATTCCAAGGAGGGAAAGAACATAAACTACATGATTTGATCCTTATTCTTTGCATTTTTTTTGGCTTATTTATTTTGTTGATTTAAATTTTCTTATTTATTTATTTCAATTTTTTCGGACTTTTTATTCTGTCTCCTTTTTTGGAATTTCATTTTTTATATTTAAATTTGAGCATTTTGATTTGATTTATATTATTATTTTTTTGGAATTTCCATTTGTTCCAACAAAAGAAACCTCTAAAATAAACAAACATAGTGGAGAGCACTGAAGTCAAAATAAAGTGAGAGGGACAAAGAATCAGGACTCAAGAGCTACCCAAGGGGAAGCCAGTGAGAGCGGAATTCAGAATAGTGGTAAATATATAAATTCATCTTTAAAGAATATATTTTTTTTTATTATTATTTAGTGTTGTAAAATTGAAGTGTCAAATTAAATAGATTTCATAAGTTATGAACTTGATATAAATTAGTTTTTTTATATTATAAACACTTATTTATCTTTGAGGGACTTATTTAGTAACAATGTGTAATGAATTTAAAATAATATTTAAAAATTAAATTGTCCAAATATAAATCTCTAAGAACTAAGCAGTCAACTTGTATCCCCTTATCTGTTGGCTAAAAGATATCTAGATCTAACTTATTAAACAAAAACTAAATTTAACGAAGTCGCCACCTGACCTTACTCAAAATGTAAGTTAAAAAACTAGAAATAACCCTAAAAAGTATGATAAAGCTTCTGCAAATCTCAAGGGTTTCGCAGACTACATATGAACCGTTGTTAACAAACAGTTGCAAAAAAGTGTCATAGATAAATTTTCAGCAATGGTTTTTATAGCAACAGTTTAACCGTTGTTAAAATAAAGAACATAATGCTCTTTGAAAGCCAAAGAGCATACACGCGCAATCCGCTTAGGCTCTAAAAAAGATATTAGACACCTTAGTTCCTCCATCTAAATAGGTACCCTAGGTCCTAAATCTACTATATTTTTTGAGATTTTGAAAGATTATTGAAAAGTATCTACTAAAAGGATAGAGCGAAAAGACGTGTTTTGTTTATTAAAAGATGATTTTATTCTTTTTGAAAAAAAATATTTTTTGAAAACATGTTTTGAGAAAAGATACATTTTGGCTTATTTCCAAAGTTTATTCTGAAAGTTCAAAAATGGACTCTTATGAAAATTGAAACAACTGATTCTGTTCTTGAACGAGAAATGCACTCAATTTTCCAAGTAACTAGTAAAAGCAACAAAAAGCTTTATTTTTATTTGTATTTTTTAAATGTCTGAACTTTGAAAGACTAATCCTAAAATCTAATGATCCTAGAACAGACCTAGAACAATAGATCTTTATTTTGTTGGTTTTGAAGATTTTACAAGACTTTATTATGTCCCAATACTGAATTACTGATCTAAATGCAAGAAGAGGATAAAAACGAAATCCAAAAGTGTGTGTGTGAGTGCGTGCAGTATGACCCTTCACTAGCTTTGATCACACACATTACAAGGTACACAACAGAGAGAAATAATTTAAAAAAAAAAAAAGTGCACCAACACTTTCATTTTGGACCTTCTTGTGATGCTTGTGTAGTTGATGTTATCAAAATAGTTAACACAGCAAATGGATTGGGAACAAAGAATAATTGCAGATGTTCAGATTGCCTTACAAATTAAGCATTTGTGTCAAACATCCAAGAAATTGAGTAGTTGCTGTGATACGATCCACTCTTAGCAACTTTTTGGTAAGAATAGAACTCATTTTTATTAAAATGGCATCAAACCAATAATATATTAGATTTTACAAGGCACAAAAATAAACTATTATAACTCAAGCTTAAAATTATATGAGAAGAGAAAACAAAATTTATGACAATACAACCTAAACATAAAACTTAAAACTGCACAATATCACTATTTACCAAGAAGGTTAAAATGTAGAGATAACACGTCCCATCTCTACTACTCTTTTCTCTAAAAAGACAACATTAGCACATGTTTCTTTCAAATAAAATTTGAAGAAGAAATTTTTATAAATCTAAAAAAGTGAGTTGCTAAATTTTAAGAATCTATAAATTATTCTTCATAGGAAAACCTCTTCTATGGAAAAGGAGAACAACTTCTACAATTTTAAAAACACTCCTATTCAAGAAGAGAAAAACGATCACACAAAAGAGAAAGGAGAAACAAATGCAATAAAAGAAGAGGAGAAAAAAGTGGGTGGAACTCATAGTAGCAGCACGTTTTCCTCAAACCCTAATGGAGCTCCTTTTTCCTATTCACTTCCTAAAGCAGTATGAAGCATGATACTCTTCTTAGCAACTAATCATCCAAGATATCGGAACAATGGGCTTGCAATGGGCTTTCCGTGGGATTCAATTGTGGGGGTTTGAATTACAAGAAAGATGAAGATGGAGCTATGAATAATGCTAATATGAATTTCCTCTATTACTTTTATTTATTTATTTTATGTATTTTCCCTGGCCTTAATATTTATTTGCAATTGGTTCATTTATTCTTTCCATTTTTCTTTATTTTGATTTTTTGTATTATTTATTCAATTTTGGATTAAATTTTCTTATTTGTTTATTTCAATTGTTTGGACTTTATATTCTGTCTCCTTTTTGGAATTTCATTTTTTATATTTAAATTTGAGAATTTTGATTTATATTATTATTTTTTAAAAAAAATGGGAATTCATTTTTATTTGTTTATTTTCCTTTTTTGGGTTTTTGGATTTTAATTGAGACTTTAATTTTGAAAATTCATATTCAAATCCGAGTGCTTACATAACTCATATCTTTCAAGAACCAAATTATCAATATAATGGTTAAAAATCATTGAATCATTAAAAAAAGTCTTAATCACCGACATGATAGTTGAAAGGATTATTTACACTTTCACGAATAATTAATAGAAGAGAGAGAAAGCAATTGCAAAGCCTTTGATTCTACTCAAAACCTCACATGCAAGATTGGACTGATCATACATGCTTCTTCTTGTTCACTCCAAATTCTCTCCCTAGAAACAAGCATCCACTGATCCACATCACCCACAAAGCATCTAAGTTTAGTTAATAAAATTCACGGAAGTATATCAATATTTAATAATTAGTCCAAATTCAAGTCCAAAAGGACTCTCTCTTAAGAGTGTCTTGAAGTACATTGTTAGACGACGAAGAAGAAGAAGAAGAAGCAAAGCTGAGATACTGATAATGAAAAGGATTAACACTGCTGATATCGTAGTTATTATCAGATAGGATATTCATCGATTTGCTGTCTTCTTGGTAATGATCGGTCGGGATTGGTGCGTTGGTAGGCTCTTGCTGCATCTGGATGCACAGGATCTCCTTCTGAGCCATTGCGAGCTGCATCTGCAATTGGGACACCTGGCTTTGGAGGTACGAAATAGCCCCTACGCAGCCATACACTGGATCCCTCACTCTCGCATTCGCCTCATACACCAAACTGCTCACTGCGTCTCCTCTTTGATGCACCGGAAGCTCCTATTTACATTATTAATGGACATATTTTAATAGATTTAGGTATGGAGTAGATTTTTATACAGTTTTTGATTTAAGAAAATTAAAGTTATTTTAATTTAGTTTTTGAAAGATCAAACATCTCACTTTAATTTATAAAAAATTATGTTTATTTTAATTTCATCTATTTGTTCCTTAAAATGATCACTTGTAAAAAAAATTACGATTTTGGCAATCATAAATTTCTCAATTTAGCAATGAAAAATATTGAATTAAAACAGCTGTAATTTTTTCAATGACAAAAATATTAATTTACTCTTAAAAGTATAACTTATAAGAAAAATATTAATTAAATCAGTAATTTAGTCCTCAAAATATTAGATTTTTTCAATTCAATCTTAAAAAAATTAAGTATATCAATTTAGTCTTTAAAAATTTATATTTGTCTTAATTTGATCTTTTTTGTATTTGTATCAATTTGATCTTTTCTCATTAGTCACTGCTACATCATCAAATTTTTATTGCTAAATTTCAAATTTTTATTATCATAAGTTATTTTGATAAATAAAGAAGGAAAATATTGAGCAAATAAAAATTTTTTAAAGACTAAATTAAAATACTTAATTTTTAAGAATTAAATTGAAACAAACATAATTTTTGAGAAACTAAATCAATAAATTACTTCTAAATTAACTGATAATTCGAAATTGATCAATTGGTAAAAAAGAAAAACATACACTTTGTATGGTCTAGTTGAAAAATAACAAAATAGCACCTAAGCTTTCGTTCTTGTGCTATTTTGCATGCTATATATCTGAAAGAAAGCAATTAATTAAGTATATAGGAATTAAGATGAAGACACATGATGGGACCTGCAAATGCTTGTTGACATTGCTGGCGCCGAAGACCTTGTGGACAATGGCAAACTTGTCAGGATCATCTCGAGGAAAATAAGGAGCAAAGACGCATCCCTCGGCGCAACGACGTCGTAAGAACTTGCAAGCCGCACAAGGAGAAGAAACTGCACCCATTTCAGAAGAAAAAAATTTTAAGTACAGCTACTTATAATTTTATTATCAAATTTATCAATCAAAATATAAAGTGTGTAATTTTCTTATCAGAATATATTAAATGTATAATTTTTAAAAAATAATTTTATATTTTTCACAATTAATTATTATAAGATTGATATTTTAAAATTTTTTTTTGCATATATTATGTTTTTATTAGAAAATTATATAAGAATAATAAAAAACTTTATCTAAGTTTTCTCCATGATTCTATTTGATTCCTCTGATATATGAAGAAGATGAAGACCATTTTGACAATATTGAAGCTGTATGTGTCTGTGTTAGGCACATGGTACTTAATTAATATTAAATATTAATATTTTTAGTAGAGATATAGTTGTACTATGTATCGAAGAAGAATAAAACACTAACCTCTTATAATTCTTACATAAGTTTACAGTTTTAGCTATCATTAAAGGGTCAATCATGTCAAATAAACAAGGGTGAAAAGGACAAATACGAGATATTAATATATATATATATATATATATATATATATATATATATATATATATATATATATCGAGTAAATACAACACTAATCTTCCCTAAAATTCAGCTAAACTACAATTTAATACCCTTTAACTTTAACTATTAAACTTATCTCTTTTCTAATTGTTTTTTTTTTTTGGTCGTTGTAGTTCATTTTTTAAAATTATTTAACACATTTAATTTTTGGGTTTAATAGAAGAGAGTGATTTGGGAGTGGCCACAGGAGTTATGATAATAATAATAATAATAATAATAATAATAATAGTGTATTCTTTTTTTAAAAAAAATTTAACTTAAGTTTCAATTACGTCTTTGATTTTTTTTAATTAATTTCGTCTTATATATATTTTTTTTGTTACAATTTCGTTTTTAAGACTAACGTCGTTAAAATATTTAATGAAAAATACTGATAGTAGCTCCTCCAAACAACATATAGACTTCTCCATATAATATATTACTATCAATATGTTATACTAATTGATTTTAGTTTTAATTTCATCTTAAACATTTGGCTAAATTTCAATTCCGTTCCAAATACAATTTTCATCTCTCTCTATGCAGCACTATTAGAAATGGAAGAAGAAGAAAAAGAATTTCTCTTCTTGTTCACCTTCTCTTCTTATTTTGGTTTTTTTTTTCTCCTCTCTCTCTCTCTACAAAATAAAGATGGAAAGAAGAAGAGAGATGATAGAGAAAGTTTCTCTCCTCTCCTTATTCTTTTTTTTTTAATTCAGTTTCTCTCTGCTCCATTTTTCTTCTTTTGCTAGAGAGAGAAAGACAAAAAAGTATCATTGGAAATGAAATTAAAATTTAGTCAAAAGTTTGGGATGAAATTGAAAATAAATTAATTAGTTTAACATATTGATTATGACATATACGTTAATATTTTTTTTCAATTATGTTAATGGTATTAGTTTTAGAGATAAAAATAAAACTAAAAAATATATATATAAAATAAAATTGACATAAAAAAATATTAAAGATAAAATTGAAAGTCAAGGTTCAGGTGAAAAAACCTATATATATATATATATAGGTTAGCTTTTGCTAGTTAACAAAATGAAAAAAAGTAATTGTATAATTTAAACTAGTCACTTGAGATACACCAAAATTATATAATTATTTTAAAATTTATTTTTAAAATAGTTATGAATGAAAAAATAAATTATAATAGCTTTTATTATATTTAATTTCTGTCAGTTGCATTTTAATTTTTCTTTTTTATATTATATTTTTATTACATATCTAACATATAGTTTTGGGAATTAACGATGAGAAGGCTCCAAATCATATAAAATGATATAAATTATAATTAATAACAATCGAATAATAAATAATGTACTTGCCCATAACCTGATTTGAATTGCCCGCACTGTTTGCATGGTTCACTTCTCCCGAAGTTGTCTGAGTTGCAGGAGCTGCATTTCCACTCTTCTTCTATGCCTTTATTCCTTCACAATTCACATACACACTTCAAAATGCCTATATATAAATCTCATTAGGCCCTTCATGGATTGGGTTTTTTTAACTATCAATATTTAAAAATTTATTAAGAACTAGCTAATCTAATTCAAACCACGATTGTATAAAATTATTTCAATACTAATTTTTTTATTTACAAATTTTAAACTTAAAACTTTACTTAAGAGAAATAAATGTTAAACTATTTTAACCAACCATCTTTGTCGTATTTTTCACTTTGGTCTTCAACAAAGTTTCTTTTTCGTTTGATCCCTCTCATATAGGATATTTTTGAGAAATATCTATATGGAAGGGAGCAAATTGAGAATGTCATTTTACAAGAGACCAAATCAAGAAATATCCTATTTATAAGCAGTAAATATGAGATTCTAGGAAAGTGTTTTAGTTTGTATTTTGCAACCTTCTTCGTAACCCGGTGTCTCTGTTTTGGCTGAAGCTATGAATCTCTGAAGAAAAGCTATGAGTCTCATTCACCAACACTCTCTCCTCTTTCATATTTTGATGATTCTCTTCGTACTCACTTTCTCCTCCAACACTTGAGCCTGAGGATGCCTGAGTCCGTGTCCGTTTGCCAAAAAAAGAAACCCACAAAATAAATATGCATATTATATATATATATATATATATATATATATAGAGAGAGAGAGAGACACACACACCCATGCTAAATTAATTAATAATTTCACAGCTTTTTGAAATTTTTGAATAATTACTAATTTAGACTTCAAAAAGATTATACGACTTTTTGAATAATTTTATTTGTTTTAATTTAATTTATTTATTTGTCAAAAAAATATTTAAAATGAAAGGTAAAAATATTTTTTGATGTCTTTAACGTTTTTCAATTTCATCTTTAACGTTTGTTTGTATTAGTTATATTCTAAATATTTTATTTTTTTAAAATTTATCTTTTTTACTAACTGTTTAGTCAATATTTTCTATATATAGAATAGATGGTATTAGTAAAAAAGATAATTTTAAAATAAAAATAAAACATGTAAGACATAATCGATACAAAAAATATTATAGATGATATTGAAAATTAATGTAAAAGTTAGCGACGTAAAAAGTATTTTTGCCAAAATAAAAATATTCAATTAAGACAAATATAATATTTTATGAACTAAATTAATACATTTAATTTCTTTTAAGGATCAAATTAAAAAATTATAATCTTTCATGAACTAAATCAGTAATTTACTTGAAAACAAGGTGCCTCCTGGTGGACACTTTCGTTATGAGTTGCTGCAGTATGAATTACAGAGTCAGTACTGTCTTCTTCATCAACATGGACTCCATTTCCAATCTCTAGTTTAGGGACCTAATCAACAATTTCAAAAGTTCAATGGGCTACATGCAAGTGAATTAAAATTCAGAGATTTTATGCATTTTTCTCTAACATTTTTTTAAAAAACAAAACAATTTTCTGAAAAACTCAAAAAACTTATGACCTCTTCGTTGACGCCTTCACTCCGAGCTGCAGTTTCTGGCTCTACTCCATTTACATCATCAATCTCAATTTTGACGCTATCTTCTTCATCATCGGCGCCTCCATTTCCAATTTCAAGTTGTGAATCCAAATAGCATCGAAAAACTATGAGGGAATAGCAAAAAAGTGCTGCAACAAAAGCTAGAACCAAGCTGATCTTCATCAACTGTACTGCTAGGAATCCAAGGAAAAAATTGAAGAGACCCACTTCAAATCCAATCTCCATCTTCCTCGAGAAGCACAGTGACATGGAAGCAAATGCAGCATAAGAGATGATGCTGAATGTATCTGGTTTTCCATTCATAGATTTATCGTAGAAATAAGAAAACAAAGAGGTGAGCATTAAAACCAAAAACCCCACATGAGATTTCACTATAAAATTCCTCGAGACTTGGATTTTCTTGGCAAACAGCACGATGTTGCAGGTGATTAAACTTGCGATTATATAAAGAAGTAGTTTGAGACGATTCCAATCTCCGAAGAGGTGTTTGTAAGAAGAGCTCAAAGCAAAACAGACTAGACCAACAATACTTGATAGAAATCCCAAAAAACTCCATAACATTGTCTCGTTTTATGATTTTGGTGGAGTCTGGTTCAAAGGATTGGAGTTTTTGAGACAGACAAAGATTTTGAGATGAAAAAGAATGGGAAGAAAACAGTGTTATAATTGAACGAAAACTTGCTTAGGGTTGTTTTTTTTTTTTTGTTGTTGTTTATTGAATGTATAAAATAACATTATAGGAAAGCGCGTGGAACGTGGTTAGAGAGAAACTTGATGAACGTTAAGCTTTTTGACCCACCCTGATAAATCAATTGACTTGATGTTGCCATTTATAATTGTTACCATTATTTTGTTTAAACGTTTTTTTTATTCATTTATTTATTTATTGTTGAAAAGCTAAAGACAGTAATACGCAGAGTCCCACCAGCCACATTGTTCAAGGGATAAATTAATTAATCGTGGACAGTGGTTTATCTTCTACGTAGCTTTATCATATTATATTCTAATCAATTTTTTAAAAATTGGATCTTGAGTCAGTATACATATTGGTTTACAATGTATTAATTAGTTCCTGGTTGAATTAAGGGGAATTAATAATAATTAAATATATATATATATATATTTTATATATTAAAAATATAAAATATAATAAATTAATAAATATTTTTATATTTAATTTATATATATATATATATATATATTAGACTAAAAAATTTAAACACAAATTTTTATATATAAAAAATTATATTTTGAATGATAACATATTCTGTCTTTTTTGTTTTTCAATGTATTCATACTTGCTCTACACACTCATTGTTATCGAGCAGAGCTCATCTGCTTGTCAGAAGGGGACAAATTGTGGGCCGTATGATTAGAGGTGAGTCTCACTTATTTGTGTAGAGCCCAGCCTATCCAACAGTTGATGGACGACAAGTACAGAAAACAAGCAAATGATCCTCTCTGATTATTATCCTACTCCATGAAGGAAGAGGAAGGAAAGTCTGAAATACAAATTGAAGCTTATTTTCTCATTGCCTCAGTTTTCCATCTCTCTCTCTCTCTCTCTCTCTCTCTCTCTCTCCTTGTCTTCTCTTTTTTTTGTTTTTCAAATTTCTCATTTGGTTGATTTAGATCGACTTCCATTTCTCTCTCTCTCTTTGTTTGCTCTTCACAATCGCACACTACAAAGTACAGACCAGTTCCTCCTCTAGACTTTTGCTCTTCGCACTCGCAACTACAGAATATAGACATCAGCTCCTCCTTACAGGAGATGCTGGTGCTATACGTCTTCTTCTTCTTTGGATGCAAAATAAAAAATAAAAAAAAAGGGTTGGAACCGGTGGAACCAGTTATCCGGTCGGTTCCACCAGTTTGGCCAGTCCAAAGCCAATTCAAGCTATTCCGTATCAATTTTAGCCATGACCAATTATTTAGTCAGACCGAACAGGACCTTATGCCAGTTCTAATAGAATATTAACTCTAGCATGACTTAATTAGCATGTCATTAGGTGCACCTCGACGATTTCATTCTCTTTTTAATTAGTAAGGCTAGCACAATTTTCAATTTTGCTAAAGGTATTGTAATACCCATTATATTTTTTAAGTTATAAGTATTCAAGAATTACGATAAATTTATTTTAGAGAAAATAAATTCCCTATCGGTTTAATTTTTGTATACTCGTTTGTGCATATTGTTGAAAATACAAATTTTTATTTGTAGATTCTATAAATTGTGGGATATAATGGATGATACGATATTGAATTAATCCCATTAAGTAAAAATACAGTTCAAAAGTGGTATCTAGAATGAATAGTTAAAAGTAAGACTGGTAGATGAAAACTGGTAAGTGAAACTGGTAGATGAAAACTGGTAAGTGAGACTGGTAGATGAAAACTGGTAAGTAAGACTGGTAGATGAAAACTGGTAAGTGAAACTGGTAGATGAAATAGTAAAGGAGAACGGTAGATGGAATAGTAGCAAATAGTAACCGTATGTGTGAATAATAACCGTACATGTGAATAGTATTCATATGTATAAATAGTATCCGTACATATGAATAGTCTGTATATATGAATAATGATCGTACGTATGAATAGTAATTATACGTTTGAATAGTATTTTGGTACAAAAGCAACCCTGACTTTCTATATCTGATCTTTATGAAAATCTCCGTAGCGGAACCTGAAATCCAGCTACGTACTCTTCTTTGTAGCAACTAAGAAAAGTGACTGGGATACGGAATCTATGTGAGTGGATGACCTTGTTAACCGACTTTATTTACTTTTGATTCCAAGTACAATATAAACTCCATCTCATATCGCAATTAGATTTTATATTTATTGATGATTGCTAGACAATGAAATCTATTGTTGATTTAAGATTATTATGAATTGAGTATATAATACACATGGAATGGTTGAGGGCTTGACCCAAGATACCAATGCATGAAATTATACACATGGAATGGTTGAGGGTTTGACCCAAGATACCAATGCATGAAATTTTATACATGGAATGGTTGAGGGCTTTATTTCCAAGATACCAATGCCTGTAATGATTGAGATTATAAGTGGAGACTGAATTCTTGAACATTCAATACAGAGGTATAGAAACCCTGAATATCAAAATAACTGTTGTTATTGTGATTATGATTCTGGTATTTGTACTTGTGATATATTTATTATTGCACAGTCATTTAGTCACTGAGTTTTGATGAACTCACACTCTCCATGAATATTTTTTTTAGATACAGTGGATGTCAACGAAGAAAATCCGCAGGAGAATTAGTATTCTTCGAGGATACTTTTTATCTGGAGGGCTTATAAATCCAAAAGCTTAGGAATGCTCTGTAATCTCTATAGGTCACCTAGGCTTGGAAAATAATATCATATTATAAGATATTTGGTTTGTGTTTACTGTTCACTATGTTAAACTTTTATATGTATAAACATCTTTCTTGAAAAATTGTGTTATAGTATTAATCAGAGATTTTATGGGATACCATAGAGGTATACTCTTGAGTTTACGAATTTACTCACATGCTCAAATTTGGGATGTGACAGGTATTCTTACCAGTTGAGATAAAAAAAATTAACCTATTACAGATTTATTGAATACCAAAGGTAAAACTCTTCTCAATTTGATATAGCAAAAAATTAAATCATTAACATTTAAAGAGTTTAAACAACTGTTATCAATGACTAGTCAATGTTAAGTCTCTCATAGCATATTTAATAATAATAAAACTCAAGATTTTTAAAAGGTAAAGCTCTTCACGTAATATAAATCAATTGTAATAGTAATGACTATTTGAATTTGAAAAATGATTAGGATTCCATTTCTAAAAACGCCAATTTAAAAAAAAATTATTTTTTGCATTTAATAAATAAACTTGAAAGGAATTAGTGTTATATCATATTAAACTGAGGAATACCTTGGTAGTACATATATAAAGGTAAAACCCTCCATGTTATGGTATCAACCCTGTAAGATGGTGAAATTGTCATAGCAGAAAAGGTTTTAAAGATGGAAAATGGAAAAACAAAGTGCAACAGAACTATCATAGATTCGGACTTGACTTTTGGAGTTTCTTTTTGTGTTTTGTAGTCACCATAGAATGATCAAAAGAAGCCTTTTGTAACACTAGCGACTTAATACTTAATCAATTGTAACTGCCTCTTATAAAAAGGAATCACTTACATAAGTTCAAACGTGACATAAAAGTGAACCTTTGGTAAAAATTGTAGAGTTTGTCTTGTTTCATTAGCATTTTCGAACCAAACAATTTGGTAATTTTCTAAATTACTATTTGTTTTGTTAAAATTCACTGATAATATCAAAAAATAGCCACGGATTTGCAATGGATTTGACGCATATATGAGATATAGAATGTTATCGTCTCAAGTTTTCTATTTTTTTGTAGTGATTTACTCTTTCGGCCCTTATTGTTTTACTTATTTTTTCATTCAGTCCTTATAGTTTAAAAATTTGCAATTAAAAGTTGTTCATTCAGTCCTTGTAGTTTAAAAATTTGCAATTAAATCTTTATGATTTCATATATATATATATATATATATATATATATATATATATATATATCATTAAACATTTATCAATATTATATTAAATTTTGATGATATAGCTAACCACATACTGTATTGGTAATCTGAACATACATAGTACAAGCTAATTTGCCAAATTACTTCAACATAAGTTACATCAAATATTATATATAAGAGTTAATTTCTCTTTAATTTGTTATTTACATTCGGTCATTTTGTTGGCAGAAATCATACATATACATAGTGTTGACATGCAAACACAATTAGTAAATAATTTAACCTTTTTAATTTTGTTCTACAAATTATATACACACCCAAAGTAATCATTGGCTTCACTTTCATTTGACAAACAGTCGATCCACTACTTCAATTAAAAAGGCTCAAATATCTAAACTTCAATATATCATCTACAAATTCCTTGACTTAATATACATACCAGTATCCTCCACTCCAAATTGAGCATCCAATATTGATATTGATGAGTTGTTTGCTGTGTCATCCGAATCCAACCGATCATACCCTTCAGAGTCCAATGACTGATATGGGGTTTCGTCACTGGGATAAAGAGTTTCAAATGATAAGTTTCTCATCATTGTAAGTTGAGGCTTGCCATGGTTACGAGTGCCCTTATAAAGTACCTTACTAATATGTCCATCTATAGTTTTCTCAATTCTCTTCTTCACGGGGCAATTTGGGATTGTACATTTATAGTAACTCTTATGCTTCTCACTCCCACTCATTTGTTTTTCCTCATACTTCTTCCAATTGTACCCATCATCAAACCTTCGTCTTCTTATGTCATCACCTCCTCTTATAGTGTCTGTTTCTACTTTTGCACAGTCTTATGCTCTAATGGCTCCAATTTGTAACTAGCTAAGTATTGGAATTGGAATGAAGAACGATGAGAAAATAGAAGCAATGAGGCCAAGGAATAAGTTGATCTTCATCAGTTGTATGGTGAGACAACCTAGGAAGAAGTTAAGAAGATTTGCTTCTAATTTGAGGTCTATTTGTCTTGACAAACTCAGGGATATGACAACAAACGATGCACAAGTCATAAATCTCAAAAAAGGGACCATTTTGAAAATTTTAAAGTGTTGGGATTAAATTGGAAAAATCTAAAAAGTCAGGGTTAAATTTGAAATACAACCTTTCTAAAAACCCTAAAATTTTTGGGATAAATTTCAAAAAGGATTACTTTTTGAAATCCTAAAAATTTTGGGTGAAATTTGAAAGTGGCCCAATTGAAAATCCTAAAATTTTGGGGTTAATTTTGAAAAAGGACTACTTTTTAAAATCCTAAATTGGTTTTGGGGTTAATATAATAATTAGTTGATTGCGATTAGATGAGTACTATTGTCATTCCAAAACCATCCAATTAAATTGGTTTTGGCAAAAATCCATTAACAAAATGATTTTGGGAATAAAAAATTTAAAATTTAGTAACTGTAGATTTTGTGTTGTAGCAACAAAAATGATAAAATTGAGCTAAATGTCACTAAAAAATGACTTTTGGTGGTAACTTTAAGTCTAAAAGTCACCACCTAATGGTGAAAGTCTAAGATTAATTGTCTTTTGGTGGCGACTCTCAAAAGTCACAACTAAAAGTCACTTTATAGTTGCCACAAAAAGTCATTCTTGTTGCAAAAATAAAAATTTTCGTGAAAAAAATGACTTTTGATAACGACTTTAAAAGTCGCCAAAGTCACCACTGAAGGTCACTACCAAAAATCACTCGCCATCGCTTTTAGATCTGGATTAGCTTGACTGGTTGACCTGAGACCCATTCGACTCGTATGGATCTTGGCCGGTTCAATAACTTGCTGCCCTGGAGTGACTCAATTTTTTTTTGAAATATTCAAGTTTATCTAAAATTAAACCAAATATATACATACTTGATATTTGAACCTAGATCCCTTACTTGCAATCATGTGTGTCTTGTTATCCTGCCACCACTTCATTTGTGTTATATAATGGCAAAGTGTTATATATATAATTTGTTAAAATTATTTTAAGTCAAAAATATTACAAAATAGAAATCAAACAATATCTAAATTAACAAAAAGCAAATATATTTTTACTATGGGAATCACCACAAAAAGTCCGACTATGGCTAATTTCATAAAAAAAAAATTGACTTCAGTTAAAAAAATCAGACTTCAAAAGTCTATTTTTAAAAAAAAATTAAAAAAATTCATATTTTTTGAAATAAAATTAAAAAAATCAGATTTTTTGTGGCGACTCCCATAGTTGCTAACAAAAGTCAAATTTTTATTAAAAAATTCAGATTTTTTTAAATAAAATTAAAAAAATTAGACTTTTGATAGCAACTCTAATTTTTTAAATTTTTTTAAAAATCTAACTTTTTTTTATAATTTTTTTAACAAAATCTGACTTTTTTTAATTTTTTTAAAAAAAAATTCAAATTTTAGTGGTGACTATGCGAGTCTCGACCAAAAATTTGATTTTTTTAATTTTATTTTAAAAAAATCTGACTTTTTAAAATTTTTTTAAAAAAATAGTAGCCACTAAAAGTCTATTTTTTCAAAATTTTGAAAAAAAATCTGAATTTTTAAAATTTTTTTAAAAATTTTGACTTTTGGTGGCAACTATGAGAGTCATCACCAAAAGTCTAATTTTTTAAATTTCATTTAAAAAAATATGACTTTTGGTGACGACTCTCAAAAGTCACTACTAAAAGTGAGATTTTTAGTGACGACTCTAAAAATCACTACTGAAAATCAATTTTCTTGTAGCGTGTAACTTTTCATTTTAAAAAATAAATTAAGACATCAAATCTTTCAAAAACTAGAATAAAAAAAAATTTGTTAATCATGTGGTGTTCTTTGCTACAAGTGGCTTCATTTCTAATCTCTAGTTGTAAATCCAAATAGCATTGGAAAACGATGAAGAAATAGCAGAAAATTGCTGCAACAAAAGTCGAAACCAAACTAATCTTCATCAACTTCACAGTGAGACATTTAAGGACGAAATTGAAAAAAAAAAAACCACTTCGAATGCAAGATCTTATTAGAAAACTGAGTTGGCAAAATGAGTGGGACACTTGGGCAATTCTCAACCACATATAATTTGTGGTGGTGGATCAACCTACTTGGAGAATTTCTAACCACACATAATTTGTGGCTAGAATTCATCTTGGAACCTATATAAGGGAGGCTTGAATGGTATTTCTATTATCTCATTTCATTCTTTTTCTTCTCTTGTGTAGCTTCTTCTTAGGATCTAGAGAGAAATAGTGAGGTGTTTTACTCCTATTGATAGAGAGAGGGAGTGATAATAGTTCTTTCCTAGCAATTTGAGAGTGATTGTAATTATATATTCTTTCTAGTGTAATCTCTCTTTCATTTTTTTGTAAACGTAGTCTATATTAGATAAACCATGTAATTCTCAGTGTTGATTTTTATCTTCATTATTTCTCATTCTAATTTGTTGCAAGTCAAAATTACGATATGCAATTTCCTAACAAATCTATCTTCCTCAATGAGCACAATGACATGAAAGCAAATGCAGCATAAGAAACAATGTTGAATACATCTGTTTTTCTATTCTTAGATTTATCACAGAAATAGGAGTACAGAGAGGTGAGCATCAAAACCAAAAACCCCACATGGGATTTCACCATAAAATTGCTAGAGACTTGGATTTTCTTGGGAAACAAAACAATGATACATGTGATTAAGCTTGTGATTATGTAAAAAATTAGCTTGAGACAATTCTATTTATTGAAGAGGTATTTGAAGGAGGAGCTCAGAGCAGAATAGACTAGGCCAACTATAGTTGATAGAAACCCAGAAAACTCCATAACTGTGTGGTGTTTTTTGATTTTCGGAAGTTTGGTTCTAAGGATGTATTGTCATTGTCTGAGACAGACAAAGATTTTGAGATGAAAAAGAATAGAAAGAAAATAGTGTCATAATTGAAGGGAAACTTGCTTTAGGAGTCTTTTTTTGTTTATTGAATGTTTAAGGTAATATTATAGGAAAGGGTATGGAAAATGTTTAGAGACAAGCTACAAGAACATTAAGCGTGTTGACTCACCTTGATAAATCAGTTGACTTGATGTTGTGCTTTATAATTGCTACAACTATTTGGTTTAAACGTTTTTTATTAATTAATTTATTCATTTATAATGTTGAAAAGCTAAACGTTCCTTCACCTCCCACTCGTTTGTAAATTATTTTACAAGTTTTTAAAAATACTTTATCATGGCGCTAGCAACAATACAATAATACGCAGATGGTGGTTTGTCTTCTACTTAGCTTTACCATATTATATTCTAATATAATATTAACTCTAGCGTGGCTTAATTAGGATGTCATTAGGTGTACCTTGACCATTTCATTCTCTTTTCAATTAGTAAGGCTAGCACTTTTTTCAATTTTCTAACACTCCCCCTAAGTCAAACTTAGTTCAGTTGCAACTTGCGGGCTTGTGTATTACTAGTATCAAAGCCAAAGCCTATGACCTTTCTCTTTCTTTTGTCTAGACTTACTATTTCATTAGTCCAATTAGTTCTTCAAAGTTGTTTTTTTAAAAGCAGAGTAATAATTTTTGGCCATTTTTTGTCAAATTGTCAAAGTACTTCACCCATAAATTAATGGAGCTACAGTGAATGATACCCATAATTTTGATTTTAACTTGATTAATTTCTTCTTTAAATTCCTATTTTTTTTAGTTGATTTTTAATTGGGTCTCTATATTTTAAAAAAATTTCAATTAAACTTTTATCATTTTGGAAATTTTAATTTAAAATCATTAAGCTTCTGTCAATATTCAATTAAATTTTGCTCACGCAACTAAACTAACTTGATAGTTTGAAGGTACATGATTTAAGCTAACCTATCAAATAACTTTAAGATAGATTGTATCATATGTCATATATATGAATTGATTTCACTTATTTATCTATTTTTATTCTTTTATTGATAGAAATCATGATCAAAATGCACAAATTTTTTCACCATATTAACAAAATTGAATAAAATATTGATAGAATTTTGGTGGCAATGACTAAATTAAACATTTATAAAACTAAAAGAATCTGATTACAAATTTTTAAATTATGGATACTAAATTAAATTTCTCTCTCACTGACATAATCATTGGCTTCACTTTCACTTAAGCTTAAACATGTAAACTTCAATATCCTCTACCTTTTGCTTGACTTCATTTACATAGGCCAGTATCCACACAAACACACAAATAATCATTGGCTTCACTTTCGCTTTAAGCTCAAATATGTAAACTTCAATATCCTTTACCTTTTGCTTTATTTTCATATCAGTATCTTCAACTCCAAATTAAGCATCTCATATTGATTTCGATGAGTTCTCTTATGCGTCATCTGAATCCAACTGTTCAGACCCCTCAAAGTCCAATGATTGATATGGTGTTTCATCATTAGGATGAAGAGTTTCAAATGATAAGTTTCTCATCATTGTAATTAAGCTGAGATTTGCCATGGTGATGAGTACCCTTATAAAGTATCTCACTAACATGTCCATCTATAGTTTTCTCAACTCTCTTCTTCACCTGCCAATTTGGGATTGTACATTTATAGTAACTCCTATGCTTCTCACTTTTGTTTTTCCTCATACTTCTTCCAATTGTACCCTTCATCAAACCTTCTTAATGTCTGTATTTGATGGCGGCGATGATGATTGTTAATTTTATCATCACCTCCTCTTACAGTGTCAATTTCTATTTCTACAAGCTCTTCTTCAATAATGGCTCCCATTAGTAATGGGGGATTGGAGTTGGAACAAAGAACAATGAGGAAATAGCAGAAAATAGCAGCAACAATTTGTAATTGGGTGCGACTGGTATACTGTTAGATGACGAGAAAGAAGAAGAAGAAGCAAAGCCGAGATATTGATGATGGTGAGGATTAACATTAACAATACTAATTGTAAGAAGTTTCTGGTATGCACCGAGATAAAGAAGAAGATAAAGATATGTAAAAGGGGTTCTTCACATTCATGGCTATAGTGACACATATATATACTGATACAAGCAGAATGGGTTATACCAAATCTCCATAAATCTAGGAAACTTGCTCCCTAGTCTGGAGCTAAAAATATGTTCCACCCCACATTCAACCTTCTAGTACATCCATCAATTACAATAGAAAATATTCAAAAATAACAAAAAAGAACGAAATGTGGTCCATAACTCTTGTATTAGTACCGAACATAATCTTCATCGCTCCTCCTCGATGCAAGAGCTATGCACAATACCAAGTTTGTCTCTAAGTTCTTCAAATCTGTTCTTCTGCAGTCCTTTGGTGAAAATATCAACTTGTTCTTCTGTTGGACAATGCAACAACATAACTTCACCTTCCTTTTCTGCTTCTCTAATACCAACAACATGATATTTGATTTTAATGTGTTTAGCTTTTCCATGAAAAATTGAATTTTTAATCATTGCAACAACTTTAATCATTGCAACAACAGACTTATTATCACATGGAATCTTTGTAGCAGCTTCTTGCTTAAACTTCAAATCATTCATAATTTTTCGCAGCCATAAGTCTTGATTAACAGCAGCAGATGCAACCATATATTCTGACTCTGCAATTGACTGGAATATAGAACTTTGCTTCCTTGAACTCTAACATATAACACTTGTTCCAAGGGTAAGGCAATAGCCTAAGGTGCTTTTTGAATCCTCAAGTGATCCTTCCGAATCACTATCAGAAAATCCAACTAATTTCAAGGCTGAACTCCTCCTAAACAATACGCCATATGAAATTGTTCCCTGAATATACCTCAGGACCCTTTTGGCTGCTTTGAGATCATTTTCGGTAGCCATGTGCATGTAGCTCGATAGAATTCTGGTTGCATACATTATGTCTGCTCTTGTGGTTGACAAATACAGTAATGAACTAACCAGACTCCTAAAGATTGAAGGACCAACAGATGTTGAGCCATCATCTGCTTGTAACTTCAATCCTTGAACTGTTGGGGTACTACAGCTTTGCAACCAGTTAGAAAAAACTTCAAAGTTCTGATGCATATTTCTTTTGAGAAATGAAAATGTCCATTGAAACTTGAGACACTTCCATCCCTAGAAAATAATACATCTACCCTAAATCATTCATCTCAAACATGCTCTCCATTTGCTTTCTAAATTCTTTCACAGAACTTGGATTGCTTCCAATGACAAGAATGTCATCAAGGTAAATTGAAGCAATTAGAATTTCATAACACACTTGCTTCGTATACAGTTTTTCTTAATTGATGCTCCTTTCAAATCCCAAGTGAAGCAAGTAGCCATCGATTTTTGCATAGCACGGCCTGGGGGCTTGTTTTAAACCATATATTGCATTTTTTCAACAATTAAACTTTATCAGCACTTTTGATAGCAAAACCCTCTGGTTGCTCAATGTAAATTTTCTCCTCAAGAACACCATTGAGGAAAGTTGATTTAACATCAAGTTGATAGACTCTCCAACCTTTATGAGCAGCAAGAGCAAGCAACAATTTAATTGTATCAAATCGTGCTAAAAGAGCAGAAGTTTCAGAGAAGTCAATACCTTGTTGTTGGGAGTAGCTTTTCACTACTAATTTGCCTTTGCATTTTGTTAGGTTATTGAAAGGCAATAAATTAAGGAGAAAGATTGAGAAGAACACACAAAGAAATTACGTGGTTTGGTCAATGCGACCTACATCCACGGACAGAGAGAATATATGTATTATTTCTGATAGAGGCTATACAGAGAGAAATTACATCAACCACTCTTATAATGAATTCCATTACACACATATATATAGAGGAAATAATGGGTTATGGGTCGTGGGTCGTGGGTCGGGTTACAAACCGAGTCACCCACAAAATTCAAGTCAAACCCAACAATTTCCCTCCTTGACTTGAATTCTCTCAAATCACCAGAACTAAGTACAAATTCATCTCTGTCATTCAAGCCCTGTAGGGCTTCATGGAATGCGAACATTCACCAAGTCCAAGCTATGCTTGAACTTCTCTAAAGGTAGAGCCTTTGTCAACATATCTGCTGGATTATCTGCTGTGGCTATCTTCTCGATGGATAATTTCTTGTCTTCTATCACATCTCGAATAAAATTCAATCTGATATCAATATACTTCGACCTCTCATGGTAGACTGGATTCTTGGCCAAACTTAATGCACTCTGACTATCACAATAAATGATAGGTCTCTGAATATTTAACCCCAGACTATCAATCAAACCATGTAACCACATACCTTCCTTAACTCCTTCTGCCAATGACATGTATTCTGCTTCAGTGGTAGACAAGGCAACTGTAGATTGAAGTGTTGCCTTCCAACTAACAGCACATCCATTTAGAGTCAAGACATAGCATGTTAAGGATCTCCTCCTCAAAAGATCTCCAGCATAATCTGAATCTGTATAGCCAACCAAGCCACTATCAGATTTATCAGCACCATAAACTAAGCAAATATTACTCGTACATTTCAGATACCGCATAATCCATTTAACTGCACTCCAGTGAGCTCTCCCAGGATTACTCATAAACCTGCTTACCACACTGACTGCATAAGCTAGATCAGGCCTAGTACACACCATTGCATACATCAAGCTTCCAACAGCGTTACAGTAGGGCACTGAACTCATGTACCCTTTTTCCTCAGCTGTAGTAGGTATTGTACTAGCATAAAGTTTAAAATGTGCCGCCAACGGAGTACTAATCGGCTTAGAATTATTCATTTGGAAAGATTGCAACAATTTTTCTATGTATTTCTGTTGAGATACATACAGTAAACCTGCACTTCTATCTCTCCAAATCTCCATGCCCAATATCTTCTTGGCTGCACCCAAATCCTTCATCTCAAACTCACTGCTCAACAAGGCTTTCAAACTATCAATTTCAACCTTGCTCTTTGCAGCAATTAACATATCATCAACATATAGCAACAAATAAATATAAGAATCATCTGCAAGTTTCTTAGAGTAGACACAGTTATCAAACTGATTACGCAGAAAACTATGAGAAGTCATAAATGCATCAAATTTCTTGTACCACTGTCTAGGAGAATGCTTCAAACCATACAAAGACTTTTTCATCAAACATACATGATCTTTCTTCCCATAATCAAGAAATCCTTCTGGCTGTGACATATAAATCTGCTCCTCTAAATTTTCATGTAAGAAAGCAGTTTTCACATCCAGTTGTTCCAACTCCAAGTCAAAAACACTTACCATGGACAAAAGGACACAAATGGTTTTATGCTTCATAACCGGGGAGAAAACTTCATGATAATCAATTCTCTCCTTTTGTGAAAAAACCCTTTGCCACAAGTCGTGCTTTGAACCTTGCTGGTTCAACTCCAGGAATACCTTCTTTCTTCTTGAAGACCCATTTACATCCTACCGGTTTCACTCCCTTTGGTAACGGTACAAGATCCCATGTTTCGTTCTTCTCAAGAGATTGCATCTCTTCATTCATTGCAACCAGCCATTCTGATGCTTCTCTACTCTCAACTGCTTCTTTATATGATCTTGGGTCATCAGAATCAATGCTTTCACCTACTGCCAAGGCATAAGCAACTGAATTAATATCAACTATATCAACACAATCTGCATACCTTATAGGTTTTCTGATTTCCCTCCTTTCCCTCCTTGTTGCTATAGGTTGTGATTCTTCTTCTTCCCTGGGCTGCTGTACAGGGTCTGTTATAACCCTTTTTGAAGTTTGAACTTCAATTTCCACCTTCTGGTTGGCACCTTGATCATTATTACCTGCATGACTACCAAGCTCCTCCTTCTGACCAAACATAGCAGACTCATCAAAAGTTACATCTCTGCTAGTAATAAATTTTAGAGTTCTATCCTTTTCAGTACACCACAGTCTGTACCCTTTAACTCCATGTGCATACCCTAGAAATATGCATTTCATTGCCCTAGGCTCTAGTTTACCATCATTCACATGAGCATAAGCAGGACAACCAAATATACGTAGGCCAGAATAATCAGAAGGTTTACCGGACCATACCTCTTGAGGAGTCTTAAAATCAATTACAGTAGATGGCGATCTATTCACCAGATAACAAGCAGTGTTAACTGCTTCAGCCCAGAATTGTTTTGGCAAGCCAGCGTTTAATCGCATGCATCTCGCACGCTGCAACAGTGTTTGATTCATACGTTCTGCAACTCCATTTTGCTGTGGTGTATGACGTACAATGCGATACCTCACTATACCTTCTTTCCTGCAAAACTCATCAAATGGAGCGTTACAGAACTCCAACCCATTATCAGTTCTGAGTGTTTTGACCTGTTTTCCAGTCCGTTTCTTAACCATGGTCTTTCACTCTTTGAACTTCCCAAACACTTCATCTTTGGATTTCAGAAAATATACCCAAACCCTTCTAAAGTAGTCATCAATGAAAGTAACAAAGTACTTGCATTTGCCCTGAGATTTAACTGGAGAAGGACCCCACAAGTCTGAGTGAACATATTGCAGAACATCCGTAGAAGTATGCTTCCCAGAACTGAACTTAACTCTGCGTTGATTACCCATAACACAAACTTCACAGAATTTTAGCTTCCCAGTTTCTGCCCCTTCTAACAATCCTTGTTTACTTAGAATTGACAGCCCTTTCTCACTCATGTGTCCCAATCGGCAATGCCACAACTCTATACAATCATCATTCTTCCCTAAAGATTTAGATACAGCCACTATCCCCATCACTGAACTACCAGTCAGAAAGTAAATGCCATGCTGCAATTTACCCTTCATTATAACCAGAGCACCTTTGGAAATTCTCAACTGTCCATTCTCTCCAGAGTACTTGTACCCTTGTTTGTCTAGAGTACCAAGAGAAATCAAGTTCTTCCGTAGACCAGGAACATACCAAGCATCAAGCGTCCTGACTATTCCATCATACATCTGAATCTGCACAGAACCACTGCCCTTAACACTAAGCTGCTCATCATCACCCAACCTCACAACACCATTCCACTCCTTGAAAGAAGTAAATAGTTCACGTGAGAAAGTCATATGATAAGATGCACCTGTGTTCAAGACCCAAGTATTTGCAGAACCAGAGGTACTGACTGTGAGAACATCAATGTCTTCTTCTTCGTCAGAACTATCTTGCACCACCGCAGCACTACCACTGGTATTCGGTTCCTTCTCGTCATTTCCCTTCTTCCTCTGTGGACAATTCTTCCTGATGTGCCCCTTCTATTTACAGTGATAACATCGAGGTCCTCCTTTGTTCCTCAACTTAGACCGTGACTTGCTTCTTTTTCCATCATCCCTTTTAGTGTCTCTGCCTCTGCCAACATACAAACCTGCTTCTGCACCATCCTCATTAGAACTAGAGACTCTTCTCTTCAGCTCTTTAGACTGCAAAGCATCTTTGACATCATTAACAGAGATACTATCTCTACCATACAACATAGTATCAACAAAGTTCTCATATGAATTTGGTAGAGAACACAAAATAATGATAGCCTGATCTTCATCATCTATCTTAACCCCAACACCCTGTAAATCCAAGATAATTCGGTTAAAATTATCAAGATGATCTTTTACTTGCATATTTTCTGTCATCCGCAGGGTATACAAACGCTGCTTCTGATATAACCGGTTTGTGAGAGAATTTTTCTGGTATTTATCATCCAATTTCTTCCACAAACCTGCAGCAGTTGATTTATCAATTACTTCTCTCAACACCTCATCAGTCAGACTCAATAGTAATGCACTATGAGCCTTTGCCAAAATTTCCTTCTTCTCATCTTCCTTCAACGTGTTAGGTAGACTACTTTCTCCTTCTAATGCCACCGCACATCCCTGCTGAACCAGAAGTGCCCTCATTTTTACCTTCCACAAAGTGAAATCATTCGATCCATTGAACTTCTCAATATCGAATTTATGAGTCGACATCTTCTCAAATAACAGCAGATAAATTACTAGCAAATTTCGCAATCAGAAATTGAATTTCACAAAACTGTTCAGAACCTTGCAAACTGACCAGAACTTCACTAACAGAAATTCAACACAGCAGTCCAACAAAATTCACAGCAGTAAACCAGAAATCCAATCCAGCACAATCTAACACAATCCAGTAAATTCACACAGAAATTCAGAATTCTTTTCTGAATTAAACATAAACTCATCGGAACCGTGTCGACGAAACAATAACGATCGCAACAGAAAACTTGGTCCAAACAACAACTATGACCAAACAGCAGCTTTGACCAAACAGCAGTTTTTGACCAAACAGCAACTTTAACCAAACAGCAGCTTTGACCAAACAACAGCTTTGACCAAACAGCAACTTTGACCAAACAGTAACTTTGACCAAATAGTACCGTTGACTGTTGACCGTGCTACAGTTCTGAGTCGCTACAGTATCCGAGTCCCTACAGTACGTTGACCGTTGAGTGCTACAGTACCTCGCCATAGAAGACGATGAACAGTGCTTCCGATGAAGATTCCGGTGATGAACAGTACTTTCGATAAAGATTCCGGTGGTGAACAGTACTCGCAACCGTAAAAACTCACCAAAACAACTGGAAAACGATCTCCAATGCACTAGAAATGCAATAAACGGTCTGTTTTGCCCAAAAACAAGCGAATCAAGCTAGATCTGAAATTTAAAACTAGATCTGAAAATTTTCTTACCACAAAAAATTGGTCTCCGACGTTCTTCAACGCACCAAAGATGCAGAGAATGGTCTCCTATGCTCCAAAACAACTAAATCGAGGCAAGATCTGAAATTTTGGAGTCGGAGCTGAAAATTTTCGGACGTGCTACAGTAACCGACGAACCAAAAATGAACCGAGGCTCTGATACCACTTGTTAGGTTATTGAAAGGCAATAAATCAAGGAGAAAGATTGAGAAGAACACACAAAGAAATTACGTGGTTCGGTCAATGCGACCTACGTCCACGGACAGAGAGAATATCTGTATTATTTCTGATAGAGGCTATACAGAGAGAAATTACATCAACCACTCTTACAATGAATTCCATTACACACATATATATAGAGGAAATAATGGGTTATGGGTCGTGGGTTGTGGGTCGGGTTACAAACCGAGTCACCCACAAAATTCAAGTCAAACCTAACACATTTGTTGATTGAGCGATCAAGGTTTCTCTTCATTTTGAGTGTCCATTTTGTACCGATCACTTGTTGATTTTCTAGTCTGTTAACAAGTGGCCAAGTGTCATTCTTTATTATCATATTAAATTCTTCATCATGGCTGCTTTCCAATTTGGAGATTGCAAGTTCAACATCTGCTGTGGATATCTTCTAGAGTTCTGGTGCCTCTAACATCTGACAGCGTTCATTTCTCCCGAGTTGAACAAGTGGCAGAAGCTGCAGTTCCAATCTTCTGCTATACTCTTCTAAAACTTAGCCCTCTGCTGGTGGAAGCTGGTTCTCTCTCCTCTTCCATATTTTGCTTATTCTCCTCGTCCTACATTAATTAAAATAATTTCCTCAGGTTTAGCTTCTTGAAATTTTCGAGTAATTACTAATTTGGTTCTTAAAAGGTTATATTAGTCTTTAAAAGATTTTACTTGTTTCAAATTAGGCTTTTTTATTTGTTAAAGAGATATTTAGCAATGAAAAGTTAAAAATTTGGAAAAGGAAAGATTTTGTAATTTAATAACAAAAATGATCAAATTGAAACAAATATAATTTTTTAAAAGCTAAACTGAAATACTTGATCTTTCAAGAATCAAATTATAACAACTATAATCTTCCAAGGTCTGAATTAGTAATTTATTCAAATATTTTCTGCAAAATTCAGAGAAAATAATAAATTACTGATTTGGTCCGCAAAAAATTACAATAGTCTTAACGTAATCAGTAAAACATTGTATTTGTTGCAGTTTACTTTTAACAACAAAAAAATATTAAAATTTAGTAATAGTAAATATTTGTAATTTAATATTAAAAATTTAAATCAAGAAAAATACAATCTTTTATGAGTTAAATTGAAACATTTAATTTTTTAAAGATCATATTAAAAAATTATAATCTTTCTTAAATTACATTAGTAATTACTTAAAAAAAAAAATTACCACTTCGTGGACGCTTTTCATTATGAGTTACTGCAGTATCAATTACAGAGTCAACACTGTCTTCTTCATCAATAGGACTCCATTTCCATTCTCTAGTTTGGGGACCTAATCAACAATTTCAAAAGTTTAAGGGGCTACTTCCAAATAGGAGTAGTTTAAATTTGACCAAGTTGTTTTTGTTTGATTTATATTGGTTGTTAATAAGTTTGAGATTTTCCTAGGCTAAATAGGATAGGTTTGTTTAAATTAAAGATTATTAATCCTAATTAAAGTCTAATGTCTTCCCTCTAGATTAGGTTTTATTTTTTTTTTATTATTATTGTTTTTCCTTATTGTAGGTCTAATTCTAGATTTAAGATTTAGTACTTATTTATTAGGTTGGTTTGAGGTATTTTTTTTAAAATTTGTAATTTAAGTAGTTGGTTATCTTATTCAGCTTACGCCTATCTTTATGAATTTGGCATCATTATCCCTTCTAGAAGTCTATCCTTAAACAAAACAATCTTTTGAGCAAAGGACCATGCTGGCAGTTGACTTGTGAAAGACCACATGATTTTAAAAGGGCCAGAATTGTTGTTTTGACAAAAGAGTTTGGTCTCATTCGTCAACTAGAAGGAGAGTCCATACTGAAACCTTCAACATATTTGGAAAAAAAAAATGAATGATCTTGATTCTTTAGGAAAGTACTATCCTAAGGAGGATATAGTTGAAAAGATTGTCATGAGATTAACTACCCCATGAAAATCTAAGGTAGCAACTATTACTAAAAACTCTAAATTTGCTACACTTTGCTACACCAATATTGGATTAGCTCAGGAAAAATCTTATAGCATATGAGAGTACCTTCTTCAATGAAGAAATGAAAGTCGAAAAGAGGCAGCCAGAGATAGCTCTCAAAGTTGACAAAAAGATGGCTCTTGAGGAAGCAAGATCACAAGAGGCTCAAGCTTAAAAGTTAAGAAAAAGTAGGAAAAGAGGGGGCAGGGGTTTAAGCTTAGGAGGTGTAAAGTAATATGGTTATAACTGATCTCTCAAAATTCTTGATAGAGGAAAAGTAGAACGCACTAGATAAGTGTTAGGTAAACAAGAGAAATTTGTTCTTAGTGGCTCAATCTTATGGAGAATGAGTTGTAGAGAAAATTTGATAGAATTTTAGTATGCTGGAGTTTGTTCGTCCTTCTGAATGATTTTTGAAAAGTATTTATAGGAGAAGACCTAACTTATCAGTTGAATGACTTGACAATCACATTCTGCAATATAGCTACGTCCCTAAAAAGATGGCCGAGTTTACAAGAGTGTGACATCATGGGTACTGAGTGGCTTAAAATAGGGACTATGGCAATCATGGATTGCCAATTTATTGAGGCGGTAAAGTGAGCCAAGTCAGGTTAGAAATAAGAGTGAACTTAATAAAAACAATGAACTTATTTTATTAAGAACTAAATCCTTATCTAACTTACTTAGGGTAATCACGCATGGCACGAAAATTCTCTACTTCAATCTTACCATGCCACTCCTTTAGGTCATTTTCGAGGAAGGAGGGTGAAGACTGCTCTTTTATGGCATCCCCAACTTTGTCTAATCTAAGTGTCACGAATGGCACTTAGCTTATGCCAAATCCACTTTGAAAGCGATGCTTACTCCAAAGTCAAGATGACCTTAGTATAGTGCTCCTCAAATCAACATTGCATTGACTCTAAGGGAGGGGGCATCCCCATTACATTCTCCTTTATCTCAAGGTTCTTATGAGGTGGAGAGTGGGGAACTTAATTTATTGTCTAAGTGATGGATTCATTGAGTACTCTGAAGTATTTTATTTAGGAAAATATGTCATTGAGAGAGGTCAAATGTCAAGTGTACTTCAGTGCTAAGATACTTGGTTCTAGAAAGGGTTGACACTCTTAGCACACTTATCTTGAGCTAATGTCTATGTATACATACTGTCATTGACGGATTCACTAAGTGTTCTTAGAGAGGGAGGAGTCCCCTTATATAATTATTTCTTTGTTGACTTAGGTGACGCCCTAGGGGTGCTAAATTCTCTTAAGAAAGAAGGTGATCTCTCTATTGAGTGTCAAGGGGTGCTTCTCCTTGGTTGCAAAGGGGGCTCCTTTTGTGCAAAGAGAGTATAATGCTTACACTAAGGCAAAAGCTCTCGTTGAGGTGCTTAGGAACACTCATCTTATTAAAAGGTAAAGACCTCCTTGCTTAATGAATAACTTGAGGTGTCTAGGAACACTCTTTTTATTAAATAGGGAAGACTCCTTGACTGGTGGGAGTATTCTTTATCAATAGCTTAATTCTAGTGTCGCAATCAATGTAGAAACAAACTCACTTTCTGATCCCAAGAAAAGAAAGGAAAGTAGAGAATATATTTTACTATTAACATTACAAGAGCTTCTCTTAAGCTCAATCTCTTTTTGCTCTCAATTCAGCTAATAAAACTAGGTTACTTAGCTTAAAATATTGCAAGAGTGAGTAGATGATAGTAAATAGGATTTTTCTCTTTTTATGCACTAAGTTTCTTAGTTTCAACTCTGTTTGCTTCCTCTTATATAAGCCTTCAAACATTTTCGTTGCAAGCTTGAAATTTGAATCTTGAAAGAAGCTTGTTGATTTCCAAAACTTCTTAAAAGTTTTGAAAAGTACTTCTAGTAATAGATAATCTTTTTTATGCTTCATTTTCGTCCTTTTCCTCCCTTTACAATAAATTGGCCGTTGCTTGATTCAGGAAGGAACAAGGAGCATGTTGGATCTCTTTTTGATGATGTATATCCTTGTGGTTTCTTCCATAAGGGTTGACTTCTTTTTGCCATTGCCTTGTACCTCCTTTCATTGGAGTGTCTCTATCTCACTTTGCCTTTCAAGAGGAATCTCCTGCACATTCTCACAAACATGCTCAAGGACATTTTAAAGTACTTAATAAAAAGTGCTATTGTGTCCTTTGTTTCCAGAGAAACTTCATTCTAAGTAAAGTTAAGTCGACTTTCTTTTTCGCTTGCAATTAATGGTAATGTAAATGTCACAATTAGAATTTGTTTGATTTATAAAAATATTTTTTATTTTTAAAATTTATTTCTTCAAATACTAAAAATAATTGTTTTGATATTTTTAGATTTAAAACTATTTTAAGAAATTATTAAACTCAACTAAACATATTTTTTATTTTTATTAAAAAATAAATAAATAAATCCAAATCAAACAAACTCTTAAACTCTGTTTAATTTGTGTATTTTCTGTTTTAATTTTTATTAAAAATAAAAAATAGACTCAAAAATATGTTTGGTTGAGTTTAATAAAAATATTTTCTTAAAAATATTTTTTAAAATAAGTTTAAATGTAAAAACATAAAAAAAATATTTTCAATAATTTAAAAAATAAAGATTGATAATAAAAATAAAAAATATTTTCACAAACTGAAAATAGCAGATTTCCTTCACAGGATCACGAGAATAAAAGGCTTTAGAAAAAGCAAATTGTTCATTGTTGTACCCTTATTTTGTCAAGCAATTAGAATGACTTTGAAATAACATTTTCTATTTTCTTACAAGTGTTTCAAGCCTCTGCTATCTTCATAATAGTATCAGAGAAAAAGATCATAGTCTACAGATTAAATCAAAACCGACCGTAAATGAGCAGTTTTGAACTAACTAATTTAGACTCGTTTAAAAACGAGCCTAAACAGTCTTTGTCCGTTTAGACTCGCGGGCCTAAACGGACTTTTCCTTTGTTTAAAAAAATTATTTTTAAAAAGTACATTATCTAGTATAAATAATTTCACTTTATAATATTTCTATATTTTCTAACCTTATATTCAATAAATATAGTAAATTTAGATATAAAAATTTTTGTAATATTTTAAAAATGAATATAAATTTTTTAAATTTAAATATAATATAGTTAATTTTGAAAGAAAATATAAAAATTAAGGTTATTAGTTATTTAAAAATCTTAAATAACTAATATTTATATGTATAAATTCTATTTTAAAAAAATTATTGAATTTTTACTAAAAAAATTTTAAAATCATATTATTTTAATATTAAAAAATTATTTAAAAAAACACACAAAAAAAGAGAGTAGCCCACGAGTGAAGCGAGCGGTCTTGAATTAGGTATTGAAGACCGCGGTCCTAAACGAGTCAACCCGTTTAAGACCAATTAACCTTTAACTATGACGGGACTATCCGATTCAACTCGATTCGACCCATTTTCCTAAATATATTTGCGACTGAAAACAATCAGAACATTTTAGGCTTGATGAGGGCTTGTTATAGTGTCTGGGCCTTTTCAGATTATTATATAGGAACACGACCAATTTGACTCTTGAAACGTTTTCATATTGGCCTTTGCAAATCTTAATGATCAATTTGACTCTAGCCATTTGGATCTCTTAGAATTCAGATGGGCTTATTTTCTTTATGAACCTTATTTCCTTTAGAAATATTTGGCTTCGTAAATATAATTTTATTTCAAAGTGATTTTACAAAAATATCTTTTGGCATTTCCATTTGTTCCAACAAAAGAAACCTCTAAAATAGTCAAATATAGTGGAGAGCACTGAAGTCAAAATAAAGTGAGAGGGACAAAGAATCAGGACTCAAGACCTACCCAAAGAGAAGCGAGTGAGAGCGGAATTAAGAATAGTGGTAAATATATAAATTCATCTTTAAAGGATATATATTTTTATTATTATTTAGTGTTGTAAAATTGAAGTGTCAAATTAAATAGATTTCATAAGTTATGAACTTGATATAAATTAGTTTTTTTATATTATAAACACTTATTTATCTTTGAGGGACTTATTTAGTAACAATGTGTGATGAATTTAAAATAATATTTAAAAATTAAATTGTCCAAATATAAATCTCTAAGAACTAAGCAGTCAACTTGTATCCCCCTTATCTGTTGGCTAAAAGATGTCTAGATCTAACTTATTAAACAAAAACTAAATTTAATGAAGTCGCCACCTAACCTTATTTAAAATGTAAGTTTAAAATCTAGAAATAACCCTAAAAAGCATGATAAAGCTTCTGCAAATCTCAAGGGTTTCGCAGCCTACTTAGGAACCGTTCGTTGCAAAAAGTGTCACAGATAAATTTTCAGCAACGATTTTTACTGTCGTTAAAAATATAAACTGTGACACTTTTTTGCAACGATTTTTATAACAACGGTTGAAGAGCATAATACACGGGCAAAATTCGTTTATGCTCTAAGAAAGATATTAAACACCTTAGTTCCTCCATCTAAATAGGTACCCTAGTTCCAAAATCTACTATATTTTTTGAGATTTTGAAAGATTATTGAAAAATATCTACTAAAAGGAAAAGACTTGTTTTGTTTATTAAAAGATGATTCTATTCTTTCTGAAAAAAAATATTTTTTGAAAACATGTTTTGAGAAAAGATACATTTTGACTTATTTCCGAAGTTTATTCTGAAAGTTCAAAAATGGACTCTTATGAAAATTGAAACAACTGATTACTGATTCTGTTCTTGAACGAGAAATGCACTCAATTTTCCAAGTAACTAGTAAAAGCAACAAAAGGCTTTATTTTTATTTTGTTGGTTTTGAAGATTTTACGAGGCTAATACTATTTTTTGTATGGGCCATTAGAGAACTTATTATGTCTCAATACTGAATTACTGATCTAAATGCAATAAGAAGATAAAAACGAAATCCAAAAGTGTGTGTGTGTGAGTGCGTGCAGTATGACCCTTCACTAGCTTTGATCACACACATTACAAGGTACATAACAGAGAGAAATAATTAAAAAAAAAATACAAGTGCACCAAGACTTTCCATTCCTATTTCAAAATAAAAAAAGAAGAAAGAAAAAAAAAATGAAAGGTAATGAAGAAAAGAAACATAGCAGCAACATGATTCCAAGGAGAGAAAGAACATAAGCTACACGATTTGGTCCAAAATCTCCAATGGGTCTCCCCAACTTGCTCTTCGATCCTCATAGTCCCCATTCAGTACCTACCACAAACAGATAAAAAAGCATCAAATTCTATTGCAAGAGTTGGTATTAATCCTAGAACAGTGCTACAAGTTCATCAAGCAAAGTAACTCAGAACATTTTATTCATGACCTGTTATTATGATTCCATGGAGCAGGATATAAACGGATCAGAACAGAGCTAGGATTAGTCCAAGAACCGATTCATTACTGTGATTTCATAGGGAAGAATTATAATTAATCTAATTTTGGACCTTTTTGTGATGCTTGTGTAGTTGATGTTATCAAAATAGTTAATACAGCAAATGGATTGGGAACAAAGAATAATTGCAGATGTTCAGATTGCCTTACAAATTAAGCATTTGTGTCAAACATCCAAGAAATTGAGTAGTTGCTGTGATACGATCCACTCTTAGCAACTTTTTGGTAAGAATGGAACTCATTTTTATTAAAATGGCATCAAACCAATAATACATTAGATTTTACAAGGCACAAAGATAAACTATTATAACTCAGGCTTAAAATTATATGAGAAGAGGAAACAAAATTTATGACAATACAACCTAAACATAAAACCTAAAATTGCACAATATCACTATTTACCAAGAAGGTTAAAATGTAGGACAACACGTCCCATCTCTACCACTCTTTTCTCTAAAAAGACAACATTAGCACAGGTTTCTTTCAAACAAGATTTGAAGAAGAAATTTTTATAAATCTGAAAAAGTGAGTTGCTAAATTTTAAGAATCTATAAATTATTCTTCATAGGAAAACCTCTTCTATGGAAAAGGAGAACAACTTCTACAATTTTAAAAACACTCCTATTCAAGAAGAGAAAAACGATCACACAAAAGAGAAAGGAGAAACAAATGCAATAAAAGAAGAGGAGAAAAAAGTGGGTGGAACTCATAGTAGCAGCACGTTTTCCTCAAACCCTAATGGAGCTCCTTTTTCCTATTCACTTCCTAAAGCAGTATGAAGCATGATACTCTTCTTAGCAACTAATCATCCAAGATATCGGAACAATGGGCTTGCAATGGGCTTTCCGTGGGATTCAATTGTGGGGGTTTGAATTACAAGAAAGATGAAGATGGAGCTATGAATAATGCTAATATGAATTTCCTCTATTACTTTTATTTATTTATTTTATGTATTTTCCCTGGCCTTAATATTTATTTGCAATTGGTTCATTTATTCTTTCCATTTTTCTTTATTTTGATTTTTTGTATTATTTATTCAATTTTGGATTAAATTTTCTTATTTGTTTATTTCAATTGTTTGGACTTATATTCTGTCTCCTTTTTGGAATTTCATTTTTTATATTTAAATTTGAGAATTTTGATTTATATTATTATTTTTTTAAAAAAATGGGAATTCATTTTTATTTGTTTATTTTCCTTTTTTGGGTTTTTGGATTTTAATTGAGAATTTAATTTTGAAAATTCATATTCAAATCCGAGTGCTTACATAACTCATATCTTTCAAGAACCAAATTATCAATATAATGGTTAAAAATCATTGAATCATTAAAAAAAGTCTTAATCACCGACATGATAGTTGAAAGGATTATTTACACTTTCACGAATAATTAATAGAAGAGAGAGAAAGCAATTGCAAAGCCTTTGATTCTACTCAAAACCTCACATGCAAGATTGGACTGATCATACATGCTTCTTCTTGTTCACTCCAAATTCTCTCCCTAGAAACAAGCATCCACTGATCCACATCACCCACAAAGCATCTAAGTTTAGTTAATAAAATTCACGGAAGTATATCAATATTTAATAATTAGTCCAAATTCAAGTCCAAAAGGACTCTCTCTTAAGAGTGTCTTGAAGTACATTGTTAGACGACGAAGAAGAAGAAGAAGAAGCAAAGCTGAGATACTGATAATGAAAAGGATTAACACTGCTGATATCGTAGTTATTATCAGATAGGATATTCATCGATTTGTTGTCTTCTTGGTAATAATCGGTCGGGATTGGTGCGTTGGTAGGCTCTTGCTGCATCTGGATGCACAGGATCTCCTTCTGAGCCATTGCGAGCTGCATCTGCAATTGGGACACCTGGCTTTGGAGGTACGAAATAGCCCCTACGCAGCCATACACTGGATCCCTCACTCTTGCATTCGCCTCATACACCAAACTGCTCACTGCGTCTCCTCTTTGATGCACCGGAAGCTCCTATTTACATTATTAATGCACAAAACTTAAGTAAAATAATTTTGATATGGAGTAAATTTATTTGCAATTTTTTATTTTTTTTGTTAAGCTTTTTAATTAAAAATAGAGTACATTGTTTATTCAGTCTCGAAAGATTATAACTGTTTCAATTTAGTCCCTAAAAAAATTAATCATTTCATTTTAGTCCATGAAAAATTGTATTTGTTTCAATTTTATTTCTTTGTTTTTCAAAGTGAATTTTAGTAAATTTGACAATGCGAGATATTTTGATTTAACAACGAAAAAAACTAAATAGAGACAAATGTAATCTTTCATGGACAAAAATGAGACAATTCATCTTTCAGTAGGATTAAATTGAAATAAATGTTATATTTTAAGGACAAAATTAATAATTTTCTCTTAAAAACATAACATGTAAAAAACTTATTGAAGTAAGAATAAATTAATAATTTGGCTTTTATAAGATTATAGTTGTTTCAATTTGGTCATTGAAAGATCAACTATGTCAATTTGGTCCTTGAACATTTGTATTTATTTCTATTGGTTCTTTTCATTACTAAATTATCAAATTTATTGTTGTTAAATTCCAAATTTTTCATTACTATAAATCATTTTGATAATAAACGAAAGTACAAAATTAAAATAGAACGTAATTTTTCAATAACTGAATTAAACTATTTTATCTTTAAGAAAATATCAAATTGAGACAACTATATATAATTTTACATGGACTTGTAAAAAAGTACACTTATGACATTTTCTCCTTTAAATATTTTGGTATACATCAAACAGAAAGAAATTAGTATATAGGAATTAAGATGAATAGAGATGATGGGACTGACCTGCAACATTTTGGCGACATTGCTGGCACCGAAGACCTTGTGGACAGTGGCGAACTTGTGAGGATCATCAGGAGGGAAATAAGGAGCGAAGATGCATTCATTGGTGCAACGACGTCGTAACAGCTTGCAGGAGGCACAAGGAGAAGAACCCCCCATCTCAGAAGAAGATGATTCTATACGATTCCTATGATATATGAAGAAGATGAAGCTTTGGGGTTTGTGTGTGTGTGTTCCAGAGATGAACCTGAAAATGGGGTTATTTATAATGGTGCAAGAAGTTGCTTGCCTAATGTGGAATAGACGCACATGTCTGTCCTGTGAAGTAACTCAATTGATATTCAAAGTTAATTATTACTCTGCTACCCAAAATTGACCAATCACAATTGTCGCAGTGATAACAATTTATTTCAATAACATGACATTAATTGGAGAAGAGATTTACCTTATGCATTCAACAAGCTCAAAGTGATTACTCTTCTAACTTATTAGGCGAATCATACTGTTGTACCTTTAGTCAAACAAAAAAAAATCAATACGGCTTAATCTTTAAAAAATTAAGTATTTTAATTTATTTCTTTAAAAATTATATTTTTCTCAATTTTGCATCTTTATCTATCAAAATGAGTTTTGATGACAACAAATTTAAAATTTGGTAAAAGTATATTTGGCAATTTATTAAAAAATAAATTAAAACAAATACAATATTTAAATTCAGAGGCTAAATTGTAATAATTTATTTTTTATAGACCAACCTAATAATATAACTACAATTTTTCAAAAGCGAATTAGTAATTTACTCGGATATTAAATATTAATATCTTTGGGAGAGATATAGTTGTTGTTGTACAATGTATGGAAGAAGGAGAAGACGGTAACCTTGATGAGTTCGTACTTCCTAGTTCACACATAAGTTTACGGTTTTAGACGTCATTAAGGGGCCATTAAGTCAAATAAACAAGGGCAAAAAGGACTTTATATATATAAGCTTTAGAATAATGATGATGATAAAAAGGACAAGAGAGGGTTGACCATTGACCACCGCCTGGGAGGCGCGTGATAGATCGGCAAACCATGCATTAGTTGTGTAGTTTCCATGTCCACATTTAACGTATTCTATACTCGTACGTACGTGCAGTGAAGATTCTATTATTATTATTATTATTATTATAAAAAGAATATGTATAGTTGGATGGACCTCAACATCATCTTCTTCATTATTTTTCTTCTTTTTCACGTTTTATATTAATAGTTCAGATTTCAGATTATGAGTTGTGAAACAGCTAGCCGTTAAATATTTTAGATTATTGTAGACAAGGGTGAGTCTTTGAGTGGAAAAACTTCGTGGAAACCCTAAGGTTGGACTAAGACCAGCCAATGTGGAGATGGGTTCAACTTCAGCGTGAATGTTTGTTGGCATTGAACATTCACAAGGAAACCCATTCATATGTTTTGATGTGTGTGTATCTTCTTGTGTGTATAAGTTCAATGAAATGACCTAATTATAACTTTAATCCGAGCATCAATTTTTATGAAGCCAGTTATTCAAGGCTTAGTGTCAACAAATATGTCCACACTACACCAAAATCAATAGCTCAATATACTTCGATCATAATGATAATTGTTGTTTGAATTTCATAATTTAAATTTTTTAATATATTAATTAGGAGAGATCTATTAATCTTACTTGATAGAGGGATATTTTTAGAAAAACCTAGAAATACACCAAAATTGATGCTTCAAATACCATTTCTAAGGGAAAAGATGCATGCATTTATAGTGAAAGAAAAAATATGTAGGATTTATTTGGTTTTACATTTAGACTCCTTAAAAACCAATTTAATTTGGATTCTAAAATATTATTTTGAGCACAGAAGCTTTCGTTTAGTTCAACGTTCATGATCTCTTCTCAAATCACATTTTAATTTTTAAAAATTTTAATTTGTTTAAAATAACCTTGACTTACTTTTTACTAAAATTAAATTTAAAATTCAAGTAGATTCAAAATCAAGTTTGTCCAATTTCAATACTAAGTTTGTCCAACTTTTTAGCACACAAAAATATGAGTGCACTTATATATGTTGCATATGTTAGGACTGGAGCAATTTAAAGAGACATTTCGATCTAACCTTAAAAGATTAATTAAAGGAGGAATATATATATATATATATATATATGGCATCAATTTTGATTAATAAGGAATGGATTGGAATGTGACTAGACATTGAAAGAAAACCATATATAGAATCATTTGAAAAGAATATTATATTATATATCCATCATTTTTAATGTAAGTCATCCATTTTCAATCTAAATAGGTTGTCAGTTCTACCCCCCCAAAAAAAAAAAGAAAGATCGTCAGTAAACTAAATTACATTTAGGGGATTTTTATTTTTTTGGATGACCTGGGTGGGATTTAAAGAAGGAAAAAAGCTAGATTTGAAAGCCATGTGACGTGACCACTAAAGTCGTACGACAACTTTTTCAAGCTCACGAATTTCATCTTTTTAATTACCAAGTTCTCTCTCTCTCTCTCTCTCTCTCTCTCTCTCTCTCTCTCTCTCTCTCTCTCTATATATATATATATATATATATATATATATATATATATACACACACACGCGCATATGATTTGACCTTTGGAGGTAATTTTGAAATCTGATTTTAATATAGTAAGAAAGATTATATTAATTGAAGTGAAGATTGTAGTTTATATTAATCACTAACATATATAATTTTTTTAACATTCTCAACTAAGGTTTTGAAACTAGAGGGTATATCTAAATTTAGAGAGAAGAATAAACTTGAAATGTAACTCGATTTCTAAATTTATAAGAGTTTACATATATATTTTTTTTCTATAGGCTAGCTACTATATATATATATATATATATATTCTAACACAACAAAATTAAAATAACAGAGAGAGTATGTTAAGTTTTTTGTTTCTAAATAAATTTTAAGAATTATATCTATTAGATATCAACATGTTCCTTCTTCTTAAAAATGAAATAATTGAAAATAGTCACTGACTCATTATATACATAAACAAAAAGGCCCATAGAACCAAACATGATGAGTTATTAGTGATTGGTTAGTATTTTAGTCCATGTACATGTAAAGTTAAATTTGTTTAAAATAGAGTTTAAATGACAAAGTTATGAATATTTAAAGTAAACTTGAAAATTGCAAGTCGACTGGTAGCACCCGAAAGTCCATTGCTTCTGACATTTGGTCACTATTTTGGTCGTATCTCCTAAACGATAAAATTTTTTTTAATGAAACTTGTCTTAATTGAAAAAAGACTCAAAGTGTTTTACAAAAAGATATATTATTTTTTTAAAAATAGAATTCAAATGAAAAAGTTATGATTATTTAAAGTAAAATTAAAAACTGCAAGTCATCTAGTAGCATATGAAAGTCGACTGTTTTTTATATTTAGTCACTTATTTGATCATATCTCTTAAACGACAAAGAGTTTTTAAATAAAACTTGTTTTATTTGAAATTAGACTCAGAAATTTTTTTAAATGTATGTCATTTGTTTAAAATGGAATTCAAATGAAAATGTTGTGAGTGTTAAAATTGGGTTGTACTGTGCGAACTCTATCAACTTGATAATTTTGAACGATTTTGATCGAGTTTACATTAAGTTCTAAATTTAGAACTGAGTTTACTCGATTTGAGTATCTAAAATCATAAAATCAAAGGAGTTAAATTGTAAGTTTGACAACTATATATATATATAATAAGATTGTTGACTGGACGTATATAATTAGCTATAGATATCCAACAAACTCATGTAGAGCAATAAAAATTTACCAGATAGAAAGTGTTCTTGTTTCATCGTCTAATTAAATTGGTATCCCAAAAGACATAATTAATTAATATACGATCCAAGCTAGTTTCCATTATTACATATATAATTATTTGATGATATGCCCACAAAATTAATCTGTGTTTGATCAGTAAATTAAAGCCAGGAAGACCAAACAGTAAATTAATGTAAGAGATTAATGAACAAGAACGTAATTCATAGCAACCCTTCGCACATGCACAAAAGCGCTATAAAAGTTACGAGTTATGATAAATGCAGAAGATTCCTTCCGATGGTCGTTTAGTAAATGCCTTTATATATATATATATATATGTGTGTGTGTGTGTGTGTGTGTGTGTGTGTGTGTGTGTGTGTGTGTGTGTGTGTGTGTGTGTGACCATGCATCTTCATTACTTATAAATCTAAATAGAATAACACATTAAAGCAACACTAATTAATAATACACATATACTAAAGTCCTCAATGAACTCACAAGTTTGTATATTATATATTATGAGACAACCATCAATCTCAAATGCTAAAAATCGTATTTACCAAATAACCCTACTTCGAAGATTCCCACGAACACCGTTTCCTTACGCGTTTTATGATGACAAAGTGGACATAATTACAGAAACTTCAGAAATGAGAAAGTTATATATTATTATGCATGGTTGTATCAAGCTCAATCTTAATAAACCATAAATATAAGGATTTTGAAATACATATAATATTGCAAAACTCAACTTCATAAAATAATATTCATGAGCGACTACCTTTTCGTTAAAATAATGAACAAAAAAGGAATAAGTTTTATAGTTTAATTATAGCAGCAGTGCACATTTAATTGTTGCGTGGATGCAAACCATGCATGACCATCATGTTGCTCGTCTCATACTCACATATATATATATATATATATATATATATATATATATATATATATATATATATATATATATATATATAAAATTTAGGTAGAGATGAGTGATGATTATATAATTAAAAATGATGAAGAATAGATAATTTAGATGGGACTACTAATTAATTGATTATGACTTCGATCCGACAAAAGTTTAATTATTAAAAAGAAAAACCATTTCGAGAGAGATTGAAATTGAAATTAAAATTAAAATTATATTATTACATGATGTGAAACCCTAATTACACCTATTCCAACCCTTTGCATTAAATGCTGTCCACATGATTCCAAGGTTCCAATCTTCTGTTGCGAGGAGAAAAGCTCTATTTCCATGATTGCATTTGCATATGTATATGTGTATGAGTGTGTGTATACATATATATTATATCTTTGCATATGACCAAGTCTATGTCTTCCCTTGGACTGTTCTTTACAGCATGGTAAAAGAATATAGATATATACGATGCGTGCGGTCATTTGTGTGTTGAATGTCTAGTTCCTCAACTTTCAAACACCTAAACCCTATGAAGTGGAAAAAGAAAAACCTATACTCTAAGGAAGATTCTCAAGTAAATCTCATATATATGTATAGCTAATAATGAATAGATCTATAAATATGATAGATATATAATCAAATTCCATGAAAAGCAAAATCTGACATAAATAGTAATAACATATATACTTATTTATAAACCAAGTCTACTTTATAACTTTTAACATAGGGTTAATTACAGTAATCATTCATGAAATATGACTAAATTATAAACTATATTTAGTATTTGTTTCAAATAGTACGTTCACTTGTACCTTTCTTTGACATTTATAATATATATATAATATAATCACAATTTCATTTTAAAGCTTAATATTAATTTTATTGTCTTTATTGTTATGCTAAAAAAATTACAAACTCATATTGTATAAAAAATTAACTAATTTAATAGAAAATTAAAGGAAAATTTTTTACAATATATACATCAAAATGTTAGGAAAAGTCAAATATAATATTTAAAGCAAGTTAGATATCATGTATAATTTAATCAAAACTCTAGTAATTTATCTTTTAACATAGTAAATTATTAATTTGGTCTTCAATAAGTTATAATTGTCTCAATTTAGTCTTTAAAAATTTATATTTGTTTCAATCTACTCTATTTTTTAAAAATGACTTTTAGCATAAAAAATTTTGAAATTTAATAATAATGATAGATGTTATGATTTATCAATTAAAAAAAACAAATTGAAATATATGTAATCTTTTAAAAATTAAATTTAAATTTTTTTTTAAATTAATTGAGACAATTGTAATATTTTTAAAACTAATTTAGTAATTTACTCTAATATATATTTATAAACTTTGAATTACAGTGTTAATGAGTTAATGGGTTAGGAATAGGGGGCAAAAGAAAACAGACCTCTCTCAACATTGGAGAAAAATAAGACATGCAAGCTCCGTTGCAGGACAATTAATGACCTTTTCTTGGTGACTTGGAAGATTCGATTCTTGAGATGTGCGTCGTCTTCAAAATCTACAACGTTGGAGATTTGGAGAAGAAAGTTTTGACAAATTAATAAAAGTGAAACAATTTTTCCAAGTGAATTGATGGAGTTCGGGTTTCCAATGTCATCATCTCTTTTCAAAATATATATTATACTTATTTGAGGCCTTAATATCAACTCGGTGCAAAGTAGATATATGTTAGGGCAATCACAACTGCACACGGTCACCTTCCTTAATTAGGTCCAAAATTTTCTTTTTAGAATTAATGTGATTTTTAGGTGCGTTATATATTTGATATGCGAGAAATATAATCTCTTCAATATTACTCAAGATTTTGTTGGGTCTAGTTAATGAAGTGTAAGTGATGTTCACTTGTACATTATGAAATTCATTGTCATGATTAAAACAATTTGAAAACAAATTGTAAAAAAGGTTACATCTGACAATGAGACAAAATTTTTCAATCAATATTGTTGTGATTTGTTTAGCTCGTGGGGTATAGTTCATCCGAGTATTTATATTAAAACACTACAACAAAATGGTGTTGCTAAATGGTGTTGCTAAATGGAAGAACATACATTTACTGGAGGTAGCATGGTCCTTAAAATTTCAAGCCAATGTTCCTTTTAAATATTGAGGAGAGTGCATCCAAACAGCATGTTACATCATTAATTTATTACCTATTCAGGTTTTGAATGGTAAGTCACCTTTTGAGCTGTTAAGTGACACTTATCCAAAACTTGATCATCTTAGAGTGTTTGGATGTCTTTGTTATGCCATGCACCTTTGAAAATTTAGTCAAATTTGGTGCCAGAGGGGTTCCTTCAATTTTTATGGGTTACTCCCTCACACATAAGTGGTATAAGCTTCTTGATCTTGATAAAAGAAAATTTTTTGTGAGCATAGATGTGCTATTTTATGAGGATGTATTTTCTTTTAAATTTTTGAAAGAGGACTCCGTTACTCTTCCTCTACACGAAGAGAGTGACATGTTGTATATGAATGATTCTTTTCTACAGGAAGATATTAATAGAGACAGGTAATCATAATTGGGTTTTGTCCCTCATCCCCAAGGAATATAGAGTAATGAGTAGTCTACAAAAGAGTCTGCAATTATGTCACCACCATTCCCTATTTTATTAGAAATTATGTTAATTACTCACAAATATTTGGTCAATACAAGTCCTTTGTTAATTCTATTTCAAAGGTAATAGAACCAGCCACTTATTTGGAAGCTGTAAAAGACAATCATTAGGTAGAATCCATGAAAGGAGAAATACCAGCCTTAGAAAGTAATGGTACCTGGGAATTGGTCGATTTGCCTCTCCTAGAAAGAAAGTTATTGGTTGTAGATGGGTATACAAGGTCAAGTGCAGGTCAAATGGTAAAATTGAATGATTTAAAGCTTGATTAGTGGCTAAGGGTTATAGTCAAACACAAGCAGAGAACTATATTGAGACCTTTGCTCTAGTTACAAAAATGGTCATTGTAAGGACCATTCTTGCCCTTGCTGTTGCCTTTTAATGGCCATTTTATCAGTTAGATGTTCACAATGCATTTCTCCAAGGAGATTTGCATGAAAAAATTTACATGGAGCTTCCTCCCAAGTTTAGAAGACAGAGGGAGAGAAGAATATGTTGCTTGCATAAGGCCTTTTATGGTCTAAAGCAAGTCTTATGTCAATGGATTTAAAACTAACAGAAGCCATGTCTCTAATGGATATCAACAAAGCAAATATGACTATTCCATGTTTAGGAGGGTCTAAGAAAAATAGGAAGTTATAGTTTTGGTGTATGTCAATGATGTTCTCGTTATAAGTAACAGTGAGAGGCTAATTAAGGAGTCGAAGAGAATTCTACAACATTGTTTTAAAATGATGGATGTTGGAGATGTTAGGTACTTCCTTGGAACTGAAATAGCTAGATCATATAAAGGAATTGTTCTTAGTTATGGCTCTAGATCTTATATCAGAAGTTGGTTTATTGGAGTCAAAGGCTAGTACCCCCTTGAGCAAAATGTGAAATTAACTTCTCATCTGTATGATGAGCATTGTGGGATAAATAAAGACAATACATTGCTTGAGAATGTGACAATTGGTATTGCACAAAAGCCCCATGGCTCGCAAGCTAAACCGAAATAGTCCGTAAATGGCCAGTCCTAAATTGAGTAGTTTAGGCCCATTTTAGTCCATTTAGGACCGCGGGTTAAACATGTTAGACTATGGGTTGGCCTTTTTTTTTCTACCTAAATTTTTTATCAATCCCTCCTTATTAGTCAATCTCATCACTCAGAGTTACTCCTCGTCTCCTCCCTCTATTCTCAAGCTCAGGGAAGTTAGATTGTCTCAGGCTCAGTGACTGTGCTCCTTGTAGACCATCCTACTTGTTGATTGTAACATCCGTGTTTTTTGTGGGGGGGCTTAATTTCAAAGTTGAACTTATGAGTGTGTAGGGATGAAATTTTAATTTCATATGTTCATGTGTTGTGATGTTATATACTGTGATAAAAAAAAATTTTGGGTGTTAATATTTCAAGACTTCATGTTATTATTTAGGTTCTGATATAGTTTGGAAGTATATAAAAATATGTGGAATTGTGTGATGATTTAATTGTTAGGTATAACATCCCAGATTTTCTCTTATTAAAGTTATATCTTCTTTATTGAAGTTAGAAATGATGTTAGAAATTAGCAAAATATGTTTTTGAATGCCTAGAGACAAGTAATCAAGAAAAGGCATGAGAAATTACGATAAATGAGCTAAAAGTAGAAGAAAAATGAAGTTTTGAGGGAATTAGTCGACTAATGTAGTAAATCAGTCTATTGATAGCATCAAAGATCGAACTAAGTTGCTGATATCTGTAATCAGTCGACTGATAAGGAAAGATCAGTTGACTGATGATTCTATATCATATGGAAATTTTAGGTCTTGTACCAACCAATCGACTAATTGGGATAAATCAGTCGAATAATAGGGAGCCATCAGTCAACTAATCACTTGCTGGAGTTCGAAAGTAAGTCGGTTACAACTGAAAAATCAATGAAAAATTGACTAGAGTGCCCCTAACATGCCAAGGAAGCTCAAAAATAAGAAAATAGGGGTAAAAGAGGGTTTTCCATGCTAAAGGAACTCCTTAAACCTTTTACAAGCAAGTAGAGAGAGAGAAAGAGAGAATTCTGAAATTTTAGAGAAGAAAGAGAATGAGAAACATGGAGAAGAAGAAGAAGAAGAAGAAGAAGGCAGAGAAAAAAGTTTTAGTTAGCTTTCTAACCAAAAAAATAAATAAAGATAAGCTTTTTAATTTGATTTCCCTAGTTTATATGGATTCTAGTGAGTAAGAATTCATAGAATAGAAATTTTCAGACTAAAAGAAAAAGAGAAGGGGAAGAAGTGGTTTGGAATTTGAGAAGCAAATGGAACTAGAGAGAAACTAGAAGAAAACTTACAAGTTTCAACTATAAGAAGAATCCAAGGTAGCTAGTTTTTCATAAAAGCAATTTATGATCATGTATTGTCATGTTTTTGTAAGATATTGCATATTTTGATGTTATAGCCTTCCATGAATGTTTGAGAAAATGTTTTCTTATGAAAATAAAACTTGTCTCCTCATGGGATGTAGTAATTCCTTATAAGATGAAGAGTTCTTCTCATAAGAAAGCTAGAAAGCAAGTTAATTTAGTTAATTGTCATATTCTTCATAATTCAACAAGTATAGATATATTGAAGTTTTCCATGAGAACATAGAATTAACTTTCTCTTAAAAAGTAGAGATTATGTCTTTATGGGATGACAGAACCCTAGAAATTTCTCATGGAATGATAGAAATTTCTCATAGGATGTAAAAATCCTTATAGGATGACAAGACCCTAGAAATTCCTCATGGGATGACAGAAATTCCTCATGGGACATTGAATACTTTTCCTGAGAAAATAGCTAAAGAATAATGCATTATGCTGAGGAAGAAGTTTATGACACCAGTTATGTGTGCAGATATCAGTGTATATTTCATAAAATGAGTTTACTATTGAGATTGATTTATGTTAATTCGTTCATGTTCATGGAAATGTGAATTAGTTATTGAGAATTGCTTTTATGACTGAAATAATTCTTAAAATGATTTTTTTTAAATAAACTAGCTACTGAGATTATATATCTCATGTTTTATGTTATAACTAACCATTTCAGGAGTTGAAGTAGAGAAGCAAGAGGTAGCAAGAAACAAGTTAGCATAGTTGCTAGATAGTTACACATTAAAAAGGAATGTAATGTTAATTTCCTATGTAAACCTTTAGATATCTATGCACAATTTGTGTATATGCATAGAAATATGAGTTTCATGTAAGTCCCTTGTATTATAGCTTTATTCTAGAAGAGAATTCGCAAGAAAAGTTGAAGAAGTGTTATAGATTATGTGCATAATGAAACTAGATAATTTTACCATATTTTTCAAGTTAACTTTTTTTGAAATCTGAAGCTTATGGTACATCAATCGACTGATGTCCCTTCATCAGTCGACTAATATCTCTCGTTTTTAGCTATATGCAACTTTGAAGACTATTAGTCGACTGATAGCCTCAGATCAGTAGACCGATCATCCTCTGCTAGTTTAAAATTGTAAATTGCAAAAGGTTCCAAAGTTGCCCTATTTTTATACGATCAGATATTTTATGTCACGACCCGTTTTCTGGGCACATGACCGGCACAATGATGAATATCCCATCACTGTAAGCCTTTCGACATATTCTTACCCATGAGTTAATTTATTAGTCATTATCTCTATATTCTCAAAATACCATTCCTTAATAAATACGAAGAAAATATATCAAATTTTTCTTAATTAAAAATAATCGATTCTCAATACAAAATACATTATCATACTGAAATACAAGCCAAATTCCAAACCCCTGACCTAGATGTCCTAGACGATTACAGAGCACCATAATCTATGACAAAAGAGGGGCCTACCCGACAGCGGGAAGGTCCAAGGTGATTTATTCCTCTAGTGGATATTCTTCGCCGGAAGCTTGATCTGAAAAAAAAAATTTCACAAAGAGTGTGAGTTTTTAAACTCAATGAGCGAATCGGCCTCGCGTTAATAAAATTCAAATACATCGCCAGTCATGCAAGTATATCCGAAGGCTCAAACTCAACCAATAGACATAGTTAGCAATTATATACAAGAAGATAAAAATTCATCCAATTCAACAAACGTTACTAGTACTCATCAATGGCAACATATTTCGGAGAGCGCACACAGGCCGGCTCACCAATTTTGTATATTTCTGCCATGACGCACAACCCCATCCTCATAGCTAGGGCGCCTCATGGATTTATCACCAATCCGGGCTATATCCCTACCGAGGGAATCGTTGTCTCCACACTCATTGGTCAAGACACCCTTTCAACCGGGTTTTCCGCCTTGCCGTGAGATGGGGTACTGTCCCACTCAATCACAATCAATAATACAACATTTCATATCATAATCAGAAGTACGATGTAATATTCATTTATATAACAGGTATGATATATAACTATATTAAACCACAAATCAAGATAACAAATAAACGATTTTTTTTTTAAAGGATTCAAACTCCACATCATCAGGAGATATTTGCTTTGTCTTATCCATACTTCTGAATTAATTATCTCACTAGATTCGTCATTTTGAAACCAATTTCCCCTATGAATCTTGGGAGTGTCCTACGACATACTTTTTATCACCAGTAATGCTAAAACTCTATTAAAACGGGGTCGTTTCACTCACCTGGATTCCGTACGAGTATCACTTCTTTAAGTCGTTATGGACAAGAGTACACAGGTGAATTCCAGTGTTCTGCTACGGAGATTTTCATGAAAGATTAGAGAAAGTACGTTAAGATTGTTTTCGTACGGATACTGTTCATACGTACAGTTACTATTCATACAGTTACTATTTATATGTATGGGGGTACTATTCATACCAGAAATAGAGAATACAATCTGTAAAAGAGTACATCAGGTAAGTTCTCAGGAAAGAGTGGAGGGTCACACTGGACACACTTAAAAAACCAGGTCTTTCCTTAGTCAGAACTTTCCTAGACATGTATTCTTCACAGTTTACATTCTATTTCGGTAATCAGAGAATCAAAATAACAGCTAAGGACAGTTTTTCTGATGTGGAAGATCGGCCAAAGCCGCAACCACAGAGCATACTTAAGAAAATAACTTCTAGAATTTGAAAGACATAGAAAGGGTATAGTATCATTACCTAAGCTGAAAAGGAAAGACCCAAAATCTCAGAGGTCTAGCGTCGGACCAAGAAATCTTAAGGAGAGAAGAAGAGAAGTTGAAGGTGTGATTTTGAAAGTGAAATGGAAGGGTCTATTTATAGGAAAATTTAAGGGTACTATTCCATCTACTCCGTCTCACCTACCAATTTCACTTACTAGTCTCATCTACTAGTTAGTCTCATCTACTAGTTAGTCTCATCTACCAATTTCACTTACTAGTCTCATCTACTAGTTTCACATACTAGTCTCATCTACCAATTTCACTTACTAGTCTCATCTACTAGTTTCACATACTAGTCTCATCTACTAGTCTCACTTACTAGTCTCATCTACTAGTATAATCAATTTGCTAATTTAGTTTCCTTTTAATTTAGTCCCTCAGGGAATTTTCTCATATAAAATGTCATTTTCTCCTACAAATTTCTTTCTAATTTTCTCTTATGATCAAACCACATCTAGTACTTGACATTTTGATTGTACAGATGAACAGTACCATATACATAAATAGTATTATATACTGAAATAGTAATAGTGATTTGTAAACACGCATTTATATTTTATTTTTTTTATGGGTATTACATTATCACCCCCTTTAAGAAATTCGGTCCTCCGAATTTAAATTACCTCAAGTCGTGAAAAGATGAGGATATCTAGAACGCATGTCGGCCTCGGCTTCCCATGTAGCTTCTTCGTGAGTTTGATTCCTCCACAACACCTTGACTGATGGTATCTCTTTAGATCGGAGTTTCTTTACTTGACTATCGAGGATAGCCACTGGTACCTCCTCGTATGACAAGTTTTCATCTACTAGGATAGAATCATTGTGAGAAGGGTGAAGTATGTGAGAAGGGTCAGGAAGGTACTTCCTCAACATGGATACGTGAAAAACAGGGTGAATCCCTTCCAATTCCATAGGTAGGGCAAGCCGATAAGCCACTTTTCCCACTCGTTCTAAAATCTCATAAGGCCCGATGTACCTAGGACTCAACTTTCCTTTCCTTCCAAATCTCAACACACCTTTCATTGGAGAGACTTTTAGGAATACCATATCGCCGATTGAGAACTCTAAATCACGTCGTCTGTGGTCAGCGTATGCCTTTTGTCTACTTTGAGCTGCTCGCATCCTATCCTGTATTGTTTTAACCTTGGTTAGGGTATCCTGGGCCAAGTCGGGTCCTAATGCTTTCACTTCACCTACTTCGAACCAACCGATCGGAGATCTGCAACGTCTCCCATACAAGGCCTCAAAGGGTGCCATCCCAATAGTAGCTTGGTAGCTGTTGTTGTATGTAAACTCTACAAGATACAAATGCTTCTCCCAGCTACCACTAAAATCTAGGATACAAGCTCGTAACATGTCCTCTAGCGTCTGAATTGTCCGCTCTGACTGTCCGTCTGTCTATGGGTGAAAAGCGGTACTGAGGTCCACTCGAGTACCTAATGCTTCTTGAAAACTTCTCCAGAAACGAGAAGTAAATTGAGGACCTCTATCAGAAATAATAGATATGGGTATTCCATGTAGCTTCACTATTTCCTTAATATACAATTGTGCCAACGTCACCACACCGTAAGTGGTTTTGACTGGAATAAAGTGTGCTGATTTGGTTAGTCGGTCAACAATGACCCAAACTGAGTCATAACCTCCTGTGGAGTGAGGTAGACCAACAACAAAGTCCATCGTCACTCGTTCCCATTTCCATTCAGGAATCTCTAATTGTTGTAACAAGCCTCCTGGCTTTAGATGCTCAGCCTTAACCTGTTGACAGGTTAAACAACGAGACACAAATTCTGCTATATCTTGTTTCATTCCTTTCCACCAGTAGATCTGTTTCAAATCCTGATACATCTTGGTGGCCCCTGGATGTACAGCATATGCAGCATTATGGCCTTCCTCCATGATGTCTCGTCTAAGAGTCCCAACATTTGGTACGCACAACCGTTGTCCAAAACGCAAGGCTCCTGCATCGTCGAGTGTGAAACTGTTCGCTTCATCATTCTTTGCCTTATCCATAATTTTGACAAGCTCAGGATCCTCCATTTGGGATATCCGTATCTGGTCTACAAGGGAAGATCTAGCCTTGATATGGGCTAAAAATGATCCTGCCTTTGTAACCTCGAGAGTAGCACCTTTCGTTCTCAGCTCCTGTAGTTCTTTGACCAATGGTCTTCTTGTCACTGCTATATGGGCTAGACTACCCATAGATTTTCGACTCAAAGCATCTGCCACCACGTTCGCTTTGCCTGGGTGGTAAAGAATATTGCAATCATAATCTTTTAATAATTCTACCCATCTCCTTTGCCTTAAGTTTAGGTCCTTTTGGTCGAAAATATATTTTAGACTTTTATGGTCAGTGTAGATTTCGCAGGTTTCTCCGTATAGATAGTGTCACCATATCTTTAGAGCGAAAATTACTACTGCCATCTCCAGATCATGGGTGGGGTAGTTTTGTTCATGTTTCTTAAGCTGTCTTGATGCATACGCCACTACCTGGCCATGCTGCATGAGGACGCATCCCAGCCCTACTCTTGATGCATCGCAGTACACTGTAAAACTTCCTGGTCCTGAGGGTAAGACCAGTACAGGTGCGGAGATTAACCTTTTCTTGAGTTCTTGGAAGCTTTCTTCACAAGCGTCATCCCATTGGTACTTTACTCCTTTCCTAGTCAGTCGTGTGAGAGGGGCGGCTAACTGGGAAAAATTTTGGATGAAACGACGATAATATCCTGCCAATCCCAAGAAGCTGCGAATTTCCATGACGGAGGTAGGTCTAGGCCACATTTTGACCGCTTCTACTTTGCTTGGGTCTGCTTGGATGCCATCTTTGGAGATCACATGTCCCAAGAAAGTCAAGCGATCAATCCAAAACTCGCATTTAGAGAATTTGGCGTACAATTGATGATCCCTCAATGTCTGCAACACAATACGAAGGTGTTGTTCGTGCTCTTCTGAAGTCTTTGAGTACACCAGAATGTCGTCTATGAAGACAATGACGAATTTGTCTAAAAAGGATTTAAAAATCCTATTCATTAAATCCATGAAAGCAGCTGGTGCATTTGTTAGTCCAAATGACATTACCAAGAACTCGTAATGCCCGTATCTGGTACGAAAGGCTGTTTTAGGCACATCCTCCTCCTTGATCTTGAGTTGGTGATAACCAGACCTCAAGTCAATTTTTGAAAAACACTTGGCTCCTTGAAGTTGATCAAAGAGGTCGTCAATACTAGGCAACGGGTATTTATTTTTGATAGTTACTTTATTCAATTGCCTGTAATCTATGCATAGCCTCATCGATCCATCCTTCTTTTTCACGAACAGAACAGGAGCTCCCCAAGGTGAATAACTTGGCCTAATAAAGCCTTTATCTAGCAAGTCTTGTAACTGAGTCTTTAGCTCTTTTAATTCTGTTGGTGCCATCCTATAAGGGGGTATGGAGATTGGGCGAGTCTCTGGAGCTAACTCTATCTGGAACTCGATCTCTCTATCTGGGGGTACACCTGGTAGATCATCCGGGAAGACGTCTACAAACTCCTGGACTACTGGAACGTCCTCTACCTTTAGTTCTTCTTTCTTAACATCTTTAACAAATGCCAAGTATCCTTGACAGCCTTTTCGCAATAAACGTTGGGCACACATTAAGGATATAAGATTTTCAGGAACCTCACTCCGTTCACCATGAAATACGAAAGAGGGTTCCCCTGGAATATTGAATTTAACTATCTTATTATAGCAATCCAGAGTGGCATGACAAGTTGCTAGCCAATCCATGCCTAAGATGACATCAAAGTCTGTCATGTCCAACAGCATTAGGTCTGCCGTTGTATCTACTTCTCCGACTTTCACCTTACAAGTCTGATAGCCTCGTTCTATTAGTAGGGTGTCTCCAGTAGGCGTGGTTACTAAGAACGGACATTCTAATTTAACAACTTTTTGTTTAAAGTTCTTAGCAAAGAATGGTGACACATAGGAATGCGTAGAGCCAGAGTCAAACAAAACATGCGCAAAATTTGATTCAATCAGAAGGGTACCTGCTACCACCGCATTAGACGCCTGAGCATCTTGACGGGTTAAAGCGAATACTCGAGCGGTCCCTCGGCCTGCTGAAGCTTGACCTCGACCACCTTGTCCTCTGCCAGCACCTCTTCCGATTCCATTGCCTCCTGTAGCTACAGGGGCTCTGTTGGCCACAGTAGCCTCTGATTGATTAGGGCGTACTGATCCTTGGCCAGATCTTGTGTAGAGTTGGGGGCAATCTCTTTTGATATGGCCCTGTTGACCACATTGGTAACAGATCCTAGTATTGTTGTTGACGAAACAAGCACCGAAGTGGTTTCTTTCACATTTAGAGCACCAGGGCCTTTGTTGACCCCCTGTACCACTTTGTTGACGTTGTGGTGCACTAGCGGTAGAGGCTGCATGTCCAATGGTTTTAGTGGGTACAGAACTCTCTCCGTAGTAGCGTGATTTCTCATCTTGTTTCCTTTTTCTTTTGTTATTCCATTTTTCTTTTTGCATATCTCTTTCTTCCATCATACGAGCGATGTCGACAGCCTCTGTGTAAAATGAAAAATCTCGTATCTTCGATCCCACCCTGTCAAATAAAGACTCTCGAAGGCCTTTAATAAACCATCGGATCTTTTCTTTCTCAGTTAGGACCATGTGAGTAGCATATTCAGACAACTCTACAAACAGATTGTCATATTCGTCGACGGTTCGTGATCCTTGCCGGAGTGCCTCAAACTCATTCATCTTTGCTTCTCGTATACTCTCCGGAATAAATTGTTCTCGAAAAATTCTTTTAAAATCATTCCATTTAAGGGGTGGGGCATTTCTGGCCATGCCCTTTTTCCACGTTCGCCACCAGCGGTCCGCCTTACCTCTTAATTGAAAGGTAACAAGGGTTACTTTTCGAGGATCAGGGCATTCTAACGTGTCAAGGATTTTCTCACAGTCATCTAGAAAACGCTGTGGGTCTTCATTAACATCTCCTGCAAAGGTTGGCGGATTCAGCTTCATAAATTCTGAGATCTTGACCTCTGTCCCTACCCAATCCTGAGGAGGGGGTGGGGGTGGCATTTGGTCTGTCTCTTGTGCTCTTGTAGCATGTACTGATACCTGTGAGTCACCCTCAGATGACTGTCCCATCAGAAGTTCCTTTAGTCTATTCACCTCGTTCTGCATTGCAGCTAATGCTTCCATTACTACAGTCGCGTCAATTTGTGATGGTACTCCACCACTTCTTTCAGGATTTTCAGTGGATATCTCCCTGTCTTGTGCACAGTTACCTTCTGCACGATTAGGCATCTCTAGCCTTGCATCTGCTGACTGAGCAACTGGAGGGACCAGGGCCCTGCCAGATCTTGTGCGGATTCCAGAAGCGTTTGATTTTCTTGGTGCCATCTAAACTTATTCTACAATTAAGAATAATATATATCGTCACTATTATGCTTCAAGGAAAGACACGAAAGAAAGGGATTAAAACTCTACAGGGCTTTTGGTGGATCTTCATCCTATGGTCGTGCTGCAGTCACGACAATAGAGGAAGGCCCATTAAAGACACCTTACTCTGTAATCACTAGGAGACCTAACAACCTATCCTCTGATACCAACTTTGTCACGACCCGTTTTCTGGGCACATGACCGGCACAATGATGAATATCCCATCACTGTAAGCCTTTCGACATATTCTTACCCATGAGTTAATTTATTAGTCATTATCTCTATATTCTCAAAATACCATTCCTTAATAAATACGAAGAAAATATATCAAATTTTTCTTAATTAAAAATAATCGATTCTCAATACAAAATACATTATCATACTGAAATACAAGCCAAATTCCAAACCCCTGACCTAGATGTCCTAAACGATTACAGAGCACCATAATCTATGACAAAAGAGGGGCCTACCCGACAGCGGGAAGGTCCAAGGTGATTTATTCCTCTAGTGGATATTCTTCACCGGTAGCTTGATCTGAAAAAAAAATTTCACAAAGAGTGTGAGTTTTTAAACTCAATGAGCGAATCGGCCTCGCGTTAATAAAATTCAAATACATCGCCAGTCATGCAAGTATATCCGAAGGCTCAAACTCAACCAATAGACATAGTTAGCAATTATATACAAGAAGATAAAAATTCATCCAATTCAACAAACGTTACTAGTACTCATCAATGGCAACATATTTCGGAGAGCGCACACAGGCCGGCTCACCAATTTTGTATATTTCCGTCATGACGCACAACCCCATCCTCATAGCTAGGGCGCCTCACGGATTTATCACCAATCCGGGCTATATCCCTACCGAGGGAATCGTTGTCTCCACACTCATTGGTCAAGACACCCTTTCAACCGGGTTTTCCGCCTTGCCGTGAGATGGGGTACTGTCCCGCTCAATCACAATCAATAATACAACATTTCATATCATAATCAGAAGTACGATGTAATATTCATTTATATAACAGGTATGATATATAACTATATTAAACCACAAATCAAGATAACAAATAAACGATTTTTTTTTTAAAGGATTCAAACTCCACATCATCAGGAGATATTTGCTTCGTCTTATCCATACTTCTGAATTAATTATCTCACTAGATTCGTCATTTTGAAACCAATTTCCCCTATGAATCTTGGGAGTGTCCTACGACATACTTTTTATCACCAGTAATGCTAAAACTCTATTAAAACGGGGTCGTTTCACTCACCTGGATTCCGTACGAGTATCACTTCTTTAAGTCGTTATGGACAAGAGTACACAGGTGAATTCCAGTGTTCTGCTACGGAGATTTTCATGAAAGATTAGAGAAAGTACGTTAAGATTGTTTTCGTACGGATACTGTTCATATGTACAGTTACTATTCATACAGTTACTATTTATACGTATGGGGGCACTATTCATACCAGAAATAGAGAATACAATCTGTAAAAGAGTACACCAGGTAAGTTCCCAGGAAAGAGTGGAGGGTCACACTGGACACACTTAAAAAACCAGGTCTTTCCTTAGTCAGAACTTTCCTAGACATGTATTCTTCACAGTTTACATTCTATTTCGGTAATCAGAGAATCAAAATAACAGCTAAGGACAGTTTTTCTGATGTGGAAGATCGGCCAAAGCCGCAACCACAGAGCATACTTAAGAAAATAACTTCTAGAATTTGAAAGACATAGAAAGGGTATAGTATCATTACCTAAGCTGAAAAGGAAAGACCCAAAATCTCAGAGGTCTAGCGTCGGACCAAGAAATCTTAAGGAGAGAAGAAGAGAAGTTGAAGGTGTGATTTTGAAAGTGAAATGGAAGGGTCTATTTATAGGAAAATTTAAGGGTACTATTCCATCTACCCCGTCTCACCTACCAATTTCACTTACTAGTCTCATCTACTAGTTAGTCTCATCTACCAATTTCACTTACTAGTCTCATCTACTAGTTTCACATACTAGTCTCATCTACCAATTTCACTTACTAGTCTCATCTACTAGTTTCACATACTAGTCTCATCTACTAGTCTCACTTACTAGTCTCATCTACTAGTATAATCAATTTGCTAATTTAGTTTCCTTTTAATTTAGTCCCTCAGGGAATTTTCTCATATAAAATGTCATTTTCTCCTACAAATTTCTTTCTAATTTTCTCTTATGATCAAACCACATCTAGCACTTGACATTTTGATTGTACAGATGAACAGTACCATATACATAAATAGTATTATATACTGAAATAGTAATAGTGATTTGTAAACACGCATTTATATTTTATTTTTTTTTATGGGTATTACATTTTACCAGACTTTTCAGAAAAGTTTTATGGTTTTGACCATAATTTTCACAAGATCTTTATTAGAATTTTCTTAAATTGTACAAAATTGGTATAATTTTAGCAGGTGTTACATTAGGTATTGGAATTGATTAGTAGCAATTAAGTAAATGGGTCAAGGATGGAATTTTGGGATTTCCTTTGTTTATTTAATTTCTAATACACTCCTTCCCTCCTGAAGCAAAAACCTCCTCTTCTCTTTTCACCATCAACACCCTTCCCTTTACATACCACACTTCCTCCACATTGTCATTGATCTCTCTTTGGAACTACTGTTGTGAATCCCTTCCCTTGTTGGAACTCATTTATCTTGTAAGTGATATTTTACCTTTATGTCTTCCATTTTCTGCACTTTGGGAAGCGTAGATCTTGGATTTGAGTAAACTCTAGAATAAATTTATGCGATTTTAGCTTGAATGTGGAATCTCTAGGGAGTGACAAGGTAAGAATGTAGTTAATAACACTTGGGTTAGTATAGATTAGAGAATAGATCAGGAAACTCTTTTCTAAAAGCCTATGTGAGCAAAAAGGGAGATTAAAGGTTGTGATCTTTGATTGTTTGAATCTTTTAACTTATTTGAGCTGCTCTTTAGAGGGTTTTTCACCTGGGAAAACATGTATTTGGGTTGGATTGGTCATGGGACTCAATGAGAAGGAAAAGTTATAAAAAAATTACTGTCAAATGGGTTGTGTTGCTAACAACCGCTGCAACAGGAAGTAGATCCCACTGCAGCGCTTAGCACGCTGAGAAGAGTAGCTTTGCTACTCTCTCTTGCTGTAGCTGGATAAACTTCGCACTACAACGGTAGTAGTCATAAATAAACAGCAACTTTGCTACCCTCTCCCGCTGCAGCTGGAAGAAATTCCCGCTATATAATACTAACATAATATGTTTGAGGTAACTTTTGGCTACATTGAGGTGAGTGGAATTAGATCCTCTCTTTTTTCTTAAATTTTCTTTGTATCCTATAAAGGATTTATAAGCCTCTATATAATACTAACATAATATGTTGGAGTGAATCAAGTATGGTCCTGTACCACGACTTTATGTTAAGCATAAACAAATTGGTTAACTTGTAATTTGGCACAGGGATTGGCTATTATGTGATCTTACTTCCTTATGTTATGCTAGAATTCTTAATTGATCATTATGTATTCATTTAGATTTGATTGTAATAATATGTTATTATGAATTGAAATGGTGTTGGGCACAGGTATGTATAATTAGTGAAGATTCTAATGCTGAGTACGAGCACGTGCCAATATAAAAATGGATATCGTACTAGGTACAAGTACTAATGAGTATAATGAGGTATGTGTTGCTAGGTATTGGCACACGTAAGAACCTATTGGAAGTACTAAAGTGAGGTCTAACTTATCATGTACCTTTGTGACAGTATATATATATATATATTGTATACCCTGAACATGTAAGAAATTCATGATAAGAGGTTAGTTTATATAGTAATTCTAAAGGATGATTGTATATTTATGAATTATTTATGTTAATCATTGTTATCATTAATTAGCTATACCCTCACTGAGTAATTAATTTACTCATGCCCTCTTTTTCTCTTTTTCTTTCAGAGTCTGTGGCTAAAGCAGAAGATCCCTTAGATGGATAGCGGTCCTCCCACTCCTCAACCCCTTTGCTCTCGAGTTGACTTTTCATTATTAGATGTATGTCTTTTGTAATATTTTGTTGAAAACTCTAAAGGTCACTCTGTAGTCACATGAGTCACCTAGAGGGATTATTGAATTGTAAATGTATGTTGCTCTATTATTTTGTAATGTGGAATTACACTCTAATATTCTGGAAATCACACGTGATGTAGTAAAGAATTGTTCTAATCTAAGTTGGATGCTAATTCAAATTTTATGTGAATTACCTTCTTCATTTAAAATTTCTATAGTGTTCATAGATAAGTACTCAATACAGGCTTATGGTATGGGAATACATCCATATCATGTCGGTCATATGCCTAGGATAAGGGATGTGACATTGATCATCTCAGAGTCTTTGCTAAGATCTTTGATTTGCCTCTCTCGTCCTTGAAGCTCTATGGAGATCTCCAATCTGCCTCTCTCATCCTCCATATTTCTCGTCATCATCGAAGCTACTCAGTCTCGGTCTCGAAAATTGATATCATCTTCATTTGGAGTCTGGACTATCTCATCGTTTCTCTATCTACTCCGTTAGGTAGGGTTCTTGGCTTCTCGATTCTTCTCTGATCTTTCCATCTCATTTTCCTTGAGTTTGATTTTCCCTAGAGAATGGAGATTGTCGAGAGCCCGAGCTAAGAACAATGGAAGGGAAGGGTTGAAATACATATTCTGTTGAAGCTAAACTGAAAAAAAAATGGAAAGGAAGTTCTGATTGATTAGTTGACAACCTTAGTGGAGAACAATGGAAGATTGGAAGGGAAGCGTTGATCAAGAATTGGAGATTTGGGATTCACTGATTCTTCTATAAAAAGAAAAAAAGACCGCTGACTGGACTATTTAACCACAATCCAGCTATGAGTTAGGCGATTTGGCAAGCGCACCTGTCGCACAAGTAATATAGTGTAAAATGAATAAAGATGTCAATCCCACGAGGACTAAGTGGCTAACTACCCAAGAGATTTGACCAAATTAGTTAGACGAAAATATTGCATTGAAGATAGCTCTAATCAATGAATGATAAAACAAAATTAATGACAGTAAATTTTTATAAGGATTTTATCAATTTGACAGCAAGCAAACTCACAACTGACGAAATTAATCTAATTAAAAGCCTAGGGTCACTAATTCCTCTCCTTCGTCCTAGAAATTACAAAACCCCTCTCACGCACTCGCAACTTATTCAACCATATAAGTTAATCCTAATTTATTCTAATAACTTAAAAGAATTCTCCCGAATTTTAATTAAGTTACTTAACACCTATGCAATTCCTTGTGTGGGTTAAGCCTAAAACAACCAACTGTTAGCCCTAATGTATTATGCTATAAGTTTTGATGATGACAAATATGTGGGAATTATAGTATGATTTAATCTTCTTGGCCCAAATAAATAATTTAATCTTCTTGGCCCAAATAGTATGATTTAATCTTCTTGACCCAGATGAATGATCTTCTTGGCCTAAATGTATGATTTAATCTTTCTTAGCCCAAATAGTATGATTTAATCTTCTTGACCCAGATGAATGATCTTCTTGGCCCAAATGTATGATTTAATCTTCTTGACCCAAATGCATGATTCAATCTTTCTTAGCCCAAATATATTTAATGCTTTATATATTTAAATATAGTAGTATAAATTGATTTTTGACAAAGTTTATTGGTTGTTGAAAAAGTATGATAAAGTTTATTGGGTGTTGTAATATAATTTGAAAAAGAACATCTTTTACTGTAGCACTTTTGAAAAAGAAATTTGATTGTTGAAAAAGTATGATAAAGTTTATTGGTTGTTGAAAAAATATAATAAAATTTATTGGGTGTTGTAATATAATTTGAAAAAGAATATCTTTTACTGTAGCACTTTTAAAAAAGAAATTTGATTATTGAAAAAGTATGATAAAGTTTATTGGTTGTTGAAAAAGTATGATAAAGTTTATTGGGTGTTGTAATATAATTTGAAAAAGAATATCTTTTACTGTAGCACTTTTGAAAAAGAAATTTGATTGTTGAAAAAGTATGATAAAGTTTATTGGGTGTTGTAATAAACTTTGAAAAAGAATACTTTTTACTGTAGCAAATTTGAAAAAGAATATTGATTGTTGAAAAAGGTTGATAAAGTTTTTTGGTTGTTGTAGAAAGGTTGAAAAATGATGATGAAGCTTACTGTAGCAATTCTGACTAAAGTAGTCACTGTAGCAGCAAGGTTTCACTATATAAAGGGGACTTCACAACACCATTTGTATCAAGCTTCAATTGTTTATTTCTCATATTATCTTGAGTTCTATTCTCTCTAAATTACTAGAGAAAAATTCTGAGCTTAATTTCTGCGTTATCTACACTTTGAGAGTGTCTACCATTATTTTCCTTAAGCTTTTAAATTTAGTTGCTCAAGGATTGGTTCCTTGAGTTAGTGTTTGAGATAAAACACGTTGTAAGGGGAAGAGACACCCTTGAGGGAGAAAAGATCTATGTTGTAGTGGTTTGCAAGTACCCGGATTAAACTTGCAATTATAGTGGAAATACTCAAGTGGTCTCTTGAGGACTGGATATAGGCTTGGGATTAGCCGAACCAGTATAAATCTCCGAGTTTGCTTTCTCTATCCCTACTCTATTTACATTTGAAGTTAATTAATTAATGCTTTGCGTTTATATTTGATTTCTACCTCAAGTATTAATTAATTTGTGTAGATTTATATTTGCTCATTAATTCCTTGCACTATAAAATTATTCATCTTGATAAACACTTTGATTTTCTGAATTAAATTATTATCTCTAACATTGTCCAATTTCAAAAAATCATTTTAACTTCCAATTAAGTTTTGTAAAAATTTTTATAAAACTCAATTCACCCCCCCTCTTGGGATCCAACCATTTCTTTCACCAACCTAGCCTTGATTAAACGAGATCAACTAACATTCCTATTAGCTAACAAGCGAAAACACTTAGTAAGGTTCACGCACTCATCCTTCCTATTCAGTGTTCTACTCTCACCTCCCTCTCCGAGTTCGAAGATAGCAACAAGTATAAATGTAAGTTGATCAAATCCATACAACACATCAATAAAATAAATAGAAAGACTTATATTAATTGAAATAAGGTTGCAAATACATGAGAGAATGCAAAATCTATTCAGGAGTCAAGTTCATAGTAACCCTAGATGAAAAATCTAGCTACTCATGGAGAATAAATAACTGAAAGTAGAAAAAGGGATAAAGATGACCATGAATCTGATGTTGGATGATGGATTGAGCCCCAAAAGCCTTAAAAATCAGGTTCCCCTTGCTCTTCTCAGCCAAAACGGCCTTTTACCCTTCTGTCCGGATTAGAATCTCCCTTGAAAATAACCTAGGAAGCTATTTAAACTGATACTGAGGTGGCTGAGAACGCGTCCCAGTACTGCAGCGGTGAGTTCAAAACAGAGAAAAACGACCTAAAACGAGCTTCAGCGGAGGTCAGGCGCTGCAGTAGTGAGATCCCACCGCTGTGGCGGTGGCGGACAAAAACCAATGCTGCAAAAATTCCTCTCCTGCTGGGCGCTGGCTAGCTGGCGCCGGCACTGTCCTGGCACTGCAGCGAGTCCAGCTCTCCACTGTTGCACTGTGTGGCAGAGCTGGATGCTGGCTGCTGAAGTTCCAGTGCTGGGAGCTGGACAGACAGTGCTGAGTGCTGGCCAACTGTTTTTCTGGTGCTGTGATTTTTCTTTCCTTCTTCTTATTTCCTTGCTCCTAAAGTGGTTTCTTTTCCTCTACTTGATAGTCCTTCTTTTCACCCTAAAATACAAGATCAAACATGAATAACTAGCATAAAAGTGAGGGTAAAAATAGAGAAAGTAGTAAGGACTTAGGGAAATTAAAATTAGAGAGTCTTGAGGCCGAAAGATATTAAATAAGTGAAAATCAAGCAATAGTAAGGTTCTTATGTCAAGAATAATGCACAAAAATTATATTAATTAGGAAATTAACAAAAAGCCTATCATGGGCCAGCCCATTAACCATTACTAGTGTTAATGTTCAGGAGGCTAATTGGGAAGCTACTATACTTAGCCATCAGTGACCAAATATCACCTTCAATATAGAGTTTAAATCAATTATGTAGCAACCAAAGAAGTCACATTGGAAGGTAGCACAAAGGGTGGTCAGTTGTGCCAATAATTAGGAATTATGTTTCTTGATTCTAACAATCTAAATATCACAATGTTTTGTGATTTAGATTAGGGTCCTTGTTATCAGTCTAGGCAGTTAGTATATGGATATTGTGTTATGTTGGGACAATCTCTCATCTCCTGGAGATCGACGAAGCAATATACAATGTCAAGGTCCTCAGTTGAAACTGAGTATTGTAGTATGGCACATACACACTGTGAACTATTGTGGATTATAGGATTATTAAGAAACTTAGGGTCTGGTGCAACCAACCAATCCATCTTTTCTATGATAATAGTGTTGCAGTTCAGATTGTAGCTAATCTTGTTTATCATGAAAAACTAAACATATTGAAATTTATTGTCACTTCATCAAGGAAAAGATTCAATAAGGTCCAATACATTCGGTCTCAGGAACAATATGTTGATATCTTCACAAAGACCTTAGGAAACATCTACTTGATATCTAAGATAGGATTGAAGGATATTTTCTCTATGTCAACTTGAGGAGGAGTGATAGAATGCAAGTTGACAATTAGAGTTTTATTACATAGTTGTTTTTTAGTTTTGATTGTTTTACCTTCTTTCCTGATAGCTTGTATATGATAGGCTTTTATTTCCTTATAATAAGTGGACATTATTCACATAAATGAAAATTGTTCTTTATTTTTTCTTTCCTTTTGTTGTACCTTTGGTTTACATATATCTTGAACAAATCAAAATAAATAAGTTTTAAGTATAATATTGTCAGGTTTTAATAATTGAACACAAGTTCATCAAGCTCTCTTTTAACGTTTAAGTTTAAAGGAGGGTATCATTCAACTAAGGATCGTTGCTAACTTTTGAAAGTTTCAAAACTAGCTAGCCTACTTCTTATTTACTTATTTACTTATTCGTAAAATAAAAGGAAAAATGTATTTCATATTTTTAACGTTTACATCGATTTTCATTTATGCGCATAATATTTTTTTATCAAATATGTCCCACATGTTTTTTTTCAAATATGTCCTTTTTTTACACTATTAAAAATACTAATGAAAAATATTGACTGTGTGGTTCTTATGACACATATCACCTATAATATTATTTGCCACATGTACTCATACCCAAAATTTCAAAAATGCCCTTATTAACAATAAAAAAAGAACCCCCTCTCTCTCTCTCTCTCTCTCTTATTTTTTCCTTTTAAGTAACAAAATAGTGTGTTAGATAACCCAAAGAGACAAATATGGAGTTAATAAATATAGCTGATAAAGATCTTTACTATTTAATTATAGCTTTTGACTAATTGAGTTCATTATTTCTAGCAACCAACAATTGTCTAAAGATACAAAACATGATTGCACCAATCCACAACAACTTTAGTTTTGTTTGCGTTGAAAAGCTGCCTTGATTGAGAAACTTCAACAATTACAACAGGATTTCATTATGAAGAAACTAAAAGATGAGTTCCCCCCTCTTTCTCTCTATATTGTAGAATCACTTTAATATTAATATGTATAATAATAAAAAAGAATTGTTTTATGAAAATTTTAAAAAATATATAATGATAAAAGAGTTCGAACTCTTAATTATATTATCGGGTTATGCCAAAGTCTTGCTCAATATGCCAGTATAGGCCAATATACATATATATACTTATATATATACACATACACATACACAAGTATTAGTTTATTTTCATAACAGATATGCATGTATATGTCCATTCCCAAAACAATTTAAGCACTTGCCACTGCTCAATCATTCCTTTTACCAAGCAAATTAGTTATACCAAGGCTGGTCTAAAAAACAGAGTATAGTGAGGAAGGAAGGAAACATAGCATAGTGAGGAAGGAAGCTCTGTTTTTCAACAAAAGAACAGTGTACCTAAGGAGAGAGTATTGTGAAAAATATAGTATTTCAAACAGAATACTTAAAATTATTGTGAAAATAATTTTAAAAAAATAATTTAATTATTTTATACTTATTTGAACAGGGAGGGACTATGTTAGTTACATATTGATATGGTTTGTTTCTAGAATTTTTGACTATTAATTATTTGTTTAAATTAATTTATTAATATTATCGATAACTTACCACACCTCATGATCTTATTATATTAGTTTATAATTATCCTTTTGAATTTAATTATAAAATTAATTATCTCTTTTTTGAGATATTTATCCTCCACCTCTAGTTTCGAGGGTTTCTAACCTAATATTTTATATTGGGTTACTTAAATGTGCTCTAACTCTGCTGTTTTGTTACCTGAATTTCATCCAGATGAGCCTGTTAAAGTAAAATTGTTTTTACAAAACCCAAAAGCCCAAAGTTGTTTTTTGATAATGGTCACACTTTGTTTTGGCCCAACTAAATTTTTGTTCAGCCTATTCACTCTTTTCTATTTATCACACGTGAATGATCTTTTAAAATCCTCATTGTCTTGTCTTATTTGTAGCTGACTACCTTTATTTTTTTTCAAGATAAAAAAGCTGTGTGTCAAGAGGTTTGGTTGTCTAGGGAATTATGCTAAAAGGAAAGAGATATATATCATAACCTAGGAGCCTCCAAATGGTACTGCTGGAACCACTTTCTATTTTCTTTGCTGCATCTTTTGTTCTCTCTCCTTTGATTCACATTTAATCCCATTGAAGGTGAAGATCAAAGCATTAAATGACTTGTCTGTTGAAGCTTGAAGATGACAACGACTCTTTCATCTCTTCTCTATTTATTATTGAAGTTTCTCCAAGATGAAGACAATTGAATACTGAAGAGTTATTGCAAGAAAATATTGTTCATCTACATCGTCTCTGATCTTTACTTCTATTTATTATTACCATTTATTATTACTCTGTGTGAGTCATTTTTATTTGGAAAGAGAGACGAAGAAATTTTTTTAATACATTTATGTTATTTAGTTGTAAAAGGAAGTTCAGTTATAAAAGCTGTTGTGAGTTGATCTTGTTTAGGTTGTAATTCCTTTGAGTGTAAAAACTAGGAGGCTTGTTCCTATAAGGGTTGTCCTATAAATCTCAATGTTTTATAAAAAAAAAAACCTTAGCATTGTACTAAGGAAAAGGACGTCGGATCCATTAATAAGGGATCTAAACCTCTTTAAACATTGTGTGTCTCTTCCTCCTTCATCTTCCTCATATTGATTTTATCATCTTATCTTTTCATTATCCTATATACAAATTTCATATTTGATAAATGAAAAATTTGTAATAATCTATATAACACAATTCAACTCCCTTCTTGTGTTATCATATTGTCTAACATCTGGTATGTTTTATCTTGAGGGAAAGTTTTGTTACCTTGAAATCTTTCCTTAAGGGCAAGTGTCCTCATGACACAAATCAGGCTAAATTTATTTACTAACAGTTTTCCTCAATTTTTTCAATAGAGAGTAAGGTTGCAAAAGAGAGGGAGAGAGAGACGAGAAATAGATAGAAGGAGAGACAAGAGAGATGAGAGAGAAATAGCGGAGGTGAGTTCAAGAAAAGAAAAAAGAAGGAAAGTACGCATACCTGAGAGAGAGAGAGAGAGAGAGATGGAGTCTTTTTTTATTATTATTAATATTAATTAGGGCATTTTGAAAATTTTGAGTGGGTCTACGTGACAAATGATATGACAAGTGATATGTGCTATGTGAACCGTTCAGACAATATTTTTCATTAATATTTTTAATGGCATAAAAAAAGGCATATTTAAAAAAATGTGAGACATATTTGACTAAAAAAATACTAAGAACATAAATAAAAATCTATGTAAATATTAAATACATGAAGTATATTTTTTCCTAAAATAAAAAGTTTTGTAGTTAGTGTTTATTGGAAGTAGCTACACATTTTAGAATTACTTTTATAAATGTAAAATAAAAGAAAGAAAATTACGTTATTAATATTATAATTGAAAAGGTTATAAAATTTATATTAAAAAATTACAGTTAAATTAATAAATTTGATAAACCATTTCATTCTATCCAATTTTACTATCTAATAATTTAAACATAAAGATCCAATTCTCTAAAAATCTAACTTTAACTTAACGAGAATATTTTAGATGTCATCTATCATCTTTCACCAACTGTAAACTTCTCTCCCAACATCAATATTGAAGTCTTAACAACTGTATGAAGGTCAACTGTTTCAATTTTTCTGCCACGATGGACTATCATAATTACACAACATACTTATAGTGCCATTTTTGAATTAAATTAAGTGTCCAATGTAACTCTATCATCTTTTTATCTATATACTTTTATTCTCAAGCAATTTTAATCATATGTCAATGAGAAACATTTTCTCTCGTTTACTTTGCTTGCAAGCCCGTATTTAAACTACTTGCAACTTCACGGAGAGACAATCAATAATTTTTTTTTTTCAAATCATCAAAATGATTTCAAATTTTCAAACTACCTAATTATCTCAATTTCTAATTAATAAATTGTCATATACATTAGTTTTATTCCAATACAAGCATCCATGCATGTATATATGTGATGAGTTGTAAATTTAAATATTAATGCATAACATCTACTTAAGGTCAACATAAGAACTGTAAATTTGGCCCATAATGCATGAGTCAATCTGAGCTCATCCATAAATAAACGAGTTTGAATTTAAAAAATTAAGTTTATTTAAAAATAGGTCAAAATTAATTAAGTTTGCGGGCTAGTATATTTATTTTTTTATTATTTACAAAATTATAATATTTAGCATTATTTATAAGACTCGATTGAACTGACCGATCAAATCAGTTCGATCGACAATTGGTCAAGAATCTGGTTCGATTAAAAAAAAAATCAGTATATCATTAAATCATCAGAAGAACCGAATGAATGGGTGGATGGCCGGTTCCGCCTGATTCCTTTTTTTTTTCTTTTTCTTTTACCACCAACCTCAAAACGGTGCTATTCTAGACCCTGACCTGAAAAAAAAAAATTAGTGTATCAGTATATAAGTATTCAGTACCCTCCAACCCCCAAAATGGCGCCGATTTGAAGAAGAAGAAGAAGAAGAAGAAGAAGAAGAACCGATTCTAAGAAGAAGAATAAGAACCGATTCTAAGAAGAAGAAGAATAAGAACCGATTCTAAGAAGAAGAATAAGAACCGATTCTAAGAAGAAGAAGAACCGATTATAAGAAGAAGAAGAAGAAGAAGAAGAACCGATTCTAAGAAAAAGAAGAAGAAGGAAGACAGTCGTCGTTCTATTCCTTGGACACTGCCGGCAGGTTTTGGAGGAGAAAGAAGAATGGGTCTTGGAGGAGAAGACGAAAGAGAAAAAGGCTGTGGAAGATGAAATGAAATGAATTCGAAAATGAGAGAGTAATATGATGGGATGGAATAGGAGAAAAAGGAAAGATGCTTCAGAAAACATAGGGGACGCAGGCTAGCACGTAGAGTAGTGTGTGTATTCGAACTATTTTCAGAAAACAATGTGTCGCTCTCCTCAAGCTAGTTTCTAGCTACTAGGTGTATGATTTCAATATATATATATATATATATAAAATATTAAAAATTAATACTAATTCTTATTATCTTTATATATATATATATATATATATAATATAATTATATATTTTTAATATTTTTTTATTATATCAGTTGACGGTTCGACCACAGTTCAACTGCAGTCAACCTATTAAATTTTAAATCGGTACTTCTATCAGTTTTATGATAGATTTAATTTTGAAAACATTACCTAATTTATCACATTTTTATATTTTATAACATTATATTTAATATAGTAATTTTGGATAGAAATTTTTTTGTAATTTTGAAAAATAAATATAGAATTTTTAAATTTAAATATAATATAGTTAATTTAAAAATAAAATATAAAAAATTAAAATTATTAATTATTTTAAAACATTAAAGAAGTAATATTATATATATATATATATATTGTATTTCAATAAAAATTATTGAATTCTTTTACTAAAAAAATTTTTAAATTATATTTTTTAAATATAAAAATTCAAAAAAAAAAAAGAATACTTTGCCAGCCATAACAGACAATTTTAAACATTTAATTTGACGCTAGTTTATAAACATCCCATGATAGGCCAATTCTGGATCAATTTGTTTGACATTGCTAAATATAACTATAATTTTTGGTTGGTCAATAACATAAAAAAAGATAATTGAAAACTGCTTATTAAGAAAACTCTGGACCGTGGTTATGTCAAAAAACATGTAAGATTGGACCTATTTGTTATGTTCCTCCTTGTATGGGTTATCATGAAAGATCACCTAAATAGGGCCCAATACCAATTGTTAAATAGAGTTTTCAGCCCACTTCTATTTTGAGCCCTTGAAATTGTTAAATACAATTGTTTATACCTTTGATACAACTGTTAACTTTGTTAAATAGCAAATACAATTGTTACAATACAAGCTCTAATATAGGGTGAAAAGTGGGTTATCTCTTTTTAATCTACTAAATTTAAAGTTAGGGGTGTGTTGTCTCTTTTTAGTTTCATAGTTTTATTGTATATGACCGATATTGATTTTTAGGATATGTTACTTTAAATTATGTACTGTTCTCTTATAAATTTAGGCTTGTAACATATTTAACATTTTTTAAACCTAATTTATTTTATGGAATTTTAACTTGGTGTCAATTTAATGAAATTGATATCTATTTGTCCAAAAATAAAATAAAATAACTTTGGTAAAAAAATTAAAATATTGGTTATTACTGAAATTGGTCTTGACAAATATAATCCAAACACTTGAAAGAAAATGGCTTAACTTTCTTTTATTTTTTTTAAGTCATGGCAAAGTACAGTACAATAGATAATTGTCTTCGATTTAACTTGAAAGAAAATCAAGAAGATGAAGGAGTAATAACTATTCTAATTTCTTGAAATAAGTAATAACCATTCTAATTTCTTGAAATAAGTGATAACCTTGGCCTTAATCAAGTGCTTTCGTTGGGAAAATTTGCTTGATGACATTATAAAGACTCAAAAGACTTGATATTTCTATGTAATATCGCTGCAGTACCAACCTTTAACCACAAAACACCAGGACTTGATATTTTTATGCTATTCAACATATTGTATCAACTTTGCAAACGCTAAAAAGTAACTTTCTCTAACCATGAATCTTTGAAAGCATGAAGTCATTAATATTGTCATCGTCCTTCAAAATAGATGTCAAGATATTTATTTATACTTTAACATAAAAATAATTAGTGTTAGCCTCTGAAACTATAACCTATTAATAATCTTAATTCTTAAACTTTAGGAATATTTTCACAAAAAGTGAAACTATTATATATTAATTAAAATAAATATACAAAAATTGTATGATTTAAAAAAACAATACAAGTCAGAGACGATAAAAAGAATCAATTAAGAAAAATGATGAAAACATAAATTATTAATCCCAAAATTAGAAAAATAGGTATTTTTAAATACTAGTTTTAAGTATCCACTTACATTGTTTTAACTTCATACTCCACTCCATTGTTTTAACAAATAGTTTCAACGACGACACTACCGTACCGACTCGACATGGGCGGGCGAAAGCGTCGGTCGAGACATGAAGCCTCGAAACACCGTGAAGCCCCCTCGACCCGAGGCGGAGGAGCCTCTCTCGATCGATCACGTCCCTCAATCGATGAAGCTCGTGGCCCCCACCGTCTCCGCCGTTCTCCCCCATCTCCCCCCTCCGCTGCACGGGCTCTTCCGCTCGCCGCACTGGAGGACCGCATCGCCGCCCGCCACCGGGAGGTTCATTCCCTCCTCGTCGACAACCAACGGCTCGCAGCTACCCACGTGGGGCTCAAGCAAGACCTAACTGCTGCCCAGCAAGAGCTCCGGCACTTATCCTCCGCGGCGGCTGATTTAAAGGCGGAGAGAGACATTGAGGTGCGCCAGATTTACGAGAAATCGCTGAAGATGGACGCTGAAGTTCGCGCCATTGACGCGATGAGCGCGGAGCTGGGTCAGGTGCGGGCGGATATACAGGAACTCGGTGTGGCCAGGAAGGAGCTTGCGTCGCAGTTGCAGGCGATTGAGAGCGACCTTGCGAGGGCTCGCGCGGAGTCGCAGCGAGTGCCTGCGATCAAGGCAGAGATAGAGGCTATGCGCCATGAGATTCAACGAGGAAGGTAAATTTCTGCTACGCCCAATTCTTGTACTGTTTTTTCTATGATCTACCCTGTGCGGTTAATGGTGCCTCATTGGACTGAATTATATATGTCTGTGCTTTCAATGTCATATGGATGTTTTTGTGACAATGAAGGAAAGCAATATTGAACTAGTCACACTTGTCCTGGGCAAACAATAGTGACATTCGACTGGATTATAAATGTGATTCTGAAAATTGGTTTGGACAAATAAACGGATAATATTTATATAAGTAAAAAGAACTTTTTCTGCAAGTGATGAGAGAACCAAAAAAATTGAGGCAAAAATCTCAACAACTAGAAGATTGGAATTACTGCTGTAGGATTGTTGTGTGGCTTGTGACCCTGAGAAAGAAGCATGGACATTCACACAACAGCATGAAAAATCTGGAGGGTCCAGGTGTTAAGACTACTTGCAGAAATAACATATTAACTGCTTGCAAAATGCATTTGGGTAGACCTGAGAACAATGCATCATTTTGTTCCTAAACTTGAATTGCTTCTCAATTTCATTCCACTATCAGGGTTTTCACACCAGGAGAAACTGTTTATGCAGTTTCAATGATGGGACTAGCAGAAACCCTAGTCTTATTTTAATGTCTTTGATGTAAATAATGAAATGAATGTTACATGCAAGTTTAAGGCCGTTTGGTTTGGGCATTTTTTGTTTTCATTTTCACTGAAAATAAAAAATGGACTTGAAAATACATTTGGTTGAGTTAACTGAAAACGTTTTTTTGAAAAAATTTATTAAAATATGCCTAAATCTGAAAACATCAAAAATATGTTTTCAGTGTTTCAGAAAATGAAGATTGAAAATGAAAATAGGAAATGTTTTCATAAACCAAACAGATCCTTAATGTGTCACCAATGTTATATTTTACAATTTTCACTTCTCAGAACACCATCCATTGGTATAATATAGTTACTCTAGTCTTTAGTCATGTTTTCAGCTTTGGTCTAACTAACTCCTAGGAATTCCCCTAAACAGTCACTTCATGCTCTTTATCCTGTCCTTCAAACTTATTTCATGTCCTAAATAAACTTCCAAAATCCAAACGCATGGAATTTACAAATTGAAGTTCATGGAAGGCTGTCCAATGCTTTGCTCAGCTACTTTTCAACCAGGTACCAAATAAATATTTAACGTGGTTGTCTAGAGTCTGCACATTCCCATCCACCCTCAGATCTCAAGCGCTGAATTCCTCAGTAATTCTGTCTTTTCCCTTCAGAGGATTGTTTGATCTAGCACCAAGTTGTCCTGAAAAACATAAACTATTGTTCGATTTGTTTCTATAATTCTTAAATGTGAAGGAGATTGAGAACAGGTGCTCCTGAAGTCTGGCACGGGAGCTTATTATCTTATGTTAGATCTTTTTATTTAGGAATTCTGCATTTTGTAGCTGTAGGTGGGTCTGTGATGAACATTTTCTGTAGGATTTTGAGTCCCAGGTGGTTTTCATTACAAAAATATTTAGATATTGTCAAGAATTTTGCTAAAAATAGTTGACAAGAGAAGTGGCTTATTTGAAATTTGTAACAATTACATGCATGTGAAATTCTTTCTTTCTTTACCCTTTATTCTGGGAATCAGAAGTAAGGAAAACTACGCATCACAACTAGGATTATCGAATACAGTAAATGTTTTATACTTTCTTTTTTTGATGAATATAGGAAGGCAATTGAATATGAGAAGAAGACACATGCTAGTAACCTTGAACACAGACAGGCAATGGACAAAAATATGATGATCATGGCTCGTGAAGTTGAAAAGCTACGTGTTGAGCTGTCTAATGCAGAGAAAAGAGCAAGGGCTGCAGTGTCAAACCCAAGTAAGTTGACTTTCTTGATCATTTATCTTGAAGCACTCGCTGTACTGCAGAAGTATAGCTTGCAAGTTGAACTTTGTTTTACTTTCTTGGAGTTGTTTGTATGCAGGTCCTGGATATCCTTCAAACTATAACAATCCTGAAATGGGTTATGGAGGAATTGCATACTCTGACTCTTATGGCATGCACCAGGTATGTATCAAACTGTGTCTTAAATATCTCGCAAGCTATTCCAATGTTAAAGTGGTCATTTTAGATTGAGAGGACGCTATGGGGAGCTTGCATCTGAAATATTGTCATCCAGTATTTACTTGTTATACAAATAACGGAAAAGAAAGGGATGGGGGAGAGTAGTACTAATTATTCTAAAATGCAACATTAACAATTTAAACAAGATGATATTATATATTTAACATGTAAGATCAAAAACCATTGGGTAATGACTTAACTTTATTAATTAGCATCTGACATTGAAAATCTTGTTCCTTTTTGTTTCTGTTAATCCAAAAGGTTAACTAACTTATTGGTGACCCTACTAAAAAAATTGGTTGTTAAAAAATACTTGCTTTCTAAACCTGAACTTTGTTCGAATTGGGTGAAAGTGGGGTTAACGATTTTGGGATGAATGAAGATTTGAAGTGAAAATTACATCATTTTATCTGGAAAACACTGGAAAAAAATGAATGGAATGATATTGAGAAACATCTAGTCTAACTTTCCACCAACATCTATTTCTTCAAAAATGGATAGAAAGATAATTAGAGTATATTGTGATTTCTATTAAAGTAATATATCAACAAGAAATGGTGATGAACATGAAATTTAATGTTTTCCTTTTATTTCCATTTTCCTCATTTATATGACATCCAAACAAGAAAGGAGAAAATTATTTTCTTCTGCCCTATTTTTTTTTTCTCCAATTTCCTTCATTTTCTTCTCCTCATTATGCTACAAAATAAAAGCCAAGTGCTGCTGAATATATTCCATGAGATGTGGATTTTTTTTTTCCCCAATATGAAGTGTAAGTAATTATGTTGACTATACCCCCCAAGACAAGACTAATGATAGAATAACAGATATAAATTTTGTTAACACTTTCAGATGCAATCTGGAGCTGATGCTTATCCTCAATATGCTTCTGGAACGGCTCTACATTATCCTTCTGGCCTGCAACATACCCATGTGCCCAGATAGGCACCCAGTAATTTTGATGGGGTAAAACACAAACGATTCTGCAAGCAGGTGACATCACCTATGTAGTCTTGAAGAATTATTCATTTACAGCGGATGTAATTTTAGTAATATTTGAAGATAGTTATCAAGTCCTACGCGTGTACATATGTCTGTCTATGGTGCAAATTGAATTCTCCATGATCACGCAGTTCAGTGGTTGGCCTTGTTTTCTTTATAGAATAAATTAACAATTTAGTTCTCGAATTATCACCTTTGTAAAAATTTAAGGACCGTTTGGTATTCAGAAAAGAGTAAGAATAGAATGAAAATAAGAAGATGGAAAGGAAAAGAGAATGGAAGAGGGAAGAATGGAAAAAAAACATGTTTAGTATGAGATAGAAAATAGAGTATGAATGGAATATTTTGTGTGTTTGATATGTATTTTTTAAGAGGAAAGAAAGAAAAAATTAGAACAAAATGACTAAGTTACCCTCTTACATTCTCTCTCGTCTCCTTGCTAGCTGCCGGTTGACCGGCTAGTGCCAATATGCTGACTAATGGGTCTTGCTTGTTTGACGCTATTAAGACTCGTTCAACGCCATTAAAACTCGTCTGACGCTATTGTTGTGACTATGAACAATTTAAAACCTGAGGAAGAAAGACAGCAAGGGCAAAGAGAGGTTGAAGCGTGTTTGCGACGCCGAAGGGTAACTATTAATTTATTACATGAATGTGTGTGCGAGTGCGAGATGGTCGAGAATAAAAGTGTGAAATGAAATGTGCGGGAGGACCAGAATGCGAGAGTAGAGCGTGGGAAAATTTGATATTTCTCTTCCTTTTTCCTTTCCATGACCAGTTTTTCATTAATGAAGCGATGGAAATGAATATCACGATTTTGAAGGAAGAGGGAATGTCGGCTTCCGTTTCCAGCTCGCTGTTTATTATATGAATGTGTGTGCGAGTGTAAGATGGCTGAGAATGAAAGTGTGAAATGAAAGGTGCGGGAGGACCAGAACGTGAGAGTAGAGCGTAGATAAATTTGACATTTCTCTTCTTTTTCCCTTTTCATGACTAGTTTTTCATTGATGAAGCGATTGAAATAAATATCACGATTTTGAAGGAAGAGGGAATGTCGGCTTTCATTTCCAACTGCTATAGCGAGCTATACCAAACAATGAAAAAAAATCACAGTAATAAAAAGACGCTTTTCTTTTCCACTTTCGTGAACATACTAAACGGTCCCTTAGTCTTTGAAAAATTGAATTTGCGCAAGTAAATTTTCAAATTTGTCAAAATCATTTGCCGTTAGTTTTTCTGCTAGTGTGCCGTCCATGGTCGTCTATAAAATGATGTGGCCATCTCTTGTCAATGTGTCTGTCAAATTGTACATGACAGAGCTGCAATAAACATGCTGGATGCCTACGTGGGCTCCAGTGTATTAAAGCATTCTCCCTCCCGAATCACCTCGAAATATCTCCTTTTCCTCTTCGCCAGAACCCTAAGTGCCAAATCTCTATTGATTGTCATAAGTTTTGTTCGATTTAGCACATTAATTCATAATTTGAAGACCAAATTTGGTATTTGAAGGTCATGGACGTGAAAATCGTGGAAATTAGTGGATGAAAAATTACAATAACTTTGAAAAATTTATTATAACAAATGCATGCTTATAATTAAATTAGTACATATATTTTTAAATGGAGTCCAATTGATTAAGCATAGCACATTGAGAAATATAAAAGAATCCGAATTGACCAATTTTAATTAGTCGCATTGTTAACTAGTACAAAGACAAAGTTAACTGTCACTGCAAATTTCCAATCAATCAAGGACTATTTTATGTAAAAATTGCAACGTGGAGAAATTATTTGGGGACCATCTTGTATAGTTAGCCATTATGCAGTAACTAACAACATTGTATCAATGCAAGTTACCATTTGCTCACATTTGGTATGATGCTAATGCTGTAAATGGAAGTGAAGTGTTCAGTTATTCCTCTAGATATCTTGAGAAGAAAAATAATGATTGCAGCGATTTTTTTTTAAGAAAAAAATATATTGTTAGAGTGAATGGACACTGTCATGTCCATAAGGTGATTTTCATTTATTGGTGACAGTTTTCCCTTCTTTATACAACTGTTTCATATTCCTTCTTGTGGTGGTTCTGTTCTTTCATCTTCTTAATAGTTCTTGTAAAGTCTATTCATTACATTCCCCGATCATCACAAACAACTGCCCATTCAACCATTCATTCCTGCCCATTGAACTTGCGTCGCTTGCAATGGAGTATTTCAGTAATGAACGCAGTTTTCCGCCCAATTTGATGGTCAATAAATTCCATAGGATTCCATGTAAAGACTAAGTCAAGTTTAATGATGTGAATAGGAACTTGAGGGATTCCTTTACAAAAAATACTCAAACATGTTACCTCCAAGATATAATGACTCAGGAGTATATTTGATCTACAATTCATGTACAAAAAATGTAAGACGGTGTATATGTATTATATATATATATATATATATATATATATATATATATATATATATTGTTGGAACCAAACCATAACATAAAAACCCATTAAGCAATGTAATGGCGTTGATGGATTCCCCGATTAACTAAAAGTAACGTACAAGGAACAATTGCACCTTTCAATATATATGATTAATGCTTAAAACGTATATGTTTGAATCGTCCATATGCATTGATTGATTCAAAAATTGATAATGCTTTTATTTAATATATTATAATAATGAATTCCAACAGTTTCAATTTGTGCATTTATAATTTACTTATGTGAACTTCAATATATATATATATATATAGAAATTTATGAAAAAAAGATAAATGGTAGACCTTTCTTGGATTGACAGATATTATGTAAATAGTAGTGTCAAATAGGTTGACTCATTTAGCAAATAGGCCAAATTTTGAAGCTCATACTTGTCCACATGTACTCACAATCCACAGGCCACTTTTTTTAAAAAAAAATTAACTTATTAAATAGTAAATTTTTTTTATGCATAAGAACGTTCATAATTTTTATAATCATTAGTTTAAAAAAAATAAAAATATATATAACCTGTATCACGCTAAGAAAACATATTATTATAAATTCTTTAGCCAATAAAAAAATTACTAATATATTAAACAAAAGTATTACAAAGTCATTTATCTATAATAAAGTATTTTAAAAGTCATTTTATTCATGATCTATTTTTTTATTATTTCTGGCAATTTTTTAATTTTTATTAAGAAAAAAAGTATAAAATATTGTCACAACAAAATAACCTATTTTTTTATGATACATGCTACAATCTATATGCACCCAACGCTAGCTGCAATAGCGTGGATCCCTCGTATAGACACGAAGCTTCAGTTCTTCGCCCCTATGTGCGTATGCTACCACAGTTTGTTTTTGACCATTGGACGTTGATTGTTTTACTGTCAACACAATCAGTTTGATTTTTTTTTTTTTAAATCATTTTTTACCGGCAACCAAATGCAAATTTGGCTGCAATTCTTCATTCCAGATCACCTTATCCCATCAGTTTAAATACTTTGCCCTACATAAAAGGAGTAGTAAAAGATGAAGCGGGGCTGACACTCATTTCTTTTACATTCTCTCTCTCATCTCTCTTTTCTGTCATTTATGTACTTTAATTAATTTATTGTAAATTACATAATTATCCGTAATTACATTCTATATTCTAGTGAACTAATTTAAATATAATTATGTTATTTACTTCAAATAAATAATTATAATGAACCAATTTTTATTACATCAAAATAATTTAAACAAGGGACTCGTACTTTTATTTTTAATAATAAAACTCTTATTTCAGGTTGTCTATTTTTACATATTAAGTTCAATTTAATTAATAAGATGTAAATTAAATATTTCCTTATAATTATATAAAAATAAACCAATTCTTGCTATACAATTTACTTATTAAGTACAATATTACATAATCAATTATCTAGAATTAACTAATTGTTATTAAAATACTTAATCAATTAACTAAAATTGACCAATTCTTACTACTTACGTTTATAAAATAAAGTAACTTACTATAATTAACTAATTTTAATCACGTATTAATTTAATTGTACATTAATTACTTCTATAAAATTAACTACAAAAATGGCTCAGCTTAGGCTCAGCTTGCTTCAAACCTGGCTTCGATTAACCCTCTTTTTCAAAAAACAAATTATTAGATGAAACTCTGATCTGCCCAGCTTCACCACGTTGAGTAAACAAAACCGGGCTCTGATATGTTATTAAAAAAATAATCAGTTGATATGACTTGAGATAGAATGTAGACAATCTTTTTTGCAAAAGGAAATATCTTTCCAATTTTATTGCGCAGAGTCGAATGATACCCATATTCAGTTAAGTGGAAGTTGATTACTAAATAAGATGCAGACACATCTTTACATCTACCAATACGTACAATAGTTCGACCAACCAATTGCAAGGACCAATTACAATTAAGGACAAGATGCAGCTCGGTTTTAACACAACCAACCAGAACAGAATAGGACTAGGAATGCACCTTAAGCCATTATACACCTGATGCTATAAATCCTAATTTTAATTAATCATTGAATATATCTCATTCAACGCGAGGTATTTTTGTGCACCACATTAATCAAGCAAACTCCAAATGCAGCGGCGAACTCCAATAGCCAGGCGATTTAGCATTGTTATAGAACTCTTGATAAGTAGTTAAAGATTAAGAAAAGGATACAATAAAGCAAAAGCATAATCAAGAGCTAAAGTGCATAATTTCCCTTTTCTTGATAGAACGAACATTTTTCCTTAAGATGGCCGATAAATGCTCAAATTAACATCTGCAGCACAGCCATGGAAACAAGGGCGCGCACACAGACATGCGCACACGCCCACATTTGCAAATGCTCAAGTAGTCTCAAACTTTACCATGTTATTATAACACAAATCAATTTATTCAATCCAAGCATGAGTACAATTTTAAACAAAACAATACAGCAAAACATATAGCCAAGCAAGGTCTACCATGTTTAAAATGATCCGTCTGAAATTTGATAGAGTACTTAACTGGAAGATTTTTATTTTTCACTTCTATGAAAAAAGCATATCCCATTGTCCGCTAATAAATTGGAAACAATAAAATTATTTATTTATTGTTTCCAAGTGGTCGTTTGTACCAAGTCCCTAACGAAAGAAAGGTGTACTAGAAGATCATAAGACAAACACAGTCTCACAATTTCAAAGGAAACATAGTTCTTGCCTATATATCATTACAAATGTAATCACGGGTGTAATATTATCCACAAAAAATGACATACAACTCGTCCGGCATCCTTGTTATGATACAGTTCAATGTATCATTTTCCATATATATAACTTAACTTAAACCAATTTCATAACCTGGAACTGCTAGGAAACAAATCCAAACAGTTCACAAGTTCTACAGATCAGGCAACCGGTCACCTATTATCCTGAAGACCAAATATGTGACAAGATAAACGCACCAGTCCTCATGGCCTTGATTTTATAACTTGAATTAGATGTTGGCCATAACAGTAAATAAACAAGTTAAATGACCATAATGTGGTCCAAACTATGAAAAGCACCAACTTCTGGCAAAACAAATTAAACTTAAAGCAATTTGTAATTAAGATATGATCTATGGGGAATATGAAACAGATTCCATCCATGGCACCACCTTCTAGACCATGGTGTGACACGGGAAGTGCTAGCAAAGTAAGAATTTATCCACATAATGACACATGGATGAATTTCCAAGCAAATATAAAGCATGTTTGCGTGAAAGCAGCACTCACCTGAAAAACCAATCTACCTTAGCAGCAAGCAATTTGGAGACTATCCCACTTGGCTATAAAAAAAATTGACATAATTTAATTAACCCATGCCTAAAAGCAAGAACCCTCCACCTACTGACAAATGAAACTATAAGGAGCGAAGAGGTCTTGCTCAAGGTAAGTGAACAACCTACCTCTTTGCTTCCATTTCAAGAAACCAGCCAACTGAACATAATAAATCCCTCAAGACCATAAATCATAGTACATAAACTGCTCATTGATGAAGCTCAGTATGGACGTGAACGGTTCCCACCATAGTTATCGCGCCTATCAGGCCCAGAACCACCACCATCTCTATAGCTGTCTCTGCGTCTATCTCCACCATAGCCACCCCTGTTGCCCCTGTAGAACAAAACAGAATTTAATATTTTCATTGAAAAATAAAACTAAAATTTGACCGGGTATCAGTTAGCCATATACATTTTAAATGGAAATCAGTCAGCCAAATATTCATATAACTTATAAACGGATCCATAAATTTTCATATAACAACTAATAAACGGATCAATAATATCGTCAAAGAAACAAACATGTTGAATTGCAAAACACCTTACTCTTCCAATTAACCTGCAGAAAAAAATAAAAAAACCTTCATATATTTTACTTGATTCAATTGATAAAGAGGACAACCGCTGTTTAATTCTCTAAAGTTCACTCTGCCTCATCTGTATTAGGCTCCTTAATGCATTATTTTCCCTTGTAAAGCCATATGACCCATGAAATCAGTGGCACAAAGGCCGATGTGAGAAGAAAAAAGGTTAGATGCGGAGAACTGTCATTCTGGCAGACGCTATATAGGACCATTACCAACAGCCACCACACCCATAGTGGACATCATAACACTGCACACTAAGGCTGCCGCCACATATTCCACCATGGCAGCAGCCAATGGCAACACTGTTTAATCATCTAAACTGCAGACTGGAAACACTAGCTAGCAACCAAGCACAAGAACCACTCACCATCATTGCATATAGACAACAAATATCAGCTAGAGTTCTACAAATAATTCATTTTTATCAGCTCAGCCATCAAAGCATTAAGATTAATAACACAAAATGGATGAAAAGCACCACAATACCCAAGGTAGCAATGGATCACCTAGCATGATGAACCAACACAGCAATTACAATTTTTACTCCTAGCTAATAGCAAGGATTCCCAGAGGCACACGGATTACATTTAAAAAGTGTGTGTTTGTGTATGTGTCAGTGAAACTATGTAAGAAGATCAATCAAGAATACCCATATGCAGGTGGAGCCCTTGGTGCGGATTTCTCTGCCATTGCCACACTGATTTTGTAGCCCCTCAAATCATAATCTAAAATTCAAGTTCCATAATTAGTTTCGTTAAATGAGAAAAACTTATGTTAAATGAGAAAAACTTATATATAAATTAAAAACAGAAGAATAGCGACGAAGTACTATTGTAAAAACCGCCAGCAGCATGTGCAGCAGAGGGATCTTCGTAGCAAAGGCAAGCATCACCCTTATTGTTTCCTTGCTCATCTGTGTATATTTTTATGTTCCAAGGCCACTGATCTTTATAGCCCCTCTTCTGCTTTATTCTTCCAACCTAGAAGATAAAAGTATGATGTTAGTATGTAGATCCACACATTACAAAATTTGAGAGATAGACACATATAATGCAATGATGCAATGATCACAGCCACTTTTTTTTCCGAATGTGGCTTCCCTCTAGATGCATATAATGCAATGATCCAACGATTCAGATTAATTTTGCGTTTTTTTCTTTTTTTTTTAAATTGCATGATAAGTTCAATCTTGTATTTTTTTCATTTTTTAAAAATTAATTATGCAATTTAAAAAAAAAAACACAAGATTAATCTAGATCGCGGAGGGAGGAAGCCACATTCCATTTTTCCTGCCAATTGACACAGAAATAAACTTCAAAAAATTTGTTTACCCCTTAAAGCGCAGAGATAAGGGGTAAGTATGTCTAATGCAAAATTGATCGCCTGTTATTAACCCATTCAAATATGCATAGAGCACCAGAGAGAATATTGCTAAAAAAAAAAAAAGTACTATTTAATGAGCTTGTGGAAAAGTAAACAGCTGAAAAAATTACTTGTCCAATGCCTCCAAAAAGTTCCCTCAGCTCGTCAATAGTGACATCTGGTGGTAAGTTTGATATGTAGATTCTTGGGTTATCACAAGATTCCCCACAATTCTCATCACACTGCTTCACCTTAGCTGGAGGCTCAGCAGGAGGTCCACCAAATCCTCCTCGACCACCACCATTATAACCCCCATCATATCCAACTGGTGGCCCAGCCCTACCACCACTCCGTCCGTCAGCAGCTTTGTCCCCACCATAACCACCCATGTTACCCCCATATGATGGAGCATATGACGTTGGTCCACTATTATAGGTTGCGGGTGGAGGTACTGCATCTGATTCATAGCCAACATTTGTAGCAGGTGGCACTTGACCATAGCCACCACCTTCCCTACCCTGGTTACCACTGAAAGAATGGTCCCTGGTGCCACCACTCCTACCATCATTGTTATTAGCCCTACCACCATAATGACCAGATCTACCTCCTTGATTATTAGTATTCCCATATCCCCCATTTCCGTCCCCTCTATTATAACCACCGCTGCCACCACGATCGCTAGCACCAGTAGGAGATAGTGCACCACATTTGTTACATTCAACCCTTCTGGCAAAGTTCATGTTTCCACAACTACATATAGAAATTTTTAATCAAACACAGAAACGTGAGAACCAAGAGGAAGCAATACACATCTTCAATTATTCAAGAAAATAAATTCTAACAGAGAATCGTAAAATAAATGAGAATGAAAGATCTCAAACCTAGGGTTTGGGCAGCGCCAATCTCCGTCTCTACCACCTCCACCGCGGCCTCCTCGGCCGCCTCCTCGTCCACCACGGTCTCCTCCTTGATATCTACCACCGCCACCACCTGCAATTTACATCTAATTAGAGCATGATCAGGTTAAAGATAATATCAAGGAAACAAAAAAGAATATACAAACCTCGACCACCGTAACCCCCTCCCCCGCCTCGACCACCATAATCCCCTCCGCCGCCGCCCCTTCCTACGTAACCACCGCCATCATTACCACCGTACCCGCTCCTTCCTCCATAACCTCCCCCGTCGTTACTACCAAATCCTCCGCCGCCGCCACCTCCCTTTCCTCCATAACCTACAGCGTTATCACCGCCATAGCCGCCACCAGCGGTGCCTCCTCCATAGCCTCCGCCTCCGTAGACACCTCCATAACCTCCAGGCGCACCATATGCGCCACCAGCTCCATAGGACGATGGTCCAGAACCACCGCCGTCTTGACCGTACGTTCCAGACATGATCAAATTTAGGGTTTGTCAGAACCACGAGAAAAACAAAGAGAGATCAGAGAATGAATGCTTGGTGAAAAGTGATTAAAGCTACTGATGTGAAAAAGACGGTGGCTGAAGAGTAGATACTTTTCCCATCCGAAGACCGACCTCTAGCCAAACAGGAAACGTTCACTTTGTAAAACGACTTGCCGTTGTAGCCCAATATACACATAAACAAGTTAGTCCCTTTAGACCTATTTGTAAATGAATCTAATTTATTAGATTGAAGCCTGTCCCTTTACTAACAGGTCATGGGCCATTTAGAAAGTACTAATAATGTCTCCTAATTTTTAATTATATTTGAGTAAATTATTAATTTAATATTTAAAAAATTATAATTATCTCAATTTAATCTTTAAAATGTTTCAATTTTATTCTTGTCTATCAAAATAACATTTAACAAAAAAAAAAAGAGATTTAACAATATTCAATTTTGTGAACAAAAATAACTAAATTAAAACAAACATAATTTTTTAAAAATTAAATTAAGATGTTTTATTTTACAAAGATCAAATTGAGATACACAATATTTTGATAATTAGATTAATAATTTATTCTTTATATTTCTATCTAAGCATTCTAGTTAATTGTACAAGGCCAAGTGACGAATTTTTACAAAAAAGAATATTTAAAACAGACTTATTCTAATTTTTATAATTTTAAATATTTATTTAATAAAAAAACACATTTTACAAATATAGGTTAAGAGAATTATAAAATTATAAAAATACTCTGTAAAATAGTCCGTTGATCCGATTTAGCTAAATATGATTCCTTCTTCAGTTGAAAATTGTACAAAATCACTATTTTAATTTTTTTTATTAAAAAAGGAAATAAAATTACTTTTTCTTTTCTTGGAACATCTAGTGAAGGTTGTATTGGGGCTATTGCATAAATCCTCCCTCACAAACGTGTGCTTCAACTGCTACAATTCCAATAGTCATGAACAGCTTGTCTGTGCATCTATTCATTGCATGACCACATTGGTTTATCTAATGCCAGTCATGAATCATGATGACAACTTTTCACTTAATTTCTAGGGATGGGCATCTCATATCAACCAAAAGCTATGGAATATTCATAATTCAGAAGCATATGAACGACTAAAGAGTGACCTGCTTATAAACACATTAGCTGAAAGAGCAATGAACTGCAAACCATTTAGTTCAACATAACTACTAGGCTGGTGAGCAGCAAAAATAATCTTCATCCATCTTACCTACGTCAAACTGCAAAACCAAAAGAAGGTAGCAACTAGTAAAGTCATCATCCACTGTTGATAAAAGACACTGACAAATTCAGAATGAGAAGTGCGAATCTCGATCGGAAACCTGCAACGATCCATTGATGGATCGACAGTTGTGATTAAACCCAAACCACCGAAGTCACAGCTTTCGGCATTCTGATCATGCTGCTGATAGTAGCTGTTAAAAGCATAAGATATGTTACTAGGCCAACTAATGTTAAAGCAAGATCCACCAGAAGAAAGTGCAGTACAATCCGCATTTGAACAAGCATCTAAAGCATGGGCAGTGGCATTAGACAAGTCTTTGTTGTTGTTCACTACACACCACTTGGAAGAAAGATACTCAACGTCTTGTGCATTCACAAGGCTCTTTGAACCTTGGCCAAGATCAACATGGTACTTCGCTTGGCCATCAAAAGTGAACAAACCCCAATGCCTCTCGAAGTTTCCAGAAGCAATGCTCCTTTTGTCCTCATCGAGAAGGCTGAAAAGGTATGTTTCAATAGGTGGGCGATGAAGTTTAAGTGGGGTTCCGGAGTTACCAAGAAGGTGGTTCATCAAACCTTTCATGAATGTCTCTGCAAGGTACGAGGTTGCATTGACCTCTCCATCTGTGGGCCAACCGATCTTTGCCACAACAATATCCATATTTGGAAATCCGGCTGTTGATAGTGCAATCACCACTGTATCATAGCTCATGTCAAAGCTGTTTTTGTATGCCTTATGGCTATCATTATGAATGTGTGCAGTTTCTTTAAAGAGGGCAAAGTCCAGTGAAATGTTTTTGTTTTGAAGGAAGATTAAGAATGGAGAAATGGTCACAAAGAAGGGTGATCCGTGCTTATTAAGAAATGTGAGGAGCTCAATCATGGTTTTGTTGAGGTCAGGTCTGAAGTGTGCTTTTGAGGGAACGTTAGATTCTGACTGGAAACTGTCAAAACTGCAGGGAACCACGACCTTCACTTTGCGGTCCAATTTTGCTCTCGTTAAAGCTGCCCGAATGTTTGTAACTGCTCCAATGACAAAGGGATGAAATTGCTCACCGTAACTTTGGAGAAATGGCTCATCACCAACAGCAACATATCTGCAGAATTTAGGTTCAGGACCATATCTAGAAAAATCATTAATTTTTTTTTTCTTTTGAATAAGACTAAGGAACAAATTTTGCAGCATAGTTATAAGTGGCTCAAGTATATGCCGTAGATAAATTTCCCATTAGCCTGTTCCAATTTCTGTTAGTTGATTAAACCAACAAGAAAGACAACGATGAGATAGGACCATCTGCTCTGGAAGCCAATTTTTCTAAATGTATAACTGCTTTCAAGATTGTTGCTTTTTAAGCCAATTACATAGGTTCCATTGCCAATTACATAGGTTCCACTGTTAACGGATGAAGGAGACTGTTATCCACTAGGATTATTATCCCTATCAATATCTATAGGTTTTCTATATATACACACACACACACATCTCTCTCTCTCTCTCTCTCTCTCTCTCTCTCTCTCTCTCTCTCTCTCTCTCTCTCTCTCTCTCTCTCTCTCTCTCTCTCTCTCTCTCTCTCTCTCTCTCTCAAGACGATGTCACTGTCAGGGAGTCACGAGTTATAAAACTGATGCCACATAGGTTCTCAATGTGACTTATCTTAACAATTTTTATGCACAGGCAAACTGATTTTGAGAACAAGATAAAGATCCAATTGTAATAATCTGACCTAAAAAAAATCTTTATGCCAAGAATGCAATATAAGCCAGCAAATAGATCAGGCATTTTACCATCAATATTCTCAGGGTACAGCACTAGCATTTGATACAACCAAATTACAATTTTAAACTGTAAAGGCCAACATTCCATGCTCTAAGCATGCAAACAAGCAAACTCAAATATTACTTCCTCGTAAAATTAAATCCTTAAAGAAAAAAGAACCAGGCTTAAACTCTTTATCTGAGATCAAAAGCTGCATTACTTATGTAACATATAAGGGCTGTACATTCTTCTGCATTAGAACCACACTTCTGCTAGAGGCAGAAGTGTGGCTGCAAATGAAATGAACATATTATAAAAACTCCATCTGTTATTATTATCAATTCATCACCAAGAGAGCACATGTAATCTTCTTGGTCCAATGAAAGAAGCAAATTTAAGAAATCTAACATTGTAGTGTAATCTTCTTGGTCTACCTTCTCAATGGCCTCACAACTAGAACCAAGTTCTTTTTTATTTCCTAACAAAAATGAAAATCAAATAAGATTCTGCAATTGTTTGTGGAAACTCTGTCATTATGGTCATGTCACTGTTCTCTCTCTTATACAAACCATACTCTCCCAAACATTATGTAGTCATTAACTCTTTCTTTTATTCTTCAGGACCTCATCCAAGCTCATCCAATGCGAAATATATAAGATCCTCTAGAATCATCAGTTGATAAGAGAAGAATCACAAGCAAAACAGCAGCCATGTCATGGGATAAATTTAAAAAAAAAAGGAAAAAGAAAAAGATTACAACTCAAGACTCCATAATCTTCAAAACACAAAATGGAGGAACAAACGAAAACATAGAAGAGGGAAACATAGATAACCAAAATGACCCAGAAATAGGAAAGCAAAGTGTAACCAAATCCATTAATAAACTACGAAGGTTATAGAAGAACATACTCAATTCGAACTCCGCCGCCCCCATTAGAGAAGTACCGGGTCACATTATCATGGACCCAACTCTCAGCAGCCTTCTTGGAAGAGTTCAAGTTTCTGAGCATGGTGTTTGGAATACCCACAGTGACGCCTATACTGGACCCAGAAAGTGCTTGAAGAACATTAGAGTCGGCATCGAAGAGCTTGACCTTGTTGATGTTGTTGGCCTTCAAGAGGCGCACCACCTTGGGGGGTGGCAGCGGGTGGGACGCCAAGGAGCCCCAGTTCACAGCCACAGCTTCAACACTACTCGAAATGGTGAAGAAGAAGAATAAGAAGAAGAAGAAGAAGACTAAGCGAGAATTGGTGGGCATTTGGAGGTCAGAGTGACAGTGAACGTAAGGGTTCTGAGTTCCGACGCCGGAAAGAGGAATAGGGAAGGTAATAAAATTATGAAGGTAGGATTTTGTTGCATTTATTTTGAGTTTAAAAGTTCTGTGGAGCGCCGAAGTCATCAGTCACTGTGTAAAGTGTAAACTGTAGATTACGGCCTCGGATTGCGAGACAACTGGACATATATTCCTGCTCCCCCATTATTATTTTGATTTACTTTGGGCTATTGATGATAAGCCGAAAAGAAGAAAAGCCCATATCTTGATGATTAACAATCTTTCTTGAGGTCGTGAGTATTTTAAGAAAATATATTTCTTTTAAATGTTATTTTCATATAATTTCATCTAGGAAAAAAATTTATTCATTTCATTAGTTTCCATCAATTAAAAAATAAATTTCAATTTAGTATCTTAAAATTAACCGTTTCAACTTAATTATTAAAAGATTAAATTTATTTCATTTTTATTTTCTGTTAAACTTTTAATAATAAATAATGTTAAAATTTAATAATGATAAATTTAACAACTTAAAAATGAAAAAAATTAACTTAAGACAAATACAATTTTTTTAAAATTATATTGAGATACCTAATCTTTTAAAATCCAATAAAATTTTCAAGATTTAATCAATACTTTACTCATTAAAAAAATGGCAAATCTATGTTTTAAAAATTAATAAGTAGCTGGTTAAAATTTTTTTAATGAAATGAATCATAGAGACAAGACATCTAAAAGCCAAATAATTAGGCCATATGCATATTTTAAATTTCTTTTTTTTAAAAAAATCCACCTTGATAAATCAAGTCTTAAGATTTTTCATTGAAAGAGCAACATAGGCTTTTAGCTTTCAATCAATGTTGTCAGAACTGGCCCGGTCATTGACCCGGACAGGCCTTCGGGTCACCGGGTCACTAGTTCAACCGTCGGGTCACCGGGTCAATTGCTGACCCAGATAAATGCATTAAAAAAATTAAAATTATATATATACCTATATATCTTTACAAATAAATTAAAAATAAATAAAATAAATAATTTACATGTAAATTTCATAATTTAAAGTCATAAACATCCAAAATAATTTCTAAACATCTATAATAATTTAAACATAAAGTCATAAATATTCATAATTATTCATAAAGTCATAAATAAAATCATCCAAATATAATAATTCATACATTTAAAGCCTTAAATATCCATAATAATTTATAAAGTCATTAATAATTAAGAAAAATTACGTAATTTTTAAGAAAAAAAATTAATTTATCCTCTTTAAATTAAAAATAATAATTTTGCTATTTTATTTTATAGTATTTTCAATTTTATTAAAAAAATCCACCACTTGTAGAATTCAAATTAATCCTTTAAAAGTTTAAATGGCTTGTTATAAATTTAAAGGACTAATTTGAAACCAATATTTGTTATAGACTACTTTGAAAACGTTTATTGTCTAACGTAATACTTTGAAATATTTTAACCTTAAGGAGTTAACTTCAATTTTAAATAAAATTTATGAAAATGAAAGAGGAGTTTAACTAATATTTTTAGAGAAATAAAGTGAGAATATTATGTTTCAATTTGTTTGTAGTGGAACGATGTAGATATGAAGAAAAAGAAAGCATTAATTTTTAGAGTAAATAAAACAAACTTTTTTTGAGGATTATTAATCAATGTTAGCCATAAAAAAATTTTAAAAAAAAAATCCAGGTCAATGGGTCGCCGGGTCGCCCGGATTTTGACCGGGTCGCCCGAGTTTTGACCGGGTCACCCGGGTCTTAACCGAGTCACATACAAAACGATCTAAAATCCTGACCCGAATCGGGTCATGTCCCAGGTCACCGATCTTCGGGTCGGCCCGGGTCATACAACTATGCTTTCAATTACCAATGGTTTGGTATGTGGATATTGCAACATTGAATTATTTGTCCTTTCCACGAAAAGAGATAGGTGTATAAAAATCTAATTCGTTATTAACACATTCCACGTGAAAAGTTTTAACAAAACTTATGGCCATGTCAATATCAACTACTATCACAAGAGCGCAGGAAATAGAATTTTAAAGCCCTCAACCTTTTCATATCAATTTCGTTTTCTTCAAGAGAGAGACTCATATTCTGCTAAAAGGGTTCAGTAGATTTTGCGTAGTTATAGAGGAAACAGTTTTACATTATACATACTCAATTCGTGCCAATGCTAACAAGTACTCGTATGCGATGTTCCAAATGAAAGCAGCGTCATTGATCAAATGAACCCCTTGCTCTTCAAGCTCTCTACAGCATCCTTAATAATTTGCTCCATGGGAATGAATTGCAAACCCAAATCCATCAGTTTCTTGGATGCATCTTTTGCTCTCAACAATCCTGGTTGTGTATCTCGTGGCAACCTTTACAGAAAAAGGGCATACTTAGCTTGAACATTGATTATAATCTATCTGCAGTCAACAGAGAAGGGCTACTTTTTAAATGCACATTGATTAGCTTTTTTATTAGGAAAGTTTTGCATATGGAGTAATAAATCAGGATGACTTGAAGCAATTTCCCTATTTTCATAAAGATGACAACATATGGCTGGTTTAAAAAAGGGTGTAGGCTTCAAATCAACTCCGTAAACTTTTTTGGCTTTTCCCTTCCACATGTGAGGAATCAAAACTCAAAAGTAGACTGTAACATGCATTGTTCATTGCAGCAGAAAAGCTAGTCTATAGTAAAAGGATGATGAATAATGATTACTAGCAATCACAGCACGCGAAACAAATTAATAAGTGAATTACTGAACTAATGCTCCTGGTGTGAATCGAGTAACTTAATGCCATACAAGAATGTGGTGTTTATGTTTGAAGTCATGCGGATGAGAAGAATCCTACACAGCACCCCCAATGAATCCTTGGGTTTTAATTTTTTTTTTTTTTTTATCCTTACAGCATGCTATTGTCATTTCATATATTTACAAGTACGTGATGTGGTTCACTTACCTCGCCACATTATATTCAGGATAAATTTCAGCAACCTTTGCCACAAAGTCACCATAGTGAGAGATAGCTTCAACGCACAAATGCCTACCAGCAGCTGCTTTGTTCTCATACACTAAAATATGTGCTAAGGCAACATCTTTAAAGTGGACTGATCCCATAAAGAAGTCCTCATATGTTTCAGTGCAGCCTGCAATAGCAACAAAATCAGAATTGTCAGTAACCTAGAAGATTAGTAAGCTGGGAACATACACTAGTATGTTTCATATTTGCATACGGGGAAACTATCTATGATCAAAATAAACGGCGGAGCCAGCATTGATTCTGGTCAGAAAACACATGACGGAAGACAAGCATAATCAAATATGTACCCTTTAGTCCTTCATAAAGGCATGAAATGGAGAAAATTCTGGGTACTCTCAATCTACCAAAGTTAGATAGGTTAAGCCAATGAAAATAGACATGTAAACATGTCAGAGGTAGATTAAGTTTTACCCAATGGTCTCTCTATAACATGAAGACATCAAAAGTCTAGATTAAGGGGCATCCCCGCTAACATGGCCAGTTCTCACCGCAAGACGGGCAGAAAGCAAGTCAAACATTAGGCACACAGTTTTTCTTTCTATTGATAAAACTCCCTAAGAATACAGTCAGGATATATTGGCTAAAGTCAGTTAGACTTACTTAGCCTCTATAAATAGCCTTTAACTATACAAGATACATATCTTGAAATATAGAGTATTGTTCACAAACGCTTTTGACTTCCCTCTTCTTTGTGTCTTCTCTTTCCTTGTCTTCTCTTCACTTTACTTCCTTCCATTCACTTTACTTTCATGGTATCAGAGGCACGCATGGAGAACAGAATAAGTGATGGAACTACTAACTCAATCGTGGCTGCCTCTCAGAAAAACGGAATGATCTCATTCTCTCACCCCTTCTCTGTAAAGCTCGAAGAAGATAATTTTCTGCTATGGGAGCAACAAATCACGGCAACGATCAGCGGCCACAAATTACAGAGATATCTCATAGAGGAAAAACCAGCAAGATTCGCCAATGAAATTGATAGGTTGATAGAAAAGGTCAGTGATCGGTTTCTTGAGTGGGAACAGCAAGATCACCTTCTCCTTTCTTGGCTTCTTGCATCTATGAACGAAACAATGCTTGCTTGTGTCGTGGGGTGCCGGACAGTCAAGCAAGTTTGGGAAAGAATCCAAAACTATATTGCGTGTCACACAAAGGCCAAGATTAGGCAGCCTAATATGCAATTACGGAACACAAAGAAAGGGTCACAGAAAATGAGTGAGTACCTGTTAAAGATTAAGGCTACTGTAGATGCTATAATCGCAGTAGGATATGATGCCACCAGTGAGCATGTAGACACCATTCTTGATGGGTTGTCCAGAGAGTACGATGATTTTGTAACTTCTATGTCAACCAGGACAGAACCTTTCATCGTTAGTGAGATTGAGGCACTCTCAGGAGTCTCAAATTGAAAGAAATAAACCAGAGATGCTGGTGTTAAAATCTTTGTCTGTGAATCTTGCTAATACCCAGATCAGAGGTGGTAATATCTACCAGAATGGTAATGGTGGATGAAGCAACAACAATAATTTCAAACCCAATTTCAACAATAATTCCAATAGTAATGGAGGGCATGCTAACTATCAGAACAAAGGCAAAGGAAGAAGAGGTGGTCAGAATAATGGTCAAGGCCGTAGTTCAAACAGATCTCAAGTTGTGTGTCAAATTTGCAACAAGCCTGGGCATCTTGCACCGAATTGCTTCTACAAATATGATCAGTAGAGTCAACAAAACCGAAATTCACAAAAGTACTCAACCAAATTGCTGCTGATAACACTGGTTCTGAAGCAACTTATGATCCCAGTTGGTTTCCTGACTCAGGAGCTTCCAATTATGTAATAGCGGATTACACTAATCTCAATTCTGATTCTGAATATACTGGACAGGAGCAACTGCACGTGGGGAATGGTACAGGTATTAATATTCAGCATATTGGGCAATCTTTTATTCAATCTCCCTTTTCTGCTACTAAACTTGCCTTATCTAATATTCTTCATTCTCCTCAAATTACCAAAAATTTGCTGAGTGTCTCGCAGTTCACCAAAGACAACGCATTTTTCTTTGAATTCCATTCTAATGCCTGCATTGTCAAATCTCAAGTTACCAGACAGATTCTTTTGCAAGGGAAAGTTAGAGATAATGGTCTGTATGTTTTTGATAAATTGTAGCTCTCCCATCTGCCCAGTTGTCTTTTTTCTCTAAACAGTGTTGATAATTGTAAACAAAAGAATGTCCTGACTTGTACTCTTCCCAAATCTACTAGTAACTCTTTTTCTTTAGATTTGTGGCATCAGAGACTTGGTCATCCAAGTCTCAGAACTCTACAGCATGTACTCAAAACAAATGAGATTCAATGTGACAATAAAAGTGTGCTTAGTTTTTGTAAATCTTCTTGTTATGGAAAAATGCATAAAATTCCGTTTCCTCAATCAAGCACTTCCTACTCTTTTCCTCTTGAGTTAATTCATACAAACCTATGGGGGGGCCTTCACCAGTTCAATCCTCAAGTGGTTATCACTGTTTCATGCATTTTGTGGATGCATATAGCCGTTATACTCAGATTTATTTCCTTAAAAACAAGTCTGATGCTTTTGCTGTTTTTCTTCAATTTAAGTCCATGGTTGAATTGCAATTTAATTCCAAAATCAAAGCTATACAATCAGATGGAGGGGGAGAATTTAAGCCCATTTCCAAATATCTTCAATCCCAAGGAGTTTTACACAAAAAGAGCTGCCCAAATACTCCTAAGCAAACCGGCCTAGCCGAAAGGAAAATAAGGCATGTTGTAGAAACTGATCTAACTATTCCTGCTAATGCTAATCTACCTCTTCGCTTATGGGATGAGGCATTCTATATAGCTGTGTGTCTTATAAATAAATTGCCTACTCCTATTCTCTATCAGCAAACACCATTTGAGAGACTTGTTCATAAAACTCCCGACTACTTGAAACTTAAGGTGTTTGGTTGTTCTTGTTTTCCTTTACTTAGACCTTATAACAAACATAAGATGGATTTCAAATCTATTGAGTGCACCTTCATTGGTTATAGTCCCAATCACAAGAACTATAAATGTTTGACCCCTTCTAGCAAAACTATTATTTCCAGAAATGTGCTTTTTAATGAATCTGCTTGTCCCTTTGCTGTAAAGAATAGTACTGCTTCCTCTTCTACACCTATTTCTACTTCAAATTTTAATTCTCAACCTCCTGTAATTTCTAGTATTGCCCCTTATGCTGATGTTTTACCTGCTAATACAATTAATACTGGAATTAGTGTGGTAGATCTTGTATCTAATGCTGTCAGTGGAGGTTCGGGTACAGTAGCTTCTGTTCCTTCAATTGGAGATTGCTCACATTATTCTGCCTCTTTGAATAACATTGACCAACAGCGCTTACCAGCAAACCCTGTGGTGTCCCACACATGTTCTACAGAATCTCAACAGCATTCTCAACAATTAAATTTACAGCAACAACAGAGTGTAAATACGCAACAACAACAGCCCAATGCACCTAATACTACTGTATCAACTCATCCCATGAGGACTAGAAGTAAAGCAGGTGTTTTTAAGAAGGTTTTCCTAGCAGCAAAAGATAAGGAACCTAATACAATAAAAAAGGCTCTATCTAGCAAGAAATGGTCCTCAGCTATGTTGGAAGAATATAGAGCTTTACAGCAAAATAATACATGGACTCTGGTCACGCCTAAAGGGAGGAGAGCCATTGGATGTAAATGGGTTTTCAAGGTAAAAAGAAATGCAGATGGGACAGTAAAAAGGTATAAAGCCCAGTTGGTAGCAAAGGGGTTTCATCAAGTGAGAGGTTTTGACTATGATGAAACATTTAGCCCAGTTGTAAAGCCTACCACAATTAGAATAATACTTACTGTTGCAATTTCAAGGGGCTGGGATGTTCGACAACTTGATGTCAACAACGCCTTTCTTAATGGGGTATTACAAGAGGAAGTTTTTATGGAACAACCTGCTGGTTTTGTAGTCAGAGGTCAAGAATCACTGGTTTGCAAACTCAACAAAGCTCTTTATGGCCTTAAACAAGCCCCGAGAGCATGGTTTGACAAACTCAATCTTACTCTGCACAAATTTGGCTTTCAATCTAGTAGATGTGATACTTCTTTATTTGTCAGAACTAATTCTCACCATTGCACCAATGTGTTAGTCTATGTAGATGACATCCTAATTATTGGAAGTTCAAAAGAAGTCATTACCCTTTTGATTGAATAGCTGAATGTGGAATTTGCTCTAAAATATTTGGGAAAGTTGAACTATTTCTTGGGAATTCAAATTAAGCATCTTGCAAATGGTTCTCTGCACCTTTCACAAACAAAATACATCAAAGATATACCAGAGAAAGCACAAATGCAGGAGGCAAAGAGCACCTCGACCCCCACGACAAGTGACACAAAGCTTTCAAAGCTTCAAGGTGATATTTTGGAAAATGCTCAGTTGTATAGACAGATAGTAGGTGCTTTACAATATGCCACCATAACTAGACCAGAAATTTCCTTTTCTGTTAATCAAGTATGTCAGTATATGCACTCACCACTGGATACTCATTGGAAAGTTGTAAAAAGGATCCTAAGATACTTGAAGGGTTTAACATTTCATAAATCAAATAACCTCGCTCTAACAGGGTTCTGTGATGCTAACTTAGGCAACAGTTTAGATGACAGGAGGTCAATGACTGGCTCCTGTGTGTTCCTCGGTCCCAATCTAATTTGATGGGCATCTAAAAAGCAAACCGTGGCAGTGAGATCAACTACTGAAGCCAAGTATAGGAGCTTAGCAAACACAGTGGCTGAGTTAGCATGGATTAAGTCCTTACTTGCAGAACTGAAAATTTCTACTCAGAATATTCCTACCATCACTGTGATAACAGCAGTGCAATCCTACTAGCAGCTAATCCGGTGTTTCACTCTAGATCCAAACACATTGAGTTGGATCTCTTCTATGTCAGAGAGAAAGTACTGAAGAAGGAGATTTTTGTGTGTCATATACCTTCAGAAAATCAGATTGCATACATTATGACCAAACCTTTATCCAAGGCTCGGTTCTGTTCACTTCGTTCCAAATTAAAGGTGAAGGAAGATGAAGAAGAGGATAAAAAGAAATGTATCTAAAATGTACTCTTCGTTCTGTGACCTATGCTTAGATGTATCTCTTTTCTTTAAAGTTCTGTATTAGTTCAGATGTTTGTTTCTGATTTATAGTTTCTTTGTTTACGTTTTCCAAGCTTTAGAAAATTAGTGTGATGGGTGAATAAAAGAGTAATAGATCTAATGGCCAGGATATATTGGTTAAAGTCAGGTAGACTTAGTTAGCCTCTATAAATAGCCTTTAACTGTACAAGATACATATCTTGAAATATGGAATATTATTCAGAAACTCTTTTGACTTTCCTCTTCTTTACGTCTTCTCTTTCCTTACTTGTCTTCTCTTCACTTTACTTCCTTCCATTCACTTTACTTTCAGGTAAAACACATAAGAGAGTGGAAAACCAACAAAAGCTAATTATGATATAATTAGCATAAGCTACAAGGACCTTTGCATAGAATTCCAACTGCATCAAATTTGACACATCAATGGTTTAAATACACCCCAAATGAACTTCGCCAAGTACAAGTAAGAAAATAAACCAATATGGACAATTTGAGAAAATAATTGCAAAAGATTGGCAAACTTTCTAAAGGATACTTACCTTGAAGAATACGCACAAGCATTATCATGCTTGCATTAAGTTTCGGAGGAATAACAGGGCCCATAACGGTACCGGGATTTACCACCACAACGTCCAAGCCTTTCTCCTTGGCAAAATCCCAAGCAGCTTTCTCAGCCAATGTTTTTGACATCGGATACCATAACTGGCGCACAGCAGTTCAAAGCTAACGTTACACATCTATACTAAAGAGATACCACCAAAACCCATAGAAACAATCAAAATACAAGCTACCACTCACTTGCTTTTGCTTGCAGTATTCAAGGTCGGTCCAGCAATCTTCCCTCTTAATAACATCAGATGGCCAATTAGGGCTTGGAATTATAGCCGAGATTGATGAAGTTACCACAACACGACTCACCCCAGCTTCCTTCGCCGCCGTCAGCACATTGATTGTCCCTTTAATCGCCGGGTCCAGAAGCTCGTTCTGTGTAAAAGAAAAAAAAACAATTAAAAAACGATAAATTATTAACAAAATTTAAGGAATTTTGGGGAAGACGAGAAAAACGGACCTGAGGATCTTGAACTTGGTCGACGATGCAGGGAGAGGCCAGATGGAACACGCCGGCGCATCCGTTGACGGTGGCAACGATGGAGTTGTAGTCGAGGAGATCGATCTGGAAGAGTCGGAGGCGATCATCGGCACCCTCAAGGGCTTGTAGATGTTTGGTTTCAGTGTCATCATCTATCAATCAGAACAATAAGAAATTAAAAGAGGTCAGTGCATAGGTTAACACTCAACGAAAGATGGTTAGGAAATGAAAGTGAGAGAGGTAACTGACTGAGATCTTTAACGGTTGCGTGAACGGTGTAGCCGCGTTCGAGAAGGAGACGAACAAGCCAGGACCCAATGCAGCCGCTGCCGCCGGTGACGCACACTATCTTCGACATCCCAGAGCTCGGAGATCGTGAACAGTTAAGAGTGTAGCGAGCAGTGTGGTTTTGCCACGTTACGTTCTAGAATGTAACTATGTAAGTCTATCCCAAGTCCCGAAGGGTCCAAATCCTTTGATTATGTTTAGAGTTTTAGTAACGGTTGTTAAATCTGTTGTTAAAACTTTTAACAACAAAATTATTGTTAAACACCCCATCCCGAGACAATATTTCACTCTACTCCTTCCTCTCTTTTTTTCTTTTTTTAAATACAATTGTTTTATTTTCATAAAAAAATTATCCTCAATAATTACTTGTCACAAGACAACTTATATTTATAAAATATTACTCTTTTATTGTTTTTCATTATCCATGGCGTTAATTTTTCATAAAAATATTTTTAAATTAACTATATTATATACAAATTCTGTACTTATTTAAGAAATAAATATTTTTCACTTAAACCAACTATGTCTATTGAATATGTTTTCATATAAAAAAAATTGTAATAATCACCATCAAATAGTTCGAGTGCTGAGTTTGAGTTCTTTGTATGAGGGTTAGGGTTTAAGCTCCGTTATCTTATAAAAAAATGTAATAGTCATTATTATCAAATATGTCGTGAGTATTAATAGAGATTAAGTTCAGTGGAAGATATTAGTCTTCTGTAAGATGATTACTAAAGTTCAAATCTACACTGAAAAAGTGCTCACTTTACGAATTGTCCATCAAGTTTCCAAGAACAACTATCTTTAGCCTTGGGACTTGGAAACTTCTGTAAAAATTTTAAATCTTAAAAATTTGGTTTTACACTTTCTAGCATGTAAATAAAAAATCCTCCTTCCTCCCTCATTTTTTCTCCGTCCAAGTCTCTGGGCATGTGGGATTTTCTGATCAGAATGACATCTCTAACATGGCTCTCGACGGCGGCGCATGGCAGAGCTACAAGTAAGTGAGAAATCTGACTAGTTTTCACCTTGAAATTTGCTACTCTGTGCTCGCATGTGTGTTTCCCCGTTTGGGTGGATTTTAACTGGAAATTTTAGGCTTAATAGCAAAAGAATTAAGGGCTAAATGAAAGTATCTCTGCCAGTAGATTAAGAATTATAACAGAGTATGTGAGTTGAGTAATCCGTGGGGGTGATAGCTAAGGAGTAAGGTTTTCTACATAATTTTCTTGTTGTATTCTGCTATGTTTGGGCAAATACTTCTGTTTTAATTTTATGCATGATGAATATCTGCGGTTTGGGACTGTCACGGGTTGAGGAAATTTCTGTTTTGGAAGCCACGGACTGAGGAACCTTTTTTTTTTTTGGTTAAAGAGTACCGAGAAAGCAGAGAAATTAATTGGATATTTTCTGAAGATTTAAGGTTTAATCTCTGTTTATTCAGGATTGGTTTCTCTAACTTAAGTTTATAAAAACTGAATGTGTGAATTTGAGATGAATTGAGCTGCTAAGTATGACTGCAGTCGAGAGAAAATGGAAAATAGAGTACTGGAAGTGGCTATTTTTGTGACAGTTTGGGGCTGCTTTGAAGGTTCTTCCATAGCTGTTCTATTCAGCTTTTTCCCTTAGGATCTAATCTGTTTCCTTTGTTTTTCATGCTCAATCTAGGAGAAACAAGTTCTTGGCTGAGATTGGGTCTTTTAGTTGTGATAGTTTGCAGGCATACAGCTCTAGATCTTCTACAAGGTGAATAACCGATTTGTTGTAGTAAACTCTTCTTAATGAATATTTTTCCCTGAACTAAGGACTATTTGATTAAATTGCTTCATCACGAAGTGCGTATTATAAGATGAATTTCTGTTTTATGTTTATTGATGATTTACTCTCTGTGAAATTTGTGATACATGAGATATACTTTGAACTGAAATGATTATGGAGAATTTCCAAGTTACTCTTTTTCTCTTTAAAACTGTTATATAATCGATGCTTTGCTCAAAAGTTTAAAGTATGAAAAGTTCCTTCTTTTCCTGAAAAGAGTAATGATGAAAATACACTTTAGATTTTATCATAAGAAGAAGAAACAACTTTACAGATTGAGATTTGAGATTCATATTGGAGGAACTTTTCTATATCGATGACACTATACTATAGTCTTTGGCGCGTCATGGTTGAGATCAAATATTAGAGGATGGTTTAGCCCCTTGGCCGTGTGGCATAGACATGGAGAGGCAGGGGTAAACGGTTCAGAATTAGAAATCACCGGAGAGGCAGATGGCTATCAATTAGTATAAAGTTACAGCATATTTAGTTTGCAGTACAGATCAGAAATGAAAAAAGAAAGGAGTGTAGAAAAGAGAAAAAGAAAATAGAAAAAAAATTGTTTGATTCACAATAAAAAAATAAATATATTTAAAAATTCTGGTGACTGAAATAAATAAAACATTATATATGCGTGTGTATATATTTGAAGATCGAATCTCTATTCTTTGCTATTGAAACTTTCTTATTCTTTGAAGTTTTAAAAAATAGAAGATCGAATTCTTATAACAGACGACAGTCAAACTTGTCAATTACACACACTACAAGGGAAATAAAAATTAATTACAAAATATTTTCGAAAATGGATTCTTGGATAGACTTTGAAAATTAAACAAGATGTTTGGTCTATCTAAATTATTGATTTTTATAATCAACGATCTAGATTTTAAGATAAATAACATTTTAAAATCTGAACTATTGATTGTAAAAATCAACAGTTGAGATAAGTTAAGTCAACCAAACAAGAGATCCATTTCTGATGCGGCCAAACTTTTGAAACGAATGAGGTTATGAACTGTAGATGTTATAGGTGAAAAACCACTCTCCTCCATGCACTTTGCACTGCAAAATGGCTTCCCCCTGTAAATGTGATGATTTTATTTTGATCAGCAATCTAAGAATATTAATAATTATATACATAATTGAAAAAGTATCAAAAACGAGAAATACATCAAATTGAAAAAATAATTTTATAATAAAACAAATAAAAACACTATGTTTATAAGAGATTAAAAGAAAATTATAAGTTTGAAAACTAGACCGATTATTGAAACAATAAAGGTAACGGTTCAAAGATTAATAGTTAAATTAATCTACTTTAAAATATTAAAAAATAATATATATAATTAAAGACTATAAATATAAATTTACAAATTAAGTTAAAAATAAAATTTGACATCAAATTACACAAAATAATAATTACAATAAAAAATATACAACAAAACTTGACCAAATAAGAAAGAAATATTATTAATCAATATAATATTCATTTATATCAAATATTGATATCTCCATTAAAATTGACCGATCTGTAATATTAATTTTTTAATTACCATATTATAGAATAAAAAAATTAAAAAAGACAAAAAACTAAAATTTTAAGTAGACCAGTTTGATCGTTTCATTTAATATCAATTTTTATTCGGTCCAGTCAATTTTTGATTAGTTTGACCAAATTTTGGCCGGTTTAATTGCTCATTTATTTTAAGAGTTATTATGAACTGATTTTTTGACTAGTTCTCGATCTAACTAATCTAATTGACTAGTTCAATCTAATCTTACAAGGATGGAAAAAGGTAATTACATATAATGAGACCAAGGACGGAGAATTGAATAAGCAAACTGAGAACTACATAATATATGTGCATTAAAATTCCTTCCTTTTCACGTGGAATTAGGAAGGTTCTATTCTTCAGATGAACAACTCAGAATAATAATTTTTGAAAAATTTTCTTTTAAAAAAACTTCTTGTTTAATCTTAGCCGTTGATTTTAGATATCAATGAATAAAAGAAAACAAAATTCTCCTGATTTTCATATATAAATCCGTCCAATACCATTACATATACGGTGTACATGTACGGTGGATGCACGTACCTATCCATGATCGTGCGTTTTGAAGATAGCCGAGGAAATTTACAGAAGTCACAAGCCTGAAGGAAGGGAGGCTCCTCTTCAACACGGCCAGAGCCAGAGCTGCTGCTATCCTCTTCAGTATGACTTTTTGTCGTCTCTCTAATGAAATATATATGCGTGAATTATAACAACAAGAAGTATATAAATAAATAATGAAATAAAATTAATTCATATATATGAAACATGATGCAGTTTATATTAGATAATTCAGTATCGTGCTTGAATAGAAAAGAACATAGGTGTTATAATTTATGACCTTCTTCTCAAACGTGGGTACTGTGGATCTAATTCAATCCCAGTTGAAGAACTCTGCTTTTCGACTGTTTCCACATTGCTTTCTAAAGTAACACTATCTTGGTTTATGGTTTCCTGCAAGAAATTAATATTGAAGATTAGAGAATCAAATCCATAAAATGAACATCTATCTGTGATGGATTTGATCGCATACATTTTGGACAATTGACAAACTCTTTTCTTCGTCACTAATTTGCCTGGAGGGTTCCTGCACGAAACTAAAACCATTAACATAACACCAGAGAATCAAATCAATTATTTGAATATGTATATTGGATGCTATTTTAATTTTATCGAAGGTATCCCTTATTTGATAAGATGAATGATCATTTAAACACGCAGGTTGAATGAGTTTGGCCCATATAACCTATGGGCAAGCTAATTTAACCCACTTTGATTCTTTTTTTTTTCTTTTTTTTTTTAAAAATCATCTTTAACTTTAATTCAAGTTGCCTAAAACTTACAAAATATCATCATTGATAAGAACAAATATTTTTTCTTTTCAAATCAATGTTATTTTGCAATTTTTTTTTAAAAAATTAGTAGGTTGATAGATTGACCCATCTATCTTTATGTGGGTCTAATTAACTTGTTCAATGCCAAATTTTAAAATAGGCCACCTCAGTCTAATCTTTTTTTTTCTTAACCTTACACACACCAATTTTTATGAGCTAAATTGGTTTGTTATGCCAAGTCTACCTACTATTATTGTAAATTACAAGTTGAATTTTTTTGTTTGACCAAGCGGAGTCATTTAATTTGCACTAATAAGTAGGCTCATGTAGATTCTATCTAATTGAACGATTTTACTTAATCAAATACAATATTCGTCAAGCAAAAAATCCTGAAGCACAAATTACAATGTTCATGAAATTAGATTTAATCACATACCTGCTCAGAAGATAGACTATTGTCGTCTTCGCCATCTAGCATATTGACCCCAAATATGCTTGTCCATGAAAACTCTCCAACACTTGGGGATGGTTGAGCCTGTGTATCTTCCTCGAGAAATAAAGTGACATGAAAGCAAATGCAGCATAAGTGATGGTGCTTAATGTGTCTGGTTTATCATATATAGAAGAAATAATAGAAAGAGGTGACGAGGCCAGAAAGAATAGAATAAGAAGTGTCAAACCATGAAATTCAAACAATACTAAAAAAGAGAGAATTAATACATTTTTTCTTCTAATTTCCCTTTTAACAAATAACAAACCTATTTATAAGATGGGCAAAACTCTTCCTAAGACTCCTAAAAAAAAACTAATAATTCTTATACTAATTCAACTAGTAATGATCTTTATTCCAATTAAACTAGTAATCTTTATTCTAATTAAACTAGTAATCCCTATCTTAGTTAAACTGGTTCATAAGATTGTGAAGTTGCAAGAGCCATAGTAGGCTAGGGTTCAAGATGGAACAATAAGAGAGAAATGGTTTACTAAGGTACAATTCCAACGGTAGACCTGCTTTCTGAAGTTTTCTATAAATTTTAAATGAAAAGTTAATATTCTTGGCATTCTTGAAGCATCGAAAGAAAGTCTCCAGGATTTATTATGACGCTTTTCTTAAAGGCAATACGATTTGGGGCTCAAATAACAAATTCATTTTGTTGTGAGTTTAAATTTTCTGTTAAGCCAACATCGTACAAAATAATCTAGAGATTAACATCCTAGATAACCTAGCAGGGTGTTGGACGCAAAAGATCCACATTCATTGAAGTCTTGAAGATTTATGGCCTGTTTGGAAGAGCTTATTTTGAGTTTATCTGACTCATTTTATGGTATAAGCACTTATATACACGTTTGGAAGAGCTTATAGAAATAACTTATGGCATGAAAATAAGCTGTTTTCAGCTTATGTGAAGTTTGCCCTAATTATAAAAATAGCTTATATGATAAGCGCTTATTCTATAAGCACTTAAATAAAGCTGTTTACCCAAACAGAGCCTTATTCTGCCTCGAATTTTCCAAAACAACAGAAAAACAGGCACGAGAAAGTAAGAGAACAGAGGAGAAAGATGTTCTCTCATGAAAATTAATATATAAATTATAATATATTATATTATATAAATTTAATGAATTTAAATTCTTTGTGTGGATATATATATATATATATATATATATATATATATATATATATTGTATAACCAAATCAAGACATTCAATATTTATTGTGCAACACATTTATGGATATTTTAAATATAAGATATTTCGATAACAGATACCTAGAGATGGTGTTTAGTATGCAAAAAAGATTTTTAAGAGAGAAAAAAAAGAAATGAAAAGAAAAATAAAAAAGACTACATGTTTTGTATGATATGAAAAGGGAATGGAAAGGAATGTCTGTTATTTTATTTGGCGTAGAATTTTGAAGGTAGGAAAGAAAAGATTGTTTTGTAATATTACTAAATTATTCTTGATTTAAAAAATTAAAAAGGAGAAAGTCCTCTTCAAAGGGTTTCAAACAGTTGTAGAGAGCAACTTCCTTTTAGCTAAGATGGTTTTTTCTTAGTGATTTTCCATTAAGGGCTCGTTTGATACGTAAGATAAAAAAAGAAGATAAAAATATAAAGGAAAAGAGAGAGGAAAAGGGAAAAGTAAAGAGAAGAAAATGTGTTTAGTATGGAATGAAAATGTATAATGAAAAAGATGTATTATTTTGTTTGGTATGTATTTTTTATAAAAAAAAAAGAAATAAATGAGATAATTTTACTAAATTATCCCCGATTTAAAATTGTTTATAAATAAAAAAGAGCAAATAAGCCCTTTTGCCTCATCTCCCACTCCAATTCTCTCTCCTCGTCGCTCAGGTCTCACCTCTTTCTCGTCTCTCTCGCCATTGGTCAGGTCTCATCTCTCACTTGTCTCTCTCGCCATCGGTCAGGATGAGCTCTTAGAATCTCAACACTGATAGAGATCACATGCAAAAAGAATGCTCAACAATCTAGATCGTCTATATCAATTCGTCCAAGTTGAACACTAACGGTGACATTGAAACAATTTTTCAAGTGCAATATAGTGAAATGAAAAGTAAAATTCGAGAATCTGGAAGTTTAAGCAGCAGCGCCAATGAGGAGGTGGCTGAAACAAAAACCAACGGCTCACAAGGAGGGCATTTCCAGCATTAATCTCTCCTTTTCGCCTTTCCCACACCTCTTTCCTCTTTCTGGTATGGTAAAAATGGAAGGGGGAAAAAAAAAAAGGAAGGCTGGAAAGGAAATGATCCAGGTGTTGCACTATTCCTATCCGGTACCAAATGCGTGAATGACAAACAGTATTAGAATGAACTTATTCCATTCCCGGTCCAAACCTCAACCAAACGGGCCGTAAAAGTTTTCTTTCCCGCTCCCTTAAAATGATTTTCCCTCTCTCAACCATTTTCCCTCATACCAAACAGATTCTGAGAGTAATTTTTTCTTTGACTCAAATAGAGTCAGGTATTAAGTATTTTAGATGGAATAGAGAAACAAAAAATGAGTGAGCTAATCTTTGAATGGGGAGCAAGTTAATATTCCTACCTCAAATAAGTTAAATAAAAGACTAAATTGAGAAATTCTTCATATGTTAGAAGACAATTTTATTAAAAAAATTAAATTGAAAAATACGGAGAATATAATAAAATTGTACTCATTACGCAATAGAACCAAGGACAAAGAACTGAGTGAAGCCAAGAGAATCATTCACACACACACACACACACATATATATATATATATATAAAAATTAGTCCGATATCATCACTTATACAATATACGTACCTGTCTGCTTAAACAATGCTTCAAACAATGATTCTATCGTCTTCTCGTCTAGTACTCTTTCCCTCAATTCTCCTATCCTCATCTCATCTACTCTTTCCCTCTTCCTGGATGACACATATTTATTTTTGTTTCATTCAATATATACTAGGGAATAACAAAAAGAAAAACAATTTCTCTTGTCCGTGCCTTCTGATGTTTATTATTCTCTAAATAAATTACAATAATTTTTTACTTCTTTAAAAACATGATTGTTTTTTTTTTTTCATTAGATATGATCAACCATATGCATACCAATATTAACATGCATGAACAAAAAAGAAGATAGGTGTTTTAATATAGGACCTTCTTCTCATTTGCGGGTATTTTGAAATCAATTCAATCCCAGTAGAAGTACTCTGCTCTTCGATTCTTATCACATTGTCTTGGCCTGTCGTTTCCTGCCAGAAATTAAACCAATTAACACAAAAGATTAGAGAATCAAATTAATTAAATGAATATGTATGGATTTGGTCGCATACAACTTGGAAACCCGACAAGCTTTTTTCTTCTTCACTTATTTGCTGATGATTTTCCCCAAATATGCTTTCCCCTGAAACAATACCTTGCCTAGTGGGTTCCTGCGTTAAATTAAAATAAGAATGCGAGATAATCAAATAAGTTATTCAAATCACCACTAAGTATTATTGGGCCTTAACAATGGTTTGGATAACCACTGTTAAGTGTAAAAACAAATAGGCATATGAGTTGACCTAGCTGCGGTTAACGCAAATATAAAAAATTCTAATTCAATTAAGAATCTTGTCATGTCATGTTCTGTTTCTTGTATATTTTGCTGGAGAACTCAGAGGATACCTCTCCATTTGCAGAATCAATTCTGACCACAAGACGATCTCCAATGCCAGCGGCTTCGATCTCTTGTGAATCTGAGTAGCATCGAAAAATGATGAGGGAATAGCAGAAAATTGCTGCAACGAAAGCCAGAATCAAGTTGATCTTCATCAATTGTACAGTGAGGCATCCCAGGAAGAAATTGAAGATACCCACTTCAAATCCAAGCTTCATCTTCCTTGAGAAGCACAGTGACATGAAAGCAAATGCAGCATAAGAGATGATGCTCAATGCGTCTGGCTTTCCTTTCACTGCTTTGTCATAGAAAACAGAGTAGAAGGATGTGAGCATTAAAGCCAAAAACACCACATGAGATTTCACCATGAAACTCCTCGAAACTTTAATTTTCTTGGCAAACAACACCAAGCCACAGATGAATAAACTGATCGTTATATAAAGAAGGAACTTGAAAATTTTCCGCTTGCCAAATAGATATTTGGAGGAGGAACTCAGGGCAAAACAAACTAGGCCAACTACGCTTGACAGAAACCCCAGAAAACTCCATAACTTGGACTTATTTTGCAAAGTCCAAATAGGAACGGCCATAATATTAGTTCCTAGTATCAGAAAATGGTTCATAAGATTGTGAAATTGCTGGAGCCATATGAGGGTTCAAGATATAATAAAAAGAGAGAGATGGTATTATATAATTGTCCAAAGGTTGACTTGCTCTTTGAGGTACATTTATTAAATTTTAAATGTCGAAGTTGGCATTCCTGGAAGGACAGAGTCAGAAACTCCAGGAACTGAAAAATTTATTATGACGTTGTAGATTGACTATTACTGCCTCTGAAAAGGATATATCTAGGCTGGTGTCTCCACCACATATGGACTAAATAAGTGGCCTACATTAACGAACAATCAATTTTTTGGTCAAATGTGATAAAAAAAAATCAAAGTTGACTGAGCGCTTTTCTTAAAATTTAAAAATAAGAACATGAACTTCAATTTGATTTTTATTTTAGATCCCACTATGTCACATCAGCTTAAATAACTCTTCACTACTTTAAACAACTTTCTACTCTAATGGTGAACCTATTATGTTATGTTTGTAACATAAGTGCCCGGTTTGATATTCAATCAGTCCACTTGTGATAATTTCAGCAAAATAAGCCTTCAATGGATTCAAACTTGCTTTCTTAAGAAATGAATGTTGCGTGCTCTTCCATACTTCCAGCGTTGCTTTCTAGTCACTTAAATGTTTATCAGTGTCAGTCAAATTTAATAATAAGCCAGCAATTTAAAAAAGGCAAATTATATTATTAATGTTTAACATAAATTAATTTTAAATAATTAACAATTTTAAAAAATAGCAATAAATTGAGTAAACCCACTACCCAAGGGCCTTAACTTAAATGGCACCTCTCCTAGAGATAAACGTTAGGGGCCCTCATACTGTCCATGTTACACCCTGATACTTGCATGATATGATTTTGGGAGGTAATTAGAAATTAAAGACTAATTATTAGTTAAATTAGGGAATTCTTAGGCATACTACTATTGCAATTATAATAATAATTATAAAATTTAATTAGCTATTTTCGAATAGTAATATTGAACTTAGGAATAAAATGGGATTACAAAACATATAATAGAAGCTGTAGAAAGAAAAAGAAGGTAGGAAGGATCAAATTGATATAAAGCTTAAAATTTTAAAAGACAAAAATTTTTTCCCCTTTTTCCATAGTGAATACTGTCAAAACGAAACCTCACAAAAATTTCGTGAGTGCACGGTAACTGCACAGTAGCTTACGTGTGAATATGGTAACCCTTGGCCAACAATCAATTTCAAATATATCGGTGGCAAAAGTCATTAAAAGATAGAAATACGAGAGATAAATTTAAATTTTTTAACAATTAAATTAGAGTAAATTAATAATTTGGTTTTAAAAAATCAAAATTGTTTAAATTTAGTCACTCCATTTATTAAAATGAATTTTGACAACAAAATTTAAAATTTGACAACAGTAAATTTTGTAATTTAACAATTAAAATGATTAAATTAAAACATATGTGAAGACTAAATTCAGATGTACTTGATCTTGCAAAAATTAAATTAAAAAATGTAATCTTTTGAAGATTTTAGAACTTACTTATTAAATTATTAGGACACTTAATTTTTTAAAAATTAAATACAAACATATCTAATCTTTTGATAATCGACTCAATAATTCACTCTTATATTTACAATCGTTTAGAAATAATATAATATTTTTCTTTTTTTGTTAAGAGATAAAATCTTCAATCCTTTTCTACAAGGTATTATAGAGATTGTAATATGTGTGTGTGTAGTTGGCTGTGTGAGAAAGATTGAACTAGGTAGGCAAATCCAATGTTACATAAAATTTACCTCTGATTATATTAATAGTTATAGTAAATTAAATTTTGTTTTGATGATTATATGTTTTTGTTTCACCTGATGTGCATGAAAAAAAAATTATGATTGTGTCGAAAAGAACCACATCCAGTGGAATTTCATCCTAAGACTCATTGGCAATGCCTTTAGGAAGCTAAAAGCATTCAGTTAGAAGCAATGGTTGTAAGACTACAAGTTGAAATGGAGGGAAAAGATGCAAGAAATAGAGAAATGATGAGTCTCATCCTACAAAGTCTCTAGGATCAACTTTTCTCCAGAACTTGTTGCAATGCAACGAGGAGTAAGTTAGACATATATTTGTATTAGCCAATTTTGATTATATTACTTCTCAACTGGTTTCAAATTTTGTATTATAAAATGAAATACTTTGATCAAGTGAGTGCAAACGATTTTGAACAAGTAACAAATTTGAGTGTAGACGATTCTGAAGAAGTAACAAATTCTTCATTCTCTTGTAATTAAGAGAATCATGATGACGATGGCGAAGATTACGGCAATGACATAACTTGTACTTCTTTTTTTTAATGTATTGAGACTTGTATTAGGATTTCTTTGTTAAAGTTGACCTAGTATTGAGACTTAGTTTTTTTTGTATGTATTTGATACTTAGTTAAAATCTATTTTATACGAATGAAAAAGTAATTACTAGCAAGTTTTATTATTAGATTTTATAATAATTGTTATTTGGAAATACTGTTATAATTGTTAAGATCTCGATCTAAATTTTAAAATCTTATGAACTTACAATTCTAAATAATTTAAATAATTTTATGTAAGATCTAAATCTGTTAGAATCTGAGTAGGATCTCGATTTAAATGTTAAAATCTTATGATTTTATCAATCCTATAACATTTTAAATTTTTGTTATTTTTATATTTGTTGATATGTTTTTAATCTATTCAGTCATTTAAGATTAAAAAAAGTTATTAAACTAACTTAAGTCTTTACTAATATTATATAATTATAGTCTTAGCACTTATAATTTATTCAATTTAAAAAAAAGTTATTAAACTAACTTAAGTCTTTACTAATATTATATAACTATAGTCTTAGCACTTATAATTTATTCAATTTTTAACTTAGTTTAGTGAAAACTAATAATGAAATATAATATTATAAGTTTTGAAAAAGAAAGTGTCTATTTGGTGAGAAAAAAATTTTTTTTAAAGACAATAAAAAGTGGAGGTTGCTCTCTATTTTTTTTAAATTAATTATATAATATTTGAGCTTATTTTATTGAAATACAATGACACTTTGATAATTTATATGTCACGTCCCAAAATCTGAACACGTGACCGGCACGGAAAGTGAATTTCATTTCACCTCCGTAAACCTATCTTTCTCTTAAGCATCATGCCATTCTTTTTCATGTAACCAAACCGAGTTCTCTATATACACTACAATCATTCACATTACATCACTGAATGAACCTACCCGATTATAGAGATTTCTAGATTTATACAACTTAGAATAAGACTTAACTATTATACCTTTATCCTGAACAAATGAAAAGGTAATCATGGGCTAAGGATCCATAATTCATTGTACATATATTTACCTTCAGCTGTCAACTCTGAAAAAAATGTTAATAAGAGGGGTATGAGTAAACCACGTGCCCAGTGAGCAGACAATACAATACTATGACAAAAAAATATCATGCATCATAATGATAACATGCAACAATCATACGTAATCGATCATAATATAATATAATTCATAATACTTCACAACAATATCCAAGTAAATCAAATACATTTCAACATAATTCACAACAGTAAACAGTGAAATCAATTTCACACATTTTCCGTACCAACCGGGTCGTCCAGAGTACCTCTAGATCGTTGCTCGCGGCCCCCGCCGCATCCATCCTTATCGCTCCATGTATATTCTCCACCCTTATAGCTTCACGTAGATTTCTCCATGGGGTGCACCACCATGCCTTTCCTTTCTAGTCAAACACAATTACAATCACATCTAAGAGCATCCTCAATCATAATTAGGAGCCACATACACAACTCAGTCATTTACAATTCAAGTCACAACATAACTGTCACGTCCCAAAATCTGAGCACGTGACCGGCACGGAAAGTGAATTTCATTTCACCTCCATAAGCCTATCTTTCTCTTAAGCATCATACAATTATTTTTCATGCAACCAAACCGAGTTCTCTATACACACTATAGTCATTCACATTACATCACTGAATAAACCTACCCGATTACAGAGATTTCTAGATTTATACAACTTAAATATTATACCTTTATCCTGAATAAATGAAAAGGTAATCATGGGCTAAGGATCCATAATTCCTTGTACAGATATTTACCTTCAGCTATCAACTCTAAAAAAAAATGTTAATAAGAGAGGTATGAGCAAACCACGTGCCCAGTGAGCAGACAACACAACACTATAACAAAAAAAAAAATACCATGCATCATAATGATAACATGCAACAATCATACGTAATCGATCATAATTCAAATAATTCACAACAGCAAACAGTGAAATCAATTTCACACATTTCCCATACCAACCGGGTCGTTCAAGGTATCTCTGGATCGTTGCCCGCAGCCCTCGCCGCATCCACCCTTATCGCTCCATTTATATTCTCCACCCTTATAGCTTTACGTAGATTTCTCCATGGGGTGCACCACCATGCCTTTCCATTCATTCCGATTACATACACAATCACAATCATAAATAACTCATAATCATTTACAAGTCTCATCACAACATAACTCATACTACTTTCCATACTTAATCACAAATTCATCAATGTGTATACAATCATTCACTGTTTACAGAATTTATCTTTTAAATCACATCTCAAATATAAAAGCTCATTTGTATTTACAAGTCCTCACAATGGTATTTGTGTCTTCTTCACGCAACATTCATATAATGGTGTTTATGTATAGATATATCCATATCAATCTATTCGAGAACACAATTCTTTAATTCTAGAAAGTGCGCATGAATGTAACTTATGCAAGAAAATCTCAAATCATAATGAATATCAATATATAAGTTAACCATAACTGCCTTTACACTAAGATACACTACATGCTCTCACTATGATGCCAAGAACTTTAAAGAAAAGATTTAGTCATAGGAAGTATAAATCCCACTCACCTGGATTTCACGCTCTCGGAATTCCGACCTTGCGCTTTGACCATTCCTATTGTAACCAGATAAAAACCATCAGGGTTACGAAATAGAGAAATTTCCTACCACTATTCCCGACCTTCACTTACTTCTCAAATCATAACTCCTAACTGGTAATGAATATTCAAATGAAACTTATACCATTGGAAACTAGACTCAAAGAGCTTTTCAACGATATTAAAAAAAAAATTGATGCTACAGTAACGGTCAACGATCAACGCAGCTACAGTAACGTTGACCGAGTCAATGCTACAGTAACGTTGACCGAGTCAACGTTACAGTAGCCGAGAAAATCTGAAAAAATTTTCCCAATGAACAGTATTTTCTGGGGAAAATTTTCGGATGTTCTTCGTGTTCTTTATCCAAAAATCCTAAAATTATATCTAAAACAACATTTCTTTTGATTTCTTCCATGGGTTTTCATCCTTAATGTCTAAGGAGTGTTTTAACACTAAAACCCCCAATTTCTACCAACAATCTAAGTTCAAATCTCAAATTTTCATCAAGAACACTAACTTTTTTCCAATATCCAAATTCTACTAATTTCTCCTAATTTTCTCCAAATTTCTTGTTCTAATAACATCATAAACCACCTAGGAATGTTTTAGATTAACATCCACACTTAAATTCATCCATTAAAATATTCTACAAAAATTTTACAAAATGATAACCAAGGATTTGGTCTTGTAATAAGAGGAAGAAGAAGAAGAACATCAACTTACCAATCATCCTAACTTTCATAGCTTCCTTCCCCATGCAAAAATTGCATAAATGGTTGATGAAGAAATTTGACGCATAACCGAGAGAGAGAAAGTGAGGAAGCATACGGGAGAAATGAGAGAAAGAAAAGAATAAGAGAGAAATGTATACGCGTGGGCCCCACCAATTTCTTTTTCGATAAAATCGCTCATAGCCACCTTAGCTTATAAGATTTGTTCACTTTAATCCCTCTCGATGTCTCAAATACCACTTTAACCTTTTCGGTACCGGACTCATAATTTATTCTCATAAGCTTTATTCTTCCTCTCAGGTTCCTATTTGGTCATTTCCCAAAAGTCCTCTATACTTTCTTTTCTTTTCACTTTAGTCCTTGAGAATTTGTAAAAATTTCCTAAATTAAAAATTAAAATTTCTATTCCCAGATTTTCTTCACTAATTCAAAAGCACATTTTCACGTAATTAAATTTTTCAATAAACTTCAAATAGATTTTAAATATTCATAAAAATTCTTGGGATATTACAATAACCCATAATATAGATCAATTATTTAACAATAACATACTTCAACTATCCGCATATGGATGAACTCAATAATCAGAGTATGACACATTTCAACTCAGTTCACATGCCATTCACAATCCATCATATAACCTCCATTCATGAGAAAATAGGAATCACCAGGCAAGTTCCACAATTGTTTATGTCTCATCGTCCCATTCAAGCACAATATAATTTAAACATATAAATATATATATTTGAGTTATCATCCTCTTCAAACTTGGATATATAACATATTTTCACTATGATGCATAAAGTCCATAACAAAGATATTTAATTATAGCAAGTATTAACCCACTCACCTGGATTTCACGCTCTCGCCACTCCTACCTTGCACTTTGACCATTCCTATTGTAACCAGATAAAAACCATCAGGGTTACGAAATAGAGAAATTTCCTACCATTATTCCCGACCTTCACTTACTTCTCAAATCATAACTCCTAACTGGTAATGAATATCCAGATGAAACTTATACCATTGGAAACTAGACTCAAAGAGTTTTTCAACGATATTAAAAAAAATGATGCTACAGTAACGGTCAACGGTCAACGCAGCTACAGTAACGTTGACCGAGTCAATGCTACAGTAACGTTGACCAAGTCAATGTTACAATAGCCGAGAAAATCTGAAAAAATTTTTCCAATGAACAGTAATTTCTGGGGAAAATTTTCGGATGTTCTTCGTGTTCTTCATCCAAAAATCATAAAATCACATCTAAAACAACATTTCTTTTGATTTCTTCCATGGGTTTTCATCCTTAATGTCTAAGGAGTGTTTTAACACTAAAACCCCCCAATTTTTAGCAACAATCCAAGGTCAAATCTCAAATTTTCATCAAGAACACTAACTTTTTTCAAATATCCAAATTCTACGAATTTCTGCTAGTTTTCTCCAAATTTCTTGTTCTAATAACATCATAAACCACCTAGGAATGTTTTAGATTAACATCCACACTTAAATTCATCTATTAAAATATTCTACAAAAATTTTGCAAAATGATAATCAAGGATTTGGTCTTGTAATAAGAGGAAGAAGAAGAAGAACATCAACTTACCAATCATCCTAACTTTCATAGCTTCCTTCCCCATGTAAAAATTGCATAAATTGTTGATAAAGAAATTCGACGCATAACCGAGAGAGAGAAAGTGAGGAAGCTACGGGAGAATGAGAGAAAGAAAAGAATAAGAGAGAAGTGTATATGTGTGGGCCCCACTAATTTCTTTTTCGATAAAATCGCTCATAGCCACCTTAGCTTATAAGATTTGTTCACTTTAATCCCTCTCGATGTCTCAAATACCACTTTAACCTCGAATCCATCATCTTTTCAGTACCGGACTCATAATTCATTCTCATAAGCTTTATTCTTCCTCTCAGGTTTCTATTTGGTCATTTCTCAAAAGTAATCCATATTTTCTTTTCTTTTCACTTTAGTCCTTGAGAATTGTAAAAATTTCCTAAATTAAAAATTAAAATTTCTATTCCCAGATTTTCTTTACTAATTCAAAAAGTATATTTTTCACGTAATTAAATTTTTCACTAAACTTCAAAATAGACTTTAAATATTCATATAAATTCTTGGGATATTACATTATATTATTTACAAAATTTATATCATTATATAAATCTTTTGCCCCTTTTGATCCTGCATAAGATCTTGATTCTGACAACCATGAATACTATTATGAATAATATACAAGTTTGTAGAATGTTCAAAGGTATGATGGGAAAAAAAAAAGATTTCTGGAAATTTAGTGATGATTCTAACATATAGTGGCAGTTACATACAAATCGACACTACAGATACAAAAACTTTTAGTGGTGATTAACTAATAACTACCACCACCATATATACTTAGTAGCGATTTTTTCACAAACAGTCACTAAATTAATTTTAGTGGTGGTTTAAATTGCTACTAACTCATCATTTTTCTCGAACATAAAATAAGTTTAGTGGTGGTTGTAAATTTCATTTAGTGGTGATTGTTCCTATGGTTAAAATAAACCGTCATTAAATAGCTTGTGGCACATGATTTAGTGGATGTTTTTTTCAATCACCACTAAATAAGAAGTGGCCGTTAAAACCGCTACTACATGCTACCACATGCTATTTTTAATTGCTACTATGTGGTTTTCTTCTTTTTTTTTTAATGAAAATTGACTTTGATGTTAATAAAAGAAAAATATTTTTAAAAGCATTTAATTCTTAAAAAATAAATTGAGTACTTAGAAATATATCTTATGAATATGAAATCATTGATTTATGACTAAAAAATCATATTTATCACATGATTTTAAAAGCTTAAAAAGTTTCTTAAATAAAGTCAATCAAGTCATATATTTTCCATTATTACACTTCACGCTTTTGGCAAGAAATTAATTTGACAAATTCAAGCATGTAAGGAAATCAATCACATTGAAAGAGAATCATGTCACAAAGATGAAACTAGGAAGAATTCAAATTAAAGATGAGTTACATCATTCAAGGAGATTAATCATCGAGTCAAAGCTTCAAAAGAATTCGAATTCAACATCAAAAAAAGAGATTGAGGCTTCAAAGAGGCATTTAGATTGAAGATCAGCAAGATTCAAGAAAAGATTAGGGCTAATGATCAACGAATCATAAACACAGGAAAAGAACTAGAATCAGCCAATTGTATCTTGAAGAGACTAATTGACAACTAACTACAACGGCTAGAAGCTCTAAATGTTATATATCCATCGTGTCCTGAAGCCTAATACATCAAGAAACGCATTCTGAGTTTTGTCCAGTGTTTATCTTATATTCGAAGCAAAAATATAGTGAGCCTAGTGTCATAGAATTTCTTGCTTTTGTGAGATAAAACACTCGGTGAACTAAAACTGTATCTCATCCTACTTAGGGTTAAATTTTTTTTTTTTTAAATCTATCTTTAATTGTGAATGAGCGGTTCAAACCCTTTAATTGCTGGTAAGCTAAGAAACTTTTGTAGTTGTAGATGAGCTGTGTAACTCATCTAATTCAAGGTAATCTGGGAAAACCTTACGTGATAGTTGTAGGTAATCATGTGTAAATCTTCATTGTACTTTAATTTGATTTTATAGTAGAAGAAAATCTCTTGCCTGCAAGAGGACGGACTGGATGTAGCCAATGAGATCAAACCAAGATACATCGTTGTGTAGTTTTCTCTATCTCTAACTCTTTCAATTTTTGCATATATATCTTTTATGTTATTTGCGAGTTATAGTTAATTGTATCCTATTGTAGTTAATTGAATTTGAGAGTTGAACATAATTTCGTTAATTGTATAAAATTTAAATAAACACCTATTTACCTTCCTTTGGGCGTGTTCTAAATCGACAATGATAAATTTGGAAATTCAATAATAAAAAAGATTTGCAAATTAATCCTCATTGTATGTTCAAAATAAAAATAATTTTTCAATAAACTTCAAATAGATTTTAAATATTCATATAAATTCTTGGGATATTACATTTTGGAACCCGAATCGGCCAAACGGGTCAACCCAGGGTTGAGACTAGTACCGATCAGACTTTTTTAGCCTGAACGCAATCGATCTGGTCAAGATTCGGTCAACTACGCGACGTGGGTCTCACCTTTTTTAATTTTTTTTTAATTTTATTGTTGCTCTATGATCTTTTTTTTTTTGAAACAATCCCTTAATTTTTTAAACTAAATCAATTTTGTAATTGACATATTTTCATATGTTCAAATAGGCACAAAAAAGTTAAATTAAAATTATTTTTAAAAAACTAAAATTAGACCAAGTCGACAAATATAAAAGCTTTTTTCTAACACAATTTTCACAGACAAAATTTCATGATTTAAGTCATTAAATATGACTGAGAAATTCAAATATACATTTTTGAGAAAAATTGATGTTCTACATGTTAGTCATATTATTATATTTGGATGATATTATTTATAACTTTATGAATTATTATGAATATCTATGACTTTATGTTTGAATGTTATGGATGTTTATGACTTTAAAGTTTGAAATTTACATATAAATTATTTATTTTACTTATTTTTTAATTTATTTGTAAATATATATAAGTATATATATATATATATATATATATATATATATATATATATATATATATATATGTATATATTTTTTAATTTATTTATCAGGTTCAGCAATTGACTCAGTCACTCGACTGTTAAATGAGTGACCCAGAAACCAGCACTAATCAATGACCGGGCCGGTTCCAAAAACATCGCACCTAAGTAATAATTTTATATTCCACCTCTATAAATGACAAGATAAGATTTTTAACACACTAATATAAAGTGCTGTCAAAACTAATATATAAATTTAAATAAAAAAGTTGCCTTCCTGTTACCGAACTTGTAATTCAAGTAAATATAAAATTTGAGTATTATGAGATAAAGATCAAAATCGGAGCTCTATTGTTATAAAAAAATAAAATCCCCCTTCCTTTCTAATTTTTTTATTTGCAAAAGCTGCCAGCGGTTAAATAAGAAAAGGCAGGGAGAGAAAATTGAGGGACGAAGATTGTTACCATTCAATTAAAAAAAACAAAAGTTGATGGTGGGTTGACTATGTGAACAAAGTTTAGTGGTTTAGTTTCCTCGTTTTTATTAGAGTGGATATTAGGAAAGAGAATCAACTACAATACTTAGAGACTCTAATTTTTTATTAGCTGTAATTTTAAGTTTGATTAAAGTGGTTAAAATTTTTTATTTAATCACGGTTTTAACTATAGCTAAATAAATAAAATCGTGACTAATAAGAAATTGAAATTTTTAAGTATCTATAACTGATCCTAATTCGAATATTAGTACATCACTATTAATTAGGGAAGAGGATTCGTTACAGTGCACAGATATTAACTACGCATTAGACTCTTGCACGCTGTAGTGAATCCGCATCCTTATTGTTAGTACTTTTGATCGTAATTATAATTTCAGGCTTCTGTTTATTAACCAACTAGAACTGTCTGTAACTCAAATAAGAAGACGTTATATAGTAAACACAAATACACTGCCTGACACTTCAACTAAGAACAGACATATTAAGCATCAATTATCAATAAGAAGCTTGTGGCCGACACAGTAAGAGGCGTAAGCTTCCATGCATGCAAATTCAACTTGTTCATGGCACAGCATTCTTGTCCCCCAGTTACTATTGGAAACATGCTCAGGCCTCTTCATATACACACCTCCAACTTCTCTTGCAAGATCCTTCAAATTAGTATTGTTAAACTTCTCTGGCCACCTCATCTTCGCAGCCTCCCCAATGTCTAGGCACTTGCTGAAATCCAACCCGTACTCATCTGTAAGCCTATCGACGTCTTCATCCAACCCAATTCCAACAAAACAGAGCCTGGAATCCCTGAAGAATTCATTTAATTCGGCCGCAGAATTGGCCATATATAAGAGTTGAAGTATGAGGCACCTATCGTCAATGTAGAATTGCAGTGTTGCTGCTTTGTTGCTTTTGTTTGAAAGGCAAGTACTTGGCCTCCATTTTGCGTTCATTCCAACCACTACTGTGGAAGTTAAGAGATGTTTTTGCCGTATGCTTTGAAACCATTTACTTGCAAAATAGTAACTGTTAGCGACTATTGTTTCTATTGACTTGCCATCGTACTTCACTGTGTATTTTCCGTTGTTGGGGTTGAACTTTACGGTGGAATATCTCTCAGCCTCAATCGGTTCTCTCTTTGCATTCATTTTCCTGCTTCAAAACAAAGTCCAATCCAACTATAAGGCTCATAGTAGAACTTGGGTATTTATAGAGTCTAGCATATGACCCCCTCCTATTCTTGTTATTTGGGTAATTAAGCAACTTGGACTTCTTTTTCTTTCTCCTGCATTCTTGATTTATTTCGTTAGAAATGAAATGAAATATGAACCACTACTGTTGCAATACCGAAGACACTTCCGATCGCTCTGTTTCTGTTTTTGGTCAACTTTCTGCTATTTTATTGAATGTTTCTGTCTTCAATGGCTTCCTCAATTTCCAATATAGAGAGTACTGCTTTTTTTTTTTTTTGGGTTCAGAAGTAAAAAATTTTCATCCTCATATGATTTTAGAGATACTTATGACCGATGTTGACGGGAAAGGGATTTAATTATAGAGAGACCTTTTTTTTTTTTAAATTAGCATTACTCTTCGTTTTCTTGATTCCACAAAGAACCATTAACCTTAGAATTGAATAAATCACGTTTGATATTGAAAACTCAATACTGTTATTTGCATATGATATTTGTTCTGTGGTGCTCAACTTAAGAAGCAACTGATATAGAAGCTTAACAGACAAGAAGCTTAGAAGCATACAGAAAAAAGGTTAATCAGAGGTACACCGACACTGAGAGAAGGATCAAGAAAAGCCATGAATCAGGTCCATATAATAAGTGATTAAGCTCGATTCAAGCTAGGATCAGGGAAGCAAACAAGAGAACAGCCAGATCTGGAAGTGAAGAACAGCAAATCAAGACAAAAGTAAGGAGAATGCTGACCTTCAATGGAGAAAATACTAAAGCCGAAGAATGACTGAAGGAGATTCTGAAACGACGAGATGCAGACGACCAAGGGTTCCGTCTTCGCAAGAGCTCGAAAACTTGAGAGCTGCGGGGAAGATCGATATGTGAGATGAGAATGTGTTACAGTTTGGGTTAGTCGGCTACTTTAGTGATGCTTTACTTTTTAGAATTTCATTAAAGTAAGAGAAGGACAGGGTACTAAGGATGCTTAAATCTCATATCGAGTAATATGAAGTGTTTGATAAAGTATTTTAGTATTTTTAAGAGTGTTTTCAAATTAGTTAAGTGCTTATCAAAACATAATTTTGTTCTCAATAATTTCATTTAATTTTTAATTTAATCTTTACAGTTTATTTCAAGCTTCAACTCATGCATCACATATATTGTTGGAAATGAAAAAAAAAATTAGTTTATGAGATGACAGATGGCTGCAAACACCCTGGAGAGGAAAGCTCATTGGCCTACTCCCAAAAAATAAGATAACAAGGAAACAGTATTATTAACTTAAATAATAGCCCACCCTTGTGGTCCTTAGATTCCCTCCCTTTCCCAATTCAAGAACTATTTAATGAAATACAAGCCCATCTCATTCTCCACAATTCTTCTATGGTAGAAGACAAGCTTAAATGGAACCTAACTAAAAACGGGATCTTCACCAAGATCAACTTACACTTGAGCATATGGTATCATAAGATCAGATCAGGGCAATTGGGAAATAAGCTTTTTAAAATTCATTAGATCTAGAAAGAGTGAACTAGTAGAAGCTTAGGCATTATACCTAGGACTTAAAATAGCTACCTTGCTTTGAATTGGTAAAATAGAAATTGAAATTGACCGCAAGCAAATCTACACACTACTAACCAGAGATGAAAATGGTTTTCACCTTCTTTATATCCTAATATCAAATTGCAAGCACCTACTCTCTATATTTGTTTGAATACCATAAAATCACAAAGATCTCAAGAATGCAAAACACATGCGTTGACCTTTTGGTTAAGAAAGGACATATATTAAGGTTACCATTGAGTACTTTCACGAGCGTCTGGATTCTTTATTTAGATTTTTGCCTGCTTAATTTTTAGCAATGATTTTTACTGTTGTTAAAAACTTTCAGCAACAGTTTAATTGTTGCTAAACTGTTGCTAAAGATTTTTAGCAACGGTAAAAACTGTTACTAAAAATTAAGCTGACCTCTGCTAATTTTTCCCTCAAGCAAGAATCCGCTTGCCTTTCACAGACAGTAGTCTTCCTTTCATTTTGTTAGCGTATGCCATATATAAGTAAAGACCTCTTCAGATCTTAATAGTCGTCTTGCTTTGCTAGTTTTTTATTCAACTCTTGTTTGTAGCTCTATTTTTTGCAAACAATGTGCACAGCTTAAATTATCTATTTCAGCTGTGTTGCATTATAAGCTTTTCAATTGTTAATGCTTTGTACTACCATTTTATTATTTTAATATATGTTTGTAAAAAAGTTCTGATTATTAATTTTTTTATTCATATGTGACAGGCATAATAATGTGTATGTGATATGAAATATGAACCGCATGAAGGTCACATCATCTTCTCTCTCTCTCTCTTGATATTTAAGAATAATTAAAAAAAATCTATCCTCTAATTTGATATAGATATAGATAGATGCCACATCAGTTGTTCTCAACTTACAATTTAGAACCAACATTAATTTTTCATGTTTAGGCTCAAACTCGTCTCCCATGAGATATATGAAAAATTGATATGACCAACACTTGTTGTAAATAATTCGATGCCTCAAATCTCCCTTTAACAATTTCGATGACAGTAAAACAAAAATTGTATGTACAAATTTGGTTCTATTGTCTGAAGAGGCCATTTATTTATTCTTAATGGAGATCTAAATCTAATTTATAATGATTTTAAACCATTAAGTGCATTTATTTTTTATTTTTATTAAATTTGAATAGATTTTGGCATAAATATGAAAACTATTTAGATCTAATTTTGAGTTTATAGTTGTTTTACTTGGATATAGGGTACGTTTAAAAAAATTTAATTTGAACTTATGTGTCTTATCTTATAGCATAAGTATTTATGTATGTGATTGAGAGAATTTATAAAAATAATTTATGACATGCCTAACTTATGAAAATAATTTGAAAACAGCCTATGTGAAGTTTACCCCCTTAAACTTTTCAATTATAAAAATAATTTATATATAAGCGCTTATATGATAAGTAATTATTTTATAAATACTTAAATATTATTTATCCAAACAGGACCATAAAACTCTAAAAAAGACTTGAATATGCACCAAATTAAATATAAGAGACTGCTTCAAATATTTAAACTAAATCTTATTAATATTATTTAAAAGTAAATTTTTATATATAATATAACAAATGTAAATATTATTATTATTATATAAAATAATTTTAAATTATATAAAAACATTAACAATGAATTTTATAATACCATATAATGTTAAAGATAATAATTAAAAACAAATGTTTAGTTATTAATTTATTTGAATATAATTTTTTATAAGTTATATATGTTTAGATATTAAAAAAGCACTCTTGATCGTTTAGTATTCAGATCTAAAAATAATATTTTAATAATCAAATATGTATTTAAATTTAGATATCTTAATCTTGAAAAAATGAATGACTCCTAAGTAATGTGTAAAACTCTAAGTGTCTGTTTGGTTTGCAAAAATATTTTTTATTTTTATTTTCAGTTTTCATTTCATAAAATAATATTTTCTGAAATAATGAAAACATCTTTTTGTTGTTTTCAGATTTTGGCATATTTTAAAAAATATTTTCAGTTAACTTAACCAAACGCATTTTCAAGTTTATTTTTTTATTTTCAGTAAAAATGAAAATAAAAAATACCTAAATTAAATAGATATTAAATTTTACAATATTTAGTGAACGCTCCTGCTCACATATTATTTATCTGTTAAAAAAAAAAGAGATACAAGTTCTATTATTTGATCCTTCAGAAAATCCAAAACTTTGGACCAGCATTTGAACTATTAAAGAATTACAAAAAATATTGTTTTAAGCTTAACATACCTACTAATTCAAATGCAAATCCGATGAAATTTCGTACAGTTTGGTATCTATTTTATGGTTATTCGATTATTTTTTCTATAGCCCTATTTTGAAAACTTTATTCTGCTATATAAATGCATCAAATGCAATACATCCAATTTGATGAATTATAAAAGCATAGAAAACCAGAGGCCAATGGTAACTTTCCAGTACACTAAAATAGGTTATAAGGTACTACATAAAAAAAAAAATTCTAACTCAAAATTTGACCATTTAACCATTCAAACAATACATTAAGTCCCTTACATTAGCTTTTGCCATAACACTATCAAAAAAGAAAAATTAAAATTAGAGACGAAATATTTTTATCTCTAAAATGTAAGAGACAAAACCAGAGATGTAAACAACTAAACATCGTGTTTTTGAATCACGTTGCAAAATGGCCTTCATATACACTCTAAACTTTTGATGAAAAACCATTGCTAAACTTTTGAGACCGATAAGATGATGGATCACAGACGTTGCTGATGAAAAACTACTCTTCTTCATATACACTCTACACTGCAAAATGGTCTACTCCTGTAAATGTGATGATTTTATTTAATTTTAATCAACTAACTTTGACTTAATCAATAATTAATTTCATAATTGAAAATCTTATTTCACGAAGGACTAAATTGAGAAATATCTCATATGAGGAACTAAATTGAGAAAACAATTTTATAAATAAATTAATAAATTGAAAAACACTCAATTTGTAGGAGACTAAGAGAAAATTGCAATTACATAATGGAATCAAGGCTGAAGAATTAAATGAACCAATTGAAACTACATGACTATGAAGGCAAGAGGATCGTTGAGATATAAATCTATCTAATATTAATACTGATACGATGCAAAAATACAGTGAATATACGTACCTATACATGTAGATGTCTTTTAAAAGTATCGAAGGAAGCTTTTCTTCAACCCAGCCAAAGTTGCTTCCATCTTCTTCAAGTTGACTTTCGGTCCTCTTTTCAAACAAAACCATATTTATTTAAATTACTTATTTCATTTCATTAAATGAATACTAACTTCTAAAGTATTTATTGGATTTTTTGCTTTAAGCAAGTGTAATTTTCCTCTAGATAGAAAAAATAAAATAAAGACTAAAATCTAGTGTATTTTAACTTATAAGAAAAGAGAATATATATTTTAAAAGCGAGTATAATTTACTCTTATAAAAAAAATTCAAATATTATACATAAAAGATCCCAGGATTTTCTAAATATGTAATATGCGTTTTAGTAGCATATATTACGTTGGTGTTACATCAGGTATTTTAAGTAGCCATTTATGTATTCACATATTTACAGCATTGAAAGTATTCAAAAAATAAAATTATTTCACTCAATTTTTAATTTAATTTTTACAATTTAAAAATTTATAAATGAATTTTTTTAGTTCTATAATTTAGTCTTTCTTATTAAATTTTTATCTCTATTTTATCAAATTTTGTTAATATAATCAATTATGTACATATTAATATTATAGATATGTATTAATTAATACAAAAAAAATATAAATAATAAAATAAAGTTATCTTATAACTTACATAATAACTTGAATAGTTTAAGTAACTCTATATTGTGTATGATGAACATATAAAAGAAGATGGTGTTTTATTGCGGACCTTTTTCTCAATTGCGGGTGTTGTGAATCTGACTTGGTCCCATTAGCCACATTGTGTTCTAAAGTAACATTATCTTGTTTGTTGTTTCCTGCACAAAATTAGAACAATTAACACAAGATTGTCGGAAAGAAATTTCATATTGGCGGATTAATAGAGAATATAGTAGCTTATAAAGTGTCATAGAATCAAACCAAATTATCTTAAGTATTTTAGTTACAATGTTACCCATCATACTCAATCAAAACTTCAATATTGTATCAAAGTGGAGAAAAAATAAGCAAAAAATGTTGAGGACTTGTGGCCCAAAATTTGAGGCCCAAGAAGAGAAAATGTCAAGTGAAAATAGGGTTGGGCAAGGAACCCGTCAACCCTCATGGTGGGGTTAGTTTCATAGGTTGGATGTTGGGTTGGAGATTTTTAACCTAACATAATTCGCAAATTTGATGATATATATATATATATATATATATATATATATATATATATATATATATATATATATATATATATATATATATATAGAGTGAAAAGTGATTACTGGCTAGAGTTCCATCACTTTCTCAAATTCCCAATCCCTCCCTCATGTCCTCCTCACGGTCTAAGTCTATTCTGGTGATGACAGATTTCACAAAGATGGATCCTATAAAGACGGAGTAGTACAGTCCGATGATGACAGAGTTCACTGCATCCTCGTGCACATGTATCTCCTTCGAAGGCCCCATCTATGATGGTGGCTCTGTGACTCCGTCCTATCTCGAGGAGATGAGAGACAAAGAGAAGGAGATGAATGATGAGAGAGAGAGAGAGACAAAAACAGAGAAGGAGAAGGAGATGAAAGGCGGAGAGATCTGGCGATTGAGAAGGAGATGAGAGATAGAGAGAGATCGAGGAAATTTTGTATTGTTCTTCTTCTTCTTCGATTATCTATTGTTTATTTTTGCAAAATTCTGGGAGAGAGATTTGGGATTTCTGCAAAATTTTGTCTTTTTTTTTGGTGTATATATCAGTATATCTATATATTGAATTGTGCTTGTTGTGCTTCTTCGATTTTTGCTTCTTCTAATTTCTTCTTCTGGGAGAGAGATCTGGGAGATCTTCGAAGGCAAATTAACCACTGTCTCAAATTTTTTCTTTTGGTTGTGCTTCGATTGTGGTCTATTTTCGTTAGATAGTGTGGCTCAGAGAGAGAGAGAGAAAGAAAGACCTACTAACCCAACCCAACCCAAACTAACTTATTCAAAGTCAGTTCAGGTTGAGTTTTACCCTCGACCCAACCTAAGCTCACCCGGGTAAGCAAGTTAAAAGAGTGAAACTGGATTTGCTCGAGCCTCTTGGGTGTAGGAGCATATTAGAGCCGTTGGATTTTGATCTAACGGTAAAATTCAACAATTCCCATTCACCTGACTTTTTTTTTACTTTTTTTTAATTTTTTTATAAATATTAACTAATCTAATAATTATTTTAAATACAATAATAAATATGAAATGATAATTTTATTTTTTAAAAAAAAAATTAAACTAATAAGAACAATTGGATCAATTATGATTCAATGGTGCTCCTAAAAGATTATCCAGACAAAAGAAATCAATCGATTAAATGAATATCTATCGATATTTGATTTTTTTTTTCAGCAAAAGAAGAAGAATTAGGCTACACTGTCGTGCATTCGTTCTTTCATTCATTAAAAACGTTGGTCAATTAATGGGATTACCATAAGTTAAACTTGCAAGGAACTTTGTACCTGAAGGTGCAGCAGAAACATCAGAAGGATCCAGCATTGGGGATGAAGAAGCGGCTCCGTCTCTCCTGGCCCTGCCACCGCCACCGCCACCGACGCCAGTTTCGTCGTGTCCTCCAGCACTGCCATCTCCCAAAGGAAGCTGTGTTAAATTAGGATAACTATCTCCATCCTCAACGCCTTGATCATACAGAAGCGCTTTGAACACATGGCCTGCAACCTTCACTGTCGCCTGATATGCGCCCTCCTCGTCCCCATTGTCCATCCCTGTCACCTGGACGTACTCGATCAGGACAGTCGACCTTCGCACTTGTCTTGGTAAGAACTCCTTCATGTTGCCCCAAAGTTAACAATGAGTCAGATGATAAAAACTCCTTGATCAACGTTAAGTACAGGCATATTAGATTTAATCACGTACTTGCAGAGATAGACTACTGTCGTTTTCACTATTTTGATTCCTGTCCCTAGATATGATTGGGGATGAAAACTCTTCAATACTTGGGGATGGCTGAGTCTGCAGAAAAATTTTAGAAATAGAAAATGCTAATTCAATGAAGAATCATTTTCATGCCAATTTCTGTTTCGTTGAATTTTGTTGGAGAACTCAAGAGCATACCTCTCCATTTGCAGACTCAATTAGGACTGAAAAACAATCTTCAATGCCTGGGGCTTCATTATCTTGTTGGGAATCTAAATAGCAGCAAAAAATGACGAGGAAATAGCAGTAAACTACTGCAATGAAAACCAGAATCAACTTGATCTTCATCAATTCTGTAGTGAGGTTTTGAAGGAAAAATTGGAGGAAACCCGCCTCAAATCCAATCTCCAGTTTCCTTGAGAAGCAAAGTGACATAAAAGCAAATGCAACATTCGAGACAATGCTATATGCATCTGGTTCTTTAATATATTTATCATAGAAAAAAGAGTAGAAAGAGGTAAACATTAAAACAGAAAACACCACGTGAGATTTCACCATGAAACTCCTTCCAACGTTAATTTTGTCAGTAAACAAGAAGAAGCCTAAGATGAATAAACCAATGATTATATGAAGAAAGATCGAGCAAAAATTCCACTCCTCGGATATATGTTTGGAGGAAAGGCTCTGAGCAGAACAAATCAGGCCAACTATGCATGACAGGACCAACAAAAAACTCCATAACTTTGGTTTATTTTGCGACGCCGGAGTATGAAGGGGCATACTGTTAGTTCCTAGTTTCAGAAGCTGGTTCAGAAGATTGTGAAATTGCTCGAGCCATGCTAAGGTTCAAGATTAAATAATAGGAATGGTATTATAATACTGTTCAAAGGTAGACTTGGTCGACTTGCTTTTTGAAGTCTATGAAACAGTCAATGTTCTTGAAATGGTATTACAGTACTGTTAAATGTAGACCTTGAAGTCTCTTATAAATTTTAAATGAAAAAGTTAACGTTCTTGTAAGGGCCGAAAGAAACTTTCACCACATGTTTATCTCATATGTTGAAGATTAATTTTACGTTTTGTCTTAACTAAAACAAGGCGAAGAAAAGCACAAGAGAAAGCAAGAGAAAGGGGAAAGATACTAGCTAATGGAAATATTAATATATCAATTATAATATTTTTTATATAATATAAATTTAATAAATTTAAATTTTTTTATTGTGTGGATATAGAATACGTAGATGCCTAATAACCATTTCAAGAAGTCTAATATATATTATAAGACATTTTTTTTAATATTTTGAATATTGAGTATTTCACTTATAGATATTTTTTACAAAGTTTTTGGTTTTTAATTTTCATAAGGTGTGATATTAGATATTTTAAAGGAATAGAATTGCAGATTAAGCAAGGTTTCAAAAATTAGACTGGTAATTAAACTGGTCGAGGCATTAGTTTAAAATATTAAAATATTTTAGGCATATTATAAATATATATATATTTATATCAATCTTAAATTTTTTTTCTAATAACTTCAAATCTTTGAGATTTTTTAAAAATACATAATAGCATTCATTAAAATTTTTTTAAAAAAAATTAGTTGAACTAATTAAACTGGTCGGTTTTATCGAGTTTACTGATTTGATTGATTTTTTATCGATTTAAATATTTATTAATTTATTAGTTCAAACCGAATTGGTTCTATGATCGATTCATTGATTCTATGATTATCTCTGGAAGAAACCTGCGCAGAGTTTGTAAAATATTAGAGAAATCAGTGCAAATAAAGGAAACTAAAATACAAGAAGAAAACATGTTAGAAATAACGTTCACTGTATTGATTTTGTCGTGTGATAAATAAATTTTTTTAAAGAGTTTAAAGAGAGAAAGCTACGATTTGCTAAGATAAAGAGAAGAAGAAAGAAAGAAAGAAAGAAAGAAGCACGCTGACTGGGGCGCTCTGGAAGACGGAGGGGGTACCGTGTCAGCGGAGACGCGGATCACATGTTGGACAATGGGCACACCGACATGGACACGTGTCACTCGTCCATTGTCTGAAGCAGTTAACTAAAACAAAAAAAAGGGAATGAAACAGTGTGTTTCACAATAAAAAGCAGAATGTCTAGTTCCATTTTTATTCCTCTAACAAGTACGTAGGATCTAAAAGAATATATATAAGTTTCAATTATTATATCTATTTAATTTTTAAAAAACACATTAGTTAAAAAGTTTTGTTTTTCTAATTTATAATAAATATATTAATTTAAATAATTGTGTATATTTAATTTTTAACAGATGCGTTAGTTTATATTTTAAATTTAAATCAAGCAATATAATTATTAGAATTTTAAAATATCTTAAAATTTAACTAATACATTAGTTTAAATAATTTCAACCAACATATCAGTTTGAAATAAAATTAATTAAACAAAATTTTATTTTTATATAGTATTACAAACTATACAACACAATATTATTAGAAAAAAAATTGACAATGTTAGCAATTTAGTTCTTAAAGATAGACAAACCGATTATCTAGATTTTGAAAGTTATTCTACATTATTTAATCTTTGATTGTTGTGAATATATTAAATATTGTTGTTGAGTTAATTCTTAATAAATAAATAAATAAATATATAATTTAATCTTACAAAAGAATTAATTTATATTAAATTTATAACTTAAAGAGATTAATTTGTTCATCACTTAATTTGTAGGGACTAAACAAAAAAAAATTATATTTTAAAACCAATTATATGTTTACTCAAGAAAAAATAATAATAATAGGGAGCATCCGTGTTATTCTTCCATTAGTTGATTCCCAAAAAGCAGCTTTTTGACTAAACCTCTTGGATCAACTGTCTAGTTGTTTCAAAGAAATAATGGGGGAAGTATAATTTGTCCAAGTATATATATATATATATATTTGGAATTTTATGTTTTTCAAGATGGAAGATTTTGTGTTTTATATTATTTTTTTAAAAGAAAGTTGGCCGCTTTTGTAGATGCAAGGTCCATTTTCAACAGCATACCGTTAGCAAACTATTTTTCGATTCTCAATAGAGAACCTATTTTTCTATGGGGAAAGAGGGATTAGTGATCAATTAGTGAGAGCATAAACCTCTACACAAAACACCCAACAAAGATTTTCTCGGGAAGTAAAGGTTCTCACAAAACTCTCATTTTTTTATTCTCAAGAAAAGAGCTGGAAATGATAAATTTTTATGTGGTAGAAATATTTTTATGATATGAAATTACCACTTTTTCTATATTCTCTAATTCTAATTATCAAACACTAAAAATTTTATTTTGGTCCCTCATAGATAGAATATTTCTCAATTTAGTCTCTTATAAAATTATCTTCTCAATTTGATCCCTATCAGATGAAATATTTATCAAATTTAATCACTAACAAAATTATCTTTTCAATTTGGCTACTCACGTATGGATATTTTTTAATTTGGTCCTCACATATGAAATATTTCTCAATTAGTCACTCATAAAATTATTTTTTCAATTTAGTCCTTTATATGTAGATATTTTTTAATTTGGTCCCTTACAAATAAATATGTTATTAATAGTATCCTTTTGTTAATACGTTATTAACAAAATTAATAAATTTGATGTTGTGTAACATATTTTTTGACATGTTATTACTTAAATTCTATAATATGTACATTGATAATTATTTTTATTAATAGCAAATTAATAAAAGAACATTATAGGAAAATTAATAAAAATAGAGATCTACTGTTAGAATGGCTCAATATTTATCGGTGACACGCTGCATGCCAATACAAGTTGATCCAGTTTAACAACATTATTTTTATATGTTAAATATTGATAATGATAATTTCAAAATTTTAACAAATATTCCCAAAAATATTAAAATAAATCAGACATAGGAATGTCAAATTCTCAAGAATATTTTTGAAAAATATTCCTAAAAACATTTGTAATAAACCAAATATGAGAATAACAAATTCCTAGAAATCACATCTTTATAAACTATATCTTTAGAAATATAAGATTTATTGTACCAAACTTTCTCTAAAAAATTAAACTTGCGTGTTTATTTACACGTTCAGTCACGTTGAACCGGCGTTTACTATGCCTTCCACCATGGTTTAGAAGAATCCAAGATGTTTGGGAGGCAAATCACGCAAACCATGTTAAGTGAAAACTCAGTTGGAAGCTCTGTAAACCACAGTATTCATCGGGCCAATTTGTTGCTTTTGCGGATAAATAAACGTGGGTGGGATAGATTTTACTGTCAGTATATATTTTGCCCCTTGCTTCATGCCCCTTCCTGAAGACCTGATGTGTTACTCTGTTTCATTTTCCCAAAACATAGGAAACTTTTCAAAACTTTTTATGTGATTCATTTTCTTTCATGATTTTGGTCTAAAATGATATAATGAACCCTCAAATAAGTTAAAAGGAAATTCTGGGTTGATTTGGAAGCCAAACCCAAGAGAAAAGTAGATAAAACCAGAAAAAAGTTGCAGTAGGGACTAAAGTGAAATTATTGAAAAGTTTACTGGATTTGATTTAATTTCTAAACAACATATATTCTTAATCTAGGGACCTAGATGAAGTGAAATATGAGCTCAAATCAAGTAAAGAACAAAAGGAAAAATGTTGATAGGGACTAAAGTGCATAAAATAAAAAGTTTATAGGAATTGATTTAAATTAAAAACAAAATATATTCTGAAACTAGGGACTTAGATGAAGTTAAATATGATCCTAAATTAAGTGAAAGATAAAATGCAAAATTTGATCTAGGACCTAATTGAATAAATTAAAAAGTTTACATGGGTCAATTTAAATTCAAAACAAAATATATTCTAGAACTAGGGGCCTAAATGAAGTTAAATATGATCGTAAATTAAGTGAAAGACAAAAGAAAATTTTTGATATAGGACTTAATTGAATAAACTCAAAAGTTTATAGGGGTCGATTTAAATTCAAAACAAAATATATTCTGGAACTAAGGACCTAGATGAAGTTACATATGATCTTAAATCAAGCGAAATGAGTATCTTAATTTATTTTTATGCAATTAAATTCTTTTTTTTGGTTTGATTTTTCCTAATTTTTTAAATAGCATTGAAAATTAAAGTTTAATTTAATTACCAAATTAATTGGAACCCTGTTTTCATTAAATTATTATCAGCTTGTTTTCATTAATTTTAATTGAGATAAAATTAATTTAGTAGAGAAGAAAAAAATTGTATTGAAATTTAGTTAGAGAAAAAATTAATTTAATAGAAAAAAAGGTTTTGAAATTTAATTAGAAATCTTTAAATTATTGTGAATAATTAAATTTTTAATTAGTAATTTCAAAATAAAAAATTAATTTATTAATAAAAAAATTCATTAGTGATTAATTTGTAATATTAGACAAATAAACAAAAAAAATTAAGTTTCCTTTTCAGTAAATGACAATAAATAATAATGTTACATCAAAAAATTAAATAATAAATTTATGTCCTTTCTAGTAATTACACATTTTAAATCACATTTGCACACCAACATTTAAACATTATATCCTTGTACCAAATCACATTTGTATGCTCCAAACTATATTTGTGCAAATGTCTCCCAAACATAAATCACATTCATCCAAACCTAATTTTTTCTAACTGCGTTCAGTCAAACTTAATTTGTCTCACTCATGTTTAATTCATCGGTTCCTAAACAAACTCTTAAACAAGTAGTCCAACGCTACATATTGAAAATTGACCCAAACTCCACCTTGCTTCCGGCATTGCTCCTTAGTTAATTTTGTGCAAACTATTCTATATTTAATGTAATAATGATCTAGCAATTAAAAAAGGAAAACAAATTATTATTTAATGTAAAATGTTTGTAAATCATTAAAAATTAAAAATAACAATGAATTTTATAATAACATATAAAATTAGAGATAACAATTAAATGATAAAAATTTAAATATATTTTATTCTTTAAATTTATAATATTTTCCTCGAACAGGTAGCTTTATTTTTCAGGTTCATCGTTAAATTATTTTATGATTTGTATAAAATATTTTTTTTATTATATACATAAATTTTAAAACAATCTAACAATTAACAATAAAATAATTTAATCTCTTAATAAGTCAAATTATCACTTTTCGTTTAAAAAATAAAAGGCCCTACGTGTATATAGTTTAGTACTAGCCCTGATGTGAGTAGGTAGGAAAGACCCCTTAAATAATTTTAAATAAATGTTTAAAATAAATATTCAACAGATATTCATTAAATAAATATTTATATAATATAGAGATAGACAGTATAAATTATAAAAAATTACTATATAAATTATAATATTATTTATATAATATAAATTTAATAAATTTAAAATTTTTGATTGGGTGAATATTGATTATGTGGGAATTTAACAATCAACTTAAGTGAGATTTTTTTAAGATCAATATATATATATATATATATATATATCTATATATGTATATAGGATTATGAAGATATTAATTTTAAATTTAAATATTAAATAATTAAAATTATTTATTTTTTTCAACACGTGTAAATAAAAGAGAGAGCCAGCCCTCTTTCTCCACCCCAACTACTTACCTTTGATTTTCAATGTATGTCATTGTATCCATAGCTACACACTTAGATAATAATTAATTTTATATTCCACCTATATAAATGACGAGATATTGCATAAATAAGATTTTTAACACATTAATAAAATACAGTCCCATCAAAACTAGTACATAAATGTAAATAAAAAATATATTAAAATTTATAAAAACGTATAAATGTGAGGCTGCCAGCTTGGGATAAACGTCTAGCTTTCTACCCTCTTAATCTAGACCTGATTTTACCAACTTCTTCGTAAATCCTATTCTTGTGAACCTAATTATCAATATGATCTTCTAGTTTTTTTTTTGGATTGTGTTTTCCTCAAAGGTAGCGTTATGTAACGGAGCAAAAGAGGATGCTACTGTTAGATTTGCTCTGTCTCATTTTCTCTCTGTCATCTGTTGCTCCCTACACTCTACACTGCAAAATGCCTTCCCACTGTAAATCAGCAAAGTAGGACTACATCAATAATTGCTTAAACATTAAATACCTACCATTTTAAATACTAATTTGATGAAATTTGGTGTAGAGCAAGTTTGGTATCCATTTTAGTGGCATAAAATTTTTAAAGCAAAATATGATTATTCGACCACTTTTTCTGTAGCCTTGCGTTTGAAAACTTTATTCTGCCATAGAAAAGCATCAAATACACTACACCCAATTTGACGAATTATAAAAGCATAGAAGACTAAAGCCCAATGATACTAAACTTTCCAGTACACTAATAGGATACAAGGCACTGCATAAAATATTCTAACTCAAAATTTGATCATATAACAATTCAAACAGTTCATTAACTCCCTTACAATTGTTGTGGAAAATGGAGTATTTCAAAAAGAATATTTTAAATTGTTGTGAAAATAATTTTAAAAAAATAATTTAATTATTTTTATCCTTATCTGAACATGATGGGATTATGTTAATTACATATTGATATAATTTGTTTCCAGAATTTTTGACTATTTCAAAGTAGTTATTTGTTTAAATTAATTTATTAATATTATTTGTAACTGACTACACCCATGATCTTATCATGTTAGATTATAATTATCCTCTTAAATTTAATTATGAAAATTAATTTATTTTAATGGTGATATTTATTCTCCATGCATTTTCTAGGTTTTAGAGATTAACACTTTTTCTAATGACATTTTCTGTGGTTACACAATTTTCTTTTTTTCTCTGCTGTTCTGTGACCTGGGTTGTATTCCAGAAAGCCTATTTTATCCTGGGAGGAAAGCCACGAATCTTTCCTTAACGACAGTGTCAACCAGAGCACGACTCATGCTATATTTTTTCTAATAATTTCCTCAAATTTTCCAACAACAATTATATTAGCTTTTCACTACAACAAACACCTTTAATTCCTATGGAAAAGCCAGTAAAAAATATATGAATTTCAGTAAAAAAAAGAGATTTCCTATTGAAAATTCTCAATAGGAAAATACTAGTCGTTAATTATTTTTTGACTAATTTTTTACCGAAAATTAAATCCAATTGAACATTTCCTACTAATTTTTAGTCGGAGATTTACATCCAATTACTACTCTTAGCCTGCCACCTGTATTTTTGTTGTTGTCTATTTTTTAATTTTTGTTGTTCCTTTGGGTGACTCGACATGTGACCTGTCGAGCCATCCATATATTATTTACTTGTCGAGCCATCCAAATGTCACATGTTATTTGTAAATTTTTATATTAATAAATTTTATTTTTATATTATAAATTTTAAAAATTTTATGTTTTAATAAATTTGTAAATTTTTTACATGATAGTAAGACAATAAATATAATCTGATTATTAAGAAAAAAAGAGAAATTTATAGATTTTTATTATGTCAAATTTTTATTTCTCAGTGTAATAAGAAAATGAATATAATTTTATTATTATATAAAAATAGAAATTTACAGATTTTTATATGAAATAATATTCATGTTAGCTCTTGGTCATCTTGCATAATGTGATATTTTCATGTCAAATAATTTAATCATTCTCTTCATCATCTTGTATACTGCTATTATATCTGGTGTAAGCTGCTCAAGACTGACTCCTTTAGTAAAATGAAGAAAACCAAATAAATTACAAATCCTAACTAAAAAAAGAGAAGATGAAGAAAAATATATTTAAAATAATATTTGGATATCTTTAATTGATTATTTGCGTCCTCCATTGAGAAAATTAATCTTTCATTTTGTACAATGTAAAAACAATGGATGATTAGTATAAGATGATATTAAAAGAAAAAAAAAGGGAAGAAGAAGAGAAGGATATATTTTGTTTTTGTTTTTACTTGAACAAAAAACAAAAAAAGAAATCGCAGAAGAACTTGCACAAGAAAAGAAGAGAACTAGAAGACAAAAATAAGAAGAAAAGAAGAGAGAAAAACTAGGAGAAGAAAAAAAAAAGAAGAGACAAAAATAATTTTTACGAAAAGAGAATTGTTATATAATACAGTCAAAATAAATATTTTAAATTTAGTGAAAAAAATTTGTAAAGTGTGCCTAAATTTTTCACCAATTGTCGCCTGAAACTTTTCACAAATTAGTGCCTAGAATTTTCAACAATTACGCCTAAAGCTTTTAACAAATTGGCACCTATAATTTTCAACAATTGCACCTGCAACACAAATTGATGCATCAAATTTTCAACAGCCTTATCCAAATCAAAAGCTATTTATCTAATTTTTTATATACAAATAAAATTATTATTAGTTAAATAGATAATTATAGAATGTTTTATTAGGAATAAATAAATGAATATTTTGATTAAAATTTTAAATAATAGCCAAATGTATGATTTGACATATTACTTTTCAGCCACACATTTTTGAGTTTTGTGGAGAAAGAGAGAGAGAGTGCGCGCGCGCGCGCGCGCGCGCACACACACACACACACATATATATATATATATATATATATATTAATCTGAATATATATTTATAATTATTTATATATTTTTTCGTAAAATATTTTTCTTATTTTTATTTTACAAATAATAGTGATGAGTAATTTTAAATTACTAAAGTTAAGCGTTAAGGATTATATATGATAAATACATATATTTATGTTTTATAGCTAGGCTTTTTTTAGTATTCATATTCATCTAATTTAAATCATATCAATTTAAAAATATTAGATAAATCCTCTATAATTTAAAAATATACAAGATTAATTTATGTATAAACCATTAAGTTAAAAAGTTAATACAAATATTTTAGATTATAAAGTGAATTAAAAAAATCTTAATTGTAATCTAAATATAAGTTATTTCAGAATTACTTATCATCAATACTTCTATGAAATAGTTAGGGCGGTAATGCACTAATTGAAAGAAAATTATAACAAATTAAGAAAGACACACCTAGTTATTTGAAATATTTCACATTAAAATCATAAAAATTAAAATTATTAAAAATTAAAATTTTTATATTTTAAATTACATAAAAATATTTTTGAATCATAAATATAACTAATTATATTTAAAAGTATTTTAAAATTATTTAAAGTAATTTAAAATATAGTTAGTTTTATTTTTTAATAATGTTAACATTTTTAAAGAGAAAGATTTCACATAATAAGATATATTTTTTAATTTGTTTTATTTGCCCTCCACAATCTTGATAATTTCATAAAAATAATGATGAATTACTAAAGTTAAAGATTATAGAGCATGAGTATTTGTATAAATTTAAAATTTTAAGATCTTATGGTTTTATATATATATATATATATATATATATATATATATATATATGATGTGGGGCCATAATATATATTTGTGATGTGCAGCTCTACAATTGCCATAATATATATATATATATTTTCTCCTAAATCATATATATGTCATTTTTTATTTCTTTGAATTTTTTCCTTCATATATCAAGATTTGATAATTGTTACTTTGAGCTACTTGCAGATTGGAGACTTTATGTATAAACTATTAAGTTAAAAAGTTAATACACATATTTTAGATTATAAAGTGAATTAAAGAAAAAAGATTTTAATAATATCTCAATATAAATTATTTCAAAATTATTAATCATCTAAATCATATATATGTCATTTTTTATTTCTTCGAATCTTTTCACCTATATATCAAGATTTGATAATTGTTACTCAGAACTACTTATAGACTGGAGACTTTATGTATAAACTATTAAGTTAAAAATTTAATACAAATATTTGATATTATAAAGTGAATTGAAGAAAAAAGATTTCAATAGTAATTTAAATATAAATTATTTCAAAATTATTAATCATCAATATTTCTGTGAAATAGTTACTAATTGAAAGATAATAAAAAAATATTGATGATAAATAATTTTGAAATAATAATTGACATCTTTTTTCTTAAATTCACTCTATAATTTAAAATATTTCTGTCAATTTTTTATTTAATAATTTATGCATTAATGAATCTTGCATATCAATAAATTATTATATAGCCAATGTAATTACTATTTAAATTAAAAAAATTAATTTTTTTTAATTGTAAACTTTTTTAAAAAATAATTTGTTAAATTAAAATATGCTTAATATATATATATATATATATATATATATATAATATTGTCGACCCCAAATGTTATATATTTTGCTTGACAATACCCCTGTCAAGTCATACATATTAGTCCTGTCAAGCTGCACATAGAACTGATTTTTTTTTTTGTAATATTTTTTTTATGTTTTATAATCATATTCATTTATTTTGTATAATTTTAAAAAAGTAATTATTTTATTTTAAATTATTTACTTAGAAGTTATTTATTGTTTAAAAGTATTTTTGTTATTCAAAATTTATAAATTAAAAAAGTATAATTTTCATCTAAATCTATCGAACCCCACAATTCAAAATTGTGTGGTTCAACACACCATTTGTTATTGAATTCAGTCATTTTGTCAGTCATAAAATTTCAGTATAATGATTGATAGAGACAAATATAAATTTCTACTACCTTCTAGTAGCAAAAACTAATGGGGGAGTTAGAATATTATTCAGTAGGAATCAGTAAAAATTTTTCAGTCACAATTTTTATTGATTCCTATATTGCCATAACACTGTCAAAAAAGAAAAATTAAAATTAGAGGCAAATTATTTTTATCTCTAAAATGTTAGAGACAAAGCCAGAGATGTAAACACCTATACATCGTGTCTTTGAATCACGCAGCTAAACTTTTGATAGGGTGATGGACCACAGATGTTGTTGATGAAAAACCACTCTCCTTCGTGTAATTGCAAAATGGCCTCCTCCTGTAAATGTGGGAACCAGATCCTCTCCTATATGGGAGAGTTCCATATTTTTTAGCAATAGTTTTATAACAGTAAAAACTAAATTGAGAAATATCTTATATGAGGGATCAAAGTGAAAAAATAATTTTATAAATAAATTAATAAATTGAAAAACACTCAATTTGTAGGAGACTTAAAAAAAATTGTAATTACATAATGGAACCGAAGAATTGAATTAACCAACTAGAAACTACATGACTATGAAGGCAAGAGGATCATTGAGATATAGATCTATCAAATACCAATACTTATACAATGCAAAAATACAGTGGATATACGTACCTATACACGTAGATGTCTTTTAAAGCATAGAAAACTAAATCCCAATGATACTAAGCTTTCCAGAACACTAAAATAGGTTATAAGGCACTATATAAAAATATTCTAAATCAAATTTTGACCATATAACCATTCAAACAATACATTAAGTCCCTTACATTAGCTTTTTCCATAACATTGTCAAAAAGAAAATTTAAAATTAGAGACGAAATATTGTTATCTCTAAAATGTTAGACAAAACCAGAGATGTAAACACCTAAACTTCGTGTCTTTGAATCACATCGCTAAACTTTTGATACCAATAAGGTGATGGATCATAGACGTTGTTGATGAGAAACTACTCTCCTTCATATACACTCTACACTGCAAAATGGCCTCCTCCTGTAATTGTGATGATTTAATTTAATTTTAATCAATAAATTTGGACTTAATCAATAATTAATTACAAATTTTATAGAGAAATAAATTGAGAAATACCTTATATGAGGGATCAAGTTGAGAAAACAATTTTATAAATAAATTAATAAATTGAAAAACACTCAATTTGCAGGAGACTAAAATAAAATTGTAATTATATAGTGGAACTAAGGCCGAAGAATTGTAAGAACCAACTGAAAACTACATGACTATGAAGTCAAGAGGATCATTGAGATATAAATCTACAAATACCAATGCTTATATGATGCAAAAATATAGTGGATATACGTATCTATACATGTAGATGTCTTTTAAAGGTAGTGAAGGAAGCTTTCTTCATCCCGGCCGGCGTTGCTTCTATCTTCTTCAAGTTGACTTTCTGTCCTCTTTCCAAACAAAATCATATTTATTTAAATTACTTATTTTATTTCATTAACTGAATACTAACTTATAATAAATAAAAAATTTCTTATAAGCTTTAAAGTTACACGATTCTCTATTTTATTTAGAAAATAAAATTACTATGTTGTAGTTTATTTTTATAGTGTCTATTTAAATAAATGTGTTATAGTCCATTTTTTCATATTCCGTAATCTAATATCATATATTTTTTATTACATTAAACTAAGTATATATTGGGTGTTTCGCTTTAAAAAAATAAATTACTTGTGCTAAAAACAAAGGGGATGCATGTAAATGTAATTTTCCTCTAGATAAAAAAATAAAATAAAATAAAGACTAAAATATAGTGTATTTTAAGTTATAAGAAAAGAGAATATATACAATATATGTATTTAAAAAGTGAGTATAATTTATTCTTATAAAAAAATATTCAAATATTATACATATAAAATCCCAAGACTTTCTAAATATGGTAATATGCATTTTTGTAGCATATATTACGTTGGTGTTACATCAGATATTTTGAGTAGCCATTCAGTTATGTAATTCACATACTTATAGCATTGAAAGTACTTAAAAGATATAAATTTAATTTTTATAATTGAATTTTTTTAGTGTTATAATTTAGTCTTTCTTATTAAAGTTTTATCAGTATTTTATTAAATTTTGTTAATATAATCATTTATGTACATATTAATATTATAAATATATTTTAATTAAAACCAAAAAATATAAATAATAAAATAAAGTAATCTTATAACTTACATAATATATAACTTATATTAAGAAACTCTACTTTGTGCATGAGCATAAAAGAAGATAGGTGTTTTAATGCGAACCTTTTTCTCAATTGCGTGTGTTGTGAATCTGACTGACTCCCAGTAGCCACATTGTTTTCTATAGTAACGTTATCTTGTTTTTGGTTTCCTGCACACCATTAAAACAATTAACACACAAGATTGTTGGAAACAAATTTCATAATGCTTTCTTTTTAATTTTTTTTTGGCCCCTTTTGTTTCTTTATTGGATTTTGTTGGTTTTTTTTGGTTCATTTTGGGACTCTTTTGATTCTGGTTTTTGTTCCTTTTCTTTAAGTCTCCCACAGATATGATATATGTGTATATATAATATATAAGTAATTGTTGATTCACAATTGGATAGTGTTGTTTACTTTGCTTATAGCTTGCTTTTGTGTTGTATCATTTATGTAGGAAAAAATTTCAGAAAAAGAAACTCAATTCCAATCGCAAGCTCTAATATTTTATCAGATGATTCGGTTTTGCAAGTGTTACGTAAAGAGCACTATGGATGAGTACGTCTTTCAGGATTGGGTCCATGTCCTTTTAAAGTATTTGGGTACTAAATAATCAAACTCAACAAAAAAGAAAGACAAGAAAACTAAACAAAACAAAACACAAAGCAAATAAGCGTCTGAGTTAGCACTTTCAAATTTCTTTAAATATTAGCACAATCCTTAGTCCCCGACAACAGCGCCAAAAACTTGTTAAATGAATTGGCAAGTGCACCAGTCGCACAAGTAATAAAAAGTGAGTAAGATATCATTCCCACGAGAACTAAATGGCTAACTACCCAAGAAATTTGACAGAATTAGTTAGACGAATTTGTTTGGATGGAAGATAACTCTAACTAGAACTAACAAAATAAAAAGCATATGACAGTAAATTTTTATGAAGCTTTTCTTTAATGACAGCAAAAGAGTGCACAACTGATTGAAATTAATTTAATTAAAAGCCTAGGCCTACTAATCTCTCTCTTTCGTTCTAGAAATTGTAAAACCCCTCTCTCGCACTTACAACTCTATCAATCATATAAGGTAATCTTGGGTTATTCTAATAACTTAAAAGAATTCTCCCGAATCTCAATTAAGATACTTAACACCTACTCAATTCCTTAAGTAAGTTAAGTCTATACTATCCAACATAACTTTGATTAAATGAGATTAACTAATATTCCTGTAAGTTAATAAGCTAAAACACTCAAGTTAAGGTCTATGCACTCGCTCTTCCTATTCAGCGTTCTACTCTCACCTCCCTCTCCTGAGTTTAATGATAGCAACAAGCAGAAATATAGAGTGATCAGTTCTACATAAAGCAACAATAAATGAATAGGAAAATATATATTAATTGAATCAGAGTTGCAAATACATGAGAGGAAACAAAATCTAATATAGAGTTGAGTTCATAGTAACTCTAGATGGAAAAATTAGCTATTCATGTAAAATAAATGACAGAAAGCAGAAAAAAAAGGGATAAAATAAGCCATGAATCTGAAGGTGGATGGTAGATTGAGCCCTCAAAGTCTTGAAAATTAGGTTCCCTTTGCTCTCTTCAGCTAAAACGACACTTTCCCTTTTGCCCCAGATCAGAATTACGCTAAAAATTGACCTCTGTGGCTATTTAAACTGATATTGATGTGACTGAGAACACGCTTCACTGCTGCAGCAGCACATCTCCATTGCTGCAATTGTGGAGCACAGAAAATTAGCGCAAAGAAAAGCTTCAGTGGAGGTCAGGTGCTACAGAGGTGGAAGGCAGAAACAAAATGCTAAAAAATTGCAAATCCAGTGCTAGGTGCTCGGCTGGCGCTACAACTGCACTCCTTCTATGCTGCAGTGGCAAATAGTAGAGTAGCTCTTTTGAATCTGCTACTCCAGCGTCGGGCAGTGGGCTATTTTTTTCCATGTTAGTCTTCTAATTCCTTGCTCCCAGTATGATTTCCTTTCCTCTATTTGGTGGTCCTTCTTTGTATCCTAAAATGCAAGATCAAACACTGATTATTAGCATAAAAATAAAGGTAAATTGAGAAAATAACATTGAGCTAAAGGAATTTCAAATTAGAAAATCTTGAGGCCAAAAGAGTCACTTTAGTAGAATTTAGGCATAATCAAGGTTCAGATGTCAAGAAAGAATGCACAAAAATCATGTTAATTAGGAAATTAACACTCCCCTAAACTTGAACCTTTGCTTGTCCTCAAGCAAAAGTTTCCTATGAGAAAAATTCGGATTAAGATATGTGCAACTAGGAGAAATAAAGATCTGAAAATATGTGAATTAAAGTAAGCCAAGCCTCATCAAACCATTACTTATAAAATTAAACTCAAGAGTTTGCAATCTTAAGGATACCAAAAATAAATGTTAACTAAACCACAAGAAAACTTGATTTGCAAATATTCAAAAACATCAAAGCATCACCTCTTTGAACAGTTTATAATACCAAATTAAAAAAAAAATTCCTAACTGAAATGCATATTTGTTCTCAAGGGCATCGTTTTATTTCGATTCTCAGGAGCTTCGCCATTTTGTTCTCAAGGGTACAACTTCCTTAATTTTCTTGTTTCCTTTTGGAAATTTTGGAAATTTTTCATTTTATTTTAATTATAGGAGCCTACTCCTTATTTAAACTTTCAGCTATCCCCTTATTGAATCCTTTTTTCACTAGCCCCTTATTGAACTTTTTATTTATTTATGAGTCAGAACTATAAACCATTCATAAAGAGACAAAAACACCTTTTCTGTTATTTTAAAGTAGTTGGGCTAACAATTATACAAATAAAACTTAAAGATTTGAAAACTAAAAAGGTAAATCTTATATATTTATGTATGACCTGATTCAACTTGCTAAAGAATTTCAAACTTTTTAGATTTCAAAATTTTCAAAAATTTCCTCGTCCTCCTACACATATGCATATGGACAGCACAACAACATTACAAAACCAATCATAATTTTCTTATTGAAGAAAACCCACATACATGCTAAACCTCTCTCCTAAACCTGAATCTAACATTGTCCTTAATGAGCTAAGGAAGGTTTAAAACATGGGACTGAAGTATCAATTTTTTCTATGAAATACACAAACAGCAAAAAAATGTTATGCACAGGATAAATATTCAATATTAGCAGCATAATATCAACAACCAAATATAATCATAAGCTCTATACCATATCATAATCCACCACAGCAACATCATGTACCAAGGAAACAAAGTTTCACCAAAACAACATCATATTCACAGCAAAGCAGAAATATTCCTGTTATTTTAAAGTAGTTGATTAAATGAGATTAACTAATATTCCTGTAAGTTAATAAGCTAAAACACTCAAGTTAAGGTCTATGCACTCGCTCTTCCTATTCAGCGTTCTACTCTCACCTCCCTCTCCTGAGTTTAATGATAGCAACAAGCAGAAATATAGAGTGATCAGTTCTACATAAAGCAACAATAAATGAATAGGAAAATATATATTAATTGAATCAGAGTTGCAAATACATGAGAGGAAACAAAATCTAATATAGAGTTGAGTTCATAGTAACTCTAGATGGAAAAATTAGCTATTCATGTAAAATAAATGACAGAAAGCAGAAAAAAAAGGGATAAAATAAGCCATGAATCTGAAGGTGGATGGTAGATTGAGCCCTCAAAGTCTTGAAAATTAGGTTCCCTTTGCTCTCTTCAGCTAAAACGACACTTTCCCTTTTGCCCCAGATCAGAATTACGCTAAAAATTGACCTCTGTGGCTATTTAAACTGATATTGATGTGACTGAGAACACGCTTCACTGCTGCAGCAGCACATCTCCATTGCTGCAATTGTGGAGCACAGAAAATTAGCGCAAAGAAAAGCTTCAGTGGAGGTCAGGTGCTACAGAGGTGGAAGGCAGAAACAAAATGCTAAAAAATTGCAAATCCAGTGCTAGGTGCTCGGCTGGCGCTACAACTGCACTCCTTCTATGCTGCAGTGGCAAATAGTAGAGTAGCTCTTTTGAATCTGCTACTCCAGCGTCGGGCAGTGGGCTATTTTTTTCCATGTTAGTCTTCTAATTCCTTGCTCCCAGTATGATTTCCTTTCCTCTATTTGGTGGTCCTTCTTTGTATCCTAAAATGCAAGATCAAACACTGATTATTAGCATAAAAATAAAGGTAAATTGAGAAAATAACATTGAGCTAAAGGAATTTCAAATTAGAAAATCTTGAGGCCAAAAGAGTCACTTTAGTAGAATTTAGGCATAATCAAGGTTCAGATGTCAAGAAAGAATGCACAAAAATCATGTTAATTAGGAAATTAACACTCCCCTAAACTTGAACCTTTGCTTGTCCTCAAGCAAAAGTTTCCTATGAGAAAAATTCGGATTAAGATATGTGCAACTAGGAGAAATAAAGATCTGAAAATATGTGAATTAAAGTAAGCCAAGCCTCATCAAACCATTACTTATAAAATTAAACTCAAGAGTTTGCAATCTTAAGGATACCAAAAATAAATGTTAACTAAACCACAAGAAAACTTGATTTGCAAATATTCAAAAACATCAAAGCATCACCTCTTTGAACAGTTTATAATACCAAATTAAAAAAAAAATTCCTAACTGAAATGCATATTTGTTCTCAAGGGCATCGTTTTATTTCGATTCTCAGGAGCTTCGCCATTTTGTTCTCAAGGGTACAACTTCCTTAATTTTCTTGTTTCCTTTTGGAAATTTTGGAAATTTTTCATTTTATTTTAATTATAGGAGCCTACTCCTTATTTAAACTTTCAGCTATCCCCTTATTGAATCCTTTTTTCACTAGCCCCTTATTGAACTTTTTATTTATTTATGAGTCAGAACTATAAACCATTCATAAAGAGACAAAAACACCTTTTCTGTTATTTTAAAGTAGTTGGGCTAACAATTATACAAATAAAACTTAAAGATTTGAAAACTAAAAAGGTAAATCTTATATATTTATGTATGACCTGATTCAACTTGCTAAAGAATTTCAAACTTTTTAGATTTCAAAATTTTCAAAAATTTCCTCCTCCTCCTACACATATGCATATGGACAGCACAACAACATTACAAAACCAATCATAATTTTCTTATTGAAGAAAACCCACATACATGCTAAACCTCTCTCCTAAACCTGAATCTAACATTGTCCTTAATGAGCTAAGGAAGGTTTAAAACATGGGACTGAAGTATCAATTTTTTCTATGAAATACACAAACAGCAAAAAAATGTTATGCACAGGATAAATATTCAATATTAGCAGCATAATATCAACAACCAAATATAATCATAAGCTCTATACCATATCATAATCCACCACAGCAACATCATGTACCAAGGAAACAAAGTTTCACCAAAACAACATCATATTCACAGCAAAGCAGAAATATTCCTGTTATTTTAAAGTAGTTGATTAAATGAGATTAACTAATATTCCTGTAAGTTAATAAGCTAAAACACTCAAGTTAAGGTCTATGCACTCGCTCTTCCTATTCAGCGTTCTACTCTCACCTCCCTCTCCTGAGTTTAATGATAGCAACAAGCAGAAATATAGAGTGATCAGTTCTACATAAAGCAACAATAAATGAATAGGAAAATATATATTAATTGAAGCAGAGTTGCAAATACATGAGAGGAAACAAAATCTAATATAGAGTTGAGTTCATAGTAACTCTAGATGGAAAAATTAGCTATTCATGTAAAATAAATGACAGAAAGCAGAAAAAAAAGGGATAAAATAAGCCATGAATCTGAAGGTGGATGGTAGATTGAGCCCTCAAAGTCTTGAAAATTAGGTTCCCTTTGCTCTCTTCAGCTAAAACGACACTTTCCCTTTTGCCCCAGATCAGAATTACGCTAAAAATTGACCTCTGTGGCTATTTAAACTGATATTGATGTGACTGAGAACACGCTTCACTGCTGCAGCAGCACATCTCCATTGCTGCAATTGTGGAGCACAGAAAATTAGCGCAAAGAAAAGCTTCAGTGGAGGTCAGGTGCTACAGAGGTGGAAGGCAGAAACAAAATGCTAAAAAATTGCAAATCCAGTGCTAGGTGCTCGGCTGGCGCTACAACTGCACTCCTTCTATGCTGCAGTGGCAAATAGTAGAGTAGCTCTTTTGAATCTGCTACTCCAGCGTCGGGCAGTGGGCTATTTTTTTCCATGTTAGTCTTCTAATTCCTTGCTCCCAGTATGATTTCCTTTCCTCTATTTGGTGGTCCTTCTTTGTATCCTAAAATGCAAGATCAAACACTGATTATTAGCATAAAAATAAAGGTAAATTGAGAAAATAACATTGAGCTAAAGGAATTTCAAATTAGAAAATCTTGAGGTCAAAAGAGTCACTTTAGTAGAATTTAGGCATAATCAAGGTTCAGATGTCAAGAAAGAATGCACAAAAATCATGTTAATTAGGAAATTAACACTCCCCTAAACTTGAACCTTTGCTTGTCCTCAAGCAAAAGTTTCCTATGAGAAAAATTCGGATTAAGATATGTGCAACTAGGAGAAATAAAGATCTGAAAATATGTGAATTAAAGTAAGCCAAGCCTCATCAAACCATTACTTATAAAATTAAACTCAAGAGTTTGCAATCTTAAGGATACCAAAAATAAATGTTAACTAAACCACAAGAAAACTTGATTTGCAAATATTCAAAAACATCAAAGCATCACCTCTTTGAACAGTTTATAATACCAAATTAAAAAAAAAATTCCTAACTGAAATGCATATTTGTTCTCAAGGGCATCGTTTTATTTCGATTCTCAGGAGCTTCGCCATTTTGTTCTCAAGGGTACAACTTCCTTAATTTTCTTGTTTCCTTTTGGAAATTTTGGAAATTTTTCATTTTATTTTAATTATAGGAGCCTACTCCTTATTTAAACTTTCAGCTATCCCCTTATTGAATCCTTTTTTCACTAGCCCCTTATTGAACTTTTTATTTATTTATGAGTCAGAACTATAAACCATTCATAAAGAGACAAAAACACCTTTTCTGTTATTTTAAAGTAGTTGGGCTAACAATTATACAAATAAAACTTAAAGATTTGAAAACTAAAAAGGTAAATCTTATATATTTATGTATGACCTGATTCAACTTGCTAAAGAATTTCAAACTTTTTAGATTTCAAAATTTTCAAAAATTTCCTCCTCCTCCTACACATATGCATATGGACAACACAACAACATTACAAAACCAATCATAATTTTCTTATTGAAGAAAACCCACATACATGCTAAACCTCTCTCCTAAACCTGAATCTAACATTGTCCTTAATGAGCTAAGGAAGGTTTAAAACATGGGACTGAAGTATCAATTTTTTCTATGAAATACACAAACAGCAAAAAAATGTTATGCACAGGATAAATATTCAATATTAGCAGCATAATATCAACAACCAAATATAATCATAAGCTCTATACCATATCATAATCCACCACAGCAACATCATGTTCCAAGGAAACAAAGTTTCACCAAAACAACATCATATTCACAGCAAAGCAGAAATATTCCTGTTATTTTAAAGTAGTTGATTAAATGAGATTAACTAATATTCCTGTAAGTTAATAAGCTAAAACACTCAAGTTAAGGTCTATGCACTCGCTCTTCCTATTCAGCGTTCTACTCTCACCTCCCTCTCCTGAGTTTAATGATAGCAACAAGCAGAAATATAGAGTGATCAGTTCTACATAAAGCAACAATAAATGAATAGGAAAATATATATTAATTGAATCAGAGTTGCAAATACATGAGAGGAAACAAAATCTAATATAGAGTTGAGTTCATAGTAACTCTAGATGGAAAAATTAGCTATTCATGTAAAATAAATGACAGAAAGCAGAAAAAAAAGGGATAAAATAAGCCATGAATCTGAAGGTGGATGGTAGATTGAGCCCTCAAAGTCTTGAAAATTAGGTTCCCTTTGCTCTCTTCAGCTAAAACGACACTTTCCCTTTCGCCCCAGATCAGAATTACGCTAAAAATTGACCTCTGTGGCTATTTAAACTGATATTGATGTGACTGAGAACACGCTTCACTGCTGCAGCAGCACATCTCCATTGCTGCAATTGTGGAGCACAGAAAATTAGCGCAAAGAAAAGCTTCAGTGGAGGTCAGGTGCTACAGAGGTGGAAGGCAGAAACAAAATGCTAAAAAATTGCAAATCCAGTGCTAGGTGCTCGGCTGGCGCTACAACTGCACTCCTTCTATGCTGCAGTGGCAAATAGTAGAGTAGCTCTTTTGAATCTGCTACTCCAGCGTCGGGCAGTGGGCTATTTTTTTCCATGTTAGTCTTCTAATTCCTTGCTCCCAGTATGATTTCCTTTCCTCTATTTGGTGGTCCTTCTTTGTATCCTAAAATGCAAGATCAAACACTGATTATTAGCATAAAAATAAAGGTAAATTGAGAAAATAACATTGAGCTAAAGGAATTTCAAATTAGAAAATCTTGAGGCCAAAAGAGTCACTTTAGTAGAATTTAGGCATAATCAAGGTTCAGATGTCAAGAAAGAATGCACAAAAATCATGTTAATTAGGAAATTAACACTCCCCTAAACTTGAACCTTTGCTTGTCCTCAAGCAAAAGTTTCCTATGAGAAAAATTCGGATTAAGATATGTGCAACTAGGAGAAATAAAGATCTGAAAATATGTGAATTAAAGTAAGCCAAGCCTCATCAAACCATTACTTATAAAATTAAACTCAAGAGTTTGCAATCTTAAGGATACCAAAAATAAATGTTAACTAAACCACAAGAAAACTTGATTTGCAAATATTCAAAAACATCAAAGCATCACCTCTTTGAACAGTTTATAATACCAAATTAAAAAAAAAATTCCTAACTGAAATGCATATTTGTTCTCAAGGGCATCGTTTTATTTCGATTCTCAGGAGCTTCGCCATTTTGTTCTCAAGGGTACAACTTCCTTAATTTTCTTGTTTCCTTTTGGAAATTTTGGAAATTTTTCATTTTATTTTAATTATAGGAGCCTACTCCTTATTTAAACTTTCAGCTATCCCCTTATTGAATCCTTTTTTCACTAGCCCCTTATTGAACTTTTTATTTATTTATGAGTCAGAACTATAAACCATTCATAAAGAGACAAAAACACCTTTTCTGTTATTTTAAAGTAGTTGGGCTAACAATTATACAAATAAAACTTAAAGATTTGAAAACTAAAAAGGTAAATCTTATATATTTATGTATGACCTGATTCAACTTGCTAAAGAATTTCAAACTTTTTAGATTTCAAAATTTTCAAAAATTTCCTCCTCCTCCTACACATATGCATATGGACAGCACAACAACATTACAAAACCAATCATAATTTTCTTATTGAAGAAAACCCACATACATGCTAAACCTCTCTCCTAAACCTGAATCTAACATTGTCCTTAATGAGCTAAGGAAGGTTTAAAACATGGGACTGAAGTATCAATTTTTTCTATGAAATACACAAACAGCAAAAAAATGTTATGCACAGGATAAATATTCAATATTAGCAGCATAATATCAACAACCAAATATAATCATAAGCTCTATACCATATCATAATCCACCACAGCAACATCATGTTCCAAGGAAACAAAGTTTCACCAAAACAACATCATATTCACAGCAAAGCAGAAATATTCCTGTTATTTTAAAGTAGTTGATTAAATGAGATTAACTAATATTCCTGTAAGTTAATAAGCTAAAACACTCAAGTTAAGGTCTATGCACTCGCTCTTCCTATTCAGCGTTCTACTCTCACCTCCCTCTCCTGAGTTTAATGATAGCAACAAGCAGAAATATAGAGTGATCAGTTCTACATAAAGCAACAATAAATGAATAGGAAAATATATATTAATTGAATCAGAGTTGCAAATACATGAGAGGAAACAAAATCTAATATAGAGTTGAGTTCATAGTAACTCTAGATGGAAAAATTAGTTATTCATGTAAAATAAATGACAGAAAGCAGAAAAAAAAGGGATAAAATAAGCCATGAATCTGAAGGTGGATGGTAGATTGAGCCCTCAAAGTCTTGAAAATTAGGTTCCCTTTGCTCTCTTCAGCTAAAACGACACTTTCCCTTTCGCCCCAGATCAGAATTACGCTAAAAATTGACCTCTGTGGCTATTTAAACTGATATTGATGTGACTGAGAACACGCTTCACTGCTGCAGCAGCACATCTCCATTGCTGCAATTGTGGAGCACAGAAAATTAGCGCAAAGAAAAGCTTCAGTGGAGGTCAGGTGCTACAGAGGTGGAAGGCAGAAACAAAATGCTAAAAAATTGCAAATCCAGTGCTAGGTGCTCGGCTGGCGCTACAACTGCACTCCTTCTATGCTGCAGTGGCAAATAGTAGAGTAGCTCTTTTGAATCTGCTACTCCAGCGTCGGGCAGTGGGCTATTTTTTTCCATGTTAGTCTTCTAATTCCTTGCTCCCAGTATGATTTCCTTTCCTCTATTTGGTGGTCCTTCTTTGTATCCTAAAATGCAAGATCAAACACTGATTATTAGCATAAAAATAAAGGTAAATTGAGAAAATAACATTGAGCTAAAGGAATTTCAAATTAGAAAATCTTGAGGCCAAAAGAGTCACTTTAGTAGAATTTAGGCATAATCAAGGTTCAGATGTCAAGAAAGAATGCACAAAAATCATGTTAATTAGGAAATTAACACTCCCCTAAACTTGAACCTTTGCTTGTCCTCAAGCAAAAGTTTCCTATGAGAAAAATTCGGATTAAGATATGTGCAACTAGGAGAAATAAAGATCTGAAAATATGTGAATTAAAGTAAGCCAAGCCTCATCAAACCATTACTTATAAAATTAAACTCAAGAGTTTGCAATCTTAAGGATACCAAAAATAAATGTTAACTAAACCACAAGAAAACTTGATTTGCAAATATTCAAAAACATCAAAGCATCACCTCTTTGAACAGTTTATAATACCAAATTAAAAAAAAAATTCCTAACTGAAATGCATATTTGTTCTCAAGGGCATCGTTTTATTTCGATTCTCAGGAGCTTCGCCATTTTGTTCTCAAGGGTACAACTTCCTTAATTTTCTTGTTTCCTTTTGGAAATTTTGGAAATTTTTCATTTTATTTTAATTATAGGAGCCTACTCCTTATTTAAACTTTCAGCTATCCCCTTATTGAATCCTTTTTTCACTAGCCCCTTATTGAACTTTTTATTTATTTATGAGTCAGAACTATAAACCATTCATAAAGAGACAAAAACACCTTTTCTGTTATTTTAAAGTAGTTGGGCTAACAATTATACAAATAAAACTTAAAGATTTGAAAACTAAAAAGGTAAATCTTATATATTTATGTATGACCTGATTCAACTTGCTAAAGAATTTCAAACTTTTTAGATTTCAAAATTTTCAAAAATTTCCTCCTCCTCCTACACATATGCATATGGACAGCACAACAACATTACAAAACCAATCATAATTTTCTTATTGAAGAAAACCCACATACATGCTAAACCTCTCTCTTAAACCTGAATCTAACATTGTCCTTAATGAGCTAAGGAAGGTTTAAAACATGGGACTGAAGTATCAATTTTTTCTATGAAATACACAAACAGCAAAAAAATGTTATGCACAGGATAAATATTCAATATTAGCAGCATAATATCAACAACCAAATATAATCATAAGCTCTATACCATATCATAATCCACCACAGCAACATCATGTTCCAAGGAGACAAAGTTTCACCAAAACAACATCATATTCACAGCAAAGCAATAAAAACTACTAGAAACCAAACAACAACAAAAACAAGCACAAAACAAAACAATTAAAACTAAGAATGCAAGGAAACATGGGTTGCCTCCCAAGAGCGCTAAGTTTATAGTTTTCAGTTAGACTTTACCTATGCTTGTTCAAGGTGGATCTTCCAATGTTGGTTACTTCTTAAATGATTTTGACTGCGTAGCAACCATTTTTGCAATGTTAGGAAGCTTGAATTCATGGGGATCATCACGAATCTTTGCATCAGCCTCTAGAATTCCAAGAACTCCCCTTGTTATTTTCCCATGTCTTCAACATCCTTCAAACAATTTTTATTCATCCCATCATGAAAATACCCATGAAATTCATTATCAATCATCTTCACCAAGTAGCACTCCTCTGGGTCATCAGAAGTTTTTATTGCCTTATTCATATTAAAGGTGACCTCTTGATTGTTAACCTTCATGGTTAACTCACCTTTATAAACATTAATTAATGTTTTCCTGTTTACAAGAAAAGGTCTTCCCAAAATGATCAAAATTTCCTTGTCTTCCTCAAAGTCTATGATAATAAAATCATTCGAAAAAATTAACTTGTCCACCTTGACAAGTACGTCCCTTAATGATTCCATTCAGATAGCACATTGAACGGTTAGCTAGCTGAAGTGTCACTGTGGTAGGCCGAGCATTTCCCAAACCCATTTTCTTGAAGATAGAGAGTGGTATCAGATTCACACTTGCTCCCAAATCACATAGTGTTTTTTCCAAAAAATTGCTCCTAATGTTACATGGGGTCACAAAGCTATCTGGAGCTTTCATTTTGCTAGGCAACTTCTTTTGGAGAATATCATTACATTCTTGAGTCATAACAACAGTTTCAAACTCATCCAAGAGCCTTTTTCTTGACAACACATCTTTTATGAACTTTGCATAACTGGACATTTGTTCCAGTGTCTCCACAAATGAGATGTTGATATGAAGTTGCTTCAGGATCTCCAAGAATTTTCTATATTGCCAATCCAAATTAAACTTTTTCTACCTCTGAGAAAAATTTAATGGTGGAATAAAATTTTCACCCGTTATGTCTTGCCTTGTATTTTTCCCTTACCTTTAACACTTGAAGCATCTATTCTCTCAGTTACTTTTTCTTGAGGCTTAACAACTTCTTCATTCTCTTCTGCACTGATCACCCCTTGCTTCTTATCATGTGATTTGACTACATCGGGAAGCTCTTTACAGCTCCTTATTGACAACTTGACAAGTGTACTAATCGTACAAGTAATATAGAGTGAGTAGAGTATCGTTCCCACGAGGATTGAGGTACCAAGTACCTACGAAGCTAAAGTTAAATGCTATCTAGATGAATCATTAAACAGAAATATAAATCTAAAGCTAACAAATTAAACTAAAACTACTAACTAAAACTTAAAACTAAGCTACTCCTAATGGCAAGACCCTAGGGTTGATGGGATTGACTTCACGTAATTCTTAATCCGACTAATTCATAGACAAATTAGTCTTTGTGTTGCTAAAGAATGATTCAATCTAATTACAAATCCTTTTGATGTTGGTTTTAAACAAAACCACATAAATAAGATTATCTATTCCTAGATTAATCTGATTCATGGTGGAAGATACAACAGACAAAGTTAATATCTAGATATCCCTAGCATAGATAAAAACCTCAAACTCATAAAAGTGGTGATCAAGTATTTTTAGAGCAACTCAATTCGGTAAAATCTACTCCAACAAAATACGAAATGCAATTGAAAAGAATCACTCAACAACAAAACTTTATAAGAAATCAAATTACATCAACCACCAAACCCTTCATTTCTCATAGGTTCCATTATCATTCTCTTACTCTTGCTTTCATCAATTGTACATGCTAGTCTAGGGCATAGATATTCTTAGAAGGATTTTCTCAAACCTCAACTAAGATAAAACCTAATTCTTTATAATTCTTTATGTGAAAATCAAGTTAATTAAATGAACAAACCCTAATTTGACTATATGAGGCTAATATCTATATTCCTATGACATTAGCGAATAAATTCCCTCTCCTTTAAGGTTCAAGAACTCATACAACTCATTCCTTAGGTCTAGTTTTTACCTCCCTTTTCCAAGTTTAGTAAAAACATCAAATCATCCCAATAATTATCCAAATCAAAGGAAAGCATTAAGATTGGAATAAATAAACATGTATTAACCAATCAATCAATACAAGGAGTTTAAGAAATTACACAAACCCTAATCTAAAATCGGGCTCATAACAATCCTAGAGTTACAAACTACCTGTAACTACAAAATACAAGAAAAATACAACATGAAAATAGAAGAAAATGAAAAGAAAAGAGAAGAGATGGGGGAAGGAAGACTAATCCCAAGAGGGAAGGCCTTCTTCCCCTCTAACCAGCTCCAAATATTGCCCTTTATGTGCTGCCTCCTTGCTCTAAAATCTCTCAATCCAAAGTTAGGGTAAAAAGCCCCAAAAGAGGCTTTTAACTGTCAGTTTCGTGACTTGGCGCCTAGGCACCAAGGCTGATAGCTTCGAATAGTAAATTTATGGGATGGGCGCCCGGGCACCACGTCTGGCGCCTGGGCACTAATTTGGGCAGAGGCTTCTTCATGTTCAAATTCTTGGTGCCTGGGTACCACGTCTGGCGCCTAGGTGCCAAGCTACTAAAGTCTTCATTCTTCTCTTGTTTTCTCCCCAAAATTGCACCTACAAAAGATAACAACTACAATAAATTAAAAAGGCAAGAAAAGGGAAAATAAAACAAGAAAATAAGAAAACTAAAAAGCACAAAGAAACTAAATGAAAACCAAAATAAAATCGCAAAAAGGATAGCAAAACAAGGCTAAGAGAAGAAGAAAACCCATTTATAATAGCATAATTTAATGACTTTTTAGGACTTATCACTCCTTAAGGTAATGGCCTCGCAATGCTCATGCCATCTTTTCTTGGATTATTTCCTATATTACTTGGAGAATTGCTTGTTCCTTTTTGTTCAAATCACTTGCCAATTAGCCCATTTGAATTTCTAGATTCTTGATTGTAGCACTTTGAGTATGACTTATTGCCTCAGTCCTCTCCATAAATTTCATGAATATTTCCTCCATTGATGAATTATTCTCTACCTGAGGTGGTGGAGCTCTATTTTGGGGAGGACAATTATTCTGATTATTAAAGCGAGTGGGACGAGATGGCTTACTAGATGATGGGGCTGAGGGATTAAGGCAATGATTATTACTCCAGGAGAAATTATGATGATTTCTCGAGCTCAGATGATAAGTATTGGAATTCTAGTTGTTCTGGTTCCTTTGCAAATTACTCATGTAATTCAATTACTCGATCGACGAAAATCCCTCACAACACCCGTTGATGTGAGCCCCTCCACAGAAATTATATTTTGTACTCGACATAATTATTACATTCACCTTCGCCGATTTAGTTTGTCTTAAGCATAGCATGTCCACTTTTTTTATTAATGCTTCATTCTGAGCTAACAAAGCATTTAGGGTGTCTAATTCCATGACTCTCCTTCTTGAAGCATTTCTAGTTCGGCTTGAAGCATTCTGGCTCGCCCCTATGTTCTTTATTATCTCTTTTACTTGAATAATAGATCTTACCATCAAAGCACCGCCAGCTGCGGTATCTAGTTTATCTCGAGTCTCATATGTGAGATCATTATGAAAGATGGTAAGCTGTTGCTACTCTGGAAGACCATGATTAGGATACTTCATTAGAAGATCCTTCAACCGTTCCCAAGCCTCATAAAGATTTTTGCCTTCATGCTGATAGCAGGACATGATCTCATTCCTCAATTTGACGGACCTTGATGGAGGAAAGAATTTGTCTAAAAATTTCTTCTGGAGTTGATCCCAAGTTGTGATACTCCCTCTTGGTTGAGCATCCAGCTCTTTGCCGTATCCCTCAAGGAGAAGATGAATAGATGAAGGCGTAGAGCATCATCACTAACTCCATTTAGCTTAACCATATCACACATATCCAGAAAATGTGTGATATGGTTATTTGGGTCCTCTGTGGGACTTCCCCAAAATTTAATTTTATTGAACCTAGTTCATCAATACTACTCTAACTTCGAAGTTATTTGAATTGATCGGGAGTTTCACTATGCACGAAGCATGTCCATCATTATGGGATGAAGCATAGTCCCACACGGCTCTGTTGTCGTCTCGTTGGAAATTTGCTCCATTTCCCCCATTATTTTTAATGCCTCCTAGATTCATATTATCCTCTGCCATTTCTTCCTGAGAAACTTGCTCTTCTTGGTTTCTTCTGGCTTTAGCTTTTTTACGAGTTCTCCTTGCAAGCCTCTCAATTTCAAGATCAAAAAGAAGATCAGTTTGATTAATGGTACTTCACATGCACAATAGGGAGATACCAATTAGCAATGAAAAACACAGCAGCAAAAATCAACACAAGAAAAACTAAAATGACTAAATAATCAAACTTAATAGAAAAAAAGACAAGAAAACAAAACAAAACAAAACACAAAGCAAAGAAGCGTCTAAGCTAGCACTTTCAAATTTTTTTGAATATTAGTACAACTCTTAGTCCTCGGCAACGACGCCAAAAACTTGTTAAGTGAATTAGCAAATGCACCAGTCGCACAAGTAATAAAGAATGTGTAAGTTATCATTACCATGAGGACTGAATGGCTAACTACCCAAGAAATTTGATGGAATTAGTTAGACGAATTTGTTTGGATTGAAGATAATTCTAACTAGAACTAACAAAGTAAAAAGCATATGACAGTAAATTTTTATGAAGCTTATCTTTAATGATAGCACCAAGCAGACATATAGAGTGATCAGTTTTACATAAAGCAATAGTAAAATGAATAAGAAAACATATATTAATTGAATCAAAGTTGCAAATATATGAGAGGAAACAAAATCTAATCTAAAGTTGAGCTCATAGTAACCCTAGATGGATAAAATAAATGACAGAAAGCAGAAAAAGGGATAAAAGAAGCCATGAATATGAAGTTGGATGGTGGATTGAGCCCCCAAAGCCTTGAAGATCAGGTTCCCCTTGTTCTCTTCAGCCAAAATAGTGCTTTCCCCTTTGCCTTGAATCAGAATTACCCTAAAAATTCACCTCTGTGGCTATTTAAATTGATAATGATGTGGTTGAGAATGCACTCCACCACTGTAGCAGTGGAGCACAGAAAATCAGCCCAAAGAAAAGCTTCAGTGGAGGTCTAGCGCTACAGTGGTGTGAACTCACCGCTGCAGCAGTGGAAGACAGAAACAAAAGACTGAAAAATTGCAACTCCAGCACCAAGCATTAGATAGCGCTGGGTTAGCGCTGCAGCGGTGAACAACAGAGCAGCTCTTCTGAATCTGCTACTCCAGTGCTGGGAGCTGGGCCATTTTTTTCTATGTTAGTCTTCTAATTCCTTGCTTCTAGTATGTTTTCCTTTCCTCTATTTGGTGGCCCTTCTTTGTATCATGAAATGCAAGATTAAACACCAATTATTAGCATAAAAATAATGGTAAATCAAGAAAATAACATTGAGCTTAAGGAATTCCAAATTAGAAAATCTTAAGGTGAAAAGAGTTATATCAGTAAAATTTAAGCAAAATCAAGGTTCAGATGTCAAGAAAGAATACACAAAAATCATGTTAATTGGGAAATTAACACCTACTAATTGATTTAGAGATTTGAACAGGAGTTCTACAAGTAATGGCAACTGAACAAATGAAGTGCAAAGTTTGCGAACTGAGTTGGGTTCAATGAAGGATAAATTAGAAACCATGGAGTGAGAAAGTACTTGTGAATTTGGTCGATTGAACAACATAGTCAAATATTTTGTAGAACAACTTGGATTACAACTACTTCCAGACGTTGTCTATGCCATAGAACCAAGTGGCCCACAAGTAATATAATTTTGGACTTATTAACTCATTATTTTCATTTACTATAAATTCTGATAATAAATATTATGTTTAGTTACAGGCACTGATACAAACAGCGCAGAAGCTTCACTTCAAGGATGTCAATGTTCTTCTGGAGCTAGTCACAACCCATGATAAGCAGTAGTTGTAATATTTATTTTTTTTGGACATGTGAAATACATATTTTCAGAATGTGTTAACAATATTTTTTTTCAATTTTGGTTTTGATGTAAAACTTATATGTTTAACAATGTATTTGTTTTTTATTTAAATATATTTACTTTTATAAATTGGCCTCTAGCATCACTTAAATTTTAGCTAGATATAATATTAGATTATAGATATAGCGTAGGTTAAAATTAATGCTAAAATTTGACTATAAAATTTTGGTTTTAGAAATTAGCATCAATTTAAAACACAAAAATAAATACTAGAAAAAGTCATCAAAATCAACACTAAATAATAACAAAATAAACATCAGACAAAATCATCTAACGTTGGTCAAAACTGACATTCGATCACACATTTAGACTGACGCTAAATGATATCAACTAACGTTATTTAATACATTAGAACATCAATTAAAACCGATGTTAGATGACAGACTGATGCTAAATAATAGTATCTAACGAATATAAACATCAGCAAAGTCATTTAACATTGGTCATAATCAACGTTAGATTAAACCAATGCTAAATTTTAGTCATTTAATGTCAGTTATTCTCATGGTTGTCAAAACCGACGTTAAGTCATTTAGCGTCAGTCAAAATTGGCGCTAAAGGATAATTTTGACCGACGCTAAATATCTATTTTTTGTAGTGAGAAACCAAACAAAATCATTTTAAATATTTTAATTACAATGTTACTCATCATACTCAATCAAGACTTTAATATTGTATAAAAGTGGGAAAAAAGTTAAGTGACAAAGACCTAGGTGAGCAAATTAAAAGAGTAACCAGACAAAAGAAATCAATCAATTAAATGAATATCTATCTATATTTGATTTTTTTTTTCAGCAAAAGAAGAAGAACTACGCTACACTGTCATGCATTCATTCTTTCATTCATTAAAAATGTTGATCAATTAATGGGATTACCATAAGTTAAACTTCCAAGGAACTCTGTATGTACTTGAAAGGGCAATAGAAACATAAGAAGGATCCAACATTGGGGAAGAAAAAGCGGGTCCATCTCTCCTGACCCCTCTATCGCCGAGTCTGGATTTGCTGCTTGACAAGCAGCAAATCCACGCGCTCCATTGCCACCAGTTTCGTCATGTCCTCCAGCGCTGCAATTGCCCAAAGGCAGCTCCATTAAATTAGGATAACTACCTCTATCCTCAACGACTTGATCATACAGAAACCCTTTGAACACATGGCCTGCAACCAAGGCAGTTAAACTTGAGAGTTTACCTCGACTCAGAGAGGAGAATATAAACTCGGATCGTAAACTTGTAAGAATTTACATAATACCCTCCCGTTGAAAATATATATATATATATATATATATATATATATATATATATGTACGTACTTCTAACACTATTGCACATAAAAGTCATAAACTAATATAAGAACAGCCACAAGCTAGTTATAATATGCTATATACATTAGGTATCAACATGCTCTTTCTCCTTAAAAATAAAATAATTGGGAACAACCACTTATTCAGCATATTCATAGACAAGAAAGCCCATAGAACTAGATATTATGAGTCATTAATGATCGATTAATATTTTAGTCCTTGTACTTGTAAAGTTAAATTTACTTAAAATAGAGTTTAAATGATAATTATTAATATTTAAATTAAACTTGAAAATTGCAAGTTAACTGGTAGCAACCAGAAGTATATTACTTCTAATATTTGGTCATTATTTTGATCATATCTACTAAACGGTAAAGATTTTTTTGATAAAACTTATCTCAATTGAAACTAAATTCAAAGATCTTTACAATGATATATCATTTGCTTAAAATAGAGTTCAAATAAGAAAGTTATAATTGTTTAAAATAAAATTGAAAACTGCAAAAAGTTAATTGTTTCTGACCTTTAATCACTCTTTTGATCATATATCCTAAACCACAAAGATTTTTTTAATAAAACTTATTTCATTTGAAACTAAATTTGGAGACTTTTCCAACCGTATGTCATTTGCTTAAAACGGAGTCCAAATAAAAAAGTTGAGTGTTGAAATTGAGGTTATCAGTCAAACTCGGTTAACTAAGTAAAATTCAGCGATTTTGAACGAGTTTGACTGAGTTTAACCAATTTCTGAGTTTAAGATCGAGTTGACTCGATTTGAAGACCTGATATCGTAGACTTGTAAGAGTATAAAAGTTAACTCTAGAGTTTGACTACGCCTAATATGTGCCCTCCTCGTTCCCATCATCCATCCCCGTCACCCAGACGTACTTGATCAGGATAGTCGGCGTTCGCACTTGTCTTGGTAAATACTCCTTAATGTTGGCCCAAAGTTAATAATGATTAGTTAGATGATACAAACTTCCTGTCGCCCCAGACCTATCAACGTTAAGTATAGGCATATTAGATTAAATCACGTACCTGGAGAGATAAACTACAGTAGTTTTCACTATATTGATGCCTGTTCCAAGATATCCTTTCCAATGAAACTCTCCATTACTTGAGGATGGCTGAGTTTGTGTACAAAAATTTTAGAAAAAGAAAGAAATGCTAATTCAAAATTAAGAATCTTTTTCATGCCAATTCCTATTTCATTGAATTTTGTTGGAGAACTCAAGAGCATACCTCTCCATTTGCAGACTCAGTTAGGACTGATAAACAATCTTCAATACATGGGGCTTCATTATCTTGTTGGGAATCTAAATAGCAGCAAAAAATGACTAGGGAATAGCAGTAAACTGCTAAGATGAAAACCAGAATCATGTTGACGTTCATCAATTGTACAGTGAGGTTTTGAAGGAAAAATTGGAGGAAACCCACTTCAAATCCAGTCTCCAATTTCCTTGAGAAGCAAAGTGACATGAAACCAAATGCAACATTCAAGAGGACGCTATATGCGTCTGGTTTTCCTTTCACGTATTTATCATAGAAAAAAGATTAGAAAGAGGGCAGAAAACACTACATGAGATTTCACCATAAAACTCCTTCGACGGTTAATTTTGTCGGTAAACAACAAGAAGCCCAAGATGAATAAACCAATGATTATATGAAGAAAGATTGCACAAAAATTCTGCTTCTTGGATATATGTTTGGAAGAAAGGCTCTGAGCAAAACAAATCAGGCCAACTATGCATGACAAGACTAACAAAAAATTCCATAACTTTGATTTATTTTGCAACGCCAGAGTATGAAGGGGCAAACTATTAGTTCCTAGTTTTAGAAGCTGGTTCAGAAGATTGTGAAATTGCTCGAGCCATGCTAAGGTTCAGGATTAAATAATAGGAATGGTATTATAATACTGTTCAATGGTAGACTTGATCGTCTTGTTTTTTGAAGTCTATGAAACAGTCAATGTTCTTGAAATGGTACTACGGTACAGTTAAAAAGTTAATGTTCTTGTAAGGGCCGAAAGAAATTTGGTGTAGAGCAAGTTTGGTATCTATTTTAGTGGCATAAAATTTTTAAATCAGAATAGGGTTCTTCAATCATTTTTTCATTTTTTTTTCTATAGCCATGCCTTTGAAAACTTTATTCTGCATGCAATAAAAAAGCATCAAATGCACTACACCCAATTTGATGAATTATAAAAGCATTGAAAATCAAAGCCCAATATACCAAACTGTCCGGTCGATTAAAATAGGTTATAAGTCACTACATACAAAATTTTTAACTCAATTTTTGACCATATAAGCATTCAAACAAAATATTAACCCAAATAAACCTGAAGTAATTGGGATCCGGATTCACTCCAACTAGTTAGAGAGTCCAACTCTTTTTAGTTATAGTTTTGAACTAGACTCTCCAACTAACTGGACAGGATCCAACCGCAAGTAACTGATATATATATATATATATATATATATATATATATATATATATTTCATCATTTTCAAATAAGTCTCTGACATTAACTTTCACCATAACACTGTCAAACAAAGAAAAATTAGAGACAAAATATATGTCTCTAAAACGTTAAGAGACAAAACCAGAGATATAAACAACTAAACATCGTGTTTTTGAATCACTGTTGATGAAAAACCACTCTCCTCCATACACTCTACACCGCAAAATGGCCTCCCCCTGTAAAAGTAATGATTTTATTTAATTTCAATCAGCAAATTTGGACTTAATCAATAATTAGTTACATAATTGAAAATGTAATATTATGAAATACTAAATTGACAAATATCTTATACGAGAGATCAAATTGAGAAAATAATTTTATAAAGAAATTATTAAATTGAAAACACTCAATTTGTAAGAAACCAGTTGACTAAAAGGAAATTGTAATTACATAATGACATCAAGACGAAGAATTGAATAAATCAGCTAAAAACTATATGACTGTGAAGGCAAGTGGATCGTTGAGATATAAATCAAACCAATATCAATACTTATACAATGGATATCCATACCTATACAAGTAGATGTCTTTTAAAAGCGAAGGACTTTTTTCTTGAACCCACCCAGAGCTTCTTCCATCTTCTTTATATGGACTTTCGGTCTTTCGACCAGAGCTGCTTCTAGTCCTTCGACCACAGCTGTTTCCATCTTCTTTAGATTGAATTTCGGTCCTCTGCTCAAACGACACCGTATTTATTTAAATTTACTTATTTCACTTCAATAAATGAATACTAACTTATAATAAATAAATAAAAATTCTTAATAAGTTTTAGAGTTACACGATTCTCTCTTTTATTTTAAAAATAAATTTCTATATTATAGTTTATTTTTATATTTTCTATTTAAATAAATGTGTTATAGTCCATTTTTTGATATTCCGTAATCTAATATCATATATTTTTTATTTCATTAAACTGAGTATTTATCATTGGGTGTTTCGCTTTAAAAAAAATAAAATACTTGTGCTAAAACAAAAGGGATGTAAATGTAATTTTCCTATAGATAGAAAAAATAAAATAAAGACTAAATATAGTGTATTTTAAGTTATAAAAAAAAGAGAATATATATATTTAAAAAGTGAGTATAATTTACTCTTATAAAATATTACGTTGGTGTTACATCAGATATTTTGAGTCACCATCCAGTTATGTAATTCACATATTTATAGCATTGAAATACTTAAAAAATATAAATTTAATTTCTACAATTGAAAACTTTATAATTGAATTTTTATAGTGTTATAATTTAGTCTTTCTTATTAAAGTTTTATCAGTATTTTATTAAATTTTGTTAATATAATCATTTATGTACATATTAATATTATAAATATATATTAATTAATACCAAAAAAATATAAATAATAAAATAAAGTAATCTTATAACTTACATAATATATAACTTATATTAAGTAACTCTATATTGTGCATAAACATAAAAGAAGATAGGTGTTTTAATACGGACCTTTTTCTCAATTGCACGTGTTGTAAATCTGACTCACTCTTGGTAGTCACATTGTTTTCTAAAGTAATGTTATCTTGTTCGTGGTCTCCTGCACACAATTAGAACGATTAACACACAAGATTGTTGGAAAGAAATTTCATATGGGTGGATTAATAGAGAATGTAATAGTTTATAAAGTGCAATCAAACCAAATTATCTTAAGAATTTTAGTTGCAATATTATCCATCATATTGAATCAAAACTTTAATATTGTATAAAAGTGAAAAAAAAAAAAGTTAAGTGAAAAGACCTGGGTAAGCAAGTTAAAACTTAAAAGAGAAATCAATCAATTAAATTAATATATATATACATATATATATATTTAGCAAAAGAAGAAGAATTAGACTTTGTTCAACAAAATTATTTATAAGTTAGCGGATAACTTATAAACTAGCTGATAGCTTATAAGCTAATTTTTAGCTTATAACTTATAAACTAGCTTATTTGAATTAGAAGTGTACGATAAAAGTAGCTATTGAAATAGTTGAAAGTGTAAAATAACATAAAATGATATATATTTTTTATTCCAAAATAATATAAATAAATATATCATTTTTGTTTTTAATTAAATTAATTTAAATTATTATAAATATTAAATCATTAAAAATATATATTTATATATTTTATTATATTTTATATATGAATAATATAATTTCACATATATAATATATTTATATATATATTATTATATTTTATTATATATAATAAAATATATTTTATTATTTATATATATATTATATATATTCATATATTTTTATCATATATTATTATAATATGTATAATATATTATATATAAATATAAATATAATAAAAGATGAGTAAATAAAATATAATAAAGTAAGGGGCATAATGGATATTTTAAAAAAATAATAAAGGTAAAATAAAAATAAAAAACTTTAAGTTATAAACTACTCAAAGTAACTTATTATAATAAGTTATAAGTTACTCAAAGTAATTTATTAGAATAAACTATAAGCTACTAAAATAAGTTCGTTTACTCAACACTTATAATAAGTTTATAAGTTAATCAGTTAGTTTAGAAGCTATAAACTTGCCAAACACAGCCTTAGGCTACATTGTCATGCATTCCATTAAAAATGTTGATCAATTAATGAGATTACCATAAGTTAAACTTGCAAGGAACTCTGTACGTACCTGAAGGGGCAGTAGAAACATCAGAAGGATCCAGCACTGGGGAAGAAGAAGTGGCTTCGTCTCTTCTGGCCGTGCCGACGCCGCCAGTTTCATCGTATCCTCCGGCGCTGCTATCTCCCAAAGGCAGCTCCGTGAAATTAGGATAACTAACTCCATCCTCAACGCCTTGATCATACAGAAACCCTTTGAACACATGACCTGCAATCTTCACAATCGCCTGATATGCGCCCTCCTCGTCACCATCGTCCATCCCCGTCACCCGGAAGTACTTGATCAGGACAGTAGGCGTTCGCACTTGTCTTGGTAAATACTCCTTAATGTTGGCCCAAAGTTAATAATAAACAGTTAAGATGATAAAAACTTCCCGTCACCCCAGACCTATCAACGGTAAGTATAGGCATATTAGATTTAATCACGTACCTGGAGAGATAGACTACTGTAGTTTTCACTATATTGATGCCTATCCCTAGATATGCTTTCCAATGAAAGCTCTCCATTACTTGGGGATGGCTGAGTGTGTGTACAAAAAATTTAGAAATAGAAAGACATGCTAATTCAAAATTAAAAATATTTTTCATGCCAATTTCTATTTCATTGAATTTTGTTGGAGAACTCAAGAGCACACCTCTCCATTTGCAGACTCAATTAGGACTGATAAACAATCTTCAATGCGTGGGGCTTCATTATCTCGTTGGGAATCTAAATAGCCGCAAAAAATGACGAGGGAATAGCAGTAAACTGCTGCAATGAAAACCAGAATCAAGTTGATGTTCATCAATTGTACAGTGAGGTTTTGAAGGAAAAATTGGAGGAAACCCACTTCAAATCCAGTCTCCAATTTTCTTGAGAAGCAAAGTGACATGAAAGCAAATGCAACATTTGAGACGATGCTATATGCGTCTGGTTTTCCTTTCACGTATTTATCATAGAAAAAAGAATAAAAAGAGGTGAACATTAAAACAGAAAACACCACATGAGATTTCACCATGAAATTCCTTCGTACGTTGATTTTGTCGGTAAACAACAATAAGCCCAAGATGAATAAACCAATGATTATATGAAGAAAGATCGCCCAAAAATTTCTTTCCTCGAATATATATTTGGAGGAAAGGCTTTGAGCAGAACAAACCAGGCCAACTATGCTCGTCAAGACCAAGAAAAAACTCCATAACTTCGATTTATTTTGCAACGCCAGAGTATGAAGGGGCATACTGTTATTTCCTAGTTATAGAAGCTAGTTCAGAAGATTGTGAAATTGCTCGAGCCATGCTAAGGTTCGAGATTAAATAATAGGAATGGTAGTATAATACTGTTCAAGGTGGACTTAGTCGACTTGCTTTTTGAAGTTTATGAAGCAGTCAATGTTCTTGAAATGGTATTACAATTAGAGTACTGTGTTTTCTTGAAGGAAGCCAGAAGTGCATGATGTGGTTAAGGATATTTATATTATATATTATGCATCTGGTCAGTGCATGCTTTTCTTTTCTCGATTTCTCCACAGTATAAATATAAATATTACTTTTCATTCCTCGGTTTCTCCACGCATAATCAATACTGCTTTCTCTCTCTTGGTTCCTCCGCCGTCCTCTTCCTCAATTTCTTCCTCTTCTCTCCTCTATGTTTCGTCCTCTTCTCTCTTATCAGGGCCGCCTTCTGATAGTATCTCACTCACCTCATCCCAAGTCTCCAGTCTCAATCTCTCTGGTGGTCTTAGTCTCTCCGATCTCCAGTCTGCCTCACCATCATTCTTGGTCCCTCAGCTCCTCTTGGTCGCCATCTGGCTCATGCGCGCCTCTGACTCCTCGTAGACTAGTTATAAGACAATCACATTGAATATTGTAGTTCATTCGTCGTCTCGGGTTACTCATACTCAGAATATGTATTTGCAAATTATTATTATTGTTTTTTTAATTACTATTTTATTTATATTTCCTAATTTTAATTATCAAAATAGAGATGCTAGCCTTCTGTTAAACTAGCTCAATATTTATTGATGACACTCAGCAGGCCAATACAAGTTTGCCTAATTTAACAACACTATTTTTATATGTTAAAAATTGATAGAGTTAATTTCAAATATTTGTCAAATATTTTTAAAAATACTATCATAATAAAACATAAGAATGTCAGATTTTGAAGAATATAAAAAATATTTCTAAAAATATTTCTAATAAACCAAACATGACAATGACATATTTTTAAAATAACATCCTTATAAATTATACTTCTAGAAATCTAAAATTTCTTGTACTAAATGTTCTCTAAAAAAACTTAAACAAGTGGTCTAAGGCAACATATTGAAAACTGGCCGACATTCCAGCATTGCTTCTTAGTAAATTTTATACAAATTATTGTATATTTAATGTAATAATAGCTAGCAATTAAAAAAAAGGAAACATATTATTATTTAATGCAAAATTATTGTAAATAATTAAAAAATTAAAAATAACAATGAATTTTATAATAACATATAAAATTACAGATAACAATTAATTGATAAAAAACTTACATATAATTTTATTCTTGAAATTTATAGTATTTTCCTCGGACACCTTGCTAATCTTTCTGTGAGATTTGTGGGCTAACGCCTGCTTTGTTGCATCCTCTTGGGACCCCAGACAGGAGAATGGTGTGCTAATATTCCCCATATATTCAGGGAAGAGTATAATTTGTATAAAAAAAAATTAATTATTATGCACATAAATTTTAAAATAATCTAACAATAAAATCATTTAATCTTTTAATCTGAGCTGGCCAGCTTGGGATAAAAGTCTAGCGGTCTACCCTGCTAATGAAGACCTAATTTTATCAACATCTTCATAAATCCTATTTTTGTCAACATAATTATCAATATGATATTTTAGGTATTTTTCTTTTCGGCAGTGTCATCCCCAAAAGTAACTATGTATATAGGGATGACAATTAATGAGATAGAAATTTTGGAGATCTCTATGGAGATTTTTTTCTCACGGAGATGGGAAAAGGAGAAAAATACCTCAGTCAGGTTATCAAGGATGGGGACGGGAATCACATTCTTCGCTCTGCTGGATCTTCATCCCCGAAGGATATTTGAGTAATTTTTAGTTAAATTACCAAAATGCCCTTAATATATATATATATATATATATATATATATATAATATAATATTTGTTAGGGATAGTTTAGTCATTTCACAATTTTAAATAATTTAAATTAATTTAATAAAGGCAAAATAATATTTTATGTCCCTAAGGTTGACACCAAGTTTCATTTATGCTTTAAAAGTTTTTTTAGGCACAGTTATGTCCCACATATTTTAATTTTTGTCATATATACTTTTTTTGTAACTTCGTTAATCAACTTAATGGAATGCTGACTAGGCTTCCAAGTGGCGAAAAAGCACCTGCTATGTAGCTGTCACATGGACTCTAGAAAAAAAGAAAGTTTTTTTTAAAGGTTTTGATTTATTCACAGGTCCTTGGTCAAATTTTTTCTTTTGTCTAATTTTTTATATAAACTCATCTTTTATTTCTTCTAGGTCCCTAATTTAAAAATCTATTTTTATATTTATCAAAATCATCCCATAAAAACTTTTTATTTTATTCACTTTAGTCCCTATTCTTCACTTTCATATTTTTTTTCTCAATGTTTGGTCCTCCAAATTAGTCCATAATTTTAATTTTAGTCAAAATACGATTAAATTTATCATTTCTACAAAAAAATACTCAAGAAATGAATTAAAATTCAAGAATGAAATTTAATTTATTTAGAACTTTAAAACTTTGAATTTTATGCAACCTTTAAAACTTTGAATTTTAATTCATTTCTTGAGTTGTTTTTAGGTGGAAATGATAGATTTAGTCATATTATGACTAAAAATGAAATTATAGATTGATATGGAGGACCAAACTGTGAGAAAAAAGTATGAAAGTGAAGAATAGAGACTAAAGTGAACAAAATGAAAAGTTTTTAGAGGATAATTTTGACAAAGATAAAAATAAATTCTTAAACGAGAGACCTAGATAAAATAGAAGATGAGTTTATATCAAAAATTAGATAAAAGGAAAAGTTTTACCAAAGACCTAAGTGAATAAACTAAAACTTTTAGAAAAAACTTTTTTTCTGGAGTCCACGTGACAGGTTCTTTTTTGTCACGAAGCAGCCCAGTTAACATTCTATTAAGTTAACTAACAGAGTTACAAAAAAAAGATATATATGGCAAAAATTGAAACATGTAAGATATAACTGGACTAAAAAAATCTTTGGAGCGTAAATAAAATTTGATGTCAACCTTAAAGATATAAAATACCTTTTTGCCTTTAATAAAAAAAAAACCCTAATGACCGTTCCCAAATTCCCATTTCCATTCTTTGATTCTCGAAGCCTTCTTTTCCCATCGACATCAAAGCTCTCCTCTCCCATCGCCATGTGCTTGTGCTTCCTCCCATCAACCGTCGTGCAGCTCTCTCGTAATGCTCCCTCTCGTCCTACTCTGTTGCCATATTAGTCTCGCTCAATTGCTCTTAGTCTCGTCTCACTCCTCTCTCGCCGTAGTATCCTATCTCGCCGTGGTCTCCTCTGTCAGTCTCCTAAGGTAATTAAACCATCGTCCAGGGCTAACAATCATGAAATTGAATTAGGAGTAGAAGTATATTTTAGATTCCACTGAAGGGTTAAGCTTGAATTAGAAGCGAAATATTTTGTCACTAAAAGTTAGAGACAAAACCAAAGATGTAAATAACTAAACTCGTGTCTTTGAATTACATGGCTAAACTTTTGAGACCTATATGGTTATGGATTGCAGGCGTTGTTGATGAAAAACCACTGTCCTCCATACACTCTACAAGGCTGCTTGCTTGCTTCCGTCTTCTTCGGTTTGACTTTCCGTCGTCCTCCTGAATGAGAATGACCCCATATTTATTTAAATTACTTATTTCATTTCATTAAATAAATACTAGCTTATAATAAATAAAGGCCAAGCTACTTGCCTGCTTCCATCTTCTTCGATTTGACTTTTCGTCCTCCTCCTGAATGACGCCGTATTTATTTAAATTACGTATTTCATTTCATTAAATGAATACTAACTTATAATAAATAAAAAAATTATTATAAGTTTTAAAGTTACATGATTATCTCTTTCAAAAATAAAATTACTATATTGTAGTTTATTTTTATTTAAATAAATGTGTTATAGTCCATATTTTAATATTTGGTAATCCAATATTATATATTTTTTATTAAATTAAACTAAGTATTTATTGGATGTTTTGCTTTTAAAAAAATAAAATACTTGTGCTAAAAACATACCGGGAGGTAAGTATACTTTTCCTCTAGATAGAAAAAATAAAATAAAGACTAAAATATAATCCAAGATGAATAAAAAGAGGTGACCATTAAAACAGAAAACACCACATGAGATTTCACCATAAAATTCCTTCGTACGTTGATTTTGTCGGTAAACAACAAGCCCAAGATGAATAAACCAATGATTACATGAAGAACGATCGCACAAAAATTTCGCTCCTCAGATATACATTTGGAGGAAAGGCTTTGAGCAGAACAAACCAGGCCAACTATGCTTGTGAAGACCAACAAAAAACTCCATAACTTTGATTTATTTTGCAACTCCAGAGTATGAAGGGGCATACTGTTAGTTCCTAGTTTTAGAAGCTGGTTCAGAAGATTCTGAAATTGCTCGAGCCATGCTAAGGTTCGAGATTAAATAATAGGAATGGTATTATAATACTGTTCAAGGTAGACTTGGTCGACTTGCTTTTTGAAGTTTATGAAGCAGTCAATGTTCTTGAAATGGTATTACAATAGAGTATTGTTTTTCTTGAAGGAAGCCAGAAGTGCATGATGTGGTTAAGGATATTTATATTATATATTATGCAAGTGGTCAGTACATGCTTTTCTTTTCTCGATTTCTCCATACCATCAATATTGCTTTTCATTCCTCGGTTTCTCCGAGCAATAATCAATGCTGCTTTCTGTTTCTTGGCTCCTCTACCGTCCTCTTCTTCAATTTCTTCCTCTTCTCTCTTCTTCGGTTCGTCCTCTTATTAGGTCCGGCTTCTGATAGTCTCTCATTGACCTCATCCCAAGTCTCTCATGTGTTATATAGAATATGAAGATGTCTAATAACCAATTCAAGATGTCTGATATATATTATACAATATATTTTTAGATATTTTAAATATTGAATATTTCAATTATAGATTTTTTTAGAAAATTTTTGGTTTTTAATTTGCATAAAGTGTGCCATGTGGATTTCTTTAAAAAAATTTTTTTTTAGTTTATTTACTTAGGTATTTGGTTAGAAAAATTTTTTGTCTAATTTTTTATATAAATTCATTTTCTACTTAGGTATTTAATTTAAGAATATATTTTTTACTATTTAAAAAATCTCCTACAAATTTTTTAGTTTATTCACTTAATTTAAGAATATATTTTCTACTTCGTTTAGGTTCTTCACTTTCATTTTTTTTACTCATGGTTTGCTCATTCAAATCAGTTTATAATTTCATTTTTAGTCATGATATGATTTAATCTATCATTTCTACCCAAAAATAATACAAAAAATGAATTAAAATTCAAGTTTCAAAGCTTACCTTTTATTCACTTAAGTCCTTGAGTAAAATTTTCACTTTGTTCAATTTTTGATATAAACTAGTCTTCTACTTCGTTTAGGTCCCTAATTTAACAATATATTTTTTTTGTCAAAATTATCCCCTATAAGCTTTTCAATCTGTTCACTTTAGTTCGATTCTTCACTTTCATGTTTTTTTCTCATGATTTGGTCCTCCAAATCAGTCTACAAATTTAAAAAATAAAAAGGAAAAAAAAACCGATTGAACTAATTGAACCGACCGATTTTATCGATTCAATTATTTTTTATCAATTCAAATACTCACTAATTTACTAATTTAAACTAAACCAATTTCTTAACTAATTTACTGATGTTTTGATTCAACCAACTAATTCGGTTTGATCCTCTAAACAAAGCAAATAAGTGTATCTACCTCAATTCAACCACTTTACTAGTGAATCAACTTGTTGTCCACAGTAAAGATAGGTGAAAAGAACTGGACTAAGCGGTCTTCTAAAATTTTGGCACACGGATTGCTGTTCAATCGGTCCTTACTCCTTACTGATGATTTCGTCTTAATACGCCTTCGCTCTACCTTGCTTCTTGCATTGCTTCCTAGTTAAGTATGGGGTTAACTACACTTTGGGATCCTGTGGTTTTGGCTGATTTACTTTGGTATCTTTGGTTCAAAAAGTGTCAATCTTGCCTCGTCCGCGTGTTCTGACTCCTCATATACTAGTTGCAATACTATCACATTGAATACTGTAACTCGTTTGTCGTCTCAGGTTAATTACTCATATACAGAATCTGTATTCGCAAATTATTATTATTATTGTATTTTTTAATTACTACTTTATCTATATTTCTTAATTCTAATTATCAAACATTAAAAATTTTATTTCAGCCCCTAATAGATAAGATTATTTTTTTAATTTGGTCTCTTATAAAATTATCTTCTTAATTTGATCCCTTACATATGAAATCTTTCTCAATTTAATCACTAATAAAATTATCTTTTCAATTTGATCATTTACATATGAATATTTTTTAATTTGGTCCTCACATAAGAAATACTTTTTAATTTAGTCACTCATAAAATTATCTTTCCAATTTGATCCCTTACAAATGAATATGTTATCAATAATATCCATTTGTCTATATGTTATTAACAAAATTAACAAATTTGATGTTGTGTAACATATTTTTTAACATGTTATTACTTAAATGATATACTATGTACATTGATAATTATTTTCATTAATATAATTAATAAAAGGACATTATTGTTAATAATTTGATTTGTTAGAAAAATAATAAAAATAGAGATATTGGCTTACCTTTAGACTAACTACATATTTATTGGGGACAAGTGCAGGCCAATAGAAGAAATGTCAGATACTAAGGAATATAAAAATAAAATATTTTTAGGAATATTTATAATAAACCAAACATGACAATGACACATTCTTAGAAATCACATTAGTCTAATGCTAAATATTTTTAGGAGGTTGAACTTTTATTATTAAATTATTTTGCAATTTATATAAAATATTTTTTTATTATTATGCTCATAAATTTTAAAATAATCTAAGAATAAGTCAAAATTCTCTGGGTATGTAGTTTAGTATTAGGGTGGGAAAGACCCCTTAAGTAATTTAAATATTCATTATTAGGCACAAGTAAATATTGTTATTAAATAAATATTTATATAATGTATAGATAATATAAATTATAAAAATTAATATACAAATCATAATATTATTTATATAATATAAATTTAATAAATTTAAATTTTTTTTGATTGGGTGAATATTAATTATATGCAAATTTAACATCACGTGTAAATAAAAGAAGAGCCAGGCAGCCAGCCCTCTTTCTTCTGTCTCCACTCCAACGTATGTCCGCATTCTCCATAGCTACACACTAAGATAATAATTAATTTTATATTCCACTTATATAAATGACAACATCTTACATAAATAAGATTTTAAACACATTAATAATATACAGTCTCGTCAAAACTAGTAGGCAAATGTAAATAAAAGGTATATTGAAACTTTATAAAAAAAACTATAAATGTGAGGCCGTCAGCTTGGGATAAACATCTACCTTTCTACCCTGCAAATCTATACCTAATTTTGTCAACATAATTATCAATATGATTTTTCAGTTATTTTTCTTTTCGATTGTGTTATTACCAAAAGCAGCGATGTGTATAGGAGCAAAAGAGGATGCTACTGTCCAGTTCTGCTGTTGCTTGTCCGCGTTTCAGCAACGGTTTTTACCGTTGTTGGAATCATTGCTGAAACTTTCAACAATAATGAAAACTGTTACTAGAAGCGGTGACAAATCGAAGCTCTTCAAGTCGTGCCCTGTCTCATCTTTTTCTTTCTCAATTATCTGTCGTCCCCTACTCTCTTTTTCATATTTAGGCTATGAAATATGTGACAAATTGATATGACTAATACTTAAGGGTAATTTGTTTGCATTTAATAAGAACCTGAATCTGCTTCATTAAAATTTTAAAGCATTAAGTATGTTTTTTATTTTATTTTATTAAGTTCTTATTCGGTATGAATTAATAAATTATATCTTGAGATAAGTCTGAAAATTATTCATATATGATATTGAGTCCATAGTTGCTTTATTTGGATATAAAACTCTTGAAAAGACTTGAATTTGTACTATATTAAATATAAGAGATTGCTTTAAACATTTAAACCAACTCTTATTTATATTATTTAAAAGCGAATTTTTATATATAATATAACCATTATAAAACATATTATTATTTATATAAAATAACTTTAAATTATAAAAAATAAAAATATTAACAGCAAATTTTATAATACTATATAATGTTAAATATAATATTTAAAAAATAATTTTAGTTTTTAATTTATTTGAAAATTATTTTAATATAATTTTTTCTATAAGCAATATGTGTTAACATGTTGAAAAAATAAATCTTAATCAATTAGTATTCTGATTCAAAAATAATATTTTAATAATAAAATGTGTATATTTTAATAATAAGATGTGTATTCAGATATTTTAATCTAAACAAAAAAATAATCCCTAAGTAATGTGTAAAACTAAAAAATAATCCCTAAATAATGTGTAAAACTAAAAAATAATCCCTAAGTAATGTGTAAAACTCTAAATTTTACAAAGTTTAGTAAACGCTCTCGCTCACATATGAGACACAATTTCTGTTATTTGATCCTTCAAAAACTCAAAACTTGTGACCAGCATTTGAACTATTAAAGAACTGTAAAAAAAATATTGTTTTAGGCTTAACAAACCTGCCATTTCAAATACAAATCTGATGAAATTTGATGTAGAGCAAGTTTGGTATCTACTTTAGTGTCATGAAAGTTTTAAAGCAAAATATGGTTATTCGACCAATTTTCCCGTAGCTCTGTGTTTGAAAACTTTGTTCTGCTATAAAAAGCATCAAATGCACTAAACCCAATTCGATGAATTATCAAAACACAGAAAACCAAGCCCAATGATACTAAAAAGTACACTAAAATATATTACAAGGCACTACATAAAAAATTTCTAACTCAAATTTTGACCATTCAAACAGTACAGTGACCCAAACAAGTATGAAGTAATTAAGTCATATATATATATATATATATATATATATATATATATATATATATATATATATATATATATATATATATATATATATATATATATATATATATATAACTCATCATATTTTTAAATAAGTCTCTTACATTAGCTTCCATCATAACACTGTCAAACAAGAAAAATTAAAATAAAAAACGAAATATTTTGTCTTTAAAATGTTAGACAAAGCCAATGATGTAAAGAACTATACATCATGTCTTTGAATCACGTGGCTAAACTTTTGGGGCCGATAAGGTTGTGGATGGCCAACACCAATGAAAAACTATTGTACTGCATACGCTCTGCACTGCAAAATGGCATCCCCCTGTAAATGTGATGATTTTATTTAACTTTAATCAGCAAACTTGAACTTAATCAATAATTAATTACATGATTGAAAATGTTATTTTATGAAGGACTAAATTGAGAAATATCTTATATGAGGGATCAAATTGAGAAATTAATTTTATAAAGTAATTAATAAATTGAAGAACAATCAATTTGTAGGAGACTAAAAGAAAATTGTAATTACATAATGGAACCAAGGACGAGGAATTGAATGAACCAACTGAAAACAACATGACTATATATGAAGGCATGAGGATCAATGAGATATAAATCTATCCAACATCAACACTTATACGATGCATAAATATGGTGGATGTACGTACATATACATGAGGATTTCTTTTGAAGGTAGCAAAGGATGTTTCTCTTCAGCCCAGCTAGAGTTGCTTGCATCTTCTTCATATTGACTTTCCGTCATGTTTCTAAACAACACCGTATTTATACTTAAATTAATACACTCAATTTGTAGGAGACTAAAAGAAAATTATAATTACATAATGGAACCAAGAACGAATAATTGAATGAACCAATTGAGAACTACATGACTATAATCGAAAGAGGATCATTGAGATATAAATCTATCCAACAACAATACTTATACGATGCATAAATATGGTGGATGTACGTACTTATACATGTGGATGTCTTCTGAAGATAGCAAAGGATGTTTCTCTTCAACCCGGCTAGAGTTGCTTGCATCTTCTTCATAATGACTTTCCGTCTTATTCCTAAACAATACCTTATTTACTTAAATTAATACACTCAATTTGTAGGAGACTAAAAGAAAATTGTAATTACATAGTGGAACCAAGGATGAAGAATTAAATGAACCAATTGAGAACTACATGACTATAATCAAAAGAGGATCATTGAGATATAAATCTACCAACATCAATACTTATACGATACATAAATATGGTGAATGTACGTACCTATATATGTAGATGTCTTTTGAAGATAGCAAAGGATATTTCTCTTCAACCCGGCTAGAGTTGCTTGCATTTTCTTCATGTTGACTTTCCGCCCTATTTCTAAATAACACCGTATTTACTTAAATCAATACACTCAATTTATAGGAAACTAAAAGAAAATTATAATTACATAATGGAACCAAGAACGAATAATTGAATGAAACAATTGAGAACTACATGGCTATAAATGAAAGAAGATCATTGAGATATAAGTCTATCCAACAGCAGTACTTATATGATGGATGTATGTACCTATACATGTTAATGTCTTTTGAAGGTAGCAAAGGATATTTCTCTTTAACCCGGCTAGAGTTGCTTGCATCTTTTTCATATTGACTTTCCGTCCTATTCATAAACAACAACGTATTTACTTAAATTAATACACTCAATTTGTAGGAGACTAAAAGAAAATTGTAATTACATAATGGAACCAAGAACCAATTGAATGAACCAATTGAAAACTACATGACTATAAATGAAAGAAGATCATTGAGATATAAATCTATCCAACATCAATACTTATATGATGCAAAAATACTGTGGATGTACGTACCTATACATGTGGATGTCTTCTGAAGATAGCAAAGGATGTTTCTCTTCAACCCGGTTAGAGTTGCTTGCATCTTCTTCATATTGACTTTCCGTCCTATCCCTAAACAATACCGTTTTTACTTAAATTAATACACAATTTGTAGGAGACTAAAAGGAAATTGTAATTACATAATGGAACCAAGAACCAATAATTGAATGAACTAACTAAGAACTACATGACTATAAACACAATAGGGTCATTGAGATAATAATCTTTCGAATATCAATACTTATGCGATACACAAATACAATGGATGCACGAACCTATATATGTGGCTGTCTTTTGAAGGTAGCGAAGGACTTTTCTCTTCAACTCGACCAAAGCTGCTTACATCTTCAATTTGACTTCTCGTCCTATTCCTAAACGATATCATATTTATTTAAATTAATACACTCAATTTGTAGGAGACTAAAAGAAAATTTTAATTACGTAGTGGAACCAAGGATGAAGAATTGAATGAACCAACTGAGAACTACATGACTATAAAGACAAGAAGATTAGCGAGATATAAATCTATCCTATATTAATACTTAAACGATGGACAAATATGTTGGATGTACGTACATATACATGTGGTTGTCTTCTGAAGGTGGTGGAGGACGTTTCTCTTCAACCTGATCAGAGCTCCTTCTATCTTCTTTAGTTTGACTTTTTGTCCTCCTCCTAAACGACACCATATTTAAGCATATGTAGATGTTTGGCTTTAAAAAATAAATACTTGCACTAAAAACAAACTAGGAGGTAAGTGCAATTTTCGTCTAAATTGAAAAAATAAATTAAAGGCTAAAATATAGTGTATTTTAAGTTATAAGAAAAGAGAATATATATTTTAAAAGTGAGCATAATTTACTCTTATAAAAAATATTCAAATATTATACATATAAAATCACAGGACTCTCTAAATATGGTAATATGGGGTTTTGTGCATATATTACATTGGTGCTACATGCCTACATCAGATATTTTGAGTAGCAATTCAGTTATGTAATTCACAAATTTATAGCATTGAAAGTACTCAAAAATATAATTATTTCACTCAATTTTTAATTTAATTTTTACAATTTAAAAAATTATTATTGAATTTATTAGTTTAATAATTTTTTAATTTAGTCTCTCTTATTAAAGTTTTATCAGTATTTTATTAAATTTTGTTAATATTATGTACATATTAATATTATAAATATGTATTAATTAATACCAACAACAAAAAAATAATAAAATAAAGTTATCTTATAACTTACATAATATATGATATAACTTATATTAAGTAACTCTATATTGTGAATGAACTTAAAAGAAGATGGGTGTCTTAAAGCGGACCTTCTTCTCAATTGCAGGTGTTGTGAATCTAACTCAGTCCCTGTAGAAAAACTCTGCGTCCAGTCACTTTTGACTGCTGCCATATTATTTTCTAAAGTAACGTTATCTTGTTCGTGGTTTCCTGCACATAATTAAAACAATTAACACACAAGATTGTTAGAAAGAAATTTCACATCCGTGTATAAAGTACAATAGAGCCAAATCAAATTGTCTTAGGTGTTTTAATTACAATGTTACCCATCATATTCAATCAAGATTTTCACATAGTATCAAAGTGGAGGTAACAAAAAAAAAAAAACAAAAGAAGCAAGAAATGTTGGAAGCTCAAGAAGAAGAAAGGCTCAATGAGAAAGACTTTGGTAAGCAAATTGAAAGAGTACAACACCAACAAAAAAATCAATCAATTAAATAAATATATATATCTATATTTGATTTTTTTTTTTCAGCAAAAGACGAAGAATTAGCGTACACCGTCATGCATTCATTCTTTCATTCAATAAAAATGGTCATCAATTAATGGGATTAGAATAAGTTAAAAGTTGCAAGGAACCCTGTACCTGAAGGGGCGGCAGAAACATCAGAAGGATCCAGCATTGGGGATGAAGAAGTGGCTCCGTGTCTCCTAGCCCCGCCACCGCCATCACTGCCACTTTCCCCATCTCCTCGGCCGCCAGTTGCCTCGTGTCCCCCTGCGCTACCATCGCCCAAATGCAGCTCCGTTGAGTCAACGTCTTGATCATACAGAAACCCTTTGAACACATGGCCTGCAACCTTCACAACCGTCTGATATGCGTACTCGTCCTCCCCATCGTCCACCCCCCTCACCCGGATGCACTTGAAGACAGCCGGAGCTCGCACTTGTCCTGGTAAAGACTCCTTTATGTCGGACCAAAGTAAAAAAATGAGTTAGAAAAACTTCCTGTCAGCCAAACCTATCAACGTTAAGTATAGGCATATATATTAGATTTAATCACGTACCTGGAAAGATAGACTACTGCAATTTTCGTGCCTGGATCCTCTGCTGGGCGAACAAGGTGTTGGGCCATTGCAATTTTTGTGTTTTGATCCTCTTTCAGGTGAGCAAGGTGTTGGGTTTCTCATTATTAGATCCGGAATAGGGTCTACATGAGTCTCACTTGTCCCACTCCAATTGAATGGTGTTGGTGGCATCCAGCACCCTACCGGGTTATCAATCCTAATAGACGATCCGAGTGTGTAGTTTTCATTATTTTGTTGACTGTCCCTGGATATGCTTTCCTCTGAAAACTCTTCAATACTTGGGGATGGCTGAATCTGTATAGAAAAATTTTAGAAATAGAAAGACATGGTGATTCAAGTAAGAATCTTTTTCATGCCAATTTCTGTTTTGTTGAATTTTGTTGGAGAACTCAAGAGCATACCTCTCCATTTGCAGACTCAATTCTGACTGCAAGACTATCTTCAATACCAGGGGCTTCATTTTCTTGTTGGCAATCTAAATAGCAGCAAAAAATGATGAGGGAATAGCAGTAAACTGCTGCAATGAAAACCAAAGTTAATTTGATCTTCATCAATTGTACAGTGAGGTTTTGAAGGAAAAATTGGAGGAAACCCACTTCAAATCCAGTCTCCAATTTCCTTGAGAAGCAAAGTGACATGAAAGCAAATGCAACATTTGAGACGATGCTATATGCATCTGGTTTTACTTTCGCATATTTATCATAGAAAAAAGAGTAGAAAGATGTAAACATTAAAACAGAAAACACTACATGAGATTTCACCATGAAACTCTTTGGAATTTTAATTTTCTTGGTAAAAAACAAGAAGCCCAAGATGAATAAACCAATGATTATATGAAGAAGGATGGCACAAAAATTCCGCTTCTCGAATATTTGTTTAAAGAAAAGGCTCTGAGCAGAACAAATAAGGCCAATTATGCATGACAGGATCAACAAAAAACTCCATAACTCTGACTTATATCGCAACGCCAGTGTATGAAGGGGCATACTGTTAGTTCGTAAATTTAGAAGCTGGTTCAGAAGATTGTGAAATTGCTCCAGCCATACTAAGGTTCAAGATTGAATAAAAAGAGAGAAATGGTATTAAAGTACTGTTCAAAGGTATACTTGCTTTTTGAAGTCTTTTATAAATTTTAAAAGAAAAAGTTAATGTTGGAAGGGCCGAAAGAAACTTTCTGGAGGCGCTCAAATTTCTTTGCGAAGCTTTTCTCAAAAGTCGGATAATAAATCTCAACTCAGATTTGAAGATTGGTTTTGCCTTTTCACTTTAGTAAAACGAGGAATTAAGAAAAAGCACCAGAGAAAGCAAGAGATACTTCCTAATGGATGCAAGAAAAAAAAAAAAAGGAATTGTAATTTTGTACCTTCCTTGTGGTATGGTTGTTCCGATCGAATCCTACGGCTCCAACTTTGACCTATATATGCTCATATCTGGAAGAAGCCTCCGCAACCAAGTTTGTAAAATATTAGAGAAATCAGTGCCAAAAGGGAAACTAAAATACAAGAAAACATGTTAGAAATAATGTAGACTCGATTGATTTACAGGCATGATAAATCATTTTTTCAAAGAATGTTATGTCTCTATATTGGAAATTTAAAGACAAATTCTTCTAAATATTACGAAGCCCTTTGGAATATATAGGTCTATTTTTATCCTCTGACATATATGTAAAATGTGATTATAAGCCTTAACAATTACGTCTATTCAATTTTTAAGAGACATATTCAGTTAAATAAATACATTTTTCTAATTTTTAATAAAAACATAATTTAAATACTTGTATCTATTCAAATTTTAATAGATATGTTAGTTTACATTTTAAATTTAAATCAAATAATATAACTGTTAGAATTTTAAAATATCTTAAAAATCCAACTAATACATTAGTTTCTTTAATTTCAATCAACACATGGTTCAAAATAAATTTGATGAGAAAAATATATTTTATGTCCCTAATATTTACATTGAATTTTATTTATATCCCTAATCCTTTTTTTAAAGTTTTTTTTTCAAATATATCATATTTTTAACACCGTTAATGATATTCACAAAAAAGATGATAAAATAATCTGTGATACATATCACTTACCATATCATCTATCACGTAAATGTTCTTTATCTATCTATTTATCGTTCTCTTTCCCGGGCTCCTCCCCTATCTTAGAAATGAATTTTTTACTTTTGAGAATCTCTATCTTTTTTTATATTTAAATAAGAGTCGTTAAATTGCGTAAAATGAACGATGATTGGTACCTAGTTTAACAATTCCATACATTAAAAAGACGCAGTTTTAAAAGGTGGAGAATCTATTTCCGGGGCTCAATCTCTCTTTCTCTCTTCCCTGCACATGGCCCCTCTCTCTCTCTCTGTTGCTCTCTGTTTTTCTCTAGCTCACTTCGTCTCTGTCTGTTTCTCTCGCTCCCGTCTCTGTGTTTCTCCCACCATTTTCTGGTCAATAGTTTCGACTCTGAGATTCATCCTCTCTCTCTCTCTCTCTCTCTCTCTCTCTCATCCTGAATATGCTTACACGTCTGTGAAAAATATAGGTTCTGTTTCTGAACAAAGTCTGATTAATTAATCAGAATCGGCTTGTGCGACTTGTAGTTAGACTGCATTAACAATCACAAATTTGAGTTCCTTCTTCAATTTGAAGAAATTACAGCTGTTTCTTTTGAACGAGAGGTAGGTTGCATAGTCCATAATAGTTCCAGTCAAGTTATCTTGCCCAGCCTCCTAGCCACCTTTTCAAAGTCGCGCTTCTCGCTACCTTTGGCCTAGGCCTGAGACCGGTGGGAAGGAAAGATCTTGGTTGGGAGTGGGGGCAGCCCATTCTGGTCCAATTCCATCTGCTTGCGAGCCTCTCGGAGTGAGACTGCAATATTTTAATTTAATGAGGAATATTAGAATAGGGAGTTTTCTTAATCCAGGGGAGTTCCCTGTAAGCTTCTTCACTACTATATGTTATATGTACATGGAGGAGATCGAGATCTAGGTTCGGATGCTTCTGCTGGCGCCGGTGGATGACATTTGAGAACAAGAGGGAATGGATTGCATTGAGTTGGTTGGTTAGCCAGCGTTTCGATCAAAACTATGAAATGGGCACGGGCTTGAAGAGAGAGAGAGAGAGAGAGAGAGAGAGAGAGAGAGAGAGAGAGAGAGAGAGAGAGAGAGAGAGAGAGAGAGAGAGAGAGAGAGAGAGAGAGAGAGGGGCATTTTTCATAATTTTTGAATATAAGTACAGTTGGTTGATACGTGTCACATGCACTGTTTAATCAGTATTTTTATTAATGTGGTATTAAAAAAAAAAAGATTTAGACGTTAGTTATATAAATATATTTTTTTTATTTAAATTGATTAGACAAAACTTTAATTTTACATGATATTATAAACTATACAACACAATATTTTTAGAAAAAAGCTGACTATATTAACAATTTAGTATATACAAGTAGATTATCTAATTTTTGAAAGTTATTCTACATGATTTAATCTTTGATTGTTGTGCATATATTAAATATTGTTATTGAGTTAATTCTTCAAAAATAAATAAATATATAATTTTATCTTCCTAAAAAATTAACTTATATTAAGTTTATAACTTAATGTGATTAATTTGTTTACCACTTAAATTTTAGGAACTAAATGAAAAAAAAACTTTTAAAATCAATTATATGTTTACTCTAAAAAAAATAAATTAATTATAGGGAGCATCCTGTTATTCTTCCATGTTAAAACACATTTAACAACAACGAAGTTCGGCTTCAGTAGCTTAAAAGTTCAAATGGCACTTACGTGGAACTGCAAGCTAAGAGGCCCATGGATCTTTTAATCTGTCGAGCTATGCCTTTTTTATTTTTTTGGAATTTTACTTTTACACATATAAAAAAAATGAAAGTGGATCTTTAGAATTCCTCAAAGACCCCATTCATCCATAGGGAATAAAGAGTTAGCAGCCAATCTGAGAGAATAAATCTCCACTCAATTGATGCCTAGAAATTTTGAGATTTCAAGATGGAAGATTTTTTGGGCCTTATTTCTTACCTCATTTCCTGTTTTATGTTTTATGTCATTTTTTCAAAAAGAAAGTTGGCCACTATTGTGGATACAAGGTCCATTTTGAACGCACCTTGTTCTCATTGCCTTTTATTTTAACGGCATACCATTAGGTGATGTCTGTTTTGACATGGAGGATTTAGCAAACTACTTTTCGTTTCTCAACAAAGAATCTATTTTTCTATGGGGAAAGAGGGATTAGTGATCAATTAGTGTGGGCATGAACCTCTACACAAAACCCCCAAAAAATTATTTGTCCCGAAGTAAAGATTCCCACAAAATTTTCATTTTTTTTAATTCTCAAGAGAAAAGCTGGAAACAATAAATTTTCATATTGTAGAAATATTTTTCTGATATAAAATTACTATTTTATCTATATTCCTTAATTCTAATTATCAAACACTAAAAAATTTATTTTGGTCCCTCATAGATAGGATATTTCTCAATTTTGTCTCTTATAAAATTGTCTTCACAATTTGATCCCCTCACATATGAAATATTTCTCAAATTTAATCACTAATAAAATTATATTTTCAATTTGGTCATTCACATATGAATATTTTTTAATTTGGTCCTCATATATGAAATACTTCTCAATTTAGTCACTTATCAAATTATCTTTTTAATTTGGTCCTTTACATATAGATATTTTTCAATTCAATTGCCTACAAATAAATATGATATTAATAATGCCTTTTTGTTAATATGTTATTAACAAAATTAACAAATTTGATGCTGTGTAACATATTTTTTGATATGTTATTACTTAAGTCGTATAATATGTACATTGATTGTTTTTTCATTAATAAAAAATAATAAAAGGATATTATTGTTAGCAATCTTACTTATTAGAAAATTAATTAAAAAAAAGAGATATTGGCCGGTGACACTTTGCAGACCAATACAAGTTGATCTAATTTAACATCACTATTTTTATTGCTTTAACGTTGTAATACCAATCTTTGATCGCTAGAATCTTTTTGGAGGAAGAAAAACGGGTTTTTCCTACGCAGACAGACACAACACTCTTTTTCTTTTGCATATGTATTTGTGACGATGACAAGCCACTTTTTCTTGACACAGGATTTTTGGAATAGGTTAAAGTGAACGCCTAATTTGTGAAAAAGACAATTTGGTTACATCATTCATATAACAATATGTAGTACGTACAAAAAAGCTACCAAAACGTCATAGGATGTACTACGTACAAAACAGCTACCAAAACGTCATAGGTGATTTTGGTAAATCAGTGAATAAATATGATTTAGATAAATTTAAATTTAAAAAAATTGTGATTTGAGTAAATTTAAGTTTAAATGAATCTAATTTATCTTTAAGGGATATTTAGATAATTGTAATTTGATGCATAACATATTGTTTAGATGTTGATGTGCAGACGTGATTTGAAATGTGTAGTTATTAAAAATAATATATATTTTATTTTTTATTTTTTTTGATGTATCGTTATTATTTATTATCATTTATTTAAATTTAACTTAATGAATTATATTAATATTTTAATAAAGTGCACTAAATTTTATAATTTCTCTTTTGATGTATCTTTATTATTTATTGTCACCCATTTAAGTCTAACATAATGAATTATATTAATGTTTTGATAAGATGCACATTTTTTAATAATTTAATAAATTAATTATCAAGTAAATTAGAAAATTTCTAATAAGTGAGTAGCTAGTAATATAATAATAATGATAGCTTACAAATAATTTAATACATTAGTTATATTGAATAAATAGCAAAGAAAGAAAATTGGATTCTTAAAATACAAAAGATCAAATTCATCACCTTTACAAAAAAAAAATTTCATGGCTGGTGTGTGCCGTGTGTCCTTGTGTCCTCCACGTATACTATTGGAGACTTACTTTTTCATTTCAAGCAAATAAGAACATCTCTAGTGGTGGTTCTTAAATTTAAGAATTGATTCTTATTTTGGTTTACCACTGAAGTTCGCTATGTTGGCTACCACGCGTAAGAATGATTTTTATACAAAAAGTAATAATAAAACAATTAACTCACAATAAAAGTTAGTAGAGAGCAATAAATATTAAAGTAGTGGAGAGTTGATTGTATGATCGATTTGTAATTTATTAAGAGGTTCACCGTTAGAATGAAGAGTTGCTTAAGCTGAAGTTACATTATGGGACCCACAATAAGAACTCAAGTGAAATTCACTACTAGAGATGCTATAACAATAACAAATGTGTTACTGAATCTCCCACAAGCATCATTGGCCGAGAGACTTGCTTGAACCTTGCCTCCCTTGCACTGGGAGCTCCCTTATTCTTTCGAAGTCTCGCTAACGGCTTGCTGGCAAATGATGACGATCTGCCACTATCAGACGAAAGGGAGCTCATCGTTGATCACCCACTTTGTCTAAGACTTGACGTTAGGTACCCATGACTCTGTCGTATCTTCTCTCTTATTCATCTCCATCCCCTGCTTAAATCATCTCCATCACATTTCTTCAACATTTCTTCAGCTTATTATTTCTTCTTCATCTCCTTCCTCTACTGCCACAAGAACAGAGCTTATTTCTTCAGTTTATCTATAACTTTGCATAGCTTTGTTTTTCCACCATGAAGCAGAGATGCTCTAGGGGCTTTTAATGGGAACAGAGATGCTTGCACAGCTCTATCAAAAAACGGAATGCGAAGGATAGCAAGGTACTTTAATGCTCTAACATGGTTTATCTCTCGCGGTGATTCAATCATGGTTTCGATAGTCTCAACGTGGTTACAACAGTAGTGAACACTCAGCAAAACAACCATGGTTTCAAGCTCAACATGATTATGGCAATCTCAACGTAGTTACAACAGTCTCAACGTGTTAAATGTCCTTCAAACTATTCTCTCAAAAAATGTAAAAAAATAATAAAACGGTATAATATTTATTTACAAATAGTTTTTTTTATGTTTCTTCTAAATTATATTATATTTAAAAGCTAAAAACATATAGTAATAAATTGATGTATACATTTCTTGAGGATGTATCTTAATAAAACTAATTGTAAATAGAATAAATATAATTTAATTTTTTTCCATTTTTTATTCCCTCTATTAGTATGATATTTAAAAGACATATAAGAAAACTATATAAGAAAACTATTAATTATTTTCTTAAATTCATTTCTTTGGCTTTCTTCTGTTCAATGTTTTAGACAAAAGTTCAAAAGTGACAAAGGAGGAAAAACCTTTGGGTAGAAATAGAATCCAACTGAACAAATTAGATTAATGTGGAGTGACTTGATGCTTTCGAAATTTTGTATGCATTGTCTAGTAATTTTATAAAGTTACCTGATTGTCTCTGTAAATTTATACAAGTTAAATATTCAGAACACATCTATATATCTATATATCAATCTATATGTATATATATTAGAACAAAATGAATCCACCCTACATTAATTAATGGTCGACACTTTGTCCTCCCTTGACATTTTTGCATGTCAGACAGAGAAGGAGTGTTGTAAAAACAAAGCATTCCTCTACAACCAAGCACGCTCAATCCTAAGCAAACAAGATATGGTAATTAACAATAGATATGTATATATCAAAATAATATTAGATGCTTATATTTATAAGCAGTAGTAATGAAATGAATGGATGAACATATATATATATATATATATATATATATATATATGTATATATGTATAATTAGAAGGTGTAAGTGGTTGGTTGCTGGTTGAGAGGGAAGAAAAAAGGGGAAGATGCATAGGCAGATGTAGGTGCAAGAGCAAGGAAATGTTTTTTATTAATATATGAGGTAAACTTTTTTTGTCCCCATAAAAATTTAGATGTTATCCCCACATGATAAATTATGATCATTCATTTTATTAAGCGTACTCCACCCAATATTTTTTTAAATTGAATTTAAAAATTAATTGTACTCCACCATGGCATTACCTAATAAGTTTATATCTTTTGTATTTTATATCATTTTTTATCGCTTACGTATATTTATAATATTTTTTAATAAAATATAGATTATTTCTTACTTCTACTAACCAAAATTTTTAAATCCACCCGTCGAAAGATGTGTGGGTCGAGGAGGTTGGGCGAGAGAGACAACTTGCGAAGGAATGCTGCGTTTTCACAACACTCCTTTCCGCGACATGCTAATAAGTGTTTGAACTGTGTGTGCCATAATAAAGATGAGGGATGGGTAACACTCAAAAGCAAGCCCTCACTCCATCTCACTCTCTTTGCGTCTCTCTCTCTCTCTCTCTCTCTCTCTCTCTCTCTCTCTCTCTCTCTCTCTCTCTCTCTCTCTCTCTCTCTCTCTCTCTCTCTCTCTCTCTCTCTCTCTCTCTCTCTCTCTCTCTCTCTCTCTCTCTCTCTCTCTCTCTCTCTCTCTCTCTCTCTCTCTCTCTCTCTCTCTCTCTCTCTCTCTCTCGATCTGTTTATCAGCATATTAATTTTTTAAAACAATTTCTTTAAATACTAACTATTTAAAACTATTTCTCAATATATTAATTTTTTATATAATTTGACCAATACTTAATTGAATTGTGCGTGCTACACTTAGACAAAATTCGATCAAGCACTAGTTGAAATTTTTTTAAGTGTAATTTGACTAGTGCTTGGTCGAATTTTACCAAGTGAGTAGGTATAATTCAACTAAGTACTGGTCGAATTCGGTAAAGAGAAATTCAACCAGTAATTGGTCGAATTCCCTCTTACATATATTTTTTTTGGTTATCCTATAATAAAAATTATATATATAGTAATAAAAATTATATTTTCGTGTAAAATTAAATTAATGATATTTTTTATTAATTTATTTTATTTATTTAAGATTTTCATTAATTATATAGATATATTAATAAAATATATAATTTTATTGAATTATTATAATAACAATATTTTTTTTATTTGTTGATGATTTTATTTTTATTTATTTATTTGTTTTTTAATGATTTAATTTTTTAATGTGTTAATAAATGATTTTCATTATTTTAAATATTTTCATTATTTTTTTAATAAATGAAGATAATAATTTTTAACAATTTAAAAGATTTATTTTTATTATTTTTGTAAGATTTTTGGAATATTACTAATTTTTAAGTAAATTAAAAAATATGAAATTACATCAATTGTAATTAAAAATTGGATATTAAATAAATTTTTGTACAAGAATACTAATTGATTACACAAATATTCAATAATAGTGAGAGCCAGTTCCACAACAACGTCTAGCGATATGTCTCTATCTACGACTGAGTGGTTGTGCTTGATCCTCTTCTTCTTGATCGCTATCTTCGGTCAAGCTTGAATCATTGTTTTGTTTAGGATATTGTCATGAACTTGGATCTATAATATGATAGATCGAGCTTGGACCAGCATCATCCAGCCTTCCGATGTTTATTAACACATTAATAAAATTAAATCATTTAACAAATAAAAATAAATAAATAAATAAAATCATCAAAAAATAAAAAATATCATTATTATAATAATGTAATAAAATAATATATTTTCTTTATATATCTATTATTAATTAATGAAAATAATATCATTATTATAAAATAAATAAATAAAAAATATCATTATCAAATTATATATTTTATTAAAATAAAAAAATGTAGGATAGTAATTCGACCAAGCTCTAGTCGAATTTTCTGTTACTGAATTCAACCAGTGCTTGGACGAATTATATCTACTGGCACTTGATTAAAATTTAACTAAGTATTGATCAAATTACACTTAAATAAAATTTGACCAGTACTTGGTCAAATTTTGTCTAAGTGCAACTTACACAATTCAATCAACACTAGGTCGAATTACACAAATAATTTGACAAAATATTGGTGTAATTCGACACAGTGTTGATCGAATTATATGAAAAGTTGATATATTAAAAAATAATCTTAAATAGGTAGTATTTGAAAAAAATTTAAAAAAATAGTATACCAGTTAATAAACTCTCACAACCAAGCACAGAATTAAATATAATCTTCATGGCGGTAATGGTCGACTCTCTGTGCTCCCTGGACATTTTCAACAGATATAACCTTCTATAACACACTATAACAAAAACAACAAAGATGAATTTAAGAGAACAACGGTGACTAATATGATAAAATAATGAAATCAAACCAATATTTTCAACATGCATCAGGATGGACGTCTTACTATCAAAAAAGCAAGATACGGACAACTCCAAAGCATTTTGTACATAAGCAATGGTAATGAAATGAATGGATGAACATATATATATATATATATATATCTCATGATAGACTTTATATGGCAGTGGCACAATATCTAGTAGACAAAACAACACACGGCCATTGAAAGCGGCAAAGCACAATAGTTTAAAATTTCTTGAATTAAACAACATGTGAATTGGCAAGGCGAACTTGTCTCATTAGCGGCACCAATTATTAACTACACGAAATAACAAATAATTTAAATTAGTCGTCACTAAAAATTAAATTTTTTTTTATTTGTAGTGAATCTAATAGACAAAACAACACAATTCATTGGCCATTGAAAGCAGCAAAGCGTAATAGTTGAAAACTTCTTGAACTAAACAACATGTGAATTGGCAAGGCGAACTTGCATGTTTTTCATTAGCGGCACCAATTACTAACTACACGAAATAACAAATAACTTAAATCGAATTGCCACCAAAAATTAGTTTTTTTTTGTAACGAATCTAGTAGACAAAACAACACACCTCATTGGCCATTGAAAGTTACAAAGCACAATAGTTGAAAACTTCTTGAATTAAACATGTGAATTGGCAAGGCGAACTTGCACATTTCTCATTAGCGGCACTAATTACTAACTACATGAAATAACAAATAATTTAAATCAAATCGCCACCAAAAAATAATTTTTTTATAGCGAATCTAGTAGACAAAACAACACACCTCATTGGCCATTGAAAGCTACAAAGCACAATAGTTGAAAACTTCTTGAATTAAACAACATGTGAATTGGCAAGGCGAACTTGCACATTTCTCATTAGCGGCACCAGTTACTAACTACATGAAATAACAAATAATTTAAATTGCATTAAGCCACACCAACCATCCACCACATCAGAGCAAATAGATTGAATTGCAACTGTCCCGACTCTAACGCGATAGTGTGGAAGCATTACGGGTCTGTTTGGTTTATGAAAATATTTCTTATTTTCATTTTCAGTCTTCATTTCTTGAAATGTATTTTCTGAAATACTGAAAACATCTTTTTGGTGTTTTCAAATTTAGACATATTTTAAAAAATGTTTTCAAGAAAACGTTTTCAGTTAACTCAACCAAACGCATTTTCAAGTCTATTTTCTGTTTTCAGTGAAAATGAAAACAGGAAATGCTCAAACCAAACAGGTCCTAAATGTGCCAACTCAAGAAGATCAATAAATTAATTGGCCAAAACAGCACTGTACAACATAGACAAAAACATCCGTATCACTGTTTAAAAAAATGATTTCCTTTCAATATGATCCTAAAAACTAAGTCTTATTAAATGATATATACACTGCAATTTGTTTAAATTATTGCTAAATATTACATTGCATTATTTGAAGAAGATACAGGCAGGAAAACAAATTAAAGATAGTTGTGGCGAGGAGGAATTTAGCACACATTCACACAATGAAAACAGTGGAGTAACACTGTATCAGGCCTTTTTCCACTGATTAGCGAAAGAAGCGAGGGACTGATAGGAAGAACCGCCAAACTGCAACGTTTTGAGAGCACTGTCTTTTAACTTTTGAGCCCTGCATCTCATGGCCTTACCTTCTTCGCCTTCAAGAGTCATTCTGACCACCCTCTCTATCTCCTTCCTTCCAATCACGCCTTCTTCGCCCGATCCTCCTGCTAGAACTGCGATCCCCAGCTGTTCCACCAGCATCGTAGCATTCATCCTCTGCTCAGCGTAAAGCGGCCACGCGATCATTGGCACGCCTTGTGCCACGCTCTCCAGCGTGGAGTTCCACCCACAATGAGACAGAAATCCACCCGTGGAAGAGTGCGCCAGAACCCTTACTTGTGGGGCCCACGACTTCACTATCAACCCTCTTTCTCTTGTCCTCTCAACGAACCCTTCTGGTAAGTACGATTCGGGATCGTTGGGGTCGTCTCCCACGTTGAAAAACGACGCCGACGCACTCGTGTTGCTCGGCGTGCGAACAATCCATATGAATCGTTGATGACTCAGCTCCAGACCCCACGCCAACTCTGTCACTTGTTCCCCGCTTAAAGTGCCTCCACTACCCAGGGCCACAAACAGCACCGACTCAGGAGGTTGTTGGTCGAGCCAAGCCACGCACGCCGCTCCGATTTTGGTCAAAGGTTCAGGTTGTTTGATGAGCGGTCCGACCTGGTAAACAGGCGGAATGGGGATTTTCTGGTAGAATGGGTGGTTTGTTAGAGCTTGGAGAGTGAGAGGTTCGAGATCGTCCCAGGTGTTGAGTAAAATGCCGGCCGCCATGGGGAGGTGGTTGAGGTGGTAGAGGGCCCATTTGTACTCGTCGATCTTGCGATTGCGGACCTGCTCTGGCAAGTCCTCGGTTCGAATGGGTGCGCAACCTGGGACCTGAACTGGTTCGGGGAGATCCACGAACTCGCCTTCGATCTCACGATCGAGCTTGGGGAGGAGCAAGGAGAAAGCGAGCATGTGGGAGGAGGAGGTGAAGAAGGTGAAGACGGGGATGGAGAGGGAGTTACAGACGTCGAAGGCTTGAGTGCAGAAGAGATCAATGACGAGAGCTTGAGGCTTGAGAGGAAGCTGTGAGAGAATTGCGTTCAAGCAGAGTAAGCTTTCGCGCACGTTGATAGAGAGACGAGCGACAATAGTGGTGTCGGCAGTCACGAGGGCGGAGAGATCGACGGAAGGGAGATCGACGACGTGGAGGTCCAGTGGGAGGTGAGGAGAGTGGAGGAGGTGGTTCTGGGCAGCGGACTCTTCGGTGGTGATGTTGAGGAAGGTGACGTGAAAGCCATGGTGAGTGACGAGGCGTTGTGCCAGCTCAAAGAGGGGTACCACATGCCCCATGCCAGGGCTGGAGATAACAGCAACATGGGGTTTCATGGCTTTCGACTCCGAAATCACCATGTTTTGGTTCCTCCTGTGATGTGTGTGTGAACTGCGAAACTGATTCTTGTGTTGAAAAATCGTTGTGGAGATGTGGTGTCTTGAAATAACCAACCCCATATGTATATAAACACACACGCATGAAACTGTGTGGATATAAAAATAAATAAAAATTTATAAAATTATGAGAAAAAAATATTATAATTAAAAGATAAGCAAGTCTTATAAATATGTTTTGGAAAGTTTTTGCAGCAAACGTTGCATCGCAACCACGTTAAAGTTTTCTTTAAATTTCGGAGAAGTGAGATAAAGTTTTAAAGTGTGTTTGACAAGTCTAATAAACTAATTTATAGTTGATAATTTTTATATTTTTATATTTTATTATTATTATATTAAAATTTTAACATTATCCTACTCACAATCCGTAATAACACAATTTTTTCTTCTCTAGATTTCTTTCGCACACTCATATTACAATATTGCTAATCTATTGTGTGACATTAGGTAATATGTTTATTTTGTTTTATTTTGGGATTACATAATAAAATGTAATTATTAATAAAAAATGATAAGCATAACACTATTTTGATATAACATAATAAAATGATATTATTTTGGAATCTTAAATACTTATTTTAATTATTACATTATTTGCACTATTTATTTTTATCTTTAAACAAAATATTATAATAGTTCAAATTAACTAAAAAACTTAAAATTATAATTACCTAAAAATATATTTTTGTAAAAATAAAATGAAATTTGTATAAAATATCATATAAGTATGTCTTTTTATGTCATTTTATATTTATTAGCTAATTCAATAGCTAATTTTATTAAACACTTCTAATTCAATAAGCTAGCTTAACTGTTTTCAATTTTTAGTTAAAAATTAGTTTTTAGTTTTCAATTAACTTATCAGCTATTTTTGCCAAATATAGCCCTAGAATTTTTGTTAAGGTTGAAAGTTTTAGAATTTCTTATTTTGTTTTAATTTTTAAATTGAAATAAAGAAGAGAAATCACCAAAAAAAACTTTTTAATTACTATATACATTATTAAATATAAAAAAATATTAATGTAACTTATTTAAAAACTCTACGGAAGGAGATATAGGGGTCGTTTGGTATCCAAGAAAAAGTAGGAATGTAAAGGAAATAGAAAAATGGAAAGGAAGAGAGAATGAAATAAGAAAAAGGAAAAGGAAAAAAACTTGAATGGAAAAGAAAGAAAGAAAATAAGATTATTATATTTTTTTAAAGATAATAGAAAATAAATATAAAAATAATTTACTATTTTACCCTTAACTAACCCAATAGCCTTAGTAGGGCCGATCGACCGGCTGTTAGGGCTTGGTAGGGCCGATCGACCGACTGTAGCAAGTCGGTCGACCGGCCTATTGCAGGCCTGTCGATCGGCCTGTTGCAATCACCTGGTGCCACCATGCTGGCTCAAGAGGGTTGGATCTTGCTTGTTGGGCTCCATTGTTGTGACTGAGCAATTCAAAACCTGAGGAAGAAAGACAGCAAGGGCAAATTAGTGAGAGGCTGAAGTGTGCTTACGACGCCAAAGGATATTGCGGATGCTACTATTTAATTTATTATATGAATGTGTGTGTGAGTGTGAGATGGCCGAGAATGAAGTGTGAAATAGAAGGTGCGGGAAGACCAAAACGCGAGAGCAGAGCGTGGGCAAATTTGACATTTCTCTTCCTTTTCCCTTTCCATGACCGATTTTTCATTGATGAAGTGATAGAAACAAATATCAGGATTTTGAAGGAAGAGGGAATGCCGGCTTCCGTTTCCTACCGCTACAGTGAGCCATACCAAACAAAGAAAAAAAGGTACAGTAATGGAAAGACGCTTTTCTTTCCAGCAAAAATCAACGTAACAAACGGCCCCATAGTTTCTGTCCTAGATTCCATAATAGCTTCGGATGGATACAGTTCCCATCCGTGCAAGAAAAAATTTTCCAAATACAAGTCTTTAAATAGGGCAATTGCTGCAATATTTTATATACTGCAATATATGTTTTGTTCACTCAAATCTCGGTTTGCAGTTCATTAAGCACATTTTATAGAAAAATGAGATATTTGACAAATAATCTATCACCACAACCTCATTTTGCCCCTGAACCATTATTCACTCCAATGCTAAATCATCAAACTTTTGCATTTAATGAAAATCCCGTTTGATTTCATCTATCTACTTGTCTCTCTTTTACCCCTGACGACATCTCTTATCTTCTCCCCTTCTCTCATATTTGTTTCTCCCACAAATTGGCAAAGATAAAGAAGAAAACACATTAGCATGCCAAAACTTGTAACATTTAATCTCTTTCTCTCACCAGCTCTGTTTACGCAAACATGGGGGAAAGAGGGAGAGATAGAGCTAAACAGAGCATTAGAGACAACGACTATTGCTATCATTTGTTCACTCTTATTTTCCGTCATTTTCCTTCACGTGTGAAGAAGACTGTACTCTCACTCGCTCACGTAAGGATTTGGGGTTCTGCGTAGGAACCTCCTTCTCTTGTGACAATCATTGGATCAATTTGATTCAACAGTTGTCATTTTTTTTTTTTGCTTTTTGTCTTTTTTTACAAAAAAAACAAAGATTTTTTTTTAAATTTGACAGAAAATAAATTAAATTAAATATTATTGTACATCTTAAATCTTAAACTCTAAACCTAATAAATTAAATTAAATATTATTGTAGACCTTAAACTCTAAACCCTAAACCCTAAACACAATAAATTAAATTAAATATTATTATAGACCTTAAACTCTAAATCTTAAACCTTAAATTCTAAACCCTAAACCTAATAAATTAAATTAAATTAAATATTATTATAGACCATAAATCCTAAACTCTAAATCAAACCCTAAACCCTAAATCTTAAATTTTAATATTTATTAGATTTAAATATTATTATTAAGTAATAGGTAAAAGTACACTTACGTCCTTAACATTTATCTTGATTTTAATTATGTCCTTCAACATTTTTTTGTGTCAAATATGTCTTAAATATTTCAAATTTTTATAAATATGTCATTTTTTTAACACCGTCAGTGAGTTAACAGAATTATTGACATGGCACATGATGAGGCTAAATCATTTGCCACGTCATATGCCACATGGGCACATGCTAAAAAATGACCAAAATGCCCCTAAGACCATTTGTGACATATTCCAAATGTAGCCATTGTGACATGTGGCACTAACCACATCATGACATGTAGCATCAACAATGTCGTAACACATGGCACTGTGACCTATGTGGCATCAACCATGTCGTGACATATGGCATTGTGACCTATGTGGCATCAACCACATCGTGACACATGGCACTGTGACCTATGTGGCATCAACCACATCATGACACATGGCACAATTCACATAGCGACACGTGGCACCATTTTGCAATTAAAAACATCAAAACTTTAGGGAAGCAAACCCGTGACCTGCAATTGGCAAGAAAATACATTTACCATTCAACTGAACACAATCTATTATCATATATACTCAACATTAAATATATAAATAGATTATATTATTATATAAAAAAGACAATATACACAAACTATTATATATTCTAAAACAATAACAAATCTTATAATAGAAGAATATACTATTATTTTGCAGAAATCATTTTAAATTACATAAAAGTTTAAAAATTTTAATAACAAATCTTAAAATATAAATTTGATTATTATTTTTTATAATATTTTAATTCAATTCATTTGACCATGGTTCATTTATGCCCTTCAACCTTTTTTTATTGTGTCAAATATATCCTACATGTCAAATTTTATGGATTTTAAATTTTACAGATATAAAAGATTATTAATGTATTTGTCACATATATAAAATATTAAAATATATAATTAATGTATATGTCATAAATATAAAAATATAAAAATATAGGATTATGGTAGAACTATTTGAATTAAAATATTAAAAAAATATTTTTAATATGCATAATATATTTTTAATAATAATCAAATTTATTTTATAAGATTTGTTATTAAAATTTTTAAACTTTTATGTAATTTAAAATGATTTATGTAAAATAATGGTATATTTTTTTTAATAAATATTGGGCATATATGATTAGACAATGCCATCAATTGGATGGCAAATGCACTTTTCTTTCCCTCTTCTCAGTTATAGGTCGCAGGTTTGAGTGCTTTTAACAAAGTTTTGATGTTTTTAATTGCAAATGATGCTACGCGTTGCTATGTGAATGACGCCATATGTCGCTATGTCGTTGTTGCCACATAGGTCACAGCGCCACGTGTCATGATGTAGTTGGTGCCAGTGTCACGGTGACCACATTTGGAATGTGTTACAAATATTAAATGGTCTCAGAGGCATTTGGTCATTTCCCAACATGTGGCCACGTGGCATATGACGTGGTAAATATTTTAGCCATGTCATATGCTACGTCAGCAACTCCGTTAACTTACTGATAGTGTTAAAAAAATGTATATATGTAATAATTTGAAACATGTAGGATATATCTGACATAAAAATATTACAGAGCATAAATGAAAATTGAAGTAAACGTTAGGGATGTAAAAGATACTTTTGCCTAAATAATAATATTATTATTAGTAAAAAAATTTGAGCAAATCCTCATTCCTCACGTAAGTAGTTGGATTTATTCTAAAAAATAATGGTGATTATAGAGATCTAACAGCTAGAGCTCTCACCTGCTCAAGGCTCGGGAGCCTTTAGAGGGAAGGAAAAAAAACCTTCTTATCCAACATAACCATTCTAAATAAATAACTTAATTTATTTAAATATTTAATTATTATTGTACTTATTAACCCATATAAAAATCTCAAATTTCCCAATTATTATTGTATTATTTGCATTTGTTGTAGTATTACTTAATTAATTAATAGTTTATTGTAATTTTTTAATTACTAATTGAGTTTGATACATTATCGCAATTTTCTATTTTCGCGTGGATATATAATGCTTCTACCTCATATTGACTAAAGCATTAGAGTTTATGACAGAGCATTTATATTATTTATAGCATTAATCACACATTATATTGCTAGATCTATAAATTTTTCAAGCTATAAATATCAACTCCGCTCTATAATCAATAATCAATTGACTAAAAATAATTCATCACAATTATTGTTTATGACTTTGGGAACTTTTTATTTATGTGCAATGTAATTTTAGGTTAGACTTTTTAAGATTTAATAACTTGACAAATGTAAATATTAAATTAGTATTTTAAAGTAAAGTTAAATATAAGGCATAAATTAAAATATAAATAAATATAAATTATAGTAGTCTACCTAAAATGAAAATGAATTTTATAACAAAAACATGAATATATATATATATATATATATATATATATATATATTAGATTAAATGATATGTTTCTTTTAATTTTTTAAAATTTTATAAGATAATATTTTTTAATTACTTAATTATTATTCAATTAATTTATATCTAGCACATTATTTAAAAATTGTAAGCTTAAAGATATATAAGTTTTGTATAAAAGAAAAAAAAATTGCCCCACAGTATATATAAAGATCTTTCAGTTTGTTTTTTCATCCACAGTTACACGATTTACATGCTGTCGATAAGACAAAACATGCCATATCCATGTGATATCACTAGCAATTAATTAGTATCAAACTAAGAATCTGTCTAATTTATTTCCGTCGTACCATTAATTTTTTATTTGTTTTTGTCATACCATTAAATTTTTAACATAAAGTATCACAATATGGTCTGGTGATATAGTATTTAAAACTTTCATATCTGTTATTATAAATAATAAAAAATTTAAATTATACAGACTCTTTCCGACATTTAATTAAATCAAAGTTATACTTCTATTTTTCAAAATAAAACTTAATTTTTTTTCAATTTATTTTTCGTTAATAAAAGTAATATTTTTCAAAATATTTATTTATTTTTAAAAATATAATTTTACTTAATTTAAAATAAATAATTATTTTATATTTAAAAATGAAAATTTTAAAATTTTGTTCCGTAAGTGTTATATATATATATATATATGTTGTAACAACCCAGTATTTTTAATCTTTAATGATTAATTAAACAAATCTTTAATAATAATTTATAAATAACTAAGGAATAGTTAATAAATATAGTAGAAATTTTAAATAGGTAGTATAATATATATATATATATATATATATATATATATATATATATATATATATATATATATATATATATCTGTGTGTGTGTGTGTGTAGTTGATATTTTTCTAAAATTTATGAAGAGGACCAAATTGTATTTGAAGTTATGAACCTTGCTAAAAGTACCTGTTATTGAAAAAAGTAGAATTTTCTCTTTTCCTTAAACAACATAAATAGACAAGAACAAGTGGTCACGTACAACCCACTTCTTTATATCTTCATTCACTGCTTTAGACCTCCAATATTGGAGAGTCCCCCATACGCATGTAAGGCATGGATGGAGCAGGAAATGATTTAAAAAAAATCATTTTCTCTCCTAGGGTGATAAAACAAATTATTTTGAAAATTTCATAGGAACCAATAATTAATTAAAAGATATGTTAGGAATCTTTAGAAAATGTTTTGAACATATTAATAAATAATAATAGTAAGTACAGTAACAATTAAACAATTTAGAGGTGGTTATTTTAAAATAGCAATATTGAGCATAGGAGTAAAGTAAAGATCACAAAATACAACGTGAAACACTATTCACTGTCCTATATGCATATAAAGCATGGATGGAGCAGGAAATGATTTAAAAAAAATTATTTTGTCTCCTAGGGTGATAAAACAAATTATTTTGAAAGTTTCATAGGGACCAATAATTAATTAAAAGGTATGTTAGCAATCTTTAGAAAATGTTTCGAACATATTAATAAATAATAATAGTAAGTACAATAACAATTAAACAATTTAGATAAACTGAATTAGTTATTTTAAAATGGCAATATTGAGCATAGGAGCAAAATAAAGATCACAAAATACACATGCTTGAGTTATTCAATCTAAATTTCCTACTTGTGCGCGCTTCCATTTAAAACAATGAACAAAATTTTTATATATATACACATATATGTCACAACCTAGTTTGGGTTAAGTAACCGGCACGATCTGTGAGCCATCTCATGATTATAAACCTTAAAACTTCACATCATACCATACAATTGATACAATAATTATTGATGCAAACAAAATTTTACACATAGGTACTCTTTCATTAAACAACATTTATCTTAAATGGTGCAATGCCACAACAAGCTTATATTTCTAAACTTTTCTCTCCAATCACAAAACAAGGTAAAGAAAGGATTAAAACACAGTCCACCAATGAGTCTTGATTACAAAAGAATACATAATCTCAAAAGAATGCTCGTGCAATACCTAGGAGTCCTAACGACTACAGAGCGGACCACCCTTCCCAACAGAATCAAAAAGAAATAATCACCAACGATCAACAAGACGTGGTGATGTAAGAATTCGCTACTTCTCTCATTGAGACTTATCGGTCACAACGGGATCTACAAGGGGCATACACATGGAAATGAGTAAGGTACTCAATGAGAAAAACACAAAAGAAACTTACCACCTGCCTCCTACCAAGGAAGGATCACCGTGAACATGCATTGATTCACTATCAATTTCAAATACTCAATGGAAGAGAAAAATTGATGTGTGTGCATACGAAACCAAAACCTCCATGTAGAACATTCATGAATAATAGTCATTTCTATGAGGTCCATTATTGCATATAAATAAACAGTTGTAATACATCCCCAGTATCAATGTTTATATGAAAGATTTTGTCCATCGTTCCAAGATAATAAAAAATATTATGTCCAGCATTCCAGGACAATATAAATAATATCATGTTCACCTTTTTAGGACAATATAATTAATATTGTGTCCTCCGTTTCAGGACAATATAAATAAAATATCATTTCCACCATTTCAATACAATATAATTAATATTGTGTACTTACATACGCTATTAATAAGGAAATTCGCCCTAACTATATACCATGCTTCAATTTATTAAATAAAGGAATTTATTATCTCGCACATACATCTCAACATAAAGGTTGCCTCAGCACTGATTAATAAATGATAGTAATAGCTAATAATTCATGCATTAATTAAATAATTTCAAAGGAAGGGAATCACAATGTATATACATTTATCTATAATTGCATGTATGTGTACGACACTTAACAATTGAATATAGTTAGCTCCCTTACCTAAAGTCTAATGAAAGAGGATGGGACATGAGCACGTGATGAAACAAACGAATGACAACGGGAGTACCTAAGATTAAATGACGAAGATTTGAGTTTCAAAGATCATGAGGAAGCTCAAGAAGTGGTGCTTGGGCACCACCTATGGCGCTTGAGGTGTCACAACTCAACTAGAAATCCTTCTTGCTCCCAGGTGCATGGAGGTGCCCTCAGGCCCCAAACCCTAAACTCTCAACCTCATGGATTTACTTAGGTGCTCGAGGCACCACGACTGCATCATAGCAGCTTTCTTCGATAACTCACCCAAAATGAACCAAAATTTCATTCCTTTATGCCCCAAAGTTCCCATGGTTGAAATTTGAGTGTATTTGGGTGATTAGTCACAAGAGAACAAGTTCCAAATCAAATAAATCAAGAGTAGAGTTATGTAGTCATGAGAATCCCAATCTTTATGTAATACCCATGAAAAATAAAATATAAAAGTGTGTTTGCGAACTACGGTTACTATTCCAATATATTGTACTATTCACCTGTATAATACTATTCACATATATGGTACCGTTCACATATATAATCGAAATGTTGAGTACTAGATGTGATTTGGTCATAAGAGAATACTAAAAAGAAGTTTGTAGGAGAAAATGACATTTTATGTGAGAAAATACCCTCAGAGACTAAAGTGAAATGACTTAATTGAAAAGAAACTTAAAGGTTTAAGGTAAAAGGATAGTTTTTCCTTTAAATTTCTAATAGTAACCAATAATTCAGCCGCCTTTGTCTTTCCGCGATTTGCACAATAAGCTAAATTATTAAAGCGCACAATAAATTGAATTATTAGAAATATCATTTTTATGAATAGTAAATCGAATATTTTATTAGCGCATAGTATCAAATAGTACCCTTGACTTTTCCTATAAATAGGTTCTTCCATTTCACTTCTAAACTCACATCTTCAACTTCTCTTCTTCTCTCCTTAAGTTTCTTTTGCTCTGACGCTAGGCTTATGAGATTTTGAGCTTTTCTTTTTTAGTTTAGGTGAGGATGCTATGCCCTTTCTATATCTTTCAAATTTTAGAAGTTATTTTCTTAAGTATGCTCTGTGGTTGCGGCTTTGACTGATCTTCTGCATCAGAAAAACTGTCCTTAGCTGCCTAAATGTTATTTTAATTCTCTAATTACCAAAATAGAATGTAAACTGTAAAGAATACATGTCCAGGAAAGTTCTGGCTAAGGAAAGACTTGGTACTTAAGTGTGTCCATTGTGACCGTCTACTCTTTCCTGGGAACTTACCTGATATATTATTTTACAGATTGTATTCTCTATTTCTGGTATGAATAATGCTCGTATGTATGAATAGTAACTATATGTATAATAGTAACCATACATATGAATAGTAATCATATGTATGAACAATATCTATAAGAAAATAATCCTAACTTGTTTTCTCTAATCTTTCATGAAAATCTCTGTAGCAGAACATTGAAATTCATCTGTGTACTTTTGTCTGTAACGACTTAGAGAACTGATACTTGTACGGAATTCATGTGAGTGAAAAGACCCCATTTTAATAAAGTTTTAGTATTATTGGTGATAAAAGTATGTTATAGGAAACTCCTAATATTCATAGGGGTAAACTGTATTCAGAGTAGCGAATCTAGGGAGATAATTAATCCAGAAGTATGAATAAGACGAAACAAGTATTTCATAATGATGTGAAGTTTGAATTTTTTCAAAAACAGCTTAATTGTTATCTTGAATTGTGGTTTATAAATCTATAATATAGTTATATATTATACCTGTTATATGAATGATTATTACATTATACTTCTGATTATGATATGAAATATTGTACTCTTGATTGTGATTGAGCGGCACATTACCCCCTTTCACGGCAAGGAGGAAAACTCGATTTAAATGGTGTCTTGACCAACGAGTGTGGATACAATGATTTTCTCAGTAGGGATATAGCCCGGGTCGGTAACAGATCCGTAAGGCGCCCTAACTAAGAGGATGAGGTTGTGCGTCATGGCAGAAATATACAAAATTAGTGAGCCAGCCTATGAGTGCTCTCCGGGATATATTGTCATTAATGAGTACTAGTACCGTTGGTTGAATTGGATGAATTTATATCTTCTAATATGTAATTTTCAACTATGTCTATTGGTTGAGTTTGAACCTTCGGGTATACTTGCATAACTAGTAATGTATTTAAATTTTATTAACGTGATGCCGATTTGCTCACTGAGTTTTAAAGCTCACACTCTCTATAAAATCTTTTTGTTCAAATCAGGTTACCGGTGAAGAATATCTGCTAGAAGAGTAGATCACTTCGGACTTTCCCGCTGCCAGGTAGGCCCTTCTTTTGTTACAGATTATGTTGCTCTGTAATCGTCTAGGACATCTAGATAAGGGGTTTAGCATTTGGCTTGTATTTCAGTATAATAATGTATTTTATATTGAGGATTTATTATTATATACAAATCATCTCTATGATTTTCAAATAAGAAAATTTGATATATTTTCTTCGTATTTATTAAGGAATGGTTATTTTGATAACATAGAGATAATAACTAAATAATTTAACTCGTGGGTAGAATTTATCGAAAGGTTTACAATGATGGGATATTCATGATTGTGCCGGTCATATGCCTAGAAAACGGGTCGTGACACTCTATCTCCATTTGCATTCAATGGGAATTTTATGACCACATCTCTCATTCCTTCTAAGCTTTCAGTGCTACTCAACCACTCAAATGCATAGTAAATTTTTAATTCCAGCAAGAATCATGGGAATCACATTGAAACATAGAAAGAAAAGGATAGCACCTAACACCAAAAGAGGAAAAAGTGGAAAAATCCCAATCCTAAGGTTTGCTCAAAAACAAAATGGAAGAAGAAAAGGGAAGTTGGAGTACTTACTTGGGTTTTCTCTAAACTAGATCAGTAAGGAGGTTTCTCTTCCTCACAACCACACTTTGGCCGGCCATTAGCAAGGAGAAGATGAGAGATAGAGAGAGAGAGAGAAAGAGAGAGAGAGAGAGAAAGATAGAAGAGTCCAATGAAGATGCACATACACAAACACAGCTTGGAGGAAAGAGGAAAAAGAAAAGAAAAAAAGAGAGCAGGGTTCAAAGGATGTGGGCCCCACCACTCTAATGCTATAAAGGTCAACACTTTATCAAATTTCTGTATTGAAGAAATAGAGAGTGAGCCTTTGTTGTGAGTGAATGTTAATATTAAAAGTAGAAGAATTGCAAAGTTAGTTCGTAAAGATTGAAGTATTGGGAAAGTTTTTCTATAACTCTAATCAGCAATTCGTTGCTCCCTAAGCTAATACCTAAACTCAACTTAAATTATAGAACTTAAATGTAAATATCCTAAAATTTAGGTTAGTATTAGAATTAGGAAAGTTATGATATAACGAGGGATTTTAGTGTTTAAAGATTTATTTAGTAAATGGGAAACCAAAATAAATAAATTTGATCAATTTGTTTATATTTGAAAATTGATTGTAATTTATAGGCAATCTTGATTATACCCCTTTGAAGGGGTTTTAGTTGTGTGAAATGCCACAAGACTTAAAAATTGTATTTGGCATTTTAAATGAGTAAATAACTTACTACAATATGATTTTCTCTGCATATATTTTACTTGATATATTATATTAATTTTTTTCTATAACTTTTTTTTTTGCATTTAAATATTATATGCTTAATTGACTTCCCTATATATATATATATATATATATATATATATATATATATATATATATATATATATATATATATATATATATATATATATATATATATATATATATATGTATATTAATTATATTTTCATGTCCAGACAAATACTTTAGTCTCTTTCTTTTGGCTCTATCGAGGCAAATGTTTTTTTTTAATTTCTTGCACTCTTTGTCTGGCTATTTTATCTCACCTACTGGTTCTGAGTAAACATCTCTTCTTCTACTCATTTCTTGTAATAGGGTCTAGTGAAAGGAGCCCTTTGTTTCTTAGATTTGTATAATCTGAGTTGGTGTTAGTGTAAAAGTCTTAGGCTGATCCTCTTGGTGATAAAAGGATGTAAAAGGTCAAGAGTGACCTACCAGTTTGGTTGCGTAAAAGCAAGGTGTTGATCTTCAAGTTTGAGGTTGTTAGTTTGTGTCCGTAATTTCCCTTTGATATAAAAATCTCATACTATGTGTTTGAGAAGTGGATATAGGATTCTCTCTTGAGAGTATCTAAACCACTATATATCTAGTGTTAAATCTCCTATTCTCTCTATCTCACTTTCTCTTAGAACAAAGTCAAATTTATTCTAACTAATATTCTATAAGTTCTTATTTTAGAAATTGAATTTTTGGTAGTCTTACACTTTAAGAAAAACGAAAATCAATATTCACCAACATCCTAATTTTAAAAATATAATATTAGGATACATCCAATCCAACCCATCATGGTAATTATATGCACACCATGATACATCTAATATGCCATTAACTTATTTTCAAGTGTCAAATAACTCATTATTGGCATCTCAATCATATTATAATTCATCTACTTTTGCACATGCTCATTCTCTCCCTTTTAAACTTTAGGCACAAGCCCACCTACAACACATAAACCTCTAGTTTCAACTCCATCTAGATCTTCACCACCATCAACAGAGGTGACCACCTAGAATGCAACTCAAGATAGCAACATAATTACAAAGGAATTGATCACTCCTATAGAAAAAGAGTATTTATTTCACACTTTTTTATTTACTGTAATTTAGTCTCCTATTTTAATTATAGTCACATTATATATTTTTTTTAAATCACTGAAATGTATTTTAAATTTATTTTAACTCAGGTTTTCACCAAACCATAATAAGATTCGAGTTCGAATCATATCCATCATTAAAGCAACATATGATGACTATACACATGTTGGAAAGACGTACCTGAGTCACTAAGAAGCTTCTGGTAGACGAAATTTCAAGTACAATTTTATTCTCATTATTAATAACAATTTTTTACTTTATATTATCATTTATTATTGATTAACTATTTTTTTAGAAATATTATATTTGGTCACCACAACATGGTGATAGTATTCACATTATAACATTAGGAAAAGTTGTGCGGCTATGCGCTTAAAAGATATGATATGTACAAACCATAAAAGTAATAAAAAATAGTGTGAATAGAAGAATTTGTTTGGAATCAATTGTATGATAAATAGAGAATGACAAAGTTCAAGCATATCAATGAGCAAAAGAAACAAAATCGTCTAACTCTAGTGGGTTAGGCTCATCTCTTCACACTGCGGGCTTTATATTAATGGCAGAGTACAAGAGAAGATTGATAACTTATTTCATTTTTAATTCTCTATTTATTCATTATTCACCACTATATCTCAAATTTATATATTTTATTTAATTTGTAACACAAGCAAAGAAATTAGGAAGAGAGCCTACTGCATCAGAGTCATTTCTTCAAACTCATCAAAAGAAGGCAGATCAAGAATGGGTTGATAAAGAATCCGAGAAAATATTTTTAGTGTTCTTTTACATATAATTTTACATGGTATATGTTTTATAATAAAACCTAATATTTTTTCACTTTCAAAAGCAAAATATCAAAAACTCCAATCTTCAACTAGCTCTAGACATTAATTATCGAATCTTGATCTATGAATGTAAACAGTAAAAAGGAAAAATAAAAAGGATACATATATGGTTTAGAAGGTACCACAACCTCTAGATTTCATATACAAGATGGCTCATCGGAGCTTGACTGGATTTGCTCATTGGAGCTTGACTGGACTTGCTCCAAAATAGTTGGTACCACTACCCCTAGATTTCGTATACAAGACGGCTCATTAGAGCTTGACTAGACTTGCTCCTAAGAATTTCAACAAGTTTTAAAGGACACAGTTGTTCAAAGTCTAAGTAAATTGCCATGACCTGTTTTCTGGGCTCATTATCGAATCTTTTGATAAATTCTGCCCACGAGTTAAATTTTTAGTTATTATTTCTATGTTATCACAATAACCATTCCTAAAGAAAATATATGAAAATTTCTTATTTGAAATACAGAGAGATTATTTGCATATAATGATAGATCCTCAATATGAAATACATTATTATACTGAAATACAAGCCAAATATCAAACTCCTGACCTAGATATCCTAGACGATTACAGAGCAATATAATCTACAACAAAATAGTGGCTATACGACAGCAGAAAGGTCCAAAGTGATCTACTCTTCTAGCGGATATTCTTCACCGGCAACCTGATCTGAACAAAAAGATTTTACAGAGAGTATAAGCTTTAAAACTCAGTGAGTGAATCGGCCTCGCGTAAATAAAATTCAATTACATCACTAGTCATGCAAGTATACTCGAAGGCTCAAACTCAATCAATAGACATAGTTAGAAATTACATACTAAAAGATATAAATTCATCCAATTCAACCAATGGTACTAGTACTCATCAATAGCAATATATCCCGGAGATCGCACATGGGCTGACTCACCAAATTTGTTTATTTCTGCCATGATGCATAATCTCATCCTCTCAGCTAGGGTGCCTCACGGATCTGTTACCAACCCGGGCTATATCTCTACTGAGGGAATCATTGTCTGCACACTCGTTAGTCAAGACACCTTTTTATACTGGGCTTTCTGCCTGCCGTAAGAGGGGGTACTGTCCCATTCAATCACAATCAATAGTACAGTATTTTATATCATAATCAGAAATACAATGTAATATTCATTCATATAACAGGTATCGTATACAACTATATTATAAGTTTATAAACCACAAATCAAGATAATAATTTATTTTTGGAAAGACTCAAACTTCACATTACCATGAAATTCTTGTTTCATCTTATCCATACTTCTGGATTGATTTTGAATTATCTCCCTAGATTCGTCACTCTGAATCCAGTTTACTCCTATGAATCTTGAAAGTGTTCTACGACATACTTTTTATCACCAATGATGCTAAAACCCTATTAAAATGGAGTCGTTTCACTCACTTGATGCCGTACGAATGTCACTTCTTTAAGTCGTTATGGACAAGACTATGCAGGTGAATTTCAGTGTTCCGCTATGGAGATTTTCATGAAAGATTAGAGAAAACAAGTTAGTTTTGTTTTTATACGAATACTGTTCATACTTATAGTTACTATTCATATGTATGGACACTATTCATACATACGGTTTCCGTTCATAACAGAAATAGTGAATACAATTTTTAGACGAGTACACTAGGTAAGTTCCCAAGAAAGAATGGGGGGTCGCAATGGACACACTTAAGTACCAAGTCTTTCCTTAGCCAGAATTTTTCTAGACATGTATTCTTCACTATCTACATTCTATTTTGGTAATCTGAAAATCAAAATAACATACAGGCAGCTAAGGACAATCTTTCTGATGTGGAAGATCAGCTAAAGCCGCAATCACAGAGTATACTTAAGAAAATAACTTCTAAAATTTGAAAGACATAAAAAAGCATAGTATCCTCACCTCAGATCTAAGTTGAAAAGGAAATGCTCAAAATCTCAAAGGCCTAGCGTTGAAGCAAGAGAAACTTGAAGAGAGAGAATAAGAGAAGTTGAAGGTGTAAGTTTAGAAGTGAAATAGAAGGGACTATTTATAAGAAAAGTCAAAGGAACTATTTAATACTATTTTATCTACCGTTCTCCTATACTATTCCATCTACCGTTTCACTTACCCGTCTCACTTACCAGTTTCACTTACTAGTCTCACCTACCAATTTCACTTACAAGTCTCATCTACTAGTTCCACTTATCAGCCTCATCTATTAGTATAATCAATTTACTATTTAAGTTTCCTTTCAATTTAGTCCCTCAGAAGATTTTCTCATATAAAATGTCATTTTTCTCCCAGTTTCTTTCTAGTTTTCTCTTATGATCAAACCACATCTAGTATTTGACGTTTTGATAGTATATGTGAACAGTACTGTATACATGAATAGTATTATATAGGTGAATAGTACCGTATACTAGAATATTTACCATAGTTCGCAAACATATATTTATATTTTATTTTTCACGTGTATTACATTATCATCTCCTTTAAAAAATTTGGTCTTCCGAATTTAAATTAACTCAAGTCTTGAAAAAATGCGGATATTTAGAACACATATTGGCCTCGACTTCCTATGTGGCTTCTTCGTGAGTCTGATTCCTCTACAACACCTTGACCGATGGAATCTTCTTAGATCCAAGTTTCTTTACTTGACAATTGAGGATAGCTACCGGTATCTTCTCGTATGATAAGTTCTCATCTACTACGATAGAATCATTTTGAGAAGGGTGAAGTATGTGAGAAGGATCAGGAAGGTACTTCCTCAACATGGATACGTGAAAAACAAGGTGAATCCCTTCCAGTTCTACTGGTAGGGCGAGCTAATAAGCCACTTTTTCTACTCATTCTAAAATCTTATAAGGCCCGATGTACCTAAGACTCAACTTTTCCTTTCTTCTGAATCTCAATACACTTTTCATTGGAGAGACCTTTAGGAATACCATATCACCGACTGAGAACTCCAAATCACGTCGTCTGTGGTCGGCTTATGCTTTTTGTCTACTTTGAGCTGCTCGCATCCTATCCTGGATTGTCTTAAGCTTGGTTAGGGCATCCTGGGCCAAGTCGGGTTCTATACTTTCGCTTCACTTACCTCGAACTAACCGATCAGAGATCTGCAATGTCTCTCGTACAAGGCCTCAAAGGGTGTCATCCTAATAGTGGCCTAGTAGCTGTTGTTATATGCGAACTCTATGAGATACAAATGCTTCTTCCAGCTACCACTGAAATCTATGATACAAGCTCATAACATGTCCTCTAGCGTCTGAATTGTCTGCTCTAACTATCCATCTATTTATGGGTGAAAGGTGGTACTAAGTTCACTCGAGTACCTAATGCCTCTTGAAAACTCCTTTAGAAAGGGGAGGTGAATTGAGGACCTCTATTAGAAATGATAGATATTGGTACTCTATGCAGCTTCACTATTTCCTTAATGTATAATTATGCCAATGTCACTACACTGTAAGTGGTTTTGACTGGAATGAAGTATGCTGACTTGGTTAGTTAGTCAACAATGACCCATACTGAGTCATAACCTCCTGTGGAACGAGGTAGACCAATGACAAAGTCTATCGTCACTCGTTCCCATTTTCACTCAGGAATCTCTAACTACTGTAACGAGCCTTTTGGCTTTAGATGCTTCGCCTTAACCTGTTAGCAGGTTAAACAACGAGATACAAACTCTGCTATATCTCGTTTTATTCCTTTCCATTAGTAGATCTGTTTCAGATCCTGATACATCTTGGTGGCTCTTGGATGTACAACATATGTAGTACTATAGCCTTCCTCCATAATGTCTCGTCTAAGAGTTCCAATATCTGGTACGCACAACTGATGTTCAAAACGCAAGGCTCTTGCATCATCGAGTGTGAAACTATTCACTTCACTATTCTTTACCTTATCTATAATTTGGACAAGCTCAGAATCCTCTATCTGGGATACCTGTATCTGGTCTATAAGGGAAGATCTGGCCCTGATATGGGCTAAGAATGATCCTGTCTTTGTAATCTCGAGAGTAACACATTTTGTTCTCAGCTCCTGTAGTTCTTGGATCAATAATCTTCCTGTCACTGCTATATGGGCTAGACTACCCATAGATTTTCGACTCAAGGCGTCTGCCACTATGTTCGCTTTGCCTGGATGATAAAGAATGTTGCAATCATAATCTTTTAGTAATTCTACCCATCTCCTTTGCCTCAAGTTTAGGTCTTTCTGGTCGAAAATATATTTTAGACTCTTATGGTCAGTGTAGATTTCGCAGGTTTCTCTATATAGATAGTGTTGCCATATCTTTAGGGCGAAAATGCTACTACCATCTCTAGATCATGGGTGGGGTAGTTTTGTTCATGTTTCTTAAGCTGTCTCGATGCATATGCCACTACCTGGCCATGCTGCATGAAGACACATCCCAACCCTACTCTTAATGCATCATAGTATACTGTAAAACCTCCAGGTCCTAAGGTAATACCAATATAGGTGCAGAGATTAACCTTTTCTTGAGTTCTTGGAAGCTTTCTTCACAGCGTCATCCCACTGGTACTTTACTCCTTTCCTAGTCAGTCGTGTGAGAGGGACGGCTAACTGAGAAAAATCTTAGATGAAATGACGATAATATCCTACCAATCCCAAGAAGCTGTGAATCTCCACATTTTGACCGCTTCTACTTTGCTTTGGTCTGCTTGGATGCCATCCTTGGAAATTATATGTCCCAAGAAAGTTATGCAATCAATCCAAAACTCACATTTAGAAATTTTGGCATACAATTGATGATCCCGCAATGTCTACAATACAACCCGAAAGTGTTGTTCATGCTCTTCTGAATTCTTTGAGTACACGAGGATATTGTCTATGAAGACAATAACGAATTTGTCCAAGAATGGTTTAAAAATCCTATTCATTACATTACCAGGAACTCATAATGTCCATATTTGGTGCGGAAGGCTGTCTTGGGCACATTCTCCTCCTTGATCTTAAGTTGGTGATAACCAGACCTCAAGTCAATCTTTGAAAAACACTTGGATCCTTGAAGTTCATCGAAGAGGTCATCGATGCGAGGCAACAGGTATTTATTTTTGATAGTTACTTTCTTCAGTTGTCTATAATTTATGCATAGTCTCATTGATCTATCCTTCTTTTTCACAAACAGAACAGGAGCTCCCCAAGGTGAATAACTTGGCCTTATAAAGCCTTTGTCTAGCAGGTCCTGTAAATGAGCCTTTAGCTCTTTTAATTCTATTTGCGCCATTCTATAAGGGGGTATGGAGATTGGACGAGTCTCTAGAGTTAACTTTATATGGAATTCAATCTCTCGATCTGGGGGTATACTTGGTAGATCATCTGGGAAGACGTCTACAAACTCCAGGACTACTGGAACATGCTCCACTTTTAGTCCTTCCTTTTTGATATCCTTAAGAAATGTCAAGTATTCTTGACAGCCCTTTCGCAATAAATGTTAAGCACACATTAAGGATATAAGATTTCCAGGAATCTCACTCCATTCACCATGAAATACGAAGGAGGGTTCTCCTAGAATATTAAACTTAACTATCTTATTATAGTAATCCAGGGTAGCATGGCAAGATGCCAACCATCCATGCCTAAGATGACGTCGAAGTCTGTCATATCTAACAATATTAGGTCTCGTCATATTTGCTTCTCCAATTTTCACTTTGCAAGCCTGATTTTTCGTTCTATTAGAAAGGTGCCTCCCGTCGGCGTAGTTACTAAGAACAGACATTCTAATCTAACAACTTTTTGTATAAAGTTCTTAGCAAAGAATGGTGACACATAAGAATGTGTAGAGACAGAGTCAAACAAAATATATGCAAAGTTTGATTCAATCAAAAAGGTACCTGCTACCACCATATTAAATGCCTGAGCATCCTGACGGGTTAAGAAGAATACTCGAGCGGTCCCTCGACCTACTGAAGCTTGACCTTGACCACCTTGTCCTCTGCCAGTGTCTCTTCCGATTCTATTGCCTTGTACAGTTATAGGGGCTCCAATAGTGGCTTCTGATTGATTAGGGTGTACTGATCCTTGGTTGGATCTCATGTAGAGTTAGGGACAATCTCTTTTGAAGTGGCCCTGTTGACCACATTGAAAACAGACCTTAGTATTGTTGTTGGCAAGACAAACTCTAAAGTGGTTTCTTTTACGCTTAGGACACCAGGGCCTTTGTTAACCCCATATACTACTTTGTTGACGCTGTGGTACACTGGCGGTAGAGGCTACATATCCAATGGTTTTAGTGGGTGTAGAACTCACTCCGTGGCCATATGATTTCTCATCTTGTTTCCTTTTTCTTTTGTTATTCTATTTTTTATTACACATATCTCTTTCTTCCATTATATGGGCAATGTCAACAGCCTTTGTGTAAGATGAAAAGTCTCGTATCTGTGATACCACCCTAAAAAATAGAGAATCTCGAAGGTCTGTAACAAAACGTCGGATCATTTGTTTTTCATCTAGAACTATGTGAGTAGCATATTCGAACAACTCTACAAATAGATTGTCGTATTTATCGACAGTTCGCGCTCCTTATCGGAATGTTTCAAATTCATTCATATTTACTTCTCGTATGCTTTCTGGAATAAATTGTTCTCAAAAAATTCTCTTAAAGTTATTCCATTTGAGGGGTAGGGCGTTTCTGGCCATGCCCTTCTTCCATATTCGCCACCAGTGGTCCGCCTTACCTCTTAATTGAAAGGTAACAAGGGTCACTTTTCAGGGTTCATGGCACTCTAATTTGTTAAGAATTTTTTCACAGTCATCTAAAAAATGCTATGGGTATTCATTCGCATCTCCTGCAAAGGTTGGCGAATTCAATTTCATAAATTCTGAGATCTTGACCTCTGTCCCTACCCCATCTTGAAGAGGGGGTGGGTTGGCATCTAGTCTATCTCTTGCACTCTTGCGGCATGTATTGATGCCTGTGAGCTGTCTTCGGATGACTGTCCCATCAAAAGTTCCTTCAACCCATTTACCTCGTTCTGCATTGCAGCTAATGCTTCTATTACCACAGTCGCATCAATTTGTGGTGGTACTCTACCACTTCTCCCAGGCTTTACAGTGGGTATCTCTCTATTTTGTGCATGGTTAACTTCTGCATGGTTAGGCGCCTCCAATTTTGCACCTACTAACTGAGTAACTGGAGGGACCAAGGCCATGCCAGATCTTGTGCGGATTCCAAAAGCGTTTGATTTCCCTTTTGCCAATTAAATTTATTCTACAATTAAAAATAATATGTATCGTCACTATTATGGTTCAAGGGTAAGACACGAAAGAATAGTATTTAAACTCTATAGGGCTTTTGGTGGATCTTCGTCCTATGGTCATGCTGTAGTCACGACAATAGAAGAGGGCCCACCAAAGACACATTGCTCTGTAGTCTCCAAGAGACCTAACAACCTTTGCTCTAATACCAACTTTGTCACGACCCGTTTTCTAGGCTTATGATCGGCACAATGACAAATTTCTCATCATTGTAAACCTTTTAATAAATTCTATCTACGAGTTAAATTTTTAGTTATTATCTCTATATTATCAAAATAACCATTCCTGAAGAAAATATATCAAATTTTCTTATTTGAAATACATATAGATGATTTGCATATAATAATAGATTCTCAATATAAAATACATTATTATACTGAAATACAAGCCAAATACCAAACCCCTGACCTAGATAGCCTAAACGATTATAGAGTAACATAATCTACAACAAAAGAGGGGCCTACTCGACAGTAGGAAGGTCCAAAGTGATCTACTCTTCTAGCATATTTTCTTCACCGGCAACTTGATCTGAACAAAAAGATTTCACAGAGAGTGTGAGTTTTAAAACTTAGTGAGCGAATCGGCCTCGCGTTAATAAATTTCAAATACATCACCAGTCATGCAACTATACTCGAAGGCTCAAACTCAACTAATAGACATAGTTAGAAATTACATACTAGAAGATATAAATTCATCCAATTCAACCAATGGTACTAGTACTTATCAATGACAATATATTCTGGAAAGCGCACATGGGCTGACTCACCAAATTTGTTTATTTCCGCCATGACGCACAATCTTATCCTCTCAGCTAGAGCACCTCACGGATCTGTTACCGACTCGGGCTATATCCCTACTAAGTAAATCGTTGTCTCCACACTCATTGGTCAAGACACCATTTTATGTCGGGCTTTTCGCCTTGCCATGAGATAGGGTATTGTCCCACTCAATCACAATCAATAGTATAATATTTCATATCATAATAAAAAATACAATGTAATATTCATTCATATAACAGGTATCGTATACAACTATATTATAAGTTTATAAACCACAAATCAAGATAATAATTTATTTTTAGAAAAATTCAAACTTCACATCATCATGAAATTCTTGTTTCATCTTATCCATACTTCTGGATTAATTTTGAATTATCTCCCTAGATTCATCACTCTGAATCCAGTTTACTCCTATGAATCTTGGGAGTGTCCTACGACATACTTTTTATCACCAATGATGCTAAAATACTATTAAAACGGGGTCGTTTCACTCAGTTGGATGTCATACGAATGTCACTTCTCTAAGTCGTTATGGATAAGAGTACGCAGGTGAATTTTGGTGTTCCGCTATGGAGATTTTTATGAAAGATTAGAGAAAACAAGTTAGGGTGTGTTTTGTACAGATACTGTTCATACATACAGTTACTATTTATATGTATAGACATTATTCATACATACGATTTTCGTTCATACCAGAAATAGTGAATACAATCTGTAGAAAAGTACACCAGGTAAGTTCCCAAGAAAGAGTGGAGGGTCGCAATGGACACACTTAAGTACCAGGTCTTTCTTTAACCAAAATTTTTCTAGACATGTATTCTTCATAGTTTATATTCTATTTTGGTAATCCGAGAATCAAAATAACATACAGGCAGCTAAGGACAATCTTTCTGATGTGGAAGATCAGCCAAAGCCTTAATCACAGAGCATACTTAAGAAAATAACTTCTAAAATTTGAAAGACATAAAAGAGCATAGTAACCTCACCTCGGATCTAAGTTGAAAAGGAAAGGCCTAGCGTTGAAGCAAGAGAAACTTGAGGAGAAAGAAGAAGAGAAGTTGAAGGTGTAAGTTTAGAAGTGAAATAGAATGACCTATTTATAGGAAAAGTCAAATGTACTATTTGATACTATTCCATCTACTGTTCTCCTATACTATTTCATCTACCATTTTACTTACCCGTCTCACTAACCAGTTTCACTTTCTAGTCTCACCTACCAATTTCACTTAGAAGTCTCATCTACTAGTTCTACTTATCAGCCTCATCTATCAGTATAATTAATTTACTATTTAAGTTTCCTTTCAATTTAGTCCTTCAGGAGATTTTATCTTATAAAATGTCATTTTTCTCCCAGTTTCTTTCTAGTTTTCTCTTATGATCAAACCACATCTAGTATTTGATATTTCAATAGTATATGTGAACAGTGACGTATACATGAATAGTATTATATAGGTGAATAGTATAGTATACTGGAATAGTAACCATAATTCGCAAACATATATTTATATTTTATTTTTCATGGGTATTACATAAATCTTATGAAGAAAGCTTGAAATGATACAAGGAAATGATGAGAGAACTAAGTAGTCAAATCAATAGCATAGAGTAAACTAAATGCAAGGATCTTATTTAACCCACTCACCTCTACAGGAATTTTATGCGAGTTTGAGTGATCAAGGAAACAACAATATCGACCATGAGGAAAATAATGATGACAACGAGAAAGATAAGGAAGAGTAAAAATTTGTATTAACCAAGTTAATTATTGAAATTAATTTGTATTGTTGTATTAAATTTCTTACTAATGAACTGATTATTTGATACAATTTACTTGTAGTTATACTTATTTATAAATATTTAATACAATTATGTTTATTAATATATTTAAGTATGATATAAAATTTTTAAAAACTTATTTCAACAATAACAAATATCAAAAGTGATTTATACAACTATGTAAAAGATTCTTTCAAAATAATGAAAACATATAGTTACAATATTTTTTAATTAATCAACAAATGAATATTGTGATATAAATTTTCATATGATGCTATTATTTTGAAATGATAATGCTAGTTATTAATGTATGGCTTGACAGACTACCTAAAGCCACACAATTAACAATTGTGTGGCTCGAAAAGGGAGTTATTGTCAAGCCACACAATTTTTAATTGTGTGGCTTGATAATTCTTTTGTTGAGCCACACAATATTCCTATAAAATCATATAAAAATTATTTTAAAATATTCATTTATTTATTAATAATAAAAAAATCTTGTAAATATCTATTTAATTAATAACAATTTTATTTATATATAAGAAAAGTAAATAGAAAAGCTTTTGCTTGGGAAAAATTCGCATAAGGCAGAAACTGTTGAAAATTAGAGGCGTGAATTTGTGAAAATTTTGACTCACCAATTGGTGAAAGATTTAGGCGCACTTTACATATTTTTTCACTCATATTGAAAATATTCATTTCTTATATTATATAATAGTTATTCTTCATCTTTCTATCAGACTCTTCTATTCTTTTCTTTTCTTCTATTTTTCTTTTGCCTTCTCTTCTTTTCTTTCTTCTTTTGTCTTTTCCTCATTTCTTCTTCTTTTCTTCTGCTCGGCCAAGTTAGTTCTTTTCATTTTTTGTGCCAATTTCTTTAGCTAGCCAGAGTTTCTTCTACAAGCTAGTTCAGTTCTTCTGCCACTTAGTTTTCACTTATGTTCAACAAGTAAGAAAGAACAAAATATATTCTTTTAACAAAATATATTCTTGTAGTTGTTCTTTCATTTTATATCATTTTACAAACATTCCAGAGAATAATCTTTTCCTTTTACATTGCAGAGAATGACACATTAATTTCATTTCTTTCTTAATGCACTCAAGTAATTAATTAATAGATATTTTAATATATTCTTCTTCATTTTCTTCTTTTTATACCCAAGGATTTTAATTCCTTTGGCTTATATCTATACAGAGGGGACTCAGTGTTCAACAGCTTAAAAACAGCGTACATTAGAAGATGAAGATTAAATGACACAAATTAAATGAGAAAGACGAAAATTAAATTATATGACATGAAAATATTACATCATACAAGATGACCAAGATGAATATTATTTCATATAAAAATCAGAGAATTTCTATAATAATAAGATTATGTCCATTCTGGAAAATAAATTGACATAATAAAAATTTGTAAATTTATCTTTTTTCCATAATAATAAAATTATATTGTCTTAATTTCCTGTAAAATAAAAATTTCATAATCATCAAATTTACTTAAATTGTTGTTTAGATAATTTTTATAATTTTATTTACAACCTATAAATAAAATTAATTGATATAAAATATAAATTAATTTATATTAAATTTTAGTCAGCACATATAAATGGTGGCTCGACAGGGCACATGTCAAGCCATTTAATGCATGCAGCATAAGAAACACACGTAGCAGCTCCGAGGAGGTTGTTAGATGTAAATTTTCAACTGAAATTCAATAAGAAGGTTTTAGTAGCTTTGTTTTTTAGTAGGAAGGCAGTCGAAAAAATAATTAGTGACTGGTGATTTTTCTATTAAAAAAATTCAGTAGAAAATCAGTAGGAATTCAATATTTCCTACTAAAATTCTCTTATTTTCTTCTGATATAGCAATCGCTAATGCACGTATTTGTTGTGGTGTCAATCAATTGCTAAAAGATAGGATTTAAAATATACTAATAAGTCATATGAAGTCAAAAGTGAATTTGACATAGATAATTCTCTGACCAAACATGCATGTAAGAAGGAAATTAGTCCTTTGCACATCGAAGAGAAGTGAATTTAAACCAATTGATAATTAATAGTGACTGGAACCCAATCATTCTGATTGGAGATCCTATGAAGAATAGTCATATGAGTAATAACAAGTTATCTATTAGTTTTGCTAGCACTATTTTTCTATCCCATCCTATTGTATTAAGTGTAAAAGTGCTAAAATCACTACAAGAAAATTGACTTTCAGTGGCGACTAAATAAGTCGCCACTAAAAGTTGAGTTTTGGTGGCGACTATTATAGTTGTCACTAAAAGTCGACTATAGTCGCCACCAAAAGTATTTTTTAAAAAAAATAAAAAAAAAGTCAGATTTTTTAAAATAAAATAAACAATTAGACTTTTGGTGGCGACTATAGTCGCCACCAAAAGTTTTTAAAAAAAAATAAAAAAACTCAGATTTTTTAAAATAAAATAAAAAATTAGACTTTTGGTAGCGACTATAGTCGCCACCAAAAGTATTTTTTAAAAAAATAAAAAAAAAAGTCAGATTTTTTAAAATAAAATAAAAAATTAGACTTTTGGTGGCAACTATAGTCGCCACCAAAAGTCTTTTTTAAAAAAATAAAAAAAATTAAATTTTTTTAAAATAAAATAAAAAATTAGACTTTTGGTGGCGACCAAATTCAGATTGAAATTGTTATAATAGTACAGTGAATGGGGAAGTGCATCTTAATCCTTACCTCCAATCTAGCCAGAACTGTCATGCGGCATCCGAACCCTATTCTTTGGGAATCCGAGAGCATAACATAATTAAATAGCACCTATTCTTCTGACTTTTCTTTTGTTTAAAAAGATTTTTATTGGAATTCCCAATTCTGCAATATAACGTCTGGGGAATGGGGAAGAGGAAAAGGCATTTCACTTTATTTAAATTAGTGCATGTTTTCAGAATAATTACAAAGTGCATGCACACCAATAATTTATGGACCTGACCTGAAACACCCTTAAGTCTGATGACTTTGATTCCCGCTGAACAAAGACACAACCAAGACATTTGCTGCCACAAAATATGTCATAATATGTAAGCTCTGGCTATTGAATTATCCTACTGATAAAGGATAATTTATACACATTAATGCAGAGAGGAAATGCAGCTTCTTCTCACTTGATAAGATTCTAGTTTTGCATTAAGATAGAAGAAGAGTTAATCAGCCTAACATCTAAAGAGCAAGAATGATACACCCAAGGGTCGTTAAGAGGTACATGTTAATTATGTGAACCGGATTTGATTTGGTGGCCCACATCCAAAAATTTAATTAAGGATAGATCCGCATCATATACATAGTTTATATATTAAGAATTGTGCATTGACTAATAGCTGAAGCTTTTAACTTAGTGATAAACGCTCTTAGTCATATCAAAGAAGGACGTAAAAAGGATCTTAGTTTGTGGAGGAAAACATGTGATACAAAATATCTGGTATGAGACATGATTAGATATTATTACACCAGGTGTTTCCATCTCTTCAGGCTGATGCTTGCCTTCCTTATTACATTAAAAGAAAATGATGAATTAGGTCAAACAAAAATATCTACCGGAATAGAAAATCTTGCCATAAAAATGTACAGAAATAACATAATCAGAAGCAAAAGTACGCGATAGCTTCCAAAACACATTCCTTTTGTCCCTCTAAAAATAGAGAAAATACACGGAATGTCTGTTTCTCAGTAAATACATTAGCAGCAATAATGCAAAACGTGCGTCATATTATTTAGAAAGTCTCAAAAATAGAAGAGGGGAAAAATAAATCTTCATTTTGTCGTCATGGTTCAAACTTCTAACAGGAAATACCACTAAAATTTAGGCATATGCATATCTTAGTAATTATATTGCTCACTAGCCTCAACACACCTGTTTCTTTGTTTAAAAAGTAAATGCCTGTTCCACATTACATCATTCTTCATGGTAGCATTGATCCTCATGGACAGATAAAGTTTAGCGCATAACCAAAATCGCTCGAACCTCGATTATACATAGGAAATTAACCACTAACCTCTGGGAGGCAAGTGTTCAGCAAATGTTAATAACAGTAAGGAACGAGCGAAATTTCTATCAGATTCCCTACCAAACCAGGAAAAGCATGCTCACAAATCTTGGAGCAAACCTATGTGAAATGAAGTACCTCGGGCGGAGACTTGTCATCAGTATTCGGATACCGCAAGGTCTCGCTACCCTAGAACGAAAAGCATGAGCCTGGAAAGGGCTCTCCCACACTGAACAATTACAGCCTTCCTCCACCCAGCCATGTGCGCATAATCTTCCTGCTCTTCCTCCCGATTTGCGGAGGAGAATAGCGTACAAATCTTACAAATAAAGTAATATAACAACAATATTGTCATGCCCAAAACAACTCATATAGGAACCAGTGTGATCAATGCCAACCCAAGCAAGACCTTCTCCCTCGTCGGCAACTCCCCGCGTCCCATGATTCCGTAAACGTCGCATCTAACATATGCAGCGAATTTCTTCTCAAGGTCCGCGAGGTGGTCAGAAGAGACTTGGGTCGTGGGGTCGGATTTGAGGAGAGGACGGTCGTTCTCGGCGGAGACCTCATCGTGAATGGAGTCAAGATCTGAGGAACTATCGAATTTGGGCGGATTCTAATTCAGATCTTCAAGTTTGGTATCCATAGATGGAACCTTAATTATAAGAGCAAGCTTTTCATATTGGGGCGTTCAGTGAAAAGCAGAATGAGATTTCTTTAGGAGGAGAATGGAGATCGGGGAGAAGAATCTTGCTTATGTATGCAGATCTGAGAACAGCGCACGGACTCGTGATCGTGAAGTATGTCCACTGGATTTTGTATTATCATTATTGCTGCATTAATGTTATAATACCAATCTTTGATCGCTAGAATCTTTTTGGAGGTTTTTTCGTACGCAGACACACACAACACTTTCTTTTGCATTTGTATTTGTGACAATGACAAGCCACTCTTTCTTGACAAAGTATTTTTGGAATAGGGTTAAAGTGAACGCCCATTTTGTGAAAAATACAATTTGGTTATGTCAGTCATTCATATAACAATATGTACTATACGTACAAAAAACTTCCAAGACGTTTAAGGATGGCGATAAGTTAATTAAAAGTTTATAAATTAATTTTTAATTAAAAGTTTATAAATTAATTTATTAAATTAAAAATGTTTGGTAAAAATAGTTAAAAAATATAAAATAACATAAAAGGATATATATTTTATAATTTTAAAATAATACAAATAAACATATTATTTTTTATTTTTAAATTAAAATAATTTAAATTATTATATATATAATTCATTAAAAATATATTTTTTATTATATTTTTTATATATAAAAATATTATATAATATATATAATAGTGAGAGAGAGAAATGTAAATAAATATATTATTTTTTTAATTAAATTAATTTAAATTATTATATATATAATTAATATAATATATATATAATTAATATAATATATATATATATATATTATTTTAATTATATATATATAATATATGTGAGATAAGGATCTAATGGCTATTTTTATAAAACAAAAAGGAAAAAAATAAAAGAAAAATATATAAGTTATAAGTTATAAGTTATAAGTTATAAGTTATTAGTTATTAGTTAGTGAAATAAGTTTGTTTATCAAACACTTTTAACAAACTTATAAACTAGTCAATAAATAAACTATAAGTTAACTTATTTGACTCGTCAAACACAGCCTAAATTAAATGTCCTTCAAATTATTCTCTCAAAAAATGTAAAAAATGATAAAACGTATAATATTTTATTCACAATTAGTTTTTTAATGTTCATTCTAAATTATATTATATTTAAAAAGCTAAAAACATATAGTAATAAATTGATGCAACATTTCTTGAGGAAGTATCTCTTAATAAAACTAATTGTATATAGACTAAATATAATTTAATTTTTTCCATTTTTTATTCCCTCTATTAGTATGATATTTAAAAGACATATAAGAAAGCTATTAATTATTTTCTTAAATTCACTTCTTTGCTTTCTTCTGTTCAATGTTTTAGACAAAAAGTTCAAAAGTAACAAAGGAGGAAAAAACCTCTGGGTAGAAATAGAATCCAACTGAAACAAGATAAGAAGTAAATGATAAAAAGTTACATATAATTTTTTTTCTTAAAATTTATAATATTTTTTGCAAATACCTAGGAGTCATTGTGGCAAAATCTTTCAGTTTAGCAACGGTTTTACCGTTGCTGAAAGTGATGTGAAAAAATTTTTCTACAACACTTTAAGTAATAATTTTTACCGTTACTGAAATTTAACGAAAAAAAATCGTTGAAAGATTTTTTCATGATAAAAACCGTGACAAAATCGACCAACAACAGATTCGTAGTCACTAATTTGTGGGCCACTCTTGGGGGATCCGGTGCCTCTGCATTTCTTTTTTTTTTTGACTTATAGCAACGATTTTTTTTCTGTTGCTAAAGGTTTCAGTAACAAAACATTATGTTGCTGAAACCTTTAGCAACAGAAAAAACCGTTGCTAAAGGTGGAAATGCACTCTGCATTACTTTTCAGTAATGCAGAGGATCCGCATCCACTCTTGGGGGATCCGGCGCCTCTGCATTTCTTTTTTTTTTTGACTTATAGCAATGTTTGTTTTCTGTTGCTAAAGGTTTCAGTAACAAAACATTGTGTTGCTGAAACCTTTAGCAACAAAAAAAACCGTTGCTAAAGGTGGAAATGCACTCTGCATTACTTTTCAGTAATGCAGAGAATCCGCATCCACTCTTGGGGGATCCGGCGCCTCTGCATTTCTTTTTTTTTTTTTTTGACTTATAGCAACGATTTTTTCTGTTGCTAAAGGTTTCAGTAACAAAACATTCTGTTGCTGAAACCTTTTGCAACAGAAAAAACCGTTGCTAAAGGTGGAAATGCACTCTGCATTACTTTTCAGTAATGCAGAGGATCCGTATCCACTCTTGGGGGATCCGGCGCCTTTGCATTTCTTTTTTTTTTTGACTTATAGCAACGGTTTTTTCTGTTGCTAAAGGTTTCAGTAACAAAACATTCTGTTGCTGAAACCTTTAGCAACAAAAAAAACCGTTGCTAAAGGTGGAAATGCACTCTGCATTACTTTTCAGTAATGCAGAGGATCCGCATCCACTCTTGGGGAATCCGGCGCCTCTGCATTTCTTTTTTTTTTGACTTATAGCAACAATTTTTTCTGTTGCTAAAGGTTTCAGTAACAAAACATAATGGTATCTCTCAGATATTTACGGAAGAGTGAAAATTGAGTTCATTGGTAACTTTATTTTTTAGGAGGTTGAATTTATATCATTAAATTATTTTATGACTAGTGTAAAATATTTTTATTATTATGCACATTAATTTTAAAATAATTTAACAATAAAATAATTAATCTCTTAATAAGTCAAATTCTCTTTATACTTCTCGTTTTAAAAATAGAAGGCCCCAAGAGTATGTTGTTTGAACTTTGAAATTTCATGCACTAACTTTGAATCCATACCAGATTCTTTGAATAACGAACTTTCTAACATCATTTGATTTGAGTAGGACAATTGGGGTCGCATGGGTCTGATCCCAACTTCTCAACATCAGATGGTGTTGAGAAGTTCAACACCTTATTAGACATTTGGTGCAGATTTGAGGTCTCTCCAATACTCTAAATGTAACATCCCGCATTTTTATTTCTTTTAAAAATAATAATACTTCTTCTCTAAATCAGTTTATTAAATAATTTTTGAATAAGTTTCTTTCAAATAATTATAAATTTTATTATTCATGAAATTTACTATTTATGTAAATAGAAACCTCACAGAAAAATTGACAGGATTTTCACTAATTATGTCTGAGCTTGAATATATACAAATAATAATTTACATAATTTTTTATATTCTCTTTACATCTTTGAATCATGAACTACCATAAAATATATTTTTACACTTTAATCTCATCATTAATATCATCAAAGCCTTCCTTTTAGCCATTTTTCCTGAAATGATCAATTTTCTAAAAATGAGATATAAAATATTTCAGTAGCTAGTCATTTTATTAAGAATATGTAAATACATGAAGAGATCATTTCAGTCATAAAAATATACATCACACTGATAATAATTGAATTTATCTTATTTACTATGTATAACAAGATTTATAAATAAAATTATGTAAAAACTAATTATGCAAATAGATATCATAAATCATAAATAATCATACTTTTATGTAAAACTAACTAACTGATCTAACTCTTACTAATCTTCTTTGTTTTCAACTTCTTAAACTGCTTGCTTTGTTTCTTTACTCTCTCTCTCAAATTTAAAATTTAAGAAAATAAAAAAGAAATTCCAAAGAAATCTTCCAAAAAAGAAATCTCTCTCTCTCTCTCTCTCTCTCTCTCTCTCTCTCTCTCTCTCTCTCTCTCTCTCTCTCTCTCTCTCTCTCTCTCTCTCTCTCTCTCTCTCTCTCTCTCTCTCTCTCTCTCTGTCACGACCCGTTTTCTGGGCACATGACCGGCACAATGATGAATCTCTCATCACTGTAAGCCTTCCGATAAATATATCAAATTTTCTTATCTGAAAATCATAGAGATGATTTGCATGTAATCATAGATTATCAATTTAAAATACATTATTATACTGACATACAAGCCAAATGTCGAACCCCTGAACTAGATGTCCTAGACGATTACAGAGCAACATAATCTATAACAGAAGAGAGGTCTACCCGACAACGGGAAGGTCCAAAGTGATCTACTCCTCTAGCAGATATTCTTCGATGGCAACCTGATCTGAACAAAAAGGTTGTACAAACAATGTGAGCTTTTAAACTCAATGAGCGAATCGGCCTCGCATTAATAAAATTCAAATACATTACCAGTCATGCAAGCATATCCAAAGGCTCATACTCAACCAATAGACAGAAGATAAAAATTTATCCAATTCAACAAACGTTACTAGTACTCGTCAATGGCAATATATCCCGGAGAGCGCACACAGGCCGGCTCACCAATTATGTATATTTCTGCCATGACGCACAACATCATCCTCTTACATACAAGATAAAAATTCATCCAATTCAACAAACGTTACTAGTACTCGTCAATGGCAATATATCCCGGAGAGCGCACACAGGCCGGCTCACCAATTATGTATATTTCCGCCATGACGCACAACATCATCCTCTTACATACAAGATAAAAATTCATCCAATTCAACAAACGTTACTAGTACTCGTCAATGGCAATATATCCCGGAGAGCGCACACAGGCCGGCTCACCAATTATGTATATTTCCGCCATGACGCACAACCTCATCCTCTTAGCTAGGGCGCCTCACGGATTTATCACCAATCCGGGCTATATCCCTACTGAGGGAATCGTTGTCTCCACACTCATTGGTCAAGACACCCTGTCAACCGGGTTTTCCGCCTTGCCGTGAGAGGGGGTACTGTCCCGCTCAATCACAATCAATAGCATTTCATATCATAATCAGAAGCTTAATATAATATTCATCCATATAACAGGTATAGTATATAACTATATTATGGATTTATAAACCACATATCAAGATAACAATTAATCCATTTTTGAAAACATTCAAACTTCACATCATCATAAGATACTTATTTCATTTTATCCATACTTATGGATTAATTATCTCATTTAGATTCGTCATTCTGAATCCAATTTCCCCCTATGAATCTTGGGAGTGTCCTACGACATACTTTTTATCACCAGTAATGCTAAAACTCTATTAAAACGGGGTCGTTTCACTCACCTGGATTCCGTACGAACATCGCTTCTCTAAGTCATTACAGACAAGAGTTCTCAGGTGAATTTCGGTGTTCTGCTACGGAGATTTTCATGAAAGATTAGAGAAAATACGTCAGGATTGTTTTCGTATAGATACTGTTCATATGTACGGTTACTGTTCATATATACGGTTACTATTCATACGGTCACTATTCATACGTACGGTCACTATTCATACCAGAAATAGAGAATACAATCTGTAAAAGAGTACACCAGGTAAGTTCCCAGGAAAGAGTGGAGGGTCACACTGGACACACTTAAAAACCAGGTCTTTCCTTAGCCAGAACTTTCCTAGACATGTATTCTTCACAGTTTACATTCTATTTCGGTAATCAGAGAATCAAAATAACATATAAACAGCTAAGGACAGTTTTTCTGATGTGGAAGATCAGCCAAGGCCGCAACCACAGAGCATACTTAAGAAATTAACTTCTAAAATTTGAAAGACATAGAAAAGGCATAGTATCCTTACCTAAGCTGAAAAGGAAAGGCCCAAAATCTCAGAGGCCTAGCTTTGGAGTAAGAGAAACTTAAGCAGAGAAGAAGAGAAGTTGAAGGTGTGAGTTTAGAAGTGAAATGGAAGGGCCTATTTATAGCAAAAGTCAAGGGTACTATTTGACACTATACGCTAATAAAATATTCAATTTACTATTCATGAAAATGACATTTCTAATAATGCAGTTACTGTGCAAATAGCGGCAACGGCTAAAAATTTTTCTGTTATTATTATTGAAAACTTAAAGGGAAAACTATCCTTTCATCTTAAACCTTTAAGTTTCTTTTCAAATCAGTCCTTTCAATTTAGTCCCTGAGGGTATTTTTACACATAAAATGTCATTTTCTCCTACAAACTTCTTTCTAGTTTTCTCTTATGACCAAGCCACATCTAGTACTTGACATTTCGATTGTATAAATGAACAGTATCATATACGTAAATAGTATTATACAGGTGAATAGTACCGTATACTGAAATAGTAACAGTAGTTTGTAAACAAATATTTATATTTTATTTTTCTTGGGTATTACATTATCACCCCCTTAAGAGAATTCGGTCCCCCGAATTCAAAACTCATCTCAAGACTGAAATAAATGTGATTACTTCGTCTATATCTCATTCTTTGTATCTCTTTTTTTCCAAAACCTCATCACACCCTTGGTGAGATTTACAAGAACATTATACCATTGACTGTGAACTCTAAACCACATTATCAATAATTTGCATAAGACTTTTGCCTTTTCTAGACAGCAAGTAATCTCTTCCTCATCAGTTTAATCTTCTCCACAACCTTTTGTACCATAAAGTGTCTCATCCTCATAACCTTTACCAAACTCAAACCACCTAATCAGAGACGAACTGTCTCTATGTAAAACCTCAAATAGGTGTCATCTCAAAAGTGGCACGTGGTCTTTCCAGTTCACATTGAATATCAGAATACATGTTTTCACACACATAGCTTATAACTTTTACGAATACAAGCACCCTATCCGAAGGCATCATTTTGGTCATAGGTAATACTCTTGCCCGAAGGCGATCCTTCTACCTTAAGGCAACACTCTCAGCTGAAGGCGTTATATAAAATGAAATCATTACATAATTCTCTAGGAAGAACAATCCCAGAAAATGAGTTAAGTAAATAACATACTCCTCATGCATAATTATAAAATAAATATATATATAAATTCCTCTCACCTCAATGACTCATATAGAGTCGTATCCCTTCAATGATTAGGGCAAACCCATAGTTCTCTATGTATAGGTTCATAAAATACTTATTTAGCATTCCTCCATAGCTCAGAAGTGCAATGAAATATCATTTTAGTAACTCTGCTCAGTCAAAAAGATATTACTATACTATGCTTTAGAATCAAGTATGAAATATAACAAGTCCAATATCTTCTCATTCCTCAAGTTCTTTCAGTAAAATGAATCACTTCAACAAAGAAGATCTAGATACTAACTTAAATTTTATTTCTAGTACATAGATAATTTTAATACGTGAAGCTTACACCAAATGTAGCTTTAGGTACAAACAAAATAAAAATAAATTAAGGACGAGGAGGCTTTTGAAATGTAAAAGGTGCTCCAGGTCTAGAAGAGGAAGGTGCTTCAGACCTTAAGGAGGAAGCTAATCGTTGCAGCCTAGAAAGAGTTTCTGGAGGAAGCGCCTGAGAAATTTGGTGAAGAGCATAAGTCACTCCGTTCATACAGTCAATACACCTTGCTTGTTGGTCACGAAAATTTTGAGTTGCAAACATTGAATGTCTATCAACTCGATTAGCCAGTTCCCCGAAACGACGATTTATCAATTTCTCTTGGTTTTCAAAGAGACGACTTATTAGTCGCTTCTGGTCCTCTATCTTGTATTCCAGGCTCTCTATCTTACGTTCCAGGAATGCAAGCTTATTTTCTGAGGATGTTGCAGTACTGTCCTCCTCCAACTCTATTACATCCCTCTTTCTCTTCTTAATTTCTGGTGACCTGTCTACAGGTCTCTTCCCTTTGTTGTTTCCGAGACTTAGATTTAAATCAAGCTCTACATTGCCAGTCTCAAAATTCAAGTTGAAAGACTTATTATCGGCCATTGCTCTAGGGATATCAGAAATAACTTCGAATGAGAAAGGAATGGAGATTGAGAAATAGGTATGTAATGAAAAAAGTAGGTTTGCTTGGTGCGATGAGTAGGGTAACGGGCAAACAAGATTTATAGACAACCCGAAGCCCCTGGAGCTAAAGCCACCACAACCTACACGCCGCTTGCTATAAGGTTTACAGATCACATATGTCGCAATGCCAGCAATTAATGTCGGACATGCAGATAAATAGTAAATGCAATTAACATAAGTCAAAGATTTCCTCAAAAAATTTTCGGCTAATCTTGACCTTTCTCAAACTTTTGACTAACTACGCTCTTCAGTCTGAGATTTTCTCCCTCTAACTTGTTTTATCCTGTAATCCCATATCACGATGTTCCTCTATGATCGGGTAGTCTCATATTAGCCTTATCTTAGATTCTGATCGGTGTCTTTATTCTGGATTTACACATAATATATGTATATCAATATATTAAAACAAAGTTAACTGCTTACGGTCACATGCAGTAAGTATTATCATGATGTAAGGAAATCACTGCCTTTCATTTGCCCACGAGAGCATTATATGTAAGTATGTGTAACCATGAAGATATATCATCATCTACACATTTTATTCTATCCAAGTCATTTTGATTTCACATCTCTATGAGTATATGTAGGATCATCACATATTCTCCTTGATCGTAGCCTTCACTCATTATGCATGAATAACATACATACATGTAATTACAACATGATTCAATCAATTATGTATATTATACTCAACTGAAGGCTCTTAAGAACAAAACAATAAAACGGAGAAATGTATTTCAGTTCATCATAAAAGCATCCAAGGCAATCTTTGATGGCTATGTTATCAACTTCTTTGAATTTCGGAAAATGCCAACGGGAGAAATGGGAAAACCGAGTAAAATCGGCCGCAAATCCACCGAATACTGACTTTCGTGGTTTTTGCATTAATGCGACGCATTGTTGGTGTGCACGCCTACCCTAGACTTCTGGCTTCCAGCTTGCAGAAATCCATAGGTTGATCGTGTAGGGGTGCGGTGCAAAGATATCTTCTTTGTCTCTAAGTACTAATTTTTCTCTATAAAAACCATCCCAGCGTTCTCAGTTACCACACCACAAAGAGTAATAATCTCCGAGCCTACAATCCCCCAGTATTCCTCTCGCCTCATACTCTTACAAAAATTTCTAAATTTTTCTAAATCATGGCCTCAAGGAAGTACATTGATCTCACAGTAGAGGCTAAGGAAGAAGAGCTCGACTTAAACTTAAGTCTGGGCAAAGACAAGGGCAAAAGACCTTTCGAGGGGTCTCCAGAGAAATAGAAGGAGAAGAAAATGAAAAAGATCGAGGAAGCTGAGGAGACTAGCACGGGCCATACCTCGGAGGACAAAATCGCCTGTCTAGAGCAGGAGGTGAAAAATCTGAAAAAGATGATAGGAGACCTGGAGAAGTTAACTAAACGCAATCATGCAGAAATGACTTCAAGAATAGACAGGTTCTTCTATTGGTCTACCCAGTGCTTCTGCAATCAACAACAAAGAAGTGTTGATTGTATGAATGGGATTTACACTACCCTCCGCGACATTGCTATGTCCCTTGCTCCAAGGAATGGTCGAGGGGTGATGATACAATACAACCCTCCTAATCCAAGACCACCTCGCTTTTAGATTACTCATGCATGAGTAAACTTCTTCTTTTTTGCAATGTAATCCTTCAGTTTTTTTTTTTTGTTTGTAATGCGAGTGGTTTCTTTTATTGGCTGGTATCCTAAAATAATATAGCTACACAAATTCAATCATGAATTCAGCTTATAAAATCCACCATATAAAAATTTGATCCGACAACAACGGAATCAAAACAAGTAATAACCTTTCCTTTACTAAGTTCAAAAGTGTGGCCACATCTGTCTAAAACTAAAACTGAGAACATAATTCCTAAGAAGAGATAAGTCTCGGAGGGAAAGGAAATAGAAACATCCTACAGGACCTTCAGTAGAGCCGTCTCTCTATAATTGTGCCCGGGTTCACAACGATAGAGGAGGTCCCACTAAGGTTACCTTGCTCTGTAATCACTAGGAGACCTAACAACCATTGCTCTGATACCAACTTTGTCACGACCCGTTTTCTGGGCACATGACCGGCACAATGATGAATCTCTCATCACTGTAAGCCTTCCGATAAATATATCAAATTTTCTTATCTGAAAATCATAGAGATGATTTGCATGTAATCATAGATTATCAATTTAAAATACATTATTATACTGACATACAAGCCAAATGTCGAACCCCTGAACTAGATGTCCTAGACGATTACAGAGCAACATAATCTATAACAGAAGAGAGGTCTACCCGACAACGGGAAGGTCCAAAGTGATCTACTCCTCTAGCAGATATTCTTCGATGGCAACCTGATCTGAACAAAAAGGTTGTACAAACAATGTGAGCTTTTAAACTCAATGAGCGAATCGGCCTCGCATTAATAAAATTCAAATACATTACCAGTCATGCAAGCATATCCAAAGGCTCATACTCAACCAATAGACAGAAGATAAAAATTTATCCAATTCAACAAACGTTACTAGTACTCGTCAATGGCAATATATCCCGGAGAGCGCACACAGGCCGGCTCACCAATTATGTATATTTCTGCCATGACGCACAACATCATCCTCTTACATACAAGATAAAAATTCATCCAATTCAACAAACGTTACTAGTACTCGTCAATGGCAATATATCCCGGAGAGCGCACACAGGCCGGCTCACCAATTATGTATATTTCCGCCATGACGCACAACATCATCCTCTTACATACAAGATAAAAATTCATCCAATTCAACAAACGTTACTAGTACTCGTCAATGGCAATATATCCCGGAGAGCGCACACAGGCCGGCTCACCAATTATGTATATTTCCGCCATGACGCACAACCTCATCCTCTTAGCTAGGGCGCCTCACGGATTTATCACCAATCCGGGCTATATCCCTACTGAGGGAATCGTTGTCTCCACACTCATTGGTCAAGACACCCTGTCAACCGGGTTTTCCGCCTTGCCGTGAGAGGGGGTACTGTCCCGCTCAATCACAATCAATAGCATTTCATATCATAATCAGAAGCTTAATATAATATTCATCCATATAACAGGTATAGTATATAACTATATTATGGATTTATAAACCACATATCAAGATAACAATTAATCCATTTTTGAAAACATTCAAACTTCACATCATCATAAGATACTTATTTCATTTTATCCATACTTATGGATTAATTATCTCATTTAGATTCGTCATTCTGAATCCAATTTCCCCCTATGAATCTTGGGAGTGTCCTACGACATACTTTTTATCACCAGTAATGCTAAAACTCTATTAAAACGGGGTCGTTTCACTCACCTGGATTCCGTACGAACATCGCTTCTCTAAGTCATTACAGACAAGAGTTCTCAGGTGAATTTCGGTGTTCTGCTACGGAGATTTTCATGAAAGATTAGAGAAAATACGTCAGGATTGTTTTCGTATAGATACTGTTCATATGTACGGTTACTGTTCATATATACGGTTACTATTCATACGGTCACTATTCATACGTACGGTCACTATTCATACCAGAAATAGAGAATACAATCTGTAAAAGAGTACACCAGGTAAGTTCCCAGGAAAGAGTGGAGGGTCACACTGGACACACTTAAAAACCAGGTCTTTCCTTAGCCAGAACTTTCCTAGACATGTATTCTTCACAGTTTACATTCTATTTCGGTAATCAGAGAATCAAAATAACATATAAACAGCTAAGGACAGTTTTTCTGATGTGGAAGATCAGCCAAGGCCGCAACCACAGAGCATACTTAAGAAATTAACTTCTAAAATTTGAAAGACATAGAAAAGGCATAGTATCCTTACCTAAGCTGAAAAGGAAAGGCCCAAAATCTCAGAGGCCTAGCTTTGGAGTAAGAGAAACTTAAGCAGAGAAGAAGAGAAGTTGAAGGTGTGAGTTTAGAAGTGAAATGGAAGGGCCTATTTATAGCAAAAGTCAAGGGTACTATTTGACACTATGCGCTAATAAAATATTCAATTTACTATTCATGAAAATGACATTTCTAATAATGCAGTTACTGTGCAAATAGCGGCAACGGCTAAAAATTTTTCTGTTATTATTATTGAAAACTTAAAGGGAAAACTATCCTTTCATCTTAAACCTTTAAGTTTCTTTTCAAATCAGTCCTTTCAATTTAGTCCCTGAGGGTATTTTTACACATAAAATGTCATTTTCTCCTACAAACTTCTTTCTAGTTTTCTCTTATGACCAAGCCACATCTAGTACTTGACATTTCGATTGTATAAATGAACAGTATCATATACGTAAATAGTATTATACAGGTGAATAGTACCGTATACTGAAATAGTAACAGTAGTTTGTAAACAAATATTTATATTTTATTTTTCTTGGGTATTACACTCTCTCTCTCTCTCTCTCTCTCTCTCTCTCTCTCTCTCTCTCTCTCTCTCTCTCTCTCTCTCTCTCTCTCTCTCTCTCTCTCTCTCTCTCTCTCTCTCTCTCTCTCTCTCTCTCTCTCTCTCTCTCTCTCTCTCTCTCTCTCTCTCTCTCTCTCTCTCTCTCTCTCTGTGTGTAATTTTCTCATCTCTTTCCCGTATGCCCCCCTCCACACACACACACACACATATATATATATTAATCTATAAATACCATTATTTTTCCTTCTTTTTCTCTCATCCGTCCAGTTATACATAGCTCACTTACTATCTTTTCTCACTTTTTCTTTTGTTTTCGTCTCTTTCCCTCCCTTTCTATTTTTTCTATTTTTGTCTCTTCCTCTTTCTTTGTTTTTTTTTTCTTATCTCACTTAACCAAACACACACACCTAATACATACAACTCTAAATTATTATTATCACATCATCTTTGGCTAAAATAACAAAAGAATCCTTTAAAAGTTTTTCCTTACAAATAGGTCCCTTGTCAAAAGTATGAAAATTCTATTTATGCCTCTAAAAATTATTTCATGACTTATTTCTCTTACTTATTTATTTAATTATTATTATTATTATTACTTCACCGATAATGCTTTAGGAAAAAGTGGAGTACATATGTGTAATTTGTAAGGACTACTAAAAATTTTCTTTTGTTAAAATATTAAAAGATCACTCCATTCTTATCTTTTTTCTAAGAATGCTTCTCGGCTAAGTGAGAAATAAGTAAGATCATATATATGATGCATATCTTGCCAAACACATAGTGTACATGCAGTCTATTTAATATTGTCACTATAAAATAATAAAAGACCTCATATTTTTTTATTCTATTCAATTAGATCCCTAGTCTAATGAATAAAATTCTATTTATATTTCTCAAAAAAAATTTTACAATTATTTTATCCATATTTACTTGCTCATATATTTATTTAGCCTCATTTTCTAAGGTAATTAAATTTGGGATATTAAATTAAAAGTATTAGATTATTCAATACTTTTATCTAGACTTTTGGATTGAAGTTATAGACGATCCATATCACATAGAAAGTATTAAAGAGTAGAAATCGTTAAATCTACTTGATTTAATGGCCCAAATTATATTTACCTAATAAATAATTTATTCACCTAGTTCCCTATCTAAAATTTTTCTTTTTATCTTTTACTTAATTTAAGATCATATTTAACTTCATCTAAGTCCCTTGTATGTTCTGCAAACCTTCTTCTCCGCCATATTGGGACCCTCAACGACTTCCAATTAGTTTAGTACCAGGCCCTTCTATGGATTGTGAAAAAGACCCTTTAAATAATTTTTGAATAAATATTTAAAATAAATAGTCAATAGATATTAGGCAATAGGCACATGCAAATATTGTCATTAAATAAATATTTATATAATATATAGATAGATGATATAAAATATATAAATTATAATATTATTTATATAATATAAATTTAATAAATTTATATTATTTTGATTGGGTGAAAACTGATTATGTGGGATTTTACTAATTAACTATAGTGACATTTTTTTAAGATCAATATATGTAAATTTATATATATATATATATATATATATATATATATATATATATATATATATATATATATATATATATATATATATATATATAAACACACACACACACACACGCACACACACACACACACACATATATATGATTATTAAGATATTAATTTTAAATTTAAATATTAAATAATTAAAATTATTTATTTTTTTCAACAGTTGTAGATAAAAGAGGGAGCCAGGCAACCCTCTTTCAGTCTTTCCCCACTCCAACTACTAGCCCTTGATCCTCCGACGTGAAAAATTTCAATGTATGTCATCATTTTCCATAGCTACACACTTAGATAATAATTAATTTTATATTCCACCTATATAAATGACAACATATTACATAAATAAGATTTTTAACACATTAATACAATGCAATCCCGTCAAAACTAGTACGTAAATGTCAATAAAAAATATATTGAAAATTTATAAAAACGTATAAATGCGAGGCGGCCAGCTTGGAACAAACGTCTAGCTTTCTACCCTGCTAATCGAGAGTGACATGGAGGAAACAGTTTTTTCAGACTTTGATTTATACTTAGATGAGATTATTTAATAATTTAGATTAATTTCATATTTTTTAAACAAATTATATAATTAATTTTTATAAGTTTAATTTTATATTTTATATTTTTTAAAATTTAACTATAGAATTTTTAAAAAATATATAAGATTAATCTAAACTGTTGAATAATCTCATTTAATAATCTAAATTAAGGTTTGAAGGTAACTATTCCCTCCACGCCAGGAGGGAAGCCACTCTTGCTAATCTTCACCTAATTTTATGAACATAATTATCAATATGATCTTCTAGGTATTTTTCTTTTGGACTGTGTCTTCCTCAAAGGCAGCGTTATGTAACGGAGCAGAAGAGGATGCTACTGTTAGTCTTTCTCTGTCTCATTTTCTCTCTTAGTCATCTGTTGCTCCCTACACTCTACACTGCAAAATGCCTCCCCACTGTAAATCAACAAACAAGGACGACATCAATAATTGCTTGAACATTAAAACTTCATTGGAGTGCTCCTCACTTTGAATCTTGGAAAAATTGTCTTTTCATTTTACTCCTTTATATATTCTCAATTTGGCTCCATATAAAATTGTCTTATCAATTTGATCTCTTACAAATAACATATTTTTTAATTTATTCCCTAACAAATAAAATTAGACAAACGTTCCTTTCAAACTCTCGAACTTTGACTCATATTTCAATTATAACCTAAAATTTTATTTCGTATCAATTATAACTCATATATTTCTAATTAATTTCAATTATGCCTCTTAGTTTGACGTTGTTCAAATATTTAATAACAGACATTGATGTGATATCTCATTTTATACACATTAGCGCCAAATTATCCACTTTGAATATACCACATCAGATATTAACTTTAAATAACTAAACTACAATGTAATTTTCAAAGACATATTTTGGGATCAGAGAACATTACATAATATTTTTGTCATTTTAAGTTGACAGTTGGTGTGACATATCCAATGGAATGATCTGGCATTGACATGTATAAAATCAGACCATGTATATGTGTTTATCGTTAAGTATTTGGATGATGTTAGATTTTGAGACATAATCAAAACTAATTAGAAATATATAGAGTATAAATGACATGAAATAAAGTTTAAGATTATAATTGAAACATATGTCAAAGTTCAGAGGCATAAATAATACTTTTACTGTTTTACCATAAAATTATTACAAATGTCCTTCCATTAATTTGCTATTTTAAATCAATTGTTAATCTACATATTATACAATAGTAATTATGCAATAACCTATCATATAATATAGATTAGATAGTTGATTTGGCCCCTAAAAGATTACAATTTTTTTTTCAATTTAATCTTTGAAGGATCTATTGTCTCAATTTACTCCATAAAAGATTGCATTTGTCTCATTTTGGTCTTTTTTTTACTAAGTCTTAAAATATTTGTTGTTAAATATCACTTTGACAAAAAGAGAGACCAAATTAAAACAAATATAATCTTTTTAGGATTAAATTGAGATATTTAATTTTTTGGTAACTAAATTAGTAATTTAAAATATATTATGTTGTGAATTTGTTAATTTTATTAATAATATATTGACAAAAGGACATTATTGACAACATATTTATCTGTAAGCGACTAAATTGAGAAATCTCCAATATGAGAGACCAAATTGAAAAGGTAATTTCATAAGAGACTAAAATGCTAAATACCCTGTGTGTGAGTGACAAAAAAACAGATTTAACCATTACATAACATAACCAAGGATGAGAAATTGAATGAAGAAACTGAAAACTACAGAACTCTGAAGTCTGAAGTGTTCTAAGGGTAGCAATTTCATCACATACATGATGTACATGTACGGTGGGTGTACGTACCTGTACATGTAGATGTCTTCCGAAGGTAGCAATGGACCTTTACAGAGGTCACAAGCCTGAAGGAAGGCAGATTTCTCTCCAGCAGTACCAGAGTTGATGTGTCCCTCAGTTTCGCTGTTCGTCGTCTTCCTGAACGACATCGTATTTATTTAAATTAAATGAATACTAGCCAATAATAAATGGAGGAAATTCCTTTGCATGTCTTTTAAAGTTATATGATACTGCTTTTCATTTTTTAAATATACTTTTTTTATAATTATAAAATTATTGCCTCAGTCTATTTTCTGTACAGAGAAAAATTCATTACAACCTTCTTTTTTATATTCAACAATCTAATATTACTTAGTTTTACTAGATTAATACACTACAAGAAAACTGATTTTTGGTGCCGACTCCTAATAGTTATCACTAAAAATCAGACCTTCAGTGACGATTCCTAATAATTTCCATCGAAAGTCAATTTATTTTTTAGAGAAATTAATAGAATTCGAACTTTCAGTTACACTTCTAATAGTCGTCACCAAAATTCAGACTTTCAGTGGCAACTCTTATAGTCACCACTAAAAGTAAGACTTTTCCATGGCAACTCCCAATATTCACCACAAAGAGTAAATTTTATTTTTTTGAAGAAATAAATAGAAGTCAAATTTTTAGTGGCTATTCCTAATAGTCGCCACCAAAAGTCAAAATTTCACTGGCGACTACACTGAAAGTCAATTTTTTTTTTGGAGAAACTAATAGAAGTCGAATTTTCAGTGGCAATTCCTAATAGTCGACTAAAAGTTGGACTTTCAGTAGCGACTCTCAATAGTTACCACTGAAAGTCAATTTTTTTAGTAAAATTAACAGAAGTTAAACTTTCAGTGACGATTTCAAATAGTAACTACCAAAAGTCGGACTTTCAATAGCAACTCTAATAGTTGCTCCCAAAAGTCAATTTTTTTGATAAAATTAAAAGAAGTTAAACTTTCAGTGGCGATTCCCATAATCGCTAACAAAAGTCGAACTTTTAATAGATACTCCTAAAATTTGCTACTGAAAATCAAATTATTTTTTTAGAAAACATTAATATATAAGTCAAAGTTTTAGTGGTGATTCCTAATAGTCGCCACCTAAAGTCGGACTTTTAGTGACGATTCTTATAGTCGCCACCAAAAATTAGATTTTTACACTAAGTAATTATATAAATATAATTATATTTTTTCTTATCTCTTAATCGATTAGTAATAATATATTTGTTTTTGTTAAATTAGATGTTATTTCATTTTAGTTTTGTTAGGTTTTTGACTTAAAATAATTTTAGCAATTGAAGTGCTAGCAAGATGGCAAGACACATGATTGAAGCAAGGGACTTAAGTTCAAATTTCATATATGTATGTGTTTGGTTTAATTTTAAATAAACTTGAATATTACACAAACAAAAAATCGAGTCACCTAGGGACTTAAGTTAACTGGGTCTTGATCAGTTGTTGGCTCTTAGGTCAACCCGTCGAGCCAGTCTAAGTCCAATAATAGTGGCGAGTGACTTTTGGTGGTAACTTTTAAAGTCGTAACAGAAGGCACCACCAAAGGTTATTGTTAGTGGCGATGTTGAAAGTTACCACTAAATGTGACCTTTAGTCGCTTTTGGTCACGAAATTTTTTTTTTTACAACAAAGATAACTTTTGGTGTCAACTATAGTCACCACCGAAAGTGATCTTTGCTAGTGACTTATTTAGTAGCCACAAAAAATCTTTCAACGACAGGACTTTCAGCAACAACTTTATAGTCGCTACCAAAAATTTTTAGGTGTCGACTTTTAAACATTTGTCGTCACCACAAGTTAATTTTTTGTAGTGATAAACTAAGTATATATTGGGCTTTTATTGGAAAAAAATAGAATACTATTTAACACAAACAGACTTGGAAGGGAAGTGTAATTTTTCTCTAGAAAGGATATAAGATTGAACTAAAATATTAAATATAGCGTATTTTAAATTACAAGAGAAGGAAAAATATAATTTAAAAGTAGAGGAAGGACAACATAAATTTAAAAACTAGTAAGAAATGGAAACATTATTTACTCTTAAAATATATTCTACTATTATACGTATACACAAGACTCCTATGCATGTCTTAACCATTATTTTAAGATCGTGCGGCTGACATTGATCTATATCTCCAAATACCATCTGCATGCCGGTCGCATAGTCTCGACCTAACATTTGAAATCCACCTAAGAAAAAGTCCTCATGGTTTCAAGGCAAGATTAAATATTAGATTAAAAAAATTTTAAAAAATAAAGAAACTATGATCCTAGATCGTGAAAGTTGGGTCCCTCCATAAGTGGGGCCTATGTCTTATAATATTAAAAAAAAGGGCAAAGTTACAATTTAACTAAAATTGAAACCAAAATTTTGTAATTTACTCCAAAGTCAAAAAATGACAAAGGAGTTTGGCGCAGCCTGAGGAAAATTGTGAAGGGAGGCTGCTGCAGCTGAAAACGCGTGAAGAAAGGAGAATACAATTTCATTTTTGGCATCTGAGAAAGGGAGAAGTTGCTCTATAAATAGAGCCTTCGTCCCTTCTTTCTTTCATCCTTCATTTCACAGAGAAGCCTCACTTTGAGAGAGAAAGAGTGAGAAGAAAAATAGAGAGAGTGCCTCAGAAAGTTTCTAAGAGGAAAAATAGTGAGTCCAATTTGTGAGGGTTATTGTTCACAAATTGAAGAAATACTGTTGTAATATTTTTGTCAGTGAGAGGTCCACCTAAGGGTGAAGATTGTATTCCTATTATTGCTATAGTGGAAGATTTAAGCGGCCTACGGGTCCCATGGTTTTTACCTAATTTGGGTTTTCCACGCTAAAATTTTTGGTGTTATTTTTGTCTATTGTGTTTTAGGAATTATTCTGGGTCTGTGGAATTATTTTGATTCTACACTTACTGCGCACACCGCCGTTTTTCCCAACAAGTGGTATCAGAGCTTTTTGGTTGGAGTACCGTTGAAGAATACCGTATGAGTATTATTCACAAATATTGTACGAAGACGTACGAGACTATTCACGTATATAGGTACTATTCATACATATTAATATTTTATATGTATTGGTACTATTTATATATACCGGTACTATTTATATGTACGAAAGTATTATTCATATATATGAAGTACTGTTCATATATATGGAGGTACTATTTATATGTACGGATGTACTGTTTATACATACAGAAGTACTGTTCATACGTATGAAGTACTATTCACTGCCAGAAAAGTTTTGGGATCAGCTAAATCTTTTGACTACTGATCTCACTGGAGACAAGAAATATCAAAATGATCAGCCTAAATGACAAATTATCACATGTGGAGAAGCAAGATGAAGGATCTCCTATTTATGACGAAAATGCATCTACCAGTGTTTATATCAAATAAACCTGAAGGCAAAACAGATGAGGAATGAGGGTTTGAGCATGAGCAGGTGTGCGGTTTCATCCGACAATATGTCGAAGACAACGTATACAACCACATCTGCAATGAGACTCATGCCCGGACGCTATGGAATAAGCTTGAATAGCTTTATGCGTCAAAAACTGGTAACAATAAATTATTTTATTTGACCAAATTGACGCAGTTGAAATACAAAGAAGGGACTTCCATAGCAGATCGTCTAAATGAGATGCAAGGGGTCGTAGATCAACTGTCCAGAATGGGCATAAATCTGGACGATGAAATATTTTCTCTGCTGGTATTGGGCTCTCTACCAGAGTCGTGGGAGACTCTGAATATTTCCATCACCAACATTGCACCTGATGGTGTAGTTAATATGGAATCTGTTAAAAGTAGTATCTTAAATGAAGAAATGAGAAGAAGATCTCAAAGCTCATCTTCTTCATCACAACCAAATGTTCTGGTTTCAGACTTCAGGGGGAGGAACCAGTCTAGGGATAGAAAACCTAGAGGAAGGAGCAGAGGCAAATCCAACAAATATGCCAATGTTGAATGCCATTACTATAAAAAGAAGGGTCATATCAAAATACACTGCCGCAAGTTCAAGAAGGATCAGGAAAAGAACAAAGGCAGAGGACAGAAGAAAAATGACAGTAGTGATGATAAGAAAGCAGATGTTGCTGAGGAGTTCAACATTATCTATGATAATGATGATATAGTCAATCTTACAACCCATGAGACAAGCTGGGTGATTGACAGTGGTGCCACCATTCATGCTACATCTCGGAAGGAATTTTTCTCATCTTACACACCAGGCAATTTTGGTGCTGTAAGAATGGGAAATAATAATCTTTCAATAATTGCAGGTAAGGGAGATGTTTGTTTAAAGACGAATAATGGTACGCGATTAGTCCTGAAGGATGTGAGGCATATTCTAGATATGCAACTGAATCTGATCTCAACAAGCAAGCTAGATGATGAAGGTTTCTGCAATACCTTCTTTAATGGCTAATGGAAGCTCACCAAAGGATCGTTGGTGGTGGCCAGAGGGAACAAAGACTCTAAACTGTACATTATGCAAGCAAAGCTCTCCAAGGATGTTGTGAACACAACGAAGAATGATAGTACAGTTGAGCTATGACATAAATGTCTCCGTCACATGAGTGAGAAGAGCATGATCCATTTAACTAGGAAGAATGCTCTACCTGATTTGGATCAAGTTCACTTAAAGAAGTGTGATGATTGTCTGGCAGGAAAGTAAAATAGAGCTACGTTTAAAAGCCACTCTCCTTCAAGAATGGCGAATGTACTAGATTTGGTACACTCAGATTTATGTGGACCAATGCTAAAGTCACTTGGTGGTGCTCAATACTTTGTGACTTTCATTGATGACCATTCAAGGAAGATATGGGCATACACTTTAAAGACAAAGGATCAAGTGCTGAGTGTCTTTAAAGAGTTTCATGCCTCAGTTGAAAGAGAGACTGGGAAGAAGCTAAAATGCATCCGAACAGACAACGGTGGAGAATACATTGGACCTTTTGATGCTTACTGTAAAGAGCATGGTATTCAGCATCAGACAACGCCTCCAAAAACACCGCAGCTGAATGGCCTAGCTGAAAGGATGAACAGAACTTTGATGGAGAGAGTCAGATGTTTACTCTCTCATGCAAAGTTACCAAAGAAATTTTGGGGTGAGGCTTTACTAATAGCAGTACATATGCTGAATCGCTCACCTTATGTCCCTTTAAAGCTAGATGTTCCAGAAAAGGTATGGTCAGGAAAAGATGCTTCCTACAACCATCTGCGAGTGTTTGGATGCAAAGCCTTTGTACATATTCCAAAGGATGAAAGGTCCAAACTTGAGACTAAGACACGGCAATGTGTGTTCATTGGATATGGTCAAGATCAATTTAGCTACAGATTTTATGATCCAGTGAAGAAGAAATTAATTAGGAGTCGTGATGTTGTGTTCATTGAAGATCAGACCATTGAAGATATTTCTAAAGCCAATGGTGATTCAACTGATTCGAAAGTTATTCCTCCAACACCGGTGCCAAGACAAGTTGAAGATGAAATACAAAAAGATCAGCCTGAGATAGGTGATCCAGATGCTCCCGTTGAGATTCCATCAGAAAATTCTGATGATGATGATAGTGTTCATGATCAACCACCAGTTCCAATGGGTTCTCCAGAGTTGAGAAGATCTACTAGAGTTCGACAACCCTCTACTAGATACCCTGCAAATCAGTATGTGTTATTAACTGACGGGGGAGAACTAGAAAGCTTCAAAGAAGCAATGGATGATGAACACAAGAAGAAGTGGATTGAGGCCATGCAAGGTGAGATGAAATCATTGCATGAGAATAAAACTTTTGAACTGGTGAATCTGCCAAAAGGCAAGAAGGCTTTGAAGAACAAATAGGTGTTCAGAATTAAGCATGACGAGAACAGTTCCCATCCAAGATTCAAAGCCAGATTGGTTGTTAAGGGATTCAACCAAAGAAAAGGGATTGACTTTGATGAGATATTTTCACCAGTAGTGAAAATGACATCCATTCGAACAGTGCTAGGTTTAGCAGCAAGTATTGATCTTGAGGTTGAGCAAATGGATGTCAAAACTGCATTCCTTCATGGTGATTTGGAGGAAGAAATATACATGGAGCAGCCAGAGGGTTTCAAGCAAAAAGAAAAAGAGGACTATGTTTGCAAGCTGAAGAAAAGCCTGTACGGCTTGAAGCAAGCACCAAGACAGTGGTATAAGAAGTTTGAGTCTGTTATGGGGGAGCATGGTTACAAGAAGACTACTTCATATCACTGTGTGTTCGTGCAGAAATTCTCTGATGATGATTTCATTATTTTATTACTCTATGTGAATGACATGTTGATTGTTGGCCAAAATATTTCTAGAATTGATGACTTGAAGAAGCAGTTGAGCAAGTCTTTTGTTATGAAAGACTTAGGGCTAGCAAAACACATTCTTGGCATGAAGATAACTAGAGACAGAAGCGCCAAGAAATTATGGTTGTCACAAGAGAAGTATATTGAGAAAGTACTTCAAAGGTTTAATATGGACAAAGCTAAAGCGGTTAGTTGTCCTCTTGCTAATCACTTTAAGCTAAGTTCTAAGCAGTGTCCTTCCACAGATGAAGAAAAGGAAGAGATAGACAAGGTTCTATATGCTTCAGCAGTTGGAAGTTTAATGTATGTCATGGTGTGCACACGGCCGGATATTGCTCATGCAGTTGAAGTAGTGAGTAGATTCCTTTCAAAACCTGGAAAGGAACATTGGGCTGCAGTAAAATGGATATTCAAGTATCTTCGGGGTACTTCCAAAATATGCTTATGTTTTGGAGATACCAAACCTGTGTTAGTTGGATACACAGATGCAGATATGGCTGGCGACATAGATAAAAGAAAATCTACTTCACGCTACCTGATCACTTTTGCAGGGGGAGCTGTGGCTTGGCAGTCAAAGTTACAGAAATGTATTGCACTGTCCACTACTGAAGCAGAATTTATCGCAGCAACTGAAGCTAGTAAGGAGTTGCTATGGATGAAAAGGTTCTTAAATGAACTTACTTTCCACCAAGAAAAGTATGAGCTATTTTGTGACAATCAAAGTGCAATTCACCTTGGAAAGAATGCCTCCTTTCACTCAAGATCGAAACACATTGATATGAGATATCACTGGATAAGAGGTGCATTGGAGAAGAAGCTACTATAGCTTGAAAAGATCCATACAGATGAAAATGGATTTGATATGTTGACTAAGACTCTTCCAAGAAGCAAGTTTGAATATTGTCGATCAGCTGCAGGATTGGTGGAACCCCCCACTTAAGTCGGGAGGGGGAGAATTGAAAGGTGGCTCCCTCCATAAGTAGGGCCCATGTCTTATAATATTAAAAAAAGGGCAAAGTTGTAATTTAACTAAAATTACAACCAAAATTTTGTAATTTACTCCAAAGTCAAAAAATGACAAAGGAGTTTGGCGCAGCCTGAGGAAAATTGTGAGGGGAGGCTGCTGCAGCTGAAAACGCGTGAAGAAAGGAGAATACAATTTCATTTTTGGCATCTGAGAAAGGGAGAAGTTGCTATATAAATAGAGCCTTCGTCCCTTCTTTCTTTCATCCTTCATTTCACAGAGAAGCCTCACTTTGAGAGAAAAAGAGTGAGAAGAAAAATAGAGAGAGTGCCTCAGAAAGTTTCTGAGAGGAAAAATAGTGAGTCCAATTTGTGAGGGTTATTGTTCACAAATTGAAGAAATACTGTTGTAGTATTTTTGTCAGTGAAAGGTCCACCTAAGGGTGAAGATTGTATTCCCATTATTGCTATAGTGGAAGATTTAAGCGGCCTACGGGTCCCGTAGTTTTTACCTAATTTGGGTTTTCCACGCTAAAATTTTTGGTGTTATTTTTGTCTATTGTGTTTTGAGAATTATCCTAGGTCTGTGAAATTATTTTGACTCTACACTTCCTGCTCACACCGCCATTTTTCCCAACAGATCGTTGATCTCTAAGATTGACAACTTGGAGGAGGGAATATAACCCTCTTGTTCTTGTGTGATATGAGAGGAGATCCTTTTCCATTTTGAGTAGACATCTAGTTATGCAATTCACACATCCATATCATTGAATTTGTTTAAATAATATAATGTTATACTCAATTTTTAATGTAAATTTTATAATTTTATAATTTATATATTAGTCTTTTGAGTTTTATAAATTTTTAATTTAGTCTTTGTTATTATATTAAATTTTGTCAATTCGATCAATTATATTCTTATTAATACTATAAATATACATACATTATATCAATAACAGAAATAAAAATAAATAATAAAATAAAATTAACGTAGGACCTTCTTCTCAATTGGGGGTATTGTGGATCTGATTCAGTCTCTGTAGGAAAACTCTGCGTCCTGCCATAATCTTGATCTGTGGTTTCCTGATAGAAATTAAAACGATTGACACACAAGACTAGAGAATCAAATTAAATCAATTTAGTGAATATCTATCTGTATTGGATTTGATTTGATCACATATATACAACCTCGACATAGAAAATTGACAAGCTTTTTTCTTCACTATTTTGCTGTTGATTGTCCCTAGATATGCTTTCCCCTAAAAATTCTCCGATACTTGGAGATAACTGAGTCTGCATCGAAACACATGCTAATTCAATTAAGAATCTTGTCATGTCAAGTCCTGTTTCATTCAATTTTGCATGAGAATTCAAGAGTATACCTCTCCATTTCTAGAATCAATTCTGATGGCAGCACAATCTTCAGTACTAGTGGCTTCAATCTCTAGCTGGGAATCTAAATTGCATCGAGAAATGATGAGGGTATAGCAGAAAAATGCAGCAAAGAAAGCCATAACCCAGCTGATCTTCGTCAATTGTACAGTGAGGCATCCCAGGAAAAAAATGGAGACACCCACTTCGAATCCAAACTTCAAGCACAGTGACATAAAAACAAATGCAGCATAAGAGATAATGCTGAATGCGTCTGATTTTCCATTGTCAACTCTATAATAGGAGTATAGAGAGGCGACCACTAAAACCAAAAACCCCACATGAGTTTTCACCAAGAAACTCCTTGAAACGTGGATTTTCTTAGCAAACAATGTCATGTTGCAGATTATTAGGCTTATGATTATATAAAGTAGAGTGTGAAATAGCTCGTGCCATACTGGGGAGAAATGGTGTCATAGTACTGTTCCAGTGGAAGAGTTGCTTTTGGGTTTTGAAGTCTTTTATAAATCTTTAATGTCCAAGTTAATATTCTTGGAAGGACCGAAAGAAACTTTCCAGGACGAGGACAAATTTAATCTGAAGCATTTCTTGAAGTCGCTATAATAGGGAGCTCGAATCCATGAAGATTGATTTTGCCTTTTGAGTTTCCTAAAACAAGAGGAAGAAAAAGTACAAGGGAAAGCGATAGAACTGAGGAAAGATATTTTCTGATGGAGGCACAAATGAGAGAGGAGAGAATTCTTGTATATAATTTAATAATAAGGTAGCGATTCAAATAAGGCAAACTGTATTACTGTATAAAATTCCTCGAAGAACCGAAAGAATCTTCAAAAAATGGTTATGAAGAATCGTAAGTGTTTAAACGGCTTTCCGAAGCCTTTTCTTAATAATTAAGTGGTCTTCATTTTTAAATTTTAAGCAGTCTTCGTGGACGAACACATCAAAGAAGCCTGTCTCAATTAATGGACCCTCCATTTGGAGCAAGTTATGAAATTAAATTGATGATTGAACATGAGGAAGTGCAAATTCAAATGTTAATGATCTAATTGATGAACTGGTGTACTTTTGTAGATTAAAATAATATATATATATATATATATATATATATATATATATATGTATAATTAAATATTATATATTTAAACCTACAAATTTAATTAAAAATAATATTTGATATTTAATTATACAAAAATAATATTCACAATCAAAAGTTTACAGTTAAAATTGACTAAATAATAAAGAAATATTATTAATTCATAAAATATTTATTTATATCAAATATATAAAATGTCATTAGTACATTAGTGTTTCTACTAAAAATGGTTGATCTGTAATGTTAATTTCTTTATCATTTGGTTATAAAATAAGCAAAATTTTAAGAACAACAAAAACAAAATTTTCCAAGTGGATCCGATTTATTTATCACTGGTTTTTACTCAATTAAACCAGTTCCAGGCCGATTTAATCAGTTCCGGACCTGTTATAAGATAGAGAACTCCAAATGATAAAATAAATTCTCAATTTTCCACTATAAATTGAGAGGATTCATTTCCCTTTTAAGTAATTCCAGCAGTTTTTGGGCGCATAGGGTTTTGAACTCTAATTCCAATACATTAAAAATTAAGACTAAATTATTTCCTACTTTTTATAATTTTACATAATTTTTTAATCTCATCTCTAAAATTTAAAATAATTTGTAACTAAATCCTAATAGTTTAAAAATTTTTGATTTAATCCCTTTTCATCAGTGTTATCTTAAATTTTACAGACGCAACTAAATATATGTATATTGACACTCTGAATATATATATATGATTTATACTAATATATATATATATAATTAAGTGTTAGTTTCCATGTATATGACATGCAATATAATTTTTCACTTTGAATTATCAATATTTAAAAATTATTAAATTTCTACTAATCTAGTTTGAATTGAATTCATAGAGGTACAAAACTCTTTGGGCGCTAATTTTTCTTTTTTTTTTATTTACAAGACACCAACTAATTAAGATCATACATTAAAAAAAAAAAAGTGTCAAACCAGTTAAACTAGCCTTGATACATATGATGCAAGTTATATTAAATAATTTAGAGAAATCATCTTAAACTATATTTCAAATATTAACTATTAAATACATAGGCATGTTTGGTAGCAAGGGTAACAACATTAGAATCATTGAAGTAAAAAGAAAAATAATAAGAAATTGTCCAAATTACTCTCTTCCAAAATATAAAAACATTTTCATAATATTTTTTAGAATTGAGATATTTTAATAAAATATCATCTTTTTATTTCTTTCTCCTTTCTTTTTCCCTTACATACCAAACATACCTATAGTAATTATATGAAGTCTCAACTGATTCTTCCCTGCTGCTGTAACTTTCTTTTTCACAACATTAAAAGTGCTAAAAGGAGAAATGTGTAAATTATTCAACCCAGGGCCTTGGCAAGTGTATGTATAAGCGGCCTTGTTTTTTTAAGATAGGGAAGAAGAGATCTTTCGTATGATCATTATTGAATATGGGAATATTATTTTCTCTGCATTTGACTTTATTGAATTTAGGCGATCCCTAAATTTCCGACACTTGTTTATCACTGGACGAAAATTTTGTATAAAACTAAATCAGTAAACATACTATAAAAATATTTGGCTAAAATGTACTTTACCTTCCTAAACTTTGCTCTATGTGTAAAAAATTTCCTAAAGTTTTAAACTCAACAAAAAACCCTCCTCAACTTTCATTTTGTGCTAAAAACCCTTTACAGTTAGTTGACCGTTAACTAATATCACGTCATCAGTATATTAGACAACTCAAACGCTACGTCAAACATTTTTTACACCTCAAATATCGATAGTGACGATTTGGCAGCGCTGACATGGCAAGTAAATTGTAAAAAATATCTGACGTGACATTTGAGGTGTGTAGTATATTAATGACGTGACATTTAGTTAACGGTCAACTAATTGTAGAGAATTTTTGGTACAAAATGAAAATTGATGGGGTCTTTTGTTGAGTTTGAAAGTTTAGGAAAATTTTTTGTACATAGAATAAAGTTTAGGGGGGTAAAGTAGATTTTAGTCAAAATATTTTTGTGATTCAGATTGAAAAAAATGAAAGAGTTGGAACAGGAACGCAGAAGGGAAATGATTCATTTTTCGTGAAAGAACAGCTACGCAGAAGGAGAGGCCACGTGACTTCGCGCAAACAGTTAGATGAGATGGCATCGAACGGCTCATGCGCGAACTACATTCCGTAATTTGCACTTGAAATTCAGATGCACCGGACTTCTTGGTGTCTAGTTAATTTGTCGTGAAATTGTTTATATTTAATGAAGAAAAGAAGATTATTATAATTTGAAAATTATGAATTTAGTTATAGTTGTTTCTAAACACAAGTAAAATAATTCTTGTTGTTAGACATCTGTTGGTTAACTAATAGTTATGCACATCCATTGTTAGGATTTCTCACTCAACATATAATCCCATGTCAACAGCAATGTCATATTTAGTTACTTGTCATTTTTTTAGTTTAATTATAATTTTTATAACAAATTTAAAATATAGTATTATATTTTTTGAATTATTATAAAAATTATTTTAATAAAAAATCTGCTTTTTTAGTTTACTAATATTTCTAAACTTGTTAATAAACGTAATAAAAAAGCCTAATTAATTACACAATATTTTTTATTAGAATAACTTTTTTATATTAAAATATTTTCAATTTAATTTTTTAGATTTATATAATTACAATTTTGGTGGAGGATTAAAACTTTAGAAATTACTCTCACCCTTGGATTGCAACTCTATCAGCTACGGTCTTGAGTCAAATTTTCCAGCATGTCCAAACAAAAGTGATAACATTATTCCATAAAATAAAAATGATAACTAAATTAATAATATATAACAATGGAGGGGAAAACGATAGTCTAATTTGTATATCAATGACAAATTAAATAACTATACTATGTTAATATAAAGAGAATAAAAGAAAATTATTTACGAGATACAAATTCCACGGACAAAACAAAAATGAGATATTACTTTTTTTTCCTTAAAAAGTTTACAAATAAATTTTTAATTATAATAATTTAAAATGTTATAAAATTTATAATTAAATTAAAAAATAAAAATTGCCAATTAAACATATAACGTGGCGGGTGATTGAGTATGACATGACTAGTGACATGATATTACATGCTGAAACAAACACGATGTGTTTTCGTTAGGCTAATCTTAGTCATTAGATTGCCACGATCCAACGAATCTTTTGCTTGTTTCTGAATTGTGACTATTCAAACAATAAATTGAACAATTCGCCTCAAGCATCAAGGCTAATGTATCCCTTTCTTGGATGCTCAAGGCATTAGCCCACCACTTTTTTATTTTGGGTTGCTAAGTAAAAAATAAAAGGTTATTTTTAAAAATTATTTATTTATTGTATTTTGATTCGAAAATCATACACTTATCATATTATAATAGGAAAACTTAATAGCATATATATAAAAAAACTATACTTAAGTTTAATAAAAATTATTTCAATAACTAAATTAAAAAAATAAATTTTTAGGAACTAAAGCATAAAATTTCTCTCTCTCTCTCTCTCTCTCTCTCTCTCTCTCTCTCTCTCTCTCTCACAGAAGCTATGATGGCGGCGATCGGTGACTGTGGTGACGACAGTGACTGTGGTGGCGACGACAATGACAACAATGGCGACAGCAACAACGACGACAACAACAGGTATAACATCACCGCCGGTGTCGACAACAATATTGATGGTGGTACTCGCAGCCGCAACGAAAAGATCGACAGCAACGGTGGCAACTTTTTTTTGTAAAAGCAATCATTTCATTTTAATCAGCAAAATATGGCTACCTCAATAATTAAAACTTCGGATCCATTATTTATATTAAAAAAAAAGTTCTTCCATTCTAGTCCTTTCTATATAGAGTATACTATTTTTCAATTTAATCTTGTACTAGAATTATCTTACCAATTTGATTTTTAGTAACATATGTATGATATTTCTCAATTTGATTTCTTATAGATAGAATCATTGCCAACAATATTCTTCTATTATTTTGTTGTTAATAAAACTACCAATTTACATATTATATAATAGTAATAACATATAATAAATATATTACCTAGCATAAAATTTGTAAATTTTATCAACTTATTAATAAAAAGATAATTATATAATTATGGCAAAATAATATTATATGCCTTTAACGTTTATTTTGATTTTCATTTATGACCCTGAATTGTTTTTTTGATTATGTCTTTATCTTTTATTTTTTATCAGATATGTCCCAAAATGATAAAAATACTCTCCATCCCTCTCTTCTCTCTTCTCTCTTCTCTCTCTCTCTCTTCTTTTTTTTTTTTGGCTAGAATCCTTGGTTTTCATCTAAGACATGAAGGAACTCAAAATTCATGTAAATCTGCGACTACGACTCCATCACTCGCAGCATCGTCTATTCGGAGATTTTGAAGCAATAGCTTATAGCCCTCTACTAATCCTTCAACTGAATTAGAGAATTCAAAGCTTAATCCTTGATTCTGACACAGTAAAATAAACAAATTATAAAAAAACCTAGAAGCAACAAGATACTAAGAATTAGGAAGCATGATGAACCTCCTCCAGACGACGTCGTCTTGATTAACATACTCCCAAGGCTCCCAAGTCTTTGCTTCGATTCAGGTGTGTATGCAAATCCTGGAACTCCTTCATTCTTGATCCCTCCTTCCGTCATCTACGCCAATTCGCTACACACACCTAGGGCCGCCTCCCCTTCATTCTTAAAGTTTGCAGATCTTATTAAGCTTAGTGGATGCTTGATTTTAGTTGGATACAAGGGCAGTGTTTTGAAATTGTGGATCTTGAAAGACTATGAGACACAGGAGTGGGTACAAAAAAGCATAGAGCTTCCTTCTGGGATTGGAGCACAAAAGTGTGTTTTCCATGAAAACTAAGGATTCCGACAAAAAAAAATGGAGAGGGAGAGAGAGGATTCCCACCATTGTTAAGTCTTTTGCATCTGATTCTCTGAGAGAGAGGGAGAGAGGAGAGAGAGGGGGATGGAGGATATTCTTGTCATTTTGAGACATATCTGATAAAAAATGAAAGATAAGAGATATAATCGGATAAAAAAAACTTCAAGGATATAAATAAAAATCAAGATAAACATTAAGGACATAGAGTACTATTTTGCCTATAAATATTTATAAATGATTAATTAAAAAAATTATACGTAAAGGATCAAATTAAAAAAAAATCAAATGCTAGGGATTAAATTAAAAAAGTAATTTCATTGACTAAAATAGAGTTTTATCAATTAAATAATAGAATCAAGATGAGAAATTGAATGAAGAAACTAAAAATTAGATAACCATGGAGATATCAATTTGTCTAAGATCGTCACTTAAACAATGTACATGTAAGTACCAATTGATGCTAAGATAAAAAAAAAAAGTAGGTGATAATGCTCAAACTCTGACGTTGTGCGCCAAGGGAAGACCCTGTTGTGTCTAAATTTGGATGAACAAAAAATGCTCGACTGAGCATGACCGTTGGATCGTTTTGATCCAACGGCCACAAATGCAGATGGGCTTCTTTTTGTAGTCGTTGGATCAAAACGATTATGTTTAAATGCTTTTTCTTTTGTTCATCCAAAAAACTCTAGCCAATCAAAATGTGCTACATGTCCAACCCACTTGCCCATCCATAGGACCCGCGAGACCCACAAGAATTGACCTGGGAGATCGTCTTTTCCCCTATGGCTCGCACGTTTACCTTCATCTGTGGTCGTCTTCTTCGTCTCCAGTTGTTGTCAATCTTCTACGTCATCGCCAATGTGTACTTCTGGCTTTGCTCTTGCATCCAAAAGACGAGTAGCAATAAACCTCCTTCCTCGCTCTCTCTTAGAAATCGCTCTAACTTCTCTCTCTTTCAATCCCTCTCTTACCTCCTCGTTCCTCCTCTGTCTTCTTCATTTTGGTGCTATTCAATACTCCATAAGATCACATAACAAAAAAATACAAAGTAATACCCAAATTTGATTCAAGTGCAAGTAACATCCAAGGCTTCAAAAATTACTTTAGAATCTCAAAACAAGATGAAAAACAACAAAGAAAGAAAAAAACTTGGGATCTAAATATCCATAAATATCCATGTTTTAAGCAATCAAGATCAAAATATTAGGACTAAACTCCATTGGTTATTGCTGAAATTAATTAATCAATAAGCAAGCTTCGATTATGTCCTCATCTTCCACGTTGTTGACGGTGTCATTTTGTTCTTCGGGAAGTTCTCTCTCGAATCTGGAATGCTTCCTTCAATGTGTCATTTTGCTTGTTCATTAGTGAACTCTTCCTTGGCCGATGCAAGAGCAAAGCCAGAAGTATACACATTGGCGATGACGTAGAAGATACAGAAGACTGAAGACAAAGAAGATGACCACAAACGAAGGCACACGTGCAAGGCAAAAAGGGAAGAAGATGATCTCACTGAGTTAGGTCTCCCACGCCATTTGGATGGGCAAGTGGGTTGGACAGGTGGCGCATTTTGATTGGTTGAAGTGTTTTGGTAAAAAAAAAAAAGGGTTAAAACACGATTATGACCATTGGATTAAGATATAACGGCCACAAAAAGAAGCTTGTTTGCATTCCTAGCCATGGATCAAAATGATCCAACAGTCAAGTGCTAACGAGCAATTGCTACTCATCTAAAGGTTGAGTGGCAAATTAGGATGCGACCCTGCTCCTAAGTTTCCAAATGTTAAGGAAGCAAAGTTTCTCTTTAACACAGTCAAAGCTAATATTCTCTTCAATTTGAGTTTTGGTTTTCTTCCTAGACGACACCGTGTTCATTTCATTAAATGAATACTAGCAAATAATAAATAGAAAGAGAAAAGTATTATTTATATTCTTAAATGTAATGTCATGTAAATATTTAATGATATATATTGATATGATATTTCATTTTATACATGTTAGTACTAAATCATTCATTCTAAATATGCTTCATCAAATACCAACTTAAAATGATCAAAATGGCTTTGTGAATTTTCATAAATGACAAAAAGAATGAGAGATTTTAGAGGATTCATAAGGTTATCTTAGTCATTATAAGTTGATATTTGAGGTGACAGATAAAAAAAAAAAGGACAATTTGGCACTAAAGGATATAAGAAAATATCGTTAAATATTTTTAATAACATTAGACTCAAAGACATAATCGAAATTAATTGAAAACATATATATTATAATTAATATAAAATAAAGTTTTAAATTTTAATTGAAATATGAGCCAAAGTGTAGAGAATGAATAGTAAATTTTACCTAAATTAAAAAAAAAAAAACTCACTTGTCTGAGCCTTAAGAGGTTTATTATTCTATAGGTAAAATACACTAGATTTGGTCAAGTAGCATCTTCTATTTTTCTTATTTCAAATATTACGTTAGTTTTTTTTTAAGTTTCTTTTGTTGTCATTATATATATGAGATATGATACAAATCATTAAATTGGATATTATCAAATGACTCAAAATCGTGCATGTATAAAAAAGAAGATAAGTAGTTTTAATGTAGGACCTTCTTCTCAATTGTGGGTATTGTGAATTTGATTCGGTCCCAACAGATAAACTCTGCTTCCAGCCATTTTCCACATTGTTTTGTGAAGTAACATTATCTTGGTCCGTAATTTCCTGCAAGAAATTAAAACAGTGAACACACAAGATCAGAGAATCGAATCAATTACCAAAATATCTATCTATATTGGAATTGGTCACATATATCTTGGACAGAGAAATTTGACAAGAATTTTTCTTCTTCACTATTTTGTTGATTATTTTTCCCAGATATGCTTTCCCCTGAAACAATACCTTGCCTGGATGGTTCCTAGATGAAATTAAAACCATGAACCTCATAAGAAGAATGATCAATCAATTTCAAACTCACTGTAAATTAGATTTAATCACTTTCATGCTGGAAAGACAGGGTAGTGACCTCAGATACGCTACCCCCAGAAAACTCTCCAATAGAACCAGTATTTGGGGTTGAGGACAGCAGCGTCTGCACCGACAATATCGAGAAAGAGAAACACATGGTAATTCAATTAAGAATATTGTCAAGTTTTGTTTCTTGAATATTTTGCAGCAGAACTCAAGAGAGTACCTCCCCATTTGCAGAGTCAATTCTGATAGCATTTAGATCTTCAACACCCAAGGCTTCAATCTCTTGTTGGGAATCTAAATAGTATCGAAAAGTGATGAGGGAATAGCAGAAAATTGCTGCAACAAAAGCCAGAACCAAGCTAATCTTCATCAATTGTACTGTAAGACACCCAAGGAAAAAATTGAAGAGACCCACTTCGAATCCAAAATCTAATTTCCTCGAGAAACAGAGTGACATGAAAGCAAATGCTGCATAAGAAATGGTGCTTCATACGTCTGGCTTTCCCTTCGCAAATTTATCATAGAAGACAGAGTAAAAAGAGGCGAGCATTAAAACCAAAATCCCCACATGAGATTTGACCATAAAACTCCCTGAAACTTGGATTTTCTTGGCAAACAACAATAAGCCACAGATCAATAAACTAATCGCTGTACAAAGAAGGAACTTGAAGAAATTCCAGTCTCCAAATAGATATTTGAAGGTGGAGCTTAGAGCAAAACATACCAGGCGAACTATGTACGACAGAAACCCCAAAAAACTCCATAACTTCGACTCATTTTGCAACATCCGAATACGAACGACCATACTGTTATTTTCCCAGTATCAAAATCTAGCTTATAAGATTGTGAAATTGGTCGAGCAATTTATCGCGGCATAGCTACCTCCCACCGTGATTCCTTTTCCTTTCATACCCTTTGCTTTTCTGTTCCCATTTTTCTTTTGTTTCTGTTTCTTCCTGAGGCCTTGAAATTGAAATTCCAAATTCAGTAGTTTCTTGTTTCGTGAAGAACAGACGATGTACCTGACCGCACCCCCAAACACAATACACATAATACACACAATTCAGTAATTTATTGTTTCTGTTTCTGTTTCTTTCTAATGAAGTCGTGAGCTTCCCTTACCTGTCCCTGACGTCCAAGAAGATCTACAACGCAGCCATAATGCTTCAGTTTTGGCAGAAGTTGGAATTTTGCAGTCACTAGCAAAAAGTTCAAGACCTCTATCTGTAAAAGTCGAGTCAGAAGGGCTCGTCTCGGGCTCACTTCCAATCTGTTCTGCTTCGCTCTCCTTCGGCGTGTTGCTCGCCCTCCGATCTGTTCTGTTTGTTTCGTCTTTTTTCTGAGTCTAAGTGTGGCTTTGAGAGGATGACTAACATCTGAGTGTGGAGAGTGCAATGGCGATATAGTTCATTCTTATGTAGTTCACATGCAATAAAACAAATAAAAATGAAGTAGAGTGAAAAGTGAAAATGTAATAAATGACGCGGGATCCACATGAAGAAAAAGAGGCAACATGAAGAAAATGGTGTAAGGTGGGGTCCCTCCTAAGTAGGACTCGTCACTAAAAAAAGAGAAAGGGGTCAAGTTGCAATTTAATAAAAATTGTAATCAAATTTTGTAATTTATCCCAAAATTAAAAAAGGACAAAAATGTTAGACACAGTCTTTGCTGAAATTGGAGGGGCTGCTAGAATTAGGCGCAGACGCTGGGGTTGGTGTAGTTGGTGTAGGCTGCGCAGAAGAAGAAAAATTGAAGGGGTTGGTGAGGAATGACCCTATAAATAGGGTCATTCACCTTTTTCAGAATTCATTCCTCAAATCATTCAAAATCCTCACAAAGGAGAGTGAGAGAAAAATAGAGAGAGCCTTAGAAAAAGAGTTTTTCTAAGAAGAAAATAGTGAGTTAATTTGTAAGGGTATTTTCACAAATTGAAAAAATACCGTTGTTGTATTTTTGTGAGTGAGAGATCCACCTGAGGGTGAAGTTTGTAATCTCATTATTATTATAGTGGAAGTTTAAGTGGCCTACGAGTCCCATGAGTTTTACCTCATTTAGAGGGTTTTCCACGCTAAAATCTTGGTGTTATTTTATCTTTTTGGTTTGGGAATTATCCTGGGATTGAGGGTATTATTTATTCTTTCAAATACCCCAATTTTCCCAATAAAGTGGTATCAAAGCTGTGGTTATTCAAGAATATTGTACAAGTACTATTTATACGTACGAGTACTATTCACGAATACTGAACAAAGACGTACAAGTACTGTTCATACGTACAGATACTTTTTATATGTAGTTTATACGTATAGATACTATTCATACGTACGGTATTGTTTATATGTATGGACTATTCATTGTCGGAAAAAGTTTCAAGTTCGGTGAAACTTGTTGACTACCGCTCAAAATAGAGGAGAGCACCGGCAATATGATCAAGTTGACTGCCTTTAATTATGCTATCTGGAAGCCAAAGATGGAAGATCTTTTATACATTAAAGATCTATGGAAGCCAATCGTGATGCCGAAGGAGAAAGTAGTGGCAACTCCGACGGACGACAAAGATGATGGCAAAACAACTAGCACGTCAGATGCTGATTGGGTCGTGCTGAATCGAAAATGTGCTGCTCAAATCAGGCAATGGATTGACAAGAGCATTTTTCAAAATTTTGCTAATGAACACGATGCTTATGTTCTTTGGCAAAAGTTGGAGAAAATGTATGCATGGACAACCGCACAGAATAGAGCTAATCTGATGCGACGATTAGTCAATCTGAAGTATAAAGATGGGAGCAGTGTATCGGAACATATGAGTGAGTTCCAAGGTATTGTAGATCAACTGAACTCGATGAAGATGACTGTCGATGATGAGCTATAAGCATTGCTGATGCTGAGTTCTCTACCAAAAAGTTGGGACACTTTAGTTGTGTCGGTTAGTAACTCAGCCCCTGAAGGCAAGCTTACCATGGATATGGTAAAAGACAGAATGTTGAATGAAGAATCTCGACGAAAAGATGAAGGATATAATCCTGAGTCCGAAGCGCTTGTCACAGAGAAACAGGACAAGCAAGAAAGACGCGGAAGAAATAAGGGTAGAGATTATCAGAAAAGAAACCAGCAAAGAGGACGGTCAAAGTCTAGATCGAGACATGACAAGAAGTGTCATCACTGCGGGAAGCCCGGACATTTCATTAGAGAATGCCGGAAGTTACAGCAATCCAGGAATCAGGAAGCAGAGAACCGAACAAATGACACTGCAAGTGTCACCAAAGATGTTGTCATTGTTCAAGATGCTGACTATGTCAATCTGGCATATCATGAGACTACATGGGCAGTTGACTCAGGCGCTTCCTACCATGTTACCTCAAGACGAGAATTCTTTTCAACCTACACCCAGGGTGATTTCGGACGAGTGAGGATGGGAAATGATGATGCATCCAAAATTATTGGCATTGGCAACATTTATTTGGAAACTAATCTTGGATGTAGGTTACTCTTGAAAGATGTGAGGCATGTTCCTGATATTCGCCTCAATTTAATCTCCACTAGAGTACTTGATGATGGTGGCTACAGCAACTATTTTGGTGAAGGAAAATGGAAGCTCACCAAAGGCAACTTGATAGTAGCCAAAGGCAAGAAAGATTCATCTCTCTACATTATGGAAGCAAAGTTATGTAAAGGAGATGTAAACACTGCTAGGAAAGAAATTCCCACCAAGCTATGGCATAAGCGGCTCGGTCACATGAGTGAGAAGGGTCTCAGAATTCTTTCCAAGAAGGAGCTCTTGCCAGAATTAAAAGGTACACCTTTGCGTACTTGTGTTGATTGTATTATGGGAAAACAACGCAGAGTTGCATTTCGTAGTTCTCCACCCTCTAGAAAAGCAAATATTCTAGATTTGATACACACAGATGTCTGTTCAATGAGTAATAAGTCACATGGAGGTGCACTCTATTTTGTGACTTTTATTGATGACCACTCAAGAAAGGTATGGGCATTTGCCTTGAAAACTAAAGATGAAGTGAAAGAAGTTTTCAAGCAATTTCATGTAAAAGTTGAAAGAGAAACTGGCAGACGTTTGAAGTGTGTACGTGCAGATAATGGCGATGAGTATCGCGGACCATTTGAGGAGTACTGTAGAAGTTTTGGCATCAGGCTGGAAAAATCAGTACCAAAGACACCTCAACACAACGGTGTCGCTGAAAGGATGAATAGAACCATCTGTGAAAGAGTCAGATGTATGCTCTCAAATGCAAAACTGCCAAACTCCTTTTGGGGGGAGGCAATGAAGACAGCAGTTGATTTAATCAACCTTTCTCCATCAGTTCCATTGAATTATGACATTCCAGAAAGAGTCTGGACGGGGAAAGATGTTTCTTACAAACACTTAAGGGTATTTGGTTGTAGAGCATTTATTCACATCCCAAAAGATGAAAGGTCCAAGTTGGAAGGAAAGTCGAAGCAGTGTATCTTCGTGGGATATGCCCATGAAGAATTTGGCTATAGACTCTGGGATCCTGTTAGCAGAAAGATCATTAGAAGCAGGGACGTGGTGTTTCTTGAAGATCAGATGATCGAAGATCTTGAGAAACAAGAGAAACCACAGTCAGATGAAATGCCAGTTAATCTGGAACCAGTCTCTCCACCATCAAATTCTAATGACGGGGGAGCTATACCAGATACTGATGATGTTGATCCACCAACTAGCAGTTCACAACTAGAGCCAGTTCCAGAGCAGGTCCAACAAGAAGCACCGTTAAGGAGAAGCACCAGAGAAAGAAAACCAAGTTGTAGGTATTCTCCTAATGAGTATGTGATGCTCACTGACTGGGGAGAACCAGAGAGCTATGATGAAGCTATTACCAATGAGCACAAGGATGAGTGGTTAAAAGCCATGCAAGAAGAAATAAAATCCTTACATGAGAACCACACATTTGACCTGGTGAAATTACCACAGGGCAGGAAAGCTCTCAAGAACAAGTGGGTGTACAAAATCAAAAGTCAAGAAGGCAGCTCACAACCACGTTATAAAACAAGACTGGTTGTGCAAGGATTCGGTCAAAAGAAGGGCGTTGACTTTGATGAAATATTTTCACCGATGGTAAAGATGTCTTCGATCCGAGTTGTTCTTGGTGTGGCAGCTAGCCTCAACCTGGAAGTTGAACAACTTGATGTAAAAACTGTCTTCCTAGATGGTGATCTTGACGAGGAAATCTACATGTAACAGCCCGAAGGTTTCCAAGTCAAAGGGAAAGAAAAGTTGGTGTGCAGATTAAAGAAGAGTTTGTATGGTCTGAAACAGGCACCAAGGCAGTGGTACAAAAAGTTTGACTCATTTATGGCGAAAAATGAGTACAATCGAACAACAGCTGATCACTGCGTCTTCATCAAGAAATTCTCTGATGATGACTTTATCATTCTTTTGCTCTATGTTGATGACATGTTAATTGTAGGTCAAAATATTGACAAGATTAACATGTTGAAGAAAGAGTTGAGCAAGTCCTTTGCAATGAAGGACTTAGGACCGGCAAAGCAGATTCTTGGCATGAGGATTACCCGTGATAGGAAAAATCACAAGATTTGGCTATCTCAAGAACAGTATGTGGAAAAGGTTCTTGAAAGATTCAACATGGATAAGGCAAAAACTGTTAGTTCTCCACTTGCCAATCACTTTAAGCTAAAAGTGAGCCAGTGTCCTTCAAACAAGGAGGATAAATTAGAAATGAGCAAAGTGCCTTATGCATCGGCTGTTGGCAGTTTAATGTATGCTATGGTATGTACTAGACCAGATATTGCTCACGCTGTTGGCGTTGTGAGTAGGTTCCTGTCACGACCCGTTTTCTGGGCACATGACCGGCACAATGATGAATCTCTCATCACTGTAAGCCTTCCGATAAATATATCAAATTTTCTTATCTGAAAATCATAGAGATGATTTGCATGTAATCATAAATTATCAATTTAAAATACATTATTATACTGACATACAAGCCAAATGTCGAACCCCTGAACTAGATGTCCTAGACGATTACAGAGCAACATAATCTATAACAGAAGAGAGGTCTACCCGACAACGGGAAGGTCCAAAGTGATCTACTCCTCTAGCAGATATTCTTCGATGGCAACCTGATCTGAACAAAAAGGTTGTACAAACAATGTGAGCTTTTAAACTCAATGAGCGAATCGGCCTCGCATTAATAAAATTCAAATACATTACCAGTCATGCAAGCATATCCAAAGGCTCATACTCAACCAATAGACAGAAGATAAAAATTTATCCAATTTAACAAACGTTACTAGTACTCGTCAATGGCAATATATCCCGGAGAGCGCACACAGACCGGCTCACCAATTATGTATATTTCTGCCATGACGCACAACATCATCCTCTTACATACAAGATAAAAATTCATCCAATTCAACAAACGTTACTAGTACTCGTCAATGGCAATATATCCCGGAGAGCGCACACAGACCGGCTCACCAATTATGTATATTTCTGCCATGACGCACAACATCATCCTCTTACATACAAGATAAAAATTCATCCAATTCAACAAACGTTACTAGTACTCGTCAATGGCAATATATCCCGGAGAGCGCACACAGGCCGGCTCACCAATTATGTATATTTCCGCCATGACGCACAACCTCATCCTCTTAGCTAGGGCGCCTCACGGATTTATCACCAATCCGGGCTATATCCCTACTGAGGGAATCGTTGTCTCCACACTCATTGGTCAAGACACCCTGTCAACCGGGTTTTTCGCCTTGCCGTGAGAGGGGGTACTGTCCCGCTCAATCACAATCAATAGCATTTCATATCATAATCAGAAGCTCAATATAATATTCATCCATATAACAGGTATAGTATATAACTATATTATGGATTTATAAACCACATATCAAGATAACAATTAATTCATTTTTGAAAACATTCAAACTTCACATCATCATAAGATACTTATTTCATTTTATCCATACTTATGGATTAATTATCTCATTTAGATTCGTCATTCTGAATCCAATTTCCCCCTATGAATCTTGGGAGTGTCCTACGACATACTTTTTATCACCAGTAATGCTAAAACTCTATTAAAACGGGGTCGTTTCACTCACCTGGATTCCGTACGAATATCGCTTCTCTAAGTCGTTACAGACAAGAGTACACAGATGAACTTCAGTATTCTGCTACGGAGATTTTCATGAAAGATTAGAGAAAACAAGTTAGGATTGTTTTCATATAGATACTGTTCATACATATGGTACTATTCATATGTACGGTCACTATTCATATATACGGTCACTATTTATACGTACGGATACTATTTATACATACGGATAATATTCATACATACGATCACTATTTATATGTATGAATACTATTTTTATGTACGGATACTATTCATATGTACGGTTACTATTCATACGGTTACTATTCATATCAGAAATAGAGAATACAATCTGTAAAAGAGTACACCAAGTAAGTTCCCAGGAAAGAGTGGAGGGTCACACTGGACACACTTAAAAACCAGGTCTTTCCTTAGCCAGAACTTTCCTAGACATGTATTCTTCACAGTTTACATTCTATTTCGGTAATCAGAGAATCAAAATAACATATAAACAGCTAAGGACAGTTTTTCTGATGTGGAAGATCGGCCAAAACCGCAACCACAGAGCATACTTAAAAAATTAACTTCTAAAATTTGAAAGACATAGAAAGGGCATAGTATCCTTACCTAAGCTGAAAAGGAAAGGCCCAAAATCTCAGAGGCCTAGCATTGAAGTAAGAGAAACTTAAGGAGAGAAGAAGAGAAGTTGAAGGTGTGAGTTTAGAAGTGAAATGGAAGGGTCTATTTATAGCAAAAGTCAAGGGTACTATTTGATACTATGCGCTTAATAAAATATTCAATTTACTATTTATGAAAATGACATTTCTAATAAAATAATCCACGTTAATCATTTACAGTTACTGTGCAACGACGGAAAAGTCGCAGGCGGCTTACTATTGAAAACTTAAGGGGAAAACTATCATTTCACCTTAAACCTTTATGTTTCTTTTCAATTCGGTCCTTTCACTTTAGTCCCTGAGGGTATTTTTACACATAAAACGTCATTTTCTCCCACGAACTTCTTTCTAGTTTTCTCTTATGACCAAACCACTTCTAGTACTTGATATTTCAATTGTATAAGTGAACAGTATCATATACGTAAATAGTATTATACATGTGAACAGTACCGTATACTGAAATAGTAACAGTAGTTTGTAAACAAATATTTATATTTTATTTTTCATGGGTATTACATTATCACCCCCTTAAGAGAATTCGGTCCCCCGAATTCAAAACTCATCTCAAGACTGAAATAAGTGTGATTACTTCGTCTATATCTCATCCTTTGCATCTCTTTCTTCCCAAACCTCTTCACATCCCTGGTAAGATTTACAAGAATACTATAGCATCAACTGTGAACTCTAGACCGCATTATCAATAATTTTCATAGGAATTTTTTTTTTCCTTTTCTAAACAGCAAGTAATCTCTTCTTCATCAGTTTGATCTTCTCCACAACCTTTTGTACCATAAAGTGTCTCATCCTCGTAACCTTTACCAAACTTAAACCATCTGATCAGAGACGAACTCTGTCTCTATGTAAAACCTCAAATAGGTGTCTTCTCAACAGTGGCACGTGATCTTTCCAGTTTATACTGAATATCAGAATACAAGCTACCATACACATAGCTTATAACTTTTACGAATACAAGTACCCTACCCGAAGGCATCATTTTTGGCCATAAGCAATATTCTTGCCCGAAGGCGATCCTTCTACCTTAAGGCGATACTCTCAGCTGAAGGCGTTATATAAAATGAAATCATTACATAAATCTCTAGGAAGAACAATCCTAGAAAATATGATAAGTAAATAACATACTTCTTACGCATAATTATATATATGAAAATTCCTCTCACCTCAATGACTCATATAGAGTCGCATCTCTTCAATGATTGAGGCAAACCCATAGTTCTATAGGTTCATAAAATACTTATTCAGCATTCCTCCATAGCTCAGAAGTGTAATGAAATATCATTTTAGTAACTCTGCTCAGTCAAAAAGATATTACTATACTATGCTTTAGAATCAAGTATGAAATATAACAAGTCCAATATTTTCTCATTCCTCAAGTTCTTTCAGTAAAATGAATCACTTCAACAAAGAAGATCTAGATACTAACTTAAATTTTATTTCTAGTACATAGATAATTTTAATACGTGAAGCTTACACCAAATGTAGCTTTAGGTACAAACAAAATAAAAATAAATTAAGGACGAGGAGGCTTTTGAAATGTAAAAGGTGCTCCAGGTCTAGAAGAGGAAGGTGCTTCAGACCTTAAGGAGGAAGCTAATCGTTGCAGCCTAGAAAGAGTTTCTGGAGGAAGCGCCTGAGAAATTTGGCGAAGAGCATAAGTCACTCCGTTCATACAGTCAATACACCTTGCTTGTTGGTCACGAAAATTTTGAGTTGCAAACATTGAATGTCTATCAACTCGATTAGCCAGTTCCCCGAAATGACGGTTTATCAGTTTCTCTTGGTTTTCAAAGAGACGACTTATTAGTCGCTTCTGGTCCTCTATCTTGTATTCCAGGCTCTCTATCTTACGTTCCAGGAATGCAAGCTTATTTTCTGAGGATGTTGCAGTACTGTCCTCCTCCAACTCTATTACATCCCTCTTTCTCTTCTTAATTTCTAGTGACCTGTCTACAGGTTTCTTCCCTTTGTTGTCTCCGAGACTTAGATTTAAATCAAGCTCTACATTGCCAGTCTCAAAATTCAAGTTGAAAGACTTATTATCGGCCATTTCTCTAGGGATCTCAGAAATAACTTTGAATGAGAAAGGAATGGAGATTGAGAAATAGGTATGTAATGAAAGAAGTAGGTTTGCTTGGTGCGATGAGTAGGGTAACGGGAATACAAGATTTATAGACAACCCGAAGCCCCTGGAGCTAAAGCCACCACAACCTACACGCCGCTTGCTATAAGGTTTACAGATCACATACGTCGCAATGCCAGCAATTAATGTCGGACATGCAAGTAAAATATAATTTAATGCAATTAACATAAGTCAAAGATTTCCTCAAAAAAATTTTCGACTAATCTTGACCTTTCTCAAAATTTTCGACTAATCGCCGTTTCAATCTATGATTTCCTCACTCTATACTTGTCTTATAGTGTAATCTCATATCACGATATCACTCTATGATCGGGTAGTCTCATATTGGCCGTATCTTAGATTCTAATCGGTGTCTTTACTCTGGACTTACACATAATATATATGTAAATATATATATTTTAAAACAAAGTTAACTGCTTACGGCACATGTATCAAGTATTATCATGATGCAAGGAAACATTGCCTTTCATTTGCCCACGAGAGCATTATATGTAAGTATGTGTAACCATGAAGATATATCATCATCTACACATTTTATTCTATCCAAGTCATTTTGATTTCTCATCTCTATGAGTATATGTAGGATCATCACATATTCTCCTTGATCGTAGCCTTCACTCATTATGCATGAATAACATACATAAATGTAATTACAACATGATTCAATCAATTATGTATATTATACTCAACTGAAGGCTCTTAAGAACAACACAATAAAACGGAGAAATGTATTTCAGTTCATCATAAAAGCATCCAAGGCAATCTTTGATGGCTATGTTATCAACTTCTTTGAATTTCGGAAAATGCCAACGGGAGAAATGGGAAAACCGAGTAAAATCGATCGCAAATCCACCGAATACTGACTTTCGTGGTTTTGGCATTAATGCGACGCATTGTTGGTGTGCACGCCTACCCTAGACTTCTGGCTTCCAGCTTGCAGAAATCCATAGGTTGATCGTGTAGGGGTGCGGTGAAGAGATATCTTCTTTGTCTCTTAGTCCAAATTTTTTCTCTATAAAAACCTTCTCAGCGTTCTCAGTTACCACACCACAAAGAGTAATAATCTCCGAGCCTACAATCCCCCAGTATTCCTCTCGCCTCATACTCTTACAAAAATTTCTAAATTTTTCCAAATCATGTCCGCAAGGAAGTACATTGATCTCACAGTAGAGGCTAAGGAAGAAGAGCTCGACTTAAACTTAAGTCTGGGCAAAGACAAGGGCAAAAGACCTTTTGAGGGGTCTCCAGAGAAACAGAAGGAGAAGAAAATGAAGAAGATCGAGGAAGCTGAGGAGACTAGCACGGGCCATACCTCGGAGGACAAAATCGCCTGTCTAGAGCAGGAGGTGAAAAATCTGAAAAAGATGATAGGAGACCTGGAGAAGTTAACTAAACGCAATCATGCAGAAATGACTTCAAGAATAGACAGGTTCTTCTATTGGTCTACCCAGTGCTTCTGCAATCAACAACAAAGAAGTGTTGATTGTATGAATGGGATTTACACTACCCTCCGCGACATTGCTATGTCCCTTGCTCCAAGGAATGGTCGAGGGGTGATGATACAATACAACCCTCCTAATCCAAGACCACCTCGCTTTTAGATTACTCATGCATGAGTAAACTTCTTCTTTTTTGCAATGTAATCCTTCAGTTTTTTTTTGTTTTTAATGCGAGTGGTTTCTTTTATTGGCTGGTACCCTAAAATAATATAGCTACACAAATTCAATCATGAATTCAGCTTATAAAATCCACCATATAAAAATTTGATCCGACAACAACGGAATCAAAACAAGTAATAACCTTTCCTTTACTAAGTTCAAAAGTGTAGCCACATCTATCTAAAATTAAACCTGACAACATACTTTCTAAGAAGAGATAAGTCTCGGAGGGAAAGGAAATGAAAACATCCTACAGGACCTTCAGTAGAGCCGTCTCTCTATAGTTGTGCCCGGGTTCACAACGATAGAGGAGGTCCTACTAAGGTTACCTTGCTCTGTAATCACTAGGAGACCTAACAACCATTGCTCTGATACCAACTTTGTCACGATCCGTTTTCTGGGCACATGACCGGCACAATGATGAATCTCTCATCACTGTAAGCCTTCCGATAAATATATCAAATTTTCTTATCTGAAAATCATAGAGATGATTTGCATGTAATCATAAATTATCAATTTAAAATACATTATTATACTGACATACAAGCCAAATGTCGAACCCCTGAACTAGATGTCCTAGACGATTACAGAGCAACATAATCTATAACAGAAGAGAGGTCTACCCGACAACGGGAAGGTCCAAAGTGATCTACTCCTCTAGCAGATATTCTTCGATGGCAACCTGATCTGAACAAAAAGGTTGTACAAACAATGTGAGCTTTTAAACTCAATGAGCGAATCGGCCTCGCATTAATAAAATTCAAATACATTACCAGTCATGCAAGCATATCCAAAGGCTCATACTCAACCAATAGACAGAAGATAAAAATTTATCCAATTCAACAAACGTTACTAGTACTCGTCAATGGCAATATATCCCGGAGAGCGCACACAGACCGGCTCACCAATTATGTATATTTCTGCCATGACGCACAACATCATCCTCTTACATACAAGATAAAAATTCATCCAATTCAACAAACGTTACTAGTACTCGTCAATGGCAATATATCCCGGAGAGCGCACACAGACCGGCTCACCAATTATGTATATTTCTGCCATGACGCACAACATCATCCTCTTACATACAAGATAAAAATTCATCCAATTCAACAAACGTTACTAGTACTCGTCAATGGCAATATATCCCGGAGAGCGCACACAGGCCGGCTCACCAATTATGTATATTTCCGCCATGACGCACAACCTCATCCTCTTAGCTAGGGTGCCTCACGGATTTATCACTAATCCGGGCTATATCCCTACTGAGGGAATCGTTGTCTCCACACTCATTGGTCAAGACACCCTGTCAACCGGGTTTTTCGCCTTGCCGTGAGAGGGGGTACTGTCCCGCTCAATCACAATCAATAGCATTTCATATCATAATCAGAAGCTCAATATAATATTCATCCATATAACAGGTATAGTATATAACTATATTATGGATTTATAAACCACATATCAAGATAACAATTAATTCATTTTTGAAAACATTCAAACTTCACATCATCATAAGATACTTATTTCATTTTATCCATACTTATGGATTAATTATCTCATTTAGATTCGTCATTCTGAATCCAATTTCCCCCTATGAATCTTGGGAGTGTCCTACGACATACTTTTTATCACCAGTAATGCTAAAACTCTATTAAAACGGGGTCGTTTCACTCACCTGGATTCCGTACGAATATCGCTTCTCTAAGTCGTTACAGACAAGAGTACACAGATGAATTTCAGTATTCTGCTACGGAGATTTTCATGAAAGATTAGAGAAAACAAGTTAGGATTGTTTTCATATAGATACTGTTCATACATATGGTACTATTCATATGTACGGTCACTATTCATATATACGGTCACTATTTATACGTACGGATACTATTTATACATACGGATAATATTCATACATACGATCACTATTTATACGTATGAATACTATTTTTATGTACGGATACTATTCATATGTACGGTTACTATTCATACGGTTACTATTCATATCAGAAATAGAGAATACAATCTGTAAAAGAGTACACCAGGTAAGTTCCCAGGAAAGAGTGGAGGGTCACACTGGACACACTTAAAAACCAGGTCTTTCCTTAGCCAGAACTTTCCTAGACATGTATTCTTCACAGTTTACATTCTATTTCGGTAATCAGAGAATCAAAATAACATATAAACAGCTAAGGACAGTTTTTCTGATGTGGAAGATCGGCCAAAACCGCAACCACAGAGCATACTTAAGAAATTAACTTCTAAAATTTGAAAGACATAGAAAGGGCATAGTATCCTTACCTAAGCTGAAAAGGAAAGTCCCAAAATCTCAGAGGCCTAGCATTGAAGTAAGAGAAACTTAAGGAGAGAAGAAGAGAAGTTGAAGGTGTGAGTTTAGAAGTGAAATGGAATGGTCTATTTATAGCAAAAGTCAAGGGTACTATTTGATACTATGCGCTTAATAAAATATTCAATTTACTATTTATGAAAATGACATTTCTAATAAAATAATCCACGTTAATCATTTACAGTTACTGTGCAATGACGGAAAAGTCGCAGGCGGCTTACTATTGAAAACTTAAGGGGAAAACTATCATTTCACCTTAAACCTTTATGTTTCTTTTCAATTCAGTCCTTTCACTTTAGTCCCTGAGGGTATTTTTACACATAAAACGTCATTTTCTCCCACGAACTTCTTTCTAGTTTTCTCTTATGACCAAACCACTTCTAGTACTTGATATTTCAATTGTATAAGTGAACAGTATCATATACGTAAATAGTATTATACAGGTGAACAGTACCGTATACTGAAATAGTAACAGTAGTTTGTAAACAAATATTTATATTTTATTTTTCATGGGTATTACAGTTCCTGGCAAATCCTGGAAAGGAACATTGGGCAGCAGTCAAATGGATACTCAGGTATCTCAGAGGTACTTCCAGTCATTGTTTATGCTTTGGTAATGGAAAAGCTGTATTAGAAGGATATACAGATTCAGACATAGCTGGAGATGTGGATACCAGGAAGTCTATATCTGGGTACCTGATAACATTTGCAGGGGGATCTGTCTCGTGGCAGTCAGGATTACAAAAGTGTATTGCCTTAAGCACCACAGAAGCAGAATACATTGCAATCACCGAAGGTTGTAAGGAAATCCTGTGGATGAAGAAGTTCTTACAAGAATTAGGCCAAAACCAGGAAAACTATATTCTCTATTGCGACAGTCAAAGCGCAATACATCTCAGCAAGAATCCAACTTTCCATTCCAGGTCGAAACACATTGATGTGAGATATCACTGGATCCGTGATGTGTTGGAAAGCAAGTTGCTGAAAGTTGAGAAAATCCACACCAACAATAATGGGGCCGATATGATGACGAAGACTCTACCAAGAGAGAAGTTGGAAGTCTGTAAAGAAGTTGCAGGCTTGGTATCACTCCCCACTTAAGTCGGGAGGGAGAGATTTGTAAGGTGGGGTCCCTCCTAAGTGGGACCTGCCACTAAAAAAAGAGAAAGAGGTCAAGTTGCAATTTAATAAAAGTTGTAACCAAATTTTGTAATTTACCCTAAAGTCAAAAAAGGACAAAAATGTTAGGCACAGTCTTTGCTGAAATTGAACGGGCTGCTGGAGTTAGGCGCAGACGCTGGGGTTGGTGGAGTTGGTGCAGGCTGTGCAGAAGAAGAAAAATTGAAGGGGTTGGTGAGGAATGACCCTATAAATAGGGTCATTCACCTTCTTCAGAATTCATTCCTCAAATCATTCAAAATCCTCACAAAGGAGAGTGAGAGAAAAATAGAGAGAGCCTTAGAAAAAGAGTTTTTCTAAGAAGAAAATAGTGAGCCAATTTGTGAGGGTATTTTCACAAATTAAAAAAATACCGTTATTGTATTTTTGTGAGTGAGAGATCCACCTGAGGGTGAAGTTTGTAATCCCATTATTATTATAGTGGAAGTTTAAGTGGCCTACGGGTCCCGTGATTTTTACCTCATTTGGAGGGTTTTCCACGCTAAAATCTTGGTGTTATTTTATCTTTTTAGTTTGGGAATTATTCTGGGATTGAGGGTATTATTTATTCTTTCAAATACCCCAATTTTCCCAACAAATGGGCAGTGTACAAGAGTAGATGCAGAGTGGAAGGGAAAGTTCGGAGAAGCAAGGAAAGGAGAGGCATGAAGTTGATCTCCGATAGATGCCATTAGAGAGAAAGCAGAAAGTCATCTTTCTCCCATCAAATAAGTAAATAATCTCCTATTATTATGAAATTTTAGTATGTTGTTCATCGTGATAAAGATTTTTATTTGATGTATTTTATTTGTAGTTTATCTATCTCTTTTGATATATTTGAAATGCATATCTTGTAAAATTGTATATGTGAAAGTGTTGTTTTCTACTTTGATGGTGATGATTATGTGTTGTTGATGATCCCTAGTGTGACTAGGAATATTATAGGTGTACTAATTAATTGTTATTAGTGAAAGTTTTGCTAAACTATGTCCAGTGATTTTAACTTCACATTGGAAGGATTTTCAAACATGCATGGAATTGGAAATCAAGGTAAGACAACCTTGAACCCTAACTAGAGGGAGATTGGGAAAAAAAATTTTAATCATATGATGAAACTGTTGTCTTATGGCTTAATTTTGATGTTTTTAGTGTTTAATAATGATTTTCATAGAATCATTTATGATGCTCCTATAGGAGTAATTAATAAGTTTATTGGTAACATTAAAGATTAACATTAAAGACTTATTGAAATATGCATGAATTTACGATGTTATACTTACCAAAGAAAAAAATTTACGATGCTATGACGGAAGCTAACATTAAAGATTTATCAAAACTAGTAAAAAGGAACAAAATTTTATTCCTATTGGAAAAATGAAAACTCAGTGGAGATATAGCAACTGATTTAATAATTTAACCAAAAAATTATCAATTAATCATTTTTTTACTGTGTTATCCGTAAAAGCAGCCATACGTAATGAAGCAACTCTAAAGGAAGAATCTTGTCCAGATCTAGAAGAGATTCAAAGGACAAGAAAAAGATTGACCTTTTTTTTTAGAAGGGTTTATGTGTCTACCAAAAGGATTCTGGAAAGAATCATAGTCTGAGGACGCAGCACGGAATGAGTACAGTTTCTTTGCTTTTCGACGAAGAAAAATACTATTTTTTGTATTAACAATGGTTTTAATCGTTGCTAAAATTTAAGAACCGCTGCTAAATTAAAAGCGTGGCCAAGAATAAATATCGTTGTAAAAATTAACAACGTTTTATTTTAGCAACGATTTTTAAATTTTAACAATAGTTTTAATTATTTTTAATACAAAAAGTAGGTGCTTTGTGCTATTGTTGTGTCCAGCTGTGTCTCACTTCCCCCTCTCATCCAAACGACGCATTTCACTCATGGCTTTTTTTGTTTTGGTGAAACGGTGCTAAACGCACCGTTTCACTTAAGTACCTTTTTTTTTGGTTTTCAAGTTATCAACCTATAATGCTGCGACACGTGTCCTGGTGGGGTTCTATTTTCTGAAGCTCGAAAATGGGGGACTAGAATGAATGAAAAACTTGAAAAAAACACTAAAACTCTTGTTTTCTTTCATTTAACCCCCCCCCCACTTCAGCCAAAACTTAGACACGTGTAATTTTCTTCTCCTCCAAGCAACATGTTTTCTCATTTCGTCCAGTTTCCCGCCTTTTGCAAGCATCAACTCATCTCTGTTTTTTCATTTTCCGCAAGCAACGTCGGTTCTAGCTTCTCAGCGTTCTTCCCCATTCTGCAGCATCTGGGAATCTCTGTCTGGTATATAGTCTCTTTCAGGTCTGTAATGTTTTATGCATATTTCATTCTTCAGGTCTGTAATATTTTATTTGCTTGTCTGGTTATATTTTTGTATTATATATTGATAAAATGATAAGCTTTGGCTATTGTTGTTATATTTTCCAGTATATTTCATTGTGTTATATTTATTATGAATCATTGTGTTATATTGTTATAAATAGAGCTTTTGCTACTGGTGTTTTTCTTGCTTGTTTTCTACTGTAACGTTGATTGAATAATGATATTGAATCATTCATACATATTGAATCAAGAGTATAAATGTTGTAATATATTGCTCCAATAAATCATTCATACATTAAAAAAAAGTTTCAGTATTCATTTGTTTTATATACTGCTCTAATATTGAATCAAGAGGTAATATTGTTATCTTTGATTGTGCTATTCCAGATAACTACGATGGAGGAAAATTGGAAGCCTAAGATTGGGATGGAATTTGATAATGTAGAAGAAGCATGGGATTTTTGGAAGAGATATGGAGGAAAAATGGGATTCGGAGTAAGGAAGGATTCGTTCAATATAAGCAAGAAGGATGGAAAAATAACTTCATTAAGTTATGTCTGCTCTAAAGAGGGTGAACTGGGGCCAGACAAAAGAGATGTAAATACCAAGAGGCCACGTGACGAAACTAGAACCAATTGCAAAGTTAGATTGAAATTGAAGCATGTGGAGACAAAGTATAGAGTGTATCAATTCATAGAGCAGCACAATCACGAATTACATACTGAAGAAACTAGTCACATGTTGAGATCGCAACGAATAATATCCGAAGTCCAAGCACATGAGATCGAGCTTGCAGAAGACTCCGGCCTTAGACAAAAGACATCGTTTGACTTGATGAGCTTACACTCAAACAGATGTGAAAAATTATCTCAAGTCAAGGCGACAGAAAAATATGGTGTATGGGGAGGCCGGGGCGTTGTTGCAGTATTTCCAAAATCAGTTGTTAGATAATCCCTCATTCTTCCATGCATATCAGATGGACTTAGAGGAACAAATTACGAATGTATTTTGGGCAGATGCAAGAATGCTAGTGGATTATGGGCTATTTGGAGATGTGGTGTCATTGGACACAACCTTCGGCACAAATAAGAATAACAGGCCTCTTACTCTTTTTTGTGGATTTAATCATCACCGAGGAATGGTGATTTTTGGAGCTGCGTTGATGTATGACGAGACTGTCGAGTCATTTAGTTGGCTCTTTCAGACTTTTTTGGAGGCGCATCGTCAGAAGAAACCCCTCACAGTGTTCACTGATCAGGATGCAGCTATGGCGAGGGCGTTGTCCGAGGTGATGCCGGATAGTGTGCATGGCCTATGCACTTGGCATTTGATGTGGAATGCCACTAAACATCTAAGTCATTGTTCGAAGGGGGAATCTCACATCTTGAAGGAACTCTCTCGATGCATGTATGAAATTGATGATGAAGATCAGTTTGAGTCCACATGGTGTCGCATGTTATTAGAATATAATCTTGGAGATAATCGGTGGGTGAAAACAACGTACGAAATAAGGGAAAAATGGGCGGCTTGCTTTATGAAGAAAGCCTTCACTCTTGGTATACGAAGCACTCAACTGAGTCAAAGCCTGAATTCAGATTTGAAGGACTTATTAAACCCAGATGTGGACTTAGTGCAATTCTTCAAGCATTTTGAGAGAATTGTATATGACAAGAGGTACAATTAGTTGAAGTGTGAGTATGATTGTAGAGAGAAAGTGCCCCGGCTGAAAAACCCAATGTCTCCTACATTGAGACAACTTTCTATGATTTACACACCAGCTATTTTTGAGCTATTCCAGGCAGAGTATGAGAAGATATTGGGGATGAGCATTAAGGAAAAGAATGAGAGTATGCCGATATTCCAATATGTAGTCTCTTTGATTGAAGGGGGGAGAGATTACAGGGTGTCTTTTGACCCGTCTTCAAGCATTGTTATATGCAGTTGTAGGAAGTTTGAGAACCTTGGCATCTTATGTTCCCATGCTTTGAAGGCTTATGATCGCAATGAAGTACACCTAGTCCCCGATCGATATATCATGCCTCGATGGACAAGGAAAGCAAGAGTTGGTGTAATATGTGATATCAGGGGGAAGGAGATTGAGGAGGACCCTAGGTGGGTGAGTACGAATCGGTTTAGAGAGCTCAGTCGAGATTTGATCAGTTTGGCTGCTGAAGCCTCTAGGTCAGATGAAGCATATTCTTTCTTACAAACAATCACTACCGAAGCAAGGAAGCAAATTGGTGAGCTTCATTCAACAGGAAAAGGATTGGATTTGGTTGCCAATGCCACTACCGTCCTCCCACCTCAGCTCGCATTACAAGTGGCGGGATTCAAGCAAAAAGATGGAGCAAGAAATAAGAGGCGATATATAAGTTGCCTCGAGACTCAACAAAAGAAAAAGAGAAGAGTAGCCTCCACTAGGGTGAGTAAATTGTGATTTTATAATTTTACTGTAAGTAAATTGTGTTTTAATGGTTAAATACATATTTCGTATAGATGAATGAATCACCAACTGGAGTATCTTGCTCGGCACCTCCTATACCCCAAGCACATGTTCCCGAAATGAGTTTCACTGATATACTTATGGTTAGTATTTCAAAATAAGTCTAATGTAGTTATAATGATTACAACAATCCTAAAAAGTGTACTAATATGTGTTATTTCTTAATGCAGGCACCCATTGATCAGTCAATGCCATCTCTTGAAACATTGCAATTTGGAAGAGACTAAACTATAATATACTAGATGAAATATTGAAGTTTGCATTTCATTTGTGTATAATGAACATATTGAAAAGCATACATATTAAATCAAAATATTTATGGTTTTACTCTTGTTATGTTAGCCTTAGCTGTCAACTGTTTGAAAAGAGTAAGAGTAGTATACCCATAAAAATAGATACTTTTATTATTAATAACTTTTTCAAATCTCAGAACCTTACAAGAGTTTGGAAAAAAATATAATCGAAAAATAATAGAACCTACAACAACTAGATACATGGAATCCATCTCATTACAATTTATTGACCCTACAACAACCTACAACAAGTTCCTAATTTGAACATTGTTGCTCTGCTCATCTATCACATCCCATCCTGCTCACTTGTTGTTGACCAGTTGCCTGACCTCTATTCTTCCTCTACTCATTCATTTGTTGCCCAGTTGCATCTTAGTTGTTCCCAAATATAGGTAATCCTACCTGTTGAATTAAACACATTAGTGGCATGAAAAACTGATATTGAACATCAAGCAAAAATAGTGGTATCTGACAGTGGTAACTAACATGAATGGCAAGTTGTTGTATAGCAAATTGAACCTATGATGTGTGATCTGAAAGACAGCAAATGATAACCAAAACCAATACTCAATCCCATCTAATCAAATTGTGTTCTCAACAATAGCAGGAAGAATAGCCTAAGCGGATAACAGTCCAACAAGCAAGCAAAAAAACAGTCCAGCAAGTAATGAAAAACAGTCCAGCAAGCTGTAAAAAACAGTCCAGCAAATAAAAAGCAGAATCTGAGCATCAAAAAATAGTCCAGCAAATAAACAGAAATCCAAAAATCCAGCACAATTAGGAAAATGATTGAACCTTCTAATTCAATTCACCTGCACTATTTGCCACAGTAGATGATATGAGTTTACAAAATTAGACTGATTTTCCAATTACTTTTGAACTTCTGTTACGTTTCTAATCCAGTCTAAGAGAAATTGCAGGCTGAGTGTTCATATTCGGCCTTCTATGAGGGAGAACAAAGTCCATCTATTCATATTCAGCCTTCTATGAGTGTTCATATTCGGCTATGAATGCATGCAATAGATGCTAATTTTGCCCCAATAGATCGGTTTCTAATTTTGCCCCAATAGATGATATGAATGCAACCAGTTCTTTAATCGGCGTCCACAACTATTAAATATTAACCATGGCAGGATTGGAGAAGAGAGAATATGTAACTTACTTGAGGAAGACGACGCCGATTTGGGATTAGAGAATACAGAAGTGCTGGGATGAGGCGAGGAAGGGAGGAGAGGGGAACGGCTTCGACGCACCATGGAGGAGAAAGGAAGGTCGACACCATCGGAGCGGAGAAGACGGTGAGAAGAGAGAGGAAGGGCTTCGACAGCGGCACACAAAGAAGAGATGATGCCGACGCTGCAGAGGAGAGACGATGGAGAAAAAAGGGGGCTGTGCGTTTTTCTCTCTTCCCAAACGGTGCGTTTAGCATCGTTTCACCAAAAAAAAAGCCATGAGTGAAACGGCGTCGTTTGGATGAAAAGCAAAAAAAAAAATTGAAGCGCGAAACGGCGCCGTATC